>CM046721.1:29658184-30959846 GCA_025584915.1 Monochamus saltuarius
ATTAAATTTTGGAGTCGACGCTTACCAATATTTTCTAATTGACATCGACTTCAGGTGACTATATCACGTGGTTAGGAACTGATTCATTTATTAACTTCATACATTTCATACCATTTGCTACGCACATATCGCACTCAGTTAATTACTTCATATTTATTCGCACGCTTCCTTCGTATCCGTAACTTAGTAATATGGCTGAGAAAATTAAAAAAGTAAAGGCTTTGCGACAAATAGACGTCAGAAAAATTAATGATATGTTAGCTATAGCCGAACAGGCTCGCACAGATCCAAAAGAAAGGCCTATGTTTAAATCTATATATGAGGATATTTTGGATATTAAAAAATCATTTCGTGTTCAACATGATGCATTAATTAGCCTTGTTTTTAACGATGAAGATGAATTTGAGTCCGCACTTTCGATAATGTCTAAGTTTGATAAAACTTCACATCAAATAAAATTAATTTTTGAAAATTTGTTTGGTACATCCGATGCTACAGTAAAAAATGAAAACTTGACGACGCCTCCACATGTTAAACTGCCTAAAATAGAACTAATTAAATTTAAAGGAGATATTCAATCTTTTCCTACATTTTTAGATATGTACGATTCTTTAGTACACAATAATTCATCTTTATCGGCCATTGAAAAGTTTAATTACTTAATTTCATCACTTGAAGGTCCAGCCCTTAGTATGGTAAAATGTCTGCCAATGTCAAGCGCTAATTATGAAATAGCATATAATAGTTTAGTGAAACGTTACAAAAATAAGAGACTACTTTCTCAGGTACATTGGTCTGCCATAGAAACCGCTCCTAAATTAAATTCAGAGGATCCTCATGCTTTACGTAATTTACTTGATATATTTGCTGAAAATTTAGAGGCTCTTAGAGTTTTACAACATCCAGTAGATATGTGGGACTTTATACTCGCTAATATGTTACTTAAAAAAATTGATAACGCTACCGCAACTCGATTTGAATTGAACCATAATACTTCCGGGGATATGCCCAAATATCAAGATATTTTCAAATTTTTGGAAAATAATTGTAACGCTCTTTTCACTTTGAATTCGGGCAATACTAAACCGAAATTTAAGAAATATGATTTTGTAAAATCTTCCAATGTTTCTCCTCGCGCACACGCTTCCACATCTTTTTTAGGAACGAATAATTCGCCTGATCGCTTATGTGTATTATGTTCCCAAAATCATGCTTTGTATAAATGTCCAGAATTTATTAATAAAAATTCGCAGGAACGCTTTCGCTTCGCTAAAAGTAAAAACTTATGTATTAATTGCTTAAGTAACATTCATAAAACTTTAAAATGCAATTCTACAATAACATGCCGACACTGTAAAAAGAGGCATCATTCTCTTTTACATTTGGGCCGCTCTGAGGAATCTTTTTCTTCAAATAATATAAATTCGCGTGATATAAATTCGCATAATACAACCCTGCATAATGTAAATTCATCCGCAGTTTCACCTAGTGTGAATGAAAACGCATCTCAACTTGAATCGCAATCTCAAACATTAGCTGGTTTTTCCCGCGCGTCCACTTCTGTTTTACTTTCGACTTCTATAATTGAAATATTAGATGTTCGTGGACATTATCAAAAATTTAGAGCATTAATTGACACTGGTTCTCAAACTAGTTTCATAACGCAAAAATGCGCAAATCGTTTAGGTCTACACAAAGAAAAATATTACGCTGAAGTTCAAGGAATCGGAGAGTCACAAATAAATTCTAATCTCGGTTCTGTTTTCTGTTCGCTTCGCCCTGTTAATGTACCTAATATTAATATAAAAGTTCATGCAATAATTTTGCCTCAAATTTGTTCAGATCTACCTGCTGCAGAGTTGCCTAAGGACAGTTGGTCTCACATAAAAAATTTGAATCTTGCTGATCCGTATTTTTATAAACCAAGATCAATTGATTTACTGCTAGGCGCGGATGTGTTTCCATTTATTATACAGAGTGGTAAAATTTTCGGTGATTGTCAAGAACCCATAGCAATTAATACCATTTTCGGATATATTTTGATGGGACAATATAAAAATAATACTTTACAGACCAATATTAAATCTTTTTTATCTTACTCATCAACGCAATCTTTGAATGACATTGTACGTAAATTTTGGGAAGTCGAAAATATTCCTGAAAAAATAAGTATACCACCGGAGGAGACACTTTGTGAAACAATATTTTTAAAAACGGTTTATCGGAATTCTGAAGGACGGTACACGGTCGCCTTGCCATTTCGGGAACAGATAGAACCTATGTTTCCGTCTAGCAGAGAAGTCGCTCTAAAACAGTTTTTATGTTTAGAGAAACGCTTAATAAAAAACCCTATGTTATATGCTGAATATTCTAAACTCATTCAAGAGTATTTAAACTTTAATCATTTGGAATTATTATCTACCCCGATTTATACTGATAAATCGTATTATATACCGCATCATTGCGTAATAAAACCAGATAGTATTTCTACGCCTATTAGAATAGTTTTCAATGCTTCTAATAAAATAAATAATGTATCGCTAAATGACACGATTTTAACTGGTCCGAAGCTACAAAAGGATATCGTAAGAATTTTATTAAATTTTAGATTACCTACTGTAATTCTTACCGCAGATATAACCAAAATGTATCGCCAAATACTAGTTATACCCGATCATCAAGATTACCAACGTATTCTATGGCGTTTTGATGCTAAAGGTCCTATTTTAGATTACCGCTTACGCACTGTAACTTACGGTGTCTCATCCGCTCCATATTTGGCAATTCGCGTTTTATTAAAATTGGCAGAGGACGAAAAGGAAAGGTTTCCGAGAGCTGCAAGCGTGTTAGAAAATAATACATATGTCGATGACATAATAACTGGTTGCTCTTCAATCGAAGAAGCCAAATCTTTACAAAAAGAAATTACAGATTTATTAAAATCAGCTGGATTCGACTTACATAAGTGGGCATCGAATAAGCCTGAAGTATTGTCTGATATAAATCCGTCGTTAATAAACCCGGCTGCGCTTTCGCTAGATTGTGATGAGGTTACTAAACTTTTAGGTTTACGGTGGCAACCATCCTCTGATCATTTTACTTATAAAGTTTTACCGCTCGAGAAATCCTGTACTAAGCGAAATATACTTTCTGAACTTGCCAGGATTTTTGACCCATTGGGTTTCTTAACACCGGTAACATTTTATATTAAATTCTTAATTCAACAATTATGGGTGCTCGGCTTAGACTGGGATGAGACCCACCTGATAATATTGTTCGCGCCTGGGGCAAATACAAAACGGAATTGCCCTTAATTTCGAATTTTCAGTTACCGAGACATATAGATCTTGATCACAAATGTCTTATTGAATTGCACGGATTTTGCGACGCTAGTGAGCGCGGTTACGCTGCTGTCACTTATATACGCATTTTTCACAGAAATCATTATTCTGTTAATTTTATATGTGCAAAATCTCGCGTCGCACCCCTAAAAACATTGTCTATACCCAGACTAGAGTTATGCGCCGCGGTTCTGCTGTCAGATTTGATAGATTTTATTCTCAAAAGTTATGCAAATATTGCTTTTCAAAAATTTACGCTTGGACAGATTCGTCAGTTACGCTTTCTTGGATAAAATCGCATCCCCATAGGTGGAAAACATTTATTAGTAATCGGATAAGTTACATCCAAGAGAAAATAAATCCAGAAAATTGGTACCATATTATGTCTGCTCAAAACCCGCGGATATTGCATCACGGGGAAGTTTTCCTTCTGAACTTTTGCACAATTCCTTATGGTGGGCCGCACCAGATTTTCTTAAAATAGCTAATGAAAACTGGCCTCAGTCAAAATTAAATAGCTCAAATAATTCCGCAGTTCTGTCTGAAGAACAAAAGAAAATTATTTTAATCGCTACAAAAACTAATGAATATAATTTTATTACCGCGTTATTAAACGATCATTCCTCTCTAGATTCCATAATGCGAATTGTTGCTTATATTTTACGCTTTGTAAATAATTGTCGTTCTCCTCTAAACAAAATAAATGAACATTTTTCATATAAAGAACTTCACGCTTCTCTTCTTATTTTAGTTAAAAATGAACAATTAAATTTCTTTTCTGATGAATTTCATAAAATAAAAAATAAACAAAAATTACCAAAAGCTTTTCTAAAATTAAATGTTTTTGTCGATGAGCAAGAAATTCTTCGAGTTGGTGGAAGGTTACACCATTCGTCACTTAATTATGAACATAAATTTCCAGCGTTATTACCCAAGCAAAGTCGGTTAACCTTTTTGCTAATTGAACAAATTCATAAAAAATATTTTCACGCCGGACTTCAAACTGTCCAATTTTTACTTTTTCAAAATTTTTGGATTTTTTCGCCTAAACGCACGATACGCCACATATTGTCTCAGTGTATAAAATGTTCTAAGGTTAATCCTAAAACATACCAGCCCGTCATGGGAAACTTACCGGCCGCTCGCATTACTCCTTGTAAAGCTTTTTTGCACTCTGGTGTGGACTACGCAGGTCCTCTTTTTATAACTCTTAGTAAATCTCGCGGATCCAAATCGCAAAAGGCATATATTTGTCTATTTATCTGTATGACTACAAAAGCTATTCACATAGAATTAGTCTCAGACTTGACCGCTGATTGTTTTTTGGCAGCTCTGCGTAGGTTTATCGCCAGACGTGGCCACATAACAGATTTATATAGCGATAATGCTACATGTTTTATTAAAGCTAATAAAGAGCTTTTAAATCTTACGCGCACTGCAGCTTCAACTGAAGCCATTTCTTGGCATTTTATTCCGCCGTCAGCCCCTCACTTCGGAGGTCTGTGGGAAGCGGGCGTCAAAAGTATGAAAAGTCATTTGATTCGCGTAATAGGTAAGCAAGTGTTAACATATGAAGAACTGAATACGATACTTTGTCAAATAGAATCAATTCTTAATTCACGTCCACTCACACCAGTTAGTTCTGATCCGAATGATTTGTCTGCGTTAACGCCTGGCCACTTCCTTACATTGCAACCGCTCACTGCCATTCCGGACGCCAATCTACGCGACGAAAACTTAAACCGATTAACCCGCTGGCAGCTTCTTCAAAGAATCCAACAAGATCTTTGGAGTCGCTGGCAGAAGGAATATTTACATACCTTGCAACAGAGAAGTAAATGGTTAAATTCTACAGATTCCCCAAAATTGGGTCGCTAGTTCTTATAAAAGATGAAAATGCTTCTCCTTTGCAATGGCGTCTTGGTCGTATTTGTCATTTATACACCGGGACTGATGGAGTCGCAAGAGTGGCTGACATACGCACCACTAGTGGTACCATAAAAAGACCGCTTACTAAATTGAGTCCTTTACCAACTTTCCCTCACGAAAATGCATAAGCATTTTGGTGGGCCGAAATGTTCCGTTCTTATTAGTTTTCGTAATTTAGTAATCGTTAATTATTATAGCAGTTTAATTGTTAGCTTAAAAATTTAATTTAATATTATTTTCAATTTCTGTTGCATATAAAACTTAAACTATATAGATATTATTTAAAACACTGAAAACGCGCCCAATTTTTGTTCTTACTTTTTTTTTATACATACAAAAAATGAGATAGCTAGCGCTTGGCGATATATACCAGTACACGTGAAGACGAGCTAGACATATACATATTGTAAAATATCCCGCCGCCTAAACTTATATAGTAAATTTGCAAATCGCTGATTTTCGCAATATAACCGCTGTAGTGTGTGTGTGTTTTTGGCTATACTGAACGAGTCTGAGCATTTGGATTTGTCAACATCAAAAGCAAGAAGAGAGGCGCCTCTCCCGAAGTACGAGAAGCCTACGTAGGGTTAGTCGGCAGCCGACTATCTCATTGTTATAAAGTACCTAATTTTTGCCTATATTATTCTTTTTAACCACCATTAGACGCTATCGAAAAATTATGCAATAACAGTCCATTTTTTCTCTCTATAACGAGCAATTCGCTAACACCATCCTAAATATAATAAACGTTTTATGCTTATAAAAATATCCTAATACTACAAATGAGTATTATCGTTAATTAATAAATATTTATCGTACCAAAGAATTAAAATCAATAATCTAATTGAAGTGTGTGGATAATAATTTATCATCCGCGATGCACCTAGACCGCGACTTCATAGTGCGTCTCCTTAGTTTAATATTTGGGCAAAACTTAGAAGATCGCTTTTTAGATACCATACTCATATGTATATTAAATTTTGCGACCATACTCTAAGTTAAAATCAGATTATGTATTAATTAGAAAAAATACAAGCAATAGCTAATTTTATGGTAAAAGTAAACCTTAATTCAATCAAAATCATTGACCAGAAACTACGTCAAGTCACATTAAACGTACAAAGCCTACATGCAAGTTCTTTTTGCTACCACTCAGTAAAAGTACCTCTGATTTACATATATCGGTCAGCTTTAAATTAAACAATTAACCGACATAGATTGCGACGACCTTCAAGTTTATTGCAGCTCCGTTTATCCAGGTAACAATTATATTAAAAAAAATGTGTCTACAGACAGGACAATAAACCCTATTGTAATAAACGACATTGTTATACTTTATCTGAAAAAATACTCGCGTAGTAAAAGTAAAAGGGAATGTCTAACTTTTCACTAGGACGGAGCAGTCGTTTATAGTCGATGTATTTCAATCAATTCGAACATTACTCTTTACGATTTAAATTGGCTGCTGAATATGTGTGTACTTGTAATTAATGGCAAGCGATACGTGATCTGGGAATAGTATGTATGGATTTGTTAGATACAAATTGATTCATAAACACCCTTTTTACTATTCCCAAATCTCGCGTCGTGAATCACAAACACACGAATAGTAGAGTTCGAGGTAGAGTTATTGGAAATCTATTTAATACTGTCAAACAGTATGACTTAATGTAAATAGTGCTTGCCTTATTGGTTAATAACACAGTTCTACAAAAAAATCTTATATCTGGAAGTAAGATTATATGTTTACTATATGCTTTTGCGGACACTGAATTTGAATCCAGGGTTTGTTCAACATCAAGAAACCCAAAAATGTAGGCCTCTCAGCACTATTAATATAACCCTAAAACCCAAGCAGTTAACCGATGAACCAGTCACCCCATAAACCAATCACCCCATAATCCCACAATGTATAACCAATAAACCGAATAACCTGTTACGGAGTTGTGGGGTTATTGGTCATAAGTTTTTGGGGTAGGATATGTTTCCTTTCAAGAGCACTGACAAATCGCTTGATGTAAGATAAGTTTACATACTGAGTAACGAGGTTATTGGGTTTATTGGATAAACATTGGTAACATGGGATTATGGGGTGATTGGTTTATGAGCTTGGGGGTTAACAGATTGGGTTTTTTGTTTAAAGGTTGAGTTTATAGCGTGATATTAATAGTGCTGAAAGGGCTACATTTTTGAGTATTTTTTGAAGTTATGGCATTACTCTGACGTGATGGGGTTAAATAAATCCTAGATTCGAATTCAGCGACCCCAAAAACATATAGCACTCGTAAACATGGTCTAACTTCCAGATCTAAGATATATTTATTTCAAGGCTGTGAAATTTTTGGGATCAAACTCCTTTATCATTATTTATTTATTTCAATCAATGTTTTCCATTTAATGGTGAATGAGGAAAAGAGTATGTCAGTATTCTGAGAAGAAGAGGATAAGTTTACTTTTTTTATGCTATAAAAATTTCGACATCTTGTTATCCACGAATTATTTTACATCTCCATTATGCAGAATAATATCAAAGCACCAAATTTTCTTTAAAAATGAAAGTTATAACAGAAAATGCACTCTCAAATTTTTCAACCACTATCTCAGAAACTACGCGCCTTTCATAAAATTGATTGAGATATCAAAATTCACCTTTTTGTGATTGAAGTCAACTTATTATTTTTGTTTATTATTATAATTCTGTATTTTTATGAATTAATGTAACAATTGTAATTTATTACTAATATAAAGAGTGTCTTATTGGGAAATGTGCATACGTTAACAGTGAATACTCCATCTATGAGGTCTCAAATTGTTGGTCAAGGGCCCAACCACTATCATTACCGAGATACGAGGTGTTTTACTGATTTTGACTATGTCTTTAACTTGTCTTAAAAGGCGAACCACTCTGTATAATCAGTGAAATTCGGTAGGGGTACTCTAATTACTTCAGCGAAACAGAACTGCAGGCCTGTTGGCATATTTTATTTTGTTTATTTGCAAAAACAATACTCCGTATGTAGGATTTTGAAAAATCTGTCCAGGCATCTGAATAGAGCAGAATCAATAGAGTTTATGGTGAATTGGCTGTAATCAAATTTTCATGTTGATATGTGTCTGCGAATGATGTTTCAAAATATAAACTAGTAACCTACTTTTATCATCAAATTCACAATTAATTTTTATTTAATGCTGTTACCTTTCCATTTGAAAACAAAAACTTGAACGAGACTTCAGATATGTGCATAGGTCAGAGTAGGTCTATTGAATAGTTTTCAAGATTACCAAATATCACTCCTGTTGGTGCCCATTTAAAGTCGAAGGTATAGGAAACTGAAATGGAACGATTTGTAAATAAATGCAATTAAGAGAGAAATAATTCTGATATAATAACATTATTCTGTAACAGCTATTACAAACAGCAGGGAAGTCAGGATATTGAGTGTGGATTGTGTATTTATTGTATTTTTTCCTAAAATTGTTTTCGTTTTTGTTTTTTCTTGTTAATCTTTTTTGCTATCGGTTATATAGTTGTTTTATTTTTATCTTCAATAAATTTATTAGTTGATTATTGATTGAATTAAATAATTTAAAAAACCATTAGAATTTACAATAAAACAATACATTTTTATTAGTATTATTATGTTTACACATAAAATACTTATTAGTACACACAAAAGTTGACAACTAATTCTAATTTAACAAAAATGCTTAATTTTTCTTTATTTTTCTGCATTTAGTGAATTATAATATTCAAAACTTGACCAGGAAATGAAACAGGAAGACTTAAATGCAAAACTATAGTAAATTCACTATAAACTCTATTATGTTTCTTCTACATTCTACATACAGAGTGTTTTTTTGCGAATAAACAAACTTAACAAAATTATACCAGCAGACACGCATTTCGGTTTTGCTTATGACTTTAGTAGATGATTAATCAGCATGGTTCATCTTTTGTGGCAGGTTAAAGAAATAGCCAAAATCGATGAAACGCCCTGTATCTTGGTAATGACAACGATTAGAACTGTCAACAATAGATTCTTTTAATCCTCCTAGATCCCCTGTATTCATTGTTGACATGTACATTTCCTAATGAAACACCCTGTATAAAGTACATAATATGCTGTGTAGGTTCTCCTAATTGTTTTGGAGAACTAAAGCCTAAATTGCAATGATGAAGCGTATGTACATTTTTCAGTCAAACATACTGTGTACAAGGTGCATGACTTGATGCAAGAGGCGGTGGCATTTTTGACCACATCAAACGAGTGAACCGACTTATTAGAGAAAACATCTTTGATGGGACTTTTCACTGGAACAGAACAGCCGTTGATCTTTAATATATTCCAGTCGAACAATACTCTCTTTACGATTTACACTCATCCTAGAATGAATTCGTTCCTCATGCTTTTTCTGTGACAGTTCTAGGTTGGAAGCTGATTACGAAGCAGTTTTGTTTTCTTCGAGGACGTGACTGAAAATGAAATAAAAGCGAACTACGGCCTATGGCTCTCGGCATTTAATTGATTCCTGGCAAATAATTGTCTGAAAAAAGTGGCATATCGTGACAGTCGTGACGGTGATTTATTGTTTTATATCTCTGCTACAACGCAATGAATGTCTAATAAAACTTACATACAGTCGTTATATTTTTAATCGACTTTCCACTAAGTTATGCTATGAATGTGCACTCCAGTTATAAATTCAATTTGCCCTGATTATTTATTCGGTGGAGTATCACTATAAAATCGGTCCTATAGGTGAAATTTTGTATAATACTTAGTTATGATATAAGAGCTAAAAGTGGCATTTTATTTTGTGAGAAGTTTCGAGCAATTCTCTTCCCCATCGCTTCGAACAAAATAAAATCATTTTTAGCACATATCATGCACTATTTTTTCCAAAAATACCATTAAAAGTACAAATCAAAGCATTCCTTACGTTATTAAAATTTTATATTATTTTGAAATCCAATTACCCAGGAAGTTTAGTGTTGCTAACTAAGACAATGAAAGTTCGATCATTTGCTGACAAGCAGCTTCAAATCTCGTGACATGGAAAGTAATCAAGCATTATGCTTCTAAATCTAATGAGTTGAAACTGAAGCTGTTAATAAAGACACTTTTGAGTTATTGTCTAGTAAGTCACATCAACAGTATGACAATCTTTTCTTGAGATGGTGTGAACTGAAAAATGTTGTGGCATGTTCAGTGAAAAAGTGCTTTTGGCATACTTTGAAGCAGAGTCCAAAATAGAGAAATCGTCAACGCCTTGGTCAAATTACTCCATATTAGCAGGCGATAATGAACATAAAGGATCTAGACATACGCAAATATTACAAACTTGCTGTTTTTGTTTGTGGAGTGAAAGATCAAAGGATATCGACCGAAAAAGATGAAAACATTGACCAAATTGGCAAATTTTTCGCAGAAGCGCAGGATGGTTGCCGCAATTTTTGATGTATTTGGGGCTTGCCGTCGCGAAGAACTGTGCAACTTTCGTTATTAAGAGTACATTATATTTGAACTATTACAAGAAGTGCATCCCTTCGTCTAGCGAATACAAATAATTCAAGAATGTTCATAAAATACATTAAGAATAAATGTGTCACGACTTCAGTTGGAATCAACACATTTGGTAAGATGCCTGCCATGGTATGGAAGTCCTTATAGTAGCGGAGGGTTGTATAAAACACATTACGAAACAAGAAGAGCATCGGAGCCAAATTTAGTACAAAACTTCGGCGGATAACATTGCTCTCTATCATGGTACAAGTTCCACAGAAATGATAAGTAGGTACCTAATACTGCAGCTACTAATACGAGTGGACACGAAATTCCTTATTTTAATTGTTGTTTCTCTAACTGTACATTTAATTAAGTAAATAAAATCTTTGATTTAAAATTTCTTAATTGTATTATATTTTCACACAAGTGTTAGAAGTAAACCACATCATTTACTTTTAGCATTAGTGCCTCAAAATGGAATTTTAGACACTGACAGCATGCTGTAAAAATGATACTTTTTTGACATTTGCAGAAAAATAGGTGCCGGGTACTGGATAAACGTAAAAGTGCTAACATAATTTCATGAGAAAATATTTTTGACCCTATATACAAAGTGTTGAAATATGACCATCTAGAATTCAACTCTGCTTTTTTGTGGAACCGAATGAGCTATAATTTTGAATTAGTAAAATCAAGTAAGCTTTACAAATTCAGAAAAATAAAAAACCTAAAAATACATAATTGCTAGTTCATGCTTCACTTCAGATTTCGCGTGTTTGACATTGTTGGTAAAAAATTTTGTTCACTCCTTTGCTATAGTAAACTGATTTATACATATATACGGGTGACTTTGAAAGTTTGGTATTAGCGTTAGCTGATGACAGTACCCATTAAAATAAATCATTGTACAAAATATTGCTCTAATAAATGTTTTTTAATAACCGAGTTAACTGAATTTAAAGTTATTGAACATTTTTAAAACGAGCATGTGTAAACTTAACCTATCTTAATAAGTCAATGAACTATTTGACAATACGTCATCAATAAGAGAGTGGCCATACGTTGTGCGTGCAGTCTAAAATAACAGCGTAACACGTACGTAAACAAATCGTGGATTACTACCCCACTTTCAAAATATTCCTGTATTATATGTATAAATGTTGAACTTAGTATTATTAGTATTGTATATCATTAGGAAGTGTATCTAAAAATATTGAAAGTAAGTAATGTTTTCCAATTAATTAATTTGTATAAAAGTGTTTACCTTTCAATCATTTGTGGGATAGCCATCATCGTAAGTTTTTGTAGCCCAAATCGCCCAACTTTGATATTAACAAATTTAAATACACTTCATTTAAATGAATTCTGCTTAACTTAAAAATTTGAAAAAACTGAGATATCTACTTTATAAAAAAACACTACGTGGACCATTAGATCTGAATCTAAAGACTTGTATTTATAGGATAATATTAAATTTAATGGCTATGCGTAACCGAATAAGAGTTAATTTTGGTAGTGAAATACAAAAGTACTTAGAAATATGCCCAAGCTGTCAAACTCAAATCGATTCAGCTACAACTTTAGAGTACCTATTTATTTCCTTAAACATAAATTTCACTTTTGAATAAATTAAAATAAAATGATATACAAAGCATGAACTATTTAATATTGAATTGATATAGTAATGTAGTTTTTTTGTTATTATTTGCCCTGGCAAATGAAATTTTTGGAAGACTGTTGCTGTCACATTCACTATCAGCTTGACAATGACAGCATCACAGAAAACAAGTCAGCATGCATAAATAAATCTTTGATTAATCCTTTTGGGTTACTCAATTACATTTTAATTTGTTTGTTAGGTGAGAAAGTACCCAAATAAACAGAAAAATCGAAATTAAAATTGTGGCATTAATTTGAGTTCCTGAGTTCGATATTTCCTCAAAGTGACCTACAAACCGCAATAAAATTAGGGCAATAAAATATGCAAGAAAAATAAATATGTATAAATAAATAAATGAGTAATTAAGAAATACGTATTTCCATTATAGCTTCTTTATGCGATAGTTTTCAATAAAGCTTTGTCACCGTTGTCACATATACAATTCTCTACCGGCATAATCCAACAAAAATGCCTTTCGACGATATCAACAGATTAAGTCCGCCGGAGAAAGGGATTATGCTAAGAAGTAATTTGTATTTCTAAACATGTCAGTAGTCCTTTTTAACTTCAGATAGCTCTTTAACAGCGCCAACATTAATAGACTGTCCAGGAAGCTCTGGAAGACAGCTATTACTTCTTTTCCCGCTCTCTATTATTTTCCTTAATGATACAGCTCTCGAAAGCATTAGACAGGGTCACCGCCGCGGAATACTGCCCTAGAGGCTAAAGGTTGTTCGCGAGGCACAGAGGCATATATTAATAAATGGTTGCATGTGAAGACGCAACAGTTCTTGCCGAACCACCGTTATTCTCACGCGCTAGAACAGTACCTGACACTTGCTAAATACTGCTTGGGCATAGATATCACACACGTAAAGGCAGCAAGAACATACATCTGCAAATATTGTGTATATTGTTTTATCTGGAAACGAGGGTAATGCAAATATACAGGACATCTCTAAAAGGTCTTCCACACCTTTGTGGAGAATAAGTGGATTTAAATAAATAGGTTAAGATAAACAAATGTAGTGGCATCAGTATGAACAGGAGTAACTAATTTCCATAATGGTCACTAGAGAGCGAATTTTTACCATAATTTTGGATCATTATGAGTACAAACTGAATTATTGTTTTGGTTTAATAATATTAGTACACAGTCCACCAATTTATTCGCATTCGATATTTGCGAGACGAATATATTGGACTAAGTCCATGGCCACAATGGCACATCGCCCATAGCCTGATATCCAAGCTTGGTACTCACCAAAAAATAGATGTTTTTTTAAATGTTAATACTAAGCTTTATTTATGAAAAGCTAGGGTATATTACCCTAAGTACCTGTGGTTGATTCAAGAAGAATCTTAAGAGTCAAACTTGGATACTTGGCCGTATTTCAATGGATATTTATATTTTACATGGAATTATGCAACTTTTTTGTAATATGTACTATATACAGTCTGGCCCATTTAAGATGGAAACATTTATGTAAAAATTGAATTTGTTATCCGATTTGGTCCGTTCGGAAACTTATTCAACCTAGAGCAGTAGAAGTGGATATTCAGCTAATACCTTGCAAATGCAAGACATATTGCCAGGGTCGGTGTCGGTGTCGGTGTGGACGAGCGAGACTGTTCTGCGCGAGACTGTGCTGACAATATGAAGACTAATGTTCCAACATCTAGTATAATTTGGATACAGAAGAGGAAGACGAACTACACAAACTCATTAAGGTTGAAACAGGATTGCAAAATTTGAGAAAGTCTTGTTCTTGTTTTCAATCTTGCAAGTACAAGACAACAGTCTTGTATCCTTTTCTTCTCTGGCAAATTCCTTGTCTCGCAATTATGCCAGATTCTAGCATGATTCTTACGAGACTCTTGCATACAAATGAAAGCAATGAAACTTTATTAGGAATCTGGCAACAGTGGTGGTTACCCTCGATCGGTTAACTGTCGATATGGTCGATAGTAGGCACTAGCCGATTGGTAGACGTTATAAAGTATACAAATAGCTAGTTTTACATAATATGCAACATGTTATGGATGAAATAGACGAAACAGAATCGGAGCTCTTTCAGTCAAGAGGCACTGAATTTGTAATTATGTAGTTCTAATTCAGCAGAGCTGGACCTGGACTCAATAAACTTTAATTTTAAAAATAACTGTATTTGCTGGATATCGTTTAAATAAAGTATATAGGTAGGTATCTGCACTAGAAATACAGCATTTAATTTGTCAGCTAATGTTCGTTTAATTATTATCCTTTATTATATTTTTAAGACTCGTTACTATAGCAATACCTATCTATTCTCTGGTCTCAAGACTTTTTCTTAAATCTTGTCTTGTCTTGCGAAACGTCAGTATTAAATGGTACAGTTTGAAAAGTTTTTGGAATATATTGTTCTAAATTATCAAGAGATTCTATTAGATATATATTACAAAGGAACCACGAGAGTATTCAAATATTTTCATATTTAGTGTAGTTTTAGAAAATTGGAACATTTAGTGTTGTCAACACAACACGTGATTTAAAATTTATAACAAAAATCCGTTTGAATATTATTGGTAATTTCAGAACGTCTAGCGCCCAAACTAAGCAGATTTGCACAAGGAAGTTTATCTAATCAGTTTATTTTGATCCAAAGGGCATGTGATAGAAATGTTTTTGAATACATCCTACAGCAAAATATTATCACTTGAATTAATATATAAGTTGCTGAATATCTACGTGTTCTTAATACTCTCCTGTAACTAATAACGAAAAATAAATAAACAATATAGTAACGAGGTCGCAGATACCATTTGTTTCCTGTCTGGTGAAATATCCGAATCATCTAGAAAGTTAGCTAATCAAAAACATTCAACATTGACAATGTTTTGATGATGATGGGGCACATTTTTACGTAGGTAATTTATATTAATAATTTTGACGTACGTGATTGCGACATAGCACCTTTGAGAATCGGTAAAGAATAGCTGTTCGATTACGATCTTGATACGATGAGACTTGGTGCCCAGTTGAAATCTCCAGACGCAATATTGATTAGACTCTGTTTTGATATTTTGATTCTTATGGAGGAAGGAATGTTGTTCATTATTCGGTGAGTGGTATATGAGAATTACAGAAGCTAAGGTTGTCCGAATATATAGTGTCTACTTTTAATTGTGTACAAATCCGTAAAAACTTTATTTTTCAAAATAATGCAACAAATAATTTTTTGTTTTATATAGCATTTTTCAATTTAATTTAAGACTAATAAGGTACCTACTTACTACATAGATATATTGTTTAGTTTTAAAAGTACTTACACAAGAATTTAATCTTTAAATTAAGAATAAATGTTATAAAATTATATTATAAATTATTATAAAAATGCTTTTGATATTGCACACACAAAATATATGCAGAACTGTGAATCCCAGGTAAAATCAAACCCACGCTATTTCTGGCGTTTCATTAACAATTATTTACGTAATACATCTTCTATTTCAGATTCAATGATCCTCAAATTATTGTTAATGCATTTGCCAGTTTTTTCCAATCAGCTCATATTTCTTCATCTTCATTTGATGCAGTTGACTTAGACTTGAATTGTAATATTTATATGATGAATATTCCTGTGGTTACTGATGATGATGTTTAAAAGCTCTAAAAAAAATTAAGAATAAATTAACTACAGGTATTGATGGAATTCAATTTTTTTGCTGAAAGATCCATCAATTTTGATGGTATCTCTTTGACTATTATTTTTAACCTGGCCCTTTAAACTGCAGTGTTTGCATCTATGTCGACTAAAACTAAGATCTGCCCTATTTTCAAAAAGGCGATAAAAATTTGGTTGGCAACCACAGACCTATTTCAATCTTGAGTAATTTTAGCAAATTATTTGAAGTTATTATTTACAATATACTTCATTTTCATGTTAAATCACAACTTTTTTGGTGGCAATATAGATTCTTGGCCGAAAGATCTACTTTAACTAATCTTGTTTGCATCACTATTTTATTTTTAATATGTTGGATAGCAGTGGACAGGTTAACGTAGCCTATGCAGATACGTCAACGGCTTTTGATAGGCTAGATCACGGTATTCTCCTTCGTACGTTGTCTAATTTCGGTTTGTCTACAATTTTTAAAAAATTCTTTGAATCTTATTTTTCTAATAGATTTCTAAACGTACAATATCGTGAATGAATGAATGAATGAATGAATGAATGAATGAATAAATGAATAAATGAATAAATGAATAAATGAATAAATGAATAAATGAATAAATGAATAAATGAATAAACGAATAAACGAATAAACGAATAAACGAATAAACGAATAAACGAATAAACGAATAAACGAATAAACGAATAAACGAATAAACGAATAAACGAATAAACGAATAAACGAATAAACGAATAAACGAATAAACGAATAAACGAATAAACGAATAAACGAATAAACGAATAAACGAATAAACGAATAAACGAATAAACGAATAAATGAATAAATGAATAAATGAATAAATGAATAAATGAATAAATGAATAAATGAATAAATGAATAAATGAATAAATGAATAAATGAATAAATGAATAAATGAATAAATGAATAAATGAATAAATGAATGTTTCAACACATACTTATTTTTATTTCATTGTACTGAGACAATGTAGTATGTAGAGTTTGATTATTTTGTTCTATTTTCTCTGGAAACAAATTCTCCTACGCTTCGTATTCTAAATTATTAACTATTCGCATATTATTTTAAAGGCTTTAGAGGCGTAAAGAAATTATATATTTTTTTTCAGATCGCACTAAAATTACAAAATCATTAAAAACATGTAATAGAAAAATGCTAAATGATCCCATGATTGATAACAATTGTTTTGGTATTATACATCAAAAGCAGATATCAGATTCGCAGGTATATTTGAATATAATATTCTGATTCTAACGATACTTAAATCTTAAAATATATTGGTGAAAGCTGGATAAAACTATAATAATTTATGCAATTTACACAATCAACAAAATAAACTGTAACTAACATTTTAACTTGATTTTTACATCACATTTTCACTCGTCAATGCAACACAAAAGACTCGATTGTTTCTAAATAGCGCGTGCAGATGACGATGCACTTCTAGCATATAAAGAAATTGAAAATATTCAGAATGATCAATTCACTAAAAGACGAATTCTGTTTCGTAAAAGCTATGATGAGCGCAAAAAATGCATCAGTTGGATTTTCAAGTTTTAGAAATTACTTTATATAATTAACATCATTCCTTTATTATCACTAACTTTTGTATTTCTAAAATAGATTACAGATCACTAGCTTGTGACAACTTTATCATGAATCATTAAAATTCTAATAAAAACTTGATTAATGGACATAATTGCTTTATTGGGTATTAATATCCGGTGCATCAACTTTGCGCATTCCTAATCGTAAAAAAGTATGGAATAAATTTAAAAGATAAATATTGTTGTAACTTAGAAGCTGGTTTTCTCATCAGCCACATAATCTCTTATACATAACTATATTTTTGATGAGATATAGGTACGGGGTGATTCACAACTTATCTAACAAAAATTTGGAATGGATGCGTTATGAAAAATGGAGTGAATATCGTATTTTTTTGTGAAATCCTCATAGTCTCCGAGTAAAAAATTGTTTTCAACCTTTACATCGCTGGACTACTGTAGTATCTAGCCAGGTGATTCCGAATATTTAAATCCGATTACTTATAATAGGTATTAACGTTTTTGTGATGCGAGTATTAATATTTCAAGTGTCAAAAATAGCTTACGTGTATAGCAAGTCGGAGTGGATAAATATCGTTTTAATTTATGGTGATGTGAAAATGATTTTGTAGAAATATTTCCAGGTAGACATGTGCCAAATGCAGCTACTTTTACCGCGGCGTGCAGTGAATGCAAGTCTAGTGCACCGCGAGCGGCACTTTGCTTTTTGAACGCCCTGTATGTCTGATTACATCAGATTACTGGTCATGGCTTCCTAAGATACAACTTTTTATTAAGAATAACTTTTTCTTGAAAGACTAACTAACAAAAGTTTACAAAAGTGCGGTACTCCATTCGGAGACACATTGATGTAGAATTTCAAATTGATTCTTTATAGCTTTACTGTATCAGTTCAACCACTAACAGCAAATATAACAATATTGAACTGTATCTTTGGTTTAAAGAATTTAATCATTAGAATTCTATTATCACATTGTATGTATGTACCTATATATCTAGTCCAGCTTTTCTTTTGAGACCTTCAGGTATTTTATTGTCATGAAAAATATCAATGATACATTCCGTTACCGTTAGTTATATCATCAGAAATAAACCCATACATCAAAACTTTATTGATCAGCAATACAATGAAGAATTTGACAATACCTATTATTTATTTTATATTTAAATAATAACTAATAAGATTCAGCCTTTTCAACAAGTAATATCGTTTTTTAAATTCATTTGTTATTTTAATAGCAAAAGAAAATATAGAAATATTTTCTGTAGAATATATTTCAATTTACAGGTCCACGGGTTTTTATTTATTTGTGAATTTTACACCTTTGAAAATTATATTTTCTTAAATGTTAAATATTTTAGTAATTTCTTATCAGTTTATATTTGTCAAGAATAATTTACTATTCATAACCATTTCTCACTTTGCCAGCACTAATGTAATAGATGTTTGTTAAGAAGACGAATAAGAAAAATAAGAAGACTTATTTATAGATGCCCTAGTAAACACTCTAAACAAAGTCCTTTACAAAATGTATACCTTTATTTACATACCATGTGAGAGTGCAGAAAAAAAATTAATTGTTTATTCACTGAATATTAATTTAAAACATATTAAAGAGAGTGTTATATGCTAATAGTAGAAGGTCGATATACGCCACAAGTTGATTATTGAAAAAAAATTAAATGGGTCGCTTGTACGAGCATAACACTTTGTATGAACTAGATACACATGCATGGGTACGTGCAAATATGGCTTTTATTAAAATGTGACAATGTTAAAAAAGTGTGGTTTGTCGGAAAAGTACACACTTTTTTTAGTATATATATATTAAAAAACTGAACAATAACATATGTAGTCATTTGGCAAACGTAACTTGTTAAAATATACTCACTCTTATTTAATCGATTTTACGCTAATATTTGTAACTTATTTATACAAATTGTTTGTTCAACGGTGAAATCTACAACTATACAGCCATGCAATAGCGTGCAATCTACGTTAAGGGTACGCATTAAATATATTAATTTAATGTGTCTTCATTTACTAATATAATTTTACAGTTCTATAAAAAGTTTTGTAAGTGCATCTATTACAGCACTAGATAGATTCCCTTACAGCAATAGTGCTATAATGAAAACAAACGTTTTTATTAACTTTTTTATGTTAAATAAAACCCCGCTATTTAGAAAATGATTTATTTATTATTAAAAAGATTATTATAAAACTTAAGGTTTATTATAAACATTAATAATACACTTTTTACAATTAGAAATTTGCATAGGTACCAGAAGTAGATGTGATGGAGTTAAGTTCGAATTTTCAATCGTTAAATCCGTGTTTGAGCCTATCATCTTCTTTGCTATCTGCTTCCTATTAGGTACTTAATGAATTTTCAACATACTCGTAGACAAAAATTCACAGCCTCCATGACGCTTTAACATCTGCATATCTGTATCTTCATCAACCAGAAAGAGGGCTGAGGATCTAAAACAATGTCCAGTGTATTTTTCGGGATTCTTCAATCCAAGCTTTGTTGCAAGCATATTTTCGAAAAATATTTAACAGTTGATACCTGCTACATATCCTTCTGTTATAACAAATTTTCGGACAATTTTTGTTTTCATGCATATAATCACAATTTTTATATAGAGGTCATTGTATTGAACATTAGCTTAGTTAATTCTTCGCACGACAACAGACCCAAAAATGCCGATTATCATAATTAAAAACCTTCATGGGTAAATATATTCCATCATCTGCAATAGGTACTTAGAAACTTATATGTTTCTTCCTTTGTAAATATTCTAGACTTATTGGCCTTGTAACCCTATGAACTTCTTTTCAAAAACGCGAGAAACTCTGCTTATATCTTGATTTTTCTTAACTGAAAATATAGTTCTCAGCTAGTGAGTCCATAGTGTAGATGGTTTCTGGGAACGTTCCTTTTCGGAAAAATTATTTTCTCCGATATCTCGTTTACCTTTTTAGCTTTGAACCAATCTTCAAACTGTTCGTACTCCAACTCATACTGTGTCTTGGATTTTGTCGGAACAATACTTGAGATCGTTCCATTTGCCGCTCCTTCTATATTAGAGAGTAAACTTCCATCAGAATCACTCATTCTGAAAAGAGCTTTTTATATTTATGGGATTGTTTGACAAAGTTTTGACAGTAACCATGCGAAGGGTAAGATAAGAAAACTTGGTCATAGAAAATGCGCCAGCTTTTTTGCTTCATTTTACACTTTTTGCCGAATATATTAATTCTCCTTATTAAATGAAGTAGATAAAATTTTGTACAATATTCTTGTCGCAAATTTATTTTACAACATTCAATTTTGTATCCTTATAACTTGTTCTAGATGTTATAACATCTTGTGTTTGTCTAAGATCTCACTATAAAACGACCTTCACCGAGCTGGTTAATGGATGAAAAGTATTTTATATCCAATTAAATATGTCAATAAATATATTGCAAACGGGTTGTCTACAAAATTTCAGTTCAGAATATGATTAATTAACGATTAAAAATTTATTATTTTTTAAACATTTCACTGGTTTGGTTAATAGACAAATTCCATACCAATCGAAAGTATGAAGCCCATAGAATATGCAAACGTTAGGTTAACTAATTTTTTCCGTCACAACCCTTGGGTAGGCAGGTATAAACAGGTAAATCGATACTAGTAACTTGCACCGGTATGGTTAATAAATTAAAGTTAAATTATAATAAAGATTATTTCATTACTAACACGGTGGTATAGGGTTGTCTGCGTAAAATCAGTCCTGAATTCCGGTTGTCGAGTTTTAAAAAGTGGAATATTGCTGCGACATGCTGCGTGCTCTTCTATCGCATGGAATGGTTCGCTGGGATCTCTCTGTCGCGCGTATTCACTTGCAGCAATATTCCACTTTTTAAAACTCGACAACCGGAATTCAGAACTGATTTTTCGCAGACAACCCTATACCACCGTGTTCGTAATGAAATAATCTTTATTATAATTTAACTTTAATTTATTAACCACACCGGTGCAAGTTCTAGTATCGATGTACCTGTTTATACCTGCCTACCCAAGAGTTGTGACGGGAAAAAAATAGTTAGCCTAACGTTTGCATATTCTATGGGATTCATACTTTCGATTGATATGGAATTTGTCTATTAACCAAACCAGTGAAATGTTTAAAAAATAAAAAAAATTTAATTGTTAATTAATCATATTCTGGACTGAAATTTTTTAGACAACCCATTTGCAATATATTTATTGACATATTTAATTGGATATAAAATACTTTTCATCCATTAACCAGTTCGGTGAAGGTCGTTTTATAGTGGGATCCTATACTATGTAACATAAACGTTTACGACACTAAACCGCTCGCGCAACCTCCTCGTGGTGTACATTGGGTAACTCTAATCCGACGGTTCCATTTCGTTTTTCGGAAAAATCTAACTGGTATTGTTTATGAGGTTATAGGGTTGTGGGATTATGAGGTTCTTGGAGATTGTAAGGTTATTGGGTTATAAGTTTGTGAGGTAGGATATGTTTTGTTTAAAGAGCACTGACAAATCGCGTGAAGTAAGATATGTTCAGGTACTGAGTAACGCGGTTACTGGATTTATTGGTCGTGGTATTGTGAGGTTATGGGGTTGTGGCTTGGTTGGTATATGGGTTTGGGTGTTAACAGTTTGTATTTAAACAGTTTTAGTTATAGGATTACATGCGTTTAATAATGCTGAAAAATCTTAATTATTGGGTTTTTTAGGTTATGGCAAATCCCTGACGTGAGGATTTTAAACGAAACCTGAATTTGGATTCAGTGATCCCAAAAACATATAGTAACGATAATCTAATCTTCAGATCTGAGAAAAACATTTTTTTCGTCAGGCTATGTTATCATTAAAAATTGTAAACATTTTCAGCAGATCGTATATGAAATTTCTTGTATATTCCCGTCTAGCCGCTTTGTTATTCATTTAATTACAAGACCGTAGTGTTATTGACAAAAACATTATAATGATAATAACGACGTGGTTCCCTTTATCGTCGCCAGTCCATCAATATGATCCAGCTTTCTATTGGCATGAAGTAATCTCATTATCAATACAATACGAGCCACGGTGAATCATTATCAATGCACCCCGAAGGTAGGAGAATTAGTTTGAGTTTAATATAGTGCTTTCGTTGCCGTCGATCACGCACTTGTTACTATGTGCAATTTATGAGGGGAATTCGACATGACAGACAGTCGATATTGTGTTTCCATGGATTTAATAATGACGCAGCAGCTGAAGGAAGACATATTCATTGCGAAATTTGCATATAATAAGTTCGACGTTAGATGAGAGTGAAATGTGAAAATTTATATATTGCAGAGTTTAAAAGATATATGAACACTTTCTACTAAAATAAATGTTGAATAAGGAAAATTGTTGTTATAATACTACTTTGTTCACACTAAAAATGCAGAACTTAATGATATTTTTTGTCTCATTAGTAGCTGTACTAGTAATTATTCTATGCGAAATTTGACCAGTGTAGAAACAATGTTATCGTTTTTGCCGACGTTTTGAACAAAATGTGGCCCCTTATGATCTTGTTTTGTAACAAATCTTCTATAAAATCCTCCGCTACTATACTGCATTTCCATCCACCTTGTCCCTTAATTTGTAGTTTAGCATCAGAGTTCGCCAACAAATCATCAGGTAAATTTCGCAATTTAGCAATGTTAACAGGAATGTTACCAAATGTGTTGATTTCAAATAGAGTAATGGCACAATTTATTCTTGTAAATATTTTATGAATATTTTTGAATGATTAGTGTTCTCTGAACGAAGGGCTATGTAGCCAAAATTTCGATATTTTTGAATGTCATATTGCATAATTCTTCGCGATGGCAGGCGCCAAATGCTCCGAAAACCATGGCAACCTTCTGCATGTTCCCTGGGCAATAACTTTTTCGGTCGACATTGTTCGCCCTTTTGCATCACCAACATGTTTGTAATATTTATGTACCGATACTTTATGTTCCTCATCGCCTTCAACACGGAGTAACTTGACCAAAGCGTTGGCGATATTACATATTTTGTATTTTCTTCAAAGTCTGTCAAAAGCACTTTTTCACTGAACTTGCCATTAACATTTTACAAATCACATCACCTCAAAAAACGATTGTACAAATCATACTGTTCTGGAATTAAGGGGAGAGTAGCAAAAAGGCTACAGCATTTAGGCCCCATTGGGCCCCTTGTATCTCCTCCCATAAGGAGATCAGTCCACCTGAGCCACCAGCCAGCCTAAAAAGGAGAAAAAGGTGGTGACGTTGCTCAGGGGGATCTTTCTAATGTAGGCCATAGAAGGCCATCGCTCTCCCAACACGGACTATCTTTTTGACGAGATGGAAATGCACTCACAGAGTGCATGGAATATTGTCTCGTCTTCCTGTTCGCAACCTCTACAAAGAAGTGTATCACAGTTCCACATGTAATAGAGGTGCTTCCTTAGCGATGTCCAGTCCTGTCACCAGACGAATATTTGTCCTAGACATAGCCAGGTACTTTTTGTTTGTATCCTTGCAGGGGTACTCCAGGTCTAGGAACTCCTTAGCAAATCTTACTGTTACTTTTGACTTACTAAGCAATATCTCGAAAGTGACTTTATTAGCAACTTCTTCGATTTCCGCTAGGAGAAATTCGTTTTCTTCATCACTTTCCATGTCATGAGATTTGAGGTTACTTGTCAATAAACAATCAAACTTTCATTACCTTAGCGATTATAAACTTCATGGACAATTGGATTGTAAAATGATAATTGAAAAATGTATAATGTAAGAAATACGTTGATTTGCACTTTTAATGTTGCTTGTAGAAAAAATAGTGTATAATATATGTGCTAATAGTATTATTTCTCTCAAACTTCCCTTTTCACAAAATAAAATGTCACTTTTAGCACTTGTACAGAGTTGTCCATAATAAGAATAAGTGGTCCATGGAGACATACTAGATTTTTTACTTCAAAATATTACGATTTAAGGCAATTTGCCATAATAAAGTGTTAATAATAAAAAAGATATTGAGTGTTATTGTTGGAAATAGATGTTTTTGGATATGAGAAATCATAATATGTTGTCTATTTCGAA
This sequence comes from Monochamus saltuarius, assembly GCA_025584915.1. NCBI lineage: Eukaryota > Metazoa > Arthropoda > Insecta > Coleoptera > Cerambycidae > Monochamus > Monochamus saltuarius. The sequence continues at coordinate 29,683,017 of CM046721.1, forward strand.
GTATTTGTGGATAATTCACAATGTGCACAATGTTTCGTCTTTTTTTCTCTAAATTCCCAAACAGATTTTTTAAACTTTTGATTGTCATGTTGTAATTTATTCCGAAATCTTACCAAATATTCTCTTTGCCCAGCACGTTTACTGAAATTTAATTACCAACAAATAACAGTTCCATTTCTCATATCTGAATATGACAAATTATTGTGTAGATTTTGTAAAGTAATTGATTTTAGCCAAAACTGGATAAATTCCTTAGATTTAGACTTTAACATGAATTTTGTCTCATAATTGGTAAAAACTAACTTACTATTAGTGCTTACTGCGTTAAAATATTATACAAGGAACTGTGCAGCTAATTGTTGAAATGCTATTATCTCGAAAATGATCAATTTCTAAGACTAATGACAAGTATACCTTTTTTCCTCAAAAGCAATGTAGGTTTAAGATTTTTTAATACAAAACGTGATAATGTCAGGTCCAATTATTTTCCTATGTTACATTGTCTATTTTCTGAACATTGTAAGTATTTTTAATAAAAGCTAAATACAAATTGGGTACAAAGTTTTTGTCTTGTTTCGTTTATGAATTCTAAATGTATCTACTCGTATAGTTGAACAGAGTAAATACGGATCATAAATTAATATATCATAAAAGATTTTTTAAGAATGGGGCTAGAAATCCTCCAACTGATAGTGAACATAACCTGATCGAGTTGTCTATCCCACTGATGTGTTAATAAACACAGGCGGATGCAGTTGTTAATTAAACTGTCCGTAAAGTTTTAAAATATTTCCTTCTACCGATATTATTAAGGTGATAGAAGGAATTCAATTAAAATATTAAAAATTTCAGTTTTTACTTGACGATTTTCAATAATGTTATGTCGAGCAACTGCTTTTCTAGGATACGTTATTAGATTCTGACACAGATTGTACGCTTTGCTGAACTACTTCGGATGGTCTATTTCGAAATTAATCAATATTTTGTTTTGGTCACTTCCAATTAAACTGTTCTAGATTGGGGACAAACAACAAACATTTTTGGTTAGTAGTTAAATATATAGATTTTCTATAATCTAAAATTTTAAATTTTCACCTTTGTTTTTATTTTGATTTGTTAGAGCAATAATTGTAAACATAATTTTAGTAATAGTAGTGTTAAAGTCTTACCATGCATCTAAGTTGTGTAAAGCTTTTCTTACCTGAAACAAAAAAAGAAAATTATGAAAAATGTAAATAAATGGTGTTTGGCTTTTGACATTATAATTAAAACATACTTTCACAAAAAATAATTTAGATATATTTGTATTAACAACTTAAATTTGAAATAAACTTAATATTTTGAATACATTTTGCAAACTAATATTGTTTGCCTTTAAGGGCGTCGTATTCTTGAAATAATGTCTTCTATAAAGAGAAATATTTTCTCTTTCACAATTTAAGGAAACGCGGACAAAGCTTTAGAGGTAACAGATAATTTGCTCAATACAAATTCTGTAACTAGCGCCTTCTAACAGATTTCTAAATAACTAACTGTAAAATCAAAATTTATACTCTCTGTAACATAACCACCGAATTTGACTCAAATCTACTCAACAGCTTTCATTTTATTGCCGACTTTCCATAAATTTGGTTTAATGGAGAAGTTGCATTACTCACATTATAATTAAAATATTAACATTACCGTCGAATGTAAACAAAACCACGTGACTGAAAACGAGATATCATTGGTGTGAAATCACACTACGTTCAACGCACAAACCTAAAAAAAATATAGACTGTTTCAGTGTCATATTGCCGGCGACCGCAAATTCATGGCTGCCCTAAAAGGTCCAGAATCGCTAAAACTTGGTTTTTATGCCAATTTACGTTGGTTGTATTGTAGCGTGAAGCTCATTTGTTCACTTGTGATTGGTCACATGCATGTCACATTCTTTAATGACATTTAAAATGACAGCAAATGAGTTTATTTCAGATTGCAATGTAGCCATCATATTTGCACAACCGCCAACATAAAGCAAATAAAATATCCATTTTCTGGACCTTAGGTTCCTAGAAAACGCGGTACCTGTCACGTGACCTATATCATGAACCGACGCAGTCTATATTCTAGGTTTGTGGTTCAGCGCTATTTAGTTTTCGTACACATAGGTGTGTTGATGTAAACAGGCGTTTTTTTCTAGGGGTTTTTGTTTTTTATGGCAATTTTGGGCCCTAGATAGTGCATGCTGTGAAAATACCTACTTACAAATTTCATTGGTGCAAATTCCAACTTCATTAGTGCAGCAAATACAAGCTCAAAGCTAGCAGGATTCCATTTTCGTTTTTTACCATTACTATAATTATTAGTGTGATGTGAACTTACGGTATTGTTAAACGCAACTTATTTCTTTGTTTACAATATAGATCCGCCAGTGAAAATCACAGTGATAATGATGTTGGCTACGTCCAGATAAATGGTTTTACTTGAGGTATTTATAAAATTATGCCATCTTATTTCACATACTGCTACTACTTGCTAAACTAATTCATTTAATTTGTAAAATAATAAATACAAGTAATGAATAATGACATTTTCATTTATTAATTTAAAGATATATATTATTTCTAAGTTCTTATTTATCACTATTATTTATTATGTTTTAAGGAAAAAAGAAACAGGTAATTCCATGTAGTGAAGTCAGTCGGTTATTATTTTTTTCTCGGAAAGTTGAAGGAATAAAGTGTTGAAATTATACATTTTTGAATTCAGCAATTCTACAAGAATTCGATGAAAAAATATAGGGGTTCTATTTAAAAAAATATCCGATGACGTCTTCACGCGAAAACAAATGAACCTCGCAAATGCGTTGGTATAGAAAAAAGAGTCTTTTTAAAAATCAAAATCGACGTGTCCGAGGAAATTTCATGAAACTTCGTTGTTTTAGAAATAATTAATTTATTCCATATTTTTCTTCCACATTATAATTTACCACAAATTTACATTTTTGCGTGTTTTCAATTAATCCTGAAACACTCTGTATATAAAAAAAATATGTTCTTACTATATTTCTATTAACAAAATCGACAAAAATCAATGCAGCCGTGGTTAACTGTAGTTCATAATAGCTACTCATATGAAGACCACTTTTATCGAAGGAGATCAGGACAAGATCTCGATAAAAAAATAATCATAAGTAGTATAGACCCATAATTTCCGGGATGATGTGCGATACTGTTATTATTGCATAATCTCGGGTTCCGTGTTGCAGCTGATGGGCGATTCAGCCATCTCTGCCTGGATCTAATCGTCATAAATCTGAAAATTCTAAAGCAGTTAAATGGTCATTACCTCTCCCTGATTTTTGCTGCGGCCTCCTCCGCCCAAGCAGAGAACGATCTCTATCTTAATAATAATTACCGTAAACTCTTTTTTTAACATTTTCATTACGGCCCTCGGCAGTTCTCGCCATCGCGGAAACCCAGCCGCGCTGATTTATTCAGATCAAGTTATCTCTGCATAAAACAAAAGAGGTGATGCACTGAGCTCAAGAACACGGCATTGCGGGACAGTTGAATAACCGTCTCTGAGATTTATGCTTTTAACGAGCATTAATCGCGCAAAAATTGCAAATTTACTACGTCGCTCGCGTTTAGGGGCGAATGGGGCAACGGCTGAAAAATTATACTTCAAAAATTAATAATTTCTTCCAATTTATACTCTTCACAATCACAGACACTGCCAATATAATTATATCAAAAAAGGACCAAAATATTGGTCTAAAAAAGAGTGTGAATGAGAAGATAACTAATAATAACACACAAAAATAAGACTAAATACGAGACAAAAAAACGTCGTGAGAAGTATCGAAGAAAAATGTAAAAATAATATAATTTTATCAAGAAGTTAAAAAACAAACAGAAAAAGAATACTAGTCTCGTTTTCGTTTAGTGAAGAATCTTCTAACGATTTTAAACGTACACGTTAGCACTAGTAGGGTGAAGGCTGGACTTGCTCGCATTTTGGTCTCACCGAAAACTTTTTGAAACTTTTCGGCCAGTTGCACCAAATAAAAAAGAGCTAATACATCTTCCACATAACATAGTTTGACGTCTAAATAGTACAGTAGAACAAGTAAGGGAGAACGTAGAAAACGACATATGCGACTGATTTTGTAAAAGGTTCACAGTTCGGCACAGAACGGTCCGTGATGTGCCTAAACCGCGACCGCATAGTGCGTTCTCTCTTTTATTTTTAAGCTCGGAAAGGAGTTTTGCTGAATGAGTCAAATCAAATATTGAGAAAATGCAAAGAGCATTTTTAACTATTAAATACGAGAAATAGGGAGCAATGAAGAGAGGATTGAGAGCATACCTATAGTTTTCTGGAATGGCCCTACCCAGCTAGCAAAGTAGTTCTATAAATTTAGAGTAATAGGAGTTTTATATTCTGTTAATATTTTATAGTTGTATTTAGAATACTAAATTGTTGCATTAATGTGGCACATGAGACTATTTTGTCTTGAGAAACTGAATTGTTTTTTAAATTTGTTGCAAGAACGTTCTTATAGCATAATTTATAGAGCAGTTATAAGATAACTGCTAATGTAGCCCTATAAGTGTGTACAATAACACAATTTTACAGCAACGGTGGTTATAGAATAAAATTACTGTAAAACCGATGCAAAATACTGCTTTATAGAATTATACCATCTCCTGTGACACTCTTATAAAATTATTCCGTAATGTCGCTTATAGTTTAATTATAGAACTATTGTATAAGGCGTTGTTAAGTTACAATTCTGCTGCGGAAAACAAATTACAAATATGGAAGCTGCTATCGAACTTAAGCGGAAAAGCTCTTTAAAGCAGTTGTAAGGAATAATAATACAGTTGTTATAAAATCATTATAGAGTAAATAAGTAACAAAAGCCTTTTTGTTCCATAAAGAAACGCTATAGAACTATCATTTTTTATATATGTAGGTTTCCCATAGCCCCATCTGACGAGACCTGCCTGTAATAGTACGAAATATTTTGATCAAAGTATAATGGGGAAATTTGTATAACATAGTCGTGACTTGTAAAAATTATTATCTGCTTGCAGAAAGAAAATTTCATTACGATAGATAAGATTTATTTGATTGCTAAGAGAAATTAATTTTCTTATAGAAATTTAGTAACATATTTAATTTAGACCATTCCAAACCTTAAACATTTTCACTTTTAGATGTTGAAGTTAAAGAATTTTAATAGATTTATTAAATTAGATTGAAATAAGTGAAATTACCACAATAAAATATGACAACACTGTGAATACTAAGTAGTTGCTTACGAAGCATATTTGCTCTATAATCATTGCAATCGACACAAAAATGTCATATTAGTGAGAATCCATTGAAAGTACAAGATGAAGCCTCTCTTTCTGTCGCCATATTGTGAAGAAGGAAAAAAAATCTTAATTAAAAATATGTACAATATAAATAGATGAAATGATGTAAATAATATGGATATACTTACTCTCTGACTATTTTATGTACAGTTCGTTGTTACATTCATCAATTTAGAAAAAAAAAAAAATTTATTAAATTTCCAGCATCATAGGAAATATAAGGTTAACTGAGGGCGCGTCAAAAATTACCATTATGTACCACATATTGCACGATAAAACTTTTTCCGCATTAAAATGTACTGCTCCCTGATGGACAGTCAAACTAAGCAATTCGTAATAATGTAAGTACTCCTACTAAGTACTAAGTACTAAGTACTATGCAGGCTGATTAGGCCCATCTTATTGTTTCTTAGTTGCCCGTACATATTATTTCTAACATGTGAGATAAAGAAACATTTTGTTTTTAAAAGATACTATTAAACGATTTTAATGTTCTTTAAATATAACACCATGCAACACAAAATTGTATAGCGAAGTGCTATAGAATTTTATGAGATTGCTTTGTAACTGTGTTATAAAAATTCTTTAAGACTTCTATAATTATTTCCTGCAAGCTTTACAGAACCGGTTAAAGAACTAAAAGGTTCTATAGAACGGTGCCCATTTTTATGGTATAAGTGTTGTAAGAACGTTTTGAAAATGTTCTTAGAACAAACATTGCTCTATAAAATTTGCTCTGGAAACGTTCTTACAATTTTTACAGAACAAGAAATTGTTAGCTGGGTAAGTCAGCAAGATTTTTAGTGGGAAACCGCCTTAAATAAGGGGATCTACAACCAGCGACGCTGTTCAACCCCGTCTTGGAGAATATAATTAGAAAAGAACGATAGAAACAGAAAGAACAATATTTAATAACAACCATCAGTATCTAACGTATGCAGTTGACCTAACACTAATAGGAAAAATGAAAACTAAATTAAAATAGATAGAAAAAATACACGCGAAATGTAATGTTTGTTGGGTTAGTTATTAATCAGGAGAAAAATTTAAAAAACATATGGTGATGGGTGAAGAAACACAGGCATACCAAAAAGACAATTTGCAGATATTGGGTAAAAACAGAAATAAATGCCAGAATTATGAAAGAGGATAAGAAGTAAAGAATGCTGACTATACATCTAGAAAAATGAAAATCAAAATTTATAAGAGCGAGAGTAACATAATATGCAGGTGAGGCATTAAAAAAGCCGCAAATGCTATAGAAACATGGAAGAGAAAAGCGCTAAGACTTATATATGGACGAATAAACACTGAAGACGGATGGAATTGTGCTTAGAGTACAACAGCAGTCATCAGAACATAACGGTTAAGATGAAAAGAATAGTCATCCATTCCACATGTCCTAATTAGGCTGCCAAAAGCTACCAAAAAGGTTATAACAGGTGTTCTCTTGGAAAGGTCATCCAAGGAAAATGTGTCAAATGCAACATTGATCGTATGACTGTAGGAAACTGGAAGGAAGAAGTGGTCGACATAAAACAATGGAGGAACATTGTTCGGCAGGTGTAGTAAGAATTTTAATTTAGGACAAAAACACACAAACTTGTTTTACCTGAGCGGCGGCGCTCGTCTAAAACGAGTCTCGTATGTCCTTAGTTGTTACAAAATTTATTAGACAGTTGATTGTCAACTAGCATTCCTAAGTATTTAATGTTCTTTTTATATTATTATGTTTCAATTTACTTGAATATTTAATCTATTATAATGTGGACCTATATCTTTCTAAAACATGGAAGTAGAAAATGTTATCATAAAATATTAAAAACTTGCTCTTAAACTATTTCACATGATAGAAAATCATTTTTAGTGAAAAGTGTAACTTCTTCCCAGGAGGCTGCTTAATATGTCGTTGTTGTATCATCAATAAAACTTATAATATCTGGTTTTGTATTTAATTTAAACAAATCATTGATATAAATATTAAAAAGAACAGGGCCCCAAAGCGGTACCCTGCGTACATCACATAAGTTTCGTATCACTTATGATATCATTTAATTATTACACATTGGATTCTATTAGTGACATAACTGGACTGATTTTAATTTACGATTGTCCATTTTTTCAATATAATGGACTGTTGACCAGTCAACAGCAGTACATCGACAAAGCTAAAAAATTTGGGTACCTCATGTTTTGATCAAAACAATAAAAATCAGCATCTCGAAATTTTTATCTCTCCGTAAGCTCATGTTGTGCATCTGGTAGGACAAAGAAGTCACATACGATGAAATGCTTCGTCATCCACCCAACAAATAAAAGCAACTTTTCTAAATCCTCATAGTCTTCCATAACTAGACCATATTCTACAATAAATAATATTAATACATATACCGTTAGAGAATAATCATTCAATGAACCAGGAGACCACGGATTAAACGATTCAAGTTTTTACAAAAAAGGCGATCATATCGTCCCACTCCCCCCACGTGCACCAGGTGCTAATTGACTTTCCAAATAATTCACTAAACATGCGAATCCTTTTTCAGCCGTGTTTATGTTTTGGGTAGAGATCGTTCCGAGCGTGTAAATGAATCAGAAAATTTATGCCCGTGTTGTGAATTGAGAATACCATTAAGGCTTATAATAACCAGTATAAATAACATTTCGCCATCCGCCCGCAACTGTTCTTGACACCAATGACTTTATCCCGTTTTTTGCAACTTTGTATAAAAAATGCTTACCTCGATGTTGGTACTTCAGTTTGATTTATTGAATACATTATTAATGTAGCAAATACCTATAACAATTTACAGAAAATATGTTTTTTTATATTCTTAATTAATCTTTTTCACTTTGTGGTGATTTTTTATACAGGGCGTAACTGATTAAAGTGCTATATGTGCCACAAAATTAGAAATAGTTTTTAAGAGTATATATGTGCTGAAATATAAATATTATATACAAATATGTTTCATTATACAGGATGTTTTGTAGCAGACATACAGGGCGAATATCCAATATGTATATGCTTTTGCAATAATAGTGACACTCTCTCAAAAAATTTTTTGAACTTCTGGAAGTTCTGAGTAGAAATATCATTAAATCTCTATTGATGAGTACAACAACTAAGTAATGTTAAAAGTAGTTTGCATTATGAATACGTCAACAGTTCGAAAGAAACCGCAAAATTAATTTTAAAGAGTTCCATTATTATTGCAAACGATTGTACATAATTATATTTTAAACAGTGGTATAGTTTAAAATAAAGATCACCTAATTAATAATTTTTTAATTAATTAATTTCATTTGATTTTTAATAAATTAAGAATAAAAATATTAAATGTTTAATAAATATGCATGATTTTTAATATGTAAAAAAACTTATTGCGTCACATTTATACACTTATCATCATTTATCATTTACTACAAAAAAGTACCCTTGATAACACTCGATTTACTCAAAGTTTGTATTTTAATAATTATTGTTTATGTTCTAAAATGCAAATTTCGTCAAAACCATGAGAGTAATCGAGTCTTATCAAGAGTACCTTTTTTAAAGTAAATGAGTTGAGCAATCTAAATTTCATACTCAAACTCCTTTTCTTCCATTGCCGTAGAATTTTTAAAGGTGCAATTATTAAAAAAAATCAAGTTCTACGCCTATGGATTAATATCGGACAAAAATTTAACACCATTTTTTTGGCCACGTAAAACTCTACCAATATACCAAATTTCAGCAAAATCGCATATGCCGTTTTAAATTTATATGGGAAAAACGATTTACAAATTTTAACTTCAAGGCCCTCTGGAGCCCAAACGAAGCAACTTTGTACTAAGGTAATTTTACTTAAATCGACTTATTTTGGTCTAAGGAATATGTGGTATGTTTTTGTAAAGACCTTTTACAGACACCTTGTGCACATTAAATTATAAATTATGTAATCATTTTTAAAATTATAAGTAAAAACAATTACACTGAAACTATAATAGACAAATAACTACACCATTTAAGTAAATGACACATTAATTAATTAATCAAATTAAAAAGTTCAATTTTGAAACTATGTGAATTATTAACGTTGCGAGCATAGAACATGAACAGAAAACGCATAGAACCCTGTTGGGAAAAAATAAATAAAGCATTGTTATTGTACATGAGGACCTATATTACACAAAGAATATTTTATAATTTTTACATCAACCTCTTAACAGCAGTGCACATCGAATTTTGTCAGCGTTCAGTAATATTAGTTTTCCTTCATAATATATAATAGTTGCTGTTTTATATTTTTATATAATTATACAAAATTGGTTCATTAACTAATTCACTTTAATAATTTAACAAATATTTTTAACAAGATAATTATACTAGCCAATTAAGAAGTTTTCTATATAGTATTTTTAATTGAATGACATTTGAAAATAAATGAAACCAAACAGAAAATAGTTAATTAAAAAACTAATCGATAAAGTAATTTAAAAAAACTGTGAAGATTTTAAATATAATCATGCAAATTATAAAATAGGGATTTATAGAAGTATGTATATATTTTAGGTTTTCATTTTTTCTTAACATATTATATTATTATACGCGGTGTGGCAATTAAGTTCAGGGAATTTAGTTATAACGCTGAAACTGGCAACACTGCATCGTTGTCAACGTTTTTCTAGAGAGAGGGGACTTCCTTTTAGTTTCAGTCCAAGGTTGAAGTCGATAGTACGTTTGGTTTGTGTTTTATATGTATTTTTTGGAAGTAACTTTTTTAGTGGCGTTGTGAAAATGAGTGACTCAAATTACAAGCAACGTGTTGTGATTCAAGTTTTAGTGAAATCTGGCGAAAAAACCACGGAAATCCTTGGAAATTGCAGGTGGTATATGGAGACGAGTGCACTTCGGAAACACGCGTGTTTGAATGGGCAAAACGGTTCAAGGAGGGGCGTGAACCGGTAGAAGACAATCCACGTGAAGGAGCTCCCGTCCCCTCTCGTACTGACGCGAATGTTGACTATTTGCGTGCACTGATCACGTCTGACCGGCGCCTAAGCATTCGTGCGTTGTCTGACGAGTTAAACGTCGACAAAGACACCGTTTGCAAGATGTTATACGAATATAGGAATATGCGAAAGATTTGCGCAAAGATGGTACCAAAAGTTCTCACCCGTCAACAGAAAGGTATGCGAAAATCGATCTTCATGTATTTGTTGTCCCGCAATCGGAGCGACGGTAGAGACTGGATGAGTCGGGTAGTCGCTGGAGATGAGACCTGGATATTTGTGTGACCCCGAACCCGCAAACAAAGTCAGTAGTGAGTGGAAAAGGGTGGAGAGTGGCCAACGAAAGCGAGGATGTCCAAGTCACGACTGAAAGCAATGTTGGTTGTTTTTTTCGATATGATGTCGGCCAGACAGTGACTGGACAGTTTTATGTTGTCGTCCTGGAACGGGCCCGTGTTTTCCGTGTGCGACTCTAACTCGCCCAGTACGGCTGGATCTTGCCCCATGACAACGCGCCAGCCCATTCCTCGTTCATTGTTCAAGAGTTTTTGGCAAAAAAAGCATTCCAACATTGTCGCACCCACTCTGTAGCCCCGATATTGCCCTCTGCAATTTTTCCCCAAGATGAACTCATCATGGCGGCGTACAGGAGGTCAAAGAAGTTGTAACCTTGGTGCTGAACGGGTTAACTGCGGAGGATTACCAAGGGTGCTACCAATTGTGTTTTTTTATTGACAAATTCCCGGAAGTTAATTACCACACCTCGTAGAGTATTATTAATTAGTGGTGCTAAGGATCCGGTAGATATAGTATAAAAAATATTGACTATTTATTATATGTATAACTTAATTGTTTAAATAACTGTTTATTTTGCAAACATTTTTTGTTAAGTAACTAAGACCATGAATCAATTTTCTTTAATTATATAAAATGCAACATCAGTTCAACATTTGACAATTTAACACTTTTTGACTATTTCAAAATTTCATAAAATGACAACTATACATCAATATGAAGGGAAAAAATAATGCAATTAAAGTGGCAAATAAAGTGGCACTCTTTAAGCTAGTTACGGACGGTGAGCTATAATATACATATATCTGATATATTACAAAAACATCATTATCATTATCAGAAATAATAATAATATTTGAAATAAAAGTATTCTATCTAGAAATATCGCTATATTGAAAAATGTCACATGTGAGGCAGACGACGAGCGGTACGGCTTGGGGACTGTAAGCAAGGATAAAGACGGCATTTCTGGAGTTTTGGCGCTTAAGCAAAAATAAGTCGATGGGTTTATAGTAACACTCGTAAACCTATTGTTTTCACAGAACACTCTGTATATCCCAACCATAAATACGGCGCGACGTAGCGCCTTTAATGCTCTCGTTTAGAAACTGAAATCGCCATTGTAGAACATTGGTGAACAATGAAACATGCCTCGCAAATGTCATTAATTTAATAACCGGTACTTATTTTGCTGGCGAACGACTGAATTCCTGAGTTAGTACAGGCTACGGTTGAAGAAACTTCAATATAGCCTCATAAATTTCTAATGTTCCTAGTGGAAACAGGACTGGCCGCTCAGAGGCGGGTGGGCGGCTGTGATATATTAAGTGTGAAACAATTTTACCTACAGGGTGAATTAAATAACTCTCCCATCCCTATCATCTGTCTTCCCTGAAGAGGTATGGAAAAACCCTAGATTAATAAGTACCTCAAATTAGTAGGAATTTCAAGTTCATCGCCTTGTAGAAGATCGGTTTCACAACGAAAAACACAAAAAACATAAAAAAATTCGTATTTCTTTAGTTTTTGGCTTATATCTTGAAAACTATGATCATCGAAGATGATCATTCTGTAAAAAATTAAAGTAAACACATTTTTTTACAAAACTTAAAGTATATGACACGTATTGACGCTATAGTTCGCTGAAAAACAGCGATTATTTTACCCTTCTGCGAAAACGTTAAAAACGCCCACACAACTAGAAAAATATACAGTTATCCACAAAAACATTATGCCTAGTAAAAGTAAATTAAATTTCATACAAGAGACGCCTGTAGCATCAATTTTATAAGAGGGAGAGAGCAAAACAAAAATTGCGAAATACCCCCCTACAAGTCCCTCATCAGTATTCAATACATTGAATATAAAGCTGAATATGAAATCTATATGCAGTAATTTACATGTTTCATGAAATGAAAGTCAAGCCCAGAATTGGGTCATCACTTCAAGTAGGTTCTTCATCTGGAAAAGAAAGAAGGCATTTAGTATTAGAACATGATTTCAAAAGACAGATAAGTTGTAGGTATAGTGAAGTATCGATGGATGAAGAAATATCTGAAGCCATGTATATGGTTATTTTGATCGTTTCCGTTTGATTGCGGTGACCCAGGGAATATTTTTTGGGCACTAGAAGGTCCAGGTGAGGCGTATTGTGCAATGTGTAATGGAGGGTGCTAAAGGGTTAGGGGCTGTGGAAGGTCCAGGCTGAACAGTGACATTTTGCTATTCTCCTATTGAAAAAATTATCAGAAGATTAATGTTATGATAGAGACAGATTTATTAGTAAAGGTGTATAACACTGCAAAATATTACATGATCTTCTGTCGCCTCAGTTGATCAGTGATACTATAAGGGGTCCATCCAGGTCTTCTGTAACCGAATTGTATTCGATGTAGGACCCTTCATACTTTCGGCACAGTTTTGTGCAGAACAATCCTGCGCGCCTACACCCACATCGACTTTGGCTTGCATTTGCAAGATATAACCTCAAGATGCTTTTCGGGAGTCGGGGCTTTAAGAGCTGGTAGTAGAAACCAATCCATCTTCAACTTCCACTGCTCTGGATTGAAGTCATTCCGATCCTCTGCTGCACCTGACGGAAAACTTTGAACGCGTGTTGTTAAACTGCAGCTTCAGTGGGAGGTACGGAATCCGTGTTTGCTGATGCCTTGTAGGCTAATATTACGGATTGCGATATCAGCTTGTTGAGTGTTATGGTTGGATGGTTACGATCATAAAGGGGAATCAGTAATTTCAAAAATCCCGATCTCAAATCCTACATTACTAAATTCACTGAATGTCATCCCGACAAATCATATTCAGCTTTATATTCAGTATGTAATATGTTGTAAATATAATTTGTTAATGTTTTCATTAAATATACTTTGCCATCAGTTGAATTAAAACAACCCATTTTAAGCGTAATATATCGATATTTTGTTATTTCCGTTTTGCTCCCTCTCCCCTTACGGGAAAATTGAATGGTAAAGACGCATCCGGTATGAAACTTCCGCAATTTCGTTACGAAAACGGCAGTTTTGAAAACGGATTGACTGGATTATAATAGCATACTAAAAAATAGTTTCTTATGATCTATCGTCGTTGTTTGGAAATTATAGTGAAATTACAGTTACTTTTCTTAAACCGAATGTTGCCAATATTTCCAAAAGTGATTCACTTATTGCACTGAAATATGGCACGATAGATATGATATGGTCACAGTTTAAATATACCAATAGTGAAATCGCCACTCGTTCTTCCTTCTGCCATCCCACTTCCCCTGTTCTACCAACTAAACATCGACCGCCGATGATCGGCGATACTCAGTGTCTCGTCAAACGGTTGTACTGGGTGCACCAGATAAATTTACTGATATGTTTTATCGATGAAAATAATTGGTGTTTGTTATATAACAATTTTTGATTAAACGTTTTATAATGGAGCTGCAAGGTTATTTTATATTATTTTCCTTTTTTATCTATGACTTCAATACAGGAACAAAATATTTGGGCGGCGATATTTTTACAACACGAATTATTTATCTGTGCACTCATACATTTAAAATATATTCCAGTGGCGTAGTTACTAGTTAGCAATGTATATAGCCCTCGTAATGCACCCGTCAAGTTGATTTACAATTTCAGGCAAAAAACGGTGTCGGCTTTGATCACATAAAAGAAGTGGTCTAACTACTTACTTATTTAAATTGTGGTAATAGATCAATATTTTGAGACCGTAAATCGTGAGTTAATGGTTTTAGAATATTTTGTACACTATTGGTTTATTTTTTCATTCAAATAAATACCCTTTTAATTTTTAACAACAGTAAAATACTATTGTCTACTAATAATAGCAAAAATTAAATTATTTGCAAATTTGCATTATTCAGTACAGAAGGTGTAAAACAAAAAATCACTGTAAAAATACATAATATTGGTAATTTTTAAGAAAATGTACAAAACTTTACACGATTTGCTACTAAAATTACAAAGTGAAATATTACTATACAATATATTTTGTGAATAATATTGTAAATTTCCTTAATATCTGTAAAATTACATGTGATAACTATAAAATTACCATAAATAATAAGGTAAAATATGTAAATATGAATCATTTCTTTTTACATACATTTTTTAGAGCGTAGTATTAAATTTATTCTAGTTGCTTATGACCTTAGCAATATATTGTTTAAATCTGGCAATAATTTCCGCTTGTTTTACTGCTGTAATAACTGTTTTTTATTTCATTATTTTCACAAATAATTATAATTGAAATAATTTTTATGGATTACGATAGAGGTAAAATTTTTGAATTGACCAGAAATATTTCATAAAAATAAAATTTGACTAATCATTTTTAAAGCAAGGGTTCGTCTCTTAACTCACTGTTGAAATACCAGTATTTTGAGCACTAAAAATTAGTATATTTTTTGTATATTATAATAATTTATAAGTAAAGCTACCCTATAATAAAGCAGTTTCTTAATTTTACTAAAAAAAATTCCATGGGACTTAAATTTCATAAGGTATACTTGGGTATTATTAATTTATGAAGATGACCCCTCTCAATAATAATTATGCAGAGGAAAGTGGCACGACGGCAATGAATTTAGCAAAATATAATCTTATCAGACTCTTTAGCATGTGCCAACTACCGCTAGTAACATAAATGTATATAAATCTATTTTATTTATCTTCATTAGCATTTCCTATGATTACTATTCTCACGGATGCTACAGAGATAATACGCACGAATCCCAATGCAAATTAATTTTTATTCGACATTTGAAACAGTTACGTATTGAGAACAAAAATCTTAATGGGTACTTTAAATTCAGAGCATTTGGTAGCAAGTGTCAACTTCCTTATTGCGCCGTAACTAGAGTTCAGTAGTATCATTAAGTAAGTAAAACAATTAATTTTGAGCTTATTAAGTTCAATTTTGTAAATTCTATATACTGTTACGAAAACTCACCTACCTATTAGTTTGTTAATTATGTTCCTGTTTACATTGGAATTTATAATTTTTGTAATACTTTTATTTTGACGTTTTCCGGTATATTCCAGTCTATATTTTATTTATCTATCGACACGTTCTCGAGATCGCAGAAACTTCCAGAACTCTAAAAACCTATTCAAGCGGATCATTTTCGCCTCTGGAGTCAGTTTATACTGAACATCCCAACGCGAGTGACAGAAACGTCAAAGTAAAGCGTTGACAGTTGCGAAATTGGTTTGAAGAATATTTCTTGTGTAATCAAGAGTGACAATAAAGTTTCTTTTTAATGTGGCAAAATATGTGTAAAATTTTATACTAATGAATAAAGTTAACAGAAAAAGATAATATATGTAGGATAGGAGTATAGTAATTTAATGAGTGTTATTATCCAATATCCCTAGACAGAGGAGGTTCTGGTATTTGTTACTGTTACGTTTTGGTCACTAATCTTTAGGGTTCTACAACTGCGACTATACGATCACTCTAATATTAAAAATCATGAGAATTTTTTCTAGTTAGGAAAGGGGATTTTAACTAAAAGTGTACGATACTTTATAATTTCTGTTGTATTTCAATCATAGTACGCATATGTTATATTTGGTCGTTTATAGCTACTGCGCTGTCATAAACGACCAAAGCTATTATTATCAAATTGGTCATTAACTACGGAAGCGACTTCATGTTAACAAGTTATTAAGATAACTAAAGTCTTAAAATTAACAGCCCTATTCTCACAACAGTTGGAAATGGTTTCCAACCGTCAGAAGCATGCAAGAAATGTGCATACACCTAACGATTTTAAACTGATTCTGGTGTTGTGAAAAGTTGGAATCAAGACTTTAGGAGGAACAACTAATGCTTCCCTATATTGATGTTCTTAGTACCTGGTTGAAGTGAATCTCTTCTTGGGCCATTATTTTACTACATGGTGGTTTTTTCTATCTCTAATATCCCATTCAAATAAGAAGCACGGTATTTTGCGAAACCTGATTGGCATCTCAATAAAATATTGACAACTTTCAAATCCCCACAAATTTGTCATTCATGCTTGTAGTTAATTTAGTCAAAAACAAAATTTCATGCTCGTATACTCTTCTTTCAAAGAACTGAATGCGCTACAAAAATGGAGGGGTATATAAGTATCAAGGAAAATGGATAATCTCCATTTATTAGACTTGTACCATTTAGACTTGTGTTTGTTCATTAATCACTTAATATCAGTAGACTAGAAGAAACACATCATCTTCCGAAAAATATTACAAGAGTTCACTGATTCAGTGACGACAAACGGAAGATTTGATTGTACTCACATTTTAAGCAACCAATATTTTTTAACCACGCTTAAAAACTTTGAGACGCCAAAAATACAAATGTATAATTTGACCAATTTGCGGATTTATATTTCGATTTGACCTTACAGGGACCTTGAAGCTGTCCTGATAGTGTTAAAGGAATGCCGAATTCAGATTCGGCGGCTCCAAAAACATAAATGTACGATAGTCTGGTCCACTTGTATATCTATATTTCACTTTGACCTTGGAATTACCTTCAACCTAGGGCAATCGGGTTAAAAAAAACCTAGAGTAGGATTCAGCGAGTCCAAAAATATAAGTTTAAGATAGTTTGGTTCACTTGCAAAGCTGTATTTCGCTTTGACCATGTCATGACCTTGAACCTAGGACGATGGGGTTAAATGGACCCTATCTTTGGATTCAGCATGAAACTATTTAAATCGTACTCTCACACACGCGATTATTTAATCCAAACTTTAAGAATACATGGCATATTCTCTTCTAATTATAGTTTAGGGCAATCGGGTTAAATGGGCCGCAGATTAGAATTCATCAACTCCAAAACCGTAAATGTATCTATATTATGCTTTGGTCATGGAATCACCTCTAACCAAGGGCAATAAGGTTAAAAGGACTCCATATTTGGGGTCGGCGTGTAAAAATACTTAAGAATATATCCTTTTTTGTGGTGTGTCTTAAGTGTATTATTTAAATTCAATTTCATTATGACAATAAGGTATGTTTTGTAATGTTTCCTTATTTTTCCGGATGGTTCTATGAAAGAGCACCATGGTACATACTGTTATCCTTTAAGTTGTTTTTTTTTGTGTTAATTTTTTAACGATATTAAGAAAGGCATTATTGTTATTATTACTATAGTTCCCAATCATTTTGAACAAAGCTATATCCTTGAAACGACCCATCAAGAGTTAACTAGAGTTGATCATTCGTACATAGGTACAAATATATTTTGAATTTACTTTTTAATCTGAGAAAAAAATGAATGAATATTACCTAACCATTAAATTTAGTAGAGCCAATGTGTAGCTTTAAAATTGGTAATTCAACAATTAACGTTTTCATCCAACCAAAATCGAGTCTTAATAACAGTAAGGTTTGACTTCGAATAATTACCTCAAAAATATGCATGAGAGAACTACTTAAACCGTACTCTCACACACGCGATTATTTTGATCCAAACTTTATGAATACATGGCGTATTCTCTTTTAATTAAAATCGCAATTAGTATGTTAATGAAGACCGCCGAAATTCGAAACGATCAATAATATTGCCTCGACCGCAAGGGTCTTCGAAGAAGCAAAATTAATTATTTCGTCGTGGCCGATGGCACAATCGTCAAATTTGTTTCTCTGCTGAGGAACCAGTCGGCAAAAAGTGCAATAAATCAGGCAGGAGAGTTCAAGGTGATCGTAACAGCTTGTGACAGTGCAGAAATGTGGTTGTATATCCGCGTACTGATGACTTCAGTGACTTAGAGGCGGGAGCGATATTAGAGAAATATATGTCGCGGGTTGAATGTTATCAGATAATTCACATGTATGCAATTGGTTCAGAGAGAACAAAAATTTGCAATTATATTAACGCGTCACGCCACACTTTCGAAAATTTGAAAGCAAATTGGGAGATTTTATCTCATTTTTGAGAAATATGATATGGATAATTGAATTAAACAAATGATTTAAAGTAATAGTTGTTTTGTTTCTACAGACAATGCTTAGTTACTGAAAAAAATGTAATCATGTGGACAACATAATATCGATAGAAAGGTAAGTAATCAATGTTTGTTTGCATCTATAGTATCAAAAATTGTGACCAAATATTCTAAAGCTTGATGTGAATGACAAAATAAAGGAAAGATGAGTGAAAATAATTAATGGAAAATGTGCCCAAAATAAGAAAAAAGGACTTATGGAGTAATAACCGAATTTCCAAAATATCAAGTAACATTGAATATATGGAGTTTCTAGTGATAGTAATTTCTTCTATTAAGTTTTATTATATTGCGTCAAGCATCTACAGAGTATTTTAGTTATTTTTTGTTATTAATTTCTGTGCAATTTTCCTGACTGAATTAACAACATTCATAGCCTGGGATTATATATCAAATGAATAAAACAATATTACATCACTTTTACCTAAGTTTCGGGTTTATTTTTATAAAATACCCATCTTCAGAAAGTCTCTATATTCGAAAAATTTAGACAATTAAAAAATTAATATTGACAAAATAATACAAACCATAGTAATTTTATACAAATAAAGTTTTGAAAAATATTCAATCATTGAATCATATTTGCATGCAGGCAGTTCTTCTTATTTAATAAAAAAAACTAGATGTCATTATTTTCAGTAAAAGCTCAATATACAGGATAGTTCAATCATAATATCATTAAATTAAAAGGAAGATAGAGAAAAATTAGTAAATTAAAATATAAATATGTGATTAAGAAACATTTCTAACGTTAATTGTCCAAATAGTGGCGGCTGGTGGGACTTTTAGGTATCTAAGCTCTCAATCTTAAATAAACTCCATACGAGTGTGATCTGCAAATTTGCAGAAGATGCGATTGACGATGGCAAATTTGAAACACCCTGAAGAGTGTAAAACAATATTATCTATATGTGATCCTGACATGACAACGCTGTTTCGCTTTAACGCTCAAACGTTAATATGGTTTCATCATCAGAAAATTTGTTGTGTACTAGGAGCGTCGTGTTACCGGGAGTTATGAGTTATTAAACGCAACGAAGTTTTTAAGCACAATTGTCAATATAAAAGGCGTATTTTGCCGCCAGTACCTACAACTATTCAAATGTGTAATTTATTGTTTCCTTTCGAAACATATCGGTTAACAGAGAACAAGTATTTTAAGAGGCGTTGGAAGTATAGGAAACGAAGGTAATGTCAAGTTTCTTTAGAATTAGGTATATCGATTTTTTGTCCGAAATATATCTATACCTTGGAACGACAATTCGTCTCTTGGATGCAGATAGTACGGTTCTACAGTGCTTGAATTAGTTATAATTTTTTTTCAAATTTAGAGTGTCTCTTGTAATATTTTATCTTTCTTTGGACATGCGTTAACTTTTTAATAAGTTTAAATAGTGTCCTAATTGAACAACCTTGGAACCGTGGATTATAAAGCTGAAAATGAGTAGGTAAGAACAACTGGATAATTTCTATGACATTTCAAAGATCCCACAGGTAGTAAATTCAAATTAAATATGAAAATGTTTACTATCTATATAATAATAATAATAATAATAATAATAATAATAAATGCCTTTATTTCAAAATTACAAAAATATATAACAGAATACAAAAGTAGAAAATATGTAGTATGAATGTGAATTTTGAAATCACAAGGGGAAGTTCACACTCAGTGTGCTCTACCACTTAACCCTTGTTAAATAAAAATGTAAATTATGCATTAAACCGAACGGAATAATATACAGTATAAACTAAATTAATATATAAATACATTATACTATTGCCACAAATTAAACAAGCAATGAAAGGTTGATATATAATTATTGCTTGGACACACAAACGTCCAATAATCACAAATTCTGTCTCATTAGAAGTTCGCGTTTCGTAAAACCTTTAAATTTAACCATATTATATAACTTAACGGCAGGAGACACATTATTATAAAGTTTGTATATATTATATTTAAAGCTTCTTTCAAAAAAGGTAGTTCTATGTGAAGGAGGAGTTAGCAATCCTTCTGTTCTGATGTTCAGAGTATGTACATCACTCCTAAATGAAATTTTCTCATAAAGATAAGGAGGAGTTTTTGTCTGTAACAATTTGTGAAAAATACATGTAGTTTGAAAACGTCTTCGATTTGCCATATTGAGCCAGTTCAGATCTACAAGTTTATATGAAACATGTTCGTATTTCCTGATACCATATATAAAGCGAATACACGAATTTTGAACGCGCTGAATGAGATCACTACAACTTTGATCCAAACAAGGCCCATAGACAGAGACACAATAATTAAAATGACTTAACACTAGAGTTTCACATAAGATTTTTTTAGTATTGTAACTGAGATAACCTCTGTGAGGATATAAAAGTCGCAATGCCATGTATGATTTTTGAATAAATTTACTTATTTGTTCTTTAAATCTCAATGATCTATCTAAAATTATACCAAGGTTTTTAGCACTTTCAGATATAGGTAAATTTGTACCCATCAATTCGATGTTCATAGTATGTTTTAGATTTTCAACATTGTTTTTATTTCAAAATAAAATTGCAGCCGACTTTGTCGGATTTAGGACCAAAGAATGCTTTTAGATATGTCATGAATGTTATGTAGATCACTGTTAATTTTATCACTAGCTGCGACATAATCTTTAACATTAAATGAATAATAAAGCTGGGTGTCATCAGCATACATATGAATAGAAGCATGTTTTATATATTTCACAAACTGACTGGTGTAAATGCTAAATAGGACAGGCCCTAATATGGAACCTTGGGGGACACCTGAGCTTATCGCTCTAGGCTTAGATAGTTTATTAGATACTTTGACTATTTGAGAGCGATCTTGTAAATAAGACTGAACAAGTGAAAGATAATATAAATATGTATCATTATATTATTTTTTCAGTGCAAAATTTTACATTGGCATGTTTTACTATATCTGAATGTTTTTTGCCACACCTTATTTCTTACTGCTCTTAATTTCTATGCGTATCAAGAAAGCTAATGGTATGCCTACAACTGATTTAAAAGCGGGTATAGAACAAATCTTAGATAAAATACAATTGAATTTTAGCATACAGAATGCCTAAGTTTATTAATTATTTTATTAATTTACACAAGATTTTATATCATTTCTATTGATTTTTTATGACATGACAGCTTATATCAAAGATAAATCTGGGGTTCTAGCAGTCTATGGTAGGATCTGTTCCAGGTTCTGAAGCGTTCTGTTTCAAGAGCAGTGCCATGTTGTAAATCACTATCATAAAGAAAAATTGAAACATACCATATGCCCAAAACTTAACTAAAGCCAAAACCTGTTCAATGTGACGTTGAAGAATGAGATAATTAAAATTTATTTACCATCAAATTAGACGTTACCTTGTACATCTGTGTTGTCTGGTGCTTGTTACATGTGTAGGTAACTGAAAAGTTTACTACCTTTCTTATTTCTAGTAGTACTATTTTTCTCTTTTCCCAGCTATATTTTGTAAAATTAATTAATAGCAGTACAAAAGGAATTAAGCGGATCGTAAATATACAAGATAGAAAACATTTAGCGGCTAAAGGATCCGGAAAAGAAGGTGATAAGGAACAACGAGCAGCTGCGGACAACGTTGTTTCTAGGTTATTGTCCTTCATCAGCGCAGTGCAGCTTAAACAAACAAGAAGGAAGAAAAGAAGGGCAAATGACAGAAGAGAGAGTCCAGCGACTACTGCGTCAGGGTCTCAGCCAGAACAATACAAGTACAAAAGGAATTAAGCGGATCGTAAATATACAAGATAGAAAACATTTAGCGGCTAAAGGATCCGGAGTTGCTCGTTGTTCCTTATCACCTTCTTTTCCGGATCCTTTAGCCGCTAAATGTTTTCTAACTTTGTATTGTTCCGGCTGAAACAAAAAACGCAGAAATTTAACTAAATAAGAGTCAAACAAAAGTGACGTGTGTTGAGGAAAGAATCCTAGATTTAAATATAATTATTATATAAAAATAGAACAAGTAAATCAGTTCAAGTATCTTATTGACCAGCTGCAGAAGTTTTATTATTGTCAGTCAGTGGTCCAGCGGTTTAAGGCGCCAGTACTTATATCGATGTGGTCCGTCCGCTGTGGGATCGAATCCCGCGGCCGGTAGACCGTAGGTCACCTGTATTTGTGGAGAGGATTGGCACCCTCTCTGCGGGTATGGTAGGGTGGAATAATGTTGGCTTGGGTCAATGTGATAGATTCATACCGGTTAACATTTGACCACCCCCCTAATTAGTGAGGTTTTTCAGATTACTCTCATTTCTGCACTGAATGGTGGTTAGGGCCTACCAACGTAAGTCGTTTTTAGACACAAATACGGCCTGCTTAATAATAAAATGACGCTCCCTCTCCCGCACAAGTCTCCGACTCCTGGGCTAATCCTCGTGATTAGAATGAGAGGTAGGGATATTATTATTATTATTATCTAGGTGCAATAATTGAGAAGCGAGAAAAACAAGATTTCGAAATTAAAGAAAGAATAAAGAACACTTTAAAGTTGAATTCTGCAATGAAAAATAATTTTATACAAAGAGCAGCAACAAAAACAACAAAGATGGAGGTATATAGAGCAATTTACAGTTCGGTACTAGCACATGGGTGTGAGTAATGTTCACCAGAAATCAATACAGTAAGATACAAGCAAGAAATGAAGTATTTGAAAGATGAAACGTGAAGAACTTTAAATCGAATCAATACTACAGTTCATAAATGAGCACTAGCAGATGTGAAGAATTTGGAAGTCAAGAGTAGTGTCCAAGAAGAAAAAGAAGAGAGAGCCAAAGGGGAAGTGGGACAGCTTAATTGGGAAAATGCTGAAGGAGAAAAATAGGAAATAATGGATTAATGAAAAAAACCACCCCCACAACGATATAACGGAAGTTATTGATTATACATATAGAAAATTAAATTCCCTATTATGCAATCAGATGCTTTTCTGATCTATTAAAACTGATGCAACATAAATTTGTTCTTCTTCAGTGGCTAACAATAAGGCACATGCATAATATACTTAATAACCACTTATCTTCTGCATTAATCTACTTGCGCAAAGACTGGTCTCTTTAGATAATATAATTCTTTATTGTTCTAACAACACTATATCTTAATGGCTTCATAAAAATGTTCCAATAAGAGCAAGGAAATGGATGATGACAAATTGGACCATTTCCATTCGAGAGAAAAGTACAACACCTGCACTTTCCTTGCTCGATCTTTAAGTAATTACGGATTACATAATTGAGTCCCATTTAAAACAATTTGTAGTTTCTGAATTGGTTTGTTAAAAGCATTTTGTCTTGTTTACCTCCATGACCATCCATAAATACTAATAGAGTGAGAAATTGTTATGCTGTTAATGCATTTCATGATATAGTGGCGTTCAAATGAAAATCTCATTAACATTTAATGTTTTTGTATCGTTACGATGGGTATATTTTTTTGGGGTATTGGTGGAACAAAAGAACATAATTTAAATCGTTTGGGGATATGGAGTGGTTTAGGTTTTAATCAAGAAACTTATTTTATTTTATTTCACCATGCGGAGGAGAATTTTATTTTGCACCTAATTCAACCTTCATTAGGATTAATAATGAGACACACCCACTACTCAGTAAAACGAAAAATGTGATTAGTTTCTCTTTCATATTAATTTACACATCCTTGTCGCTAGTAGCTACATAACAGATAAACGTATCGGATATTAACAAAAAGTTACCGCTCTACATTTTAGTCTGTTTAGCAGAGGAAGTAATGTCAATGACCATATTCATACCGTTAGGGAGTAATAAAATGTAGTTAATATGATAATGGATGAAATATTTATGTATTTTTTTGTTACACATTTTAGATGTGTTGGTTTTAAATATAGTCAGAGCTTTGTACATCTTGATACTAATGACTATATCCAATTTATTCAGCTCATATTTTTTAAATAGTATACTAAAACTTTCGTAAATCGTAATAGCTTATTCCCCATTAAAATTTAACATAATTAATTTAAGAATTATATAAATATTAAAGACTAAAATTTGATTAACTTTTATAAGAGATCAGTATTGTTCGTTCAGCATAACAAATATGAGATGCACAGTGCATCCTATAGAGGAAAACACACAATATTCGAATAAGTGTTTGTTTATCTCATATACGACAATAACTTGTTTTTTATTCATAGCCAGCTATGTACAGAGTGTACGGAATCTGAGTGCCTTAATTTTGCTGTATGATAAATTGTACCAAACAAAACATATTTGACTTAATTTTTTTTCTGACCAACTGCAATAGTATTATGACAGCAGACAGGTCTTGAGTATGTGACAACGTCGATCGCATACCATGTTAGGATTGTTAGGTATTTGAACATAATAATTACAAATAGGTACACCTAAACATACAGGGTTTTCATTAATGTCCGAGACCCACGTGACCGCGGCGTTAGGCAACCAACATTACACAAATTGGTATTCGATAAAAATTAAAACACTATGGCACCAGTGGTGTAGTATATTTTATTTTTTCAAAGAAAAAGGTAATTTAAGAAATATTTCATTTTAGCTGTTTATTTTGATGTATAAATTTTGAAATACACATTAACTCAGAAATTAAATGAAGAAATCCAGCTTACACCTTGATAAGTAAAATAAAAAAAAAACAATTTACAATTAATTATTGAACATTTAATGTTTATTAAAAATTTTATTTATTACATATTGCTTACACCTTGCCATAAAATTTTTATGTTATAGGTAAAAAATAAGTTTCAAATTTAAACAAAGAAGTTTTAACAGGTAGAGAATATAAAAAAGTCACAATAGTTTAGTTTATCTTAGATTAGGTTTGGAACGTTTGATGTCGATACAAAACAGATTTTTACCACTCACCAAAACACTTCTACTTTTTCCGATGCTGCGTTTTGTTAACAAAGTAACATTCTCAACGCACAATTAAAAAGTGTTTTGGTGAGTGGTATTTTGTTTAGCTTTTATTATAAAAGGTGTTCAAAATGTCCACCTTCATTTTCTAGACATAAATTTACCCTCCGTTTCATGCATTCGAAAACACGTTCCAATTCATTTGGAGTAATGGATTCGATTTCATGGCGAATCGCTACTTCTAGGTCTTCAAGTGTGTGAACTCGCTGCTTGAAAATATTATTTTTTATACGTCCAAAGAGATAGTAGTCTAAAGGTGTAAGATCAGGGGTTTGACTAGGCCACAATCCCCTACTAATAATTCGATCCCCATAAAATTCTTCTAAATATCTAATTGTTTCAGCTGCTGTGTGGGCAGGTGCTCCATCCTGTTGAAAATATCCAAACCTCAATTCGTCATCATGCGTTTGTTCTAACGATTGTCGTAAAATCTCCTATACCTTTCACCATTTATCACTTCTCGAAAGAAAATTGGTCCTATTATCCGCCTTCTTGAAACGGCTACCCATATACCAATTTTTGGGGATGTAGTGAAGTTTCAATAAATTCATGTGGGTTTTCTGTAGCCCACGTTCTGTAATTTTGGCTGTTAATGTAACCTGATAGATGTACCCATGCTTCGTCAGAAAAAAACGTCAAATTTAATAAATCATTGTTGTTCAGATTTTCATTGAACCATTCACAATACCGTATTCGTTGGTTGTAGTCAGGTGGATGTAACTGCTGAACAATAGAAACTTTGTATGGGTGCATGTGCAATTGTTTCTTTAAAGCCTTGTGACACGTTCCCACCGAGAACCCTATCAACAAAACAAATATTCAGAAATGTACTTTTAAACGATATAAAATATAACAATCTCAAATTCTCACAACGTCTTATAATAATTTCAGTTTAATACACACAGAAATTCATTTTAAGGCTTTTAATTTAATTATAAATGTAGTTTCAAGTATTTAATGTGTGTAAAATAAAACTACCTGCATACCTGTTTGGGCAGACAACTGGGGGATAGATTTTTTGGGGCTCTGCTCCATACGTTGTCGTATATCGTCAACTGTATTTTCAGTTAAAACTGTTGGCCTGCCTGTTGATTTACCCTTGCAAATACAATGTTTTTCGTCATATCTCTTGAGAAGTATAGATTTATGCTTCCTAAAAACGTCATAATCAAAGTCTATATCAGGTAAAGCTTCAATGAATTGGTCAATACATGACTGTAATGAATATGACCAACTTCCATCTGGATTTCGCGTGGCACTCCGAAAATGTGCCTTTAAAATGTAGGCATCTTGTTCAGGTGTAAAAGGCATTTTTAAACACTTGAAGTCTAAAAATATGAAACAAACATAAATAAACATAACCTTAAAATAAATTATTTACTTACGTAAGAAACACAAACAAATTCTGTAGCTCTGAAAAGAACTGTTGTTAGTAAAGTAAATAAACGTAAAAATGTTGGTAAATCACAAAAACAATCAAGGGAAAACGTACGGGCAACAGGTATAAAAATATCAAAACAGCGCGCAAAAAATGGAGGGAAATACCGTGAACGCCTCTGGATTGACAGCTGGTTTAGGTCCCTAGATTTGAAATTTTTCATAGCAGCCAACTTTAGAAAATCAAATTTATTGATAGTGACAACTAATTTGATCACGTGGGTCTCGGACATTAATGAAAACCCTGTAGGTCCTTACTGTTAGTGGTTCCCTTAGAGCTCTTTTCACAACACAGAATAATAGTTGCAAAAGTTTTAAATGACTTCTGTTGCTTGCAAGAAGCGTTTCTGAATTAACGTCTCGTAGCGAGTTTTGCCTAGATTCGTTATAAATTATCACATCATGTAGCTGGTCATAGTTACTATAAATTGTTCCATTTTTGTTTATGTATATTCACAAGTATCAGAAAAAATAAAGAACAATGAACCGAACTACTATGATTAATTTTACTTTTAGGTTATCAGCAGCAGCCTCACATATTGCAACGTTGTCGAACGTTACAACATCAACGCGTTCCTCAGAAACTTCTATTATTTGCTTGATTAATACTGATACAAAAAAAATTACCAGCAAATTACGTTACAGGAGCTTTTATTTAATCTTAACTGCTTAAGATATATAAGACAAAACATATATATTTAAAATTACGGCACTCATATTCCGCACACCCTGTATAACATATTAAATTATGTGTATTGTGTCTTCAGCGATGACCAGTTACGTTCCTTTCTTTCATTTCGAAAAATGTAGCACTTTTTAACCTTTGGGATAAATATGACAAACTATATCTATATTTTTGGAAAACGCAGAGTACCTACTCTCTTTTTACTCCGGCTTTCGTTAATACGAGTAGGTAAATACTTAACATTGATCTATAAATCAAAAATCGTTAATTATTAAAAAATTCCTTTACTGATTCCATGTAAGAAATCTACAAGGACTTTGAAATTTTAAGTTTTTGGCTATGAATTAACAAAAAGTGTCACTTGACTGGTGTTTTAACTGTCAAATCCATTTTTAGTCGTCTGCTTTGATGAATCGAAAAGAATAAACGGTTCATAAAATGCATATATTTTTTAAAATTATTTCAAAGAGTACTAATTATTCTATACAGGGTGTAACGAAAAGCAGGTCATTAAGCAAATTGCGTATTTGTGGCAACAAACGATTTAACCCTATTTACCTATATACAAAAATGTCTCCCTTGAAAGATACAGGGTGTTAAAGTTGAACTTTTGAACTTTTTCGCTATAGTTTCTTCAGGTTTTCACATATCACTTTGAAATTTTGAAGAGATACTTCTGGTTATTAACCAACTTTTCAAGAATATTATTGTAAACGATGCCTAAAGAAACAAACGTAGAAACGGGGAGAAGAGGTTATTCTATCTCCCAATTTTTTTAACGTACGCCTATGGACGATTCCTTACAATGTAAAATTTTATTTAAAATATTTTAGTACTGATAATTTTTCATAAAACTTCATTTTCGAGATAAATTCGATTTTTGAGCATGCAACTTTAGAGATAGTCGCAGCAAAATGAGTAACATTTTTAAATTTCAAATTACAATTTGTAATGTTCTTACTTGCTCTAAAGTGTTCTAACTTATGTTATACAGAGTGTCTCTGGGTTGAATAAATGTTTTTTTTTCAATGTAAATGCGTTAATTAAGGAAAAAATAGGGATTTTAAGATACACATTAGTTATTAAACATATTTATATTAATTGCTGTACATACCCTACACATAGTCTACCAACAAGTTTAGATACTGTCATATTCCTAAATTTTCTGTAAAATGATTTTTTCACTTTACTCGACAATTTGCCACTTACTCTTCATCAACATGTTTGAATGCAACTTGATGGTGCTCCACTTCATCTTGGATTAAATATCTATGTTTAATTTTTCTAAATCGATTAATTCGATGAGGAAGAAATGCAACTATTCAGTGTTAAAAAAGTGGGAGATAAAATAACCCCTTTGGTTAATAACAAGTATATTTACAAAATTTTAAAGTTATACGTTTATAAATATATAAAAAATTATAAATTTTAGTCCAAAAACAATTTTAAAAATTCAACTTTGTATGTACTATCGTTTGCAATATTAATGACACTCACTAAAATGAATTTTGCGATTTCTTTTGAACTTCTGGCGTATTCATATTGAAATCTGCTTTAAATTTTTAACATTAGTTATTAGTTGTTTCACTTACCAAGAGACATTTAATGAAATTTCTATTCAGAGTTTCCAGAAGTTCAAAAACTGTTTTAAGAGAGTGTCATTATTATTGCAAACGATTGTACATTCTGTATCTTTTAAGGGAGTTATTTTTGTATACAAGTAGAATTAAATCGTCATATTTTGCCACAAAAAAAAAACGCAGTTAGCGGGACGACCTGCTTATTTGTTACGCCCTGTATAACAATGATTAAAAATCAAAACAACAAAATATGTTAAATGTACGATATATATCATGTATATTATTTATCCATTACATTAATAAAGTTAGTGTTTAATATCTAATAATTTTGTTAGTTTCATTTTGAAAAGAAAGGGAATACTAATCAGATAATTTATTTATCCTAGTACTTTAAGTAGATTTTATGACAAGACAAAACACTAAGAATGTTTTAATTACTGACAATCATTAATCCGTCATAAAAAGTACCTATAACAAACTTTTTGTTTCATATATCCACATTACCTTCCAAAGTAAGTATATACCCCTATCAAATATGTAAATATTGGCGATAGCAAAAACGGCATTTAAAAAATTTTAATTAATTCCTGTGTCGTATCTCGCGCTTGCCTACGCCCATGGTCGACGATCACGTTAGACTTGTTTTGGTTTTGCATCGGACGTTGTGGCATGTGGCCGGCCGCTACGTAGAGCCTTAGTGGCCTTGCAGGCCATTGCAATAATGGCCGTGGCTTCGAGGAAGGCAGATATATATTGCTAATAACATTTTTACTACAAGCTCTATTAATAATTTATTACATTTTTTTACGTACGCCGCTGATTACACTAGGCAATTAATATTTCCCTGTGCGTGAATTCGTATTGCCGCATTAAGCCGAATATATCCCGGGGCAGATGACATTGTTCGATTGATCTACTTTATTGGCATGGTTGTGGTAAGGGAAAAACTTTTGAATTACAGCTTTCCCAGTGCATCTCAATTTGTTGGAAAAATGTTGCTGTCGTTTCTGACCCTCAGTGTAACTAAAAGTTTATTACACGTTTTCAAAACTTGATTGTTTTCTTTTTTGAGAAAAAGAGGCCATAACATAAGTAAAACATGTACCTAATTTCTGTCACTCAGTTCAGGAAGTACTGTAATAGTTATTTACAATACAAGTGTTGTAAAGATTCATATTACAACATGAGATGTTAAAGTTATCAAACGAGACGTCGCTGACTTTGATAAAACATCGAAAGTAGTAATATCAATTTACAAACAACCAGAATATTGTATAAAATTGTATCTGCTTTCATTTAACAACGCGAAAAAAAAATGTATTTGGCAAAAAGTATCAAGTGACAAGAAGCTGGTTTATTTTATTTGAATAAAAATGCACTTGCTATAAAGTTTACGGATCAAGTTTTTTTATGTTATACCTTTCACGTGGTTACTGTCATATCTATGTCAAACAAATCCGTAAATATAAAATGCGCATTTGAAAATTAGTGATTATGATGGTGATGATGATGGTGATTACCCTCTGTTATAGAAACAAGGATAAACGGAGCGATCTCAAGTCTAGTTCCGACAAAATCCAAGACGCGATATGAGTACCAAAAGCTTGAAGATTGGTGCAAAGGTAATAAGGTAAAGAAGGTATCTGAGAAAATCCATTTGTTTCATTTTCCGGAAAGCAACACTCCCAGAAACTATCTACACTATAGACTCACAACTCAGTGTTGAGAACTACGATTTCAGTTAAGAAAAGTAAAAGTAAAGGAAGATATGAGCAGATTTTCTCTATTAATCACATTCTTTAAAAAAGTTCAGAGAGTTCCAAGGCCAAAAAGTCCAGAACTTTTACAAAGGAGGAAGTATATGTTTCTAAGTACTGTAGATGATGAAACATATTTACTCACGAAGGTTGCTACACTCTAAATAAAAATTGTGATTCCATGCACGAAAACAGAAATTGGTATTCTACAGACAAGGAAAATGTACCTCCCAACCTGTCGTACTTTTGGAAGCATTCAGAAAATAATTGCAACAAAGGTTGGATTGAAGAATCCCGAAGAATACACTGGACATTATTTCATAAATTCCTCAACCACCATTCTGGTTGATGGTGGTGCAGATATGTAGATGTTAAATCATGGGGGGTTGGAAATTTTCTACCACAGAAGGCTATATTAAGAATTCGTTAGAGAATAAGAAACATATAGCAAAGAAGATCATGGGTGTCAAACTCGGATTTAACGACAGCTCCATCACATCTACATCGGGTATACAAATTTTTAATTATAACAAATGTATTATTAATGTTTATAACAAACCCCAGGTTTTATAATATTTTTTTAATAATAAAATAAATTCTTCTAATAAGCAGAGTTTCATTTAACACAACAGTGTCAATACTACTAGCACTAGTGCTGTAATAGATGCCCTTACGAAACTATTTATAGAACTGTAAAATTCATATGACTAAATGGAATTAGATACAAATTTAATCAGTAATTTGTTTGTATTTTATAGCATGCGTATCCTTTAGGCATTAGGTGAGAACAGCAGGTCTTGGTAGCGCTACGTTGCGACCATCACATAACCTTCAATAAATGATGTCAAAAGTTAAATACAGTTTGGAAGTGGGATATTAGTGATAACTGTTGCCATTAGGCATTCAAATAAATCATTTCACAAAAATTGATTTAATAACTGTTTTTTTTTTAATAACTAAGAGTGACTGAGTGTAAATTTTGGAGTCAATTCTATAACTTTTACCCTTGAGTATAGTGTATATAGTCAAGGCCTTTACCTACCCTAATAGGTCAAGCAGCTCTCTTTCACGATACTTCATTGATAAGCGGCGTGATAAGCTGTGCGTTCAGTCTCTGTTGAATGTCACATTTCCTTTAGCTTAGTTTATAACCTCAAAGTTTCATTAGATAACCAACGTACGTGTTATAAACGTATTTTGATGTGTTGAAGTGTGTGCATAGTATCATTTTATGTTACAGGTAATTTGCTGACAGACTGATAACAATGGCCCGTGTATTTGATGACAATAAACTTATGTAGATTTTATCCCTCTGCAGGACGATTTGTTTATTTTTGAAAGGTAAGCGATTTCGGGCATTTCTTCATATGGCAATTTTTATTTTAATCAAACTAATTAGTTCTGCATATTAGAAGTCTCTGATTTCGCAGGAATTATCAATCCTTATGGCCGTATAGTTTTAAAATACCCTACAGTACCACAATATGTTCAGCTTTGTATAATTTATTTTTATATTATTACTCTCTAATATCTCAAGAAAGAAAAGGAAGTGTATTGATCGATAATTTGTTAATATTTGACTATCCAATTACACAATTTTCCACACAATACTGTTCAAAATTTGCATCAAATTTAGAACACGTAGACGTTTTTATGAGCAAACATAAAAATGTCGGAGTCCATAAAAGTAAATGGTAAGTACCCCTTTTCTTTCTGACAAAGCTGGGTGCTTTCACAAATTTAATGGTGTTTTTTAAAGCCAATTGGCAAACTATAACGTCGCTATCTGAGCCCCATAATATAGCCTTTACAATAATGCTGTCATAATAAATTGCTTTCTATATTTCATTGCCATTTTTACGACCCATTTGGGCAGAATGAATAACTGCCAGAGCAACTTGAACTCTTTTTTAAAACCTGGGAAATAGTCGCCTAAAACCAGTTCGGTGCTGCGAAAGTATTTCCAGAATGTTTAATTAGGATACGAATTTTAATTATTGTTCTGACATATTTAGAAAAAAATATATTATCAAGTATATGTATTAGGTATATAAATAAATAGCAGTTTATCTGTAAATTATATAGGTACTATTAAGAAAGTCTCTGGAACAGGACGATATATGACATCTATTAAATTTATCTACGCTTTGAATAATCTTATGTCTTAAGAATTAAATTATCTGTTTTGTATCTGATTTTGTTTTTGCAATAACAAGGATTAAAAAATAAATTACTTTAAGGACGATGACACATACAGCGGCTTTTGTTGTCTTGGTAGCCAAGTCAGTCGCCTTAAAAACATATATGTGTGGATAACAGTATACAGAGCGATTCAGAACTTATCTGGAAAACTTTGATGGCACGGTATTGTCAAAAATATTATAATAAAAGTCTAACAGATTTCGCGTAAAAAATGTTCAGAGACATCTGATATACAAAAAAAAGTAAAAAATTTCTTGAGCCTAGAGCGCGTGTCAACACGCGTCTCTGACGAATGGAGTTGGAGTGGGGATATGCTCTCTAGGTGGTAAACGAACGAGATCAGTAGTGCTATCTTATTTATCGTAGAAGTGTCCATCTTCAAAATTTTCAGAATTCCTCATGTGTACAGCAATGCTGAGTTAACGGACATGACTCTTAATTGTGGTGAAGTTAGACAAAATGCATTGGCAGCTTCACGCTTGTATGCGGATCGATTTCCCGATCGACAAACGCCAAATCATGAAACTTTTACGGCATTGGTGCAACGTGGACGTAATACTGATAATTTACTTGCAAATTGCGTACGAAATGATGGCCCCGGACGACCACAACGTATTTCAGCAGATGCAGAACAAGTGTTGAATGTTGCCCGTGAAAATCCGCAAATAAGTATAAGTATAAGTTACTAGACAGGTACCTCGAGTATGTTAATTAACGGTATGATGCTTACTACACGAAGTTTGGTTACACCCATATCATATCCAGCATGTTCAAGCACTGTTATCAGCTGATTATCCATTATCAGTTAGGTTTTGTGAGTGGTCGTTGCAGAAAAATGCTGAAATCCCCAATTTTTGTTGATGAGCGCCTAATTGGACCTTTCATATTATCCAATAGTATAGTTTACAATATCTCGAGTTTCTTTGTAATGAGCGCCTTTCTTGAAAATGTCCCCCTAGCTATCCGACAACGCATGTGGTTTCTACATGATGGAGCACCTCGTTACTTTCGACTAGACGTTCCAGATTATTTCCATCAAGTGCATGGAATGCGGTGGATTGGACGGGGTAGACCGGTAGTATGACTTCCGCGGCCTCCCGATTTAAATCCTCTTGACTTCTTTTTGTGGAGCCATTTAAAAAATGAGATGTATCGTACCGAACTGGAAACCGTCGAGGATTTGCGCAAGCGTTTACAAGGACAGCAACCAGGAGAAACATTCGCTTTAGTAAGACAAAATTGGATAAGGCGTACCCAAATGTGTGTACAAGTCGAGGGACAAAATTGACACGAATTTCTTTGAATAATTTCAAAGACAAAGCCAAATGTGGACAAAAAAACAAGAAACAAAATACTTTCAAAATTAATCAGGCAAAAGTGGTGTGCAGCTGTTTTGTTAAAATTAATTGTTTTTTTTTGATGTTTTGAAATAAAATAAGAGAGGGATAGCACACAACACACTTATTTATTTATTTATTTATTTAGGAGTGTTTGTGTTCCGAATTTCATTTCAATCACATAAGTTGTTCAAAAGTGATGAGCGAAAAGCGGGAAAAAAATTCCTACTTGAACACCCTCTAGCTCCGAAACGATGCGATTTAGGAACAACATACTACTAAGTTTTTGTCATGAAAAAATATTACTTCAACTTGTTCTATCGATTTCTGAAGTTATAAGACATTAATATACTGAGTGTTTGTAAAGTGCGAAATATTTTAGGGAGTGATTGCCGAAGTTATTTTGTGAAATAAATTTCATATAAACGTAGGTCGAGATATGCTACGTTTCCGATATACAGTGTTTAAATTTAATTTTTTTATTTATTTTAATTAATTATTTCAATTAGTTAAGATATTGACTTGAAAAATTTGAAACACACTTTGGAGGGATAAATGTTGCATTTTTTGGGGTGATTCGAATATTTCTACTTGTACCAGTGACGTTCGTGCGAGAATGCCACAACCCGTTTACACAGCAATTTTCTGACACATATAACACTTTTATTAGAGCTCAGATTGTTTAATAAAAATTGAATATTTTGACGTCCTCTATTAATGCTTTGACGAAAGGCATTTATTTCATACACACTCTGTATAAGATCAAACAGATAACCGCATCGTCAGTGAGTTATGGTTTTATGCCATTAAAAATTAATGGAAAAATATATTACTAGTTAACTAAACCTTTATAATTTGCGGAATATTTATATATTTTTAAATATGTACGGTCCTCTATAACCTGTTAATTTTATTAGCAATTTTATTTTAGTAAATCAACCCACTACATCTGCATATCAACCTTATAAATTAAAGGTTATAGTTGGTTTATGGATATTTCATAATGTTGTCCATTTACATGCTAAAATAATGTAAATGTATCCTCTGATTTGTAAAAATTTGCATATGTAGAAACCAGTTATTTGTATTCGTATAATCTATTTTGTTGACTACAAACGATCCATAGGTCTATTTTAACGAAACAAAATAAACAACAAAAGCTGTTATACTGTGCATAATTCTCCAAAAAATCATGAAATATTTATTTGGTATCTCGAATTGCACGCGTCAAACTTTCACTAGGGATATAACTGGTCGGGATATGCTTAGTTTTTGAGAAACTGCCAAATTAAAATTCCAGAATATTGTACAGGATGATTCTTAAGTAGAGATCAAGGGCGGATTCTGCTAAGGCTCGTTTGTTATATAAATGTGGGGTCTTAGGATAGTCATTGTCGAGCTACAATGCATCAAAAATTAAGAAAAAAATCAGTTTTTTAATTTCTAAACCGCATGAGACAATTTAACCACAAATTATCAAATTTAAAAAAAATATACTAGCTTTAGAAACTTCAAAGTGGCGGGTATCTTCGACCGTTATTTGCAAAAAAATATATCACCCTGTATAATATTACAAATAAACTAGATCATACGCGCCATCGTATTATGTTCACTTTTCATTTCTTTGCACTTTTTTTGTATTCTAAACCGATAAATAACAAAATTGATTTATTTGATCGAGTGCATTTTTACACGTTACTTGAATTACATAAACATATCTTAGGAAGGAAATGCATAACAATAATAATGAAAAGTCGTCATCTTATTTAATATTGCGTATTGTCAAATTCAGTTTATATTTGAAAACGATTAAGTTTTAATACTGGATTATGCATATTCAAATACTGAAATGACCAATACGATTTACATTTATGGGAAGGTTGAAATGGCACTGACACTAAGGGAATTTATAACAAGGTGTAACAGTAGTAAGTATTCAAAACTTGTGAGCTTGTAAAACAAGTCGAAAAATTACGAAAACCTTAGTACAACTTTTGTCAGTGGTGGCTCCTAAGGGAGATACGCTCACTTAAAGGGGTAACCTCAGAAACAGTTTTTAATGCGTAACATCTAAACAGTTCAACATTAAGTCACGAAATTTTGGTGAGATATTAACCTTGACGTGCTTAATAAGTCTCATTAACTACATTTCAAAATTTTCTACAGGGGCGTAAGAAAATGCAAGGCTCTGGTACAAATTTAATCATATCTTTTTTGTAGTTAATTTTTTCTAGTTTCTGACTCCAAAATATTAAAATATTAAGTATTTAACATAAAAAATGTACTCTTGTACGGTACATCCTATTGAAATTTAACAAGAGTACCTTTTTTATGTTAAATACTTCAAATTTCAATATTTTCGAGTCAGAAACTAGAAAAAATTAACTACTAAAAAGATATGATTCAATTTGTCCCTGAGTCTTGCATTTTTTCACGCCCCTGTAGAAAATTTTGAAATCTATTTTATGAGACTTATTAAACACGTCAAGGTTAATATCTCATCAAAATTTCGAGACTTAATGTTGAACCGTTTTTATGTTACGCATTAAAAACTGTTTCTGAGGTTACCCCTTTAAGTGAGCGTATCTCCCTTAGGAGCCACCACTGACAAAAGTTGTACTAAGGTTTTCGTAATTTTTCGACTTGTTTTACAAGCTCACAAGTTTTGAATACTTACTACTGTTACACCTTGTATAGTAACATTTCCATATCTTCCAACTCCAGATACAAGAATGTTCAGAAACGTTTCTCGACATCTTTCAGATGTCAGGCTTATTTCAGAAAGATCCCATTCCTGAAAGACCTTTGAGTGTTAGAACGTCTGAGTTGGAAGAAGCTATTCTACACGAAATTGAAGAAGACCCAAATACTAATACTAGGAAGATCGCTGCAAATCTTAAAGTGAATTATAAATTAGTTTCATCCATTCTGAAGCATTAACAGTTTTACCCATATCACATACAAAGTCTTCAAGTCCCACTGCCGCAAGATTATCCTGCTCGCCTACAATTTTGCAAAACATTTAACAAAATGTTGACATTACTAGCTAGCATATCGTTTACCTAATAAAATAATTTGTTGGTAGCCACAGTTACTACTACCACTACTGTTCTCTATTTTATGCAAGTTTTTTGCTGGGAGTGTTTTTCACCTACCACTAGTTATTTTTTCCTCGGTGTAAGTACTAAGTGTTTGTCACAAAGTTCATTAAGTTAAATATTTCTCGAAGTATCGTTATCCTATCAATTTTGTCATATTACTTTATGACTTGTGACTAACTAGCAGCTATTATTATTAACTGTACTTAGAACACACAGGATGAGGGAAAATTCAATTTGCAAGTAAAATATTTTGAGAAGCGTTAATAATATGCTTACGACATTAATTATTAATTATCTCGTGGAACGTATTATGTAAGCGATGATAAGTGAAAAAAATGTTAAATAATCTTAAAAACTAAATTCGTGTCGTACTTACAGTCTTTCTTTCCTGTAATATTCGAGTAAATACAAGCGCGAGAATAGTGGTTCACTTCAGTTCTACGGTGAGTTTTTGTTTCAAAACAAAATGATTATTACGCACGCGAAGCGTGCTGATATATTAATAATTAGAATGTTTAGAGCAGATGTAGCTGATGAGCTTTCCGTTTATAAATATTAGCCACTGTTTTGATAGTGTCAGAAATTATTGTTGTAGATGTAATTTACTCGTTTGAAATCATAGCCATGGAAAAATAATTATAGGTAACCATTTAATATCTTAAACAGAAAATGTTTCCTAGACATCATTTTATTTATTTGATGCTGTACAATAATAATAATATAATAATAGCATCTCTACCCCTCATTGTAATCACAGGCATTAGCCCAGAAGTCGGAGACTTGTGCGGGAGAGGGGGCGGCATATTATTATTAAGCAGGCCGCCTTTGCGCCCAGGAACGACTTACGTTGGTAGGCCCTAACCACTATTCAGTGCAGGAATGAGGGAAACCTGGAAAACCTCATTAATTAGGGGGGTAGTCAAATGTCAACCGGTATCAATCTCTCACATTGACCCAAGCCAACATTCTTCCACCCTACCATACCCGCAGAGAGAGTGCCAATCCGCTCCACGAATATAGCGAATGATAAGGTAGTTATTTATACGTTATATGATGATTTATTCCAGTAGCTAAATATAATGGCTTAGTTTGTTTTTAAATTATTAATCTCCATATTTTTATTTGCAATATCAAAAATATATTATTTCATTGACTGATATATGAAATATACGTTTGACTTCATATAAATGAACAATCATATACCGCAAAAAAAGTTATATATAAATTTAAGATGAGTAACATTTAAGGCTCTGGCACTGGCTTTTTATACGTTTCACTCAAAATGTGTTAAGATTATTAGTAATACAATAAAAGACATTGAAAAAAAATTGGTGCCTGTAAAAAAATTGTTTTATGGAAATAAATTATTTGTTTGTGTAAGGCCAAACAAATATTTATTTCCTGATATCAAATTATTTTTTTGAAAAAGCAAAAATATATTTTTTTGTAAGGGAAGCATTGATTTTAATTAACATTTCCTTTTCAATAATACACTTCTGGTGTTGATTTAATTATATTCTATGATGAAATAATATTTGTATATTTCAAAGACTTCTTATTTCCAATTAAACATCTGCTTATTTAAGACAACAATTTATTGGCCAGGAATTTCAGGAAACAATTGCGGGCTAATGCCCCGACCAGCATTGAATTGCACCGGAAAAATCTATAGCAAATAGCCAACATATACCGCTTTCGTTCTCATCAGTACGCCACAACTGAGTGATGAGTTAATTGACAACTAACTGTTCATGTCTCTTAAACCCGACATATTATAGCACAGCTACATCTACGCGAAATTTAGCACGTCAAAATTAAATTTTCTTACCAAGCAAATTAATGTTTGACATGAGCACCAAAAAAGATTTGATTCCCGAGAATAAATTAATTTTTTTTCGATGTATGAATAAAATTTACTTTTCTTATGTGTTACATCAAAAAACTTTGTTTTACTAGAGGAATTATTAGCAAAGTAATTGCTGAAAACGCTCTGGAAAAATTCGTTTAAGTACATTGAGATATTCTAATATTTCATTTAATTTCAATATTTAAATCATGAGTACGTTTGTGCATACAGAACGTTATTGATCACACCGCTCTACAGTTATTATTACATTGAATTTTAGAAATTTAAATAGAAAATTTACGAATGTTTAATACTAGAATAATAACTAACAATGTTAAATTGAAGATCGGACAAAATATTTCCTTAACTTCCTATATCGTTCTCAAGCCCCCATGACTAAAAGTGGAAAACTGAATGAAATATTGAAATATTTTAATGTAATGTAATAACGTAATTAAAAATATTAATGAAACGTACCTAAGTTATATTGTATTTACATATTCAAAGAGTAAGCAGAGAAACGATAGATAGTATAAAAAAATAGTTTTGCATCACATTAAACTTGCTCTAACATTTTTTCCAAAAAAAAAATAAATAACACGTTTTAGGTTGTTAAGGTTTTCTGTTGTTTTCACTGCTATTGTTCACGCCTGCTTATATGTTTTAATTAATATTTTAGATAATTAGAAGGTTCCGCGTTTGCGCGAAAAATGAGAATAACTTCACCCTACTAAGCATTCGAGTGGCGTGAGTCAAGGACGAAGAGAGACTGAAATCTACTGCTGAACATTGAGATAATAATCGTTCTTCGAGTGTTTTTTTTCCATTACGCTGAAACTCAAAATCTCTTTCTCATCCCAGATCTGCATTCATCGCTGGAACAAGGGTGAGTGAAGTTTTCTCGTATTTTAATCAAGCTTCTTTTTATCCATTTAAAACGTTTGTCTTTCTAGTTTCACGAAAATTACATTCCATTAACATAATAAAGAACAGTTACAATGGCTTCTATTCAATAATAAAGATGCGTTCAAGCACTAATACTAGTTGCCAATAACATGACTATATCGCAACTAAGAAGTTATAGTGGCAATAAGTCTCCAATAATTTATTTATTTTCAGATTATTTGTGTCTTGGGGTACGCCTATGTGCTACCGACAATAAATACACGTTAGAACGCACATACTTTCACCGTAGGGCAAGTTGGCTACTGAAAACGACTTCCATCCCATCCAAGGTCTCCGGATCGGCCCGTACCAGGCCTTGCTCTGCCAACGCGCTCTGATTACAGCTCCAGCTACTATCCACACCTTGTTCCCCAATGCTAAGTAGGCGCTTTATCTTGCTCTTTATGACAGCCCCTGTTCGTGTGTGCTTGACGCCCTTCCGTTGTCTGCTAACCATTTTATGTACACTACTGGTCGCTTTAAATGTCGTTTAGATACGACCTTTTGATAAAACTTCCATTAAAACGCTAGATTTGCAACAGGCGACGAAGAAAGACAATGCAAGTCTTTGAAATTCATTATAACGTTGTTATTCTCACTTTAACAGAAAACTCATTCCGGGATAGGATCGTTTTCCACATTTTCTACAATTTCTTCAATATAATTATAATAAAAATATTTATTATTACAAGAGAGGGTAAAGCCTATTAGTCCAATAAAATATACAAAATGACAGCTAACAGCTTGTAGAGTAAGAGTAAGAATAAATAAACAAATACAAAAGAAAAAAGAACAAATTCATCAACAGAAAACTAAAATTAAAATACAAATCATAGCTCACATAAACCGCACACGAAGATACACAAAGCGCGCGCTCACTGCATACATTGCGATGTCATCCACGCATCCAATCTGTTTTTGAAGGAGTGAACGATAGGACAGTAACAACAAATAAAGGTAGGTTATTCCAGTGGTACAACACTATTTGGAAGGAAGTTTTGACATAAAGATGTTTTAAAGTTTTCTTTCCCCTTTCTGATCTTTTAAGCTCTGGAAACACTTACTTC
This sequence comes from Monochamus saltuarius, assembly GCA_025584915.1. NCBI lineage: Eukaryota > Metazoa > Arthropoda > Insecta > Coleoptera > Cerambycidae > Monochamus > Monochamus saltuarius. The sequence continues at coordinate 29,724,624 of CM046721.1, forward strand.
AAAGATAAGATACGGAGTTGGCTTTCTCCACAATGGCGGAAATATGTTCAGACCAAGTAATATAGGAATTAATTAGTACACCTAAATCATTCTGGCTGAACAGATGGTTAACCTTGATTGAAAGTATATGTTAACTTCGGATTATTTCTACCGATATGTGCATCGAATGGGATGAGCCAATCGTGACTCCAGTACTCAATAGAAATAATATGGTCGGTTGGTTTGTTGATTTTGCAGTGCATTTCCAAATATCTTTGTATCAGTGTATGCTGTGACTTGAGCTTTGTCGAGACATCCGTTGTATATACCAAGAACTGAACTGGTCCCGAAACAGATCCCTGCCCACCCAAGAGAACCACTTGAGATTCAGAATGCGATTTGCCAGGCATGCAAAGGGCCGCGTATTTCGTATTCCTCTTGAAATTTTGCAAGTCCCCATAATCTACGATTCTGATTCTGAACAACTTTTTCAAAGAACATTTTGCTATATTTTCAGCAGAAAAGGTACTTTACCTGAAATCAAAACAGTTTTTACTCGGTGCACTGAGCACTTCAAATAGGATTATTTCAAAAATGGTTACGCCTACCGACTTTAGCAAGGTATACCTTTTTCAAATAAAACAGGTAGGAGAATTGATTGTTTCGATAGTTAGAAGGATACAATAAGATGCAAAAAAAGTTCTGCCATTTAAAAGAAACAGTGTGCCATAAGTAGCGCCCTCTACTAGTGACGTCAAAATTAGAAACATATTTGAATTTCTCGTCCGTAAAAACCCTCGATTTACAATATTTGAATTTCTTAAGAAGTTATTTACAAATATCGAAAATAAAATTTAGACTTTAACACCCTGTAACTCCGTTAATAATCAGTTTTGAAAAAAATGTTATAGAAAGAGGTAGGTAGCATTTATTTTCGATCTAGAACTATCCCCTAAATTTTTTGCTCATCATTTCCGGACACCCTGTATAACGACAGATAGCAGTGGTCTATCCAACAAATTTTTAGGTACAGCAATGTTTCAAAATACGTACTTTTTAAACTTAACTCTAGATGTAAATATTGTTATAACATAAATTTGCATAATCTTGCATATAAAATTATTCACTTTTGCTAATAAGTATGTGAAAATAATTTATGTGGGGAAAAGATAACAAGCACACAATTTTAAAATCATTCGAATTAGGGAAGTATTATTTATCGAAATAGCATTGCCTTATGTCGTATGATGTAAAATGCTCAAAACATGAAAAAAATTACCAAATAATTTATGTACTATATATATAGCGTGTAAAATGCAAAATTGAGGCACGCTTTCTAGCTGCAGACGTTAAAGTATTCAAGTTTTTTTGTTTCCTGTTAGTTTTATACTTCTTGCACGTTTAAATAACATCAATAAAACTGAACAAAAATTTTTATCTCGATTTTTATTTAGGTATTTTTAACTAATTGGGACTATGTATAATGTATATACAGGGTGTCCAGAAACTCTCCTGACAAACGAAGACTGGAGATTCCTCAGATAATTTTAAGACAATTTAACCCAATTCATCTAGTCCGAAAATGCTTCCTAAGGGAACTAGAGCTCTTTGAAGATGGCGCCTTGTAAATAGTTTTGTTTAAATACCTCCAGAACGCTTCTACTTAGAAAAACAAAACTGGTACGCTTGTTTAGCCTTCAGAGATGAATCGATTCCATCAATTGAGAATTTCTAGTACCGGTCATAGGCGTCCGTTTTGGGTAGGTCAACGGTTATTTTAACGCATAACTTTTTTGTCTTTAACTTTTAAGCATTTGTGACACTAGATTATTAAATTTTTAGGTATTCTAGTACTAAAAGGTACTCTTACTTTAAGTCATTAGGATACACCGTTTTCTAGAAAAACGGATTTGAAAATTTTTCGTTTTTTCGTCATTAAAGTTCAATTTATATTTTTTGCACTAGTTGCCTCTGAACTGCCAACAAAAGTAAAACATACGTTTTTCATTGTCAAATTGTTGTCAGTTCGCGAAGTTTATCTTATAATTTTTACTTTGTGGAATTCAAACACAACGATTCAATTTTTTTTAAAATGATTTTTACTAATGAGGAATATGCCGATATGCATTTAGTTTATGGCGAAATGAGATGTAACGCTCGAGCAGCGCAACGTAGATATGCTGAAAAATTTCCCAATCGTGAGCATCCCACTCACTCAACATTTACAGCTCTTCATCAACGAATAAGAGAAACAGGTTCAGTTGTCCCAAAAATAATGAAACAGGGAGACATAATGATGTATCAGCAGAAAATTAAGATGTTATTTTAATGAAAGTTGATGAAAATCCAGGAATTAGCGTTCGAAGACTATCTGCCATGTACCCCACAATTTCAAAATCTTCCGTAGGAAATATCTTACACAAAGAAAATTTATATCCTTTTCATTTTACAAAGGTGCAAGCACTGCTAGAAGGAGATTTTCCTGCTCATGTAGAATTCACTAGATGGTTACAAAACCAGAAAAATCAAGATGAAGATTTTTCAGATACATTTTGTTTGGTGACGAAGCTACATTCACAAAAAATGGAATTTTTAATGTACATAATGCACATTATTATTCGTACGTTGGTGACAATCCCCACGTTGTTCAAGAATTTAAGCATCAGCATAGGTTTAAGAGAAACGTCTGGATAGGAGTAGTTGACGATTATCTACTTGGACCTATGGAATTACCTGCTCGTTTAAATGGTGCTGATTATTTACATTTCCTGCAAAATATTTTACCTGATTTGTTAATGAGGTGCGTTTAAATATTCGGCAAAACTTATGGTTTCTACACGACGGCTGTCCGGCCCACTTTAGCAGGAATGTACGAGACTTTCTCGATAATAACTACGAAGACCATTGGATTGGAAGAGAAAGTCCAGTTGCTTGGTCAGCAAGGTCGCCGGATTTGAATCCTTGCGATTATTGTGTTTGGGGATACATAAAAGCATTTGTTTATTCCGTTCCGATACAAAATCGTGCACAACTCTGGCGAAGGATACAAGATGCTTGCAACGAATTTAGAAATAACTTTGGAATTTTTGCAAGAATTCGGCGTTCTCTAAGCAAAAGGGTAAATTTATGCATAGAGACTAATGGTCATCACATCGAGCATCTTTTGTAACTATCTACCTTTGATACTTTTTTTTGTTACTTTCGTTCCATTGTAATAAATACTTTGTTTTTAAAAATCTTTAACTAAAATTTTCATTTTTCTAGAAAACGGTGTATCCTAATGACTTAAAGTAAGAGTACCTTTTAGTACTAGAATACCTGAAAATTTAATAATCTAGTATCACAAATGCTTAAAAGTTAAAGACAAAAAGTTATGCGTTAAAATAACCGTTGACCTACCCAAAACGGACGCCTATGACCGGTACAAGAAATTCGCAATTGATGGAATCGATTCATCTCTGAAGGCTAAACAAGCATACCAGTTTTTGTTTTTCTAAGTAGAAGCGTTCTGGAGGTATTTAAACAAAACTATTTACAAGGCGCCATCTTCAAAGAGCTCTAGTTTCCTTAGGAAGCATTTTCGGACTAGGTGAATTGGGTTAAATTGTCTTAAAATTATCTGAGGAATCTCCGGTCTTCGTTTGTCAGGAGAGTTTCTGGACACCCTGTATATGTATATGTAAATTGTAAAAACTGTAATTAAGTTACTCTGTTTTAAATAAATATCATATGTATGTAATTATTTAAAAATATATTTATTTTCCACATTTTAATATGTAAGTTTATTATACATAATATATTTTCTTTGTTATACGTTTATTATTTTATAAATATCCAGGTGTAAAAATATAGCATATTTTGATAAAAGCATTTTCAAATTATACCATTAAATACAAGGTGCTGCAAAATGTTGTTCAGAGAAAAAATAAATAACAATCCAATGAAAAATTTAGAAATTATCAATAAACATATTAAAAATAGTTTTTATGCAACAAGTGCAATAAGTACTTTTTGTACGAGTTGCATACAATATTTTTTTTACGTTCATGCAAAAACCAAAAAATATTATTTAGATGACACTAAGTCTAGAAAAATGTAACGTCGATTTGAAGGTTTATGTTTGTCATGATGACAGAACGCTGCAGTAGAATGACAGATGAGTGCAATAAAATGTTTATCGCTCTAGAGTAATAAAGAACCACTTTTTCCACTAAATATAGTTCAATAAAGTATTGTTTTTTACATGAATGTAGAAAAAAATATTTTTAGAGCCTGAATTCCGAAAACGAGGCATTTGCGGACCTAGATTTATAGGAACTTTTTTCATATATTTGGTTGTAGAATCTCCTCTAGAATTCTATGAAGAAAATTTTGCAACACCCTTTATATTTGATATATTTTTTACAATACACAAAACACATTATCAACACAGTTTTATACGTACTACTGACTGTTGGTTATTCAACGTATAACAATTTCCTTAAAAGTAACTTTCAATTTTATAAAATATTTTTTCACACAATGTAACCTAAAATGTCAGCCTGTAACAATGTAGGTTTCAAAATAATATGTAAATGTTTATGATACAACATATGGAGACTGAAAGTTGTCAAGCATTATGTAAAGGCTTCCTCTGTGGGAAGTTGAATTCTGTGTTATACCATAATAAGGTAAAACTACCAACAAATGACCCTTAAAATTGCAACGAGCGGTTTTTTATAATAATAATGATAATAATAAATTGCCATTAATAATACAAAGTGCAAATAATAAAACAATAGACAGGGCGAAATGTCAGTAAAACTGCTTTACAACTTAACCTTATTGCAGTATACAAGAAAATTACATAATGGATATAATAATGAAATAAAACGAGAAGTAAATGTGACTTAAAGAATAAGTTTACAAATAATTACGAAAATAAAAGAACATGAATAAATAATAATGAATTTCTAAGTTAACCAAGACAAGGAGGAAAGAGTAAAAATAAAACGTTTATTGAATTAAAGTTGTCAAGCATTATGTAAATCAATCTTTAATTTGACTGAGAATACACTAATAGGTCTAATTTCTTTTTTAATTTAAAATTAAATAATGAAATATGTTTATATTCGCACGTAAATTATTATACAGTTTAGGAGCAAATAATAAATATATTTTCAGTAAATGGGAATACCGAGATTTAAAATTTGTAGATCTGTGAAGTTTGTTTAATTTAGAGAATAAATATGACGGTTTACCAGTTTTTAATATACTATAAGTAACACATGAGAGACACAACTTTCTTAATTTTCAAGCTTCGAGAATCATGGTTGCATTTGCTGATCCCACTGTCGTACGCTGTAAGTAAGCAAATCTGTTAATATAGATTTAATCATCTGTTTTTTTTTCTTGAAACCAAATATAATATTTAATTTGTTAAGATTTAATTTTAGGTTATGTGCAATGGATATACAGGTTCACTGTGTAGAACACATAATTAATAGTTTCTTTTACAAAAGAAATAAATTTCGTGATTTTTCTATAGAAAACTTGTTGACTGATCCGGGAGTCACGGTGGATGTAAATTCCACAGCGTTGCCAGTGTTACACTAATGGCTCCAACAAACTTAACTAGAATTTTTAGACATGTCAAAGAATGACTCAAATATCTTTATTTATGAAAATATTAATGGCCTCCCCTTTGCCATTCCTATACCTCACCAATAAATTGAAAATATAAACCAGATTCTCTACTCACAATCATAGTTATCCAGAATTTGTTCATTATCTATGTTTACTACACTCCAACTGATTTATCACAATACGTTATCGGTATATATCACTTATTATCACTACTTGACAAATATGCTTTTAACATGTCAACCTTTTCAGTCTTTGAATAATGCACCATATTTTACTTAATCAACTGTATTTACGAAAAAATATAATTATATACACAAGATACAAACAGTGATGAAAATAATAAGACGATTTAAATACGTTATATACGTTAGTGCCGCAACTCTTAAAACAGATGCATCAAGCAGTGCATTACCAGACCATTAGTTCAGTTCGGTTTCAGAAGACGCAAATCTCATATTTTCAATTTTCGTATATTGAAACTATCAAATTCCTTTTCACACATATTATATGTTTTGTTTCCACTTGTAACTTGCCACAGCTTATTCCTTTGCGCTGAACCATACTTGTGCACCGGTATCAACATAACTTCTTTATCGACCCCGGCTATCAATCCGAGAGTGGGGCAAGTACGGGACATTTCACCTACTGCTTGTGACATCTACCTGTTATCTGTGTCTACAGCACTAGTATCTTTTTTGCATGCGATTTACACTGCTTTTAAATATTTTAATTTGACTTCTCTTGATATTAAACGCATACATCAAGCTAGTTATTTTGTTATTCCATGTTTTGTGTTTATTTTTAAAATCTGTTTCACCCACTACGAAACTAGGAAGTACGAAATGGTTAGCACTGACAAATTGTTTGAGGTTATGTGGCGAAAATTAACTCTAAAGTGTTATTTGAAAATCATAGTTTTTTTATTCTTAAAATATAAATAATATAAAATAATTTAAGGTTGTAATTTGTGATAATCTTTCTAACAGTGTACAATGGTATTAACTTCTGAAATGTGGATAACTGTTTAAATAGTTTTTCAGTAAGTAGATGAGCTTTTATGCACGTTTATGGATAATTTTTGAAATCATTGAACAAAGTAACTTCCTAAACACTTTAATTGATAGTATCGAACTTGCGGAAATTCATATTTTAATCGTTTATGATAATTTTACTTTACTTATTGTTAAAAACAAGTGTTTTTAAATTAGAAACAACCGTAAAAATTGAATTTACGTTAAACAATTATTTATCTTACAGACGATATGGCAACCTCGCCTTTAGTAAATCATATGGTTTATTTTATTAGGTTATGTCAGTGGTCTATCTGGTCAGCGGTCCTCAAAATGTGGGTATTTAAAAAAAATAATAATATATCCGTAAATATTTGAAATTTTTAAAAATGACTCACTAGACTTATCTATATGACGAACTACACCTGCAGATAAAATATTTATACCTATTTATTTGAGGTTCACCCTGTATTTGCAAACAAATTAAAATCATTGTTAATAGCTTCAGTGGCTAAATGTATGCTCTCAAATGGAAAAATTGATTGATGCACTTAAGAATTTTCAGCATAGTGACGAATATTGTAAATTTTTTCTGCTTGCGGAATAATCACACGTTGTTTATAGAGATCCTCCGATATAGAAATTGTTTAATTCCTAGGAGATTTTTTACTTTTCATAACCATAATTTTATCCTCAATCTTTAATAACATGTTTATCACCGTATCAGCTTAATAATTAAAGGACATGTTTCATAATCATTTACTTTTTAATTTAAACGTATCCGACTAAAACAAGCATTGGTCAAAACATGTGCTTAACTTGAAAATTATAAAGAAGACACAATCATGTGCCTTAAGTACAGATCTATAAATGTAAACATGATTTGTTTTTTGTATAAGTATCCTTTGCTTTATTAATCCTCTAGAGAATACTTATCTTCGTTTAACCAAATCTGTCCAGTAAGAATTAGTTTTTACTTTAAAGGAGCTGAATTATGTCTGTTGAATAATCATAAAATTACTTCAGCAATTCGAATGGCAGGAATTCCTTTAATTCATTTGAGTAAAAAGTCTGACAATGTATATACCGACTGCATTAGTAAAATGATACTTAATTGACGAGTACTATAAATCCCGAAACGGAGATTCTCAATCATCGTTGGAATAGGAATAGCCATCTAAAAATGGTAATGGGGAAACTAATTTCTGCGCATCCTATAATGTCTCTATAAGCTCTCGAGGAGATACCCAACTAAGGATTTATATATGAAGCTCTTCCTCAAAAGGTAGGGTAACCTACTGGATAACTGATAATGATCTACCTGCAAAATATATCGGCCTTTCTGTCCTTTTGTCGTGTTCATTGTAAATGCCGTTTATAGTAAACAAAAGTAATTCTGTAACGGCATTATATAACTAAATGAGGAGACTGTTGGCAGAATAACTTATCTACTATCTAACTAATAGTACCTACCAGTTTAAGGGAATTTGAGAAATATGTTTTATAAAGTAAAGTACATATTGTATTTTCATTGCTTTTGCGTAAGAGCAATAAAGTAACTCAATAGACATGTCTGCTAGGCAATATTAGTTAGGTATATTGATAATGTTACACTGCGAGACCCTTAAACTGATGTAATACATCGCGTCGATATTGAGTTGATACTTCCACAGTCTGGCAATGTTGAATGCGCTTTTGTTCTCTATACAAAAACAGACAGGAATAAAGTCTTGTGTTAAAAGTTTCTCTCTTTTTCATTGCAGATCAGAGAGAACGTTTGAACTTCTGATCGAGATCTGTATATAAGAAGGTATATTATTCAAAGAGACAAGTATACTGTACATACAGTACGGACGTAAAGCATGGAATAAATTTTTGAGGAAATTCCTCCGATCGGTCATTTTTACCATAAATTTGATGTTTTGTGATATATTTTTAAGCTTATTACAGATAATTATAATACCTGTCAACAGTTCTATCATTTCATCACTGAAATAATAATTATTCTTCTGCGTATAACAATCCGTTTGTTGATATTTTTTAGAATCGAAATCATCATGATGATAGGATATGAAGACGTGTCAATTTTAATGGCTTAATTTTACCCTATCAACATGGTTTTTATCCCGGTCGGACCACAGAAACTAATTTATTACTTTTTAGTAAGTACATTGTGGAAAATATTGATGGTTACCAAGTTGATACAATATACTAATCTTCGAAAAGCGTTCTAGCGAGTTAACTATAAATTATTGTTAAGTAAACTTTTACCAAAATTTTGTTGTTACTTTTTTCGTAACCTGGTGTCCCATGTCAATGTTTTTTTACATTATAGGTTTGTTTCTTGAAATTGTTACTATACTTCTTGTTTTTGATAAAACGTTAATTTTCGGTATATTAATATGTAAAAATATCAGACGCCACTTTTCTTAGATTCCATAATTTTTCTAGTTTACTGTGTTTGGTTGTTTCGTTTTCATGTAATAAATTAATAATCTTCTCCATGCACATTCCTGATGGGAGTAGAAAATAAAAATAGAACAATAATACGCCACTGGAGTTGAAAAAATAAATTAAATTAAGTCAGAAGATGTCTATAGTTTTTTAAGCAAACATACGAAATTTTGAAAAAAATCGGAATTAGGTCAGATATTAATAAAACCCCAAATTTTTTTTTAAATGTCAAATCTCCGAAATGAAGCATTTCCAGACACAGGTTCATAGGAACTTTTTTCTTATATTTGTTCTAGGAAACACCTCCTGAATTTTTTCGCCATATTAACGGGACACCCTAATAAGACTTGATGGAATAAAATCAAAAAATATAATTTTGTGTGCTGTTCTCTTTTATAAACTCCGTTTCTTTTTTGTTCACTGAAGAATTGAAATTTTTGTTCCTGTCCCTCTTCAAGCTTTGCGAAATATGGTCACTTTAATGTATCATGATTATCCCATGAAAATACAAATTTGTGGATCAACGTGAATACTGGGCAAAGCAAAACTATCTACTATACTATATGGGCGGAAAAATTTAAAAATTGGGAAATTAGTTCCTATATTTTCTATGGTACTGTTTACTTACAGACAGAGTTACTGAAAATAGTTTACAGGTTAATTGCAAATGGAAAACATATTCGGTAACTAAGAAACATTCCAAAATTTAAAAGAATTAACAAATTTTGTTTTCTGGAAAATAAACAAATAATATAGATGCAAAAACAATAAATGTCTTTCTTTTATGGTATATGGATAACCACTACATTTGTAATTTTAATATTAACTCTATAGGTAAGCCACAAATCAAGGACAAATACCTTTCAGGAACATAGGTTAAACCACATGTGGTCAAGGTTAATTATATTTATTATGCTACTCCCAAGAATATTACACCCATATCAGTCAATATCTATAAAGCTCCAATCAATGTAATTATGTTGGGCTCTTTTGCCATTGATCACCACCCGATTTAATATACTTAATTATTGTCAGTGATTCAATAACTGCCCACATAGAATAAAGTTTCATCAAGTTATAGCGCTAAATATTGAAACTATAACATTTCTCGGAACGTATGTTTCCTAGAAATAGCACTGGAACGATTTTGAATAGAGCAGATAAAGGTCGAGGTTATATTATTAGAATAAAATAATAGTGACATTATATAAAATCTGTTAATATCTATATAGTAGGTATGTTGTAATAATTAAAGTTCATGTTTTTTTTAGACGTCATAGGTAAAAAGAAAAATTAGTCTTGATATTTTTAATGAAGTAGGTGTGTGATGTTATTAAACGTTTCATTGTTACCATTTCTTCCGATTTATATTAAAATATTCAGTTTTTAATTAAGCAATATATTTTCTAAGAATCTTGATGTATTTTTCACTTATGGTATTAATAATTAATCAATGAAATCATTTATTTCCAGTATTCAAACAGTAATACAAATAGGTAAAATAATTTATCTTTAAAATCTATTTCCAATAAGACAAATTCTAAAAGAAACTATTTTTCATTTTTCAATGTATTTGTTAAAACTAGTTTGTATGCTTACAAAATAGAAACTTTATACTGATAAAATTAAATATAATATTTTTAGAGTTATAGGAAACTAGCATTAGAATAATTTTGACAGTATAAATAAACTGATGTGAGTGAAAAATCTATAGTACCTACTGAATTAAATTATTCAGTACATTTCATTTAATATTAAATATTTTGATAATTTTTCTCATTTATGACAATATTTATATAAATCGTTATACTAATACAGTTAAAATTTTACTCATTTAGATGTGGATTTGAATTAAGACGCCATTGAGTGAGTTTGAATCCAATTACACTCAAATTATTTGCCGTGTATGATTCAATGGAGTATTTTTGAAAACATAACAGAATGACACTAAATAGTTTCATTTGGTTCGATTTTAAATTGAAGCCGTACCTAACTAAATGACATTTTATTTCTCATGAATCCAAGCTAATCTTGAATATATCAACTGCAATAAGCTTCACATAATGTTTAGAATCATTAGAACACTTTATAATGGCAGAAACGCTAGGTATGTTTTAATAATCAGATCATAAGTGGTACTGAACAAATTGCATATATATTAACTGCTTTTGTATCATACTTTAGTTTGAATGATATCATTTTTCGTTGTCATGGCAAGGAAGTTAATAAAGTTATCATATTCAGTAGTAAAATTATCGACTGTTGTGTAAACTATTTGTTCTCGTTTACATTTAAAGAGAGTTTAGGAAACGTACAGCGCGAAAATTATTCTCTCTTTTCAAACAAAACTATTTTGACTTTGATGACGATGGTTTGAACCTTTTAATTCATGATGACTCCGTTGAATAAATACCTGAATGGTCGTATGATGCATGTGGTCAGTTGAACATAGTACGACATTATAAGGGCAAAGTAGGCAGATCTCATATTTTAGGAAAAAATAACCACAATAAGAATGTAAACATTTATATCACTTTCCTGGTTTGTCATCATTGAACTACTTCACGATATCGGTGATTTATCTTCCACATTGTTGCTACGTACGTCAACACTAAAAGCGGCACAAACTAAAGCTCGTGCATAAGCGGAAGCTAATGTACATATGAAGAATCAAACAAGGCATCACCTACTACAAAATCATTCCGAGAAATGTGACCATCACTGCTGAGGCTGCATTTAAAAAGAAATGGGAAACATCGTTGAGTGAATTTACAGCATGATAATAATAATAATAATAATATCTCTACCCCTCATTCTAATCACGAGGATTAGCCCAAAAGTCGAAGACTTGTGCGGGAGAGGGGGCGGCATATTATTATTAAGCAGGCCGCATTTGCGGCCAGGAACGACTTACGTAGGTAGACCCTAGCCACCATTCAGTGCAGGAACGAGGGAAACCTGGAAAGCCTCATTAATTAGGGGGGTAGTCAAATGTCAACCGGTATCAATCTCTCACATTGACCCAAGCCAACATTCTTCCATCCTACCATACCCGCAGAGAGGGTGCCAATCTCTCCACGAATATAGCTTATATACGGTCTACCGGCTGCGGGGGTCGAACCCACAGCGAGTCACCTCGATTCAAGTACTGACGCCTTAAACCGCGCGACCACTGACCGATCCAATATAAGTGCTTCTACTGTTAGCATCACAAATACAGCTGTTTAGGAACTCAATTGGAATAACGTTCCATATTATCCATGAAAAAGAAACAATTGTACACATACAAGTATTAAAAAAACTGTGGGTCATAGTAAAGGAGATTAGAACATGAACAAATTTCGCGTTTGGAGTACATATAATCACTTTAATGAATAAATGAATAAGTATTGTATCGTAATGTCTTTTAAGGCTGGAAAGTTAGTATTGAGAACAATACGACACATCTACCTAATACTTTCATGACTTAACATCCTCTACTCTGTCCCAAAGTCTGTAATCTATTTTTCAATACTCTGTATAGGTAGCTATATCTTTCAAGAGTATTATATGTAAAAATGTTGTTATTACAGCAACAGGTATAGAAACATAAGCATAATTTATATTTACAAAGTGAAATTTAGCAAAACCTTTAAATTTATCATATTCCCAGGTGTGCATGACATGAAGCAAGAAAAACATAATTATGAAACCTTTTTGTCATAATTGATATGCAATTTAAATTATTTTAAATGAGAGTATGAGTTTTTTAAATAAGAGCATGAAAATTAATTAGCACGATATTTTATATTACTGGTAGCATAAACTGGGAGGTAAATGATTACTAATTATTTATGATCATTCATTTTCTAAACTTTCAGAAGTTGATTCGATTTTCTTTGAAGTTTTGACGCAAGGGTGCAACCTTATCGTTTATCCAGATATAAATCTAGCTTACAGATACGATAAATTGCCTCGGAATTGTCCTTCCTGACCACAGAACTGGTCTGGATGTCGCAACATGTGATTTTGTTGTCACCCGTAAAAAACTGTGAATTTACTGAAACATTCAGACGAATTACTTACGGCCGCAGATAAGATCTCGCGTGCAATTTACACGCAAAAAAAATAAATAGTCGCCAAGAGCGGCTATGCAAAATAATGTTAAATTGATTTCTTGAAAGTCAAAGGAAAGTAAATCTAGGGCGTGTTGCCGCACATATTTTTCACGTATTTCTTGAAGGATACGTTATATAAGTCTCCGAGAAAAACAATTTAATTTTTGCAATTACATATCGCGCGTAAAATCAATCAATTTATGGGAAATGATAATGATCTGCTTTCTTCGGCATTCGATCAGAAGCGCTGCCTTCCAATTTTAATAACACTTTGTGACTGCGACGAAAGCCAAAAAAAAAATTAAAACCTCTATTACCCAAGTTATAATTAAATTTTCTGGGCATTAAAATATTACCTACCTACCACAATAAATCAACTGAATACGTGGTTGCACAGCACTTTTGAAAGCGAATAATGTCAGGCCATTAACGTACATCTTAATTTCACTTTTCCAGAAAATGTTATTAAACTTGATCTACTTACTTTGCTGATATTGACTTGATGCATTGAGGATTTGTAGTAAATTCAAAATGTATTTTCCATACTTGGATATACAAAATACTTGAATTAATCAAACATATATTGTTTTTTACATTCCATGCCTTAAGAAATTAGGTGGTTTGGATGTGAAGAAATCACTAAGCCAATATTGAAGCACAACTTAAAGCATATTCTCGGAGGCTTTCTCATAGAGATAGAAATTAGATGATGTACAATAAAGTGAATAGAGTAAATGAGCTCTTGGATAGCTGATTTTGTGATTTTAATCATGATTTAACCAGAAGAGAGTTGCTTGCCATAGTTAAAACTGTGGAGCACTTTCATAAGTATTTCTGTGGTCAGCCGTTCGTCTTCTGGTTACACAGTAGTTCATTTCTTGTTTAGAAAGGACCTTGCTAAAGTTTGTGATAATATTCCTTCAATTCCAGTATTACTGACATCCGTGTCCACGATGAATGTCTTTTCAGGCTTGGGATATGACAGAATCGGAGAAGAACACAAAACTTCTTTTAATCTTTGAAATACTTGTTGACATTATTCCGTCCAGATAAATGGATGATTGTTTTCTGTGAGTCGATCTCAGCAAAATTTTTCACAAACTTTTAAGTGTCAAGACCTAGGGAACGCCTTAATTCATATTTGTCTTTCGGCACTGGCCATTTCCAGATGGATACAGTTTTCTCTGAGACAGTCTTCACTCCATCAGACGATAAATACTTGACTTCTTTTTGGAAGAGCACGCACTTCGTAGGATTTAACTTGAGACGAAATTCTCTCAACTTTTGAAACACTTCTCGGACATTCTTCAAATGATCTTCAAAGTCTTATCCCAGTATTATGATGTCATCAAGGTAAATAAAACAAGTCTTTCAGGTCATTCCCCGCAGAATGGTTTGGATAAGTCTTTCAAAGGTAGCTGGTACGTTGCAGAGGCGAAAAGGCATAACGTTGAAGTGCCACAAACCTGCTCCAATGGAAAACGCTGTCTTCTCCTTATCGTCTCTCAGTATTGTCGATACTTCTGCTTGTTTTGTTAAAGGAGTCTTTCGTGGAGCTTGTTTAATTGGGGTGGTGTAGCCGGTATTCAAGTGGTGCTGCACAAGGTTAGTCCTTCCGAACTTCTATCAATGAGAACACATCCTGGTAGCTCCTCAATAAATCCCACTTATTGACTTCATCGGGATTACTTGAATCGGTTAACAAGACTCTGGAGACCCTCGGGTAGTTTTTCAAGATTTCGAGATGCTGTTGATTATTATATATTACTGAACACTGATTTAACTGTATGGCAGACTCCCAAACGTTCGCCTTTCTTGATCTGTTGTGGGAGTCCTTCAAATTTAACATTATGAACAATACCAAGTTGTTTTTCCTTTATGTCAATGTCTTTCACGTTAATATTAGTGTCAGAAGTAGTTTTAGAAGCAAATTACCAGAAGAGTTGGTAATGTGTTTTACAAACAATGTATTTCTAACCTATCTGCTACAACCACATGACTAATAGTGATATCTGCCCAAATATTTATTTTAAATTGATGCTGACAGTGTGCAACTTTTATGACGTGGGTTTTCATCCGCAAAAACATATTCGTTATGCAGATTGGTGATTTTTGATCTTGTACCACATTTCGTCGGTAAACAAAATTTTTCTACAAAAATTTGGATCATTGATTCTTCCGTTTTGCGAATCTTAACAAAATGTTGTTTGGTATTATTTGGCGTTTACGAAAGTTATCGTAGTGAAAATTGATGGTTCAAATATTTCCCTACAAATGATCGTATTGATCGTAGGAGGTTCCAGTAACTATTAGATTCAGCTGTCCCGTTGAAAGAGAGAAATTTTGAGTATACGATTCTTTCGATTTATTTCCAAAATTTTTCCTATAAGTCCGCAACATATTACATGCCAAATTAACAAAAAAGATCTAAGCTTTCATATAGTACAATAAAATACATTCCCTCTCGCCGCCACTGGTTCATGTTTACATAACAAAAATTGACTTTCCAAAAATTCCTACTTTTCGAAATACGAATGACATTTGCCACACACACTGTATATTCGCAATTTTGTGTTGTATATTTCAACACTAAAAAGAAAAACAATTAAATAAATCAGATACAAAATTATTTCATCATTTTCGTTAGGTCACTCATTTCCCTGGTCCATATATTCACACAAGCATATTTTAAAAAATAATAATAATGTACAATTTATTTCATAAATAATAATTTATTATTATTTTAAATATTCAAAAGATTATTTAAATTATATTGCCTTTCTTCTAAATTCAGAAGTGGGATATTTATACTATAGGTTAGAGTTCGTATTCATTCAACTTATAATAAAAAAACCTTCTATATCTCGCCGCAAAAAATAATATATACAAAGAAAATATCGTTCAACTAATATAAAATTATCATCTGTACAGTTATTCTACAAACATAAATAATATTAAATAGACATAAGATTTACATACCGTCAAATCTCCTGTCTACGCTCTTACCTGTAAAGGAAAAAAATATTACGATTATTATTATAAAATGCAACTAATATGAGAAAAAATTGCCAATTATAATAAATTTAAGATAAAATGTACATTCGGTTAAAAATTAAAACTGACATAATTGGTATAAATAAAAAATAAAACATATTTAAAACCAGAAAATATCCATTAAATTGCCAACGGGAACCTCTGCCGCAGATATAAAAGCGATAAAAGAATTTTTAAGTTGATATTATAGTCTCTGTCAGGAAAATATGAATTTATGTAATGAAACCTATGCTAATAGGACTCTATTTCAGACTCGGATTTATACATAAGGCTAACGAATGCAAATTAATAGGAGTTTATTCAATTTGTTGAATAAATATCAGTGCTATCGGTAATCATTTTTGCAGTGATTAAAATATCAATTCATCGACAATAAATTCTAATCGCACCTAAACCTATACAACGTGTAATTAATAACTATCCATATTAATAAATATTACAATGTACTTATTAATTGCATTATATTATTTCCATAATTTAACTGGAAGAATTGGCTAATATAAATGTGAAATGTAATGAAATTATAATTATGAAGAATGCACTGGGTGAGTTCAAAATCTATGTCATAATTTCAGGGGCTTTCTTTGAATTATCTTAGATTAAAATAAACAGTCTAAACCATTTTGCACTACAAGACGTTGACCTTTGCAGTAAACATTTTTATACAGAATAATTTTAAAATATATGTTGTAGAAGAAAAATGAACGCAACTTCAAAGAAATTATAACCTACAAGTATAAATTATTGTCATGTGCTGTATGCTGTATACAGCTAATACATTAGATCAATCATTTTAGCAATATTTTGTCTTAATCTGAAGTCTACATCATGCAATTGTTCGGTGAAGACTGTTCCGTCAAGTGTTACTATCAGTACACAGACTCTCCAAAACACCATGAACTTCCAAGCCAAGAGTCAAAAGCCACAATAAGACAAGTGAGTTACTAATGCAATTTTAAATTATTTAATCAAATAACATATACATGTATATGCAAAATCGTACAAATAAGTAAGTACCTACAATTAACTGAAAAGTAATTGAGATTACGTTGTACTACTTGCAATTACGATTTGTTTGTGACAATTATTATACCTATTTTCATATTGCATGGTGAGCCAGAAAGAATGGGTCAACACTAAGCTGGACATATTAGACACCAAAATATTCTGTTTGAGCTCATCATGCCTTATACAAATGTCGCTGGTTTAAGAAATACATGGTGTTCAAGGCTTAAATTTTATTCTGAAATTTCTCAAGAATTGTAAGAATAATAAATCACACGCACGCAAAATACGCTACATTCAAGACTGTCCGACTTTGTAGAACTATTCAATTCATAACTGTTCACGTCAATAAACAGAAGAATTTTTCAGTATGATGGACTGCATCTAGTTGGCCATAGATCAATATTTTGACACGCCTTAATCATTGATGCTTCCCAGAAATCTTACTAGTCCGCAGGCTGACCCCTTTAAAAGTAGTATCCTTGTTAGGTTGGAAACTTTTATGTTTCGGTCGCAGTACATGGAAAATTCAAAAATTGGTTATACGTCCGCATATGTTGTGAGAAAACAAGAGAAATCAGTCGATCAACATTCATGCATTGCCATGACTGGTTAATCAACGTTTAGCTCGCTAATAACATCAATCGTTTTTGTTCTACATTGTTTCTGGTGACGAAAAATGGTGCATATACGTCAATGCTAAGGGCAAAAAAAATATTTGATTACAAATCCCCGAGCAATAACTAGTATCAAACCTAGTAGGTTCATTGGAGTTGTACATCTGATGGAATATATAAGAGATATATCTAGCTGCCAATCTGCTCTATTCTCCAAATTTGCTCCATTAGATTTCCATCTCTTGAGATCTCTTTTAATGATGATTCTGTGCTTCAAATTTAACTTGACGGTACATTATTAACATCAACGTCTTTTGATTAAAAATGACCCCAGAAACAATCTTATGAAGCTAAGACTAAAATCTAGCACATAACAAACGGTTATACAATTTCGTTAATTGGTTTTACTTAAAACATATTATTTTAGTTTAAAATTGAACTTATATTTTAAAATTGTTATTATTTTTTATTAAATCATATAATTTAACAGATTTTTAATCAATCGATTGATTACGTTACCTATGCTCTAAACTGGAACTGGAATATATTACGTGACAAGAAAGGTAAACAACCATTAAATATCGTTTTATTTTGATAATTATTTGCATGTTTATCTCTCTCGGTGAAAGTAAAAAATGATTAATTTTTTTTCAGGTTTATCTGTTAAGTTTTTTTGTAGTTTGCATAGGTCATATTTTGATAACGTAGCATTCTGTTTTAAAAGTTTCTACTTACATTTGTGTTGCAAGTGTTGTGAGGCTTGTTGCAAATTACAATTTTAAAGCTGATTATGGCCAGAGTACGTAGACTTGGGCAGATTTTCTAGCATAGTGATTTTGGGAGGGGGCAGATTGATGGGTTGCGCGAATAGGTTTGTCAGTGAGAGAAATTTCTAAAAAGATTAACAGATCCTTACGTTCCATAGTACGGTATTACCAGGAGTGAACTCAAGTAGGCCGTAGACACAGAGCGAGAGACACCGGCCGTCGTAGAGAAACAACAGAACATGAAGTTCCACTAATCGATAGCAGCAACCGAACTATTGCAAATTAAGAACTTGAGGGTATGAAGAACATGGGGGATGGTCGCTATGTGTACAGTACGGTATGCATATAGTAATGGCCAAGTAAGAAATTTGGGCCTCGTCTTATAGTCCAAATTGGGTGATACCTCTCAGTCCTCAACATCGAGCTAACCGTTTACAATGGCGTAGAGAGAGGATTTAGTGGAACTAAAAATGGAATTAAATGATATTTAGTGACGAATTCCGTTTCTACCTGGGGATGCACCATAGGCGTGCAAGGGTGAGAAAACGATGTGGTAAAAGACGCGATCACAATTTGACAGAAAGCGTCATGTCCATCACACAGTAGATATTATGGTATAGAGTGCCACCGTGTGTGGTAGTAGATCACCACTAGTTTTCATTAAAGGCAACATGACAGTCCAACGCTGCATCCAGGTAGTAGTGGAGCCATACGTGATTCTATATCTTCAACCATCCAAAACACTATTTTCCAGCAATATAATGCTAGACTTCATGTTTGGAGACAGTATGGATCATCATTAGATCAACCGTTTACCACGGCTGCCAAAATGACTAGATCTATCATCTATTGAACATATCTGGAATATGATTGGCCGCACATTGCTGCAATTAGAACATCCCCCACAAAACTTTAGCAGCCTTTACCCATGAAGTTCAGATATCTTGGAAGGTGGTACCTCATGAAGTTATCGACAACTTTATTAGATCCGAACCCAAGTGTATCAATCAGTATATTAGAAATCATGAATCTCAACACACAATTGAACCAATTTTTGCAGTACGTTCTCTAATCTTACTGAAAATGTAACCATTCAATAAATAAATGGCCCTGAACTTGCGTATCAAAAATTAGTAAAATTTAATGAACATATATAGGTGCGTAGCTTTCTCTGTCTTGTAGTATATTTAAATTTCCGGTACCTAAAACATTGATTACATGAGACTTCTGATGCCTAAAATTCATATTTTACCATCATCTGCATTATCACATTTCTCTTCGGTTGTCATTATTTGTATATTTTTATATATATCATGTTATGGTTTTTTAGTTTCTGCATAAATGGCCTACAATGTAAATGAATTTTGCTGTTAGGCAGAACTTTTGTTTAAAGCTACGTATTGCAATTTCAGTCGAAAAAATCAGAAAAAGTCAGAGAACATAAAATGATTATCGCCAATTCATTCTATAGAAATACACGTCTACGTTAGTCTCGCTTGCAACATTGTATAATATTAATTCAATACTAAATGACAATAAAAGTTTAATAACTATACTTTATGGGTATAAGTTATTAATAATCGGGTGATCGATAATTAATATTATGCAGTATGGCACAGTTGAATAATTCTCAAAACAATATAAGCTACACACCCTTTTCGTAATATTTACAATACAATAAGGAATAGCTAGGAAACCGGCAACCGTGAAAAAGTCCTTAGCATTTAATCGTGGGAAGAATCAACAGAGCACCCCTACGCTGGTTTTCTGTTCAAATAAAAAAAAAAACAAAATAATGAAATTAAACATGTTTTGTGTTTTGGAATCAAAGCTCTTTGCACACCTTTTCCACCCACGATCTCGCTAAGAGTTGCGTCCATTATTTCAATTTCATTATTCCATGTGACAGGGATGAATGAACCTACTCTTAATGTACAAGCGGTGTACCATTGGACGCAAAAGTAATGAAACACGCAGCTAAATTATTTTATAAATACAGGGTGTTAAAAAAAATGTAACATATTTAAGTAGGTAATAGTATGAACCAAAATAAGCAGAAAAGTCTTAATAAACATGGGTCCGCAAAGTAACGGTTGCGGGGATATGGAATGTTTTATGTTTTTAGCCCCTTTTTTATTTTGCACAAACGTTGTGTATTTTCTTATAATAGTTGGTTGATGTTTAATGAAATAAATAGTACGTATTTGACAGTTCTCAGAGCACAAGTTTTATTTCGCTATGGCTGGGTACTCTAACGCAGAATTAACAGACATGCATTTCATCTATAGTCGTGCTAATGGGAACGCCACCGAAGCGCGACGTCTTTATGTTGACGCTTATCCAAATCGCCAGATTCCTTCACAACGCATGTTTGGAAATGGACGGAGGGCACTTTGAACATCTTCTGTAATTTTGTTTTTTTGTTTGTTTTCGTAAAATCCTTATAGTTTTCGAGAAAAAAATTATTGAAGTTCTAGTAGTTTCAACATTCACATCTCTGGGCTACTGTAATCTCTAGTCAGGTGATTCAAAATATCCGATTATTTATCGTATTAACTTTTTGTGATGCAAGTATTTACATTACCTAGTTCTCTAAATATCAAAAATGGATTACGTGTAGCAATTCGCAGTTGATGGATACTATCGTTTTAATTTATGGTGAAGTAAAAATGCTTTAGAAGAACGATTTCCTGGTAAACATGTGCCAAATTCAGCTACAACGGTGTGTAGTGAGTGCAAGTGTAGTACAAACGCAGGCGTGACGCGGGAAATTTACAACCGAATCGTGGAAGAGATGGAGGTCCAGGGCGTCCACGGCGTATTGCAGCAGTGTGGTACACACGAGGCTCAATTATATCCGTACCAAGTACAGCATGTTCAAGCATTAATACCATGGGATTGGATCTCCTGACTTTAAAGCCAAGTATATTGCACCGAAGTGGACACTATTGATGATTTACTCAAACGTATCATAGTTGCTGCTAATAACTTATAGGTTCAAAACGAACAAGAAGCAACAACATTTCTGTTAGTTTGTATAAACTGGGTAAGACAGGCCCAAAATATTGTTGTAATATCAGGTAAGTATGTCAAACTATTTTATTAATTAAAACCACAAATTAATTCTATTAATAAATAATAACAGTAGCGGCAAAGCAGATGAATTTCTGCATTGAAATAGGTGTTGTAAAATGTAATATAGTCCATTGAAATGTTACATTATTTTGGCCTTAGCGTGCATTTTTTAGAGGACGCAATTTTATTATTTAGATGTGAGGGGGGGGGTCAAAAAAAGCTTAACTTGAAGTTTGTGGGGTCACAACCCTCCAGCTTTGGCCGCCATCTTGGAAAAGGGGGTTAAATTGTTTTTAGCATTTATCAGGTAAACTATTGGTCATACAAATTTTTTTTAAAAACATTTTTTATTGTAAATTGAATCCTCTACGATTTTAGTCCAGTAACTTTTTGTTGTAGTAGTATAGTAGTATAATCTTTATTCATAAAACCTACTTAAGCAGGACATGATGCGTCAATACAACTCGTGTACATAAAAAATATAACAGTGATATGAAATCCCAATATTACATTACATAATAATACGTATTTTTTAATCTAGATATAAAATTACGGAAATACATCATACAGATATTAAATCTAATTTTACGTTAAGTATTTATAGATAAAACACAAGAATAGAATTCCTGTAGAGAGTAAAAAGTATGTTTACACAAAAAATTACGTAGTTCTGTTTTGAATTTCTTTACGGTACAAATATTTTTAATATTTAAAGGTAAATTATTGTAAACATTGGCACATAAAGAGAATGGACCTCTTCTGAAAGTGCTTAAATTATAGTTTTGGATGATAACAAGACTCGTATTTCTTGTACTGTGAGTATGCAAAGTGTCTCGTAAAGGGAATTTGTCCGAGTTAAGTTTCACAAAAAGAGCCGCTTCATAAATAAGTATTGAATAAAAAGTTAGTATATTGTTTTCTTTAAATATTGTTCTGCAAGAATCTAATGGATTTAAGGAAAAAATCAATCTAAGAATTCTCTTCTGTAAAATAAATATTCGGTGTGCATGCGTTGATGAACCCCAGTATATAATTAGATATTTAATATGTGAATATGCTAAGGCATAGTAAACATTTAGTAAATATTGTTTGCTCACAATGTATTTTAGGTTCCTTATTGCAAAATAAGCTGAATTTAATTTACTAGCAATGCAGTCTACATGAACCAACCATGAGAGATTTTCGTCTACATGTAGGCCCAAAAATTTGGTATTTGTGACATTCTCCAGTGGTATGTTATTCAAAACTAGATCAATTTTTTGTTTGCATTTTCGTAAATGGAATACTACATATTTTGTTTTAGTTGCATTTATTATTAGTCTATTCCTTTCGCACCAGTTAATTGTTGAACTATATTTGCTTGATTTTGCAACTCACTAAAATTATTACCTACAATGCCAATAGTAGTATCGTCCGCAAACATCACCAGTGTTATGCTATCGGTCAAATGTTGTTTTAGATCATTTACGAAGAGTAAAAATAAAAGTGGAGAGATCACACTTCCTTGCGGAACTCCAATATTTAATTTATGTTGTTTTGACTGAGTACCAGCTAGCTTAACACTGAGTGCTCTATTAGATAAGAATGAACTAATCCATTTATCTAATGGCTCCCTAATCCCCAAACTATTTAATTTTTGTTTTAAAAACTTGCCTTGACACAATCAAAAGCCCTTGTTAAATCGAAAAAGAGCGTAACTACAATTTTACCTTCATCAAGCTGCTTGTAAACATCGGTAAGGAGTGAATATACTGCCGTATTAGTTGAGCGGTTTGGACAAAAGCCATGCTGGCTCGCTGATAGCAAATTACAACTGTTTACAAAATTAAGAATTCTATCATTAATGATTTTTTCAAATAATTTAGAAAAGCTGGATAAGAGTGCTATTGGCCTATAATTATCAATGATGGTAGTATCTCCTTTTCTATGCAATGGTATGATTGTTGCCAACTTCAGGGCATTTGGGAAAGTACCTGATTTTACTGATAAATTAAATATGTAACAAAGAGGGTAAATAATAAATCTAGAAATGTATTTCAAAACATTCATTGGAATACCGTCAAATCCACTAGAGGTTTTGTTTTGCATGTTATTTAGTTGCTCTGCTATTTCTTCCGGAGCAATTTCATAAAAATACATGGACTGATTATTGACTGCTCCTATGGTACAGTCACTATTTGTATTTCCATAGGCAGTACATATAGACTCCATCGCAATTTCAGCAAAATAGTTACAAAAAACATTACTAACTGCATACAAATCGGTAACCATAACATCATTTTGCATTAAGGTTGGAGCTAAAATTTGATTTTTTAAACGACCTAAATTAGTGTTTACTATGTTCCAAATTTCTTTAGACACATTTGTGGAACTCAAAATTCTATTATGGAAAAATTCTTGTTTTTTTAGTATGATCTGATCTGAATATGCTGACTTTGCATCCTTGTATCTTTTAGTCAAATCTGGATCATTCAAAGTTTTAGACAACCAGTATAGATTTTTTAAGTTCTCACTATCCTCAATAATATTATTATCAACCCAATTGTAATTTAAATTAGAACTATTTGATTGTTGTAAAATTAAAAATAACAATGATATTAAAGAAAAACCATCAACATTTTTGGTCAAATTTTCTTTTGGACGCCATAATTTATTTATTTTTTTTATTTAGAAAAAAATTACATCAGAGCATTTTTGTAGAGTGGTTTTCAACCAATAATTTTTATTATATACTTTTTTTATAAAAATAAATTCCGAATCACTCTGCAAATAGTGTTCTACAAGCTCTATAACAAACTTTGGCAGATGATAACTGAGTTAAAAATATTTTTTCATACATGAAAATAGGCCCAATTCGTTCTTGTTTAGAAGTTGCAAGCATTTTAAAAATATAATTTCATATTTCATTCAAAGCATCCTGATACATAAAAATTATGGTTGCTATATAACAATAATTATTATTAGTAATTTTATTAATTCATTTGACACTTAACGTTAAAGTGAGAAATAATAAATGTTTATTTACAACTGAAGTAAAAAGTATTGGGCGGAGTTATAAAATTTAAAGTCTGTTGTAAAGAGAATTGTAAAAGTTTTCAAAACAAATATTACTCAACCCCCAATGCCATTTCCATATGTTGGGGTGATATTTACCCTTGCTTGGGGGTAAAAGTGGCGAAGTCAAAAATACCAGCAAAGAATGCCCCCCTTTAATCTAAAATCGACGGGTCTGAACGTTTTTCTACAATCTTGACGCAGTTCCTGAAAATGGCTCTGTTTCGTTTTCATTTGGTCGCCCTGTATAAAGGATTTCGTTCAACAAAAACGTAGCCGCAAAAATACTGGGTCAAAGAGAGATCGATGTAAATGCAAACTCGGTCTCTACTTCATAAAATACATGCACAAGGTTTTCCATAACCAATTGTAAAACAGTTAAAATTTATAATAATGATAAATGATTTTAAGTTGAAAATAATTACTTGGTTCAAGAATTATGATGTATTTTTTGCGTGCGGGAAAATTTTATTCGCACTAATCCGGAAAAATCGAACTTTTCCTAACTCAAATTAGTTACTAAATGTACAACTTTTCAAAACACTATTAAAAGAGATATATCTTTACAAGAAATTTTCCTATCTCAAACACTCGTTACTTAAATTTTAATGAAACTGTCAATTTATGAACAGTTTCATTTCCTCTCGATTTAATAAAGTGATGACCTTGAAAGGCTGTCTAAATATGTCTAAAACATGAAACAAGTAACCTGCTTAAGCAGTATATAATAATTACCAGTGGTAATCCACTTCTTAAAAGGATATTTCAACTTAAAATATTTGCCCAGAGCAATTCTGATGCATCAACTACTGTTAGTAAGATTTAAATATTCGAGGAAGTATAAAGCCTTGTTCACATGGAAAAGAAAGGTTTGGTAATTCGATAATTTAGAGACAAGTAAATATGTCATATATTTTTTCTGAAGGAAATATAGTGTTAGATAAAAACAAAACTAGATTAATTTTTAACACATATGCTTCAAACACTACATTTGTATGATAAGAAGAAATTTGAGTGTAAATTATTACATTATTTAGTATTCCTACGTATAGAAGTATGACAGAAAAAACTTAAATATTAAACGAAAACCATAGCTCTTCTTGAATAGTTTTTAAATATGCTTGCGCTTAGCTCTGAAAAATCTAAAAGATATTAAATTTTTTAATTTAAAAGAGGCAGTTCCAAAACCAGTTTTTTCGAGTCCTGCAAATTCTACAGCCGATCGGCTCAGAAAGAATGCCGAGGATATGTAAAGTAATATATTTGGAATACTTCGACTTGCCTGATATTTCTGGTTAAAGCTTCTCAACTAATAAATCAAGATTCCCCATAGCTACAGACAGTGGCGGGCAAGGGACAATTCTAAATGCTACTACTTTTACAAAATATTGCATTATTTATTATTGCAACCATTATTTTCGAAATTGGATATTCTACAAACAAATAAAAAAGACTAATAATAAATATAACTCTTATTTTTCAAGCAATTTCATAAAAATCTTAGGTACTACATTACAATTTTATTATCAATATGGCTTTGGTATATTTACTAAATTTTTATATTTCGTATGAGATTTTATAGTAATTTGTAAATTTTCGGTGTGATTTTGTTATACTATACATATCTTTTTTATTTTGTATTGTAAGATTTCTGTTTAAAATACTTTTCTAAAAATACAATGCAAAGTTTTTATATTTTTATAATCCATATCTTCCTACCTACTTAAATTAGCAGTATCTACTCGTATAAGTTATGCATTATTCTAATATTTGCATGTTTCTCAAATAAAAATAGATAATATTGTACGGGTTTAGTTTGGAATTACATTAAATTTTAAATAAAATATTAATATTAGTACATTAATTTGTGATGGGAGCTAATAAGCCCTAAACCGGTATATGTCTGGTGGGCTGCTGACGAGTGACTTTAGCTGTTTGCTATAGGCTTTCTAGGTGTAATTCAATGCTGATCGGGGCATTAGCCCACAGAGTAGTTGTTTCTTAGAAATCCGTATTTGAAATCTATTATCTTTTATGTGAACTGGACGTATTTTTAAATAATACCTTTGCACAGATTCTAGAACACAGCACCCAAGCTTAGGATATTCAATATTAAAAACAAGGTAGAGCGTAAAGATCATTTGGAAAGCTTCCTTGAAGTTTTGACACTAAATAACTTCCTTTTTCTCAAAGGACACAACAACAAAGTTTACAACACCATCCTTCTATAACCATACAAAATTTTTACCAACTTAAACATCCAACCAGATACTCGTAGTACTACAGCAACAATGACTAGACGAGATTGTCCTAGGGTATCATATCTCGACAATTTATATAATATAAATCACGCGATAAAACTGTAATGTCATAAATCACATTTCCTATTGTATTTTCACTTTTTTATTGACAATTTAAATATTCAATACTTTTGCATTGGCATTGAAAACATACAATGGTTATTTTAAAAAAGAATGTATTAATTTAGAGCAAACTTACAAAAAAAAAAATAAAATAAAAATAAAATGGTAAAAATACAGATTAATATATTTTCACTATTTTTTAGTAATTTTTATCATTGTGATAATATCCCAGTTTTTTGATAGAAATACCATTTTCCCTTTCATATTAAAAGATATATCACAAAGTAAAATAATTAAGTAATAAAACTAATAATACAATAACGTACTATATAAAAAAATATATTTCTTTGCCATATTCACATGAAATAAGGTAAAAATTATTTTCGTTGCTCATTTGATATCTGTTACTCTATAATTTCAAATTTATGTCACTAATCTTCAGAAAATATATCTTACAGACAATATTTAAACAAATAAATATTTTCAGTAGATCTAATGGATAGAGTATTTTCTTCTTTGCTTTACGAATGTAAACCCAAACTAAAAATGCGCGAAGACGATAAATGCTCCTTAAATAAATTTCATTCATACACGGTCTCCGCCTATGGGTTGATGTGTAAATGTTGTGTGAATTAGTCTTGAATAATAAAGCTGGTTTTACGAAAGTTCATTGACAGTGGCCCAACAAGGTCTCAATGGTTTTATGGTAAATAGTTTAAATTAAAATAACGACACTGATTTACTAAAAAAAGCTTGAATGACTATAAAGACATTGATGTATGTATGCTAGTATCTAAGCAATATCTAATGCAATCTATAAATAATATGTGTGGTATGAATTAATCAACGTATATAGTCATATTTTAATTTTATGTGGGTATGTTGATGACTTTGATCTATATGCATATATAACTACTAAAACTTGTAGAGCATTTTCCAAAGGGCACTCACGAGTATTATTAATTTGCTGTTCTTCTTATGACTATGATTTTATTTGCTATTTCAAAAAGTATCATTAAATATATATATAGATTAATTTTTATTTCAGGTAATTATTAAATATAGTTTTATCTATGAAATTGTTCATTAGCATACCTAGATTTTTGGTATCAGAGAAAATACATATTACCTCATTGATAGGAATTGTAGGATAATTCATGTTATCATTATCATTATCATTATCATTATCATTATCATTATCATTATCATTATCATTATCATTATCATTATCATTATGATTATCATTATCATTATCATTATCATTATCATTATCATTATCATTATCATTATCATTATCATTATCATTATCATTATCATTATCATTATCATTATCATTATCATTATCATTATCATTATCATTATCATTATCATTATCATTATCATTATCATTATCATTATCATTATCATTATCATTATCATTATCATTATCATTATCATTATCATTATCATTATCATTATCATTATCATTATCTTTATCATTATCATTATAATGAACACAAATCCGTAATCATAATCGTTGATATTTTGATTTGTTTTATTAATTCCTAAACATTTAAGTCTCATAGTACAATTCTCATTTTTGTTTTCTTCAGTATAACTTTATACAAATTTGCGTATTAATAACCGATATTGAATAAAAAATATATCGAGTTTTGAATAGGTGACATAACAGATACAAAAAGCATTTGTTATTAATCGAAAAAAAGTTTTGTTATTAAATACGTTTCTGAACTTCTGGAAGTTTTGAGTAGAAATTTCATTAAATCTCTATTATTGGTGAGTGAAACAACTAATGTTAAGAGTTTAAAGTCGATTTCATTACGAATACGTCAAAAGTTAAAACTTTATTTTAATGGGTGTCATTAATATTGCAAACGATTGTACGTATGCCTGTTTTAAATCGTTAATGATTCATGAAAGTGGGTAATCATCGATCACTAAAATTTTTAAATACAGCCCTGATGTTTCCCCAACCAAAGTCACCCAGTCTCCGGAAACAGGCAGTCTTTGCGCACTTAAAATTTGTTTGTTGCCTATATCCCTTCCAACCTCTTTGATGGTGAGCCACACTGTAGTCATACGGTTCCTGAATAAAACCTGGTTCACATATCAAAAGTATATCCTTTTTAGTTAGTTATGTTATAAACGTCACCAGTTAATGATCTGCGAGGAATAATAAATCATGCCTGAATTATTTATAAATTTGCTTCCTTTTCAGCATCTATGTACCCTCTCACACGCCAATCAATAAAAAATTGTGTTCCTCGCGCCAAGAACTGATACCTAGTTTTGTTGTGGCTGCTACTAAATACTGTTTATTGTTTAAACTTGTTCTGGAGGTCATTAACATTTGTAAATGAAGGGGGACTACACACACGTATCCACTGAGCCATCAATATAACTTTTTTATTTTAATTTTTTAAAGATTAACTGTATTAAAAATGCGCCTCTTGCAAAACTGGATTCGAAACCTATTAATCACGTGGACGTCGTGAAATGTGGAGGAAATATTTGATTTATTGTTTCTTTTGTTCGCTATGCTATTTCATTAATAAAAGCTGATATAAAAAATTACATAATAAAAACTGTATTCTTGTTATAATTTTTTACAACTGTAACACTTCTGTCTCTATGATGCATCATGTATTATCTAAATGTGTAACGTAAAACTTCAAATATGATCGTCTATCAATTTAGTTGATTGATTATAAAACTTGCAAAAGAAGTATTGATCTAAAGGGATTTTTAGTTTAACTACATTCACATATACAGGGTATTCAGGAAAGAGCCACACTTTAAGGTTAGTCTCCTTGGACAAAAATGATGTGATTTGCATCAACTATAGTACAATTTTCCATCCTTAAGAAGTTATAGGCGTGAGAAAGAGCTTTTGTTATAACATTTCTCACGATATTTTTTTATTTGTTGGAAAAATGAGGTTTTTGCCACTATATTATTTTTTAGGGTAGATATTTTTGAAAAATTATTAGTTATTTTGAAAGAACCTCCAATTATTTTTAAATTTCCTACAACATCCTAATGTAGCTTTTATAGTTCTTCCAAATCTATTGTAGATTACGAAGCTTCAATAAAAATACCAGAAAAAGGCAGCGGCGTACAATTTATGATAAAAATTATACAATAGCGTTTTCAGATCTCCGCCACTGGGCAACGTTTTTTAATAGATTGAGCAGTAAATAATGCAAACTATAGTAGAAACGCTGTACGAATTATCAAAATTACCCCATATTTCAAAAACTATCGAGTATTAGACAAAACTTTATATAATAAATTAGACTTATTTTTATGTGTTCTACCACCTCCTCCAATATTTACCATACCTTTAGGAACACCCTGTATAATTATCTCATGTAATATTACAAATATTAAGGAAATTTACAATATTAATAGAAATTGTTCCTAAAGCGTGTAAAACTCCTACGAATACGTAGAGTATATTGTAATAGTTATATTTCGCTTTGTAATTTTAGCAGCAAATCGTGTAAAGTTCTGTAAATTTAATAATTGTAGTGAAGTTGAAATTAAAGTGGTACGAGACATTCCAAGTGTTTGTACGGTTTAGTTATACTGTCAAATAGTATATAAAAGGCTCTCTGAAGGTAATTAAAAAAATACGTGTTAAAATGCACATAGTGTGGTGCTGCATTTATAGCAGCCCTAAAATACAACATAGGACCTACATCAATATTATGACAGAAATTCTCAAAAATTTTTAAATGTGTGCATGTTTTAAAAGTTTCTGTTAATAGTGCAGTAACACATGCAGGCATGATACAAACTCGACAATAAATCTACCATAAAATGAAATTATTTTTCTTCCTGTTCTTACTAGTAAAATGCCTCGCCCATAACTAATTCGCATAAGCATCTAATGAATTGAATTTAATACCATAATACCTAGATTACTGATGATTTATTGTCAAGTTTGTCGTTTCTTCCATCGACCATAATTTACATAAGACTTACATACAATAGGTATGTTGTCACAAGAGTCAGGGATTGGTTTCAAACTGTTAGAAAAAATCGACCAGTTAAGTTACGAATGTGTTTTTGGTGGATGTAATTCAAGAAGTACAAATATATTTCAAAAGAAGACGAACATTTCAAACTCGTCTCTTCTGAGCTGATTATGTTAATATTGCAGAAAATTTAAAAAAATTCTTCTAGACTTATTTCTCTTAACTTCTTAAAGCTATATCTTCTATCTTGGCGACATAACATTCGAGGATTCATGTTTATAGAAATATGTAATCAACAAAGTGCCATTGTTGAACATTATTGGAGATTTACTAGCTTTTGTTTCCTAAGTGAGGTTATGTGTCAACTCTTATACAGACAGCTAACTATTTGATGTAAATTGCACTATTAATTGCAACCACAGGCGTCACATTTGGGAGGGTCAATATTTTTATTTAATTTATTTTATCTTCCACTTACGTACGTTTTATTATTCGAAAACATCGGAGTAGTCTAGATTAAAAAGCTACTCTTGTCTTGTGTGGCTAGGTGCTACGTACTATCGTTTGCAATATTAATGACACTCGCTAAAATGAATTTTGCAATTTATTTTGAACTTCTGACGTATTCATATTGAAATCTGCTTTAAATTTTTAACATTAGTTATTAGTTGTTTCACTTACCAAGAGAGATTTAATGATATTTCTAATCAGAACTTCCAGAAGTTCAAAAACTGTTTTAAGAGAGTGTCATTATTATTGCAAACGATTGTACCTATATGCGAGAAAAATCTATTTGAAATATTTGTTTTTTTTTGCACGAAAATTACAGTGACAAATTCTTTGCTAATCTTTAGTATTTGGCTTTGGAAAAGAGATAAAGTATAATTATATAAAAAGTTGGAATTTTGTAGTAAATAGTATCACAAACTGGTACAAATTATAACAAAGCGACAATTAACAAAACCAAGTTTGAATTTAATAAAAGATGTCCTACATGGCGCCCATTACTTTCAATGCATAAAATGATTCGTTTCTTTAATGTGCTAATCTAATTTTTTTTTTTAAAGCCCTGCCTCTCTTACAAAGCATCATTCGAATTTGTTGACATCGTTTATCGCTTTAATTTCCGGACAGACTGTATAGGTGTTTTTACGAGCATTAAATGAATAATCAATTATATTCTAGTTTTACATAGAAATAGAAAATTTATACATATTATGTACGAGTAGTTTTACATGTAGTATCTGTTTAATTACATTCAAATTTTACAAAACATTAGT
Source organism: Monochamus saltuarius (assembly GCA_025584915.1). Taxonomy (NCBI): domain Eukaryota; kingdom Metazoa; phylum Arthropoda; class Insecta; order Coleoptera; family Cerambycidae; genus Monochamus; species Monochamus saltuarius. The sequence continues at coordinate 29,756,984 of CM046721.1, forward strand.
ACATTTACAAATTGTAAGTACCATGACAGTTATGAGTAAAGATAGTATGTCGTTCGCACATCTCAGGTCCGTACTCAGGTCCGTCGATTGAAAATCGTAATATTTAGATATTACTAATTAAAAACAAATATCATCTTCAAAATAATGGTCATTGTTGACGAACCTCACTATGTTTATTTACCAGCATGTGTCAAGGTCGCAGTCCATCTACAGCAGTCATTCTCGTTGCAAAACGTTGTGTATTTCGGATCTTCGTAAGGACGATATCGCGTTATTAGCAAATGTTAGTTTCCTGTCGAGTTTCTTGTTGGTTTGTTTGTTTCGGTGCTTGAATATGTTTCGTCAGCCTCCTACTCGTTCTGCGGTGCAGAAATGGATTAAAGATTATCCAGTTTGTGAAAGAGTTATATCGTGGAAATATAAAACACGTATTGTGGAACATATGCGCTCGGAACAACACAAAGGACCTGTCTTCCCTGACAGCATCAGGCTATTCAATAAATAATGCCGTAAGTAGTGTTTTAGGCTTGCGACAGTTTATTTCTCAGAAAGAAGAAATTTAATACCGTCGTGCAGAACAATCCGGGATTTTTAACTGTATGCCGTATAGTAGACCTTTTTGAAGGTAAAGCGATTTTGCTGAACCCACCCTAAATTTGTGAAATGCCATCAGTGAAAAATTATACATATTTTAAATATGCCCCAGTGACCTCTGTGGACGTTGAACGTACGTTTTCGACACTGAAATGAATTTTAAGCGATAAACGCCACAACTTAACAACTGAACATTTAAAACAGTTGCTGGTTATTCAGTTTTATTTCAGTACTAAAAGTGAATAGTATAGTGTTTTGTAAACTGCATAATTTAATATGGACCATATTGGACAACATACATATCACCAGTACAATGGAAGACGTTGATATTAACTGTATTTGACAATAAATGTACGTATTTACTTGACTTCCACAAACGTTAACGTTAGCGTCTTAAGTGCGCCCCTGATAATGACGTCATGTGCGAACGATATACGGTCTCTAGTTATGAGCATACAAAAACCAATGGTAATCATGGTAAATTTACATAAATCATTTTTGTCAGTATAATAAAACTTAGAAAAGACATGAAGTTTGGCAACTGACAAACCTGGTTCTTCTTTTCAATTATTTGGCTGTTGGTTGATAAGAACGTGACAGAGTCGATTCTGGTGTAATATTCTTAAAATAAAGATCTAAAATCAAAATATTTAATGAATCTTAAAGAGACATTGACATAAGTCTGTATATTATAGTTATTCAAAAGATAACTAACGTCTGCGTTTGTCCTACATTCAAAACAAATATTTTTAATAACTGCAATATTTACATAACTCCACCACACTATAACTGTTTAATTTATCACAGCGTTAATTAAATTAAATATTAATGAGGCGTTTCAGTTAACCATTAACTTAACAGAGTCGTCAAGTCTGCAGGTTTATAATACATTTTAAACTTGTTAAGGATTAAATGTCGTCGGATGTGTTTTCTAAGGCGCAAGAATACATTTTTCTTTCCAACTGTGAATATTAATATCACGTGGGAGTTCGTTTCGCACGCAACATGTAAACAGTGTCAGCAAAGAAAAATAAACTTGATATAAGCATACTGTAACCTTCTTTCATATATTCCTAACCTAATTTCGAACCACGCTTCTAAGAATTATGATTAATATTTCAATGGAAGACAACAACTTTATTGTAATTATTTAATATGATAAATATTTTATCGTTCTTTAATACAATGAGACAGTAATATATTAAAAGTAATAAATATCAAATGTAAATATTATTTTCCCAGTAGGTGAATAGTGCCTCTTATACAGAGTGTTTGTAAATAAGTGTAAAATACTTTAGGGTGTGGTTGCGCAAGTTATTTTGTGAAACATAGTTTGTATAAATTTAGGTCGAAATATGCTTCGTCTCCGAGATACAGAGTGTTGTGGCATTCTCGCACGAACGTCACTGGTGCCAGTAGAAATATTGGGTCACCCTAAAAAATGCACATTTATCCCTCAAAAGCGTGTTTCAAAATTCGAGTCAATATTTTTAAAAGTCTGAAATAATTAATAAAAATAATAAAAAAATTAAAATTTAAACACTCTACATCTCGGAAACGAAGCATATTTCGACCTATGTTTATATGAACTTTTTTTCGCAAAATAACTTCGGCAACCACCCCCTAAAATATTTCGTACTTTTTTACAAACATCCTGTATTATTAGTTACACCGAAATATATAAAAAAAAGCCGCTGTGGGTTCGATCGCCGCGGCCAGTGAGCGTATATCAGTTAAATTCGTGGAGAGGATTGGCACCTCTCTGCGGATATGGTAGGATGGAAGAATGTTAGCTTGGGTCAATATGTGAAATTGATATCGGTCGACGTTTGACTACCTCCCTAATTAATGAGGTTTTCCAGGTTTCCTTCATACCTGTCGTTCCTGTCGTTCATGGAGGCAAATGCGGCCTGCTTAATAATAATATGCCGCCCGCTCTTCCGCACAAATTTGCGAGTTCTAGGCCAATCCTCGTAATTAGAATGAGGGGTAGAGATATTGTTATTATAACCTAGAATTAAGTAACACTTTCTTTAGTCAAAATTTATTTATTTCAGTGAAGTAAAATAAACTACCCAATACGTCATTATTTTAAAGTGGTTTTCACTTGACGCATTGTACCTACTACTTGAGGCATTTGGTTGAGAGTAGAAATATGATGTATTATGAAACTATTAAGACGTGAGTACGCGGTGTAGAACTAACTACATCTATCGGCCATTCGCTACTCCATGCCGGACTGAAAATGTCACAGGCACGAAGCGTTCTATGCAGTAGACACCATTGAAAGCTGTCGACCTTTATCGCGATCGGCGAGAAACGATATTTTGCAAACACGTGGTTTGTAATTTCTTTATACAGGGTGTCCGGAATATGAGTATCTTTATTTTCCTGTATGATAACTTGTACCAAACAAAACATACTACGTGACATAGAAAGATATCGACAAAATATAATTTTACTTTGATAGTTTTTAAACGTTTGCTTCTCTCGGTGAAGGTAAAAAATGATTAAGGGTTTAGGTTTATATATTAAGTTTTTTTTAGAATTTGCATGGGTCATACTTTGATAGATTTAGGCAGATTTTTTAACTTAGTGACTTTGAGAGGGGGCGGACTTCTAGGTTGCGCGAAGCAGATTTTTTGGTGAGATAAATTTCTAGAAGGACTAACAGATCCTTACGTAGACTCAGGAAGGCTGTGAGCCAGAGGCACCGACCAATCCGTGTTTGAAGAACATGGAGGATGGTCATTATGGGTACAGTGTATGAATACGAAGTTTTGGCCTCTTGTCTTATCGTCCACATTGGATGCTGCCCCTCACTCGTCAACATTGAGCTAACCGCTTACAATGATGTAGAGAGAGATAATTCACTGGTAAAAAGAATAGAACCAGGTGATATTTAGTGACGAATCCATTTTCTGCCTAGGAATGCACGATGGTCGTGCAACGTGAGAACGCGGTGGTGAAAGACGCGATCTACAATTTGACAGAGAGTCCATCACACAATAAGCATTATAGTATGGAGTGCTATTGCGTATGGTAACAAATCACCACTAGTTTTTATTAGAGGCAAAATGACAACCCAACGCTACATCCAGGAAGTGGTGGAGCCATATTCTTCACGCTCTGTGGTTCCTCTCGATGGCCGGTGCCTCTCGCTCTGTGTTCACGGCCCTCGTGAATCCACGTGTGATAACACCATATCATGGTACGGGCCACCCAACAATCCGCCCCATCTAAAAGTCATCAAATTTATGTACCCTAGCAAGCTTCTGCTCACAACGCAAATTTGAGCAGAAGTTTTTAAAACAGAATGCTATGATCAGAGAATGATCTATGCAAATCCAAAAACAACCTAATGCGTGTTTACCTTTCTTTGTCATGTCTTACATAATAACTGCAAATACGCCTAAACATACTGTGAATGGTTTCCTTAGAGCTCTTCTCGAAACACCGAATAAACTGTGAAATAGTTGACAAAATGACTTATGTTGCTTACGTTTACCGTACAAACGTCTTGTAGACAGAGATTTTTCTAGATTCGCTATAAATTAACGTCAAGCAGCCGTGGTAACTATAAATTGTTTTATTTTGAGTTTATGAACACTCACAAATATCAAGCAAGTAAAACAAGTATAGAAAAACAAAACGCCTTAGCCAGTATCCTACTATACTACTTTTAGGTTAACATCAGCAGGTGATAGATTACAATGTTCTTCAATTGTTTGCCCAAAACGAGTTCAAACTTATCTGAGTAACTCATTGAGGGAAACAAAACATGCACATTTGGCAAAAATTTCCACTAAGAGAGAACTATTAAATGAAGCTATAAGTGCAGAACCATATTAAAACATTACCTACAAGTTTGTAAGTCTGCAAGATCATAAAATAGACCTTACTTTATTGTATTTTTTAATATAAAATATCAAATTTGCTGTAAAGTATTATTTACCATTCCGCTTTATCTATTATTAAGTCCACGAGTAGCCCACTGGTGTGAAAACCAGAATATACAGTGTTATTATAAAACGATTTATTTTCTTTAATTTGAGGAGAAGTCACTTGTAAACGTACATTTAACGTGATTAGGACAATAATTACGCTTTCCTGAAGTTCAACTACAGTTTGTATCACTTCTCGTAAAAAAATAAAGTTGGAAATTGTACAGATATCTTAACTTGTACCTTTACTTATGTTTTATACAAGATATTCAGGCACGTTACATATTCTATTGTAAATTTATTATAAATAGTGATATTTGGCACGTTTGATAATTTTGAAATTGATAATATCAGATATGGTTTTAACAACAAAATAAATTCAATGAAGTAACAGCATGCAGACACATTAAAACAGCTAATATATTAGGTGACACTTTGGTTTCATTGACTTGAATAAAAAATATATATTATTTTTATTTTTAAATGCTGATGCTGATATTCGTTAATAAATAATTTATATCTTGAGATCACACTGTACGTCTTTGCCTTGCCAAACCTGTATTTTGGCAGATTAAATATTAACTTATGATTAATTATTGTTACATCAAAAACTGTATCTATTACATTAACATAGTAGTAGCTTCTAGAATATGACAGGTCATCAATTTTTTTTGTTTTGGTATAAAGAGATAGAAGAATAGTTGGAAATTGTTTTAATTGCCACAATTTTAATTTAATACATAAATTATATCTATTAGTTTGCGGTTTTCAACAATTCTGTGGCTGAGCACGCTTTTAAAACGAAGTAAATTTAGATGTAAACATTTACAGGCTGTTTCCTAACTAGAGATAAAAAATCTAGGGACATATTCTGTGGTCTAGAAAGTGCAGTGAAATTTATGCATAGAGGTTGAGAATCACCCTATATCGATAGTATTTTAAATGTATGCATAATATTTTGTTATTGTTGTCTAGGCGTAGGTATCGCTTTTATTTTCAATAATTAAAAATATATTTCAATGAAAATTCCATCTTTAGAAGAAATTTATTTTTCTCATACAGTTTGCTACACCTTTCTTTATATTTGTTGTGATGATTTGAACTGAAATTTAAGTATCTATTGTATTTATTGGTTTTCTGTAAATACTTGTTTCATATCCGTGATTATTATTTTTAAGAGCAAGAATGACTGTTGTACGAATAGTACACAGATATGAAGAATTTGATACAGTGGAACACAGACCACGTAGTGGACGTCCTCGAGTATCTAATGAAAGGGAGGATCGGTATTTGGTGCAATACGCCTATAGACACCGCACATCTTCAGCTTCAGCTTCAGCTCTCAGGGCCCACTTTCAAGGTACGTTTCGCCGTGTTATATCGACACCTACTATCCGAAGACGACTCCACAATGCAAATTTACGTACCCCCTCTACTTCTAAGGCATCGTGTTGCCCATCTTCAGTGGGCGCGAGAGCATAGAGGTTGGCTTTTACGCCAGTGACGGTGGGTCTTATTTACAGACGAGACCAGAATTGAGCTAGTTACTGATGACAATCGACAAAGGGTCTGGAGAGAACCAGGTCGTCAACAGCGACTTCATTTTTCCCGGGAAGTTGCTCCGTATGAAGGAAGTATCGTAATGTTTTAGAGTGGAATAATGTTCAACGCCGCACCTCATTAATTCGCATATCACAGAATATGACCAGTTAAATTAACACCGAACAAGTAATTATGCCCATTATCTACCCTCGACGTAATGAATTAGGTGAAAATTTTGTGTTTATTGACGACAACGCTCGACCACATCGCGCAAGAAGGGTTCAAGAGACACTCGAAGCAGGACATATCAAGAGACTGGCCAGCCAGCTCTACTGACATGAATCCTATTGAAAACATGTGAGATTTCGTTGCTAGAGCCATTTATAATTATATTCCTCCACCTCAGACTGCAGATGAGTTAGTAGTGGCGGCAGAAGAGGAATGGAACAATATTACACTTGATCGTTAACCGCTTGATTATATCAATGCACAGACGTGTCAATATGCTATTGGAACGTGGTGGAGGTCATACCGACTATTAGTCAAGTAGAGAACTTGCTTTGTTACTTCTTTTTGATTTAATAAATTTTGTCAAAAATGTCACACATTTGCTGGTTTTTAATTTTCTAAGTACTCAGTTTATCAAACATATTCTTTTCACAAAAAAAATCAGAAAACAATACTTATACTTTTATAAATGTATTTGGTTTTTCAGACAAAAAGATTTCTTTAACAAGAATGAGGGGTCCAAGACTTTTGACGTTGTGTGTACTTTAATTTTGCCTTAGGTAATTTTTAATCACCATCACCATCTATGAAATTATGATTTTAGTAACCTAGATATTTGGCATTTAAGAGCATGAATCAGTTCATTTGGTGAACATTTCAGCGTATTACTTTCAATTGCAATCAGCAATATTAGAATTTTACTTACTTATATAGTAATTACAGTACTCGAGTGAAACTTGCAGCACTTGGAAAATAAAAAACTCAAGCAATAGTTTCATTGTTTATATAATATAAAGATATACAACAAAATACAGATGTTAATTTTCCTGTAAGACATGTCCTCATATCTCTTGGAATTATATAAAAGCGGAACAGTTGAAAAGATATGTATCACACTAATTCACATTTTTAACTATTCAAGGTGGATTAAACTGTGTGACCCTAGATGTTGTACCGACGTGAGAAAATATGTTCCGTAGATATTTAACCGACAATTACAGACTACAGACTTTTTACTCTTGAAGATGTTACACTAAAATATCTTTCACTCAGATTCTGCATATGGATATCACGAAATGTAGGGATCAAACTTCACAAGGTAATATAACTTTCTAAAATAAGAAAACAAGTTTCTATAAATGTGGGTCTCGGACTGTTTTTTGTCGACAAAATGAGATTTTTTTGTATCACGCAGTCGCAGTATTTAAATACGAAAAGTGCATCTGTTTATTATTTTACCATTTATGTAATGAAATGTAAATGATTTATTATTTAATCCATTGGAGTTTTGTAACTTCAATATTAAATTTTTTTTATATTAAAACTTAATATGCTAATTGCATTACTTAAAAAAATATATTATAGCATTCATCAAATCTTAAATCATCAGCATTTTAATTTTGTCATTAGCCGAAGTGAGCAAGAAAGGATACGTATAAGAGATTCTAAAATAGCAAATACAACCGTTTCTTACTATGTCCAATTACTAGTACAATATTTAAATTTAGTAGCTGTTAGTTGTCAGTTAAAAACATTCAGGAATTGAAATTATTTTAAACTGTGTAGTCAAAATTGAGTCACATCATTATAATTATACTTCATTCATAAAAAAGTGATGAATTATAAAATACTATTTTTCCACCATCCTAACAGTAAAATATGTGGCAAAGAAATATATGGTTATTCCTTTATGATCACTCAGTATAATATACAGAGTGTATCGGTGCACCGTTTGCCAAATTGAATTGGCCGAAAGGAGGGGTGACTGGCAATCTCTTCAACCCCATTAACTCACTCTTGGCCCCATGGGTTTTTTATTTCAACTTTTTCATTGTTGTTTTCAAAAATTCAGTATTTAAACTTAAAATTAAAAAAAAAGTTATTGGTATAGCCAAATGTATTTTAAATTTTTATGATTACTTACTGTTGTATGGTTCTGTCAAATTCAAAATTACTTCCAAATAACATATACATAGTTTTCTTGTTATTAACAGACAAAGTTTTTGGGAGAGGTAAAATAAAATTTGAAGCTAAACTTAACGTTGCATTAAAAAAATAAGGATAAAGGGATCATGAACTTCAAATTTCCTTAAAATTTCCCTAGTCTATCCCCTTTCCAGCGGTATGCAATAACCTTTTAATAGCTTCATTAATGTGCTAAATTTCTGTATCGGGACACATCAGTCTGATATTTGAGAAGACTTGCTTTCCGTCAATAACACACGCGAGGTAGGTAAATACTGTTATCTCACTCTTGCGCACTAGAACTCATGATCTGTATCTTCCTTACATAGGATAGTAATGTTCCTCGGACATAAAATTGAAAATCAAAATTAATTTTTAATCATTTATTTGATAATCACAAATCTGCCAACGGTTTCATGGCCTCCACGTTTCGCAGACCAAACTCAGTTAGATTTTTACGTCTGAGAACGGGCGAAAGAACTTGGTCCAATTACAAACATTCCGTTTTGGTTTCAATTGTATGATGAGATTAAATCCTCCTCCATAGTCTGATATTTTTGAGTGCCTAGTATAAACGCTTCTACTGTATATATTGTATGATTTCTATGGTCGATACATAAATTTAGCGACTTAAGGTGCCCGTATCTCTCGCCGTAAAATGATCAAATTTGTGGTGTTTTTTAGGTACTGAAATCTCGAAAATAAAACTCGTAGAGCAAAAGTAATATCAAAAATAGAATTATTGATGTTTTGTTTATCCACTTTTACTATTTAAACTTTCCTCAAATAATGTAATAACTTTTAAAATGCATTTATATGACACACATAATTTCGCTATTCTAACCCCACATTTTAACAATTATTTTCACATACTTATAAACAAAAGTGAACAATCTTATATGCAGAACTATGTAAGTTTATGTTATAACAATGTTTACATCTATAGTTCAATTTAAAAAAATACGTATTTTGAAAGATTTCAGTACCTAAAAATTCATTGGATAGATCGCTTTCTGATGTTAAATATTGATTTTACTTTGGTACCTTTGAATATTTGCAGGTGGCATGAAATAACATCCTTGTTATTTGCTAAACTCTATATTATTCAGTTCTTAAATGTCTAAAATTATTTATATTTGTAGGAAACACTTTTTCAGGAATACGGCGCCCTTAATGAATTTATTAAAAGGTTTTTATATGGCATGTTGCATTGGAAAGGGGATAGACTAAAGAATTTTTCAAAGGAATTCGAAGATTACGATCGCCTTTATTTTTTTATTGCAACTAAGTTGAGCTTTAAATTTCCTTTTACCTCTTCCAAAAACCTTGTTAGTTAATACAATGAAAACTATTGCGATCTTTCAAAACAACAATGGAAAGTTGAAATAAAAAAAACATGGGCCCAAGAGTGAGTTATTGGGGCTGAAAAGATTGCAAATCACACCTCCTATCGGTTCAATTGGGCAAACGATGCACTAAATACCCTGTATATTGGATGATGTTATGGCTTAGCTATTTCTTTCTTTCTCTAGGAAACGCTATCCCATACTATATGATTATAATATGAATGATGTTATCCTGAACCGTCCTGAAACTGTAAAAGATCTAGATGTTTATGATGATAATAAATTAAGTTTCAATATTCATATTGACAAAATCGTTCAGTCTGCTTATAAAAATCTAGGATTTCTAACTAGAATGTCCTATGGTTTTTCGGATATACAAATATATATGAAACGTTTCAATGCTCTTGTTAGATCTAAACTCGAGTACGTTAGTATTGTGTGGGATCCTGGTTACTAGGTGTTTCAATCTGAAATTTAAGATGTTCATAGGCAATTTTTAAAGTTGCATTCATATCATCAGGATGGAATTTATCCTCAGATAGGTATTCCTCACGACATTTGACTTGATAGATTCAAAGTATATAGTCTGGAACAACGTAGAAATATGCATTCGGTGTTTCTTTATAAAATTTTACATAATATGTGTGATTGTCCAGAGTTTTTGTCATTAATCCATTTGCAAATACCCAATCAGGCAACACGCAGTAGTCATTTGTTTTGTGGGGTGGTGTGATTTCAATAAGGGCGGTGTATTGTGTACTAATAGTTATTATCGCTTGCGGTTGTTTAGCATCCACAATGTTACAAGATGAGTCGATGTTATTAACTGACTGGTTACAAATTTGTAACTGTCCGTCGTTCCCGTAATTTAGGTAGTTCCTCGAAGGGTCTGTTAAAACAAGTATGTTTCTTAGTTTTCACCATGCAGAACCCTGAGATGAGATCTATGGGAATGCCGGTCATCTACCTACTTATATAATATTTACAAAACATGATATCTACATTTAGCACTTAAAAACAGACGTTGAAATTTAAGACAGAACTAACGAAAATATATGAGCAGTGAATTTATATATAGAAAGAAATATTTTAACTTATACAGTGTGTACAGAAATATGTGAGTGCAGAATGATGAAACTAATGAAAATATGAAATCAATATATACAAAAATAAACCTGTTAGTGTATACAGGGTGTATAGAAATATATTAGCCGCCACAGTTTTACTTACCGTGGACCAGAACGAATTTATTAAAATTTTCAACTTTATTTAAAATGTATTTAACTTGCCTCGATCTGTTAAATAGAATTGATATATTTACCTGTAGTATTAATACAATTAAGAATGTTTTCAGGTTTAAACTTTCTATTTTTTTTTGTATTTGATTTGGTTATTACTTCTATGTAAGAGTTTTAGTTTAGTAATTCTTTTCATTTTTGTATTGGTCACTTTTCTATTATTTGTTGTTTTACTCGCTCTATAATTGGATTTTCTGTTGGATGGTGTATTAAATAAAATAAAAATAAATAAAATTTAGATCGTATCTATATAAATTATGGTACATGCACATATAAATGCAAATATTTTTCTCAGTGTAAGAATCTCAGTGTTATGGGAAGCTGACAGTCGGCTTTTCGTCAGTTATTGTTAAATGTTACCGAGGAATGATGTAACGGCGTGTAGCCAAGTGTGGCGAGGCCAGCGGATTTGACATTAAAAACAGGAAAATAAAGCTTGTTTTTACAACGTGCGCTCATTAAATCACTTGAAGTATATTTAATTTAGAGGAAGACTCCACGTTCATTCATATTTTCCGAGTAGTACCGTGAGTAGTAATAAACACGTTCTACATACTTATGTAAGGATCATAACCTCTGAGGGAATGGTAGTTATTCAAATTTTCTAGTTTACTTCTAATTTCAGATTCACTTATTACAGCAGTATCTACAGTGTGTCCTGTTTTTCAGGTTAACACCTTTGCAAGGCTGTGGAATTTCGGCAAGCCAATTTTTTTACAATTGGTACCCTGAAGGCAGGTTATATTCTATTAACCAGTTTGTGACAAAGGCCTGGCCTACTACGAGTTTTTAAAAGGATCGGTTTTCCGGAAAATTGTATTAGGCATTTTTTTTATCAAAAAGATAATATTATCAGGCTATTCAGCACCCATCAAATAGCCATATACCAAATTTGATTGACAAATATCTATTGAGGGTTTTGTATGGGGTGTCAAACTTCGAAAAATCAGTGCAACTAAAAATTATAATAAGCAGGTTAAAGATTGCCATAAACGTGAAAATAAATACCAATCGAACAAAAAGCACATACACTACAAATTTAACACTCTAAATTGCGACCACGTAAAAATTATTAACGAATAAAAAATGTAATGAATTGCTAAAATAAAATTACTACAAAAGGCTCATCTAAAAATTTTTTTCTCCTTCCAAGCAAACATACTTTCCAATCGTCTTCTTAAATTTAAAATTACCTTACATTGTAACAACTTAGTATTAATAATTCAATACATTTTTTGTACTTTAATTGTTTTTACTGTAGGTGCATAAAATAATTTTAAATTTAAGAAGACAATTGGAAAAATGTCTTCGACTGGAAGGAGGGATGATTAAGAAAACTAAAATTTAATTTAAATTAACGTTTTGTAATTTTTTTAACACTATTTTTAAGCATAAACATGAGCATTTTTGTAAAATTAAAATTATGATTATGTCTGTTATCTATAAAATTTTATTGGTGATCTGAATTGCAGACGATTCTTAGGAAAAAATACAAGATACATAAAACTACACAGTAAAAAATAATATTGAGTATGTTCAAACTAATAATGAGTGAGTTAATATGGCGCTGAATTTTAAGTAAATCTAACATTTTAACAAAGATTAGCTTTGGTACACAATATATCTAATTTTCATAAAAACTGTCAGAAGAAGAAGAATCAACACAGTATAATGAAAAATCATCGCAATTTTTAGTTTGTTATAACACTAAAATTATATAAAGTCACTCATTACTGATTTTAATTATATACATATAATGAAAAAATAACGAAATAGATTCATAATATAACTCAATTTTGTGTTTGACATAACCACTTAGGTTTATAGGAAGTAGCAGACCAGTTACATCTCACCTGACATAACACATAGTTTAGAAGACAAAATTGTTCAGTGTTACTCTTAAAAGATTTATTTTGCTAACAAACAACTGACTGAACATTACTCTATGAATTATGTTATTATTTTCTCGTTTTTACAACCATTTGTGTTGATTTTGAGTGAAATTGTATTAAATTTTTACGGTGCATTGTAGAATATAATACCTATTTTATTGGAATACAACTGCGTTACGATCACATAAAAAATACAGTTCCGTGCGTTTTTTTAAGAGATGCCCACTATTCAATTGTCTTGTTATCATATTCAATTTTATTGGTATGGATTATAGATTCCCGAGATTTTTTTATAAAATCCACTTTTTTACAACTCCAGCACACTGCATTTGCAAAAGCTAAGTAAATCTAACATTTTAACAAAGATTAGCTTTGGTACACAATATATCTAATTTTCATAAAACTGTCAGAAGAAGAAGAATCAACACAGTATAATGAAAAATCATCGCAATTTTTAGTTTGTTATAACACTAAAATTATATAAAGTCACTCATTACTGATTTTAATTATATACATATAATGAAAAAATAACGAAATAGATTCATAATATAACTCAATTTTGTGTTTGACATAACACATAGTTTAGAAGACAAAATTGTTCAGTGTTACTCTTAAAAGATTTATTTTGCTAACAAACAACTGAGTGAACATTACTCTATGAATTATGTTATTATTTTCTCGTTTTTACAACCATTTGTGTTGATTTTGAGTGAAATTGTATTAAATTTTTTTACGGTGCATTGTAGAATATAATACCTATTTTATTGGAATACAACTGCGTTACGATCACATAAAAAATACAGTTCCGTGCGTTTTTTTAAGAGATGCCCACTATTCAATTGTCTTGTTATCATATTCAATTTTATTGGTATGGATTATAGATTCCCGAGATTTTTTTATAAAATCCACTTTTTTACAACTCCAGCACACTGCATTTGCAAAAGCATTCCAAACCTATGTTTATAAAGTAACCTAATCTATTATTTTAATGCGATCTATCTGCTCTCGTAGTTTCCTGCATAAAATTTGAACCGTCCTCTATATTCAACAACTAAATTAGCAACATGGCCTACTACATTAGATCCTCCCTGTAGATTAATTAAGTTAAATAATTTATTAATATAAAATAATGCGACTTGATAATAGTATAATTTTGTTATACAATTATTTATGTTTATTATTTACATTAAATTAATATACCTAAAGAAATAGAGCTGATTCGCATTGCTGTTACTTATTTCTAAAGATCCATTTAAGCTGTCAGTTTTATTCAATGGGATTATGACAAATGGCATTGAAAAATATTCACTTTTATCTTTATAATTAAGTATCGCTAATGTTGAAACCGTTAGTTTTCACAGCTACTGAAATAAAGCAGACAAATTTAATAATGGCCTTAAATTATTCCGATATATCTGCATTGACAGTTAACAGCTTTTAAAAAGTACGTTACATCAGTTATAAATTTGTTCACAAATTAACATGTTCCTTAATTTGTTGCTCAATTTATTTAATTGATACGTGACGTAGAAAACTAAAATGAGATTATAAATTCATAATGGTGTAGCCATACGATAAATATTAATAAGATTCTTCCTAGCCATATTCGTAAAATGTAATATAGTAATATACCGGGTGGTCTACATTCGAAAGCGGAAACTTTAGAGCCAGACAGAGAAGTACAAAATAATATCAGTTTGTATTATAAAGTTGGTATATTCTAAAAATGCTTCGCTACAAAGATACAGGGTGTCAAAATTTTTTTCAAAAATTCCAAATTAATTAATATTTTTAAAACTACTTTAGATGTTTAAATGAAATTTGGAACCTTTGAATAGGTAATTTAGATACATATTTTTACGTAAAAAATATTTTCTTCCACCAGTGGCGTGTGTACGGACAGATCTTCGGGAAATTTTAATGAAAAAAATGGTACGCCAATGTTATTAGAAACAAAAACTATTTCTAAAATTCTTGTTCAATTTACAACAGAAAAAGGCTCCTTGCTTTTTTTTTTGTTTGACACACCGTTTGCCATCTTAGACTGCAATTCAGTAACACAGTTTGCATTTCATTACGGTTCTGTTTTTATTTTTGAAATAAAGTTAAAGAAAAATTATGCATTTTATACTTTTTTACGATTTTTAGTACAACACAAACACATTATATAATTTTATTTAGATTTCCTTTGTAATGTAAGTAACACATATTTTTTTAACCAATTTTATAGATATTCTATGTACCAGTCGCTAGCAGTAACGTTTAAATTACAAACAGTAAATCATTACACGAAATATTAAATTATAATTTATTAATAAATTCCAAAGTTTAATAGATACACACATTTTACATTTAAAATTTTATTATACCAATAGCAGGCGCATTACATAACTGCATCCAACTTTAACGGGTTATTTCTTGTACATAATTTATAAAGTTTTATAATGAACCAGAAATATATCGTTGTTCTGGTTGTTAAAAAGTTTATAGGAGTAAATAATATTAATTAGTATAGCCTAACTAAAGAAAAATGTGCAATCTTAAATCCGTTGTACTGTTTAAATTGGTACGCATTAAGATTTTAGAAGTCAAAAGTAGGTAATTTGCTAGCGTTAAGTATCTAGTATGGATGGACATACGTAGTTTTCGTTTGAGTTTTCACAAATAAACATTGCGTGAGAAAGCCATTTAGGGATTCATAACCGGTAATGAGTAGGAATTGAAAATATAAGTGTTTTCATATCTTAACCTCCTCTAATATGTCCCAAAATTTATAACCTTTTTGAAAGATCCCCGTATTATGTCCAAAAGTGAAGAGCGTTTAATAATTTCACTATGTTAGGAATATTTTTTTCTTTGGTAAATATAACTATATTATTAATTTTAATATATTCAATTTAATTAATTTAACTAATATAATCTATTTAATTACTTTTAATTTATTTTAGATATTTCTTGAATTGAATGGAGTTATTCCTTTAGTAAATCTAGATATTTCATATTAAAGAGGAAATACATGACTTTATTGACAGTAATAGTAGGAAAGGTGACTTTAGTTTTAGTCCATTAACCATATGCAACAGCGTCAGATCTGGTAGATCTGATTTTTTTCTGAATTGTTTATGATGTTAGCCCAATTAATAATCCAAGTTTTCTAGCGCCGAACGCAACAGTGTCAAAAATCTAAAAAAATACGAAATTTTTACCTTTCTTCAGTTTTTCTCAATATTAACTGAATTAGCGCTACTTTTTTCATTATAACTGCACCATAGGTACCATTTGAAAGTAGAATAAATTTGCTATAATCTGAGCTGAGAACCGTCTTTGTATTCCCAATAGTTTTCGAAATAAAGCTTTTCAAAGTCTATCGACTCGAAATTTTAGTAATATTTTGTTATATATGTGATTTGTGTTACATTATCGAAGCCTTGTCTGAATGTTTCATGAATATAAACCCCTTCGTTTTCAAATATGACGAAAATTCTGAAAACAATATATATCTTGTAATACCGTTTCGCTCCTTTAATTATGTTGGGATTTTATCAAATAAAACCAGAATTATGAATGATTATTTTAATTTCAATTTTAAAACCCGTCACAGCACAATATGTTTCAATTTATTGTACCTACCAAGAATGATAACAAATTTAGTCAAAACTTCCAAAAATAATAATTGGTTAGACCAAAAATATATTATTGAAGATAGAAGAAAAAAAAGAACATTTATTGTGTTGATTAGAAATCAGTTAAAATGAAATGTTTATATATGGAAAAAATAAAATCAAATAATTCTATATGTTTAATTTTAATTTAATTGATTGTCTAATCAACATAATATGTGTTCTTTGTTTTCTTCTATTTTCCACAACAAGAGTTTTTTTGTCTAACACAGTACCGTATCCATGTCATACGTACAGTGGAAATGTTGAGTATATTTACCTACATATTACCAGGATTCTAAACTTGTACACTTTTTACTTGGACGTCTGTAATACTATATAATGTTCGTTATGAATTTTTCGGAACAACGAAAGCTGTGTTGTTGAACGAAGATGAAAAACGAAAAAATAATCTTCTATGTTCCAGATCCTTAAATGGAGTATTTAAAATACGTAATATATTTCACATAATACTCAGTTTTCTTCCACTAAAATAATAAGTTTCCATTGTCCATGTTGCTAGAAGAATAAGAACATACACAGTGCCTCCGTGATGAAATTACTGGAAAATGTTATTGGTCTCGTTAAAAATAAATACGGCACGATCACGTCTTCCACTGTACTGACACGGTAAGATGGAAGTACTTGCATTTAAATATATTTTGACGAATTAAAACTCCCTGATACTGGACGTACGGTACTGGCACTGTATGAAATATCATGATTGTATATAAATTAATAAATTCGTCGCTTCTAGGATGCCCATTTATTGTGTTCTCTTTACATTTTATGCCGTTTATTCTTAGTAAATAAAATGTATGATTTAGGGCATTCTGGAAACTACATTTTTTTCTAAGGAAACTGTTCGCAACAAGTCGCATCTAAATCGGATCCTTATTGCGGGAGTTATTTTGAAACTAGTTTCAAGATACCTAAAGAGGTGCTTAACGTCGTAAAATGATCAAATTTGTGGTGTACAGAAATCTCGAAACATAAAACACATACAGCAAAAGTAATATCAAAAATAAAATCATTGGCGTTCTGTTTATCCACTTTTACTATTTAAATTCTTCTCAAATAATATAACAACTTTAAAAATGCATTTGTATGACACTCACTATTTTGCTATACTAACCCCACATTTTAACAATTATTATTATTTTCATATACTTTTAAAAAGTGAACAATCTTATATGCAGAACTATGTAAGTTTATGTTATAACAATATTTACATTTAAAAAATACATATTTTGAAAAATTTCTGCACCTAAAAATTTGTTGGTTAGACTGCTATCAGCAGTTATATATTTGTTTTATTTCAGTACCTTTGAATAATCACAGGTGGCATGAGATAACATTCTTGTTATCTGCTAAACTCTATATTATTCAGTTCTTTGATGTTTAAAATTACTTGTATTTTTAAAAAATACTATTTCAAGAATACGGCGCTCTTAACTCCACAGAGAAGTTGATTTCACACAATACTATTGATACCTAATAAAAGATCTATAAGAGAACCTAAAGTTTTATTTTAAATAAACAAATAATGAGACTTTCGTTCTAGTAAATTTACAACAACATTCTAACTACGGAAGGTAACACTCCCGGTCTAAATTATGTCATGCCCCTATCGTGTATTTTAACATTGAGCAACCAGTAGGTGTACGATTTTTCATGGTAATAATTTATTATCGGTAAAATATTCAAATGCGCCGAGCTACAATGGAAAATAATTGCTACATAAATGTCACATTAAATATTGCAGTCGCTGCAGCAGTGACACTGCAACAAAGCCATTGAATAGTTTTAATGCAATAATGGGAGAGACTAAATAATTTGTTCTATTATCACTACGGTCCCAGAGAATATTGCATTCAGCTGTCACGTGTAACGACAAATTGTAAGCCTTCGATTTTATTGGTTACTAAATCCTAATTCATAATTCATGCTAGGCTATAGTAAAGCTACCTTGTTTTACAGTATGCTGTAAATGCTGGTTACATTTCCGTATTTTGCAACATATAGTGTGTTCTACTTCAGGCGACTCCGCCCCTGTAATGTGAAGGTTACTTAGTATTCGTTCAAAATTCCTTTATTGCATTGACATTTTATTGTGAAATTGCAAATGAGTTATTTTATTTGAAGAAAGTTTTTATAATGATGCAGAATCAGAATAAGAAACAAAAGACAAATAAATATTTTCTTTTTTAAGATCATGGTATATTTTCTATGGTTCACCATTGGCACCTCGGGGTCAAATATACAGGTGGCTCAAATTTGAACAAACTTGCGCCTTTTGATTAATAACTACATAAATATGTTTATTTTCCACAAAGACTTTACAGAAAAGTATACGAATAGTCAATATAAATGTACAAAATTACTAAACATGCTAAAAATATTCACATATATCTATTAAATAATATTCTAACTTAGATTTAAATTTAATTAGATTATGAGTGTTTTGTTGTCAACGTAAAACGTTACTGAGCGCAAATGCGGCCTGCAAAATAATAATATGACGCCCCCTCTCCCGTACAAGTCTCCAACTTCTGGGCTAATCCTCTTGATTATTAGTATGAGGGGTAGAGATATTATTATTAAGTGCTAACTCATATTTATTAATAAATTATGTAGTTGATTTAACATTAACCAAATAATCTTAATGTGAAATGAGATACGATATCTAAATACAGTTGTCTTTTATGCATATACATACTGTGAACATAATTTATACAGGTAAAGAAACATATTTTTGAGATTGTATTAATACAGAAGTTGTGTAGATAAATTAATTTTGTGTAAATTCTTTCATCAGTGTAGGTGATAGTTTTCGAATTTTTGCAAATAATTCCGTCACTAAAATATTTGGGACACATACGAGCATTTATAATAACCCTTTCGTTTATTTATGACATGAGTCACTAACATTTGATCAGACATTTTAGCTACGTATTCAACACTATGTTAAGGATCTGCTACTGTTACAGCCTATAGTACATCTGCTGCTGTTACAGCCTATAATACATCTGCTAGTGTTACAGCCTGTAACATAGATTTCCTTAATGTAACACATAATTAGCAGCGCTTGCAATAACCAACTTCTTATAAATGAACCTTTGCATGTTTAGACTAAACAACGGCGTTGTATTACGAACATTATTTCCTACCAAAACAATACGCGAAAAAAAACGGTTTCCTGGGAAAGAGGCCACTTGAATTACGCTTATCTCACTGTAAGTACGAAAGAAATAATATAAATTATAATACCATACCTGCCTGATGTAACAAATTTACCCAGATACCGAACAATAACATCCTTGGCCAATTTAAATTGGTTCCCTACTAATAAGGATAAAAAAACAGTCAAAAACGAGCTATTATCTTAAACTGCTCGTATTAATTATCAACCTTAGTTGTTTTAAAAAAAACGGACAAAGGAAGATAAATACACTGAAGTCAAGTCTCTGTTTTCGTTTGTGGGTCATATTTCTTAAAGACTGTGACAGGTATTTATTATATAATATTGGATAACAACTTTTAATTTTGATATTTATATATGCACGAAATCTAAAACATATTAGGTATTTGATGAATTGGTATTATTTTTCAAAACAATTTCCTATATCTACTTATTAAGATTTTTTTTTAGTATGATTGTGTACGTGATCTATTAATAAGTTTCCTATATATATCTACTTATGAGAAATTTTTTTAGTATCATTGTAGAGTTGTTTACGTTAATCTATTAAGAAACCAAGAGATATGGAAACACTTAGTTTCAAATACTGGGCCACAGTTTAATAGAACTAACCCATATTTAAAACTAATCTACAGTGATTATGGGTGTCTAAAAATACTATTACTAGTATTCCAATAAAATATTATTTATGATTGAATGAAAATGGTTGTTGAAAAAAACATAGTTATCAAAAATTTGATTATTTCATTTCAAGGAAAAGTTGTGTCAGATTTTTATCAAAGAATTAATTATGTGGAAGCAAGTAAATATTATATTATTATTATATTATCTTAATTTGCTAGTAGGTATCAGTTCATATTTTTGGCAAAGTCTAGTGCCACAAAGGTTCAACCTTAGACCTCTTCATTTACTCATCTTTGTCAATGAACTTCCCAAATAGACATTGTGAGAGTTAATTTTTTGCAGATGACTTCAAGATTTTTTAGAGAAATTCATTAAAGCTAATAAGGACTTTGAAACTGTGCAGAACGATTTGGATAATTTGTGTGAATGGTCTGCCAAATATAAATTATATCTTAATTTAGATAAATGTAAAATAATGGCATATGAGCATGTCCTATAAAATTGGTAGCAGCTGGATAGCTTTATGTTTAATAATAAAAGATTTAGGTATTACTTTTCAAAATAATTTAAAATATAATAATCACATTTAAACTATCACTGCTGAAGCATATAAACTGTTAGGTTTTATTAATTATTCTAAAAGTATTGATAGCATAAAGTATTTATATCATAATTCTGCTCGTACACATCATTATCCATTTGACCATCATCTTGCTACTCGAAATGAACAGTTTTAGTATTGAAGATAACAAGTATTTAAATATTTTTACTTCTGGACTTTATTATGTTAGCTGTTTTAAAAAAATGTTTCAAGTTTAGAGTGATTTATTTTTGTCAGTTGTGGATCTTGGTTAAGGATCTTGGACAAGGTTGTTACAAAGTTTCGGACTATGGTTGAACCATCTAACATACAACTTAAAACAGAGTTTAATCGCAGCATCACTTAAATGAAATTACTTATTTAAAACATTTTGAACCTAAATCATGTGACAAAGATTAACAAAAGAATCAGAGCACATTTAGGTAGGTATTCCAAATTCTCAAATCTATCTGTCGCACTTAACGATTGAATAATTTTTAAATAAATAAAAAATCTATTATCACCTGAACTGCATTAGGCTTAAAATCAGTTGTGATTTATGTTCAGCCTGTTTATCCAGAAAACTCAAAAATGAATCTACAGAATGATCGTAACGGGTTTATCTGTAGTACAAGTACAAAGCACATTTTTCCAATTAGGGTTATTTATATTGTCGCAGTATCTGCTTTCGGTATCTTTAAAGAACACAAACCCGAGCTCTATCGCTTGTTTTTATGCACAACACGTAATATCAATAACAACATTATCAACATAATGACTAAGAATGTAAATCACGAGTCACAGAGACCTCTGACCAACGATAATTTCTTTATTTGTTTTGTAACAGTTGGATTTTCGCGTGAGACTATTAATTTGCGGCGTTTATTTAAATTAAAACCATTAAGTACCAAGCAGCCAACTGTTTGAAGCATTAAATATTCAAAATTATTCAATTTGTCATGGAATTGTACCACATCACAGTTACTGTTAATAAAACGGTTGTAGCCTCATGAAATCGAAAACTGTCTGCATCGTGAATTTCATAATTGTATTATAATTAACTTCTCCTATAATTTGCTTACTGCTGGAAGAGCTAAATGATTTGGAATGAGTAAAGTATGTATTTAAAATACTTACTTGCTATATTAAAGGTATTAATATTCCTGGACAATAGAAATGACTAATGTTATCAGAGGTGTAGTAGTTCAACCGAGTCTGGATAAATCAATAGAATTGAAATATGACTATTCTAATTAAACTGAATATTTTAACAAACATATTCAACAAGAATGTTTGTTGTTTTTTCACATACAATCAATTTTCTACTTCAACTCAGGAAGTGATCGTGATGTGAATTCCCCCCTTCACACAAGTAAATAAATTTTATTGAATCATTTATATCAAATCGGTTTGCTATAACCTATTTTTTTTAATTGACGCTTTAGTTATACATTCTAAAATTACTTTTTCGATTTCGCTCAGAATACTGCACAAAAGCATCTTCAAAATAAGTTTAAGTTTTTCTTTAACAAATTTTCATATTCACCATCTTTCTCAACAATACTACTACTACTTGTTGAACTACCATTGCTGCTGCTACTGCTTATACTGCTATGTTTCATATTCACCATCTTTTTCAAGAATACTGATACTACTTATTGAACTACCATTGTAGCTGCTACTGCTTTTCAGCATAATAATGGCATCCATAAATGCCTATAAAATATGTTCATTAATTTTCTTGGTCTGTGATAAAATTCTCAATCAACCATAAGGAAGGATCAACAATACGGTTAACATTAACGGCAATTACTACATATAAATGTTTTGTTCTTTTGCATTACTCTCCTACTACTCAACTGATTGCAACTGATTTTATTAAATACATCACATCACGTTAATCATATAAGTTACATTATTTAAATTAGAATAACATATAACTAGTAACATAACCTTTTAAAGCGCCGTTTTGCAGTTATAGAAGGCCTTAGAAGATAAATACTACTACAAAAGTAGTTTTTCCGAAATCATTCGGAAATGAGTGCCTACCTATTTGGATCAATTTTAGACTCCAAAATTCCATATTCTAGTACCCATTTTAGTCCATTAATTGCTACTGTTATGTAAAAGTAAATTTTCCCATATCGTTTTTATCTGACACACATACAGTAAATACTCGTAAATACACACAGGCAAACTAACTCACATCAAAAATACATTTAGATAATATTTAGTGAACTATTTCCATATATTAAACGTTTATTATAAATATTTGTTTAAATTTATAATTATGTTGCAGATTGTACAACTATTAACCATTGGTTGAACTTTACTCGAATCCTCGGCGACATTACTGTTGTTAATTATTTCTTCTTCGACAATATTATTACTACTAACAACTTTCTCTTTGTTTCTTCCCCCTCCCCCTTTTCCTGTTTTACAAATGTTATGTAATTACAATACATATAAAAATGGCAAGATGATGCCTGCAGGGCAGTGTTCTATTGCCACTGCTATGAAACTTGTTTAGAACAGTCTCCTGTGCTACCTCAACTCGGAAATTGGTATTTATACCATAGCTTATGCCGATGATCTCACTATGCTGATTAGTGGAATGTTCGAGGGAATCCTTTGCCAAAGAATGCAAACGGCTAAGAACTATCGAAAAGTGGTGTGAGAACCATGCCCTGTCTGTCAACCTCAGGAAGACAGAAATGGTTCTCTTCATAAGGAAAAAGAAAATAGCGCCAATAGGGGCACCAACTCTCCTAATCACAACATTAAGCTCTGCATCAGATGTTAAATACCTTGGAGTCACACTTGGTGTAAAGCTTATATGGAAACTTCATTAGGAGAGACAAATAGAAAAGGCGTACATATTCTATGAGCAGTGCCGTCGGACTGTTGGTAAAACCTGGGGAATGAAACCAAAAGTAGTCATGTGGATATACACTCCTACAGGGATGTCGTTTGGTGGCCGAAAGTCCAACAGACGACAGCTAAACAAAACTTCAGTCAAATACAAGGGATTGCCTGCTTGACCATAACTGGAGCTATGCGAACTACGCCCACCATATGCTATGTCTGCCAACTTTCGATATTTATCTAAAGTAAGTGGTTCTGACAACTATGCTTCGTCTCAAATATACTGGTATTATACCAGATGTAGGATGTGGAGAAGTTAGAAGTTAGTTTGCTTTTAACAGACCCTACACGGTAATTATCCGGAATGAAGAGGCCGCTTGCCAGGATGTAATCTACATCTTCACGGACGGATCAGAAAGAAAGAAAGGTACAGGATGTGGAATCTATCCCAGATCGGTGCACATCCGATATCAGTAGGCAATGGATAGCCATGATACCATGGTACAAACGGAACTAGTAGGTATAACCATAGCCGCCAAGGAAATTGTCCGTAGGCATATAACGGGTAAAACGATACAAAAAAAATCTACACAGATAGTAGACAATCACTACTGATCTTATGTAATCATAAGATAGCAACTAGATCAGCTTGGGAATGCTTCAATGATGTCATAGTTGATATTTCAAAGGTTTACCGCTAGATAACCATAATAATTGATTAAACATAAAAATCGCAAAAAATACTTTAAAATATTTGGTTTTTATCTAAAACGTAGATTTATACTATTTTGTATCCGAAACGTTGTCTGCATTTTATCTTAAGTTAACATTATTGTATAAATTTAAATACTGGAAAACTGATTGTTTATTGATAGAAGTTGTAAAAATGTCACTTTTTTCACTTTAGCACAAATCTGATTATTTTCCTTGTAAACTGTATATCCTTGTATAAGTATGCACCTTCAATTTTACAGTTTTAATTATTATCTTCTTAAAATTTATTTTGATCTTAATCAAATAAGCAGAACTAAAATTGTAATTATTCTTTAAGTAAAAACTTTGTTAACCCATTTTAATAAAACTTCACTTACACGCTGTAATTTTTTTTTAATTCTTTGACTCACAAATTAAAAAATAAAATAAAGGATTGCGAAATTGAATCTCTGTTTTTTTCTAAAGCAAAAGTTATTTATTTTGTAATATAATAAAGGACAATTAATCTGTATGTCCTGATACCATTACTATGGAAATAAAGTACTCGTATTATACCCTTAAAGTACCTTTAACAGTTTTTATGCAAATCAGATAAAAATTGTTAACAACTAGATAACTAATAACAATTTCTGATCTATTAATAATTTTAACAGAATATAAATTAACAACTTTGTGAAACAAAAAAAATCTTGTATATGAAAAATGGCGCAAAACGGACCTATGTTTATATGAACTTTTTTTCTCATCATGTGCAGATTAGACCCTTTTAAATATCGACGTGTAATTATAAAACATCCTGTATAATGGACAAAAGTAAATAGATCTGTGAACTTTTACGCAATTCAAATTGTTTTCATCTGAATTTTTATTACTTTTTTGCCGATATTATTTCTTTTTTATTTGGTACGCAGCGCAGTTAGGTATGATCTACATCCGTCAATATCTGTTATCTACATATAACACTTTAAGATATGAAAATTATTTCTTCACAAACAGGAAATGGAAATGTTAATGGGAATTATTTCTAGGTCTGCACTATGTAGACACCATTTAAATACCTTATCGATAGCAATAACGGAAACCAAATAAATGAGATAAATCAATTCGACTTCTGAAGAAGTCGCTAACAACTTCATTAATATAACTGATCTGGTTTATTAAATTAAAGAATATATTTACTATGCATTCATTTTGGACAAATTGCATCTATTAAGTATTTTGGAATTGTTCCAAGTAACTTTCTCCTAATTAATTCATTACCTGAGGTTAGTTTTAAAAACAATGTTCTGCACAGTTTGGTTCACTGCTTAGCATGAATGGCGTAATCGGAATCCGACAAATCACGACATTCTGTCATCACTGAAAGCATGCAATTAGATACGGAATTGTGCTTATTCTTGTGTTTTATATTTGAGGAATGCAGTGACAACATATTAATTCATATTTTTGTCACACAGTAAAGTGAAACAACATATTGTTCAATAAAACAATATACTCACATAAAATTGACATAAATTTAATGTACATGAAGTTTATTTTAAATATTATAGCAAATACAGTACTATATGAGGCGTGATAAAAAAATAACGGAGATTTTGTAAAATCTCAGGCTGTATTAGTCCGATTCATCCGATATTTTGATTGTTGTGTTGGTAAATATGTCTGAAAAGTATATATACCTACATTTTTAGCCATATCGGATGTATAGTCTGTTTTAACCTGCCTCAAAGGTTACACGTGTTTTGGTACGATCGGAAATTATTATATTTTTTAAATGGGCCAAAGAATTTGCATTTGCATTTTGCTGTATGAATGGAATAAAGTACAACCATGTCAAGGCCGTGAAAACGTTGAACATGACGAGCGCCCTAGGCGCACGAACACAACAACTGCTGAAAATGTGAAAATAGAGAAAGAAATAATTATGAACGATAGCCGAATCACAGAGGTCTAATCATGCTGGAATATGTTCAAATTGGTAATTCGTTCCAAAATTGTTGCATTTCAAACAAAAACAGCGGCAAATGGGGTCGCTAAATGAAATCAATGATGCAGAACTACTAAAATTGTTGTAATAGGTACATAACGTGTAATAACATTTTTTTTCCATTCTTATTCCAAAATTCAATGCAAATTTTCAGACGATTAATAAAGCAATAAATAATCGGCGATCGTACCAAAACACATGTAACCTTTGTGATAAGTGAAAAAAACTCCGATGTGGTGAATAATGTATAAATATATTTCAGACATGTTTACTAACACCGCAATAAAAATATCGCGCACATTATGCCTGCATGCAGACCAGCAAGGATCTGTATAGCACGGACTTGTACAGCATGGACCTACAAGGCTTGTTCATGGAGGTTCTCATGTTATTTAATGGAGCATCGTATACTCGACCAGCAAAGACAGTCACTGTCACTGCAGGTCGTGTCGGTGGCCTGCAATTTCTATGCCAGGCCACGCTACTACAACTTAAGTTCTGTTCCACAAAAATCAGGGATTGATTTCAAACTGTTAGAAATGTTCAATAAATTAAATTGTAAACGTGTCGCTGAAGGGTCTAACAGGGCTCGACAGTTCAGCGACACATTCCCTTATCAACAACCTCTATTTACTGTTTACTGTCTTTCGTCAGATGACACAGCTCTGCGGAAACGGATGTTTGGTGTTGAAGACGAAGACAATTCAAGAGCTCGAAAAATTGTCTTTATGACATTCGAAAATACTGAAAAAATTTTTTTTGATTTCTCTCCAGTTCAGAAAATAAATGATGAAATTCACCAGAAAACTTTTAATTTTTAGTAATAGGTTGAATCTAAAATTTTCTAATATCAAATTGTCTGCCTGCCAACCTGTTCAAAAAGTTGCTGCAACATTATGTATAATTTTTTCTTTAGAACGGATTTTTTGGCACCTATCAAATAATATACAGTGTGCTGCCAAATAGGTTCCAAACTTCTACTGCATATAGAACTCACTAAAATAAGCCAACATGTAGCTAAATACGCCTTAGGAAGTTACATCCTTAAAAGCGTACAAATGAAACTAATTTTTGTTCTGTTATTGATAAAACGGTCAAATGAAATAGACAAAGTTTACGGAACATACATAACTTACGTCGAATAACATAAGCTAGATCTTTTGTTCTTTGAACCATAGGTGTCCCGTTTAGGGGGCGAAAAAGGTGTTAGACCCGTAAAGAGTGACCGTAAAATCCGCCCGTTTTTGGGTAGTGTGTAGCAAGAACGGGGAAAGTTGTACAGAGGTCTCCGTGAACTTAAATTGTTCGTCATGAAAAATCTAGGTGAGCATAACTCGATTTTTCCAATATTTGCCCGACTTATCCCTACTTAAGGGGTGGAAACCACCCCTAAAACAAGAAACGTGATGAGAAAATGATCGACCAATTCTTGGTAAAAATTGGCGGAACCTTGAATGGAAGTTCTTCATTGTTGGGGTACCGGGGGTGGTTGCCACACTTGAAGTCGGGGAAAACTGGTCAGAATTTCGCAAAAGATCGAATTATGGGGCCCGTCTTTCGTATCATTTGTCGGGTCGGGTAGTGGGGGAACCAAAGTACTTCATGAAGTGGATATCATTCCCCGTCTGCTATCAGTAATAGGGGTGGTTTTGCCCTCACGCGGGGAGTGTTTTTCACCTTGAGCAGTTTTAGGAGGGCATTCTTGATGTTACCCTTGTCATGTAGAATTCCGCCCATTTTTACTCAGATTTTCGTGGCCATTTTTTCTGTTTTCTTGTTTTAGGGGTGGTTTCCCCTTCAGTAGGGGTAACTGATCAGAATCCGACAGAAGAACGAATTATGGGGGCATGTATTTCATATCATTTGGAGTTATAAGGATGAGTGGCACAAAAAAGGCAATTCATGAATCATTTACCGCCGGTTTTCGGCAATAGAGGTGGTTTTACCCCCACGCGGGGAGTGTTTTTCACCTTGAGCATTTTTGGAAGAACATCCCTGATCTCTTCCTTGTCATTCACGTTCCTGTCAATTTTTACCAAGAATTGATCGACCATTTTCTCACGTTTCTTGTTTTAGAGGTGGTTTCCACCCCTTAAGTAGGGGGTGGGAAAATTCGAATTATCCTCACCTAGATTTTTCATGACGATCAATTTAAGCTAACGGAGACCTCTGGACGACCTTCCCCGTTCTTGCTACACACTACGCAAAAACGGGCGAAAAAATGGGGTTTTTTGCGGTTACTCTTTTCAAACTCAAAAGCTGTTGCCAATATCGATTTAAACTAAGACGGTGTTTTTACGTATAAATGTTTTGATTATAGATTTGTCGAAAAAATTTAAAAAAGTTGAATGAAAAAATTTACAGTTATAACATCCTTTTCATCCCCCTAAACGGGACGCCTATGATTTAAATAAACATGGACTAGCTCATATTATTCGGAATAAAAGGTTACATATTATGCTTCTAAAATTTTGTCTGTTTATTTTCGATCGTTTTGTCAATAGCAGAAAAAAAACCAGTTTTATTTGTTAAGGGCATGTAACTTCGTAAGGATGCATTTTAAACCACTTATTAATAGCAAATTGTTGGTTTATTTGAATGAATTTTCCATGAAGTACAAGATGGGAATCCTATTTTAGAAAATTTTATATGAATTACCTTAATACCTACAAATATAGTAAAAAGCACAAAAGCTAATAATAACATGATGGAAGAGAGATAGTAACAAATATGTGAGGGCGATAAATGTACGTTTAATAAGATCTCTTTGAGAATAAGTACATTTTTGCCAGTGATATAAGACATAAATGTAACTTCGATTTATTAATAATACCATAAGCGTATATTTTTTCATAACAGGTGTTACATGTCTAAAGTCTACCGAACCGCCTCCTTGACCGCCTCAATTCAACCAGCGTTTCGCCTACAAGGAATCACCAGGGGTCATTGA
Organism: Monochamus saltuarius; assembly: GCA_025584915.1. Taxonomy (NCBI): domain Eukaryota; kingdom Metazoa; phylum Arthropoda; class Insecta; order Coleoptera; family Cerambycidae; genus Monochamus; species Monochamus saltuarius. The sequence goes on from CM046721.1 coordinate 29,786,374, forward strand.
TCCAAAACAGAATTTATTAAGCCTTACTTAGCGCCTTTAATGTGGACAGACTGTCTCGTGATTTGTATTTTAATGTCGAAACATACCATCTTTATAAAGAGCAAATAATTATAGTTTAAAATATATAAAATGATATCTAGGAATGAATGTTTTAATATGACAAAATATTTAAGTGTCTGATTATGTACTCATGTGAGAAAAATTAAGAAACATTTATCTTCTGACTCGTATACGAAATTTTAAGGTATAATTTGGACATATTATGGTTGTTAAAATCCATTTAATTTGTAATCTAACTTAAGCAACATGTAGGAAAATAAGAAAATAGCAATCATCTACTTATAAACAACTAATGTAACCATTTTACAAATAACTGAACAATTCGTTCCATTCGACCTGATGTGTAGGTACTTAAAACAAAATAAAATATTGAAATTTCAACAATAAATTTCATTTGTATACATGCTGTTACACTGATAGAAAAACCTGTAATTTTTAATGGAAATACAATCTAATGGTTTTGAAAATTATTGTGGAGTATTGTAGAGCGAAGTTTTAGATGAAAGAATATCTATATTTTCATATTATTTTATTGATTTTTTCAAATAACTTACACATAAATGTATTATCGATAATTAGAATTACATTACCTTGACTTCTTATGACTTTGTGTATATAAATTTCAGAATATAGCAATTATTTGTATTTACAATTACTAAAGACATGAACTTATCATTTTGCACTATTTCCTTTACACAAAGTAATGGATAATAGAAAAAGGTGAATTACGAACACATGTTAAATATTTTCAGCAAATCATTTGAAAACTTCTTTTGGTCGAGGAATTGAAATCTATTCAGAATTTGGCTGTAGTTCACAGATTTTTGTCACACAGAAAAGGTATACTTTATGAGTCACTGTCTTGCGCCGCTTTATTAAGAAATGAAAAAAAAACTAAAATATTATTTTACATTTAATACTTCTTCAACTTCATCAAGTTTTGAACTAAACTAAGTTCGACCAAATAGCAATATTTTTACCTTAGGAATATACCCATGAATTTTGGAAGTGTTTGTGCACAATAGATTACAGACAAGACCAATTTCATCACATCAAAATTAAGTGGCAGCTCATCCTTATGCCCAAAAGTTTTCCCAAAGATGTTAACCGAGACGTACAAATCCAAATCTCGAGAAAGAGATTTTAAATGCCATCGAGAAGCACCCTGGCATAAGTAGGTACTAGGACAACTGAAGCGCAATTTGCAATATCAGAATCCACAGCTTGCCGAGTATTAAGACACGACTCACTTTACTCATGTTACGTGCAGCGGGTGCAAGTCTTACTTCCAGGGGCTCTTTCGCTTCGAATGATCTTTTGCAAGTAATTTTTACATTAGCAGCACTTACACCCAAACTTTACCATGAGCATTTTAGTCACGGATGAGCCAATTTTCACACGTAATGGTATTCACAGTTTTCTCAACACGTATTATCAGGTATTGGAAAATCCGCATGTTATTCGGCGAACACATTTTCGACCACGATTTTCAGTAAATGTGTCGGCTAGAATTGTGAATCAAGTCCTCATTAGCCCTTTCATTCTGCAAAATCTGTTAACTGGTGCTGTTTATTTACAATTCTTGAGTAATCATTTATAGGTACTCTTCGAAGAAGTTAATCTCAACATTACACAGCAATTTGTGGTTTCTTCAAGATGGTGCTACACCACAACAACATTTTGAGTCATGTGTTTTCCAAACTATGGATAGACCGAGGTAGTCCAATTAGGTGGCCCTCTCGATCACCCGATCTAAATCTGCTTAACTTTTATTTTTGGAGTCACATCAAATCTATGATATATGTTACTGTAGTTAACACTGAACAAAAGTTGCGAAATCGCATATATGCTGCCGCTGAAGTAATTCGACGACTAGTTTGGGCCGTGTGTGTGAGACTCATGGGTTCGGCTAGCTCAGCTGTGTATCGAAAATTACGGAAATAACTTCGATCGGTTACTTTGACAAATTAAATGCATTTTCAATTTTATGAAATTCACGTCCTTTTATTTCTATTTGAACTAAATTGGTATCTTCATAACATATTCGTCAGTCCTCAGCTACAATTTTCCAAGCTTATGCGTATAGCTTAAGAATGACTCTGTATACAGGGTGTTAAAAAAAGAGTGTAAAATATTTAAGGAGGTAATAGTATTAACCAAAATAAGCAAAAAAGTCTTAATAAACATGGGTCTGTAAAGTAACGGTTGCGGAGATATGGACCACTATTCGTTTCTCAAACATTTTATTTTATTAGGAATAAACCGACAAAGGAAGCTTTCAACAAACAAAAAACAAAGTTACAGAAGATGTTTAAAGTGCCCTCTGTCCAGATCAGGCGATCTTGGAGGCCATAAAACAGGTCCGGCCCTTCCTACTCATCTATGTGGAAAAGTGTAAATGCTCTCTAACCGCCATGGAAAAATGAGCTGGAGCACCATCATGCTGGAACCACATTTGTTGCTTCTGATTCAAAGAAATGTCTTCCAAAAACTCATACGGTGTGTTCTGTAGAAAGTTGAGATAACCAGCGCCTGTTAATCGGTTTGGTATAACAACAGGACCTAGAAACCTGTCACCTACAATACCCATCCAACTGTTTAATAAAAAACGTGCCTAATGTCCAAATTCTGTCGGACCTGTTTTATGGCCTCCAATATCGCCTGATCTGAACCCTCTAGATTTCTTTGTTTGGGGATATTTGAAGACATTAGTGTATGGTACTCCTGTAAATAGCCTGGAAGAGCTGCAGCTACGGATTAATCAAAAGTGTCAAGAAATCCAAACCAAGGAGGGTGTTTTCGAAAGAGTTCGAATATCGTTGAAACGAAGATGTCGTCGCTGCTTGGAAATGGACGGACGACACTTTGAACATCCTCTGTAACTTTGTTTTTTGTTTGTTAAAAGCTTCCTCTGTCGGTTTATTCCTAATAAAATAAAATGTTTGAAAAACGTATAGTGGTCCATATCTCCGCAACCGTTACTTTGCGGACCCATGTTTATTAAGACTTTTCTGCTTATTTTGGTTCATACTATTACCTCCTGAAATATTTTATTTTTTTAACACCCTGTATATGAATACATAGCCAATAAAATTATACAGAGAAGCCACGTTCTGCCTCTTGGATATTTGATATTTTTTATTTTCCAATGTCTCGAGATGGTATAGGTATACGTATCCCGCAGAATAGTTATATTAAACGACTTTTACAAAGGAGATAGATATCCAACGCCACTAAGACCGTGATATGTATCTGCTGAGACCGTTTAAATCATTGTTGTTCTCTGAAGAGCTAGAAAGTGTGGAGTCACGACGCTTTTTGTTTTCGTGGTAAATTTTATCTGCAGCGAAGCTTTTAAGTACTTTCAGTCAAATCTCCTTTCAAGGTCGTACAATTTGTTTTTTGTACTCAAAGTAATTTAATGAAGCATTAAAAGTACGAGGCTATTCACACAAGGAAGGTCAAGGACATCGTACTGGATTTTTGTGTTTTTTGTTTATTGATTTTTGACGATTTTAGGAATTTACTGGGTTTGATGATGCAGCTAATAAAACAGTAATTTTCAAATCTACTAGTCTAATTCATGATGATTTACTTGAAGAAAAGAACTGAAAAGAATATTAAATAGAAAAATATAGATTTGAAAATGCTAAGCAATACTAAAATGAAATATAAAATGAATAAATATTCAAACAGAAAATATACTAAGAAAATTTTCAGTTATCCTGTATGATTTGAGGTGACATTTGGCTGGTGGGGCTTCTTCTAAGCGAGTATTGTCCTCGTCTTCTTACAAGACAAGGAGTTGTCTACTCCCTCTACATGTTTTATTAGATTTTTTTCGAATGAATTTTTTGTTGACTGAAAAAAAATTGTTTCTGGTTGATCATTGAATTTAGACACTTTTTTGCCTTTAATAAGTAATACAGGTTTTGAATAAATCAATGAGGTTCAACACCCTAGGTATTAAATAATATAACTATTTTAAATTGATTTTAAACATTAGTAAAATGTATGCTTTTATCCTTTATTTATCGGACAAATTATTTATTTGAAAAAATACATGGGTGCCAATAGATGCTACAGGCTATTACACGACTTCTCAGAATAAGAATTGAAATCCATACATTGGAGGCTCACAGTGCCTAGTCAGAGAACAACACGAGCAAACTTATAATTTCCAGGACAAGTTATGTAATAGCACATTAATCATGGGACTGCTAGCAACCAGTTATCTAGGCCGCAGTATAGAAACCAGGAAAACACAAAGTATACTAAACAATCAAAATTAACTTTCCTAGAATGTGTATGAATGATGACAGACATATCTATATACCTTTATTATAGAACATCTTTTATAGTTAGTAAAAAATGTATAGTAAATTTATTAACGGAAAAGCGTAATACTCATTCCATAGCAGTCTTAACCAATGCGTTGTGCTTGTGCAGTCAGTACATAAACTAAAACATTATCCAAACTATCAGAGCAAATAAATGGAAAACCCGAAAACGGATGTATAATATTGTAATAAGAAAAAAATAAAGGATGCTAAAAACAAATACTGTTAATAATGGATGTTATGTTAAAAAAATATACCTAGGTTTAGTTTCATCTCGGAGCAGGCAGGCATTTCTTTGGGCTTTCAATAAAATTTCTTAAATCTATATAAGAAAAGGAGGGTAGAATGTTAAGTCGCGTGCATATTTGTATTAGAATATTTCCGCGAACCACGAGTAATTTGTCAGAATTTCAAGGTTAAAATAAAGCTATTTAATGTCATGTATAAGTACTTATACTCCTAAGTGTATAGGCACATTATAATACTATGAATTTAATTTGAATAATGTACATTTTATTATATTTATTATTAATAATTATAGTAAAAGTATAATTGTGAAGATGTGCATCATTTAAGAATATTCCACTTCTTGCGATATAAGTACTCATGACAGTACTTTAAGGGTCAACTGCTTTTAAAGATCCATTGCTTGTCTCATTCACTACGTTTGTCAAATAAACTTTCCACGTTTAGCACATAAAGTACCTATCACTTAATCTCCTAACATCATAATATAGGTACTGTTCTTTGGCTATACCTAAGTCTCAAATTATGTGTGTCCAGAAACAAAGAAATTAAATTAATTATAAATACACATGTCCAGTTTATGATTTATTAAAACAAATCCCGCCGGCGATTTCATTGTTTCAAATTATTAATGACTAAAGCTTACTGAGATAATATTTATTCAACGTGTTCAGTCTGCACGTTCAAAGATAAAATCTTTATTTACAGTTTTTCTTTCTGTCACTCAAACCACCTCGACCCGTGACTTATCTCTAATAATAAAGCACCGAAAGCAAAACAACAAAATTCTTGTACCAACAATAATTGTTGAGGTAACACGGTGTGAAATTCCAAACAATGGCCAGAAATTGTAGTGTAGATGAGTTGTAGTAGTTTTAACGACAACGTAACGGCACCGTTAATTTTTAATTTATTACCACTACAATGAAATAAACGCGATTATAAAAATATATAAATGAGTACCTATGTAAGTACGTGTGAGTGGGGCAATTTGTTTTATTACACTTTTTACGATGGTTAATTGACCATAATCGTCGATTTTCTGTAATACATCATGTGAATAACATCATGTCCATTTGTAACGGAACGTTTAAGGAATACACAAAGTACTTTTAAATGGCATTTTTATTTGATATAGTGGTTTTATGGGTTGTTATGCCACGACCTAGGTAACTAGACAAACTAGTCATCAGTAACATTTCAAACCTGTATTAATTGATTCCACAAAATTAATGATTTTTTTTTTGTTGAAATTGTAATGCAGCTCTCCTTGCTATCCCTTCCATTTCCGAGAACGATGTTCTTAAGGTATTACAAAAATACAAATCTAAAATAACTACAGGTCGAGACGGAAATCCCTCTTTTTTTTCATTAAAGGACTGTGCTGCTACCCTTTCTATTTTTAATATACCACTTAAAATATTTTGTTTTCCAGATATCTGGAAAAAGCAAAGGTTCTGTTCTGTTTTCAAATTGGGTGACAAAAGTATGATTGATAATTATTGACCAATTGTTATTCTATACAACTTTAGCAAGGTATTTGAAGTGGTGTAGAATGATTTGGTTTAGTCTCATGTTAAATATCAGATTGGCTTCTTCAAGGGAAGATCAACTAATTTTAATTTGGCCTGTTTGGCAGAATACATTGCTAACTATTTGAATGGCTCAGTCCAGGTAAACGTTGACAGGCTTGACCATGGTTTGGTTCTTGATAAACTTTCGAGATTTGGTTTATCTAACAACTTAACTATATTGTTTCAAATGTATTTCTTCAAGAGGTTATGATTTGTTCATCATGGTTTCAACTGTCAGTTTTATTGCTAGATCAGGAGTTTCGCAAGGATCTATCCTAGGTCCCCTTTTATTAACTTGTCTGTGAATGACGTTTGCCTTAGGATTACTTCATAAGTTATTTTATATGCCGATGATTGTAAACTGTTTCGCTAAATAACTTCCCTGAATTACTGTTAAATCCTCATTAACTAATTTTGCTTATAATATTAACGACGTTAATCTAACTAGATGTTCCCAATTCAATGACCTTGGAGTACTATTTGATAGTAGTTTAATATTCTTCTCACATTAATAAAATTGTTTCAGAATCTTTAAGAACTTTAGGTTTTGTTATAAGGAAGTCCAAGTGGATTTTACGAACTGATGCAACTAAATTCATTTTTAATGCTTTTGTTAGGCCTAAGTTACAGTTTGCTAGTGTTGTTTAGAACCCTGGTTATATTTTATATGGAAAAAATCCATCCATCCAAAGATGTGCCGATGGTATCTGTCCATGTCGTGGTGTTTTGCAGGAAGTGATAAACAATAGGTTTAATGTGCAGTTGTTAGAAGCGCGACGAAAATATTTTGGAGCCGTGTTTTTATATAAAATATTAAATAATTGAATTTCCACATCTACTACCATTTATTAATGAATTTGTATGTACCAAGACTATCAGACAGGAACTTAAATGGTTTTTATCATCACATACTAACATTTCATATATTTTTCTCTAAGGCATAAATTTTAGTTCGTACAAGCTATCATTCAAATTTTTATTTGTAGACAGGATCATATTAAAAAGGCTTTCCTCAGCCCTCCAATGTATTAATAATATATTTTTTGTAATAAATTTGTTGGTTGATTCATTTATCAATTTGGCCTGTAGTATGTTTTTGCAATTCATTTAATATTTATTATTTGTTGTATACTCAATGTTATTATTGTGCTTGTTTATGTGTTATTTACCTAATTTCATTTTTTATGTTTGTTTTTTTGTATTGTATTTTTCCATCCTGTTAGTGCCCTAGGCTGTTGGAGGTGTAGTTCTAAATAAATAAATATAAATTAAGAATTGCGTATATGCAATAAGATATTTTAAATGTTTTAACTGGAACAGTATTTCAATTGCAAATAGTTCTGAACACTATCGTAAGCTATTTTCATTCGGAGATAATGAAAACGATATTAAAACTAAAATTTTGAAAAACTATCATCTAATTTTTTATTTTTCTTTCCTATTACTAAGTCATATGTATGTTCTTTAGGTATGCTAAGAAACAATTCCATAGACAAGATAAGATTCAATCATTATCTAAAATAAAAATTAATCTAGCAATATTTACTAACAAAAAAAGACAGCTCTTAACACGCAATAACTTGCAAGTTTCAAATTCACTTTTGAGCATTAGGAACACGTAAATTCACCCACAATAGATGATATCTGACCTATTTCTCAATTTCTTGCTTCTTTTTTGTTAGTAAATTTAGCTAGATCAATTTTTATTTCAGATAACTATTGAATCCATCGTTGCCTATGGAATTATTCCTTAGCAAACCTATATATTTGGTATTGAAGAAGTACAATACAGTAAAAAATATTAAATATACTTGAAGTCAAACAACATCTGATCACGTGGGCCTCGTACATCGTTGAAGGCACTGTCACTAACCCTAGTACATTTCATCAGTTGACCACACAAACTCAGACCACCCCGTAGGCCAAACCACTTCTGTATTCAATGCGGAAGCTGAAACTCTTACGACATAACAATATTTCCAGTTCTTTCAGCGGTCCTGTGAAGTCGCTAACCGATTCGCATTGCTGAAAAGTCTTCCAGCTCGCTTGGTGTCCTGAATGGAAGGCCAAAAAACTCAACAGCCTCTGCGAAGAATGTAACAAAATACAGTGGACTGGATCGACACTCGAAGGTCGTTGGTAATTGAAATATCTGGGAATAAATTTAAGTTGCGCTGCCGAGACCAGTAGCGGTTCAACCGGTTGTACCAAATTGTCTTTCGAAAGACTAATTCAGTACGCGTACGGGGCCTTGAGGGTCTCGGTTTGATAAATTATTATTGATTGCGGAGCAAGATAATGAACGTGTTGTAGGATATGTCGATCGTACTTTTAAATAGATCCGCGTTGCTCTATTTCAGTGGCGCGCGGTCTCAGACAACTGAAGTTAAGAGTGTAATTACTATAATCGTCTAAATGTCAGTATTTACGAAAAATAGTTCTAACTTAACTAATGCTTTAAGTACTTTGTGCATTAATTTCTATATCATTCTGCATACTATTTTTATAATATTGAAAAATCTTAGGAAGCACTTTTGAATAAGACGATTTATATCAAATCGATATGAAATCATACATATAGGTACATACTTAGATATTAAAAGTTCAGAATATAAACAGATCTTGTTACTTGTGTATTTGACTTGGATGTAGTAGAAATTATAGGGAACGCTAGAAATGCAAAGAGAAGATAGTGACTTTAAAAAAGCTTTTTAGTCTCGTTAAACAAAGCTTAACATAAGCAGAATTGATGGAAAATTACGTAATCCCTATGTTAAATAAAGCAGAAATGTGAACATTTATTAATGTGCCGAAACCTATAATATAATATCTTTAACCCTCATTCTAATCACGAGGATTAGCCCAGAAGTCGGAGGCTTATGCTGGAAGAGGAGTGGCATATGCAAGTCGAATTTGCGTCCAGGTACGACTTACGTTGGTAGGCCCTTCAGTGCAGGAATAAGGGAAACTTTGCCAGTCCTCTCCGCAAAAATGTAGCTGTTCTACGGTCTACCTGCTGTCTAAATTTCAAAATCTACGATACTAACTAACCAGTACCCTAAGTACATTGCGCAATAATGCCTGGACCTTTCTATATACTACTGTATTTATATACCTAATATTGAAAATATTCGATAGAAATATGTGTCTTATGTTGAATTTCAATTAAACATTTCGTAAATGTACTTAGCACGTGTTGTTAATCTTAAAGAAAAAACGTTTAATACCTACACCATTTTGTTGCTGCAAAGTTTTAGAGATGAAGCGTTACTAATACTAGTAGATACCGTCATTGTTAGTAATGTTATTTAAAAAGTAAAAATATCAATAGTTCAGTCACTAAAAGTAATTTTATTATACTTAACACTGGTGGTTAAGAAATATTTATTTAGTTGGTTAAATGTACAGTTAAAGTCATTAGTCTATTATAGTAGTAATTATTTCTGTGAAACTTGTATAAGAGTAGAGAGGTTGCTATCCGCCGAAGTTTTGGACAACATTTAGCCTGCGATGTTCTTCTTGTGTTGTAATGTCTTTTGTATAACCACTCTACTATGCTGGACTTTCATCCACCATGTCGCTCAATTATAGTAATATTAACACCAGAGTCTGCCAACGAACAGCCGAAGATCCTCGGAAGCAATATCCAAAATAATGGTATCAAGCAAATTTAGAAATTTGGCAATATTAGCAGGTATCTCAGCAAATGTTAATTCTAATTGAAGTTGTGGCACATTTATTCTTAATTAGTTGTATGATAATAATTGTTGATTGATTAGTGTTCGCTGTACGAAGGGTTATGTCATTATAATAGTTAAAATATAATGTACCCGTAATAACGACGAGTTCGTTGCACATTAGGTTTTGTCTTTGATATAATGCACAACTAGTGAAGTTTCCAAATCTTCGATATTATTGAACATCAAGTTGCATAGTTTTTCGCAACGACAGGCTCCAAACACCGAAAACTACGGCAACCATCTGCATGATTGATCATGGTTTGCTACTGATTAGGCTGAGTTCGTTTCGTTAGACTTACCCGGACTTATGTATTTATATTTATCTGACAGAACTAAGTTTGTTCAGATATTTGGAGTTCAGTCTGTTGAGTTCGCCCAAAGGTCCGGTCAGAATTCTATTCTCGGACCGCTAATGTTTGCTTCTCAGGTAAATGTAAGATATTTATTCTACGCAGATGATAAATAAATAAAATTATGTTGCTTCATCGATAAAGTTTTAGACGCTTTGAATCTCCAAAGAAATCTTGATTTATTAAACTCCTGGTGGACTGTTTACATTTGGCAGACTTCAAGGGCAGTTTGTTAACACATTACATTTGGTAGAATTCAAGGGCAGTTTGTTATATTACGACCTTCAGTAGAAGATGTAACCAAATACAGTATGACTACAGGTTAAATGGATGTGTCCTTCAGCGACCCGACCTTGTTAAAGATTTGGGTGTATATTTTGTTCTGAAACTATCTTTCACTAAGCACATTGAACATGTAAAAATACATATAAAAGTTTGGGTTTTATTGTTCGCAACATGAACACTTCAAAAAGCTAGATACTCTATGTTTACTATTTAATACGTTTGTTAGATTGAACCTTGAGTATGTCTCTGTTCAAGTATTATTCATATTAATAAGTGTTATTCTGAGCTTTTAAGACTTTACTGTGTTTTCAATAAATATGTGATTATGTCTAGGTGTAGATATACATAAAATAAGTTATCTGTTCTATATCTTACTTTTCTGTGTTGTCTTGCTTGTTTATTTGTATTCATATGTATTTTACTGCTTCTTGTCTTGTTCCTTATCCTGTAATTGGGCATTGCCCGTTGGATATTCTAAATAAATGAATGAATGATTGAATGAATGAATGAAATATGTTGCTGCGCTTCTGCGAGAAATGTGTCAATTTGTCCGCTGGCCAATACTTTCGACTTTTTCGGTTTATATCATTCGCCCTTTCGTTTCAAAAAAACAACAAGCTTGTAATATTTGTTTATGCTCTGATTCTTTACGTTTATCATCCTAATAATACATGTACCAGATACAAAAAATAATAAGCAACGAACATTTACTATTTGCAGTTTTGAAAAAAAAAGTAAATTGACATGATTTCAATCTGCAAAACATACTTTAATTTACGGCTTAAAAATTTAAATTCCAAACCATTTTTTATTAAATATAATAAGGCGAATTGTGCAGCTCAAAATGTAGGCAATCTCACAATTGGTGCATTACCGTGTAAAATAGTTACCTAAGTACCTATTTAAATTTACTTAACAGCAAGGAATATACTGGTCATTGCTTCAGAAAAATGTCAACCACAATTCTTGCCGATTCGGGAAGAAGATGGAAATCTACGAGTGCAGCGGAAAGCTACATTGAAGATTCTCTTAAGAGTAAAATTTCTGTTTGCAAAATTTTATGTACAAAGAAACCGGGGAATGAAATCACCAGTATGGAAGCTTAACTTATCAGAGAACTTGCACAAATTATAGATTATCATGATTCATTTTCAAATAGCGTTTCAAAACAAAATCAGTTATTGGGTTTAAATAAACAAGGTATTCCCTTTGATAATTGGAATATCCATAACCCTGCATTTAATATTAATATAAAAAGAACTAACTTGTTTCTGTAAATTAATTACCGTTACATAAAAAAGTTTGAAGTTTATAACTTTTTTCCTATGTAGGATATAAAATGTTGTATGCACCACGGCGAAGAAGTGATTTTCCGCTCTTCCAGAAGTGGCCATTTCTTCTGTAAGCCCGGAAAATGTTCACTTTCCCGCCTAGGTACACAAACTACTATTTTATCCTACACTAGTTGACAATGACATTTTCATGAGTCTTTAGAAGCGCGAAAGTAAACATTTTCACGGCTAGAAGCCGTTTGTTAGTTAGTTTAAAATTGTTATAAGTAATTGAGGTCATGTAATGTAATACATGGTATTTCAAACTTGATATAATGCATAGCATAATATTCGTTCAAATTTATACTTAATTTTGAAATTTGACCATAAATAAGAATTTCAAGATCAAACGAGTCAAGACTATCTGTAAAATGTTATTTTATTAAAAATATTTACATTTTCAGGATTGATGGCACAAATCATCAAAGAAAGCCTTCCACATTTCTTTGGACGTTAGGAGTAAAAGCGGCATTTTCATTTATTCTTCACAGTCCACCTACGTCTATGTCGAACGAAAATAAAAATGAATTAACCTCGAGTAGCGGTCTGGTGTCACAACGCGAATGATTAGGTCTGGCTCGGTTTCCTTATGTAGGTGTACAATTTAATTATATCCTGCAACTTTATTAAAAGATGTAGAAGGTACAGTTACACACGCCAGTGCAAAATACAACATTAATTATGTAAATACACATAAAAGATGAAGAATTTTGTTAATCTGCTGAAAACGAAAATTCATGTAGTAAACAAAATATGTTAACCATGTATGGAAAGTGTTGAAATGTTTATACTCTGTGACCTGTAACATTTAAACTTACGTGTTTATATCGCAATATGAAAATGTGAAATTTAAACATTACTTTGTTGGTAGTTAGAAATGTAAATTTATCAATAAATAGTTGTTTTTTGTTTTTAAATAAATGCATTAACATAAATAAGTCAACTATTGCAATGCCAATTTCAGGAATTATAGCATTACGTCTCCTAAGCATTTAAAATCAGCTTATACGTACGTATGTCAAACTATTTCAGTAATTAAAACTACAAAATTAATTATATTATAATTAACAACAATAACGGCGACAGCAGTTGAATTTGCTGCATTAAAATAGATGTTGTAAAATGTAATCTATTTCTTTCTTTGGAAATATCTATCAATTCTTTACCCGCCGATTATACGCCTTATCAGGTTTTACATTGGTCCAGTTTCCAGTGGCCTGAGGAAGTGTACTTTTAAATAATTTTTGAATTGCTTTATTTGATTTTAATTTCCTGTACATTTTTTTTAGATAAGTTCTAAATCACCTTATATAATTTTGCCATCGTGGGAGACAAAAATGTAAGAATAAAATGTGGAAGACTTTGTAAATTTTGCATATCTTACGTTCTGAAAACAATTGAGTATCAGATTGCAGAAATAGGTATGATACTGACATAGATTTAACGAAATAGGCCAGAAAAAAGTTTTGTTGAGCTACAGCTAGGCAAATATTCAACTATAAGGATTATTATATAAATTAAAATTAATTGAAATTAAATATCGATAATGTCAAAAGTTTAATCTGTCAATAAATATAAATTAAAAACAGGGCATTCACTTACTTTATCCAAAATTATACCCTTTATATTATGCACGGTGAACTAGGGTCTTCATGACTGAGCATTTTTGTGTCGGATGATGATTAGCCTTTTTATGGATACATCTATTAGTATGTGTCTTCTTCCCATAGATACCGTGTCCCAAGACGTCTTCATTTTTACCAGAATATCTAGAAGCTGTAAGGATTTGTCTTGCTCCACGTCCATGGTAAATTTAATTTTGTTGTATTGCTGGTTAATATGATCCAAAACTTCTTGTAGACTATTCCATGCTGCTAAACGATGAAAGTGTCGTCCACGTATCTAAGCTAGCACTTAGGTTGCAGGAGCTTCTTTTCTAAAGTTCTCCATAAAGAAATTCACTATAAAAGGACTCAGTGGATTACCCATCCCGACATCATCTTGGGAAGAGATAATCGTGTTAAGCTAATCTGGGCTCCAGGTCATAGTGATGTGACAGGTAATAAGAGAGCTGTTATGTTTACCAGACAAGAGTCAAGTAGTTAATTTGTGGGACCGGAACCACTACCACAACGCTATTTCGCAAGGTTTACTAATGACTGGATCAAAGAGCAATCAGAGGAAGATTGGTAGGGTAGATATGGTCTGTCAGCCCAGGCTTCTTATAAAAGATTAATGGACTGACGCAAATCTAAATTTTGCTTAACAGAAGTAACATTAGGATTGTCATTGGTCTCCTAACGGGCCACGTACTTATCAACAAGCATCTTCATAGAATTGGCTTAAACAGGCTTTGTGACAACGTAGACAAGGATTCGATTCTCATCCTTTGAAACTGTGTTTAATGGTGAAGGCACACAAGTATCTTGGGACGGCTTTTCTTTCTTTTCAAGACATTAAAGAGATTCCAGAAGAGCTGGTGATAGCTTTTGCATGCAGAATGGGTTTGTTTTGGACTCTACAGTCAGTAGCATGCACAATGCATCTTCCTACCTGAGTACTGTGAGTTATTCACGCCGCTTTTAGCAACAACAACAAGAGAGAATAATTAAAAATAATACTAAAATTACACACTTAATTAACCTACATGTATATTTGATTAATATATAATTAATATTGAAAACAGTCTCACACGTATCATTTTTATATAAATATGCAAATGCTGCAACTTATTTAGTATAAATTCCAAGAATTGAATAACACACCATTCTATATTCATTAATTTATGGTGATTTATGTGCATATCCAAGTCAAGTGATAATACGGAAATTGTAAGTGTAGGCATCATTAGTGCCGAACGCCAAGGTCGATAATTTTTTTTAATGGCACCTATGAACGGCAAGGCAACGTGCCTCACTTCTTTTTAATTTATTTTCTCTATACAAAAAAAGTAAATATGGTTATATATTAATGTAGACTCGTAACTCAACGTACAATTTATTGTTTATAGTGTCAAGGAACAATTTACTTTTTAACAAACAAATTACCATAGTATACAGGTGTACTCCAAATTCACGTTTTGCAAATCAAATTTATCTTTTATAAACCAAATTCAGTATGTTGGGAATAGAGCATGAGTATAATGTTTTGCAGAATTATGTAGAGGAGCTCATGAAATTCAGAGCAAGATTGTCATCAAAAATGTTATAAGATCACATAAACCTGTGCCCAATTTCTTACAATTTATAAGTTATAGGATATTGAAATTAAGAAAAATATTTCCACCGACTATTTTCGAGTTGAAAAAACTTTTCAGCACGAACAAACAAGTTCGACATTTTTCTTGAATGAGTTTGGTGAATTTGGTAATGCCAAACAAAACAAATATCGTGGTTTTTAGGCTTTCACGGCCAGTGCTGTAATTTGATACATGGTGATTTTACGGGTTGTTGTGCCGTGACCTTGAAACCGAAATCAATATATGGACGGGCACAGCCTTCTTCATCTAACAAGCCACAAAATGAGAGGATGCGGCAACATAGCAGTAGGCTGGGTTCCGCAGACTCTGTACGCTGTAGTCTTTGTTTACTTGTGCATTATTAATTAAAAACAAACTGTTTTATTATGTTATAATAAGTTATCGGTCGTTTTAAATCAACTGCTTAAACTTAAAGTCGTGTTGGTATAATTTACGGTTCGAGTTTCTGTTAATTTTCCTAATTTCTTCCTGAAATTAGACGTCAGAATAAAATTAATCGATATGAAACTTTAGTTGAAAATTTTGAGAAAGAAGATGTTTATTGTTTAAGAAAGGTATTTTTAAGCTAATATGTATCAAATCTCCTACAATTCCTATCAATGAAGTCATATGCATGCTCTCTGATACCAAACATCTAGGTATGCTAATGAACACCCACAGACAAAACTCTATTCAATAATTGTATAGAGTATATCAGGTTAGTAAATAGAATACATTTTTTAGATAATTATTGAATAGAGTTTTGTCTGTGGATGTTCATTAGCATACCTAGATGTTTGGTATCAGAGAGCATGCATATTACTTCATTGGTAGGAATTGTAGGAGATTTGATACATATTAGCTTAAAATACCTTTCTTAAACAGTAAAAAATGTTACAAAAGCTAATAATAAGGAATATATGGGTAGATATTGTGGGTGTAATTCAACGCAGGTTGGGGCTTTTGTCCACTGAGTAGTTAGTTTCACACAATATTGTTAATACCTGAAAATATATGAAAGAAGATGTTCTCGAAAATTTTGATAATTTTATTAATACATTACGCGGGAAGTTAAATATTCATGATAATTGGAAGAGCAATCAACTTTATTTCAGTGACTTAAAATGGGTTTTAGAGCATGATATGAAAACTGTCAGATATTCACAGCTACAGAATTTATTAGATAGATTTAAGTGTACTTATTATAAGAACAGTTCACAAATAAAATCAGTTCCAATTCTACTAGAAAGAGCTTTGATCTTCTTGAAAGAAGCTGTTTCAATTTCGCACACTGATGAAACTTTTAAATACTCAATCAACTTGATAATGTTGTAGATCAGATAGTTCAAATTACCACGTTAAAAATATTCAGTCACCAACTACATACAATATGTTACATACATTTTTACTTCTGCCTTCTAAGAGATATTTACAATATTTATCATCTGTAACGGATGTTTCGCCAAATAAAGAAAACAGTACCCAAAATTATTTAAGAAACATATCATCTTCACTATCAGATACTGAGAAAATAGTAGTACTGCTTATCGATGAAATATATATTAATTCTAGATTAGGATCCAGTATTATGCGGTGTTGCCATTGTTATTTCGTGGCTTGTTAGATGAAGAAGGCTGTGGGACGGGCCCAGAGACACCGATAGCGGGTCTGTCCCCACAGAGGCTAGCCTGAGAACAACCAGGGCAGGTAAAAGAATCCCGGCTAATGCTAGGGATGTGCATTTTAACTCTGTTTCTGGCAGCTATCAGTTACTGAGGTCACGGCACAACAACCCGGAAAATCACCATGTATCAAAACAAAAATCTCTAGGCAGAATTGTTCTTGATAT
The DNA here is from genome assembly GCA_025584915.1 of Monochamus saltuarius. Classification (NCBI taxonomy): domain Eukaryota; kingdom Metazoa; phylum Arthropoda; class Insecta; order Coleoptera; family Cerambycidae; genus Monochamus; species Monochamus saltuarius. Next base: position 29,803,387 of record CM046721.1, read on the forward strand.
TTTCCGTATTGATTGGGTTTTCTTTTTTAATGGAAATTATGGAGAACAGAGGGAAAAGCTTAAAATGATAAATATGGATAGATTATCACAATAATTTTTTTGTGAAACAAGATCCCATGTAAAACCCCTAAAGTATTTTCGCTTTCGGATGTTGGCTGTATTGCACTAAATTTTATAAAATTTTGAACTGCAAAGCGATTTGACAAGAAAATTGCTTCTAAGTTTTTTACGTAGAGTTCTAGTAATTTTTCTCTTTTAAAATATGACCCAAACATACAATTTCATAAATGAAAAACCCTGTATATTCTTATAACATTCAATTGCTATATATTTTTCCATCATAGTGATATATAATAGTTGCTATTTTATATTTTGGAAACTGAAAACAAAAAAACATAAATTGATAAAACTGATGTTGTGTGATGCATAGTTGGCCATGCATATTTATATAATTATACAATTTTGGTTCATGAACTCTACCTTAATTACTTAAAGAAGCATGTATGAAAAATAAACAATTGTTTAAGCAATTGAGTTATATCATAAATAGTTAATATTTTTATACTATATGTATATCTAGCAGATCTTTAACACCATAATTAATAATGTAAAGAATAATACGAGTAAATATAAATTACTCAATATTGTAAAAAATAAAATCCAAATTTTCTCTATGTATTTATCTCTATTTTATAATTTGCTGACTATTTTCATGATTATATTTAAAATTTTCACCAAAGAAAAAATTTAAACAAGTTCTAAATATGATTTCAATATTAAATAATTTTCAACAGTTTTTAAATGACATTGCCGATTAATTTTCTTCTTATTAATTTTTATGTTTGAATTTATTTATTTTCAAATGTTATTCAGTTAAAGATATTTATAAATTACTTAATTGGCTAATATAATTATTTCCTTAAAATTATTTCTTGAGTGAATAAAGAAAAAATTATTGTTAGGATTATTGAATTACTCCATGAACCAAAAACAAAGCCTACTACTGACTTTTTCATTTCTTCTAATAATCTAGCGTATGGTAGTGGACATATCTAGCCATCTCGGACGATGATTGATTGTCATAGGCGCCGACTTTCCGTGGCAAAAGAGGGTTTTGTGCCATTTTTTAAACATTGAGCTAGAATTCCGAAATAAATTTGTTATTGTCTTTTATACTTCCCTGAGCATGTGGTTAAAATTTTTGTACTTAGAGTTAACCGTGTATAAGTATGTTTGGTTAAATTGCAATAATATTTTAGAACCCTCTATATGCACTTGCTCTGTGTCGGTTCTTATGCGAAATATCTAGAATATGAGGAAATTTAAAATAAACTTTCCAACATATGTGTTTCAAAAGTAACATTTAAATTCCAAAATAACCAATAATGTATAAATTGTACGGATGTTAGTGACAGTTGCTCCCATCACTAATTCACTGATTTATTGTACCAATTCAGTATTTTTTGTCTTCAATTAATTATATGATTGTCGAAATAAATGTGATAAAAGTCAATATCCTGTATCTCGAAGAGCTCATGTTCAGTAATGATTGATACAAAATAGCACAATAATCAGTGTCCTGAAGTCATGGCTTAAAAAAGCACCTTATATATAATTATAATCGGAATGTAACTTAACTTTTTTGTCATTTGCGACATCCGTCCACCAACTCCGTACGCTTTCTAAGCCAGTGCATATTAAACATTTCACATTTAATGCATCAACAACTCAAGAATGTGTCTGGGTAATCCGAGTATTGAGTAGTTCTCGACACAATAATAAGTGTTATATAAAAAGATAAACCTAGACGAACGTGGCTGTATTATAAATATTCTGTTTATATGCGCTGTGCTACTTACTGATTTTATTGAGGAGATCGTCGATAAGGAGAATTTATTTGTAAATAAATGTATCCTCTAATAGAATTTTAAATTAATAATTTCATACACCGATCATGCATAAATATACAAATAATTTATATGTTTGTTTGCGCAGCCTGTGTAGAGTGTAAATGGGCACTTGAACTCACTTGAACTTGCTTGACTATTCGTAAGAAGCTATACGGTAAGTCAAAATAATCTCATATACATGTTGATAAAACTATTCGATAGTCACAAGGAAACTAAACTAAAACCTAAATTGCTGCCATAAATCGGATATTTGGCAAATTATTCTGTTAATAGTTTATGGAGGGTGTTTCATTGAAAAATATACAGGGTGTCTCTAACTCGATAGTTATCCACATTCAATTCCCGGCTTATAACTTTTAAACGGGAAGTAATACAGAAAAATGTCTCCAATAAAAGTTTATTAGAAAAGCGAGAGTTTTTTAACAGAAAATTTGGGTATGTTTCTGGAAAAAATATTATTGATGATGTAGATAGTCGTTTCTGTTAATTCCTAAATATAATACTTTTGATTGAAAATAGAACACCTCATTCCATTAACACCACGTGTTCCAAGTTTTATTTAATTTTTTTTGTATCTTTACCGTAGACCTATACTATCGAGTTTGAAGCATCCTGTACATAAGTTAGCAATTAATCAAGAAGGCTTCAAGAGAACCTGTTTTTAAAGAGTCTAATCATTGGCTATTTGTTTAAGGTGCTATAAAAGACCAACCATTCTGTATAATGAAATCATATTTACTTCATATCATTTAAACATATATACTTCGCTCAATCTACTAACGTCATAAAGGAAACAGAAATGCCGGTCTGGTGGCAAACACCCTGTGTGTAGGATTTTGAAAAATCTATTCAAACATTAGAGTGGAACAGATATAGTAGAGTTTATGGTGAATGTACGCATTTAAGCCTTCGTGTTTGATTGTTCTATTAAATATCCGCCTGTGAGAGATTTGTTCACGTAAAAACTAGTAAACCTATTTTTTCATCGAATTCACAAATAATTCAAATTTTATACGCAAGACTACCTCTCCATTTGAGGAAAAAGACAATTTTCCAGAAATGTTACATAGGTGTTGGTGAATATCCTTCAACGTCACCAGACATCACTCCAGCTGATTATTACCCATTTAAAATTGAAAGTCTATGGAACTCAAATTAAGTTGTAAGAAACTGATTGAGCGAATTGTAAATTCTTGCAATTGCAATTGCACTTCTTGATCGGTCAGCGGTCGCACGGTTTAAGGCGTCAGTACTTGATCACTGTGGGTTCGACCCCCGCAGCCGTTAGACCGTATATAAGCTTTATTCGTGGAGAAGATTGGCACTCTTTCTGCGGGTATGGTAGGGTGGAAGGATGATGGCTTGAGTCAATGGAAGAGATTGATACCGGTTGATGTTTGAGTAGCCCCCTAATTAATGAGGTTTTCGAGGTTTCCCTCATTCCTGCACTGAATGGTGGTTAGGGCCTACCAGCGTAATTATAATTATTATTATATTAGTATTATTATAGTAAGAACAGCTGTCTGTGTGTGTTCAACATAGCGGTGGTCACATTTATTGTGGTGTTTCTTAAAATTGTAGTCGTTTTTGTTTTTTCTTGCCCGTTTTTTATTGCCATCTGCTATTTAGCATACTGTTTTATTTTTATCTTTTAAATAAATTTGTCGATTATTGACTGAATTAGACAATTAAGAAAACATTCAAATTGCAACAAGTTACAACAAAGTAATAAATTGTAATTAGTATTTTTATTTCTACAAATAAAATACCTACCACACCAAACATTGATAACTATTTCAAACTTGACAAAAAAGTTTGAATATTCTGGCATCTGCTGCAGGACTCAGTCAATATTCAAAACTTGAACATAAATTGAGAAAGGAAAACTTCTCTGAACTCAAATGCCTGAACAAAATTTTCTAAATCTATTATACAGGGTAATGTGTTTGCGAATAAACCTGCCACCAGACGTGCATTTATTTTTTGCCTATGACTTTAGTCGACTGAGGGAAGTAAGTAGAATCATACCGAATTTCACTTGATTATACAGAGTGGTTCCTTTTTTATGTAAAGTTAAAAAAATAGCCAAAATCGGTTAAATAGCCGGTATCTGGGTAATGACAATGGTTAAACACGTCTAAAACAGGTTTTTTGAGACCTCCTGTATTCACTGTTAACATATGTACATTTCCCAATGAAACACACTGTAGAAAGTACATATACTGTGCAGGTTCCCCTAATTATTTTGGAGAATTAAATTAAATGTGTATTTGTAGCCAAGTGATCTTTTCTTAATATTTCATAAACTATACCTATAGATAGTAATATTTTATTCAAATATGTGTATGCAAAATGGCCCTACATTTAGATCCGTTTCCTGTTTACCAATTTCTTTATAGTTGTTGAAATAAGCTGCTTGATTATTATTATAAACCGTGACTATGTAAGTTATTCTAATTGTTTTGGAGGAAAATTAATTAACGGCTTTCTAGTAGAAGTTTTTAATTAGATTTACATATTTCCAAGTTTCAAAAGCTTGCTTATAGATTCATTTTGAAATATTCAGGGTACCTACACATCAACAGCAAGTAGATACAGGTACAAAACCAGAGATAAAAATACAATTTTTTTGCCTATACAGTAGAACTTGTTCTGATAAAAGTTGGAAAACACCAATAGCTCATCTAAAATTAATTTTGAATAAGTCACAGACATTTATTCTTGAAAATAAATACAGGGTGTTAATGATAAGTTTGACCAAACTTCACCGATACCTATATTCGGTCAATGAAAATAGTTGTAGTTTGATATATAACAATTCTTGATTTAAAGCTAAGTTATTTTTCGAAAATCGTTTATATGATATATAATTTGCTCAAAATTAAGTAGTTTTACGTTGACCACTTTATATAAAAGTTTTGTTGGATTGTTTTGCCTTCTATATCACTGTATTCATAAAATGTTTGAAAATGAAAATTTTTGTTTTGTATTTTAATAGAGAAAATCTAAAATCTTCTTCTTCTTCTTAGTTTTCATTTTAATGTGTCTTTAGACATGATATTATTTTTGTATGTCCATACAAATTTTACATTTCTTTGATTACGTAAGTGTTGCAAGTGTGTTGTAAGTGTATGGTGTTACAAATTAGTAGGTGAAGCCTTTAACCACATATTTTTTGGACTAAAAACATGGGACTTTTCGTATGCTACTTTTCATTTTGGAGCTTCATTTTCAAAATATATGATGTCAAAATAAAAATGTTAAAAGTGAGTCTTATTGATTCTGTGATTCTAGAAATATTTGTTTGAAATTTGGCACATATTTTCATCTTAAGTCCGCAGTGCTAAAATATTAAAGAACAAACGGAAGAGAGAGGTTGTAGAACCCACAAATTCACCAATTTATTTTTTTTTGAGTACACCTTTGGTTTTAGAAAAATGTTTTTAAACAGAGCGTGTTTTTCTTCAGTTTTTTCACACTTATAAGATTTTGATGATATACGGTTTCCGAGAAATTGCAACTTTTTTGGATGTGCTAGGTTTGGCACCCCTAAGTATTAAATGGTCATTCCATTTTATTCAGTAATCAAAACGCATAACTAACAGAAAAAAAAACAAAAATTTTACTCATACTAAATGGTCACATGGGTACAACCTTGACCTTCATCTAGGGCTACTTTAATGAAACAGTACAGAATTTGTTGGAAAATTTGTAGTTTCAGCCGAAAGTGTTCGTCGTACAATTCGCTTCCTTAGCTGTCAGTTAGTATTGATACGAGCATATAAACAAAATATTGGGGTTGAGGTCAGGGAACGGGATGGTCATTTAACAAGTGCAAGCCATTCTCTACCAATCCACAGATTAGAAAAGGTTTCATTTAAAATTTTGATCGTAATGTGGAAGAGCACTATTAAGTTGAAACCACATATTTTAACGAAACACTACAGGCAAATCATCAAGTCCATGAAAGAGTCGTGTAAAAAAAAGAAGAAAAATCAGAATTTATGTTTTCTATTTGGTTCATATGGTTCCAATAGTAAGTAAAGAACAGCAAAGGGAACACATTGTACAAGATGATTAGCAGTGCAGGCAGAAATCACATATTTCCCAAAACATTCCTTACTTTTTGTTAAAATAGCCCAAGTATGTAGGTATTCATGAAGGTGGTACCCATATTGAACATTTAGTTTAATTTAATTAAATTATTGTCTTTTCTTACTCTGTCTTGTTAGTTGTGGCGTTTTGTTCATTTCAATTTACTAAATAACATGGGCATGATGATTTAATGCTTAGTGATATTTAATGTGTGCCTAACACATCTAAAAAATTGCAATGTTTCCTAAACCAAGCCTCAAATCAAAATATTATTATATGTGAAAAGAAAGTAAAATACGCTCTATTTACAATAATATTATGAAACCATAGGCGTACTCAAACAAATGGAAGGAGTCCCTAGATACTGCAAACCCCTTTTTTTCGTTTGTGCTTTGATAATTTAGATCAAAATTATTCGGATAATGTGCCGACTTAAGATAAAAGTATGTGCAATGTATGTATTTGAAACAAATATCTCTAAAATCACCGGAACTATAAATACAAATCATTTTAAAAACTTTTACTTTGACAGCCTGTATTTTGAAAATTGAGCGTCTAAATAGGAAGTAACATAAGAAAAGTGTAATTATTTTAGTAAAAGGAATATGTGTTTAAGGGTCTACCAATGACCTACTAATTTGTAACGCTGTATATTACAAATGTGTGATTATTATTACCTATTAGATATAATTCTTTATTTTCTTCTAGTAAATATATTTTTAAAATCAGTACAAATATATGAATAAAAAAGACATTCAGCTTGATTTTAATAAAATTAATTCACCATTAATTATTATAATATACTTGTTATGGATAAAAGGTTTCCACATGATTTAAAATTTGTATTATCATTTTTTATGTTGGCAGGAACGTCAATTATTTCTGTTTCAGAGTTTTCTTTTCTTTTAAATGAAACTAACAAAAACATTTCTCACGACTTTAAAAAAAGAGCAAAAAGTTCGTACTCCGGTTTACAAATAATGAAGTAGGTTGTATTCTGCCACAATGCAATTACAAGAAAATAAGAAAATGGAACATATACTTAAAAAAATACTGTGAATTAGGTAATATCCGGGTTGATATGGAAGATATGCCTGTTAGTAAAACATTTTTGTAAAGAAAATAAAATTGAATGCCAAATTTAATATGAGATATTTGTGCGTAAATAAATTGTCACCTTTTTGTATTTGAATCGGACATTAATATTGATAACCTTGTCCGCTGACGTTGTTGTATTCACGTGAAAATATTGAAAACATAGTTACACAACGACCGGCTTCTTTATTGTCTGTTTATAGTGCCATCGTTAAACAAAGTTGCATAAAACTATGCAAGTGTCGGCCATTAGAATTAACTCAAATATAATTAATGCAAATTTTATAACACCAATGACAAAAAATATGATAAAGAAATACTCAACAGTGTTTTTGTTGTGTTACAAAGAGAAAGTGTAAATATTAAAATTAGCGTGAGTAAATATTTGCCAAGGTAATCTAATTCGCAGGATTTTTAAAGCAAATATAAACATCCATCCAGTGCATTGAATCACTCCACAAATTTTACGCATGTTAATGTAAAATTCACAGTGAATGAAAAATCATTTTATTTATATTGCGGCTCGCATAATAGCCTTCGAAAAAAATTAACAGGTTATATAATTGGCTTCTTAAATGAGTTTTCGCATTATACCATTACCGGCAAAAAAACTAAATAAGTCGATACGTTATTCCCACCGTAAAAAAGGTAATCGCCTGATAACAGTGTAAAACAGGCCAGATGAACTGTCTCACCTGCCAAAGACCGGTTGAAAGCCCCAGCTCTGCAAAGAACCCAGTCCGCCGTCTTAATGCTTGCTGAAAAAACGGGCACTAGCACAGAACCGTTTCATTTCACAGAGCACTGAACAAAACACAGTTTTGGGCACTTCGTCGTGTGCAGTGTTATCGATATCTGCTTGGTTCAAACCGTGCGCGACACTTGGAGTTATCTGGGCATTCTGAACGCGCTGAGTCAAGCTTCTTGACTGGGCTCAGTTAAGCGGCTGAGCGCTATCCCACAGCCACTAGAAGTGGTTCAACCGTCCTCGTCTTGCCTTCGCGGACCCAGGAGGACGGTTCTGCTCCGGCCCCACCAAGAGCAGCGTGTTTTGTCACCTCTTACCTGGTGACGACGCCGATCGGGATGATCGGCAATTGCACTGGGTGCATGCCGGGAAAAGAATTCCTTAGAACTGGAGTTATGCAAAGGGTAGAAGTTTCACACTTTTGGTCCTTGTACACATTTTTAACATTCCCGGATGGTCCAGTTCTAATAATGTATGCTTAAAGGTCTTATCTTAATATCAAAATGTAAATTATAATGCCCGTTTGGTAGCAGCGTCCTGCGTTACACTCACGGTGATCTGAACTTGCTGGAAATCTAACTTTTCGTTCTCTCTTTATCTTAAGTTTCATAATTGTCATTGGTAAACGTATTCAAATTTTTATTCAATTCACAGGGTGAGGAAGACCCTGAAGCTGGTTGTATTTATTGTTTTCTTGCAGTATTTAATTATAAAATCTTGTACGATTACCGTAGCTCCTTTGGAATTGTCTTCAACTCTAGAAAAACACACATAGGGTGAATCATGTTATAGATAAATATATGTATCCGACATATATTCCTTTATTTAATAACTATAAAACGTTTACAACTAAAAATTAGTCACTATGTGTATGTCATTAAAACTGAACCATAACCTAGTAAACATACATAACTTTGCATTTTGCAACTTTTATAGTACAGTATAGTACTAATTATTATTTTATGCAAACATCGCCCATTATTGTTAATATTGTTGCTATTATAGTATTAACAGAATTTAATTCCCCAACAACACAAGTTTAAAAATATATCAACGTGAAGTACACTGAAGTATATCTTGCCCTGGAGACCTACATGGCGACTGCATCAGATGTTAAAAATAAAATATCGCATACGGTGTTTAGTTTGAAATAATTTTTCAGTAACTTACTCTTGGCAAATTTAATGTTTCACGTATTTTTTGTGTATTTACAAACATGTCGTAGTGAAATGCCGAGATGGTGAATACGGTGCTGATTTATGGGAAGTGTGACAAGTGCAAATTATGACCACAAATCTAGAAAAAATATAGACAGCGTCGATTCATTATATAGACCACGTGACATGTGCCGCGTTTTCTAGGGGCTAAGGTCCAGAAAATGGATATTTTATTTGCTTTTATGTTGGCGGTTGTGCAAATATGATGGCTGCATTGCAATATGAAATTAACTAACTTGTCATTTTAAATGTCATTAAAGAATGTGACATGAATGTGACCAATCACAGTAAACAAATGAGCATCACGCTACAATAGAACCAACGTAAATTGGCATAAAAACCAAGTTTTAGCGATTCTGGACCTTTTAGGGCAGCCATGAATTAGCGGTCGCCAGCAATATGACACTGGTACAGTCTATATCTTTTCTAGGTTTGTGATTATGACACATCAAAAACGTTTTCCGAGTAGACAAAATATGCTGAACTCTGTTTGAACGACATTAAACAACTGCAGTAGTGCCTTGATGGTACACGTGCAGCAGCGTTTTTATGTACATTTGCGTGTTTTTTTGTTACTCTTTGTGGTTTTTGCCGACGAAAGGAATCGACCTACTCGTGGTCGTCGGATCGAGTACCTCGCTTTAACCAAAAAGAACAGTTGAGATAAGGAGAATACTCCAGCAATCACTCAACAAGTACCAAAATCATTGCAATGACAAGTTTTATTGTAAACAAGAATAGAGAAAATGATTTAACATTCTTGGAATCTCTCCAAATATCATTCCTGGAAATAAATATTACTAAGGTAGGTGCTACCTCATCTACATTTTGTAAATATATTTTTTATAAGCGGCGCAAATTGATACACATGACAACGCAGTACTCTGTCACTACCCTTGACACATTTGACTTATGCGGAATATACTTAACCTAGCGCCTAACCGCCAGCGATAAATTTTGGTTTAATAGGTATAGGTTCGAATAAAAAAAAATTATTTGGAAATTTTTTTTACGGATGCTTTTGTTAAGTCTTAGTTTTCTTATCCCTTCTTAAATTATTTGCACATTGTCATAGTCAACCCTGTATACACATAAACCTACAGGCCACGGGCAGAATAAAATATAATCTTGAATGGTAAGTAATTTTTCCCTTGTTCGCTATTTAAGCATTTAATTGTAATTCTTTCTATCAATAATTTCTCGTATTTTTGTCGCAGATGTTTTCATGAGTGAAAACTTGTTTATAAAAAGACATAGAATTTATCAATTGTATGTTAAAGGGAATATCTTTATATATGAAAAACGTAAAACATCTCTGACCGATAGTTTTGTTCATTTTAGGAATCTTGGATTACAAACCAGTCTTGGATCGAGTAGAGATGTCATGTTCTAAAAACATATATTTTCTGGATATTTGTAGATATGTGGATATACTTAACAAGAATAGTTGCCAGTGATCAAAGACTTTCAAATCATTAAATAATAATGCCTTTGAATAAGTAACGCAGTTCGCCTGAGCCAATTTTGCGTCACTTCAAGTCTCTTCAAATAATTACTCCATTAGTCCTTCCCAAGCTCGTATACCATACACATGCAGTTGGACTAAAGTAGAATATAAAATTTGTTGAAAGTATCTTAATTCTATCAACTATAGGTATATGAAAATAAATAGCACCTTCATTAAGATAGAAAAAGTTGAGTATGAAAATGCAATTATATGAACTAAATTTATATTTGTTCCATTCAAGAAAGATAGTTCAGTTAAACTCTATGTTCCTAAAGGAATAGGTGCAACCTCAAAGTAAAGAATCTGACAGTTGTGTAATCAAAAGCGACAATAAAGTTAGTTTGTCTACGTGACGCATTCTTACGCTAACCCAACATAGAGGTTACAATATAAACTAATGACTACTAGATGTAGAAACTTCTATCGGCTAAATATAGATATAGAATCAAGCAGTCGCATTTATCGTCGGCCTAACGAGCTAACAAGCCCGAAAGTGGTAGGTACATGTCTGGTATCACCTGGACTCTGGACCTGACTGTTTGCTATAGGTTTTTCTAGTGTAAATTTATTGCTGGTATTAGGCCCCAGAATAGTTGTTTCTTGAAATTCCGGTACATCTAATCGTCATTGAATTATTACCGTATTTAGAAAACAAAATTGTACTATTTTTTAGTGTTGAAAAAAAGTTACAAAAAACGTTATTAAATTAAAACGTGGCGTGAAAAGTTTTGTAAACGGTAATAAAACTCTGAATAAAACATGTTTCATAAAAGTTTGTTGACTGTTTAATTCTGTTATTTAAATGTAGTTTAATAATATTTAACAAATGTTTCATTTTAGTTAAAAATAACGTTTTCTCGAGCAACATATTTTCGTTGTCTCAATATTTGGTTTTCAACCACTTTTAAATGTTTTTAGACGTATGCGTGCCCATTGGGTAATTTCTACGTTGGAATTAAATAAAAGTCACCACCACAGATAAATTAGCTATATTTATCTGTGCCTTCACAACAATTGTTCTATATTACTTGGAAAATGGACATACAGGATAATTTTAAAATATATAGTTAACTATAGATTGTTCCAACATGATTTATTTAGAGATGCAATTGTACCACTAATTATACATTGATGACTCCTTTGGTGACATTTTTGAATACTAAATAGAAATAAATTTATTTATCATTTTAGACGTATAGGACAATTTAAGTAGGAAATGCAGAACACACTCTCAAAACAAAAGAATACAAAAAAGTCTATAAAATACATACCAATCGTAGACTCATTAAATAATATACACAAAAAGACAATAAACTCACGAAGAACACTAACATTTGACATAAATGAAAGGATTGAAAATAATCATAGATCTTTATTGGACAATATTCAAATTTAGAGATTCTATGTCTAGGTAATACAAACAAATTTGAATACCTCGTTGCATATTTGTGATATAATGAACTTACGGCATATTTATAGATACTTTCCTTGATATACAGCAAATTGCGAAAAATGAAAATGCATGGAAAAGTCATGATTTTGTGATTAGCAAATATAGGTTCTCTAGAGTGAATGTTAAAATAAATATGGCTCTTATGATTTTTTTCTGATATATAAATACTCTAGAACTATCAGAGGCATTACCCCAAAAGTATAACATTGTATAATTGAGAATAAAGCAGGCTGCAGTAAACACCGAGCAATGAGCTCTAAGGCATTACTTGCTTTATTTTAAATATAGCATAATATACTTGATAAAATTTTTTAACCAGTACACTAATATGTTCAGACCATCTTAGGTTATTATCAATATCAATATACAAACCCAAGAATTTTGTGCATTTCGTAGACATTATATTTGTATTATTCACAGTGAACTGCAATAAAAGCTCACAAGCTGTATTTAAATTATGAAAATAGATGCACTCAGTTTTCCCAATATTTACAATTAACCCATTTTTCTCACACCACCTTATAAATGACTGAATAAGTGTTTTAGTTAACAACTGGAGTTCATCATGTGTCCCAGCTGAGACAACCAAGGATATCGTCCGCAAAAAGTGTAATTACATTTGCATTATTCATATTTGCAGGTAAATCATTAATGAATAATATAAAAATTAGCGGTCCCAGCACAGACCCTTGAGAAACTCCAGTGTTCACATTGTAAAGATCAGAACTGTAGCCATATATCCTAACAAACATCTTCCTGTAAGAAAGATAATCAACCAACCAGTCAAAAAATATTCCACGAAATCCCAAATTAAAGAGCTTATCTTCGATAAATTTAAAGTTTAAGCAATCAAATGCACGATATAAGTCAAAAAAGGCCCGTAACCTGATTACCTTTATCTAATTCGGTATATACAGGGTGGTCGCGATGTAATGGGCCAAAATTCATGACTAGATTCCTGACGTGAAAATAATGCGATTTAGACAAACTCACCTTAGTCCAAAAGTTGATACTTACAGAGATACAGGGTGTTTAATGCAAACTATTATTTTAGTTTTTTCTTATTTATTTGATAATAAATGCTCAAATCGAGATGAAATTTTGGTGTTAGGCGTTTTCTGGGGCGAAAGATTGAAATATATCCATGGTTTGCTTGTAGCTCATAGAGAGCGCCACCTGCGCTAGGTCGAATGCGTTGAAAACGACAGAACTTTTTTATCTTTCAAAAATCTAATTCTCAAGTAGCAAATTCTGATTTTACAACTTCTTTAACACAAAAAAGCTATACTTTTTGATAGTCCCTATCTTGCACCGTTCTCGTAAAATTTGCCATTGAAAATTCCAATGTATTTGCATTCAATTACAAATCGGCAAAAATTTTCAAGTAGGCTTATGTTAAAATCCAATTTTGACATTTTCCACGTATCTTAGTGCTGTCAGTAATATTACAGTATTATTCGTGCCTTATTAAAAGTATTCTTTACTTTATGATCTAAATCGTAGTGTGAGATAACATGCCACCCCATCATTTATTTTCAAATGGAGAAATGCGCGATATGGTTTGCGTTTATGCGCGATATGGTTTGCGTTTATGCGCAATCAGATTATGTTGGACGTCGAGCGCTTCGTCGGTATTCAGAGTTGTATTCGAATAGAAGCCAACCAAATCGGAAACTATTTCAAGAACTTTTTAATAGACTTGGAGAAACTGGTAGTTTTCGTCCTAAAAGAGATAACGCAGGGCGTACTGTTACAGTTCACCAAGAAGAAGAAATTTTAGTAAGAGTGGCAGCAAATCCAGAAGTTAGCAGCAGGCAGGTAGCTAGAGAAACCGGTGTTAGTAAAACAACAGTTCTCAAAATCTTTCACAAGAAAATTTATATCCCTACCATTTTACACCAGCAGACTTACCAGCTAGATTACAATTTGCTCATTTTATGCGCAATCAGCAAAACCTCGACCAGGAATTTTTGGATAATGTACTATTCACTGATGAAGTGACCTTTACTCGTCGAGAAATTTTCAATTTTAGAAATAAGCACATATAGGATAATGAAAATCCTCACGTAGTCAGTGAGCGTCACTTCCAACATGAATTTAAGATAAATGTTTGGTGTTGAATCATAGCAAATCACCTTTTGAGTCCACTTGAGCTTCCTCCAAATCTAAATGGTGACTTGTATTTAGATTTCCTGCAGCACCATTTAGTTGACTACCTCGACGATTTACCACTGAATACACGGCAAAATCTATTTTTCATGCAAGATGGAGCTCCCCTCATTATTCTGTCAGAGTACGGAACTATCTTGACCATATTTTTCCGGATCGTTGGATCGGTCGTAGTCGAATATTATGGCCTCCTCGTAGTCATGACTTTAATCCTTTGGATTTTTGTTTCTGGGGCTACATGAAATCAGTTGTCTATACAGAAACTATAAACACCCGCGAAGAGCTATGGCAGAAAATTGTAAATGCCGCCGAATCATTTCGTAACAAGAATCTCTATTTTAAAATACGGCAGTTTTTGAACAAACGCGTTAATAAATGTATTGAAGTTGAAGGCGGACATGTTGAACATTTATTGTAATATTCGATATTCAATTGTTTATCACAATTTATAATTTGAAATAAACTCTAGTTCTTTTTGACATTCGTACCTTATTTTGATTACTCGAATTACCAAAGCTAAATATCTTGAGAACGGTGCAAGATAGAGACTATCAAAAAGTATAGCTTTTTTTTGTAAAAAAAGTTGTAAAATCAGAATTTGCTACCGGAGATTAGATTTTTGAAAGATAAAAAAGTTCTGTCGTTTTCAACGCATTCAACCTAGCGCAGGTGGCGCTCTCTATGAGCTACAAGCAAACCATGGATATATTTCAATCTCTCGCCCCAGAAAACCCCAAACACCAAAATTTCATCTCGATATGAGCATTTATTATGAAATAAATAAGAAAAAACTAAAATAATATTTTGCATCAAACACCCTGTATCTCTGTAAGTATCAACTTTTGGACTAAGGTGAGTTTGTCTAAATCGCAATATTTTCACGTCAGAAATCTAGTCATGAATTTTGGCCCATTACATCGCGACCACCCTGTATACTTTCAATCAGAGTACATGCAGCTGATTGTGCTGATGTGCTTGCTCTGAAGCAATACTGTGAATTATTGAGGATGTTAAATTTGTTTAAAAAGTTTAAAATTTTATCATATATTATTCTTTCAACTACTTTGGATCGTACATTCGGTATAGATACTGGACGGTAGTTTGTTATATTTTCAAAGTCACCTTTTTTGTGTAGGTATAGGTATAGGTTGTGTATAGGTATTTCATGAATTTTCACTGTAACATCCTATATTAGAAGTCGAATATTTCCCTTCCTATTTTAAATATTTTTCCAACTGCAAGCATTTTGTAGACATATATTGAACAAATAAATTCCGAGAAGTTTAAAATAGATATCTGGCAAAATATTTTGAACCAATTAAACAGTACTTAATATCAGATCGGAATACTCCAACTTTAACAATTATTCAGCACAATTCATTAATCATTAATAAGACATGCTTTCGGAAATTATAAGCTACTGCGTCATTAAAATGACTAATTTTTGCAGAATAAACACAGCTGCAAATTATTGTAAAGTCAAAGTTATCCTAGGATAACAATATTCACAGACACTGCATCTTCACAGAATAATTCGAAGAATCAGACTTTAAATGTCTTTAGGATTAGCGTAAAAGCATTAACGGATTAAAATGCTTCAGTGCTTTGCAAACTTTACTTTGGCATACCTTTTGGTTCGCAGTGAAGCAGTAAAATTTGCAATTTAATGCAGTATTAAACCTGAATTTACCAGAAAAAATGTCCAAAAAGTATTCTAATGAATATGAATTCCAAACAATGTGATAATGAAGAATCGATCCAAAATAAATGTTTTTCTTTATCGTACAGTGGATAAAAATATATTTGTGACGTCATCGTTGTTTGAGATATGACGTCATCGACAATTTTTTTAAATGGCAATCCCTAATTTTGACCATGCCATTTGAAAGAGCGTGTCATTCTACATACACACATGAATTTTGGTGTTTAACAAAAATTTCAAGAAAATTATGTTTGAATTTAAAATTTTATTTTCACGGAAATGTATCACCCAAGAAGGGGGAAGGGGGCCGATTGAGTGGCTGGTGTGGTGCTAATGAATGACTTTGGTAGTTTGCTATAAGTCTTTCAAATGCTTACACATATTTATATTTTATAGACATATATTTTCTGTGACCCATCTTCACCTTATGTAAATAATTTAATGCTACTTTATTTTACTAAAAATTATTTAATATTATTTCAAATATTTGTGGTAATTCTTTCAAAACACTTAAAATTTAAAATAAAAAATGCTGAATTTGACTTTGAGAATAACAATTGTTGTCTAAAGTAGTTCATATCGTAAATAAAATAATACAATTCTTTATACATACGAAATTTTATTTCACATTAAGTATATTAGTTTTCAATTTTGTTTAAATTAATTGCTTTGCATAAATCTATCATAGTAAAAAGTAATTGTGGATTAGAACAAAAGTATTACAAATAAATATAGATAAATTTATATCGGGTTAAAGGTGATGAAATGTTTTATCTGACGATGTCAAAAAAATATGTGGCTTCCATTTAAAAAAATCAGGTTATCCATGATTGAAGTTTTCAAAATTAGAGCGACGATATCAGCCATAACAAACTGAGTTCATAATTGACTTTCTAGCTCTTGGTAGTATGGAGGTTGGTCAATAATTTCCCAAATCACAGCCTCGTATGTTGCCGCCCACCTCTGATATTCAATTGTTTCTAGACATCAACTTTTTGACAAAATATCGAATAACTTCCAAACGGTACGATTTAGGCACAAAGTATGGTACATAAAGTCACACTAGAATTGACCGAGGAATCCAAATATGCAATAATATATAGGGGGTTCCATTTAAAAAAATGCAACTTTAACATGAATCACCCTGTATATGTCTAGGAGGTGTGTATTTGTAAATCATTTTCGGACTGCTCTCTTTTTACAAAATTGTATTGGTAAGTCCCATGTACATTCAAAAAATGTTCTCTCTTTGGTAAATTTTGAAACACCGTGTATAACATAACATATTTGTACCATAAAAAACTATTATCTTACTCCAATGTCGTCCATTTCCTCCTATAATGCATATAAAGCTTATTGAATATCAAATTGAGGCTTGAAATGAAATTGGCTTGAGATTAGCACCTATAAGCCTAATGTTTACGTTACATAAACTGAAATGGAATCTAATCTACATAAAATGTATGAAAGTAAGTGAATTATATTATTAAAATAATGTATTAGGTAATGTAGACTCTAATATTAGCTTGCCAACTGCGATTAGAATAGAGAATACATTACTTATTGCCATCTGATGTCAATTTTTTTATCAAGCATGTAATTATCTAATCACAAACACTTTGAACACTTGTCGAACGTATTCCACTAATGTGGCAGTGTCACCTATTCATTGGTGGAAATCTCCAGCATGATTTTATCTATTTGGCGTCCCAAACATGCGTTTAAATTAAGAGTGTATAGTGTGTTAGGTTGTTGTATGGGGACGATAGCCATTGAAGGGTTAAAGGCAAAAATTCAATTCATGTGTTAAGTGTTTTACATTTCCCTACAACTAAACTGTCACATATTCCAGGAAATTATTCACCCAAATAAGGGCAAGCTTTTTCCATTAAAATCAGTTTCTCTGAATTAGAATCAGCTAAACCACCGACAAAGTATACGTGCCTGAACTCAGTAAACTATTTTTTACGGATCGCTTTGAGATTATAGCCGAAAAGGATCGTTTTAAATGGAGAAGAAAGGATTTTTGGGCGATGCGCTGATATCCATAATTCTCATGTTTCAGAGATGTTTAGAATTCGTCTGCCCATTACATATTCTACGATAGACGACTCTTCACCAAGCGGTTATTTTTCAAAGCGTTGACGTAGGTAGATTTATTTAGGCTTTACAAAGTTTGATATCACCGCTATTTTACATTCTTATGTGAAAATGATAAATTTAATAGCGTTTATGGTACCTATAATAGCACACTTTTATAAAACACAAAACTCGCCTAGATATGACATATTGGTATTATACCAATAATTTTTTAGTCTTTGTCTTAATGCACATACAATGGATAGAGAGTGATTTTCGCTTGTAAAGTCATTAGCGTCGCTAAGGAATTTAAAAATATAATAGCGTTACATATCAGGGGTGATAAAGTTTCGCACAATATTAATTACACATTTGTTCGCTATTTTTTTTTATAATACGCCTTTTTTAAAGCAACAACAACAATAATAATAATACGCGGTGTAGAACTAACTACATCTATCGGCCGTTCGCTACTCTATGCCGGACTGAAAATGTCACAGGCACGAAGCGTTCTACATGCAGTAGACACCATTGAAAGCTGTCGACCTTTATCGCGATCGGCGAGAAACGATATTTTGCAAACACGGAATTCCAGGAAACAACTACTCTGCAGGCTAATGCCCCGACCAGCATTGAATTACACCTGGAAAACCTATAGCAACAGCTAGAGTCATTCTACACCGCGTACTCATGGTCCCTTCTGTCGGGTTAGACAGACGAAAGCAGCTAGGATTATTCGTCGGATACCTCACCTATGGCATACTGATGAGAGCTAATAAGCTCGAAACCGGTATATGTCTGGTGGGCGTCTGACGAATGACTCTAGCTGTTGCTATAGGTTTTCCAGGTGTAATTCAATGCTGGTCGGGGCATTAGCCCGCAGAGTAGTTGTTTCCTGGAATTCCGTGTTTGCAATAATAATAATAATAATAATAATAATAATAATAATAATAATAATAATAATAATAATAATAATAATAATAATAAGTCCTGATACCAGCTGCAGTGCCTGCCGCCAGGCGCCGGTGACGCTTATGCATCTCCTGTCGGCCTGTCCGGTATATGCGGCCACAGCGTATATCCAAAGACACGATTCAGCCTTACGGGTGTTGTATTATCATTTACAGCACTCATATGAGATAGACGAGACGCTAGTGCTGCCTTATGCTCCGGGGGATATAGAATCCGTTGTGGGGAATGAGAAGTGCTGAATTTATTGGAACTATTCATTCCCCACCCTCAGGCAAATTCATGTAGTCCTCCTCGACCACCAGCTTAGGACGATGTTTGTGATTGAGTTCTTGGCTCCCGCAGAGAACAACATCGTCCTAAAAGAGGAGGAAAAACGGAGGAAGTATCGAGATCTTCTTTCCGAGCTCCGCAGGCTGTATCCAGACCACTCTGTTAAGGCTGTGGTGCTAATTATAGGTGTCCTGGGTGGAATGAGACATACGCTGCTTTCTGAATTAAAGATCATACCGACTTGCCGAAATTCGGCAGAGATCTTAGCCGGAAGAATGCAGAAGGCAATCGTCCTTGGTTCGCTACGTCTGCTCAGAACACACGATTTACGGGCGCAATGATTACTGACTCCACGGAGTGGAGAGTGGTCATAGCTTGACTCTTCAGAACATCTCCGAATGTGTCGGAGCTTCGGAAGGTGTTCACTGAAAAAAAAAATAATAATAATAATAATAATCTCTACCCCTCATTCAAATCACGAGAGTAGCCCAGAAGTCGAAGAGTAATAGTTAACATGGTATTACGTATTTATCATGGAACGATTGAAGTTAATGTGCTTGTGGTGATTATTGAAACATGTTTGTTAATAAAATCATTGTAATTGTGTACAAATTGCAGTAATTATGCATTCAATACTTTGTGTTATTGCTGAATCCACCATTTTGATAATAATAATTCTATCTCTCATTCTAATCACGAGAATTAGCCCAGAAGTCGAAGACTTTTGCTAGATGGGGGCGGTATATTATTATTATGCATTACCGCATTTGAGCCCAGGAACGGCTTACGTTAGAAAAACGATATTATTGTGTAATGTCAAGAAATTGGGAAAATATTTGTTAAACATTGGTTTAATATCTGTCGACTCGTGTTACATCATATCTCTTTAGATTCACAGTTACCTGTTGGTATCAACATTAGACAAGTGAGTACCTATATTGATAAATATTGTGACATTACATACTTTCAGTTTTTGTAACATTCGAAAATTATATAACACTTGTGGTTTGTTTGTCACCCTTTTCTTAAGAAAATGAAAAGAAAAAAGAATGGTTCAATAGCTAGCAATTCAACTTACATTGCTAAACATACCTGAGAGCAGCAGTTTTTAGATAGCTATTGTTTTATTATTGTTATTAATCTAATAATTTTGCGGTTGAAAAAAAAATTGAGAGGTATATTATTAGTTAATTACATTTAACCGTGAAAGTAAGTATTACATTTTACACAATGTTTTGCAAACTAGCTGCCATACGACTATGAGAACTGTACTTTCAATTTATCGTTATCGAAATACCAGATATGGTAACGGTAATGAGAGCTTAAGTCGTCTAATAAAATTTCTAAGAAACAAGTACGTAATTTATGTGTGGTAATCTCTATGAAGATAAAAGACAAAATATGCAATAAATTAATGTTAATTAATAATACCAGAGGCAAATATATTTAAAATCAACAGCATAAAACCGAATAATGGAATTTTGGCCAGCCAATATTTTTACAATTAATACCCTGAAGGAAGGTTATATTCTACTATTTTATTGATGTGACAAACGCCTGGCCTACTATGAAGGGTAATTTTTGCAGAAAGAGGTATTAGGTATTTTTCTTATCAAAAAGATAATATTACCAGGCTATTCAGCACTCATCAAAACACCCATATACTAAATTTTATCAACAAATGTATATTGAGTGTTTTTTATTTGGTGCCGAAATATCAGACAACTAAAAATTATAATAAGTAGATCAAAGACTGCCACAAAAGTGAAAACAAATACCAATCGGACAAAGAACATACCTACAAGTTTAACGCTTTAAAATATGCCCACAGTAAAAATTATTAACGTACAAAAAATGTTGGTAATGAATTATAAATACTAAAAGTAAAAAAAGTACAAAAAGTTAATCTCAATTATTAAATTTTAGTTTTCTCCACCATACCTCTTTCCAGGGGAACACATTTTTGCAATCGTCTCCCTAAATTTAAAATTACTTCGTTGCTAACATCTTACTATTAATAATTCAATATACTTTTTGTACATTAATTGTGTTTACTGTAGTCGCAAAAAATAATTTTAAATTTAAGTAGACAATTGAAAAAATGTGTTCGACTGGACGGAGACATGAGGAAGAAAACGTTTTGCAATTTTCTGTTTAACAATTTAGTATTCATTACATTTTTTGTATGTTCATTATTTATACTGTTGCCGCAATTAAATGTGTTAAACTTGTAATATATTTTTCTTTGTCCGATTGGTATTTGTTTTCACTTTCATGACAATCTTTGTCCTTATTATAATTTTTAGTTGTCTGATTTTTCGTTTAGCACCCCATAAAATATAAAATAGATATTTTTCGATCAAATTTGGTTTAACTGTATTTTGAAGGGTGCTCAATAGCCTGGTAATATTACCTTTTTGATAAAAAAAATGCCTAATACCACTTTGTGGAAAATCATACTTGGCCAAGCTTTTGTCACATCAATAAAATAGTTCAGAGAATATAACCTTCGAAAACGAGACACACTCTATATTTAAATTGATTATACAATAATAATTGTAATGAGATAGTCTTACATATTTTGGCCTAGGGCTAGGCTTTGGCCCGAGAACAACATGGCAAGTCAAATAATCCCAGCTAAAGCTAGGTTCGTTCACTTTAATTATGTTATTGACAGTGACCAGGTACCGAGGTCACGGCATTACAGTTTGGGAAATTACTATATGTATATCAAATAATAGTACTGGCTGCGAAAGCGTAAAAACCACTACACATATGGTTATTTAAAACATGCTTCAAAGCGGCTACCATCCTTTATTTATTTTTGATCTCTTCAATAAGGTAAGCGTTTTTAAATATCGTTATTAAATTGATGTATTGGTATTTATTTTACCTTAACTGATTTTAAAACGTTTGGTGGACAGTTTTTATTAACTATTTTTAGTTCTAAACGATACGTAACTATCATCGAAAAACACAAAGGCAATGCTGATATCCACAGTATGCAAAATGCCCTGAAGTATATAAGAAATACGCGAAACGTAAGTGTCCACATCTAGTGGTGCTGGTCCTAAATTCTTCATCAGTTGCGGAAAAATTGTAGATCCGTTTTATAATTACTTTTAAGTGTTTAACGTACTGTCGCATTTTTAGCAGCTAAAATTAGTCGTCCACTAATCAGAATGGGTATAGAGTGAATTATTATTTTATTATTACTTGAACAGTTGTCAACATTACGGTTCATTTGATTCTAGGAAGGGTAGAAATGACTGCTCCCTTTTATGAAAATAATCAAAGAGCTAATGGGACAGTAGAAATGATTAATCAACAACACTTTGATAAACATGTTCATAAAACAAGAGGAGTACATTTTGGAGTTAGTGGCCAAGCTTCAGGAGCCTGGATCTCTAGGTAATAAAAAGCGACACCCCGACAGAAATTAAATAGTAGATGTGGCCGTGTTACTATAAATCTCAGAACGGGAAGTAATTTCCCTAGATTGTTTCTTATGGGGTTATTTAAAGGCCAATGTATACGTTTATCAGAAACGGAATCTCCTCGAATTGCGACAGAAAATAACGGATGCCTGCAGAAATATTGCTCCACAGACGATAAAAAAGTGCGTGAAGAGTGCAAAAACGGATTTTATTATTGTCAGAGGGTTCAGAAAGTATATATCGAGCATTTACTCCGTTTAGTATTGCTATGGTCATTAAAGAAAAATTAAATCATACCACTATATTAAGAAGGCTTAATACGTCTATTTTCCGTGGATTAAAGACCTTTTAACACACTAGTAGATTAGAATTCATAATACCATTTTTCAGTTTTATAGCATTTTATTTAGAATTATTATTATTAACATTGACACTTATCTCAAGAACGATCTTGTCATTTTAGCATAGAATATTTTGTTCATGTCGAAAGGCAGCAAACTGTTTCTCCACACTGAAAAAGTAGGATAGTAGGACCTCTTCCCTAACTGCTCCTTCTTCTTTGCCCTTTTTTGTCAGTTATCGAATTCCTCCAATTCCTTTTCGTACACACTTTTGCTTTCCGCTGGTAACAGATGTAATGTTGCTTCTTGGGCTTCTTGTTAGATTTTAGCCGGAATGAAGAAATTCTCAGCATTCGCCCTAATTTTTGTGTCGATTTTGCAAATTGTTTCATTCTTTTTGACAAATAAACAAACGCATGTCATAGTAACGATTCAAATACTCTAGTAATCAGCTGACAATCAATATTCTTGATTAAAATAAATTTGTCAAATTTGACATTTTTCAAAACCATAATTTTTGACCTGCTCTCACACGGCTTTCACTTTTCTAATTCACCGGTTTCGGCCGTGGTACAAAAAAATGTAACTCTCGGCCACGCCTCGAGTGTCCATTTCATCTCGTGGATTAAAGACTATTACCCTTATATAATTAATAACTACTACTCAGTCTAACGAGAGGTCTCTTTTCGATTTTGAACGACATGCATTGTGCCATATCATCTGACTCTACTTTCTGTAATAAAAATTGTGCGCTGAAGACTGTATCGCCGCAGCGTATGTATTATGATATTTTTTGTTTTTTATTTCTTCATATATCGTGTTTTCCTCTTGTTGTGTTGTTTATATGTATTTTACTTTATTATTTAATAAAATCAAATTCCAGTTTATATTTGATCCACCCTCGTAACTAAAACAGTATTAGAAAATGGTACAATAGTTTCGAATAATAACGTTTTTCGAACGAAATCCACACATGATTACGAGCGTCACCTATGCCCACGGCCACCTTATATCATCCGCTCGTGTAATACCTGCCAAGATTTATAGCGGCGATTTTTCCTTCCCCAGGACCTATGCCTCGCGGCACAACCAAAACTAGATCAGATCCACGTAAAACGTGGGTTTCAGTTCTCGTTATGATCCAAATTAACCTCTACTATCGTTTTACCTATTTTAGGCACTGCACAGGCATCATGTTGCCGTTAGTGCACCGTGTGAATCCCAAAACAGGAATCCTCCGTCTTCCTGGTTTGCCGAGGTATATTGAGTTCAATATTTGCTCCGTGATATGGTTATTTGTTTTGGAGCCTTGGGCAGCGGAAAACTGGAAATGAAATAGTTAATAGATTGTGCCTTAGTTGGCCATGGCTCTGAGAAGTACCCGGTTATGTGCGATATTACTTCATATCCATCGAAACGTAATTCGATTTGCAATTTACTTACCTGTGAGGTAACGTCTGATGAAAACGGAGTCTTAATAACTGAAGGAGAATGTACACGAAAAGCTTCTTCTGTACAGGGTGTCCCATAACTTATGGTCCATAGAGCAACCGAAGATAATAGACATAAAAATATGTCTTTTGAGCCAAACTTGCCTAAGTAATTTGTTACTATTTAACGAATTACAGAGTGTAGAAAATTAAAGAAAATGTTCGAAAAATGATGATAATTTTAAGACAGTTGAAGAATTACTGCAATTAACAATAAATACAAGAGTAAACTAAGCTAAGAACACTTTTTTAATACAAGCAATAGTTGTGTTAAATATATCAAGCTGGCTACTTATTAAATTATAGTTAGTGCAACACTGAAATAACGGAGATTTGATTAACATATTATTTTGAGGAACAGGAAGATGAAAGGTAACAGCAGAGCGCGATCAGAACCTGGGAATATTTAACCATATCTTTTGTAAAATGCCAGGATCATCGGCAACATTATTCATTACTTTAAACAAAAATATGGTTGAATGACACTGTCTACGAACACTTAAGCTTTTAAAACCATATCCATGAAGTAAAGAATAATGTGCTGTACCAATATTAGATCATCAACAGCAACATCATTGAACCTTTTATACCTCCTGTATAGTTGTGATTTACCCTTACTAGAATTAATTATGTTAAAATTAAACCAGGGAAGAAATGTATTTTTTCTATTTTGGGTATATTTGGAAACACTCTGATCAAAAATATTGTTTATTGTTTATTGTTGCTTAAGGAATACAAACAGGACAAACCCAAAAAGCGTAATCCCTTATAGGTACAGTGCGTTTCAATAACTTTGATAACATTTTGATCAGCTGTAACTTTTCTGTTTTTAAAGATATTGGAATGAAACAAAAACCATATTACACAGTAGACTAGCAAGTTTTTTCTTATTTGAAAAAAAAAACACAAAAGACCAATGATTTTGAGACATCTTAACCAAACTTATATTTTTTTTAAATGGAACGCCCTGTATATTATCGGATATTTGGATTCTACTCAAAATTCGAAGCATCTTTTATAAAGCATATCCTATACCTATCTTCACCTGTTTCTGAGAAATAGTTTTACAGACATGTCAAATTATCATAAAAATTGCTCTACTTGTCTGCCATTTTCCTCAACAGAACAAAATACTAAGGCTCGATTGTTACCAGCACAGCTCAAGCAATGCCGAACTTCAGCTTTAGCTCAGTGCAAAGTGTGCCATGAACAAGTAGAGCAATTGTTACAGAAATATAAGTATACAAGAAATTAAGACACGTTTAAACAAAATATAAATAACTGAATAATGAAGTGCAATGAAGCAGTATAAGAAAAATACCTAGCACTAATTTAAATATAATTATCGAAAATATTTTTTTAAAGTCCTATCAAAGGAGCTACTTGAGACAGAAAAAACATCAACGTTAATATCGTTCGAAATATTATTACAAGAGGATAAACATCTATTTAAAGGCGAATTGAAAAAATTATTGGTATTGGCAAAATCACAGTAAAATATATTTGTATTTCTCGTGAAATATGATGGAACGTTATAATATAATTAATAAGATTATTAATTTCAATAGAATCAATTAGATTATTAACAACTTTATAAATAAATTTAATATCAGTTATGCGTCTTCTACTTTCCAGAGATAATAAGTTCAACCTATCTTGAATTAAAAAACTATCTACAATGTCAGGATAGAAGTTATAATTTAAATATCTAACAAATTTGTTTTGGATTCCTTCAAGGTGATTTATGTAAACATTATATTGAGGATTCCAGACTACTGAACCATAACTTAACGAACTGTTAACATAAGCCATAAATAAAACGCGAAGTGTAGCCGGTTTTTTTTGATCAACACAATTTCTACATAAAAAACCTAACATTTGTTAGCCTTAGAAATATAACTAATGTGATGGTCAAAAATCATCTTGCTGTCAAAAATTATGCCGAGATCTGATATTTGTGATACTTTCTGCAAATTGTGATTTTCCAGTAAAAAGTGTGTTGCAATTAGATTTCTGTTTCTACTAAATGCAATATGATGGCATTTGTTGAAATTTATATGCAAGCTGTTATCATCACAATATTTTTTAAAAGTGTTTAAATCTTCTTTCAATAAATCAGCATCTTTTGTACTACTTATAGAATGAAAACCTTTGAGATCGTCTGCATACATTAAAAATTTAGAGAACTTAAAACACTTGGTAATATCATTAACATATATGTTAAATAATAATGGACCCAAATGCGATCCCTGGAGAACACCCGATGTTACCAACAAGCAATCTGAACAATATCTATTTGAAAGAGAAGACTGAAACCAACGAAGTAAAGAACCATTTACACCAACTCCCGCAAGCTTGTTTAACATTATTCTATGATCAATTTTATCAAAAGCTTTACTGAAGTCCGTGTAAACGGCATCCACCTGAATTTTTTATTCATATTAGAGAGAATATATTCTGTATAGATAAACAAATTACTATCAACAGATCTCTTTTTCATAAACCCATGTTGTTCTATATTAAGAAAACTCAAAACATCATAATACAAGAAATCACGAATTATATATATTATAAAGTTTCCCATAAAAATAAGAGCACGCGTCTTCCACACTCTCAAATACCTCCAAGAAAGAGGCAGCAATTTGAGGCAGCAACCACTGTTTTACTGTATTGCTCTTCGTTTTTTAATGTGAGCTATACATGATAGATTCGCGTCGGTTTGTGACATTTTTAATGAAAATATAAATGTAGTTTGTAGCCATGTTTCTCGAACTCAGTCTATTTTAAATCTTTCTCTCTCGCTTAGGGTTATTGTTTGTTTTTGTAATATGTGTAATGTATTTATTTACTCGATGTATTATTTTAACTTAACTATCTGTTTATTCCTGTGATTGAGATTATTTCCTATTGGAATAATAAAATTACTGTTACTATTACTCATAGTCCCTAAGCAGAGGAGGTTTCCTATAAACTTTCTTCCAATAGCATTGCACTATTTTTGAGACAGGATGGCGTCGATAGTATTTGATTTCATTTTCGCTATTCAACTCAGTGTAAGTTATACTTAAATTTTCAGTCGTTTTAATAATTTCTGTGTGGATGTATGTTGCTAGACAGTACTGTTACAATACTATTAACAGTTTAGAACATATAACATATAATCTCAAACAGGCAGTTTATTCTGTAATGTATAATTGAGTAGTTAGGTATGCTAAGTGTTTTCGATGCTGCTACAAAATATGACTCAAGATTTAGGATCAAGACTTACTTCCAGCATAAGCAAGTTATTCTTACTAGGGAGCACCATGTAGTTATGAAAAGTTCATCGAGTGCAGCTCAATTAACATTATCTATACTATATAAGTATGAAAACCTGATATATGATACATAACTAAGCAGATATAATAAAATACCATATTTCTCCTAAGCGACAAAACATCATAAAAATGCTTACCCTATAAAATTGTAGTAGCATGCTTATGACAATTTTGTTTCATTTAGATCGAAATTTAGATTTAGACGCCAAAAATATTAATAAATAAATTTATGCATGTACATTATGCTTGGTTTTAAAAATTAAAGGTTGAAAACTTTTGCAAACGTAGTTAAATGTAAACTTACCCCATAGTCAGAACTCTCGTAGACCTCATCTGTACTTGTATCGGATCAGAAAAGAAAAGGACGTTGAAGCAATATGAAAATCGTAATTTTCTCGCCAATCATTATTTATTTGCCTAACCAATATTATGTTACCAAAGGAAATGCTATATGAAAATAGGTATACCAATAATTATGACAAACAAATAATAACTACAGTTGATATAATGTAATCTCAGTTACTGTTCAGTTAATTGCAGGTACTTACTGTACAATTTTGTGATTACATTTACCTTATTTCATTAAATAATTTAAAATTACTTATTTACTAATATAATTAATGGAATTTCTGGTTACTATAGTTGTCCTATTGCAATTATTACTCCAAAACACGAAAATAATTCCAGTAACACAAAATTAATAACAGGGGATATTTCTAAAATTTAAATAATAGCTGAAAGCAATATCTGACATTTCCGATCAAAATACCAGTGACGGCACACATGAGCTTGTGGGCGGGTGAAGCAAAAGGAATCAGCAGTTTGTAGGCAATATTCTCTGTTTTTAGGGATCTTGACTATTACCTACGTTACCTAGCCAGCCGCCACTGTCTATTAGTATTTCACGGTGGGGGCAACCACTTTATTACGGCCACTATGTATGCCTCAGTTCGACACAATTCGACACCTGCTCGGTCCTGAAATTGATTTTTTCAAACCAGTTCCTTAATGACTGGTATTCTAAAATTTTAATTAGTGATGTTTTCTGCGCGCCGAGGCACCTGAATTTGTTGGGGTGGATTTTTAAGCTGATTATGCAAATGAAGTTGCATGTGCGGATAGGAATGCAACTCGCGTAGGCTTTATGGCAATACTGAGTGGTTATAATTTTAAGAATAGGTGCGAGAGACGGGTTCACTTTATAAGTAAGTTATTTGCAATGTAAACAGGAAAGATAGCTTATTTCATAGATATACACGATGGCCAGATGAAAACGACACAAATCCATATTCAGGAACTGCGTCAAGATTGTAGAAAAACGCTAAGACCCGTCGATTTTTGATTAAAGGGGGACATTCGTTGCTGGCACTTTTTACTCCGCCAGTTTCACCCCCAAGCAAGGGAAAGCATCACCCCAACATATTTAAATGACATTGGTGGTTGAGTAATATTTATTTTGAAAGCTCTTACAATTTTCTTTACAACAGACTTAAATTTTATAATTCCGCCCAATAATTAAGGAGAATTTTGATTTTAAACTTGAAATTTATGTACAAAGAATTAGTAACGGTAAAAATGTCACTCATTCGAGTTAAGTACGCCAATGGTATAAATTTAGTATTTCTTGCGTTACATTGATTATTGGCGATTTGTTATCACTTCCGTAAAAAACAATTGTAAAAAACAGAAAAATGGCTCTGTTTTCTTTTCATTTGGCCGCCCTGTTTATGCTATTTATATAATTCGACAATTATGCAGGGGAAAATTAATAATAAAAATATATTGTTACTTGGGATAATGTCCAACTAAATGAAGATGTAGAAATATCATATTCATTGTTTTTAAATGCGCTTAATACGGCAATAAATAATTCTACAGAAACTGTAACAGTAAGTTGCAAATATAAGAAAATTAAACCCTGGATAACTTCAGAACTAATCAGGTCTATTAGGCATAGAGATAATATGAAAAAACAACTTTTGATTAACTACACAGATAATTTTCGTCAAGAATATGTTAGATATAGAAATACGATAAAGAAACTAATTAAGAAGACAAAGAATGAATATTATAGCATAAAAATTACAGAGTAAAAAAATATTACAAAAAAATATGGAATGTTATCAATGAAGTTATAAATAAAAAAGTAGAAAATAAACGTATAGATAAAATTAAGGATAATTTTGGTAATGAAATTGTAGATGATGCAGTTAAAAGTAATATCTTCAACAATTTTTTTGTTAATATCGGTAAAAATTTAGCTAGTAAAATTATTCCATCTAATACACATGTTCCTATTAAATCTATTTCATCTAAGACATTTTTTCTCCGGCCAGTAGATGAGAATGAATTATTAACACACATAAATTCTTTAAAAAATAATTCTGCGCCAGGTGAAGATAGCATAACTGTTAAAATTATAAAAAGTATACATACATTCATACTGAAACCATTAAAACATATTATTAACTTAGTTTTTTCAACAAATGTGATTCCCCATGCATGGGAATCATCTATAGTAACACCTATTTACAAAGCAGGTAACAGAACTGAAACTACAAATTATAGGCCAATATCGCTAATAAACAATTTCGCAAAAATATTTGAAAAATGTTTAAAAACAAGGTTAGTCGAGTTCTTAGAAGATCAACACATTTTATTCGATAATCAATTTGGTTTTAGATGTAACAAGAATACTGAAGATGCAGGAATTGCATTGACTAATGAAATAATCAGTCATATTAATAATGGGAAGAAATGTCTAGCTGTATTTATGGATTTAACTAAAGCTTTTGACACTGTATGTCATGATATATTATTACAAAATTATATGATATTGGAATAAGGGGACACGGCTTAGATTTATTAAAATGTTATTTAAATAATCGTAAACAAAAAGTAAAAATTAATAATACGATAAGTAAAGAATTGAATATTGAAACAGGCTATTGCCTGAAGCTATTTATTTGTGGCATAGTTTTAGTTTTTCTTTAGTTTTTTGGGTATTTTGCCACACTTCTGAAGAAATAAAGATTGATTGAATAAGCCCTTGCGCCAAACGGAACAGTCAAGGGTTATTTTTGTAACTAAATTTGTCTAACCAAATCTCACAAAACAGATAAGTAAAAAATCACATCACTATCGCGCACTTCCGTATTATTGACGTTTTGAAAACCTCTCTGTTTTCGTTCTCAAAATCGTATTAAAATGTTAAACGTATGTCAAGTTTGACAGTTTAAAATTTGTATATCTGCTTCCATAGAGATGTTAAATGATTTTTATTTTATTGTTACTTACTTCTTCTTGATACAACTGTAGCCAACAGGGATCAATGTTCACTGAACAGTTTGACACACTTATCTCCGTTCAACAAAATAGTCGCGGTCTCTTTTAATTTTCTTTTGTTGCGTTATCTTCCTTCTCTAAAATTTTTGCCGAACCCCATTGAATTAAATGACCGTTTTCCCAAGCGTTATCGAAAATTTTGGATTTTCAAATTCCGTCTTTTATGTAATTTTATGTTCCTCAACTCTAACATTCATAGACAACTAATACTTTGCTATCATTTTTGTCTAAAACGCGTCCAAAAATGATATACAAAATTCAAAAATTGCATCTACAGTATACCTTGTGAATGCAATAAACACTATGTTGGAGAAACGTCTCGGCCTATGAATGTTAGAGTTGAGGAACATAAAAATTACATAAAGACGGGAATTTGAAAATCCAAAATTTGCGAACACGCTTGGGAAAACGGTCATTTAATTCAATGGGGTTCGGCAAAAATTTTAGAGAAGGAAGATAACGCAACAAAAAGAAAATTAAAAGAGACCGCGATTATTTTGTTGAACGGAGATAAGTGTGTGTCAAACTGTTCAGTGAACATCGATCCTTGTTGGCTACAGTTGTATCAAGAAGAAGTAAGTAACAATAAAATAAAAATCATTTAACATCTCTATGGAAGCAGATAAACAAATTTTAAACTGTCAAACTTGACATACGTTTAACATTTTTAATACGATTTTGAGAACGAAAACAGAGAGGTTTTCGAAACGTCAATAATACGGAAGTGCGCGATAGTGATGTGATTTTTGTTATTTTTTACTTATCTGTTTTTTCAGTGTGAGATTTTTGGTTAGGCAAACATAATTTCAACCCTTGACTGTTCCGTTTGGCGCAAGGGCTTATTTAATTAATCTCTGTTATTTTTCAGAAGTGTGGCAAAAACCCAAAAACTAAAGAAAAATTGAAACAGGCGTCCCACAAGGTACTGTTTTGGGCCTATACTCTTTTTAACATACATTAAAGAAATTGCAAATATACTAAAAAATGGAAAAATGATTTCTTATGCCGATGACACAGCTATCATATTTTATGGTGATAGCTGGGAAGATACGTATAAAAATGCAGAAATTGAATTAAAAATTATTCAACACTGGTTAAGTGACAATCATCTATTTCTTAATTACTCCAAAACTAATTTTATGACGTTCTCTCTTACAGTTTTGGGTCAACCTACCTCTGATAATATTATAATACATAATACTGCTTGTACAAATACAGATAACACAGTCTGCCTTTGTTCATCTATTAAAAGTAAATTCTATAAAATATTTGGGAATATATGTAGATCAATATTTAAGATGGTCTGAACATGTTACACAACCTATTAAAAAACTTTGTAAATTGTTTTATAGGTTATATCTTTTAAGAAATATAATGGATGTTAAAAATATAAAAATTATATACCACTCATTGGTTGAATCAATAATAAGGTGTGGAATTGTCATATGGGGTGGTTTGTATGTCGATGTTATGAAAAGCTTACAGGTTTGTCAAAACACTGCTTTAAAAATATTATTCCATAAAAATCGTAGATATTCCTCAAAATTACTTTATGAACAGATAAATGTTTTTGATATTAGAGGTTTATATTATTATAGTGCATTAATTTACATCGTAAAAATAAATCAAAACTATCCAATGCTTTTGCACGGCTATCAAACAAGAGCGGTAACAAATAATACTATTCAGACGCCTTTCCTTAAAAGATCACATCTTCAAACGAATATATTTTTATGCTCCTAAATTTTTTAACTTATTCCTGCTTCAATAAAAAAATTTATGAATAATAAATATAAATATAAGAAATTAATTAAAACATTTTTAATTCAAAATTATATAAAATTCGAACAAATAACAAATAACATGTAAATTTAGTGTAGAGAATTGTTGCTGTCCTGTAAGATTCTTTAACTATTTTCAGTTTTTTGTTATTAAGTATGTATATGTATTACAAACCTAATTATATTTATTTATAAGTATTACATGCTATTGTCTGTACAAAGAACAGAAACATTCGAACACAGACTGACTTATCAGTCTAGCTGAAGTTTATGTTTTTCTAAACCTGAATTGTAATTGTAATTGTAATTCTTTCAAATAAATAAAAAATAAATAAAATAAATACTTGTTACACTCGGCGTGTGGCACTGAAAACTTATCATCCAGGTTTTCGCAATTTAGATGCAAAAACAGAAAAAGCAATCCTTCAATTTTAGTTTTGGAGAGGATACATTTGTACATATGTATGATTCTAGCACGAATTGACAAGGTTGGCTAATCAAAGACGGATCCTAGAGTCATTAATTATACATTAAAAATATTTATTATGGAGGTAAACTACAATTTGGTTTTAATGTATTGTTTGGAAATTGACAACCCGGTTTACGTTTAAGTTAACTTATTGCGATATTGAATTAATCTTCATAGATTATCTAAAAATAAATTGTACTTTTACAAAAAAAAAACACTTTTTATAACAATCAATTACTTTAAGTGATCTAGTAAAAGAATAAAAAATCTTATTGCGATTATGTAAAATATGAAACCCTTTATTTTGTTATTATCTATTTAGTAATAATTACATAAGGAAGTTATAAAAATGTTTGTATATTATATGTTGTCGGTTTCAAGACAAATTGCCCTTCATTTCGTTTTTTAAATTATACTTACACGTTTTTAAATTTAAAAGGGTGCAGTAATTTACAATCACAGCTGGAAGTGATATAAAGAATTAAATTGACATGTCTTTTAGCAGCGTAATTATTAATTGACTATCTTGATTTACTAATTTCTTATAACGTAGCTATAAGAAATAATTAAGCATTCAGGTTGTGTTTGAAATTTAATCTACTCACGTACTTGTTCAGGTACTAATGTATTACATTTTAATATTTTCTTAGTGATTTTGTTACGTAGTGTCACGCAAAACATGGCTGGTTAAAAAGGTGTGCATAAAAAACCACATAGGTATGATGCCGCATCCACACTCTCGGCGAGACAGTCCGAGACCGGTCGAGCACGAGAGTGTGGATGGAGTCCTCATCGAGTATTGCGCTCGCTATAGCCCTCTCGCCTACTCTCGCCGAGAGTGTGGATGCGGCATAAAAGATCGTGCACATTATGCCTACACGGACCTTGCAAAGTTAATTCTTCCCATGTTAATGTTAATGGAGCATCGCACACGCAGCATTTGAATGTACCATCACCTGCAACGACCATCTGTAAAGATCGTGTCTGTGTCCTGCAATTTCACCGACTTAAGTTCTGTTCCCACAAAAGTCACGGATTGATTTCAAACTGTTAACTGTTAGAAATATTCGACCAGTAAAATCATGAATGTGCTGCTGTCGGGCACTCTCGCTTATCAACAACCTCTATTTATTTACCTTAAATAAACCGCAAGTCTTTCGTCAGATGACACTGCCCTGCGAAATTTTGTTTGGTGTTGTAGGCTGTGATGGTCCATGCAGGCATAATGTGCGGGATCTTTAAATGGGCTTTCTAACGTAGATGTATATATTTTTCAGTTGGTACTACTATAATCAGAGTATAAGAAGCTCCATACAGTACGTTTACCTTCGAGAAGAAATATGTCGATTTTGCCCATAGATTTCAGTTTTGCATCAATTTTACCTGATGGGTAAAATTATCCATGATAAATGATATAGTATGTGGGGTCTTGAAAGTAGTTTTCAAATATAGGTACTTTGTTCATTAATATAAAATATAATATTAAATATTTGTGTTACAAAAATGGATATAGATGAATAATAACAAATAAGACAATTGACATCTAATCACATTCGTTAACTGCTGGTTTTTGGCACATAGTACCTGTTACAAGAAAGTCCATGCAAAATATAAATGTCCATTCAAGCATAAGGTGTTGCATTTAAAAATATACAACTTTGACCTGCTCTCCGAAAACGAATCATTCTGTATATATCAAATAATTTTTAAAATGTTTATTTCATTTCCCCGCACCCAAAGCCAATTTTGCCACAATTATATTTTGGCGATTAATCAACTTTGCTACAGCGTTAACTCACCCTGGGTTTGCTCTTTCTTGTCGACACATATTTTCCGGACACCTTGTATATAAAACTGTCTACAGGACATTTAGGCCTAAAACTAATTATTATCTACTGCAACTGCTTCTCACCATCGCTTAGTCTACCTCTTTTTATTTAGTTTTACTCTCTACCATTTTTTTATTTCATTGTTCTTTCATCTCCCATTCGATGCCTTAGCCACTGCACTCTTCTAGATATCTCAACTTCCTCCAGAAGTTTCTTCGTTACCGTTTCTAATTCCCTATCATATCTTGCAATTATGACCACATCATCTGCATAGGTTAGGATTTGCTGACTTTTAAACAATATATGTCCTCTGTTCAGCTGACTATATCTTTTGACGTTTATAGTACTAAATTAAAAAGAAGTGTTGAGAGTGGGGTTCAGTCCTGTCTCAATAATATACTCTCTATGAATACCTATATGTAATGTAAATGTCTCATTAGTTGATTGGTCAGAATCAGTCATACAGACTAGTTTCCTTGGCTGATTGGCGTGGACCACCATGAACAAAAGCATCAGTCGATTTTCATCAAAGTCAGATGATCTTCCTGATCGTGAGGAACCGTTCATGTCACAATTGTTGCCTTTGAAATAAGAAAACCATTTTGTACTGAATACTGTATACAAATAATCTTATTTTTTATTGTTCGATAACCCAATAATCTTTCTCAGAACACTATGTATATAGATTTTACGGATGAGCAATATTTTGTCCATTGAGGCTAATAAAAGTTAACAGCACTTGTAAATATACAAACATATCTAGCAATAACACATGTTACATGTTATCTCCAATTAGATATGACAAGCAATTAAATTAAAATATCTCTGTTCCCTTTTGCGGCTCTAGAATGGTCTGTTGTTTAAAAGCTGTAATAAATCTTGTTTAGTTATACATACTTGCATACATACTCACATACAGAGTGTGAATTTAGCACGAAATTGCTGAATACTTACTTATACAGCTAATGCCCAGATATTGTGTGTTCTTTGTAAACACTAATAAAGACCTTTTATTATTATTATTATTATTATTATTATTATTATTATTATTAT
The DNA here is from genome assembly GCA_025584915.1 of Monochamus saltuarius. Taxonomy (NCBI): domain Eukaryota; kingdom Metazoa; phylum Arthropoda; class Insecta; order Coleoptera; family Cerambycidae; genus Monochamus; species Monochamus saltuarius. The sequence continues at coordinate 29,839,666 of CM046721.1, forward strand.
TATTATTATTATTATTATTATTATTATTATTATTATTTTCCAGTAAACACCTTCCGAGGCTCCGACACACTCGGAGATGTTCTGGAGAGTCAAGCAATGACCACTCTCCACTCCGTGGAGTCAGTAATCATTGCGCCCGTAAATCGTGTGTTCTGAGCAGACGTAGCGAACCAAGGACGATTGCCTTCTGCATTCTGCCGGCTAAGATCTCTGCCGAATTTCGACAAGCCGGTATGATCTTTAACTCAGAAAGCAACGTATGTCTCATTCCACCCAGGACGCCTATAATTAGCACCACAATCTTAACAGAGTGGTCTGGATACAGCCTGCGGAGCTCGGAGAGAAGATCTCGATACTTCCTCCGTTTTTCCTCCTCTTTTAGGACGATGTTGTTCTCTGCGGGAGCCGAGAACTCAATCACAAACATCGTCCTAAGCTGGTGGTCGAGGAGGACTACATCAGGCTTATTGGCTTGGATTTGCCTGAGGGTGGGGAATGAATAGTTCCAATAAATTCGGCACTTCTCATTCCCCACTACGGATTCTATATCCCCCGGAGCATAAGGCAGCACTGGCGTCTCGTCTATCTCATACGAGTGTCGTAAATGATAATACAACACCCGTAAGGCTGAATCGTGTCTTTGGATATACGCTGTGGCCGCATATACCGGACAGGCAGACAGGAGATGCATAAGCGTCTCCGGCGCTTGGCGGCAGGCCCTGCAGCTGGTATCAGTTAATTACACCATCTTGGCAAGCCATTATGAATCCCTCGGTCTCAGAGTTCAGCCCCGCTGACCTCAAAAAAGCAAAGGTCAGCCTTTCAGATAAGCCAAGCCCTCTAGATGACGGTAGAAGAGACCATGCATTGGCTTATCCTTATGTAGCTGCAGAAGATGACGCGTTTCGGCAGCTTTAATTTGGGCTTTTAACTGAGCAGGATCCGACTCGGTGACAGAGTCTGGATTTTCCCGCTCAGTATCGAACACGAGACCAAGTTCATCGGCTGCTCTTCTCGCTGCCTTATACACAAACGCTCCTATCCCTGCTGCTTCATGGTCTTGGACCATGCAGAGAAGTGGATCCGAGCTCCTGATGACTTTGCAGGCCTCCTCCAAAACCACTCTGCCCTGGAGACACTCCAAACTCAAGAGTCCACGGCCTCCCCGATTTCTTGGGAAGTATAGCCGCGGAACGGACGATCTTGGATGCAAACTCCGATGGAGATGCATCATTTTACGGGTCCCTACATCGAGTTGCCTCAGCTCTTCTTGTGTCCATTTCACTACTCCAAAGGAGTAGAAAAGGATCGGAACGGCAAGCATATTTGTGGCACTCACCTTGTTCTTACCCGACAGCTCCGAAGACCAGATCTGTCGGAGGCGGTGCCGATACCTGCCGCGGAGAGCGTTTTTCACCGTTGCCACCTCATGAGTGCCCCGCTGTGGGACACCCAAATAGGTGTACGACTCTCCGGCATCTAGATAGTGAAAGATGCTTCCGTCTATGAGCTGGGCGTCCTCTCCGTATGGACCGCATCGTCCTCTCTTGAGATGAACCAGTGCACATTTGTCCAGCCCGAACTCCATCCCAACCGCCTGCGTGTACTCATGTACCACTCTGAGGGACTGATTTAAATCCCTCTCTCCGGAGGCGTAGAGTTTAAGGTCATCCATGTAGAACAAATGGGTGACCTTATGCCTCCGGTCTCCTGGGGTACCGCAGTTGTAACCCCGGGTACGACGAAGTGCAACGGATAATGACAGCAGTGAGATGCAAAACAAGAGGGACTCAGGGAATCTCCTGGAACACTCCTCCTGAACAAAACCGGCTCTGTCTGGACCCTTGCATTAGCCGATGTTATGGTAAAGCGGGTCCTCCAGAGCGGCATGAGTTGTTCAATACATCTCACTATGGGGTCGGCCACCGCAAGACATTGGAGCAAGTGGACTATTAGCTCATGGGATGTCATATCAAATGCCTTGCGGTAATCTATCAGGCCATTGAGAGGTTTCGCTTGTACTGCACGGAGTCCTGCGTAATACATCTGTCGATGAGCAGGTTCTCCTTACAGCCAGCTACACCCCTCTTGGACCCTCGCTGCTCGTATATCCGTTGATAAACGGGGTTCACTGCGTGGAGCACACGCGCGTACAAGATGCGAGTAAACACCTTGTAACACGCATTCAGGCAGGTTATTGGACGGTAGTTCTTTGGATGGGACAAATCTCCGCTCTTAGGGATAAGCACGGTTCTCACCTCGACAAACCACGCCGGAATTTGCTGCTCTACATTTAGCCAGGACGTGAATATTCAGGCCAAATGTCGGTGGACACTGGTGAATTTTTCCACCAGAAGTTGCTGATCCCATCGGGACCAGGAGCAGCGAAGTTCTTCGATCTAATAAATGATCTCCGAACTTCATCCGGGGTTATCGGTGGGCACACCTCTTGTGGCTCTCGAAGCCTTTGACAAAAGGCCTCGAAGTGTGCCAGGGCTGGAGTGTCTCTATCCAGTGGAATCCTGCGGCCATAAAGATCTCTCCAGAAGGCTTCTACCTGATCTACAGTCGGCGGATTGTCCGCAACACGCTGAGGCTGTTCAAAAACTCGAGAAGGCCTTACACGGAACAAATTATTTTGCTCCAACCTCCTCGACCGCCTCACTAGTGACTTTTTTGCAGCCACTAGCATCCGTATCCTGTCGAGAGAATGCTGCTTGATGGTGAGCAGCACCCCCCGATTCAGGGTATGATGGACCCGCCTAAGGGAGGTAGCTATGCGTCTCACCTTAGGTGTGAAAGCCCTATTGGCTTGCACGTAGTCCATCACACATTTGATACGGGACGCGTGTTGCCTCGCCGACAGGATCTTAGCTTCCATCTTGTTTACTCGCCGCCGAGATCCCTCCTGTGTAGAAACGGAATTTTCACGCCCTCTCTCCACACGAGTCAGCAGTTCAGCGGCGTCGTACACAGCGCAATTGACGCGCCAGATGTCAGCCTCTTCTGGAAGATCCTCACGGAGCGCAGTATCCACTCGGGCCAGATCTGCGGGCTTCGCGTATTATTATTCGGGGCATTATTATTATTATTATTATTATTATTATTATTATTATTATTATTATTATTATTATTATTATTATTATTATTATTATTATTATTATTATTATTATTATTATTATTATTATTATTATTATTATTATTATTATTATTATTATTATTATTATTATTATTATTATTATTATTATTATTATTATTAATTATTATTATTATTATTATTATTATTATTATTATTATTATTATTATTATTATTATTATTATTATTATTATTATTATTATTATTATTATTATTATTATTATTATTATTATTATTATTATTATTATTATTATTATTATTATTATTATTATTATTATTATTATTATTATTATTATTATTATTATTATTATTATTATTATTATTATTATTATTATTATTATTATTATTATTATTATTATTATTATTATTATTATTATTATTATTATTATTATTATTATTATTATTATTATTATTATTATTATTATTATTATTATTATTATTATTATTATTATTATTATTATTATTATTATTATTATTATTATTATTATTATTATTATTATTATTATTATTATTATTATTATTATTATTATTATTATTATTATTATTATTATTATTATTATTATTATTATTATTATTATTATTATTATTATTATTATTATTATTATTATTATTATTATTATTATTATTATTATTATTATTATTATTATTATTATTATTATTATTATTATTATTATTATTATTATTATTATTATTATTATTATTATTATTATTATTATTATTATTATTATTATTATTATTATTATTATTATTATTATTATTATTATTATTATTATTATTATTATTATTATTATTATTATTATTATTATTATTATTATTATTATTATTATTATTATTATTATTATTATTATTATTATTATTATTATTATTATTATTATTATTATTATTATTATTATTATTATTATTATTATTATTATTATTATTATTATTATTATTATTATTATTATTATTATTATTATTATTATTATTATTATTATTATTATTATTATTATTATTATTATTATTATTATTATTATTATTATTATTATTATTATTATTATTATTATATTATTTCTAGGAAGTCATTTGACTCATAAGTTTTATTTAAATGGTCTATAAGTTGTCTATGGTAGTTAGAAGACTATTTTGTTCCATTACGCTTTGTTCGTAACAGAGTGTTTGTATGAAATTCTCCTCAATTACCGATTTAAGTCTGGAGTTTCCTCTTCATAAAACATTACTGTATCATCTGCAAAACTGATAATGTGTCCAGCAGATTTGAGATTGAAAATAAATTGTCTCGAATCATATTAATAATGAAGATTAATTAATTGATAAACTTAATGTTATCCAAAACATGCCTGAAACTTTTTTTTAAATTTAATACGGTGCATGTAAGGAAACAAAGCATTGTTCAGTAAAATTTGATTTGAACTACATAATTCTGTTAATTTTCATCGTTACTTACTAAAGTATAAAATTTTAATTTAGTATTCATAGAGAGTGTTTAGTTACTAAACTATAATTATTATTTAGTAACTAAATACTCTCTATGCAATACATAAACATTAAAATATGGCTTATTGATGATATTTGCAATAGAAAAAAGTCTTATATGAAAAAATATTTGCATTTGTCTTTTAATTAAAGTTCATTCATTCAACGAAACTGAAGCCCGACACTGTTAATTAATTTAATTAATACCTCGGAAACGTTTGTATCCAACCTTATATAGGATAGTATAATGTAGTACTAAAAAATATTATCTGCATTGTCACAAATAATCTGTGCAATCAGTTGGTTTTGTATTTGATTATTATATTAAATTTGTAAATCGCTGCGTCCAAGACAGTCGGGGGATAATTTTCCTATGCCATAATCAAAACTTAATTTAAATTGAAAAACGCAAATATACTTACTTTTTCGTATAAGATTTTTCTATTACAAATATAGCTAAATCAGAAAGCCATAGTTTAATTTTAATACATTATACATGCACACTAATTATATTTTTAAAATGTGAGCAGCAAAAACTCGAATTTTGTACTTGTACTTTTCTAATTTTACCTCTTCCTACAATTTTGATTTGAAATTACTAATACAAAATTGAAAACTGTGAAACAGAAATTGTAAAAATGCCATATACAAGGTATCCCAACGAAAATTTGACCCCCCCCTATAATTGGAAAACCGAATAATATTTCAAAATTCGCCGAGACCCGTCGATTTTGGTTCTTGGGGGGAGCTTTTTTGACAGTCAAGCCAACTCGATATGTTCATCCCCCTAATGCCTAGCAACCCCAACTTAAAAATTTCGAATGCAACTACCCCACTTGTGGCACATCATTTTAAAGCCCTTTTCATTGCGAATACAGTGACATACCATTTTTAGAAATCGGTTGAGATTTGACAGAATTATTGGTTATAAACGAAAAGGTGACAAACCAACTTACGCGTAGTAATTTCTACACAAATGCCCACCACTAATAAGTTTTTAATCTACTACACATGACCGCATTACCTAATTGTTATAGATGTGTCTATCAGTTTACAAAAAATTCATAAATTCAATAAAGAAGCTGAAGCAAATAATAAATCAGATTTATTTGATGAATTGCTCAAAATGACCCCCGTTAACTTCCAAACAATAATACAGTCTGTTTTCAAATTCTGTTCGAACATTATTAAAGACATCGGCAGTTATTAATCGGCATTGTAGAAGAATGCCGATTCTCTGACGTAGCACTTGCAATGTTTCCGGCTGAGTGGCGTACACTCGTGATTTTAAATGACCCCACAGAAAAAAGTCCAAAGGGGACAGATCCGGAGATCTTGGTGGCCATTCGACGGGACCTCTTCTGCCAATCCAATGCCCCGGGAAATGGTCGCACAGCAGCAGCATAGTGCGGGGGCGCACCATCTTGTTGGAAGGTTATTTCATTTTCTAGTAAATTGTCGTCACTTTCTAAAATCTCTGTTTTCCTAGGATCAATTGTACTTTCCAATAATTCTAGATAGGTGTTTCCATCGAGATTACCTTGGATGAAAAATGGTCCAACAAGATGGTCGCCCAAAATGCCTGCCCAAACATTCAATTTTTGAGGTGTCTGAGTATGAAATTCCCTGATTAAATGCTGATTAGTATCACTCGAATAACGACTATTGTGTCTATTCACTTAGCCATTCAACATAAATGCGTGCATTCGTCGGAGAAACATGTATTGTAGAGAAGATTTGGATTCAGTAGAAGTTGTTCACTAAAGTATTCGCAAAATTGGTTACGGCGATCAAAGTCAGTTTCATGTAACTTTTGAACCAGCGTCATCTTAAATGGATGAAACTTGTGTTTTTTTAAAATTCGATGAACACTGGAACGGGATACGCCAGAAGCTTGAGACACAGTTGTAATCGATTGCTTATTATCCATCTGTACATGACCCAAAACTGCCACTTCAACTGCTTCATTTCGAACTGGCCCAATTACTTCACGTTTCTTGTTTAAAAGCGAACCTGTTGCAACAAATTTGTCAATCAGGTGTTTAACGTACTGGTGGTTTACATTTTTTTCAGGATGATTGGCATTAAAAATTCGTGCTGTAGCTTTAGCGCAATCGTGATTTCGATAATAAATTGCAACAATTTCTACTCTTTCCGCGATAGAATAAACCATTTCGAACACACGTTAATACTTTCAATAACGGCTGAAACTAACGATTTCTTGGCAAGCAAAAACACCGACTTTTTTTTGTACTGATTTTTTGTTATTTTGAAAAGGCCTGAATTCCTATAAACTTAAGTATCTTCTACTAATAACTATTTTAGTATCTAGTTTTATTTGCTTCAGCTTTTTTATTTCATTTCTTTTTTGTAAACTGATAGACACATCAATAACAATTAGGTAATGCGGTCATGTGTAGTAGATGAAAAACTTATTAGTGGTGGGCATTTGTGTAGAAATTACTACGCGTAAGTTGGTTTGTCATCTTTTCGTTTGTAACCAATAATTCTGTCAAATCTCAACCGATTTCTAAAAACGGTACGTCACTGTATTCGCAATGAAAAGGGCTTTAAATGATGTGCCACAAGTGGGGTAGTTGCATTTGAAATTTTTAAGTTGGGGTTGCTAGCTACTAAAAGAAAGAAAATATTAATTACGCAGCCTCATGAGGGAAAAAGTGCCATATGTAAAAGACTAGACCATCATACGTTTTCGAGGTTGATGAATCCAAATCTGGTGTCTATTTGACGAAGTTGGCTCATTTTCAAGTTAATTTGAAGGTCAACTTTTGTTTTTGATAGTAATGCAATTTCTGTAAACAGATTCAGCAGAAGCGAAAAATGTCACGTTCGGATACGTGATTGAGTCATTTATGCAGGTCGCGTTCATGGTCATTTGAAGGTCAACACTCTTTTATGACAATGCAATATTTGCTTGCGTATTGTGAAAGACCAAAGAATTTGACGTTTAGATACACGATAGAGTTATTTAGGTTATTTTCAAGGTCATTTAAAAGTGTAATCCTCATTTTAACTTTTTTATGTAGGTATTCGTCAGTATGGCGAGATATCGGGCAAATGACCTCTATAAAAGTTTATTAATTTCTTTTCTTTTTTTATTATAACGGACACATTTATCACAAAACTATCTGAGAAATGGTTCCTTTTACCTTTAACACTTTTTTTCCGTTGCTCTATTCCCAGCAGAAAGGTATCCACCGTAAATAGAAACCACTCCTCAGATCGCTTTGTGATTAACATGTCCGCTATAACAAAAAAAATAAATTGTCTCTTCATTAAAAAACTAAAGTTAACCTTTGCATGTTCTTGAATATTATGGTCTTCAAGGTCAAATCTAAAGTCAACAGATTTTACTCTCAGATGACCTCAACAGCTTTTATAGAAGTGATTTCTCCGATATCTCTCCATACTGACGAATATTAAACAAGAAAATTTCTAAAGAAGAAATAAACCTTTAAATTACCTTGAAAATTGCCTTGATCGCGACCTTCAAAAAACAGTGATCCACGTATCCGAACGTAAAATTTGTCGTATACTCTGACTCTGGAATACAGGAATCGCATAACCATCAAGAAACATGAATTGATCTTCAAATTATCTTGAAAATGAACCAACTTTGTCAAACAGACACTAGATTCGGATTCAGCAATTTCGACAACGTGTAGAAGTGGTGGTCTAGTCTTTCACATATGGTACTTTTTTCTCGTAAGGGCTGTGTTATCTGCGGCATTCTATTCGTCGTCAAATTTATAAACTTTGTCCTAGTTTAACTAACCTTTTATAGAACTTTCTTAATACAAATTTTGAGCAATTATGATTTATCCGTCATTACAGAACTACCATATAATATTGTTCAGATTCATAAATAATTAAATATTTATAAAATGTTCGTAATCAGACAATATTAAATTTCACAAACCAAATTACCTAGTATTCAGAAAGTGACTTATTACAATATTATTTGATCGGTCAGTGGTTGCGCGGTTTAAGGCGTTAGTACTTGAATCGAGGTGACTAATCGGAGTTGGTTCGAGCCCAGCTGCCGGTAGACCGTATATAAGCTATATGCGTGGAGAGGATTGGCACCCTCTCTGCGGGTATGGTAGGGTGGAATAATGCTAGCTTGGATCAATGTGAGAGATTGATACCGGTTGATATTTGACTACCCCCCTAATTAATGAGGTTTTCCAGGTTTTCCTCATTCCTGCACTGAATAGTGGTTAGGGCCTACCAACGTAAGTCGTTCCTGGGCGCAAATGCGGCCTGCTTAATAATAATATGCCGCCCCCTCTCCCGCACAAGTCTCCGACTTCTGGGCTAATCCCTGTGATTAGAATGAGGGGTAGAGATATTATTATTATATTATTATTATTATTATTACAATGTGTGCAATCTTTTAAATGCTTTTGTAGTCAGTATCCTTATCTGTACGTAGGAAGTAATACTAATAAAATACATCGAATTGAAATTCTTATCGTGGTTGTCTTTTCCATTACACATCGCAAAAATTTAATAACATATCAAGCAATGTCATTCTTCTCTAATTAAAATTTATATATCGCATGCCATCTCACAACCGAGTTCATTTAAAATCCATTTGTATTCCAAACATAAACATTTTTTGTGGACAGTGAAAATCTTGTCACTGGCATTATAACTGAAGTCGCGAATCAGTTAGTAGGTCTTCCCACATTTTCTAGTTTTGTTAAGTGACTTATAGAAACTACTGCTGACTTCCTCCAGGTGCTGTCACAAAAAATTATGTTGTGCATTTAATTAACCAATTGCGAAGTCGTCGAACGCAAAAAGCCGTGGGTGTAGCACAACTATAACGTTACGTGTAAGTGCTTGGTTAAAGTTTCACTCTTTTTCGTGTTTAATTTCAGACATCTCCGGGTCAAGATTGTACCTATATAGTGTCCAACATTATTATTTATCAGAAATATTTTTCTGATTAATATTAATTACGAACAGAACAAGTGTTAAAATTATAAGTACATACATAAATTATACAGTATGCGCCAAAAGTATGGAATAAATTCAATAAAAACGAAACAATTATTTTTTGGGAAAAATACTCGAACAGGTCGATTTTTAATTTACATAAAATACATATTTCAGCATAAAATGCGATTTTGAAATGTCATTTGTTTTCGAGTAATGACGTCATCGATTTTTTTTAAATGGCAACACCATATTTTTTTCCTTGATTCTGAAAGATTGTTTAATTCTCTATCAGACAGTACTAAAATTTTGCCCTCTTACATAGGAAAGTTTTCGAGTAAATGACGATTGAATGTTAGAAAACGTAAATCAATTAAAATAAAGCAAAAACGTTATCAAGTTTAGTTTTCGAATTCCATAGTTCTTTATGGATCACGTAGGTGATAATCTTTGCAAAGTGTCATTGTCACACCGACTCTCTAATAAGTATTGTAAGCAAGAAGTTATTATTCAATTTAAAGTATTATGGCACATTTAACTGTTACTCAAAGAATTGAAATTTTAATTCTTATCGGATGCGGGAATATGACTAGAACTCAGCAGGAAGTTTGCGATTTATTTAATAAAAAATATAGAGATCGCCCTATCAGCCAATCAACAGTCAGTAAGGTAGAGTCTAAATTTAGAGAAACTGGCAATGTTGTAAATATTCCAAAACCTGGACGTCCTAGCATTAATGAAAATCAGAAACAGAACATTTTGATATGTATGGTGGATAATCCTCATAATTCTTCACGATTGGTTGCATTAAACAATGACACTAGTCAGAGCACAGTGCTACGTATCTTGAGGAAGAAAAAATATCATCCCTACAAAATTCAAGTTGTGCAGGAACTCAATGAAGATGATCCCGATCGCCGCTTACACTTTTGAGAAATTCTAATGGATTTATGTTAAGGAAATAGAAATTTACACCGGCAAATCCTTTTTTCAGATGAGGCCACATTTTGTCTGAATGGTACAGTAAACCGTCAAACTTGCAGATATTGAGTCAGGAAAATCCTCATTGGATGGCAGAGGCACATACCCAACACCCTCAGAAATTAAATGTGTGGGCTGGAATAGTTGACGACAGAATAGTAGGGCCTTTCTTCTTTGAAGGAACCCTTACAGGACAAAGATATTTAGAGTTTCTAGAAAATGACCTTGTTCCAGCCCTTGCAGTAATTTTTCCTAACGTTAATGACCCTGACATTCCTGACGATACCATATGGTTTCAGCAAGACAGTGCACCTCCGCACTATGCGCGCCCTGTACGAGATTTTTTGGACAACTGTTTTCCTGGGAGGTGGATCGGCAGACGCGGACCGATAGAATGGCCTGCAAGATCGCCAGATCTTACACCTCTTGACTATTTTTTATGGGGATACTTGAAGTCAAAACTGTACATTAATAAACCACGTAATTTAGAAGAACTTAAAAATCGCATTCGGGACGAAATACGCAGAGTTACCCCAGAAATCATTCATAATGTGCAAGAAGAATTTTTTCACAGACTTGCGCATTGTCAAGAAGTTAATGGATGGCAATCCGAACATTTAATTTAAGTATAAAATTTAATCAATTGTATTTTATTTTACATACCTTAGAATTATTACTTTTTTATGGATAAAATTTACGTTTTCTAACATTCAATCATCATTTACTCGAAAACTTTCTTATGTAAGAGGGCAAAATTTTGGTAATGTCCGATAGAGAATTAAACGATCTTTCAGAATTAAGGGAAAAATTATGGTGTTGCCATTTAAAAAAAAATCGATGACGTCATTACTCGAAAACAAATGACATTTGAATATCGCATTTTACGCTAAAATATGTATTTTTTAAATTAAAAATCGACCTGTTATTCCATTCTTTTGGCGCATACTGTACGTACATTAGAAATTTTGCTACTTATACAGCCAATAAATGTACTTGCTCTGATTTGATGATGATGGCTAAAAAAAATAAATAAAATTAGTGAACCAGCTATTAGTTTAACAAATAGTTTCCTTAGAGTCATACAAAAGTATTAAAATATATATCTTAATTACATATGATGATAATATATTGAATATGTGGCCTTATACAAACAAAAACTAATTTCCACACATGAGCAGAAAAGATCAACTGTTTCTAACCTTGCCGTTTTTTACACATATCTGAAGTTTTGGATAATGGAGGGCAAGTTGATGTAATATTTACCGATTTTCAAAAGCATTTAATTAGATAGATCATCATATTCTAGCAAAATTACCTCGGTTTAGCTTTTCTGATTCACTAGTCAAACTATTTGAATCGTATCTTTCAAACAGACAATTCATGGTCAGATATTCTCTCCTTCTTCTGGTGTGCTACAAGGCTCTAATCTAGGGCTACTCTTACTTTTAGTGTTCATTAATGATCTTCCTGATGTTGTCTCACGTAATCGATTGATATTTGCTGATGATTACTCTGTAATAAGCTCTCTGTCTGATTGTTTTCATCTACAGCTTTGTTTAGACCATATGTCGAATTGGTGTGAATATAATCGTTTGTCTCTGAATATATCCAAATGCAATGTTATTTTCGTGTAAAATTTATTTTGCTACCCACAATTACTCAATTAATTAATATACAATTAGCCATGTCGAATCATATAAAGAAATGGGTACTGCTTTCGATAAAAATCTTACATTTGTCAAGCATATCAATAATGTTGCAGCAAGTGCATTCCAAACTTATAGATTTATATACCGCAATTGCAGAGAGTTTAAAAATGTACTTACACTTAAGATTTTATTTTGCTCAATTATTTATCTAAGTTGGAGTATGCTTATATTATATGTTATTTTATATATATCGTACACCGGCAAAGAGTGGAGTCAGTTAAGAGAAAATTTTTAAAGTTTCTAGCTTTTTTATGAAATAGTTTGTATCCACCCATAAGATTTGAGCATGCCAGTATTTTAAAACATTTTGTCTTAGAATCAGTGGATGTGTCTCATGATGTTGCACTAGTTCTTTATCTTCTCAATTTGTTGAACAGCAAAGTTGATTGCTCTGAACTTTTAAGTTAAGCAATTCCAGACAAAAGAAATTTTTTACTGTGGCATTTTTAGAACTAATGCATTAGCAAATTCACCATTGTTTTAATATGTAGTTTATTTAATAGAATTGCATCCAATCGTGATATTTATATTACTATAGTTTATACGTTGTTTGTAGTCATATTTCGCATCTTGTTTGCTCGTTTATGTGTGTATTTTACTTATTAACTATAATTTATTATATTGATTTGATGTTATATTTTATTTTCTTTCTTATTATACTTTTATTTAATCCTGTAATTGGGGTTGTATCCAGTTGAAATAATAAATAAATAACTAAATAACAACATAAACAGATTTTTGATCACATCAATGAATTATCAGCTCATCGCCATTCGAGCAAGATACAAGGCATCGTTAACTACAACATCTAAATGTAGCTACCAGAGAAAATTGATACACCAACAGAGATACTCAACAGACCACCAGTAGATCAAGATCAAATATTATGAGGAATATCTATTAACAGCAATGAGATCAACAGTTGTGGATAGAGGATATTATTCAAAAGACTTGAGAATAAATCTAAAATTTTGAAGGAGAAAGAGAAAAGATTCTAGTCAGGGAATAGAAATCTATGACAATACAAATAATTTTAGACAAGAGGAAGATTGAAAACTTCCTGGAAACGAATCATGCGTAAAAATTAAGGGTGAGGAACTAGTGTACAGATTATATAGGGGAAGTTTGCATGGATTGAACCAGTTCTCCAATTGAACCACAGAAGTTACAGAGTGTAATAAAGACTTTAACTCGGTTAAACAGATGGTTCTACCGACATAATTGTGCTAATATTAAACTCAGCACCTAAAAACTTGATAGCCATATATACATATATTTGTATACTTATTTATAATGTATTTTTTTTGTTGTTATAATTCTAGTACTTTTTTTATATTTGTCCTGTAATTGGATTTATAATCTGTTGGGCAATAAACTTATTATTATTATTATTATTATTATTATTATTATTATTATTATTATTATTATTATAATTTCTGTTACAATACTAAAGATTTGGCGTGGACAGTTGATACTACATGGTTGCTACGCAATTCTGTGTACAGGTGCATTTTACTGTGTCAGGATCACACCCAAGAAGATTCCGAAGCTGCAAATAAGTAATTCTTTAAATATTTTCAACATTTTATTTAATTGCTTAAACATTTATTTGCAAGACTATTATAACTTTTTTATATATGTATGAAGGTTACGAAAATTGCATGTCTCTCCAATTGGACCACATTTTGTATTCTCAAATGCACCAGTTCAAAAATGAGACACTTTATTTAAAATCACTATTCGAAATAAAAAAGAAGCAAGGTAGTACCAGAATTAAACATCAGCTTCCATATAAGAAAGCTTAATAGAAATTTAGGAAAATGACTATATTGAATTTGATTTATTCATAAAATTTGAGATCAGGAGTTTATGAGGGAGAGAAAATTCTCATCATGTAAATGGTCATAGTAGGCATAGTGGAAGCTTTGAAGTTTGAGTAACAAATAAAAGAAGCATGTCATTACTACAGTGTACTTTAAATATTTGAATTTTTCTTTAACAATTGTGACAATTTTTGGTGATTTATCTCCACCACCTTAACTCAATACCAAGACAAAAATAAAATATCAAAAATGGCACAGAATGCCTGCGTTTTGCAAATTTGTGCACGCATGGAAATAATAATCTAATCTGTATTTATGTTTAAGATTCAGCATGTGGTCACAAGATGTACTTACATATTGCATTACTTCTACTCAGGTTCCCTTCTGTCGGAAAAGTCGTCGGTTACCTCGCTAACTGAGAAGAGGTAACAAGCTTAAAAGCGGTATATGTCTGATGTGCCGTTAATTAATGACTTTGTGCTATTTAAAAAAGTTTTATAGTGGTTTTTAGGCCTTCATGGCCGGTGCTCATATTTGATATATAGTGATTTTTGGGTTGTTATGCCGTAACCTCGGTAACTGGTCGCTGCCAGTACCAAAATTAAGGCTCACTTCCCTAGCCTTAGCTAGGATTCTTTGACCTGCCCTTGTTGTCGGTGGGGGCAGACCTGCTATCAGTATCTGTGAGCCCGCCCATATATTGATTTCGGTTTCTGTTGTTGGTATTACGACTCCTTCTGAATAGTTTCTCGCATAATGGTGGTCTTCTGAGACGTCCTGTAGCCCATTCTGTAACTGGTTACATACCATGCTTTCAAACATTTCGCCGCTCTTCACTGTCGGCATCTTCAGTAGTAACTCCGTAAAAGCTTAGCCGTGACTTCACTATATACCAAAGTTTTTCATTATTTATATAAGGCGGGTAGAGTTAATAACTACTTTAGAAAGAAATGCAATATAGCAAGAATGCTTCAATTTTATTTTTTCTTGAGGGATAGTGAAACTAAGCTAGCATTGGAAGAAGTGTATTAACCTTAATATTAGTTTATTATTTCCGTGCTGACTTCTAGGTTTAATAAAACTACCAATAGGGAAATTTCTGTTGAAATATGGTATTGTATTTTGTGTCAGAATAGGGGGAAAATCTATATGATTCAGTGTCAAATTTAATTGAAATGGGTACACGTTATCTGTGGTAACGTAAGCTCTTGAGACAATTTTATTTTGTTTGATGGATTTCTGTATCTATATGTTTTCCATTTTATTTTGTATGCCTTTTGTTTGTCGAATAGAAGTTAATATCCGCTTTAATGATAATTCTATTACTTATGGAAATGTAAGCAGTCCAATTCAGGAGACGAATAATCCATGATTAGTTGCAACCCGCTTCCTCGAATGGTTCACTTGTAAAGCACTAAAAATTATTGTCCTCTTAAAGAACTAATTTGTGCAACACAACTGGAAAATTATTTTTAGTTTATTAGCTTAAAAAAGATATTAATATATCTACAGTACCTATGAATTGAAAGTAAAACAAAAAAGTGGTCCAATCTCGGTAACCTTCTTATAAATATCGGATAAATGATGTTTTTTTTTAAATTGTTAATATATAATTCATTGATATGTAAATAATGTTACATTCCATTACGAGTAGTAGGTAAATATTAACATATTAATTAGGAATATTTGTTCAATACATAATTTTTTACGTATTCGACTTAACTGATGATGACTAAGGTATTATATGCTTATGTGTAAGCCACTTTTAAAATGAATAGCTTGTAGACATACCTACATTAGTATTAATCACATATAAAATTCTAGGTGGAAGATGGCTTAGCAATTACTATTCATTTTTCCTTAACGGAGTAAAAAGAGCGGGCAAATCGAAATTCCTCGCCCCCCGCAAACCCATTCTGGTGCAAAATGCGTTTTCAGTGGAAATCTAATTTAAATTGGAATGAGGAATATTCACCTTGTACGGCATTGAGTCCGGTAATGATATTTCGCTTGAAGTGCATGAATGTCATTCAGTCGATGTCCATTAGCAGAGCTGAGGTTCGCGGAAGTCATTGCCTTCTCCAAGGTCGCCAAGAGACACTGTATTGCCCATGCCCTTTTAGTTGAAGAGCACGAGGCAAGAATAGCATCTAGAATCAATCGATAAATCTACCTTAAGATAGAGGATGCAAATTGAGGAAAATACTCTTGCATAAACAAATTAAAAAATGGTTTTTCTATAAAATTGTAGGGAGTTAACGCAATTTCCTCAAAGTCGCATCTTGTTAAATTTGATAAATGTCTGATCACTAATGTCTGTAATTTGGATATACAATTCGTTAGAGGTAGGGTTCGAGTTAATAAACTGACTATTGATCAAGTGAATATCGATAATTGTTGTGTGATAAAAAGCCTTCCGCCGAATACTCTGAAATGCTATGCGAAAGAATTTGTAAATATAAACCTTCACTTTTAAAGCTGAGGCTAATTCAAATCACTGATTTATTTGTAATATTTTATAATGGATAATATTCATATTAAGTTCGTGTAGGAAATTTATTCTGGAATAATTTTATTTTAAATAATATTACAGTCCATATACATAATCTAGCTCTGAGAATCTAGAACGTCTATGGCTTGGTTGAATATTTTATTCCTTGTATTTTCCTTCCATCTGTCAATTTGTAGTTGCTGTAGGTCTTTCTCCGCCTCGCGTCATTACCATTTTTGGGACCCTTATCTTTAGCTCTCTCAATAAGTCCTAGCCATATTAACCTTTGTGCTTTTACCACGCTTACTAAGCTCACCTCTTTGTATAAACTTTTTATTTCTTCATTCGTCTTCTAATCCACACCTTTTCTGTTCTTTTTCCTCCAAAAATGTTCCACTATATTTTCCTCTCCCACAGTTCAGTCTTGTTTGTTCTGCTTTATTCAACGTCCACATCTCACTGGCGTTCGCCACTACTGACCTTACCACTATCTAGTATAGTCTTATCTTTGTTTGTCTAGAAATATTTTTGTTTCCCAGTATTCCGTGTATTCGTCCTACATATTTACTTCCTCTTATTATTCTGCATTCAATTTCTTCTCCTATTATCGGTTGTCTGGTAAATATAGTTCCTAAATATGTTGACCTGTTTTACTTCTTCAAACCTGCATATTTCCCCTCTGATTTGTGCCTATTTTCAAAAACTTGTCTTTTTAATATTCTTCTTTCGCCCATTCCAAGCACTTAGTTTTTTTTTCTCGTTAATGTATGACCCCCTTTTAACCAACTGTCTTTATTACCTATTTTAGTTCTGTTCTATTTCTTGCTGGTACTACCTGCTGCAGATTATCTATGATGTCAGACAATGATGCTTTTTATAGTATATAATATCTGATCAAATGGCGGCTGCGTCTCTTATAATTTTTTCTAGTACTGAGCTAGATAATACTGGATAATGGATCCCACTGCTTCATCTCGTTTTTTAACTTCAAACTTTTCCATAGTTGTATTATTTACTTTATTCTCAGTCTTTCTCCTTTTCTCTCGCTGACTTTTAATTCTTCTAAAACCTTATAGAATTATTTTCTTTTTATATTGTCATAGACTTGTTTATAATGTACAAATAAATTTGAGGTTGGATTATTATATTCCAAACTTTCAGTCTGAATTTTTCGCAGAGTGAAAACCTGATCTGCTGTACTTCTTTATTGTCTAAAGGCACATTGATGGGGAATATGGATTTAGACCAGGAATTTTATTCTCCAGTTTTGTTACCAATCTGTTTTTTATATGCCACATTCAACAATGCTATATCCCTGTAGCTGTGGAATTCACCTCTATCTCCTTTCCCAAACCTTTTCTAATAGTTTCTGTAATTGGTCTATTAGTTCCTGCCGTCTTTGTCACTTTCTGGGCTCTTTTTTTGAAATTACTTCTTTAATGTCTTCTTTACCATATTGCCTTTTTCTGTATTGCTTTCTTTCCCTTCCGTCTCATTGATTGCATCCACATTTAATTCTTCTGTAACTACTTTTCCATTTCTGTTTTTATAAAATACTGGTCTTGGTTGATATCCTCTTCTTTCGTTTGTTCACTCCTTGATATAATGTTATTTTTCAAGTTTTCTTCTGTTGTTCTAATATGGCTTCATATAATGTGACATAATATGATGAACTATTCTATTTGTCATATATTATACATACTAAATATGCACACCAAAGGTTAAATTATCTCAAGCGTTTTAGAAATTAAAACAGTTTTTTTTCTAATTTTTGAAACGCTGTAGCTGAACAATGGCTGTCCTAAGACCCCAAATTTATATGACAAAAGAAACCTTATTTTTTGCATCACAATACTCCACTGGGTTTTTAACCACTACTTAAAAAACACCCTGTATATGAAGGAACAACCTTGACACAGACGTGGAAAATTCATTGTATGAGTAATACATATATAAACAAATTTGCATATTGAATAATTATAAGCCTTTAAATATGCTCTAGGACTATTTAATTTGCTCCATACTAGCGATAATCTCTTCTTTCATTCTTCAGCTTCCTCATTGTGTGGCTAGCACCTCTTTTGTCTGCATATTCAATGAAAACTTAATTGCAGTGATGTTTAAAATCTTAGCTTTTATATCAGCGGCTCCTATAGAGATCAAATTAATGCTATTAAATGGCAATTTCTGCAGCCGCATTTTTCAAACGGCTTTTCAATAAATGCTTGGTGAAAATGTTACCACCGTCAACTGAAAATAATCATTTGTCATTTACTTATGAATTACTGCAAGTCTATTTAAATGAAATAATATGTCCAGTCAATTTTATTTCATATCAGAATTATATACAATTTCATGTCTATACCATAAGTCAAGATATTGTTCTTATTTATTATTTATTTATTTATCACATTTGGAATGCAAACAGGCTGCCACCCAAAATTGCATCCACTAATACAATCGTGAACATAGTGTAAGCAAAAAAATACAAAAATCTAACATAAAATGGATACATCATTGAAAAAATGTACAAAAATAAGTAAAAAGTTATTTAAAGGAACTGAATATTCCTAATAAATCTTTTGAAACTGCTAAGAGTAGTACTAAAAATATCAATATTAGAGTCTACAATATAGCTATTATAATTAACAGTCATTCTGTACAATGGACTATTTAGTCCGAGATTGGTATGTTGGGTTATTGAGCTAAAAATTAGTCGTTCTCGTATTTCTAGAAGGAACATGAAAATTCAGTAAAGAAATTAAAAGGGACAGTCTAATAAATTATTCAATAATTTAAATAAAATCAGCGTAAATCCTTTTGTTACAAAGGGACGATATTAAACTGTTGTTTAGTAGCTGATATGTCATCAACATTATAAATACCGTTGACCCTGAGATTAAGGTAACGAACAAATCTGTTCTGAACTCTTTCCAGCCTTAATTTGTATATAATATTATAATTAGGACTCCAAATCACACAGACAAAATTCAGTCTACTGTAAATATAGGCATAGTACAAAGATTTAAGAGACTTTTCGTCTCTAAATTCCCTGCACGTCCTGAAAATGAAACCCAACATTCCTTTACATTTTCGAGAAACATAATCAATATGGTGACCAAAACTCAACCTCTTTATCCCATATATTCGCATATTTCTTGAGATTTATACAAGGTGATTCAGAACTTATCTGAAAAAGTTTGTCGAAACGCCATAAGAAACTACCATAAAAACATCAAAGGGTTCCGCGCCCAGCTGGTCAGAAGTAGACAGAACCGTATTTACTTTAGATACCAGTATTCACTCAATTTCACCAATAATTTATATTAAAATATAAAGTGCCTATACAGGGTGTTCCAGAATCCAAGTCAAATATTTTACCAGTGTATTCCACAAGCCATTCCAGGGGATCTTCATATGAAATTTTTCAATTTGGGTTCTTATTGTTGAGATATTCGAGTCTCAAAATGGCGGAAAAAAATTGTATTTTTATTTTTCCTTAAAAACGGTTACACTTAGAAACTTCAATTTTGGTACACATTTTCAACTGGTAAAAAGCTATTTGAGGTGGTGTTTATTCCTTGGGTTATGTTTCTGGAGGGCGGAAATAAGCAACCCCTAGATTTATTTCTTTCAGAACTTTTTCCTGCAATGGCCGATATCAACAATATATATTTTTAAATACATATAATTATACTACTTTTTTCCCTCTTGTAATTTTTTCATACAACCAACAGTTTGCGCGGAAAAAAATAAAAATAGTTTTCCTTACTCTAAACATCACCGTCACCGGTTACTGATAACCGCAGTGTGCTATGTTGATGTTTCTCTGTTGTCTTATGAAACAAATCGCCATTAGGTCTATAATTGACAGTTTTTGCAAATATTTCTAATCAAAAGTTTTCCTATAACTGTTAACAATCCTGCTGTATGCATATTCCGTCAATTTATTCGCTAATGATTTGTATGACAAGACAACAGAGAAATATACCGCCTACTGCGGTTATCAGTAACCGGTGAGGAAAAGTTGTTTAGAGTAAGAAAATTATTTTTATTTTTTCCGCGTAAATTGTTGCTTGTATGAAAAAATACAAGAGAGAAAAAGTAGGATAATTACATGTTATTTTTTAAAAAAGTTTTGTTGAAATCGGCCATTGCAGGAAAAAGTTCTGAAAGAAGTAAAGGTCGGTTATTACCGCCCTCTAGAAACATGAGCCAAGGAATAGACACTACCTCAAAATAGCTTTTGATTATTTGATAATGTGTACCAAAATTGAAGTTTCTAAGTATAGCTGTTTTTAAGGAAAAATAAAAAAACTATTTTTTCCGCCATTTTGAGACTCGAATATCTCAACAATAAGGACCCAAATTGAAAAATTTCATATGAAGATCCCCTGAATGGCTTGTGTAATACACTGGTAAAATATTTGACCATTATTCTGGTACACCCTGTATAATGATGAATGTAAATATGACTATTTGGAAAAAACAAATGCTAAATACATATTTTGATAAATATACGATAATATAATATTAGGTAATTTTAAATTATTGTTTCTCAACAAGGACCACGATGAGTTAGGAGCATTCTCAACCAGGTGGGTGGGATTAAGATAGGGTAGGGTTAGGGGAACAGAGAAAATAATGACTAATAAGGTAAATTAGGTTTACCTCTATACCAAATAAAAACATATTTTTGATGTATCTATATCCTAGTGATATATAGACACAATATGTAATAAAAATAATTATATTTCCAATATAATTCATAGTGTCACGGAATTTGCCCTACTCACTCCCAAACCGACGACGGTGGTATCGCGATTGCCCCGATCTTCCCTACACGATTCTGTTAAACAAACAAAATGCCGCGGATCGAGATGGGACTGGAAAAATCGGGAATCGACGAGAAGCATTCGAGTACTGGAATATACGTTGGGTCTATAAAGAAGAATAATAAACGGCGGAGTTAGTTAGTCTTGTATTACAGTCTTGAATTGGAGTGTTTATAGCGATTTAGATAGCGATTAAAAGTGAAATAGTGTTTAGTTGAGGTGTAATTAGTATTCAGTAGTGTACTAAGTAGTTAATAAAGAAGTGATTAATTAACGAATTGTTTTTATGGCAGTAAGAAAAAGTCGGATCGGGATATCCGTGACAATATGTTACATAAGAATGACACCATAACAAAAACAGAGCAAAAAAATATTTATCCATCATCAAAAAAACTCGTCAGTCACTACTAACGTTACTTGTATCCGATTCTTTATCACTTTAATTTAGCCGAATCAATTGATGAAGCTTTATATAGTATTCCTCAATTGTTATGACATGCTTGACGCATTTTTTCCGATTAGCTGATGTAATTTTATTCACCTCGCTCCTTATAATATTTTTAACTGTTTTGTCAAATTTTGGAAAGGGATTATTTCTTTGAAGGTCTCTTTTAATTGGCCGTGCCATCAATAACGCAAAATTATTGCTTTTGACTATATGCAGGAACTTTGCTTCAAACTAGCAATGCACGTAATTTTATGTATTTTGGATAATCCTTGAATTTTGTTTTCTTTGTGCCAGTATCTGACTTCGTTCTGAAAGTATTGAATAGTATGGAACATTGTCTACTACTATTTCATACCATTATTAAATGTTTGACACAAGCCCCAAGCTTTAAAATGTTTAATGGTTCGGTATCTAACTCGGCAAATGACAAAAAGTAAACTTAAAATGGCTTTATTCGGGATATTCACAATGTAATGATAATAATACACGATATCATTGGTGCGACGTCACACGGCGTTCTTGTTTCTGTAGATACAAGTGCAGATTACGGTGTTGGTGATTTAAACAGATGTTTGTTTTGGGTCCCAGATAGTGTAAATACTCTGTAGGTAATGCTGTGTAAATTCCACGGTGACGGAAGTGGATTTTGTGTAAGCATAATTAGACAATTTGGCACGATTGGATTTATTTAATTTAATGTTTATGATTTTCATTGATGCAAATCTCAACTTTATTAGTGCAGACATATGAGGAGCCAAAGCAAGCACGTGGCTATTTTCCGTGTTTAACATTACCATAATTATTAGTGGTGCTGTGGTGAGTTTACCATGGTTAAACGTAACTTATTTCTTTGTTTACAATCTAAGATAAATTCAGATGTTATGGTACAATGCCTTTAAACCTTGACCGATCGTTCAAAAGAAGTAAAACCTTTCGTTAGACTGAATAAAATATTTAACAATACCTATGATATATTTTTTCTTTAATACTTAACAATAATAATAATTTAATGGAGCAATTGTTCGAAATGTGCTCCCTGAACCTCCTGACAATAATAAAATCTGTTTTTGAATTTGCTATTAAATCATGCGTATTGTTAAATATTTTATTCAGTCTAACGAGAGATTTTTTTTTATTTTTGAACGATCTGTCAAGACTTTATCGCCGCGCTATATAAAATTATGCCTTCTGATTTCACAATTGTTTTAATTTAACTATTTAACACAATAACACTTAGCAATATCACAAGTGACAAATTAACTCTTCTAAACGTGTGTACTGCGTTATCCAAAAATAGAAATCGTAGATAGCACAACGCTGCATTAAGTGTACACATCGTCGCACAAAATAAACAATATTTCATGACTGATATTAATTTTATTTAATATTATTACCATTACTTCTTGCCAATATTGTTTCATATACTTATAAAGATGACAATCCTATACTGACAGACTTGTTTGGTAACATAGAAATAACACAAATATTTGCTTAACGAACTGGAACTGTAAAAGACCAAAGAACAATTTCTAATATTCCAAGATACAAATAAAATCATTTTACAGGCTGATTACATAAGATCACCTGGCGGACAAAAAACCATCGCGCTAGTGAGGAGAAATAATTAAAATCTCGTTTTTAAGACGCATATTCCAGTCGCAGACACAATAGACATTATCATTCTTGAAGTAAATGTGGAATAATTCAAGTTATGAGATTAGTGTCATAATTAGAACCCAAGAGAGGAAGCAGCATTGAATAAGGCAGCGAGTCTTGTTTGTATGAGGGATCACGTACCGATTTCCATATGTGAAGTCTTCAAGGAGTGCCCGAATGCTCTTCTTGTTAGCCGCATCTGTCTCCTTTTCCGTACAACTGCCATGGGTGTATCATGTGTGCAGAATTAGAAGCATGCTAATTCACTTAGGGCACACATTTCATGACTCATCCTTTTGTCGTACAAAGTTATCTTCTATTGTAACTTTGTATACAAAGGAATTTACTGAAACATTCGAGAGACTCATTTAAGGCTGAGTTGCCGACTAAAAAGGTGGTCACAAAATAATATTTTGGCGGTTATATAATATTTGAAAATGATTTAATCACTGAATTGCACATCAAACAACAGCTTAATTTCCATATGACGGAATAATATCTTAAACATTTGAAACATTGAGTTACATAAAATACACATCCCTTAAATTCAAAATAAATGACAGTGCGACAACCAACGTCTGTCACTGTGCTACACAGTGTGCACAAATATTTTAATAGCAAATTCGAGTGTACATTTGTTAGGATATTGTACAAAAGATCCACTGATGTAGTTCAAAAACGAAGTAACTATTAGGGCTGTTCCAACAGCCGTTCAGAAGTGGTTCAGAACTGTCAGAAATGTTTGACCAACACCGTATTACGTCGCATTAGCCGATAGTACATTACTGACTAACTAGTTTTGGACGGTTCAGAATCGATTCTTGCTGTTGTTGGAACAAACCTATTATTAATTAAAGTTCTATGATGGTAGCGATTGAGATTCAATTTTCCATCCGGATCTCATAATATGTCCGCATTGATTATATCTAGGTAACTTTATTTATCTACTTACGTTTGGTAATATGGATTTTATAGTCCTATAAATAGTTTCGTAAGAGCATATCTATTACAGAACTAGTGATGTAATGAAAAGAAAACCGTTTTTAACATTCTTGTGTTACCCCACTTTTTAGAATTATTTATTTATTATTAGAAAATATTACACCTAAGATTTATTATAAACATTAATATTACACACAAGAAATTCTAGGAAAATCTACTGTGCAGACTAATTCCCCGACCAGCAATGAAACACGTGAAAAGTCTATAGCAAACAGCTAAAGTTATTCGTCAGCAGCCCACCAGACATATACCGGTTTCGAGATTATTAGCTCTCATCTATAGGTTCATTCATTTCAAGTTTCTACCAGCTAAAGACGTCAATAAAATAAATATATTTACAATTTGGTTGATCTGTATTAAGACATTGCTGAAACACCGAGTTTTTCCGATTGTTTTAAAGACATATTCTGAGGCCAATATCTCCACAACCGTAGGTGTGAGAAAATACTTGAATGATGAAAAATCAACTTGTTTTGATGCCTTCAACACGCACCTGTTCTATGTCCATTGAGTTGTCAATCACCCTGTATATACTGCTAGATACAAATGAATACATTTATATCATCTACTTCTACACAAATAAATGGTATTGAGCTTTCATTACACCGATCTGTTTAACAACACAAATGAATAAATTCTTTCCTGTTCTAAATTTATTTCTTTACTTAACCCTGTATGTTGTCTAAATCGATAACCGTAACATTTAGTAAATTAAAGCACCAATTAAATTATATTCAATCAAAATATTATACAATTATACATCATCATGATACAGTCAATCACTTCGCTTTCAAGGCCATAAAAAGTGTTAACCGTAATAATAAATAATCTTCCTAACTTTCGCACTGGATCATGATTAAGTGCTTTTATGTGATTTGCAGAAAGAAACTGGACCATAATAGAAATGTATTGATGTGTTTAACCTCCAAAAAAGTTTATTATGTTATCCTACTATGATTTAATCCTTATATCAAGTTAAAAACTGGTTGTGTGGGATTAGCTCTGACTTTTAATATTTTGAAGTCATAAATTTGATTTGCGGGTACAAAGAATTAGATTACGAGATATATAATTTAAATTGCCAATTTTCCACAGCTGGCATTTGTAAATAGTGTTCAAGGGAAGCCTAAAGGACAATACTTTCTAATAGCTATTGTGTTATAGATGGTACCATTTCCAAATTAGTGGTTAACACTCATTTTAAATCCTTCCATATACTACTAAGGGAAAGGAAGCCGTTCTACCATTTTTGTAAGTAATTATGTTATTTATTGCATAACTCAGGAATTAAAATAAAAAATACGCTTTATTTCTACTGACATCATCTTTACCTTCATAGCATAAGAAACATTTAATTATAGGTTAGTTAATATGAACATACAGGGTGTTCAGAAACCAGTTGTCAAAGACATGCAGAGAGAGTCAAAATAATGACAGTACTTCCAATATACAGTTTTGTTCTATCTTACTTCCTTACATAGGGCTTTCAAATAAGAAGTTAAATATTGAATATCAGTAATAATTTCAAAAAAGGTTACCAATTATGATGATAGTAGTAACTCGTAGTAAATAGTAATACAAATTTTACTATTTAAATTGAAATTAGAGATCCAATTTGAATAGCGTAATAAGGCTTCATTATACAGGTATGGTAAATATTTAGTTGACAGTGTTGTCAAATTTGACACTTGACATCTGCAGTTCAATTCACCTGTATTTTTGCTGAAATAAAAAACTATATCTTGGTTTACTCGATATCATTCACCGTTTTTCAGATAAGCACATATTTAATGATGCATGTACAGTGCGTTTCAATAACTTTGATAACATTTTGATCAGTTGTAACTATTCTGTTTTTAAAGATATCGGAATGAAGCAAAACCATAATGCATTGTAGACTAGCAACTTTTTCTTATTTTTTTTTAAAACGAAATACCAATGATTTTGAGAGATCTTAACCTAACTTATATTTTTTTTAATGGAACGCCCTGTATATTATTGGATATTTGGATTCTTCTCAAAATTTCAAGCATATTTTAAAAATCATATCCTATACCTGTGCCTATACCTATCTTCAACTGTTTCTGAGAAATAGTTTTACAAACATGTCAAATTATCATAAAAATTGCTCTACTTGTTTATGGCACACTTTGCACTGAGCAAAAGCTGAAGTTGAGCCGTGCTGGTAGCAATCGAGACTTACAGCCGGATTCATGAAACGGGCGTAGCGCTAGTCCGACTAACGAGTTTACGCCCGTGTAAAGCGCGTTAGTTGGCCTAACCAGCTTTGCGCTCATTCACGAAACATGCGTTGCTAGGTAGCAAAGCATGCGTTGCTAGGTAGGCTGTTTATTTACGTCCATATTTGTGCCAAAAGTTAGACCCAGTATTGTACCTGTCTAAAAATCGCGTAACTTCGGCCTCTAGTTCCTTGCGTTTCCCATTGTATATTTAGTATTTATATTCAAAACTGTACTTTTCAGTACTACGGATTAGTTAACATATCATAAAGTAAGTATTATACATAGTAGTGAATAGGAGTATCCTTATTTAAATTAGTGCAACAGATGCGTAAATTTTTCGCGTAACCTCCGCTACTCTGACTAACGTTACGCCTTGTTGATGAATCCGTATGTCAGTGTTTTGTTCTGTTGAGGAAAATAGCAGACAAGTAGAGCGATTTTTATGATAATTTGACATGTTTGTAAAACTATTTCTCAGAAACAGTTGAATATAGGTATAGGATATTCTTTGTAAAATATGCTTGGAATTTTGAGTATAATCCAAATATATAATATACAGGGCGTTCCATTAAAAAAATATAATTTAGGTTAAGATCTCTCAAAATCGTTGGTCTTTTGTTTTGTTTTTCAAATAAGAAAAAACTTGCTAGTCCACTATGCAATATGGTTTTTGCTTCATTCCGATATCTTTAAAAACAGAAAAGTTACAGCTGATCAAAATGTTATCAAAGTTATTGAAACGCACTGTACCTAATAATAAATTAAGAAGATTTAATATGTCTGTTTTCCGTGGAGTAAAGGCCTTTTAACACACTAGTGGATTAGAATTCATAATACCACGCTTCAATTTTATAGCATTTTATTTAGAATTATTATTATTAACATTTATCTCAAGAACGATCTTGTCATTTTGACCGGGATTATTTAAATTCACTCCATAAGAATAATAATATCACCCCCAGCATTAGCCAGTAATGTTGCCGCAGAACGCCTCATTCCATGTCCGGTAAAATTTTCTGGATCAGAGGGACCCCAATAAATTCAGCCACTTTTGAAAAGGTTTTCGAAATTATATGGATGCCTACATGTTGTGTAGTACATTTTCCACCCACATATCGCAAGAAGAATCTTACACCGGCATTTTTAGTCGCAGATTTATGTATTTTCGACACATTTGTACAGCATTGACTGAAAAACTTCTTCCATGATCGTAAAACTTCTTGAAATATTTGTTTTTGTATTCGGAATGAGTAAGTATAGGTAACTGCCTTTGTCTGGGCCATGGGTGATATCCAAAAACGTTAATTTATTGCATCGACAAGTAACCGCGACTCCCATGATAGTTGCAACCTGTAAAGATTTCAAAATAAAACGCTCAACGTATAAATTGAAATATTAAAATCGTGCATTTTCTACATTAACTTGTAAATATTCCCCATCCGGTGCTTTTTTCAACAATTCTTCGGTTTGGTTTCTCTCCAGTATATTTGCCTTTTTTGGTTTATAATTTCTTGATTCTACTTTAAAATATGAAGCAAGTTTACCATACTTTGAACTATCAATACCTTTATGCACTTTCAACATTGATTTTAGCATGGAATATTTTGTCCACATCGAAGAGGCAACAAACTGATTTTCCACATTGAAAAAGTAGAATAGCAACACCTCTTCTGTAATTGATCCTTTTCCCATACCCCTTTTTTTAATTCGTTATCGAATTCCCCCAATTCCTTCTCGTACACACTTCTATTTTTTTGCTGGTAACAAACGTAATGTTGCTTCTTGGGATTTTTGTTGAATTCCAGCCAGAATGAAGAACTTTTCAAAATTCTCACTCATTTTTTCTGTCAACTTTGCAAATATTTTCACTCTTGTTGACAAATAAGCAAACACATGTCATAGAAACGATTCCAAGACTTTCTAGTATTCAGCTGACAATCAATATTCTTGATTAAAATAAATTTGTTAAATATCACGTTTTCTAAAAGCATAATTTTTCACCTGCTCTCACATGGCTTTCACTCTCCTAATTGACCTGTTTTGGCCGTAGTGGTGGATAAAACATTGAATTAGTAAAAATGGTAAGTATGTTGCAAACTTTAAAAATGTTTTCCTTTCCTTTGGACTTTTTATCAAGAAAATATGTTTACTAGGTTCAGTTATTGACATTTTAAAATGCCGTATTCAAAGCAAGAATTAGCAAACTTAACGTAAATGCGTGTGTATGCACCATGAATATGCCTATTGTCGAAGTCGCTGATCTTCAACAGCTGCGAAATAATTTTGACCACCGTTTAAAAGCGTGCCTGTTAGCACATAGAAATTATTTTGGGCAGTATTAATGAATAGAGTATCCTAATATTGATAAGTAGTTCAGTTCTATTATTTTTTAAATTAATGTTTAAAATAAAAATTAATCTAGGTAAATATACTAAGCAGAAAAACTGCATATTAAACAATTTTCTTCTCCTTTCTAACGTCTTAAGATTAAATATGTGTAGCAAGACAGTATGACAGAAATATTGTTGAGTGTACACTTCATTAAATTTAAATTCAAAAATTTCTCAAATCTGCGCTGAACAGACTCCAATTCCACCTTATAAGATAAAAGGAAGACCACACAACGCTAGAATATTTCAACTGTATCCTTACAGCAGAAAACAGCAACTACAACATTCTCCACTGTCGAAATCTTTACAAGATCTTAAAATAAACCTCAAATATTTAGACGCAGTCGAAACTATATAATCGTAGTGAGTTTATCATCAAATATTACTCCAAGGTCTTTAATTTTACATAGCCTTTCCAAAACCGTACCATACAAGATCTAATTCTATAGGATGATTTTTTCTAGAGTATGTTAGTACGTTACATGTAAAAACATTCAACATATTATTAGAGACATACCACTGAATTAACATATTTCTGTTATTCTGAAGCTTCAGATTGTCATCAACTGAGTTTATTTTAGAGAAAATTTTCAGCGTACAAAACTGATTCTATATCAAATAAGCTCGTTAAGTCATTTACAAAAATCATGAATAAGAGAGGCCCATGGACAGACCCTTGTGGCACTACCGATGTTGCACGAAACTTATCGGATTGATGATTCAACATACTGATGGATTGATTATATTCAATATACAGATATCTATTAGATAAATATGACCTTAATAAAATAATTAACTTATCAGAAAAATCCAAAGTGAGCATCCTGCGTAACATAACCGAATGATCGAATATTACGAATATTATATAATAACAGCGTACAGAAGATCAAACTTACTTTTAAATTTTGACGTATATAATCTTATATCTCCTTGTAACAAATTTCTATAAATAAAGAATACAACTTTTTACTTTTATGTAACTCCACATTGTTTTACCTTAAATAGTGATGATATTCTTATATTACACCAAATTGTATTTCAATGCTACGCGTCAAACCATAATTAAGTATAGAAATAATTATATATAATTTTATAAATTCTGAAAGCAGTTTTGTTTATAGAATAAATCTATACAATGAAGGATTGCAGTATAATATTATACCTTCTATTTAAGGGATGCTTACCAATCTCTTAATAATAGTTTGATGAATGTATTTCATTCTTACGGTAGTCTTGAAACGTTTAATACTTTTGATTATTGGCTAGCTACGCGGCAAAATTCATTGGTATAAAATAATGACTAACCTTCAGGTATCAACTTGTAATTTTACCAATCACATTACCAGAGGAATTTAAGGATACGTAATTACAAATTACCTTCCGACGTGGGTGGTAAAAAATAATTACTGTTAATCAGATTTCAAATGAGGTTTAAAATAGACAGTTTAACTCCTACTATAGTGAGTACTAATTATTATTAGTATTTATTTAATTTATTTCTTTGTTTTTTTCTCTCTTTCCTTGACATTTTTGCCCGTTCGTTATGGATTTCTTATGTAATTGCTGTACGTATATCCGATACCGCACCCTTTTCGCTAGTACGAATAAACAATAAATGCGATTTTTGTCAATAGTTTTCATAATTAAATAATTATTTCTATATACGATTCGATGCGAAGATTAGATTTTTCAATTGTTAGAATAGTTGAAGGCTATTAATTTTTTTAAAATAAAATTTGTATCTAGAAAACACGCAAATTAAATTTGTCTTTGTGTGTTCTAATTAATTTAGGTAGATAAATAGATAAATTTATTTAGTTGAAATGCACGTACATGCATGTAACGTACATAATGCCCAAAGTAAGCGTTGCATGGGTCAAAAAAATTGTAAAAGGACCACAATAATAACTTTTAAATACCTAATAGTAAAGTATTATTTAAAACCAGAGAAATTTAAACTAAACTTAAAACTAAGTATAAATAAAACTATACCTAAAATGTCTAATATACCTACAATAACACAGGAAAAACAAAATAAATTTAGTAGACCATACATTTAAAAATAGTTAAGTAGATTGTCGTTGAAACATCTGTCTGCAGTATAATAAGTAAAGATAGTATATCGTTCGCACATCTCAGGTCCGTACTCAGGTCCGTCGGTTGAAAATCGTAATATTTAAATATTCCTAATTAAAAACAAATACCATCTTCAAAATAATGGCCAGCGTTGAGAAACATCATCCTATTTATTTACCGGCATGTGTCAAGGTCGCAGTCGCTTCCGCTTTCCAATTGCCAATATCTTTGTAGGGACGATATCGCGTTATTAGCAAATAATGTTAATTTCTTGTCGAGTTTCTTGTTGGTTTGTCTGTTTCGGTGCTTGAATATGTTCCGTCGGCCTCCCATGCGTTCTACAGTGAATAAATAGATTAAATATTATCCAGATTTAGAACTTGACGGGACAGAACTAAAGTTCAAAATTTGTGAAAGAGTTATATCGTGGAATTATAAAACACGTATTGTGGAACATATGCGCTCGGAACAACACAAAGTTCGTGTGAGTAATAGTACAGTGCCTTCATAAATGATTACAAGCCACGTGATCAGGGTCGAGATTCTCGAATCAATCGCAGAGCAATTTATATGCGAATATCCTTTTCCTCACTACGGCAATTGAGGGAGACAAGAAATCTATTTGCATACGAGTTGTTCTTCGAGAATCACAGTCCTGATCACATGGCTTGTAATCATTTATGTAGACTGTATGAGAAACCGTGAAGGTCAAAAACAATTTAACAACGACTTAGTGTTTTAGACTTGCGACAATTTATTTCTCATGTACCGGGATCTAGTGCTGAACGTGTGAAGAAGAAACTTAATACCGTTTTGCAGAACAATCCGGGATTTTTACCTGTATGCCATATAGTAGACCTTTTTGAAGGTAAAGGACTAGATTTTGCTTAACCCACCCTAAATGTGCCATCAGTGAAAAATTATTCATATTTTATATATGCCCAGTGACCTCTGTGGACGTTGAACGTACGTTTTCGAAACTGAAATGGATTTTAAGCGATAAACGTCACAACTTAACAACTGAACATTTACAACAGTTGCTGGTTATTCAGTTTTATTTCAGTACTAAAAGTGAATAGTATAGTGTTTTGTAAATTACACAACTTAATATCCATATTGGACAACATACATATCACCAGTACAAGATAAGACGTTGATATTAACTGCATTTGACAATAAAATATACGTATTTACTTGACTTCCACAAACGTTAACGTTAGTGTCCTAAGTGCGCCCCTGATAATGACGTCATATGCGAACGATGTACGGTCTCTAATAATAAGTTTTCTGTATTAAAAATAGTTAAATTTGTTTCTTTTTAAAAATTTTGATACATAAAGCAGTCGTGGTATTAGGTAATTTATTAAAAACTTATTATAAAATGAAGTATATTTTCTAGACATATGTAAACTAAGGCAAATTTAGTGTTAATGCATTTTTATTTCTTGTAAGGTAAGAATGCTGTTTCTGGTAATTATCGGACAAGGATTTATTTTCAGTCACAGAAATGGCCGCCTTAAATATATAAACTTGTTCAAATGAGGACTATCATACAATTGAAAACATTGTTTTTGTGACAAATATTCATTTGCAGCAGAAGAGATGCCCAAAAAATGATTCCATGTTTAATTTTGATCTATATATAATCATAATATGCAGCAAAAACTGCTTCAGCATTTATATTTTGAGATAATATTTTAGAGCATAGCAATATTGCGCCATTTTCTGTTTCAAAGAACAATATGAGATTTCTCTAGACGAGAATCAATATTTCACAGAAATATAGATTATCTACATATTTTGGCGCATTATCTGAATTTGTAAGTGGTAGTTGGTGATTATTCCCTCTATAAAATGTCATCATCTGCGTTTCAATTTTAAGTCCAATGAAGCAATACACGGTGTTTTTAAAGGAAGTAGCAAACATGAGACCACAGATTTCTTAGGTGAAAATAAATCAGTTTAACCTAAACATACCTATATCCCAAGTCGCATAATAAAAAAGATACAGGGTGTCAGTTAAAATTTTATTTTCGATATTTGTAGATAACTTCTTAAAAAATCCAAATCTTTACATAAAATTTTTGAGTTTTTGCGGGCGAGAAATTCAAATTTGTTTCTAATTTTGACGTCACTAGTAGAGGACGTCACTTATGGCACATCATGTTTCCTTCAAATGGCAGAGTTTTTTGCTGCTTAGTGTACCCTTCTGACTATTGAAACAATCGATTCTCCTACCTATTATATCTGAAAAAGGTATACCTTGCTGAAGTTGTTAGGACTAACAGTTTTCAGTACCTACACCGATTGAAAACTGTTATCGTTTCAGATAAAGTGCCTTTTCTACTGTAAATACAGCAAAATGTTACTTGAAAAGTTCAGAACTGTTAATTTATTTATTTATTTATTTATTTATTATTTATTTAGAAGTACTGCTGCCCAGACAGAAATCCAATTACAGGGCAAGAACAAACATAATATTTAAGAGAAAAAGACAAATAAGACAAAAAATTAAAAAGCGACATACATATAACATAAAATATAACAAAAATTGGTATAAAATAACAATAGATAAGTAATTAAATTTCAAAACACATTAAAATAAAAACAACAATAAACAAAGAAAATTAAAATTAAGAAAAAACAAAGGAATCATAATGACAATTCAGTGTAAACTTACTTTAATATACATTGCTTTATAGTAGCAGTGGAACAGCTAAAAATGTCAAAGTGTGCTTGATAATTCAGATACTCCGTGCACATTCTATAAATAGGAGAATATTTAAGCGCGTTAGTTCTGCAGTAGGCAAATAAAAGTATGGGGAACGAGTTTGAAAACAAGGGATATTGAAATTAAAGTTACTCAAAATATCTGGAGAGTCAATGACAGCAGACAATAATTTATGTAAAAATAAAACTGAAAAATAAGTGCTTAGTGTGGCTAATTACCTTAAGTTAAATCTACTTAATAGCTCTGATTGCGGAATCCCGCGAGGTGGATAAGTACCATCAAGTCTAAAACTAAGATATTTAACATATTTCCTCTGAATGTTTTCCAAACTGTTTATATGAACCTCATAGTTGGGATCCCAGATAATACTACCATATTCCAATTTTGGTCTGACAAACGAGTTAAAAAGTAAATTAAGGGTAGACACCTCCGTAAAGTGACGTGAATTTCTTATAACAAAACCCAAACATTTGTAAGCATTAGACATTACCTGCTCAATATGCGGAACAAAAGACAATTTTGTATCAAAAATGACGCCTAGATCCTTGAGCTGAGTACATCTGTTTAATGAAGTATTATCCACTATATAGTTATATTGAATAGGAACAATTTTTTTAGTAAAACTCATGACGTTACACTTCGATAAATTTAATGGTAGTTTGTTATTTTGGCACCAGGAGTTAATTTTAACAGTTCTTGCTGTAAATAGTAACAGTCCTGAACAGAATCAACAGATGTAAAGAGTTTGAGATCATCAGCATATAAGAGGGCATGTGTCTGAATACTATTAAATATGTCGTTCATGAATATTATAAATAAAAGGGGACCAAGTACCGATCCCTGTGGAACCCCTGATGTCGCTAATATGTCAATTGATTTATAATTGCGGTACTGAACGTTTAGAGTTCTATTACTTAAATACGAATGAAAAAATTTAAGAAAATTCAGTGTACATCCAAAGTTGGATAATTTATGTAACAAGAGACCATGATTAAGCCTATCAAAGGCTTTAGATAAATCCGTATATATAATGTCAGTTTGACCACCCTTATCCATAGTATTAGCGATAAATTGTGTGACAGTTATAAGGTTAGTTGTTGTAGATCGACCAGAAATAAAACCGTGTTGTGAGAATGAAATAAGTGATTTAGCATGGAAACAGAGAATATTGTAAATAATCATTTCAAACAATTTTCCAAAATTACAAAGAATAACTATAGGTCTGTAATTTTCAATATTCATTTTGTCTCCTTTTGAAAATTGGGCATATTTTTAACTTAGTCCAAATTTGCGGAAAAGTTGCAGATTTAAAGGATAAATTAAAAATAATGCTGAGTAGCAAAGCAAATATAGGTGCACAATCTTTCAACAAAAGCAGCAGGAATTCCATCAGGGCCAGTTGTTAATTTATTTTTAAATTTTTTCAGTGCAGTATAAACATCTTGCTCAGAAACTACAGGAATATTAAGTAACACATTATTTGTGGTATCAGACTTAGACCAATCAAAAGTTGATGACTGATTAAACGCAGATTGAAAAATTGTGCAAACGCCTCTACTATACCCTGAATATCATTGACAGATTGGTCTAGATAGGTCATCGAATTAGGAATATTATGAGTGTTTTTCATGATTTGTAGAAAAGACCAGAAATTACTAGGATTTGACTTAATATACGTTTCAGCTTCTCTAATATAATCTTTATGAGCAGCATCAATATCCTCTTTATTAGAGAACGTAAGGTTCTGAATTCATTAAGAAAGATTATATCATTCGTGGACTTGAAACGACGCCACAGGCGAGATTTTGCTTTAATATTATTTATTATAGATTTATTGAACCATGGTGGATATGATGTTTTACGTCTATTCGTAGCTGTTAAAGGAACATGTTGCGAAAAAACTAAATTTAATTTCTCATAAAATTCAGCGCAAGCTTCATTAACGTCTGCATATTCGGATAGGTAAGACCAGTCAATACTAGATAAACTCTGATATAATTCAATAAAATTAGCTCTCTTAAAGTTAAACGATGCTTTTACATTTTGATTGTTAAATAGTTTTTTATTATGATCACAAGTAAAGTACAAATCCAGGGGTGGATGGTGGATATCTTCAGGAACTAAATAGTTTTCCGATTTGTCAACAGTCAAAAATGACCTACTAAGTACTAAATCTAAAATTCTGTTGTTTCCATTCAAGATACTGTTATATTGAGCAAGACCAAAAATCTGAAAATGAACAAGAATAATGATTAGAATTAATTAATTAAATTATTATTAATAAATTAAACAAGAATTAATAATGGAGACGTGCAAAAAATCAAGAGTCTCAAATGAAATACCACCTAGGAATCACACTAGCGGTGGAAAGATAAAATAGTTATTCATTTGAAAGAATAAATCACAAACGCTTGTAATGAGTTAAACGGCGAAATGTTAATAAACGCATCCCACAAAAAAGTCAGCCGAAGATTGGATATGTGTCTTGAAACGAGAGGAGGTCAATAGATTGTAATATGTATGTAATATGAGAGCGTTTGCCTCATTTCTTAAATTTAGTTATTGTTATCATCACTCTTTTTTAACTGTATTAAAAAATTACCGGGTTTAATTCTTAATGGCAAAAAAACGAATATTCAATTATTTTTCAACAACGACTTGATCCTTCCGCTGCGATTTTAGGTGGTATTTCTTTTGAGACTCTCTAGGACGATATTACTTATTTAATTTTTTTTGTCTCCTCACAGTAGGCCCATGCTATCGAGTTTGAGACACCCTGTAATACATTATGATGGTGATCATTTAAAACAAGATTGGTTTAGCATTTCCACTTATATAAAAATTTTAGATTTATGAGAAGAAAACCAAATAAATTTTTATCTTTTAGCTTGTTTTATTTTAGTAAATAAATAAATAAATACAAATTTAATGATCGTAATTTAAATAATAAATATCAAAAAAATACTGCAAAAATGTGAACTGCTGCTTCCGTAATTTTTATATTTCTCAAAATCACACTTCACATTGATCTGAAATATATCCCTGTTTTCAGATACTTATTTGTTTTCAAAATTGTTATTGTTTTTTTCCTCATACTTCTGACTTGCAACTATCCGAAAAGGAATCGAAGGCATCCATATTTTAAAAGTAATGTATTTTTTTGCATACCTGACCATCCAACCGAAAGTGATATCTACAAAAAGTGGGTAGACAACTACACTTATCGAATACCAAATTTACATTAATTTGCAATAACAAGATTTGTTCGTACGTAGGGCTGTAAATAACTTTGAAATATTTGTAATACAAATAGGAGTATCTAGTAATACTTATTAGTAAATTTGCGTGGTCGAACATGTCAATATTGTCAATCAATATATTTATTTCTTCATTTGCATTGCAAACAACCTGTTATGTAAATTTATGGGCAAAAAATATACATTATACCTGCATTCCTCGTACTATATTTATCTTGTGGTGCTGTAACCTTTACTTGGCTATAAAAAAGTGTAAATAAATATTCTGCAGCATTTGGAGACTGTTCACACATAACTCAGGAGTTGATGATGCTATAATTTAAGTTAAATGGGACGTGCTGTATTATTTTTTAATTCAAAATAATTAATGTGCTAAAAGGCCTGCTATATGACACTAAAAATTTTAAGTAATTTTGATTGCTGGTTTTATAGAAATTATACCATCATTAGGTATGTTGAAAACAATGGCAAAATTAAATACTTAAAATTTTACATTATCTTTTAATTTCCCAAACCAGTTTAAATTAGTATATTTAAACTATGCCCAAATTACATCTTTATTTTATGAAATTTCAGTATATTATAAGTTCAATTAAGATTCTAATCCAAACAAAGCAATTTCGAATAGGTATACTTTACTAAGTTAATTTCAATCAATCTATTTTGAAGAGAATGGTAATGACTGCAAACTGAATTATTGTTTGTTTTGTCCTTTTGCAACCGATCCATAACACCTACCTTTTAATGTTTTATTTTCTATGGTTCAAAGGTATGACAATCATAAAGCGTTGTAGGTATCTGGACTAAATAGTAGATACTCTAAAATCCTTTATTTACTTTGCTCATTAAATTTTTACAATTATAAGGGCGTACATAAAAACTACATAAACCGCTATTATAAATATCTAGCTGAATGATTACAATAATTGTTTCCCATGCTAAACTTCTGGGTCTGGGTTTTATTCATTTTGTTAAGGAAGTAGATATAAAAAATTTAACTGAAAATTATTCTCGTCAAGACAGTCTTTATCCCAATAAATTTGTATTCTACATGCCCCCTTGCAAAGATGCAGGATGCTGAAATTTAGGAAAATGGAATCATCACTACGGCGAACCTTTTTAAAAAAGCTAAATACAAAAAATAATCACAAGTATTATAACAGAACGCAAAATGTTCGAAGTGTCCACCTTCAGCCGCAATACATGCTTGACATCGTTGTATCTATACACCTGACGCATATTTAAGACAAGTACCACAAATTTCATTTTGCAGCCATTGTAATTATTCGTTCTTGCATCTGTTCTCTGTTATTTACTTTGCTGTAAATCCATTGCTGTAAAAATCCTCATAAAAGAAATCGAGCTGATTTAAGTTGGGACTTCTTGGATGCCACCTCACAGGACCAAACAGACTAATTCATCATGAAAATTTAATCAACCGTTCTATGATACATCTGCCATTGTGAGGAGGTGTACAATCTTGTTGGAAGTACATTAATTGTCTTATATTCAATGAAATGTCTTCCAGTAAGTCATACAGATGGAAAGTATTAAGTTCTTGTAGCTCCAATAAATAACTATTCAAGATTCCTCTACAAATATTGATAGAAAATCTGTGCTGGAATCTTCTACTTATCCTCTCGAAAAACAAAAAAAAATGGCTTCACTGTCCGTAAAACAAACGAAACAAAATAGGGATAAAAAACGTAAACGTTGCTCGGTATCTCCTGGATGAAGAGGTTGAACACATGTGTAGTGGTAAAGGTGTAATACGTATAGTTGCCGAAATAAAACTTTCTGCACAAAAATTCAATGTACGCTTGTAATAGAATTGGCTAAAACTGCATCAATTACAGCTTCCCTACGATCTGCAACATTTTGTCCTCGCAGTGCTCCAGCCTTTTCAGCCTTTGAGATTCCAAGCTCATTCATATTATTATTAAAACGCATATTATTATACGTAAACGATATCAGCAACTTCTTGTGCAGTAAAATCACTAAGTTAAAAAATGTAAGGACGTAAAATTTCGCATATGAATTTTCAAACAATTACTTACTAGATTTAACAAAGGTTGACAACAATGAAACAGCTTTGATTTGTTGTTTAAAGCCGTGGAACTTGTAAGTAATATTTATTAGTCCAAATAACGTTATCGCTACTTTTAAAACATGTGCATCGTCACGCACAGCAACTACAAAGTGGGTATCACCTCTTAAATTCACCATGAAGTAGCTTTTACCATGTAGTTTCCCAAGTCCAATACATGATGTTCGTCATTGTCTAATGTGTATTCGATCATGTTACGTGTGGAATGTATTTTTTATATTTGAAATGTATATCATATTTTTTATAACTAATTTAAGTATGGCTAAGTATGGACATGAAAAATCCATATATAATTATACCTATACTAAACTAGAAACTTTGACCCAGCACCACAACCACAAAAGCAAAAAACAAAAAATATATATAAAGGCAAAAGTATTCAACTATTACTAGAAGACAAAATTCAAGGAGTGTGTTCAATGTAAATGTCGGTCGCGTTCCGAATGAACAACTGGAAGAAGTGACAGTGAAAACTTTGAACAGTCAATGTCTGGCAGTTACAACTTCACTGTTGCTTTAAAATAATGCTACAGCCGTTCTATAGTTTGTAGTAAATAGAGAGTTTAAGTCGATTATCATACGTAAAACGTAGAACGTGTAATTTTGACGTTTACATATAGTAATATTCGTGTTTCAAAAATGAGTTTAAGTAGGGTAAGTTATCACGGAATTATATTATTCAGAAACGATGATATTACTTTAATCTACGAGTATTGTCCCTTCTGTTCGGTTAGTCTTTTATCAATCTGTTATGTGCATTTGGAAGTTTTCGGCCACCTCTTCGCCACGTATGCGTCTCTGTTTACGTTACGCAAAGACCCGTGAGCCCACGTACATCCGTATCACATAAACGTGGAAAATTCTAATTTGAGCATGCGCGACATCGATTCACAAATAAACCTTCTGTCGTTATTTCTGCATCAAATTGAATACATTTATGTAGGACAAATTAATGTAATTTCAAACGAATAATAAAAATAACAAGAAAGAAAGGGGCTAAGTGTATGAAATCTTAAAAGAAACAGGTGTATTTTGATGGCTACAGGATCCAGAGAAAACAGATGGAAGGAACAACGAGGCAACTGCGGTCAACGTTGTTTCTGGGTTTTTGCCCTTCATCAGCGCAGTGCAGCTTAAAAACAAGATGGAACAAGATCTTGTATTTGTCCTGGCTGAGACCCTGACACTAGTTGCTTGGCTGTTTTCCGCAGCGACTGTTGCTCTTTGTCTCAATACCGAGGCTATGTGACACGAAGCCGCAAATAGAGATAGGCTTTCTACTTGTCATTCTCTTGTGTTGGTGTCATTTGCCCTTCCTTCTTCTCCCATCTTGCTTTTAAGCTGCACTGCGCTCCTTGTCAGGCCTGAGAACTAAACCTTGTGACACTCCTGATGTTATTGAGACGATAAGGTACATATATTGTTCCAGAGATAAGAGAAAAATCGAAGAAAACATGTACGTAGAATAAAATAGTAGAATAGAATAGAATTCTTAGGACCTAGGTAGTCCAATATTAGATTAATTGAACAAATCTTGAAATCTGAAAATAGTAGAATATTTGTTCTCCTTCTAAATATTCATGAGGCCATATATTTAGAACCAGGCAGGTACTTAGATTATCATAACCGTTCAGCTTGTTTTTAAAAACAATGTATAAAATATACTGATCATATCTTGCAGATGACGGGAGCGAAAATATTTTTTTCACTAATGACGAAATTTCGTACAAGTAATGACAC
Organism: Monochamus saltuarius; assembly: GCA_025584915.1. NCBI lineage: Eukaryota > Metazoa > Arthropoda > Insecta > Coleoptera > Cerambycidae > Monochamus > Monochamus saltuarius. Next base: position 29,880,729 of record CM046721.1, read on the forward strand.
TAATACAAATATATGATCATGTGTTATAAAGTTAAAGGACATCAAATACACGTTGGCGATTATCCAAATAGTTTTTGGTTGAATACTTAACTGTAATGTAATGGGTTCCTAAGTCGTTTTTTTGTAAAATATGTTTCTTGCTATATTTTTTATAGCCGAAATAGAAATTTGCATATACAATAGCGCGAAAGATGTTTCATGTGACATAAATAATGTCTAGTTGGTTACTTAACTAAATACTAATCCAACATCTTGAAACAAATATACGGTTAACTATATTAAATGCAAATTGTCAGCATACAGATAAAAAGTGTCCAAAGACTATGATAATAATCTATACTTTTTGTGTATTCAATTAGTGGTAAGTTTATTAACAGTTAGGTGATTTGTTAAATGATTTGTTCTTGAATCTTTTTCTGTTCTGTCATGCCGCATCAAGTATACGGTGATTTAGGTAAAACTGTAAATACACAGAGATAACTTCAGTCATTTAAAATATATATATATTGTAAACATTTACATTATTATATACATTTCCATAAAATACCCACAATTAATAGAAATTTCATTAATGATGACAAAAAAATGTGACCGTTCAAGCTGTAAAAGTAAATCGATTAATTCATTTTGTATTATCAGCTTAACATATTTTTAAAGGATGATAACACATATCTTAGAAACTATAAGAATACAGAGCAATTAAAAAAAGTTTACAAAGGTAGAGGAGGTTGAGACATAAAAATATAAGATAGCAACTTTTATCCGAAAATGTGCCATTTTGGCATCAGTATTATAAGTTAAGGCACTGGTATTAAAAGTAATTTATTTTTCGCACTGGCGGTAAAAGTAAATTACGTGATTTACTTTTAATATTGGTGCGAAAATAGAAATCAATTTAGAAATTTAAAATCAATGAAATATTTATTTATAGTGGTACCTAGGTAACTGGTCGCTGCCAGTAACAGAATTAAGGTGTAAAAGTAGCTTTAGCTGAGATTCTTTGACATGTTCTTCTTGTTCTCGGGCTAGGTTCTGTGAGAGCAGACCCGCTATCGGTATCCTAGGGCTCGCCCAGAGATACGAAGCTTAAGCTAGGTATGTGTATTATGTTACTGGCAGAGCCCAGTTACTGAGGTCACCGCATAAAATCTCGAAAAATCACTTTATATTAAATATTTTTTATTTGCTTAATTAAATGTACAGTTAAAGAAACTTCATTTAGAATAAGTGATTCTATGACCAATCTCATTAGTAGCTGGTGGTAATTATTAAATCTGTAAACTTGTACCAGTGTAGCGAGCAGTGTGATCTGTGGAAGTTTTTGGACAAAATTTGGCGCGCGATGCTCTTGTTTTATAACGAGTCTGTATAACTCTTTGCTGCTGTACTGGACTTCCATCCACCGCGTCTCTTAATTGTAGTAAGATTAGCCCACAAACCAGCCTAATATCGTCGGAAGGAATGTCCAGTAAAAAAGTGAGAATATTGGCTGGCAAGCTTATCAAATTAGTAGATTCCAACTGGAGTAGTGACATTTATTCTTAATGAATTTTACGAAAATTATGAATGATTACTGTTCACTGGACGAAGGGCTATTAAGGAATTATTTTTATTGTTTTTTTAGAACCTTTTGACCTATTCAATGCTCATTTTGGACATTATGTATGTTACATGTATTTGAACTAAATAATCTATCTACTCTTTATAATGGTTCAAATATAATGTAAGTACCACTAATAACAAAAGTTCGTTGCGTATTAGTTTTTGTGTCTAGTATATGCACAACTGGAGCAGCTCCCAAATCTTCCAGATTATGAAATGTCAAGTTGCACAGGTCTTACGGCGACTATCTGCATCAGATGTATTTTTCCTGCGTTTCTGAGAACAACTTGTCGATTTATTCCCTGGCCGACACTTTCGACTTTTTCAGAAAATCTCCTTTGTCCTTCACTAAAAAAAAAAAACAGGAAGCTTGTAATATTTGCTTATGTCCTGATTCTTTATGTTCATCATCGCCTCTAACATGGAGTAATTTGACCAAAGCGTTGAAGACTTCTATATTTTGGACTTTTCTTCAAAGTATGCCAAAATGAAGGTATTTTTTTACTAAACTTGCCACTAACATTTTTCAGATCACACTGTATCAAGAAACGACCCTTTGACTGAAGATGTTTCTTGAGGCTATAGTCGTGAGGAGTGTGGTTGCTTCAAATGGAACTATTCTTAATATTAAAATACAAGCAGCTTATAAAGCAGGGTTCTTAGATGCGAATTCTGACACTTCCACAAGACCCTGCGAAAACCCGAGGATTGAGAACAAAAAATATGTATCTTTGAATTTATTAAATAAAAATGCACTTGCATGCATGTATTTCTCATTCAGTAGTAGAAAAAGAGACTATAATCGCCGTACTGCTCACTTGGATATTAAAATTATGACAATTGGAGTGTTTATGTTGTTCACGATAATCTGTATGTGTTTCAAAAAACCAGAAACTACCTCTTTAAATAGGGTAGCAGCATTTATTTAATAAGCAAGATATAAAATATATTCACTAAGTTCAAAAATGTAACTTGCTTTATTTAAAAGGTTGTCAGTCCTTGCCAACATGGGTTTGTGACAGACAGATCAACTGTGCCAATTTGATATGTATCACACAGTACATTTCGCGGAATCTTGACTCAAATACACAAGTTGACGTGCTATATACCAATATATCTTCTCGAAGGCATTTGATATGCTGGACTGTAATATCCTAATCCAGAAGCTGACGTTTTTCTAGACCACCTGTTTGGTGCTGCAGTTATTTAAATGGTAGACACTAATTTGTCCAGTGATTTGGTTGCACGTCTGGGTCGGTATCTGATACATTGGATGTGTCTCAGGGGTCAATTTTGGGTATCTTATTATTTGTTATTTATTCCAAAAACATCATGTATGCAGACGGTGTAAAAATATATAGCAAGATTCATGATGCTAATAATTGTATTGGGTTGCAGCATTGTCTAACTCGTATCCAGAATTGGTGTACTGCTAATAATCTAAACGCTGATGACCTTCACCAGAAGAGTGAATCCTATTTTGTTTAATTATGACTTTAACGGCATCGTAAAAAAGCTAGGCGTCTATTTTGACCAGAAATTAAGCTTAAATTTTCATATTGATAAAAACAGATCAATGTGCATACAGGAGTCTGGATTTAAAAAAAAAATGACCTATGGTTTTTCCTATATTCAAGTATACTGTTTAATGCTTTTGTTAAATCTAGATCAATCAATCATTCAATCCTTGACGATGTTCTGCGGTGTTATTTAAAGATGCTCTCTTTTCGTCAGGATGGTATTTATCCTCAAATACGTATTCCGCACAATATCTTGCTTGCACGATTTGGGGTGTCCAGTTTTGAGCAACGTTGAAATATGCACTGTCATGTTTCTTTATAAGATCTTACCTGGTATATGTGACTGCTCTAAATTTTTAAACTTAATACTATGGCAGCTACCCAACCAGTCAACGCATAGTTCTCGTACTTTTTATTTGAATAGGCCTGAAACGAATTTACAACAAGACATTACACCATCATATTTCCCTACAGAGTTAGATAGAGTATGTTCATAATTTTTGTTTTCTATTATTTTCTGGTTGTGATATCAAACCATTTAGTGTTTCCATAGATTGATAGATAATTATGTGCTATTTTTATTAAAAAAAATGTTGCTTCAACGTCTTTAGTTTTTTAACAAATTAGGTTTTCTGTTAAGAGAGCGTATATTTACCTTAGTTCCCTAAATAAGGTTCTAGTGCCAAAATTCAATTGCATATATTCATGACTTAACAACCTCCTCTACTATGTCACAACCTTTTTTGAAACAACCGGTATTTATACAAAATGTTAACTTCTATGAACTGTGACTTCACTATTATATGTCATATGTAAAGAACATATTGGTATGAGAATTGAGAACTACAGTAAATTGCCCAAACAATAACCATTTTTGCAACAGATAAAGATTATGTACGTTTATTCGAAATACCGTGAATTCCATGGGAAAAGAGACGTTTACTGGTGCTATTTAACATGGACACGTGGTATCTCGTTGTTTGTGTGCTGTTGTTATCCGTGGTACAAAATTAATGACTACACCTAATCTCGGAAATGCGCTGAAACAATACCAATAAAACTTTATTTCTTTTGTATCTGATACGCATGAAGGTGAAAATGCATTTACGCATATACCATTAATCATGAACTATCAAAGGCGTGAAAACAAAAAGGAAACGTGGAGAGTAGGAATATTTCTTTATATGCAAGGATATTTATATTAGAACATGTATGCAAAAATCGAATTTTGAGGTTTAATTATTGTCCCTCAATTTATTTTCAATTGAAATCTCAATATCCGTGACAGTTAGACTTTAAATTCCTCCAAATAGTAATATATTATATTTTAAAGTACTACTGCTGTTGATATGTTTTAAAATCGCTTTATTTTGGGACTATATCAATACATTGTTTGAGGAACTTACAAAATAACAATAAAGTTGTATGAGCACATATAAAATACATTTTATTGTTATCACCTAATAAACAGAGGGCGGATATCTTTGAGAGGATAATCCTGGTCGGAAATTTCAAAACGAAAGTGTTAGTTCAAATATGTTAGCGATGCATTTTCTATCTAACCTTATGAATATAATAATATAAAATAATTTTCGAATTACGTTGATGAGAAAACATATGGCCTTGAAACAAGGGATCGTCAACAATTCGAGTACGCATTCTCGGCATATGTCAGAACATTTGAATCAGTAACTGCATACTCTATGATTAGCTCTTGTAAATATAATCTATTTTTCTACAAACATCAGCAAAAGTATAATTTTACCGCATGTTGTCCATAAGTGTCTAAAATATCATTTTAAGGCACTTATAGACAAAATTTCGGGTGCTATGCTTTTCTTGTTTTGTGATAAGTTTATATAACCCTAAGCTACTGTACTGGACTTCCAGCCAACTCCTCTTTTAATTATAGTTTGTTGTAAAATTATCGCCAGAATCTGCCAACAAACTAGCTGAAGATCGTCTTAAGCAAGCAATTTAAAAATTCAGCAATATTGGCGGGAATTTTAGCAAATGTGCTGACATTAATTCTTAACGTATTTTACGAAAATTCTTGAATGATTATTATTACTCAATAGACGAAAAAAGGTTATGTACTTTTTATGATAATTCATATAATATAATGTACCAGCAATAACGACAGTTCCACATTAGTTTTTGTGTCTGGTATATGCACAACTAGTGAAGTTCTGAACTTCTACGAGAAATTTGTCGATTTGTTCCCTAGTTAATACTTTTTCGGTCGATATCCTTCGCCCTTTGGCTTCAGCTAATGTGTTTGCTTATGTGCTGATTCTTAATGTCCATCATCCAAAATCCAATTATCGTATTTTTCTTCAGATTTCCCCTTATATTCCCGTCTATCACCTCACCTCGATAGCATTCTACGTCCTAACACGTAACACAAGACAAGAAGTTACATGATCATAAATTTCCTGGCACTTCCTCGAATTTAAAAGAATATATTCATGCAAAAAAACAATACTTTATTGAACTATATTTAGTGTAAAAAGAAAGAAGAAGAAAAGTTATAAAATCCTTGGAGGATAGATGGCTATTTGTTGGACGTGGTCAACAGTTACTTGTCGGACAGGAAATACTGGGAAGGAGCGGACGAGGACCATGAATGTAGGAATTCCACAGGGGTCGGTCCTGGCACCAACCCTCTGGAACGAAATCTTGAAAATACAAGTTCCGTATGGGGTTTGGCTGATTGGCTTCACCGACGACCTCGCACCAGACTCGGAAGAACGTTGGATATTTGGGAGTGTGGTTGAATTCGGAGGTCTGTTTTGGTCCCCATGTGAGGGACGCCGCAGCAAAAGCCCAAAGAGTGATGAATGCATTAAGCAAACCAATCCGGTGAACATAGGAAGGCGATAATGGGATCCGAGGCTCAATCCATCATGATGTACGGAGCAGTAGTATGGGCTGACGCCATGAATGTGACGGCTTACAAAGGGGTATTGCATAGAGTACAGCGGAAGATTGCCCTGCGGATATGCAGGGCATATAGGATGGTTGCTTAAGTTACAAGTTGACACAGACATTTAGTGGGCATGGGTCCTTTAGAACATAAACCTGTGGGATATGTAAGTCCCTAGACGCAGTGTACAGTGGAGGAGAGAACTCTCCGAGGCATACACTATTTGGTTGTGAGAGATGGATGGAGATCAGGAGGAAATGCTAGGCCGAACTCGAAGAGGAAGTCACTAGTAGCAACATGGTCGATTTTATGTTGTAAAGCGCAGCAAAGTGAAGGTGTATTGAGGGGGCCGTCACAAAGATGATGACGCTGACGAAGCAGGATTAGCGTAGTCGAGAAGATAGATGAGGGGGCATACCGGTCTACATGTCTGTGCTCGGCATGCAAGTATTTAACCTTTTTTTACTTGCCCGTGCGTATGTTTATTATTGTCTAATTACTGCCAGTGTTTGCACATTCGTTTTAAGTATTTATTATGTAATCTCTTTTTCAATATGTAATTGTTTTTATGTTATACCTGTCTAAGGATGTTCCTAAGTCAAGAAAACTGAGGAAGATGGTTTAATAAAGGTTAGGTTAGATATTATAAAATAGGTTATTCTATTTAAATTAATATTTTGTAATAAATGCCATACTGTAAAATTTAAAATACAGCTATAGTGCAAAATAAGAATATTTATAGATGATAATACCAATTCTTGTGCTGATCATAACTGTAGTATTACTTACTACAAATTGTATTAAAGTTAGCGTTGGAATAAGTGTATTAATCTTGATCTTATGTACACTTTTTTTGGATTACCTTTGCTTTACCCTAATTTCCTGAGCATTTTTGTATTAATGTCAATTACCTCGCATTACTCCGTATTACCTTTGGCATTTCCTTATGAGTATGAGTGCATCAAATTTCCCAATGTAAAAATCAAAGACTGACACTTTACAAACCACTGACGTTAGGGATCATCATACAGCAGATGTAAATTAAACCGTTCAGATGAACTCTCTTTCAATTCCAGAATTCCTGTTGAAAACCGACCAGCATAGAATTACATCTGAAAATCTATAGCAAATATTCAACATATACCGGTCTCAAGCTTATTAACTCCGACATACCTGAAATATAGCACAGCTACATCTAGCGGGCAGCTGTTGACAATTATTTTTTGTTTATAGGAAACAATTCGAATTGATCCTTTCAAACAAATACTTTTTCGTAGATACGACTAAGTATATTTTGTAATAAATGCCATACTGTAAAATTTAAAATACAGCTATAGTGCAAAATAAGAATATTTATAGATGATAATACCAATTCTTGTGCTGATCATAACTGTAGTATTACTTACTACAAATTGTATTAAAGTTAGCGTTGGAATAAGTGTATTAATCTTGATCTTATGTACACTTTTTTTGGATTACCTTTGCTTTACCCTAATTTCCTGAGCATTTTTGTATTAATGTCAATTACCTCGCATTACTCCGTATTACCTTTGGCATTTCCTTATGAGTATGAGTGCATCAAATTTCCCAATGTAAAAATCAAAGACTGACACTTTACAAACCACTGACGTTAGGGATCATCATACAGCAGATGTAGATTAAACCGTTCAGATGAACTCACTTTCAATTCCAGAATTCCTGTTGAAAAAAAAACCGGTTTTATGTCTTACCAAAAATGTTAAGAAGACTAAACCCACGATATGGCCAGCAGTTCGGAAATTGTGTTATCAAGTGAAGAAAAAAATGTGTTTTTCTGGTAAAATCTAATTCACATCGTTGAATTTAGAAGAAAAAAGAGGGCGTTGACATTGGAGACAAAATTTCTGTACATCAAAATATGACTGAACAAATAAAAAATGGACCTCTCATATTGACAGAAATTTGCATCTCTCTGCTTGATGTTCGTTTAAATATTAACAATATATTTTCCTTGAAGTCGGGGTCACGCATCCATAATAGAACCGAGGCTTAAAAATGACAAAAGACTATCCGAAAGTTAAAAATTTCTGCGTTTGCTATCGCTAGCCCGCTGGCAGACCTCTCAACAGTCATCCCGAAGATGAAGTGCATCCCGTCGAGGTCGTGTTCATTTGGGAGAAAGTGGCCGTCGAGCTCTGTGGTGACTACTGACAATAATATGAAACGAATCAGCGGCGCCACGGATTTACCCAGCGCGCGTGCATAACTCTCAAAACAATATCCTAAAGATTCCTCTCCACGCACTTTCTACTGCTATGTAGATTTCTATGCATAACAAGGCTTAATGGATGTAACATGGTAATAATTGGCCGAGATAAAAACAACAGATTAATGCAAATGTTACGGTGGACTTTCACACAAATGATGGAAAATATTTTTTAGGATGCAGATTCCCTCATCCTCTGCCCTCAATACTATCAGAGATGTATAGCACCCGTACAAGGTAACGTTATTTAAAAGTAAACAGTTATTTCCCTTTTGTATACCTACAGTTATTTTATTTTATCTGAATTGCCATCAGTTTTAGCTGAAACTGGAGCTGTAATAAATATCTTTTCTTTATTATCTTCTGTAAACTGTTGAATTTATTAAAATTAAGTTGTTTCATTTTTGTATAATAATGCTTGGTACTTGGTATAAATGCAAGTGGTATAAGTCTTGCCATTGTTAGATTGAATGTATTGTACTGTAACAGTTTGTAGTACATTTATATTGTTAACTACCATTATTAGTAAAAAACAATGTAAAATAAACAATACAATTACACATAACAGTTTGATGATGGCAATAATCAGATAGGTCGATCAGAATATGGTTGTTTATGTTCAAAGTGAGTGAGCCAGGAACTACCCCCCTCCACTGAATCCTTGTGGTTTATTGTGGCTCACACCCATATTATATTTCACACAACAGGTCTAGCCTCTTGATGAAGCTAATGAACTTATTGGACGAGATTGTGTTCAGATCTTTCAGTAAAAGATGCATCTTGCCAGATATAGAAAATCTGGTCCGTTCCCTTGCAGGACAATGACAGTATTCTTTACTCCCTAAATATAATCGGCACTTCGTGCATGTGTTTCTTTAACCGGCAGTACCCAGACAACTAGAGTTTTTAGAATTAGCCAATTTAACTCTTTATGTTTTTAGCTCTATTTGTCGATGGATCATCTATGAGAACGCCTTCGAATGAGATAATGTTAACAGATCCCGCCAACACTCACACACATTTTCCTCCACCCAGGTCGATCGTGCTGCTTTGACAGTAGCCAAAGCTATGCCAAGAGCTCGTTCTGGACGAATGCGGCTGGAGGAGGCATCTTGCATTGCTAACGAGTCCGCATCCTCGTTCCCTTGGATACCTGCATGACCAGGTATCCAAACCAGAGTTACTCTGTTGCTTGTTCCCAACCGTTACAGATCCTTCTTCTGACAATTCCATACCAATTTTGAATTGCACCGGTAGGATTCAAGTGCATTTAAAGTTGCTTGGCTATTGGAAAAGATTGTTATCGGCTTGAGTGTATGTTTCAGCTTTTCTAGTTGCCATATACACAACTCAATGGTATGAATTTCTGCCTGAAAGATAAGTGCATCCAGGCTTACTGACAGCTTGGTCTTTGGGTTGCAACTATACACTCCAATTCCAGCACCTTCTGGAGTCTCGGAGCCATCGATGTACCAGCAACTTTACCCTCAGAAAGTCGATTCCACCTCATTACCATTCCTCCCTTCAAAACACAGACATAAACAAAGTGCTGTGACTCTCTATATTCTGCAGCAGTTCATTGTGCTCATTATGATAGCCCTCGGCATACTACATATGTCTCAATTTGTATACTACCCACTTGTCTTCTATCTCCAAAGATATATGAAAATGTGGTAGATCTAGAGTAGCTGACGGTGTGGAGCTTATTGTTCCAGTTAACGCCAGACAAGCTTGTTTCCGTAAACCAGAGAGTTTTGCCTTGGCTGTCCTCTGAAGACCTTTCGACTATCAAACTATCGAGCCGTATGTCATCATAGGTATGAATACCATAACATGCAGTCAGTATAAACTGCCTCTTCCCGACGTGCAATACTTTACATTTTTTTAATGTCGAAACAGTTAATTTTATCAAAAAAATTAAAAAAAGTTTCTAAATGAATCGGCTTAACCTAATTTATTTTTTTCTACGTCGTTAAGGAAGTTTTTTGAAAGTATAGTTAAAAAAACTGAAAAGGGTAGTTTATTTCAACGCCTTCCAATTATTTTCAGAATGAAAAAATATGTCACAAGTGTATTTTGATGATGGTAACACTTTCACGAAATTTTACCGTTCCCACGCTTTTCGTTTCCGAGAAAACCAATAAAAACACTCTTTTTTCCGCCATCTTTGCAACGCGATATCTCCCTAATGGTTGACTTGTGACCCAACGTTTATATAACAAACTACCTTTTATTTTCAACAAGGAATCACTCCCTGAAATTTTTTGCCTTTGTTTTGAAACACCCTGTATAAATAAAGTTTATATCTGAAGTTATTATTAGAAACAGCTTGTCTCTATTACATTTTAAATTTTTTCTTAAAAAAGTGGTACCTTACTTTTGACACGATTTTACATTTATGTTTTTATCAGCTTATATTTTCCAATGCCTTATTCACAGTTGCTATATAAATTTCAAGACAAGGAAAACTTTTTCGAAAGGATGTCAAATAGAAAAGCTTACAGGTACAGTTAGGTCCATCCGTGGACACACTGTATTTAAAAAGTATACTTAATTTATTATACGACTTGTAATCTGCTGCCAAGTCACCATTATGGAATTAAATTACTCTGTGATCACTGAACCTTGACAAATTTGATTATATTAAATTTATTAATTAATGCTATCAACAAATATTGTTAATTAAATGGTAGATACCCAGTTGCAAAAAATACAGTAGTACAAAGTTGTTTTATACCAAGTACCAAATACATATGTGTATTTCTCTAAGTACAGTCATAATGGGGAAGTTTCATGAATTTAAATTAGTTGTGAAATTTATTACAGGGTAATCGAAACTTGTGTCTGTCGGCAATAATCATATAATAATTAAAATATTAACATTAATAAATTGCCATAGAATGTAAACAAAATCACGTGGCCGAAAACGTGATATCATTGGGATACAGGTGTAGGTTAAGGTGTTGGTGTGATATAAACATGTGTTTGTTACTTGTATTTTTGCATTTTTGTGCTATTTTTGGTTTACAGATAGTGTAAATACTGTGTAGTTAATGCCATAATCATTAGTGGTGATGTGGAGAACTTACGTTAAACGTAACTTATTTCTTTGTTTAATTGTTCCATTTCATCGATGACAATGGATTGTTCAAAGAAAGGTATTTGTTATTGTTTTGACTGTAGTCCGTGAGGTATAGCAAAGAAAAACTCATTCGCAAGCATTACTGGTCTTCAGTAAAAGAACAAAATTCGAACAAACTTTTCTATAACTCAGTTTGTGTACAATAAACCATGGACAGATCCTAAATTCACAGCAACGTTTTCTGAAATTGTTCCGATGTGAATTTTGACGTTTTTCCCTCATGCCATATTGATTTCTGTTGATAAAGTATACATAGCGCCTGGTCGCTGTCCATTATTGCCTGCTTGATTCTATTCATAAAATGTTCAGAACACTCTGATACCAAACATCTAGGTATGCTAATGAACAATAATTAATAATATATAGGTAGATATTGTGGGTGTAATTCAACGCTGGTTGGGGCTTGGGGCTTTAGTTCACAGAGTAGCTAGTTTCACACAATATTATTAATACCTAAGAATATATAAAAAAGATTTTTACATAAAGGGTAAACATTATTCAAGTAGGTATTGTCATATTTAAAATTCATTGACATGCTAATGTCACTTTTGTCATTGTCGATATTCAATTTCAAATAATTTTAATTTATATAATAATTTTTATAGTTAGATGTTTGACTCAACTTAAAGGAGGCCACCTGAAGAAGTAATCCTAAAAATTCAGAAATAGGTCTCATCTATTGTGGTTGAATTTTCGAGTTCCCACTGTCAGAAGTTAGATATATATAAAGTGTTTTTATTAAACCAGGTTAGTAAATTTAGGTAGATTAAATTTTTTAGATAATTATTGAATAGAGCTTTGGTCTGTGGAATTTCTCATTAGCATACCTAGATGTTTGGTATCAGGGAGCATGCATATGATTTCATTGATAGGAATTGTAGGAGATTTGAATTATATTAGCTTAAAATACCTTTCTAATACAGTAAAAAATCATTATCCATTACTTTTATTTATTATTACCGGCGTAACTTTTACTAATGATCTATATTACAAATAAAGAAATAAGTTATGTTTAACAATAACATAAGTTCACAATATCACCACGAATAATTATGGTAACTTTAAAAACGGAAAATAATACACATATGTTTGCTTCGACTTCTTGTATATGCTGCACTAATGAAATTGGGATTAATACCAATGAAGTTCATATGTATAAAATTAAATGCATCCACTTGTGACAAATTAATAATAATCGTCCAATTATGCTTACATAAAACCCTCTCTGTCATCGCGGAATTTGTGTAGCATTACCTATAGATATTGTAACTATGACTCAAAAATGCAACAAAAAAGCAAACACATAAATAACAAACGCCTGTTTACGTCATCAAGACCGTAATACTGCACCTGTCGCCTGTATTTACGGCTGAACGTAGAAGCCTATAAGAAATGAAATATATCCCTTTCTAGAATATATTTTTTTAACTCCTTTTATCGATTATAGCGAACCAATGAAATTTAATAACAGCATCTTTAGAGTTTTTTGGTACAAATTTTTGTGTTAAATGTTAAAGAAACTAGAAATACAATGTAACAAAAATTTATTAGGTACTTCACATCAACGTAAACAATTTTACATCCGAAGTACCTTTTCATACATTTGATTTTATGTCCGCAGGAAAGCTATTCATTTTTTATGGAACCATAAGTGTACAATCGATAAATCAGCGTTATGAAACCCCACGACTCCCATTGTCAACCCCACATGGTGCCAATAAGCGAAGACATTGCGACTTGATGAAAAGTCTCTTCAAAGGTCCGTCATTAAATTCCTGCGACCTTCGCAAATGGCACGTTAAATGTTGGCCATGCCGTTCGGCTTTGATATTTCATTTCTACCTACATCGCACTGCAGACCTATTAATACAAACGCATTTTTACAGGCAATAAATGTCCCACAAATGTTTAAGGTGGAGAAAATGTAATAAACTCACGGCCTTCGCCACAGTGTATACTGGAACAGTTTTTATTACTTCTTTAATATGTACGCGCCTCAGTGGAAAGAACAATTCTTCGAATTGTGAGTAATAAAGTATCTGTTTATTAAATGTTTCCTATGTTTAAGTAAATTATAGCGGATAATAGTTTACCTTGCAAAAAATTTGCTTTTATAGAATACAAACGGCATTAAATAACCCATAAAATGTGCAGTTTAGACATTATGGACAATAAACAATATAGGAATTCACTGTAAGGTTATGAAAACAAAGGTTATTTATTATTTTATATTTTTATCTGTTTTTTTTTTTTAGAAATTTTAAGAAAACTGATTACAACGTTGTTAATAATCTGCTGGAAAATATTAGCTGGGACAATTTATTTGAGAATAAATCAAGTGGACACTTTTTATAATAAAATTATTGTTATTATTGATAACCATGTTCCAAAAAAGAAAATTAACGGTAAACATCCTCTTTACTTCACATTCAATACTATTAAATAAAGTACATAAAGAATGGAAAAAATATAAAAATCGGACTCATTATGATTTATTTTGTTTATTAAGAAAAATATGTAAGCAGCTTATTTACACTGATTTTAAGAACTATACACATTCTATAGAGAATAGTTTGCCTAGTAATTTCAAAAAATGTTGGCATTTCATATCTGTCAAAAATCGTAGCAGCGGTATTCCTAATACGAGTATTATGATGTATGACCATGTCACTGCTCAAGGTGGATGTGACTGACGTAAGTAATTTATTCTCAAAATTTTTTCAAAATTCTTTTGAGCCATATAGTCAAACTATTTTCGATAATGTTACTAACTTTTATGAAAATTGTATACCTTATTTAGTTGATAATACTGGTATATGTATATGCTACTACTGAGCAGGTTTTAGAAATGTTGAGTCATTTGGATGAAAATAAGGGTGCTGGTCCTGATGGCATACCGTCGTTTTTTGTTAAGAAGTGTGCGAACAGTTTATGTCCCATTGACTATTATTTTTAATAAATCTTTTGACGAATGTGTTTTTCCTAGATTATGGAAGCAGGCTTATATAATTCCTGTTTTCAAAAATGGCAATAAAGATGTTGTCACCAACCTATTAGTAAAATAAATACATTCAGCAAGGTTTTTGAAAAAATAGCGTAATAATTTTCCCCTTCGTAAAGTAAAGCCTAGTGTCATTGAGCAACAACATGGATTTTTACCTAATAGATCCATAGTCTAATTTAATAAACTACTCCGAACACATTTTGTCTGCACTGGATTGTCAGATATAGGTGGTTCATGTACACTGATTCCAGTAAAGCTTTTGATAAGTTAAATTATAATATACTCATTGCTGAATTAATGAAAATCGGTACTAAAGTCTACTTCGTTGGTTTCCTGTTCAACAGGTCACAAATTGTATCGTTAAATGGATTTCATTCAGCTCCTTATGTAACTACTTCTGGAGTGCCCCAAGGTTCACACTTGGGACCACTAATTTTTATTATCTACCTGAATGATGTACATTTATATTTTCATCATTGTAAGTACGCTGATGACATAAAGATATTTTCTGAAATAAATGAATAAAAAAGTTGAATAGGAAAATATTTAGTGGAATCGAAGATAAAAGGGAAATGTGTAGAATAAATCAATAATTATAGTCCAGAGAATTTTTAGGCACAGCAGATATCGAGATGCGGTTTTCAGCACTGTATTCAGGAAGGTCCTAGGAAAAAAGTCTATATCGTCTGGTTTAGCCATTTTTTGGAAAATGCCTTCTGGGCCGGAAAATGCATTACACCATTATTGGAACGACTGGAAACTCGGAAAAATCGCTCGAAAATCATTACTTAGGGGTTTTTGGGGCTGCCGAATTCGATTCTGGCATTAGAATTACCCGGCGATGCACGGGGTGGCTGTGTGGGGGTGCGCGGGGGGTGAATTGGTGAAGAAATGGCAGCGTGCATGAAAATATCTCAAAACTCATTACTCGGCGGTTTTCGGGGATGAAGAATTCAATTCTGTCATTGGAATTACCCGGCGGCGCACGGGGCGGCTCTGCGGGGGTATCCGGGGGGTCATATTGGGGGGTAAATTGCATAGTCCATGGGAAGCGCTCCAAACTCGTTACTCGGGGTTTCGGGGATGCCGAATTCAATTCTGGCATTAGACTTCCCGGAGGCGCTCGGGGTGGCTGTGTGGGAAACGATAAAGGAGAAAGTTAAAAATCACAAATTATGAAAATAATACTTTATTCAAATAACAAATATTCATTTCCCCCCAATCACTTCCAGACAACCCCACAGAGCCACCCCCGAGCGTCCCCGGAAAAATCTAACACTAGATTTGAATTCGGCATCCCCGAAAACCCCCGAGGAACGAGTTTGGAGCGCTTCCCATGGACTATGCAATTTACCCCCCAAAATGCCCCCGGATACCCCCGTAGAGCCGCCCCCGGGTAATTCCAATGCCAGAATTCAATTCCGCATCCCCAAAACCCCCCGAGAAACGAGTTTGGTGATATTTTCATGCACGCTGCCATGTCTCCCCCAATTCACCACCCGCGCACCCCCACAGAGCCACCCCGTGCATCCCCGGGTAATTCTAATGCCATAATCGAGTTCGGCAGCCCCAAAAACCCCCGAGTAACGATTTCCGAGCGATTTTTCCGAGTTTCCAGTCGTTCCTATAATGGTGTAATGCATTTTCCGGCCCAGAAGGCATTTTTCAAAAAATGGCTAAACCAGACGATATAGACTTTTTTCCTGGGACCTTCCTGAACACAATGCAAAAAACCGCATCTCGATATCTGCTGTGCCTAAAAATTTCCGCTATTCGCTTGATTTTGATCTAAATGCCCTGGACTATTTACGAGACAAAAAGAGTTCGTCACCGGTTACGGGTTAATATTAAACTGAATCTGTTCTTGTAACTTGTCAAACATGCAGAAAAAATAGAAAGGTCTACAAACACGTAATTACCTATCAATCCATAAAAAGAGAAATGTTGGTTGTGCATAATTGCGTGGGATTTTGTACGACATAATTGTGATTATATGAGGATTGTCACCTTTAATGTTCCAACGTCAATCAGTCTACATTGTGGTTTTAAAAGAAATTAACGCCCGTAACGGAATGGAATTAAATATTTACCGGTACTCTCTCTTTTTCGCATTAGAAAAACTTATAATATGTAGCTATATCTAAAAAGTAGTGCAGATATAACTACTCCTTAAATTGTTTTACAAAAACAAATTGTACGTACGAGCTGCTAAATCTGGATTTTGAAGGGCTTCTTCATAAATTAGCAATACACATGGGTGTCCAGAAACTAGTGTTCTTATATGATAGGGCATACAGAGGGAGTCAAAATATTGTTAGTCCTTTATATACATATTTGTTCTCTCTGGCTTCTCATGGATATACAAGACTTTCTCCTCTAGTTCCTTATTCCCATTTCTTTCTTCATTGCTTGTATCCATTTGTTTCGTGGTCTTTCTCTCCCTCTCCTCTCTACTATCCCCCCTGTCAGTACTGATTTCGAAGGTCCCTCTTCTTCTAATCTCCCTGCATACCCCAACCATTTCATTATTTGTGCTCAAATGATATTTGTTATCGATGGTTTCCCATTTATTACCATCACTTGAGCGTTTGTTCTGCTTCGCCACAAATGTCTTTCTATTCTCCTCGTATATTTTCCTCAGAACTTTTCCCTTAAATACTTCTAATAATGTATTGTTTTATATTTATCTTCCAAATTTCACTTTCATATGTAACTACTGGTCTAATTATTGTTTTCTATATTATTTTCTTAGCAGTTCTCGAGACACATGATCTTAACACATGATGTAAACTACATAGACACTTTGTTCCATTCGTTATACTTTCTTGTATTTCATTTTTTTCTTCCCATTTATATCAGTTATTGTGACCCCTAAATAATTAAACTATGCCACTCGCTCGAAATTATATTCTTTTTTTTTTCAGTTAATATCGACAGCCCCATATTTGTTCATTCTTTCTTTTCTGTTACTATTTATTTTCATTGATTATTAATCCTTTATCTTTAGCCGCTTTCTCTAACTTTTTCACTGCATTTTCCAAATTATTCTTTGTTCTCGCCAGTATCAAATGTCGTCAGATTAAGCTAGTATCTGACTCCTCTGATTATACACTGCCCCTCTCATTGGTTTCTTTTACTGTTAAGTCTAGAACTGTATTAAATAAAATTGTTGACTATGGATCTTCCTGTCGTAACTCTCGCGTTGTTCTGATTTCCTTGAATGTTTGCCCTTTAATCGACACCATATAGTTTGTACCAGTTAGAGTCATTTTTACCAATTTTATTAGTTTGTCCCTTATCTTAAGGCCCCTCATAGATTTATATGGTTTCTCGCTCTTTATCATATCATATGCTTACTTAAAATTTATAAAAATCATGTAAAGAGGTAAATTCTGATCTATGCTATCAGCAATTTGTCTCAATATGGACACTGATATGTCGTACGTTGGTGCCGTAATTTTGTGTGTACTTGGACCTTGTTCTTGCGAAGAACTGTGCTATTAGATACTCAATAATATCAGAGATTAAGGAACTTTACTAATTGTGCATAATCCAGACACAATACCTAATGTGCAACAAACTTATTACTGGTACATTATATTCAATTATTATAAAAAGTACATAGCGCTTCGTCCAGCGAACACTAATAGTTCAAGAATTTTCATAAAATACATAAGAATAAATGTGCCTCGACTTCAATTGGAATCAACACATTTAGTAAGATACCTGTCCATATTGCTGAATTTCTAAATTTGCCTGATTTTAACCTTCATTCTGGACCAAATTTTGTCGAAAACTTAGACGGATAACATTGTATTTCTAAATTTGCCTCATTTTCAATTAAGGCATAGTGGATGGATGCCCAGTACATTAGCGGAAAGTAATATAGAAGACTCGTTACAAAACAAGAAGAGCATCGCGGGCCAAATTTTATCCAAAACTTAGACGCATGACATTGCTCTCTACCCTAGTACAAGTTTCAGAGAAATAATTACTACTAATTGTAGTTTCTTAACTGTAGATTTAATTAAGTAGATGAATATTTATTTGATTTAAAAATTCTTACTAATTCTTCTCTATTTTCGGGCCAATGTTATACGTAAATCACGTAGCACCAGTGCTAAAAGTATATTCCTTTTAACACCAGTGCCTTAAAATGACATTTTAAACACTGGCACTATGCGTTAATAGTATATTAAACAACAAGGTTTGAAAACGAGTTTTTTACGATACTTTTTATACGACTGCAAACAGAGACCACAAATATCAAATTTTAATTTAAATCGTTTTTATTACTAAAACTGCCAACGCATTAACAAAATAAATTAAATACAACTTTTAATTTAACTCGTTTTTATTAAGAAAATTGCCAACGCATTAACAAAAGAAACTAATATTTAATATTCATGCTAACATTTGAACATGCCTTCTAGGTTACGCTGGGAAAAGCAGTATTATTGTGCACCTTGTTTTCGGTAATAGAGAATATTTTCGGTATCGTGTGTTTAGTGCAGTTTTTCAGCGTGCGGTCGTTGTTTTCTTGTTGTATTCCAGTAGATGATCGTTGTTCTGGTTCTGTGGCAGCAGAAGACACTGAAGACTCTATCTTTTTCGAAGCTTCCATTTTATTTCTCAAACAGTCATCAACGTAGCCTTCGGCAACTGTACTGGATTTCCACCCTCCATGGCGTTTGAGGGCAAGCAGATCTGAGCCAGAAGTGACTAAAATTGTGGCCGTTGAACGCCGAAAACAATGTCCCGTGTAACTTTCTGGATTCTCTAGCATAAAAAACTTGGCGATTTCCCTAGCCATGTTTCCAATTTTGTTGATGCCAACGTTTTGGATTGAACATTTTCCGTTTTGATAGTTTAAAAAAAACCTGCCTGTCTTCCGATTAGGAGCACAGTACTTTTTTAGAATAGTGTAAAGGTTTCCTGTAATTGTAAAACACCTTGGTACCTTTGTTTTTGTATTCTTCAGTTTAATTTTGAGATAACATAATTCCTCCCTTCCACATGCCCCAGATAGTCCAACTGCCACCACCGCCTTGATAAGTAAATATTTGTCGTCTGATGCTTTCGTCAAAAACCGGCAAAAATCATCTTCTGTGAGGATTTGGGACTTCTTTGGGACGTAGTTTTCGGATTTTCGTTTGATTAGCGCTTGCATCTTTTTATAGTTTCTAAGATCTATGTTGTGATTGGCACTTAACGTTGACTTGAGCATCAAGAAAATCGTCCATAACGTCGAAGATTTATATTTCTTAGATAGTTCTTCAAAATACACCATTACTGCGTTTTCTGAGAAAGTCTGGACATTTTTGGCTAGTCGCCAGTCCATGAATCGGCTTAACTCAACTTTATACCTGCTTTTGGATTTTGTGGGCAGCAGTTCCGAACATACTTCACTTGCTTTCTGTAAAATCTCTTCAGAATCACACCCAAACTTCGGGAATTCAACAATTTTTGAAGTATCTAATCAACAAAATAAAGAAGTCGTGACGGCTATGAAACTCAGCCAACTTGAAACATTGCATACTTTGGGTGACCTCAAACAAAAATTACAATCTGTAGACGCGTGTGCTTAGATGACATATCCATGTGCAAAATAGCACTCGGCGTGTGCAAAATACCGTTTTCAGAGCGTGTTTTCCTTGTGCATAACCCCTATTGCAAGGCAGTCGTATAAAAATTATACTTTCACTGACGTTTGGAGAAAAATTCATTTATGACCACTGCAGTCATAAAAACTTCTATCTACGTTAACAAATAGCTGACAACCCTTGCTCTTTTCTCGAGTAATTAGGTAACAGTGCAACGCAAATATTCAATGACAACTCATTTTATTAAATCCATTATTTGACGAGGCACACCCACAAGATATTACGTAAAGCTTGGGCACTATTTCGATATCATTCTTCATATCTATGAGAACTTCAACCAGATCAATAACTATATTGTGACCCTCTGAAAGGATTTAGCAATTACTAATTAAATGAATATAACGATTTCATAAGGCAATCGTGAGTGCTACAGTATTCGAACGGCACTACTTTTTCACCCAGAAGATTAAAGTGGCTGCTGCTTACATTCCGTGGTAAACATTTTTAATCTCATTACTTACTGACATTACAAAATTGAATTGTAGCCTGAGGACATGGAGTGCTATTATTTCGTTATATTTTTTATTGTCTTGTAATTAGTGAAAGTGAGGAGTAAGGGTATCGTTATTTCATCAGGAGAAAAGGTGTGATTCAGTAGTTTTTAATTAAGTAGACTATAAATTATTTAGCTGTATATTTTTACCACGACTGAAAAAAGTATCCATCAATACCATATCATCTGCATAAATGTTCGGTTAAAATTATATACGAAATGAAGAGTATAACATTATTTACATTATAAGTATAAAATAAACAATGTAAAAATAAATAAATTATTATCCAGTGTAATAACTCAAGGGCAGATGTATTTATTAAGTAAAGTTATGTATTATACTGGGTGGTACAGAACTTATTCGAAAAACTTTGATGATAATGTGTACTCTTAAAGAAGAAGTCGATATCACCAAAAAAATTATAATAAAAGTCTAATAGAAGTCCTAGAATTATAAAGGAGTACGTAGCTTGGAAACTGTACTTCACCGGTATCTGATATACAAAAAAGTAAACAAGTTTCTGCGCCTCAAGCGCTTGCCTGGCGAATAGGGTTGGAGTGGGGATATGCTCTCTAGGTGGTAAATTAACAAAGTCAGTAGTGTTGTTTTATTTATCGTGAGAGTATCTTTAAAATTTTCACAAAGGCTCATGTGTACAGCAATGCTGAGTTAATGGATATGATTATTATTTATGATGAAGTTGCGTATTCGATATCACTGTCATGCTGGTCAATTCATCTGAACAACTGGCGCCTACAAATCAAAATATTATAATGATTATTTTACAATTTCTGATACAATTACACAATTTTCTGGTGAGTAATTTGAACTTAATTATTAAATACTCTTTGCCATTTGCATTCGTCAAGAAGGTCTCTATCTGGTCTTTTGTTATGGAATATAGATTTTTTGACTTGGTAGCTATCAGAATTCCTTTTTTACTTATCAATGCTGTTGTTAACTGGTAGACATGACCACCCAAGTCCATTTTGGAGTAAATATATGGTGTGGCATCATCGGCAGGCATTTAATTGGGCCTTAATTTTAGGAACATATGAGGTCTGGCTATTAAATAACGAGACTGCGCGCCTAGAGGGCGCCCTAGACGTGTGTGGTAAAAAACGAGTAGTGCGTTGGGTATCGCTAGATATCTTGTCTATGCACGTCCCAAAACACGTTTCCGTCACTATTACAGTATTTGTGCAGTAGCAGTTTGAAACAAACGTGTTTTTTTCTCGTGCCGGAAACCATGTGTGACGAAAAACAGGAGCAACGTAGACGCCTGAATCGCCCAGAATCAAAAAAGCAAGGATGTCCAAATCAAAATTCAAGGCAATGTTGATCGTTTTTTTCGCCATTAACTGTATCGTGATGACTGAATATGGGTTCCAGAGGGTCAGACTGTCAACCAGACTTACTATTTGTCAGTTTTGGCAACACTGCGAGAACGAGTTCGTAAAAAACGGTCCGAGTTATGGAAGAACAAATCGTGGATTTTGCACCAGGACCATGCACCTGCCCTTATGCGCTATCTGTGAAGCAGTGTTTGGTCAGTAAGCGAACTCTAGTGCTCGAACACCCAGATTTGATACCGTGCGACTTTTTTTTGTTTCCGAAGATAGAATCTGCTTTGAAAGGGACCCGATTTGAGTCGATGGAAGCGGTAAAGCAAAAAACGGCAGAGCTCCTAAAGGCCGTCACTAAAGAAGACTTCCAGCACTGCTTCGATCAATGGAAAAATCGTATGGAAAGGTGTGTGGCGAGGGGAGGGGAATATATTGAAGGGGAGCATTCGAATGTATAATAATTTTTATAATAAAACTCTTTTTTGTAACCAGTCTCGTTATTTAATAGCCAGACTCGTACATTGAATACATTTTCACCGAAATGGATCACCCGAGAAAAAGGCCGATTGAGTGGCCAGCCAGATCGCCTGATTTGATACCCCTTGATTATTTCTTGTGGGGGTTAAAAAGCAAAGTATACGTTACTAGACCGGTTAATTTAGAAGATTTAAAGGCAATAATTCGTCACGAGATACATCGTATGCTTCCTAAAGTTATTGATAATATCCAAAAAGAATTTAATAATCGTCTTAACTACTGTCAGGCAGCCAACGGTGCACAATTTGAACATTTAATTTAGTCGATTTTTTACATATTATAAAATTTCATTTTAAAATCTTCAAACATTATTTTCTTGAAATTTTTGTTATGTAACACAATAATTTTTCATGATGTGTATGTAGAATGACACGCTCTTTCAAATGGCATAGTCAAAATTGGGGGTTGCCATTTAAAAAAATTGTCGATGACGTCATATCTCGAACAACGATGACGTCACAAATGGGGGCGTATGTCAAAAAGTGCCTTTTTTGAAAACAAATTTTTTCGAAAACTTCTCAATTTCAAAAATAATGAATTTATTCGTTACTTTTCGAAAGCACTATAATATTTTAGACATACTACAAAGAAAAATAAATATTATGTTTCATATATAACTTACTATTTATTACGTAACGCGCTCGATTGTATGCTGAGTAAACTAATTTTTATTCATGTATACTTCATAATATCGCAACGGGACACTTCAAAAATTTTGATAATAGAGGAATTGTGTTTATGGTCACGCCAATAATAATAACAGGATTAATGCGCGAAATTTAATTTTATGTTGTGTAACGACCGCTTTCTTTTACCTACTCAAATGCACATTCGCGTGAGTGGCGAATCCAGATGTAGCGATCTTATCATACAATGCTCCAAATACGACTGACCAAGGAGGTTGAGAATTTTAGGAATGCTGTTTTGCGACTCTTTATTGCTATACTTTTCAGACGATGGCATAATTTATAGGAAATTTTGTATTTATGAACAAACACGGTAACGTCGTGGGTAGTGGTCAAATATTATGGAGAAATTTGAAAATTCAGTTAATGTATGTGCAAATTTTTAACGGTACATGCTTTTAAAATAGTCAGAAATCAGTAGGTATATTTTATTCTCAGTTCTTTAAATTACTTTATGTTCTATGATATCAGATATCTACGCATGGTAAAGAAATTGTCCCATAGAAACGCTATTAAATAATTATGTAGAAATAAAAAGTATTCGAATTGTACTAATCTTATACGGGGCGTAAGGAATATGAATGTTAATATTGAGAGGGCTTCTAAATCTATGTAATCAAAACCAGCAAACAACTCATAAAAGAAAGTTTTTCTATAAATATATTTAAATAAAAAATAAAATAAAACTGAGTTATAAAATAGCAAACCGAAATGAAATTCATAATAAGATGAACTTTGTAATAAGCAAAAAGCCTTTTAACGTAATTTGTTTGCAAATTGTTTTTTGTGTCCATTATTTAAAGGCAAAAAAATTGTGCAAACTGTAACGCGCGACAATATTATAATCCTTTACATATAGCTGTTAACCAAAAATTACGTAAGTGTAAACTTCATATTGTGAACAGTAAGTGTCGTTATTTTACACCTTGTGTTTACTTGATGTACAGAGTGATTCTTAACATATATGCATAAACTAGGGAAATTATCGCTGAGAATAAATAGTGACGAATAACGAAAAACATTGTAGGTAAAAAAATATTTTTAGTTTCGGAAAATTTATCAAGTGAAATTTGTTGCTTAAAAAAAACTAAGAAGTAAACATAGTCAGGACGGTATGTTCGGTATTTGTAGCAGTATTTTATCAATTGTAGTCCTATTCGAGTTTATGCATAATCCCGATTATAAAAGTATGGCACATAAATTCTCAAACAAAGAACTTATGGTCATTATACTGGTATACGAGGGACATTAAAATTGAATGGCTGCATCCATATACAGGGTGTTAAAAAAAGAGTGTAAAATATTTCAGGAGGTAATAGTATGAACCATAATAAGCAGAAAAGTTCGGCAAAGGAAGCTTTTAACAAACAAAAAACAAAGTTACAGAAGATGTTCAAAGTGCCCTCCCTCCATTTCCAAGCAGGCACGACATCTCCGTCTCAACGATATTCGAACTCTTTCGAAAACACCCTCCTTGGTTTGGATTTCTTGACACTTTTGATTAATCCGTAGCTGCAGCTCTTGCAGGCTATTTACAGGAGTACCATACACTAATGTCTTCAAATATCCCCAAACAAAGAAATCTAGAGGGTTCAGATCAGGCGATCTTGGAGGCCATAAAACAGGTCCGACCCTGAATCCTAGAATCTGGACATCAGGCACGTTTTTCATTAAACATTTGGATGGGTATTGTAGGTGACAGGCCTCTAGGTCCTGTTGTTACCAAACCAATTAACAGGCGCTGTATCTTCTGTAACTTAAGGCTGGTTTCGCAGTGCCTGAATAAGCCGTAACCCATTTTTCTCATTTATTTTCCGACAGAATAATTTCATTTTTTAACTGTAGTTCTATTTAATAATTATCTATTACTTCCTCGCGTTAAAATTTTGATAATAAATTCAGAAATACAGCAAAAAAATAATTTTCGATTTTTGGTTCCCTTATAAGCGGAAATTCGGCCACGAGCAAGTTCTAGATATATTTTTTTAACGATTTTTCACGTTTGTCCCATACCAATATATACAAAAATGACTGAGAAAAATGGGTTCAAATTTTCCAATAATTTCTTAAATTTACTGAAATTTTAACTTGGTACGTGAGACGTTTGGGTGGAACTTGAAATAAAGCTCCGCCTTTACACGTCACAATTCATTCATAAAATTCGAAGATGTTACTCCTATAATTTAACAGAGTGATAGACAGGGTGTTAAAGGAGAAAATAAAATTTCCAATTTCGAGGAAATTTTATTTTTGAAGATTTAACTTCGGAACGGTTATTAAACGTGCGAAAGACCGTTCTGTATACAAAGTGTTGAAAAATTTTTCACCATTAAAAAAAACTTAAAATCAAGAGAGCTAAAAAATTGATTTTGGTAAAACGTCTAACAAGGGTTCTTTAGAATAATAATTAACGAAAAACATACAGGGTGTTTAAATGACCCCAACCAATTTCTAAAAAGCCCTAAAAATGAAGGGAATAAAAAAAATTTTTGATCAGAGATTGATCAAGGGTCTATTAGAATATTAATTAATACAAAAATACAGGGTGTTTAAAAAAAACTACAATTTCTAAAAACCCTGAAAATTAATGGATTTAAAAAAAATTTTAGATGAATCTTTTAAAAAGGGACTATTTATTACCTTACTAATTAACGAAAAAATACAGGGTATTTTAAAAAAATTAACCAATCTCTTAAAACCCTCAAAATAATAAAATTTCAATAGAGTTTTGGATTAAACTTTTAACAAAGGTCTATTTAACACTAATTAATGAAAAAAATATACAGAGTGTTGAAAACAACTTAACAATCTCTAAAACCCCTAAAAATTAATGGATTAAAACAAAATTATATGAAACTTTTAAGAAGAGTCTATTAGGTCACTAATTAACGAAAAAATACAGGGTATTTAAAAAAACTGAACCAATCTCTTGAAACCCTCAAAATAATAAAACTTAAAAAAGTTCGTGATTAAACTTTTAACAAGGGTCCATTACAACACTAATTAACGAACAAAATACAGGGTGTTTAAAAACTAAACAATCTCTAAAACCATTGAAAATTAATGGATTTAAAAAAATTGATGATAACAAGGGTCTATTAGATCACTAATTAACGAAAAATACAGGGTATTTAAAACCCAACAATATCTAAAAATCCTAAAAATTAATGGAATAATAAAAATGTTGTTCAGAGATTTAACAAGGGTCTATTAAAACATTAATTAATGAAAAATACAGGGTGTTTAAATCTTTAAAACCCTGAAAATTAATGAATTTAAAAAAATTATATCTAACTTTTGACGAGGGTCTATTAAAATACTAATTAAAGAAAAATATGCAGGGTGTCTAAAAGCTTAACAATGTCTAAAACCCTAAAAATTTATGGAAATACAAAAATTTTTGATGAAAAACTTAACAAGGGTCTATCAGAACACTAATTAAAGAAAAATACAGGGTGTGTAAAAAGCTTAACAATTTCTAAACACCTTAAATATTTATGAATATACACAAAATTTTTGATGAAACAATTAACAAGAATTTATTAGAAGACTAATTAACGAAACAAATACAGGGTGTTTGAAGGAGCCTAACCAATCTCTAAAAACCCTAGAAATATATGGAACTACAAAACATTTTTGATGAAACATTTAACAAGGGTCTATTAGAACACTAATTAACGAAAAAATACAAGGTGTTAAAAAAAGCCTAACCAATCTCTAAAAACACTAAAAATTTATGGAACTACAAAACATTTTTGACGAAACATTTAACAAGGGTCAAGAAGCAATTAACGAAAAAAAATACAAGGTGTTTAAAAAGCTAACCAATCTCTAAAAACCCTAAAAATGTATAGAGCTATAAAAAATTTTGGATAAAATATTTAACAAGGGTCTGTTAGAACACTAATTAATGAAAAAAATACAGGGTGTTTAAAAAAGCCTAACCAATCTCTGAAAACTATACAAATTTATGGAAATATAAAAAATGTTTGATAAAATATTTAACAGAGTCTATTAGAAAACTAATTAACGGACAAAAATATAAGGTGTTTAAAAGAGCCTAACCAATATTTAATAACCAGAAATTTATGGAATTAGAAAAAAATGTTTTAACAAGACTCTATTAGAACACTAATCAATGAAAAAAATATAGGATGTTTAAAGAAACCTGACCAATCTCTAAACAACCTCAAAATTTATTTATTTTTATTGTACTTTATTTAATTTCTGAATTTGAAGGTAATTAATTTTGTAGGTAGGTATAGGACACATAATTTATAATAATTACGTATATTTATAAAACATAAGAATCTGAAATAATTAATGTACTGAAAGAAATAATCACACGTTATGCAGATTATTTATTTTAGTTATACAGTGTGTATAGTTATTTGTATAGTGTGGTAAGTATAGTCAATGTGCAGCCCTTCATAAATGTTTAATCGAACCACTATTTTCAGTGATTTTTGTTAAAAATATTTGGCCGTACTTTAAACAGAAGGATTGTTTTGCAGGAAAGAAGACGTTTTAATCAAATCTTAAGTATTACATTTCAAATAATTTTTTCCGTAAATATCAACACATATGCGATTTTTAAATTAGACATTAATTTTAAATTAAATAGATCTAACTTTTTAACTTCTGGAACAACAATAACACGGAAAAAATATCCAAACGTCAAAGTGTAACAGCAAAAAACCCCATTTTTCGTGTGTAGCAAGAACGGGGAAGGTCGTCCAGAGATTTCCGTGGGCTTAAATTGATTGTCATGAAAAACCTTAATTAGGGGTAACTGATCAGAATTTGGCCGAAGAACGAATTATGGGGGTCTAGATTCCATATCAATTGGAGTTATGAGGAATAGCGGCGCAAAAAAGGCAATTCATGAAAGGAACATCATTTGCCGCCGGTTTTTGGCAATAGGTGTGGTTTTACCCCCACGCGGGGGGTGTTTTTCACCTAGAGCTCTTTTGGAAGAACATCCCTGATCTCCTCCTTGCCATTCAAGATCCCGCCAATTTTTACCAAGAATTGATCGACCATTTTTCACGTTTCTTGTTTTAGGGGTGGTTTCCACCCCTTAAGTAGGGGTAAGTCAGGCAAATATTGGAAAAATCGAATTATGCTCACCTAGATTTTTCATGACGATCAATTTAAGCCCACGGAGACCTCTGTACAACCTTCCCCGTTCTTGCTCCACACTACGCAAAAACGGGCGGATTTCATTCACTCTTTATTATTATTGGACTTTCATATATTACAGACACGTTAAACTACATACTTATATGTATAAATAATTTTATTTAGTTATGATATCTTTACTATTTCAGGTAACATATGATCATAGTGGAAATACTTTAATTTTGCCACCATGCATTCCCAAAACTGATCATCTCTTTATTCTCTTTCAACCTATAAATAGATAGATACAAAATAATTAATGGGCATAAATATTTACTATATTGTTCTTAAATTACCTTATCTACAACCATTCCTAGAGTAGTCCAAACTATAAAATAACAGTATTTAGCCCGAGTTATTGACATCTGCCCTTGTATCTGATAATAATAACTATGCCCTTTTTTTCAATTTCCATTGCCCGTTTTCATTTTGTAAAAATTTTATTTTATTACTAGAAATAGCTTCCTCGGTGTAAGTTTTGCAGCCGAGTAAGGACAGTTAATTTCTGCAATAGTATTTTTGTCTATGATACCATCTGGGCTAGCTCCTAGATAAGGGTGTTCTTCGGAAATAAATAAACCGCATTCATTTATTTTTAAAGAGAAAGTTCTGCTAATTAAAAGTGAGACACCCTAACTAAATAGAAATGTTAGAGATTGAATGCTACATGAGTTATACATTTAAAGAGACGAAGCTTTTCCTTCCGTGAACACCCGGTTTATCACATAATAATAATAAAAAATGTATCCACACAAAGAACTACATTATACACACTGTACAACTAAAACAAAAATATATTAAATATGTCATATTGATTATTTCAGTTTACTGTTTATTTGCGGTAAATATGCAAATATTTGAAGTACATAGATACAAAGTATAGATATTTACAGATCTATTATATTTATAATTTTAGAAACATAAAGTAGTACCTACCAACAAATATAATCGCCCTGTAAATTTTTCAATATACTGTTTCAGCTGTGAAGATACATTACTGCAACTATTAGTCGCCCTGTATATTTTGTCGATATACTGTTTCTTGTAAATTTATATTTGAAATTATTTCAAATTATTTATGGATACACTACTACAGATATTAAATCGCCCTATATGTTTTGTCCGTACACTGTTTCTTGTAAATTAATATTTGAAATCGCTTCAATATTATTTGTGAACAGCTGCGAAGACGGGTCACGCTCATTCTGAAATGAACAAACGTAAAATATACACGTGCTCTTGTATCTGGGCGGTTACAAAATGCGTCTGGTTTTATGCGAGCTTTACTGATTTTCACTGTCTTTGTCTGCAGCGCATACAAACTGTTTCATCGTAGAGGACGGAAGTCGGGTATTACTTGCTATGTACAAAACTCAGACACGCCTTCGGGAAACTGGAGTTTCTCCAAAGTGCTAAACCAGCCTTAATGTATATGTCGGTCAGTGGTCGCTCGGTTTAAGGCGTCAATAGTTGAATCGATGTGAGGGTTCGATTCTCGCAGCCGGTATATCGTATATCAGCTATATTCGTGGAGAATATTAGTACCCTCTCTACGGGTATGGTAGGGTGGGTGCAAATGCGGTCAGCTTAATAATAATATGCGTCCTCCTCTCCAGCACAAGTATTCCGCTTCTGGGATGCGAGTGTGCTGATTACAGCCTATCTGATGTCGGCGCTGATTACTGCGGTTGACATTTGTTATCAAATTCTTATAATTTGCAATTGATTATTGTTTCTTTCTATTATTATTTAGCGGTTCTGCAGCGTTTGTCATTGAGTAGACATTAAAAACAAGGTAAATACCGTAGGTCAAGACTTGGATTGCGGGTTTGAAACTGTCTCGGACTGTTTTTTGTTGACAGCACGAGGTTTTTTTATTACTCTACTCCTGTAGTATCTGTGAGGATACTGGCTGTTCACACAGATACTGCAGTAGTTATTCAATGCCGGTCGGAGCATTAGTCCGCGGAGTAGTTGTTTCCTGCACTATCATTTACAGATTTAACGGCTCGTCGCCCAAGGCGCGAGGTCTGCATTAAGTACCTGCTGCAATGTAGGTCGCTTCCTGTAAGTCGAGCCGCATAGGCCGAGCAGGAAGTGATCAGACCACTTATATCTCACCTGCACTCAGTTTATATATGAACATACATATGAAGGAACAGCCAGTTCAATTGTCGGTGATCTCACCTATGGCATAATGATGAGGGCTAACAAGTCCGAAATCGGTCTATGTCTGGTGGTGTGTCTGACAAGGGTTATTGGCCATTCACACAGATACTGCAAGAGTAATTCAATGTCGGTCGGAGCATTAGTCCGCGGAGTAGTTGTTTCCTGCAGTGTCATTTACAGATTTAATGGCTCGTCGCCCAGGGCGAGAGGTATGCGTTAAGTACCTGCTGCAATGTAGATCGCTTCCTGTAATTCGAGCCGCTTAGGCCGAGTAGGAAGTAGCAGACCACTTACATCTCACCTGCACTCAGTTTATATGTGAACATACATATGAAGGAACAGCCAGTTCAATTGTCGGTCATCTCACCTATGGCATACTGATGAGGGCTAACAAGCCCGAAACCGGTCTATGTCTGGTGGTGTGTCCGACAAGGGTTATTGGCTGTTCACACAGATACTGCAAGAGTAATTCAATGCCGGTCGGGGCATTAGTCCGCGGAGTAGTTGTTTCCTGCAGTATCATTTACAGATTTAATGGCTCGTCGCCCAGGGCGAGAGGTATGCGTTAAGTACCTGCTGCAATGTAGATCGCTTCCTGTAATTCGAGCCGCTTAGGCCGAGCAGGAAGTAAGCAGACCACTTATATCTCACCTGTCAATTATTTTACCAATTTATACACACTTTCTTTCTGAAATTGATCATAACTTTGTAGATTTAGAACTAAGAAAGTATATTTTAAGGTAAAGCCTGTTAAAGGAGCCGCTTATGTTCAAATAGTAGGGGATGAAATATGAGACAGGCAAAGACAGAAGATGTAAGGGAAGTCGGACGGTTGCAATGCACTTAGGGGAATGGTCGAGTTGAATTGCCGCCAGCGGTTAGTGACAGTCTGAAAAGGGGGTTTAAATAATTTTTTAAAAATATTCTTTTTCGGCGGAAATATGCATTTCAAATTTTTTTAAATCGCGTATTCGTATTATAGGTACTCATTTTTTCCTTATTTTCTCTTAAAATGAATGACATTATGACTGAATCACCCTGTATGTTGCACTAAAATGCAAAAAATGATTGTTTTTAACGCGATCAAATGTCGAAAGTTAGGTTGACAATAAAAACAATTGCGTAACATCAGCCGTGACGTAAGTCGTCTGATGGCAAACGTATGGCAACATTTCTGCTTGATCTATTTGCCTTTAAAAACACACTACATTTTTAAGGTATGCGATTATATGCATACTTATGAATTTATGCTCGCAGAAAACGCGAACCGAGCTAAGCAATAAAGTATTTGTTGTGACTTATTACATATCCGCCTGACCTCTCGGAGCGTGCAGCTTGTGACATGTACTTATGTATAAATCAATAAAATCATGTCATCGAAAGTTTTACGTGACTGCTGGGACATATTTATGAATAATTCCGCCTCGATACGCCCAGTCAGGGAGCCCGCACAATCACAAAATTCCATTGTGAAAAACAGTTGGAGCAGCCTCACATTTTGTTCGGCGAGTGAGTTATGCCCATACTCGGTGGAACATATTAATTTTCACCTGGGGCGTAAAAAATGTAATAGGCTGTGCGTATTCATAGTGCAAGAGGAATTATTGCCTCTTTGGAATGTATATGAGTATATCAAAGCTGTGCAGTATTATTTAACTTACTATTTACTTTATTTTAAAGAATAATTAACATCAAACTGAAAAACAAATATCGACTGTAATAGAAAAAATATGAAAAAATGTAAACTTTTTGCTTGAATTTAGAAGACTGAGGGGTCTAATAAAAAGACCAATAAATATTGCCTATAAAAAACATCAACAAAATACTGTAGTCAGTAACCCTATCAAATTTTGGTCATATAGGTATACGTAATTTGATTATTTACGACAATATTACTTCGAGTCACCTAAATCTATTCTGAACGCGTTTGCTGATTATTTTAGAGCTATATATTCAGAAACTAATAATGACGTAGACCGTTCTCCTCAGCAATGATGTAGCCATCATATACTAAATCTAGCTCATGAAGAAACATTAAAAGCGATTAGGCGTTTAAAAGAAAAAATGACATTGGTTTATGATAAGATCCCAGCTTTTTTTGTGAAAGATTGTTCAAGACTTACAACCCCTATCTATTATCTATAATTTAATACTAAAAACGTCTACATTACCTGACACATGGTCGTCAGTATGTCCGATCTTTAAAAATGGTAAAAACTCCGAGGTTAAGAACTATCGACCGATTTCAATTCTTAATAATTTCTCAAAAATATTCGAGATAATTGTTTATAATCCTTAACCTTAATATCATGGGATCAGCATGATTTCATGCAGGACGATCTAACTTGTGCCTACTTTCAAAATTCATTGTCAATGAACTTGATATGCAAGGGTAGGTAGATATGATTTGCACAGACATTGCTAAGGTGTTTGATAAAATGCTTTTACAAAAATTGAGGAGATTCGATTTTAGTTCTAATTGATGTAATCTCTATGAATCATATCTTCTTAATGGAAAATTATACGTTACATATCTTGAGCACAATTCTAAAGTTTTCATGGCAACTTCCGGAGTTCCTCAAGGATCTAATTTGAGGCTCTTTTTTTATATTTTATTAACGATCTAACATTTGAGCTGGAGTGTAAGAAACTATTGTTTTCTGATTACTTAAAACTTTTTAGCAAGATATCTGCAATTAAATGCAGTAAAATGCAAAATCTTAAATTACAGTCGTAAATTACATCCAATAGAATATAATTACAGATTAGATCTGGAGATACTTGACAGGGTGGACTCCATAAAAGACTTGGGCGTCGTATTTGATTCGAACCTCACCTTTTGCAAATAAATCAGTGATATTACTTCATCTACTTTACTGTACGACTGTATCATGCGCAACTGTCAGTCGTTCTCTAACGAAACAGCTTTAAAATGTCTTTATAACTCGTATGTAAGGTATAAACTGGAATATTTATATATTTTTAGGTATAAACAATATTGTGTGAAACTAATTACTTTGCGGACTGATGCCCCGACCAGCGTTAAATTACAGCCACAATATCTACCCATATATTCTTTATTATTAGCTTTTGTAACATTTTTTACTGTATTAGAAAGGTATTTCTTCTATAATTATTTAATAGAGCTTTATCTGTGGAATTGTTTATTAGCATAGATTTGATTTATATTAGCTTAAAATACCTTCCTAATACAGTAAAAACTCTACGTTAGGATTGTCTGAAGCTTTGTTTAGAAAGTATCCAGAGAAAATTCGCTTAAAACAGACGGCTTTTATCCAGAAAAAGGTTATGACCATGCTGATTTACTTAATAGATTTGATTTTCCTACTTTAGAGTTTCGCTGGGTTTACTCTCGTAACATCTAGGTAATAGCTAACAGGCGGCGACAGTAATACCAGACAAATACCAATATTGGACTTATTAGCCCTCATCAGTATACCCAATGACAAAGATATTTTGAAATATTATTAATTTCATGGCTGTAGATAGATTTCACAGTAGCTGGATCATTAATCGGTAGTCTTACGTATAACACACTGATGAGGGCTAATAAGTCCGAAACCGGTCTGCGTCTGATGTTAGCTATTACCTCGATTTTGCGTAATTCAATAAGTACTGGCCGGGGCTTTAGTCCGTAGGTTAGTTGTTTCTTGTAACATTCAATACACTTAACTTATGTGTGTGTTTAATTAAGACGTTAATATTATTTTGTTAAAATTCAAAGGGACTGGCGAATACATATGAACCGTGTGCTAGTGCAATATTTGTTACAATCGATACCGATTGTAATAAAAATTATACCTTCGCCGTTGATCAAAGTGAGATGGTGTAAGGCTTTTCTAAATCAGAGATGACATGTACGTGGGTGTCCGGAAGGTGTTGGGAGAACAATCGACGATTTCAAGGAATTGTTCAATTGATGGCGCAGTGACGTACAACCGACATAATCGCATATACATAAATCATTCCGAACGAACTGCAGAGGCAATATGCAAATAACGGTACGGGATTTATGATGCCCCACGACAAAGTTCAAGATTATTTCTAAGTTCTGAATGCAGAAGAATGTATTGATATGAGAAGCTGTCCTTAAATCCTACACTACATAATGAACGATTATTTTACACTAATATATTGTGCAATTTTAATTTGTGTAAAGTTCCACACATTACGTAAAATTCTGTGACAAAACTCACTTTTACAATAAGTCTAGTAATACAGGTTGATTTAGTAGTCAATATCGTAAAAAAATGTTGCAAAATACTTATAGTTCTGATCTGAGAAAAGAGTTATTGAAGTTGTAGGATCTTTAGGTACATCTCTGAACTACTGTAGTCTCTAGCGCTCTCTCGATTCCGAATACTGAAATCCGACTTTAGTATTAACATTTTTGTGATAGTGGTTACATTAGTTTTTCAAGTGTCAAAAATGGCTTATGTGCCTATATAGGCACAACTTGGAGTTGTTGGATGCCGTTTTATTTGATGGTGAATTAAGACAAAATGCTTTGGCAACTTTTTTAGAGATTGTTGAAGAGAATCCTCGAATAAATTCCAGATAAATCGCAAATAGTGCGGTGTATCATGCGAAAGGCTCACTTATATCAGTAGCATGCACATCATGTCCAAGCATTGATACCAAGGGATTATTATATTAATTTTTATTAATTAATAATAGCAATAGTGGTAAAAGCAGTCTCCGTCCATTTTTTTGTTGCACCTTGCCACGGTGTCAGTCGCCGACTGCATGCTTTGCCTTGAGCCTGGTGAGGTTTTACGGTGGACCGATTTCCAGTACCGTGCAAAAGTGTATTTTTAAAGCATTTTATATTTTTTTACAAAATTGTATTTGTAAGTCCCTTGTACATTCAAATATTTTGTTGAATAAGTTCTGAATCATCCTGTATAATGTAGTTCACATACAATTGAAAACCGCACTGAAGCACCCTTGTATATTACCAATAATACGTAAAATTACATGCAAAACTATGTAAATAATTACAAAACCGAAGGTAACTTTCCGAATATCACTGTAAATTTATCATCAGCAAGAAGTAAATTTACATATAAATTACTTATTATTAATCTATGTAATACAAGTAAATTTACAGAAAAAAGTTTATAGTGTTACTGCCTATTGCAATTATGTACAATTACATTTTTTATAATAATCGCAGAGAAGGTAAAGTAAAACGAGTAAATATTGTTTTATTCCAAACTGAAGAAGAAGAAAGGGAAATTCTTATGCATTTTATGGAACGTAAAAGTGGTGAATGACGATTTTTTATTATAAACCATAAATGTAATGTCTTTGAGACACATGACGCCAAAAATTATATTTTAAAATTAAATTTGGCATAAATTCTCAAAAATATACCTAATTGTACGTCAATGTTGTCAACTGTCGACTATTATTATGTTCAGTGTATGTAAATATACGCACGCTATATAGAAAAGAAATCCTTAACATTTATATCACCAAAATTTTGATACTTATCTATGATGAGATGCGATCGCTGTTTATCTTTAAAGTTATTTATAATCGAAAGTTTAAAAAAAATACACTAAGCGTATAGAATACATTTGCTACAATACGTATGTCCCGAATAAATAAAATCTCATTTACTACCGATGACATCATTCTAGCTACTGTTGAATAACTCGACGAAAGTGAAGAGCTTGTTGACTTTCTTCTAATGTATGACTTAATATTTGCATACTTTGATTAATTTTTTATTTATCCATCTGTCTTTATAATAGTTGGGGCCAATTGTTCTTTTTTTATTATACAGGGTGGTCTGCAATGAATGCGCCTTAGACTAACTGTAGATTTTATATATTAAAACATACCATGTGAGCCATATTGTCCTAGTCCGAATGTCAATATTAAAAATATACAGGGTGTAGAAGTTCAAGTTCTGGAGACTTTTTTTTACTTTTCTTTGAAATTCAGTATAGAGATTTTTTCATATCGGAAGCTCGCTTTCAATATACCACATACAGGGTGCCGTTTACAGTGTGTTTTGCCGATATAATCGGATAAAACAGTTTTGTAGGTATGTTTATTGCATTTCTTTATAACACGGATGAATCCCCAATCATTTTTAAACAAAAAACGTATACTTGTTTCATTTCGAACTTCAATCTTTCAATGCACGTTGACTTTGGAATATTAAAAGCTCAAACTGCAGACTTTTAACTTTCTTGATCAGATTGTTTTTGATTTTCTTACATATCAACCTCCAACTTTACTTCAAGCAACAAAAGGCCCTGTTAAAAATGTTTAAAACGAATAGTTTTTCTAGAAATGCATTTCAAAAATATAAATACAGCTGCAGTAAACTGCAAAACTGTTCACGAAATTACAAACTAAAGTTAAGTAAAAGCTCTTGTAAGGTAATTAGATTTTTTGTATCAGCATTAATGAAGCAAAGAATTGAAGGGTCTCAGAAAATCCTTAAAACTGCAACGTATGACAACACTGTAACCTATCACCTGCTGCCATTAACCTAAAAGTATTATTAGTCATGTGTGGCTAGTGCGTTTCGCTTTTCTGTGCATAGTGCTTGCAAAAATGGAACAATTATAGTGACCATGATCAGCTGCATCTCATGTTAATTTACGGCGAATTTAGGTAAAACTATCTGGCTACGAGACGTAATTCTGAAGACAGAAGACAAATATTTATAAAAATATTTTTAAATGTTTCTTTTTTAATTTATCTAAAACTTCCTTTATCATTATACCACTTTTTCCATATTTCTATACGCAGAAAATCATTCTGTCCGAATCTAACAAACCACTTAGATGGGTAGGAAGGGCCGGACCTGTTTTATGGCCTCCAAGATCGCCTGATCTGAACCCTCTAGATTTCTTTGTTTGGGGATATTTGAAGACATTAGTGTATGGTGCTCCTGTAAACAGCCTGGAAGAGCTGCAGCTACGGATTAATCAAAAGTGTCAAGAAATCCAAACCAAGGAGGGTGTTTTCAAAAGAATTCGAATATCGTTGAGACAAAGATGTCGTGCCTGCTTGGAAATGGACGGAGGGCACATTGAACATCTTCTGTAACTTTGTTGTTTGTTTGTTAAAAGCTTCCTTTGTCGGTTTATTCCTAATAACATAAAATGTTTGAAATACGAATAGTGGTCCATATTTCCGCAACCGTTACTTTGCGGACCCATATTTATTAAGACGTTTGTGCTTATTTTGGTTCATACTATTACCTTCTGAAATATTTTACACTCTTTTTAACACCCTGTATGTCATTTCTTACTTTGCCAAAATATTCGAAAGAATTCTCAAGACTCGCATTACTGTCTAAAGCTATTTATTTATGGCATAATTTTAGTTCTTCTTTAATTTGATTGGGGTATTGCCACACTTCTGAAATAATAAAGATTAATTAAATAAACCCTTACGCCAAACGGATCAATCAAGAGTTATTTTTGAAACTAAGTTTGCCTAACCAAAAAATCTCACACTGAAAAAAGCAGATAAGTAAAAATTAACAAAAATCTTATCACTATCGTGCACTTCCGTATTTTTGACGTTTCGAAAACTCCCTGATTTCGTTCTCAAAATAGTAAATATATGAAAAGTATGTCAAGTTTGACAGTTTAAAATTTGTTTATCTGCTTCCATAGAGATGTTAAATAATTTTGATTTTATTGTTACTTACTTCTTGATACAAATGTAGCCAACAATGATCAATGTTTACTGAACAGTTTGACACACACTTATCACCGTTCGTTTGGTATCTCATGTAGCTAGTGGATTTGAAGAGAGAAGATATGTAAGTTCCCAGTTTTTGAATTTTAGTAAAGATTTCGATTGCGTTTCCCATGAGATCTTATTAAATACATTGTCTTACTATGGGTTTTTGATGAATAGTATTATCTTCTTACTTAATTGACATATATATGTTTATCGTGATGTAAAATCAAGTACTAAGAAATAAACATGGGGTTCCACAAGATTCAATCTTGGGTCCATTACTTTTCTTAATTTATAAAAACGACTTATCTAGCATATTTGATAACAGTTTATGTATGTTATTGGCTGATGATACCAGTGTAACCACAGGAAATTCGGATTTATATGTATTGCTTAACGGTACACATCTGACACATGCCCTCGCAAATGACTGGATTCTCAGCAATCGATTGGCTTTAAATGTGACAAAGACATAAACTATGAAACTGTTTGCGTAGCCTTAATGGTATAGATAATTCGGAAAGTGTTAAGTTCTTGGCAGTTTATTTGGATCCTAAATTATTTTGAAACCATCATGTTGAATATTTATGTAAGAAAACCTATATCTAGTCTGCAGTGTGGCTCACAAAGTTTCACTGCCTACATTAAATTTCTCATATCACAGCCTTATTCATTCTTCATATTTTATGCTATCCTGATATGATGAATGCACAAGTTTTTTCTCTCCAGCGAAAGATGCGTATTATGTTTGGCTTAGGATCCAGAGTCGACTGTAGAAATTCTATTATTGATTTATATATTCTTACAGTCCCATCTATGTATCACCTTTTTCATAGTAGAGGTCAGTGTCATTCTTATGATACCAGAACGAACAATTACCTAAATGGTAGATTTTTTAGACACCAAAAAAGAAGAGAACAGACTTTCTGTGATTTAGTACTACGTTAAACATTGGACGTGTGCAAATACTTTTGGTGAATCTACAGTCGATTAGCTGTTAACGAGGTGTGCAATTTTTAACTAGTTAATAGTAGATATTTTTTATCAGATTTCAGTTTTCAGAGACAGTAAGTTTTATTATTACTCACTACTTTCTTAATTAAAAAATATCAGTGACTGTTGTGCAGTAATTAAAATGATTTTGTTTGTGATTTCTAACGAAAAGCCTACACACTTATAAAGATAATATCTACAATCAGGGAGAAACCGTCCTCTACTTTTGTTTTGTATTTTGTTAAGCACAATTGCAGAGTAAAAACAAATAATGCAACAACGAGCATGCAACTTACTATTCTCGTTACTCCTTCTGTATGCAATAAATCATTGAATTAAAAATTTAGACTTGACATCTACAACCTTTAATTAAATAAATGATTACCATAACATTAATTAACGGCGCTAACCGCTGCTGACTCTGATCAAGTAGGCTAAATCATTTTTACCCGCGCGATTCATGGTTAATTAATTTCGCGTTTATTTGTTTAATTTTGCGTAAAAGTGCTTACTTAAAACTTAATGGGACGCAATCATCGTCATTGCATGCTATTGTAACTTAAGGAGTTATTATTTAATTGTTGTTGCGGGCACTACCGTAACGACCTTATCGATTGAAAGATAATAAAATTATCTTTGTTTAATTTGAATTTATAATATGTGGGATCTTTGAAATAGATAGTAGATATCATCTAATTGTTTTACTTACCAATATTTAGCTTTACAGTCCACAGTTCCATGTTCACTCAACTGAGACACATTGGACTTATTAAAAAGGAATCTTGACACTTTATAAACCTTTAGCTTGTACGCACCAATGGCAAAATATAGGAAAGACCTTCAGAACTGAATTTAACTTTAATATTTGACAGTTACACATTATTGGACCGATATATTGGAGTACCGAACCGTATGGACATTATGACTGACTCACCCTGTAGGTACTGCAAACAAAAATTAAAATACACTGTGAAAGTCTTGTAAAATAATATTAGTTCACCAAACAAAACAAAATATACATTTTTATTTGTTTTCATTGTGCTTGTTATGCCGGGTTTCCTAACAACGGCTACGTGATTTATAACTATCTGTATAAAGTTTAAGATTGCGAAAAAGCGTACCTAATTTTAAAGGAAGTCAAAACTATAATGAATGTACCGTCAATCAGTCATTGATAGTATGATTAATGGTGACTTTGATAATATTATTGTAAAGTCAATTTAAACACTAGATGTTGATAGTATAAGTTTTAGCTGAATTTTTATAACCTAATGAGAATAATGATCACTGAAGAGCCATATTAATAGTTGAAGTATACAATTATAACATTTTAGTATAATATTTATCCTTCTCAAGCAAGAGCATCAGTTTTATTAATTATGTAAGTACTAAAACATTTATTCTATAAATGTAAGGAGTACCTTCAAACTTCAATGGATTCGAAATTACTCATTTTCTATTGGTTCCTAGCTATTCCCTATATTTTATTGGGCTGTACTTACTCTATATAGTTCTAAGTGCTTGAGAGTACCCTTGTTTTCTGGAATTCCTACGTCTCTTTCCGTCGTTGCTAGTATTAGAACATCGATTATTCTTTTTGTCTTTCTTGATGCTCTAAAGAAGCTGACCATAAGTCGCTGTCTATTATTAAAATGTTGTTATCTTGTAGTGGTTTTTAGGCTTTCACGGCCAGTGCTGTAATTTGATACATGGTGATTTTCCGGGTTGTTATACCGCGACTGAGGCCGCGAAGCTTTTGCAGAGTCACCACTGAAGATGCCGACAGTGAAGAGCGGCGAAACGTTTGGAAGCATGGGATGCGACCAGTTACAGCGGCGGCTACGGAACGCCTCGAAGGACCACCAGTATCCGAGGAACGGTTCCGACCGAAGCAGTCGCAATACCAACAGTAGGAACCGAAATCAATATATGGACAGGCCCAGAGACACCGATAGCGGGTCTGTCCCTACAGAGCCTAGCCCGAGAACAACCAGGGCTGGTAAAAGTATCCCAGCTAATGCTAGGGATGTGCATTTTAACTCTGTTTCTGGCAGCTACCAGTTACCGAGGTCACGGCATAACAACCCGGAAAATCACCATGTA
This sequence comes from Monochamus saltuarius, assembly GCA_025584915.1. Taxonomy (NCBI): domain Eukaryota; kingdom Metazoa; phylum Arthropoda; class Insecta; order Coleoptera; family Cerambycidae; genus Monochamus; species Monochamus saltuarius. The sequence goes on from CM046721.1 coordinate 29,922,077, forward strand.
TCAAATTGTTGTTATCTTGTATCACAAACTGCTTCAAAATGTTATTGTTATTGTTATTAACAAATTTTTAGGAACAAAATCTAAAACTCATTCTGTTCAATACAAAGAGACCACGTATCAGATGAATAGTTTGTTATAAAACTTATAAAAAATATAAATTAAAAAGTAAATATAAACATGAATACATGTATATTTTTCAGTTTTATTATCACCACCAGCACCAGATTAAGGTCGTCATCGCGTTGAATCTTATAGTCCAGAAACCACTCGCGAACCTTCCATATTTTTATCAGCGTGAAAACCAGTAGTTGCATCTGCAATAAGCAATCACGTCAAGAAATTCATTTCTACAAGCCAGCTGTCACTTTCAAATGACGGAAACCAGTGTCAATCCAGGCACATGATGCTACATGTCCCCATATGTATGAGCCGAGGAGAATGATTTTATGCCATTAATATATTAGCATCCATTATAAAGGCCTATAGTGTTGCGGCCATTCAATTGCAGAATAATTCAACAAGTAGTATTAACTTCTGCAATTCATGTGATTATATAACTTCTCTAAAATAATTTCACTGTATCAATTATTTATGACGCTGGTTCCGGTTTAGGCATATTCAATGGATGGGATGCAAGGTTATCGATTTATTTGCATATAATCAGATAATAAACAGACAATTGTAAAGCAATTAAGGCGTGTTTAATTAATGGTACAAGTATAATTGTCGAAGAAGATATATGTACCATTAAAATCTTGGAAAATCGTAAAGAGGCAGTTTCTTGTTCGTGTCAAGTTTAGTTATTTCAAGATAATTTAACTATTCAAAATAAATGTTTCTATTATTCAGAAATATTATTTCAGAAAGCATTCCTGTATACAGGATGTCCAAAAACTAGTAGTCAAAAGCAATATGGTATACAGGCGAAGTCAAGATAATTACAGTATTATATACATTTGTCTTGTCTGGCTGCCATACGAATATACAGGGCTTCCAAGTAATAAGTTAAAAATGAATATTCATAATTTCTAAACTGTTACCTTGGCAATTTCGAAATTTGGTAATAGTAGTAACTCATAATATTACATCTTTCACTATTAAAATTGGAATTAGACATGCTTCGTTAAAGAGTGTATCTAAATACCACCGATTTGTTTTTCCTTTTAAAAATTGTCTAAAGATCCCTATTTATTTACTAACTTTTTCATCTCTAAATTTTTTCGAAAATTTAAGGATTTATGAAAAAAATGTATTGCACCGCTAGATGAGCTGTTTAACGCAAGTGTATTTTAAGAAATGATTAAATAATATGTTAATAGCGGTCTATCTTCTTCAAATTATTTATTGTCTTGAAATTAATGAATATTAGTTTTATTCGTAAGATGTACGTAGCGCCCGCTATCTTGAGGTGAAGACTGCTGATAGTCCGCCAGCTAATACCTTGACTGACATAGTATTACATCTGCAACGTCTAATTGTACACAGATAAAAACAGGAAAACATTAGAGTTCTTATAGTGGTTTTTAGGCTTTCACGGCCAGTGCTGTAATTTGATACATGGTGATTTTCCGGGTTGTTATGCCGTGACCTCGGTAACTGGTAGCTGCCAGAAACAGAGTTAAAATGCACATCCCTAGCATTAGCTGGGGTACTTTTACCTGCCCTGGTTGTTCTCGGGCTAGGCTCTGTGGGGACAGACCCGCTATCGCGACTGAGGCGCGGCGAAGCTTTTGCAGAGACACCACTGAAGATGCCGACAGTGAAGAGCGGCGAAACGTTTGGAAGCATGGGATGCAACCAGTTACAGCGGCGGCTACGGAACGCCTCGGAGGACCACCAGTATCCGACAAGCGGTTCCGACCGTAGCAGTCGTAATACCAACAGTAGGAACCGAAATCAATATATGGACAGGCCCAGAAACACCGATAGCGGGTCTGTCCCCACAGAGCCTAGCCCGAAAACAACCAGGGAAGGTAAAAGTATCCCAGCAATTGCTAGGGATGTGCATTTTAACTCTGTTTCTGGCAGCTACCAGTTGCCGAGGTCACGGCATAACAACCCGGAAAATCACCATGTATCAAATTAGAGTTCTTATTAAATAAGATTTCATTACAGAACGGTCAACCAAATAGTTGACCTATGATTCTACTAGGCTAAGAAATTTGGAACTAAGAATAAAAGTGACCAAATGATGAATAAAGTAATGTTATAACAGTAAAAAAAAATAAAAATCTGTCATTCTTTTAAAATTCTAAAAACTACCTAACAGCTTACATTTAGGATACGAGCTATTTTCCTGGTACTAGCTTCTGAGGATTCTTCAATTGAATTAAGTATGGCTTCATCGACAGCTTCAGTTCTAACTTCTCGGTTATGACCACAGTCATGACTTCTCTTTTCAAATTCTTCAAGTTCCCGCAACTTCAACCATCCAGAAAAGCAACAGTTGTACATGACATAACCAAGAAAAATGAAACCAATTTTATGAAATATCTGCTTCACAGAAATTAATGATGGTGGGATGTTGCTAGCATCCTTCTTTGAAGGTAGCTTTACGCGTAAATTCTACCATATTGCTACTATAGAATTAGCGTGGAGAGGATGCGACGCAGTTGCCTCTGTCTCTTGGATTTTGTACAAATCGAGAAAACTAACGCTGGCTCTCCAACAACTTGTATTGACTATAATCCGGCGTTCAGTAAATCTTGCCAATGCGTTTCAAAAAGCTGTATAAATAATAAATGGTTGATTGTCAATAGTGAAAGTCAAAGCTGCCCTGTATGCCTTTTTCATAAACTGATATCAAAACGAGGCCAATATATTACCTCACCACGACTGTTTTTAAAACCTAATCGACATTGGGAAAGAAAACCGATAATTGGTATGACAATATCTTGTTGGAAAACAAACTATTAATGGATGGACTAAATCGTCTGCTGAAGCTATTGACCTGGATGTAAAGGACAAAAAATATAACAAACCATTCGAACAGGTAAACAGTTGTTAGCGAATTGGCAAAAAATTATGTGCTAGGACAATAATTGATTAAAAGTGCTATCCATAACAATCCTAATTCTATAAAACCATACTTAAACATCGTCCACACCACAAAATAAGATTTTAAATACTATGTGTGGTAATAAATCTTCTATAGAAAAAGAAATAGCCAATCTGATGTTGCGTTAAATTTTAATAACTGTACCTTTATCAGCTGTACTTTTAATAAATAAATAGTTGTTTTGTTGTGTTGCGACTTTTTGTCAAAAATTTTTGTAACCGGATATCCCCCTGATAAATAATCAAATGTCTCATAATTTGATGTCAAATTTATCAAGCATGTTGCCAACCAACCAACGTGCTTTCGATTGCCATAAAATTATCTCGTACTTTACTAGTGTCCTAAGGATATTATATCTGAAAATATAATTCGAATACAAAATCCCGACTGTTTTAAAAAATTTCGACCTCAAATAAAAATACATCTTCCACATAACCAATATTTTGGTAGAGAACGATATATGCAACTGATTTTGTAGAAGATTGTAATTAACTCGGCACTGAATTGAATGTATGATTAGTTTTATGCAAAAATGTAGTCTGACTTCTTTGTTTAATAATTTGTTCATAAACATACAATGGTTTTGGGATTTCGAATAGAAAAACGGGACTGGAAGGATAGGCTTAGGTTTAGTCTGTCATTTTAAAAGGAAGACTCCTACTTAAGATTCACCCTGTATTCTTACATAAACAGTACTCAACTTTTTAAATTATGAATTGTAGACAACGTATATCAATCCGTTAAAGTAAATGATGGATATCTGTCAAACAGGAATGAGGAGAAAGAGAAATATCGAAGCTTCAAAGTTTTTCTCTTGATAAAAAATGTACAAAGTGTGTATCACAATTTATTGCAATTATGTTAAGAAAAAAACATAAATTTATTAATATTTGCTATATATACTTGCAACTATCATGTAGAGAATTTTAATCAACTGCTGGTAAAGTGAAGGAAGGGTGAAAGTATATTTATTAAAAGGGAAAGCAAGTACAGTATGTAAAATAACACCAAAATAATAAGCGTTTCCATTATTTCACTTAGAACAAGAACAATAGTTTTCTTGCAATTCTATAACTTTTCTGTGCATCGTCATATTCAGCACCAAATACCAATATTTCTTGAAAGAGAAAAATATACCTACTCTCGAAAGTTTTAACACTATTGAATAGATACTGTTATACAGTGAACACATGCCTTTTCCTCGTGTTGATTTATGTGGACAGATTACTTTGGAGCACAGAATGAACAATGAATAGTACTACAAATAGACACATTTTTCTTCAGTCGCAAAGAAATTCAAATGTATATCTTTTGTATGTTAGAACTGTTCTCTTCATTAGTTTCTGAGATGTTTTTAACATTATCAGAAAAAGGATGTAATAGTTAATAGTGTTAGATGACTTCCATTAAACGCCTTTTACTCTATTATGAAAAGGTTTAGCTTCATACTGCTGCGCAAAGTCTGTTCCATTTGAAAGTAGATATTTCAAAATTTGTAGGTTAAACTAGTTTATTTAGTAAATTTCTTCCCATTTTTCTAAAATACGTCTAATGTACCTTCCTTATCACGAACTAATAGATTAAAAATTAAACATTAATGGTTAGATCACTATTAATAATAATAGTAGTAGTTTATTTATCCAGCAGTAAATTAACTAATTACAGGACTATCCAAATTAAGTAAAACAGTGAAAAATAATAACACTTGACCAAACAAGGTGATGGCTATCACATAAATCATAGTATTATGCAATGTAAAAAAAATAATACTTACAAATTATTCTACTAGCTACTGCTACAGACTACAATTAAGTAAACCAACTCTTAGAAGCATAAAAAAGCTCATTAAGAAAATAATGAAGTAAGACCGAATCGACTAAGTAAGTGCTTATTGTCACAACAACTTTCAGGATATCTACCTTCAACGCGATATTTAGAAATTTTCTAATCTAATACGACTCTCATAAAAGAAGCTCCAAACAAGTAAGCAATATTCGAGCTTGAATCTTACATATGCAAAAAACAAGGTTATTAAAACCCGAATGTCATGGAAATTCCGACCTTGTTTGATTATAAATCTAAGAGTTCTAATGAAAGTAGATACTTTGTGCTCAATGTGGGACGCAAAGCTTAATTCTTAGTCAAAGTGGACTCCAAGGACCTTAGTTGCATCACAGCGGGCCAGCTCATGTAAATCGATTACATTATAATTGAAGAATTTTATTACGTTTGCTAGTAAATGATACCATTTTACATTTATTATCATTAAGAAACAGTTGAAAGTACACCATCGACTCTTATTATTTAGTTGGATCTAAAGTTTAACACAGTCACAGACCGAGTTAACAGCATTGTACAGTTTCAAGTCATCGGCAAAGAAAAATTGTCCACATTCAGTTACGCTATTGAGATCATTAACAAAAAGAAAAAAAGTAACGGGCCTAAATTTGATCCTTGCGGAACGCCAAACGATAGTAAATAAGGAATGGTATTAAACCCGTTATGACGTATATCGTATTGAAACCGGTTAGACAAATAAGTCCGAAACAAACTGACCAGATGGTGGGAAAATCCACAAGCGCTTAATTTAGATGAGAGTAATAGGTAATCTACATAATCAAATGCACTGGAGAAAATTCTTGTAAATCACATCCATAGGTGATATTGTGGAACTTATCTTTTAAATTTTATTTTATACCTAATATAAACATATTTCAATATATTCATAATAAGATATTCATAAGAAAAATGAAACTGCTCATAAAATCAAAACAGAAATGACCAACGGATATAAAATTTTTGCCTCATCTACGATGGACACTAGACGCAAATCATACATGAATATAACCCATACCAATTACATTTATGTTCGATCACATATTAAAGCTCAGTCTAATCCCATGGCTCATTAGGAGGAATGTATGATAACTGCTGCGCATAAAATTTCATGCAACGGCGAAGTGGCAGTCGAGAGAAGACAAAGAAGTGAACACTGTTCGGCCACCCGCGGCTGGCGGGTTTCTACATTCCTCTTGATTCCCGTACGTACATACATACGATCACATCGAAAAATCGACGGCCGACTACGATGATTATGTGATATATGCCTCGTAGATGGGTGCACGCCATTCCATATGCGCATACTTCATGAAGGAATTCAAAACAGTTCCATTCGGTGCATTTTCTTAATCAGTAATCTGCTGGGCGAAGTGCATGTTCTTGAGGTTTCGTTCGTATGCGACGTAAAGTAATTTTTTAGTGCCATTCATGTAACATTATCGATGGTATAGTTCTCCAATAAATAGAAAATCATACCGATGTATCTTCTCCTGATCTAGAATGCATGATAAATTGCAACGTACGCGAACAGAAACATAGTCCAACTAAGCGAAATCCTTTTTATTCTAGTTATATTTTTGTCTATAAAATGACATGAAATGTAGAAATGTAAGCAAAACTTTGTCCACTATGTTTTGACAGGATTTGTTTGAAACAACTAGTAGATGTTATCCCCAGTAGCACAGGATATTGGCCCAATATTTAGGATATGTTGGGTAAATATTGTAAATTGGACCAATATTGGCAATATAACTTTTTACGTTATTGTAATTTAATATTTTTCCAATAATGTACCAATATTTGTAGTGTATATACATGGTCACCTTAAAAAAATATATAAAAAAGAAATTAATATTTATAAAAGTATTTAATAATAAATTATTTTAAGAAGTCATGTTTATGCCGTTATTCGTTTGTAGTGCCCTTTTTATAATACACTGTTTTCTAATATTGGCTCTACATGGGACGTTTATTGTTGTACCAATTATTATTCATGCATGATTTGGTATTACAATCGACAGTTAAATAATAATAAAAATATTATTGTTATTGCTTATAATTATTAAATTTATTATTATTTAATATCATACGAAAATTCCGTAGAGCGAGAAGCGAGATAGAGAGAGAGAAGAGACCGAAAATCCAAATTCCCTTCGCCCGCGTAGTGATGTTCCATCTCCCATCCACAAACCATATGCTCCCATCTTCCATTTCCTTTTGTCATGACGCCGTGGGCACAGGCTGTGGGTTGCGTCGCATAATTATAATTATAGTGTTTATTTGTGGTGCCATAATTTGGAATTGAAGTAAAGGAAAAGAGGTAACTACTTAATCCAATTATCTACAATATACTAACTACCTACTAATACTTTCTGTAAGAGGCGACCTAACCTAAAAATAAATTTATTTTAGTACAAGGGAGTTTAGAAGTAGTTTGTAGTAGTAAAAGTAGGTAAATTTAGATTGTGAAGTTGCTTTTTGGTTTCATCAAATGAACTGATGACTGGTTTACTGTTAATATTTTTTTATTTATTTTAAAGGAGGTAGGAAAACAGAAATATTGGCCTAATATTGGCCAAATATGTCAGCATATGATGAACTTTATCAACTGCCAATTGAAAACCAGACTCTACTAGAATCTCTAGAACAGCACTTAGCAGATGAGAAAAATATTAAATTTTTGGTAATTATTGTTATATAGATTATGTGAACAATGTGTTACGATTATCAGGTTTCTTGTTTATTGTAGGCTCAGCGATTTTGATGAAAAAACTATTTTCTAGAGAAGTGGCTATGCTATACTCAGGAACGGGAAAAAGGGAAATCTATCATTTCAAAAGCTTTCTTGTATAGGGCTGTTACAAGTAAGAGTTCTAAATTGTTGTTATGATAATATGAACAAATATGGACATGGACATATTTTGCTTTGTATTTTATAGAAGCTATTCGGAAACGTTTCACAGACGCCACGGATACAGAAATTAACAGATCCATGTCTTTGTACCTGGCAGGTGCGGCAGACAGAGAAGGGGGCGCAAAAATAGGTAGTTTTATAATTAGCTAGTCCAAATGAAATATATTTTCCATTTTTTATCAGAATTATACACTTTTTTCATTATTTTATATAGAAAATAAATTCTATTTTTATTGATCAATCGTTTTATTGAAGAGAATTCCCAGTTTATTTTACTTTCTGAATCTATAAATATTAGTTAATTACAAAGAAGCGCAATTTTTTTGCATTCTTACTCATAAAACTTAACATTTTATACATATGTATATAATTCTATTATTCTATATTATATTATTCCGAAAAGGGTTATCAATAATAAACATATAAAAGTTTTCGGGGGACTTCCTATCCCAAACTAAATGCAACACGTCATGGTATATAATATGTAGGTCCAGTGTACAAATCGGATATTGAACCATTATTGGAAAAATCAATGTACCCTATAAATAAAGTGAATTATGGGTAAATATTGAATACCTATATTGTACCAACATTTGTTATGAATATAGGATAAATATATAAAATATATATTGTCCCATTAAAAAAAACTCGCCTTTTCTTTATTGGGCCAATATATAAATATAATATTTTTCCAATATTGGTGTGTTTTTGATTTAAAATATTTTTTAAATGCAGAAATTTTACTTAGTGTGAATGAAGTCACAGAATTATGTGCTTCTAGCATTAGTTAGGAATATTTGACCTGAATTTATTGTCACAGGATGTCCAATATGTATGTAATAATAACACGATAATGAATATAACGTGGGATTAGTGGTATAAATTTCAACAAAGAATTAATAAAGATAATAAAGAAATGAAAACAAAAAAAAAAAATAGACAAAAATATGTCTACGTATGTAACATTATCGATGGTATAGTTCTCCAATTAATAGAAAATCATACCGATGTATCTTCTCTGGATCTAGAATGCATGGTAAATTGCAACGTATGCGAACAGAGGATATTGTTATATGTCCAACTAGGTTCTTCAATCCTTTTTATTCTAGTTGTATTTTTGTTCACAAAAGAACGAAATATGAAAATGAAAGCAAAACTCTCCGCTATATGTTTACACGATTTGTGTATAGCAATGATATTAAAAAAGAACATATTTTTAAGTGAGGAAATTTTACTTGGTGTGAATGAAATCTTGGAATTATGTGATTCTAGTCTTAGTTGGGAATCTTTAACCGGAACTTATTGTCACAGGATATCTAATATGTACTGGTATGTAATACCTAATAAAAATAATGATTATTATTGTTACTCCATTTGGGGCTAGAGTGGAAGTTGATGTTTATTTCACTCAGTTAAAAAATTAAATCAAAACCAGATAATGAATATAACGTGACACTTTGGTATACAGTGCAACAAAAAAATAATAAAGATAAGGAAAACAACAATAAAAATAAACAACAACAAAAATACACAAAAATAAGTCTCGCATAGGTCGAGTGCAAATAATTATCAAGTCTATGTTTGCAGGAATTAATCGAAGGTGCTGAATCACATCACTTGGTAATGAGCTCCACATATCAAAAACACGGTTCGATAAGAAGTGATATCTTGTGCGGGTGTGAAAATGTTCCTTCTTTAAGTTCTCTGGACGTTGGATTTTGCTGTGAATAACCGTGTATATCATTATAAGATCACCGCGAATATATGCATCGCAAATATTAAGAAAAATGCCCTTGTTCAGATCTTGGCAAGGTTTACAAATTATAAAAATTAATTGGCTGCACCTTCGCACGATTTTGGACACATGACCACTCCAAGACAACGAGTCGATGATGGTAACATCTACATTATTAACTGGGACACAGTATTTAAGTTATGACATGACCAACAATTATGTAGTTCAGTTTTGAATTGTTTTTAAACAAATGAATTATACAACATTTATAGTAGTTAAGCAGTATTAATAAACATTCCTAACATCAAGTGTTAATGGGATCCACGTCTCTTTGCAAAGCCGAAGTCGGTGATGAGAAAAGCTTCAAATCATCAGCAAGAAAGTGCTCCAGATGCACAATTTTTAGTGAGGTTCCATACATTAATAAAAACAGGATAGGACCAATCAGAACACTCCGTTTCTCGACAATCACCAACGTGCACTGTAAATTGCCTGTTGCTAAAAAAAGATCCAATCCAAGATAGTAATTTTCCACGCACATCTATATACTCCACCTTACACATCAATTTACATATTGATACTTTATTGAAGGCACGTGAAAAATTCAAAAAATTATGTCTATGTACGATATACATGAATTTAGAACCTGAAGTAAATTGAACACCACTGACCTCCAGGGTAAAACATCATATTGTGTTGCTGTTAAACAATATTACAAGGTCATTACATATGAGCAACTTACAAGGAACAAATGTTAAAGTAATAGGTCTACAGTTACTGCTACAAAGTTTGTCGTCCTTTTTGCAAATAGGTGTAACAGATACGACCCTACAATCATCCGGTAAAACGCCACGATCCATAGATTTGGTGCATCAAACTTAAAGGTGTTGATTCAACTGCACCATAATTCGTCAGGGTTTTTGTTGTCCGAACAGTTATGTAAAACACGGTATAACAACTCAAAACCATTAAATATATTTAAATTATTTGTTACATTTTTGTGACTGAAACCTCAAAGTATTTTCGTTAATAAAAATGTCATGTTATCTGACACAGTGTAATGTGCTATTCATGACTTTCAGAAACATTCAAGTTGCGTAATTTAATACGATTTTTACTTTCGTCAGAGTACCAACATAAAGGTGGTTTCAGAATCAAAAAGGCCATTTATAACATCTGCAATAAAAGTTTTATAACCTTGGCTGTTGTAAACTTACGTAAACACTGCAGTAAAATAACTTTATACAGTCAGAATACATAATTTACATCTTGACTAGACCCATCGATTATTCATTCTTTTAACATATGGATACTATGCATAATGGAGCAACGCTGAAATAAATGTATGATATATAAAAGGCAGATTATGTTGTCACTGGCAAAAAGTATATTAGAATAATAAAGGATCCTTCAGACCACCGCGGCAACGACGCGGTGTTAAAAAGCGGTATATGGGAGCATTTACACCGGGGCAGTATACCGCGCGTATTCAAGCCGCATTACAGCATTTTATTTTCTTGGCGCTGATCTGTCGCGCCGCATCATTATCACAGTTTCCAACAAGTACCATAGCTTCGTTTACGGAAAAATTAATTATATGGCCAGAAAATTGACGGTTGATTAAGGAGAAATTAATCGACTTAATTTTAAATTATCAAGTTTTATGACACCTTAACACAAGGTGTTTTAAAAGTATTGAATCTCAGACCACCTACAGTCAAGGTCCAAAATCTCTATTGAGTTGATTTATGTTATTAATCCACTCACCATTTGAAGCAGTCAACACAAAGATAAATACATGCAGCCCATATATTTATCATATAAAATTTAAGTGTCACATATCTCGCACAGGATATCCCATTACACGGCTTCTGCTGCAGGAAATACGCATGCACCATATCAGAATGTTTAATTTCTATTGATCGCAACGCCTTGACGGATCCATCATTACCATAAGCGTGTGTTTGGGAAAATTTCGATAGTGATTTTGTGTTTTTAAGAGTAGATAATAATTTAAGATCTACAGCGTGTTTCCAAACTCGTATAATACTCTAATCTAAAGGTGAGGATAATATATTCCGTGAGATATAACTGGTCTGCTACTTGATGCCCGGCCTAAGGGGCTCGACTTGCAGAAAGCGACCTACATTGCAGTAGGTGCTTAACCGCAGACCTCTCGCCCTGGGCGACGCGCCATTAAATCTGTAAATGATATTGAAGGAAACAACTACTCCGCGGACTAATGCCCCGACCGGCATTAAATAACATGTGCAGTATCTGTGTGAACAGCCAAGAACCGTTGTCGGCCACTTCACCAGATATAGACCCGTTTCGGGCTTGTTAGCTCTCAGTCTGCCATAGGTGAAATGATCGCCAATTGAACTGGCTGTTCCTTCATCTATTCATCACTCATGTAGGTTCACATATTAATCGAGTGCAGGTGAGATATAACTGGTCTACTACTTCCTGCTCGGCCTAAACGGCTCGATTAGTTTTGCAATTAATGTTGTATTAAACCTCGCAAGAAATTTTTTCTAGGAGGGAAAAGAGACATATAGTTCGTGCTTAACCATACGTTAACTTTAATAGACGTCACGCCGATCAGTTTCCACATGGTATGATAGCTTTTCCTGAAAGGCCAAAATTAAATGTTTAAAGAATTTATGGTTATGGTTATCTATTAGATAAAAAAATCATATCAATTTTTTACACCTTAGATACATTATTTGGCGCCCCCTATGAGGGTTAAAAAATGATATATTTAAATTTCACTATTCCTAGAAACCCATCGACAGTAAATTTCAAATTGTATTAGACTCCACGCATAGTAAGTGCATTTTTAATATTTTACCTATTACCAGGTGATCTGTGCTCTATTACTTATGACCCTATATAAAAACAATAGAAAACATGATAAAGTATGGAATGAAATAGGTGTATAAATAAATGAAAATTATTATTTATAAGATATCTACGTTATGCATGAACAAAATATTATACAAATTTATTTAGATGAAAATGAATATTAGAACAAAACGATCAATAAACGATGTTTTTATGGTTAAACTATTATTAAATTTTGTTCATGTTTTTAATATATTTAAGGTTTAAATCTCACTGACAATTCAGTGGTGGATGGTCTTTTTCATTATGTAACAACATTTTTAAATTCAATGTGCATCGTGAGATACAGCTATAGCATTAACATAACATTCTTAAAATTATGTGAATCAGTAAAACCTGCATATGAATAAATTCGAAGACGTATTTTTCGAATATATTTGAATATTTGTAGAACAAATTTATTTCTCACTCTAATTACACTACACTATATTACAAAAAATACTAATGAAAATAATTATAGAATTAATTTATTATTCACTCCAATTATTCATTTACACACTACAAATAAGTTGATGTGTTAATATAATTTTCCAGTATGTAATTCAGAATATGTAAAATTCCCTTGATAATTGTTTAACACGCGTACGTTTTACTTAAAATTAGTTAAAATTACTAATAATATAATTAAACCCTGCGTCAGGTAGACCGTAAACCAGCTATATTTGCGGAGAGTATTGGCACCCTCTCTGTGGGCATGGTAGGGTGGAAAAATGTTGGTTTGGGTCAATGTGACAGATTGATACCGGTCGACATTTAACCATCTCTCTAATTAATGAGGTCATATACAGGTCTTGGATAGCCATCTTAAACGCCGTGGTAGGGTCAGAAGAAGCGGTTTTCCACGTTATTTAAAATGAAATCTTGAAGAAAAAAGATTTTACGGACTTGTACACAAATAAAAGTAGACAGCCTGTATATAAAATTTGATCGAAAAATATCTATTGTATGTTTTTTCATGCGGTGCCAAACCCCGAAAAGTCAGACAACTAAGAATTATAATAAGGTCAGAGATTGAAATGAAAGTGAAAACAAATACCAATCGGACAAAAAAACACACACTACAAGTAGTGTAACACTTAATTGCGGCGACAGTAAAATAATGGACGTACAAAAAATGAAAATGAATTATAAATAAAATTGTTAAACAAAAAAAAAAAATACAAAAAGTAAATCTAAATTCAATTTAAGTTTTCTCCATTATGCAATGTTTCAGTAGAACACATTTTTTTAATCGTCTTCTTCAATTTAAAATTATTTTATGTGGCTACAGTAAAAACAATTAACGTACAAAAAAATGTATTAAATGTTGGCTATGTAAAATAATTTTAAATATAAGAAGGTGATTGAAAAAGTGTGTAGGAGGAGGTATGGTGGAGAAACCTAAAAGTTAATTTAAATCAACCTTTATTTTTTTTAGCAATTTACTATTCATAATTCACTACATTTTTTTATCGTTAATAATGTTTACTGTGGCCGCAATTTAAAATGTTAAATTTGTAGTGTATGTTCTTTTTCCGAATGGTATTTGTTTTCATGCCATGTACTACTTCTACATAAATTCGGTAATGGGTATTTTGATGGGTGCTCAATAGCTTGGTAATACTTATTATCTTTTTGATAAAAAAAATGCCTAATACTACTTTCTGAAAGAACAACCCTCTTTTAAAAAAAATTTAGTAGGCCAGTCTTTTCTCGCATAAATAAAATGGTTAGTAGAATATAACCTCCCCCTAGCGCACTAATTGTAAATAAATTGACTTGCCGAAATTCCACAGCCTTCTTACATTTGCAGAAGTGTTAACCTGAAAAACGGGACACACTGTACATTATCAAAAGCGTTCGTCTTGTAGAGATAATTTATTTTTTAAATTAAATAGTTGGCTTAGAAGCCCTTGAACAGACCTATAAAATAATATTTTGATGGCAAATATATCTTAAAAAATAACAGACGACTGGGGAGTTTTAAATAGCGGACCCTGTATTCAAGAAAATCTTATATTCAAAGAAATACAGAAATAAAAAAACTATACATCATTATTCATTTTGGGCATAAATTTCAAACACATTTTTTACGAGCCCACAATAATTTAAAGTACTACAAAGCCACTGACACGCATACCTACGTTTAACGAAAAATTCCTATCTTCTGAATGCTTGTAGTATTACTATATATACGCGATTCTTGTTTGCAACATTGTGGACACCCCCCATTGAGACTCCCGCGATCATAATATTAATCTTCCATTAAAATCCATATATGTCTCACATAATTAAAAGTAATCGAATGTGGAGACAAGCAGTAACGATAAAAATTCATTATAAATAAATAAATCTGATTCGCCTTGTTTATTTTCTTTTACAGCTGAAACTACGCGAACCCGTTCATCTTCACTGACGTTGTGATCTCTCATTTGGAAACCTGAGTCTTAATTACAGCTGAAAGACTAAAGTATTCATATTTAAGTAGGTAATGAACTCATTCCAAATAAATACTTATCACATAAAATTTCATTTTCAACATTCAAAGGTTAGTACATTAAATTAAATGAATTTATTTTTCAATACGTTCCACGTTAATACGTTAATAGTTATTTATGTAACACGTGCCTAAAATAAAGCTTTAGCGAACGAGTTTGACGAGGGGGTAAGGACGAGGCGATAGTCGAATCAGCAATATCAAGTAAGTTCGATGTACCCAACGAATTCTAATCTTTAGAAGGAGATTTGTAATTGGATAAGGACATAGTATACCGACATACACCCAAAGAGATACGGCGAAGTAGTGTTAAGTACAGGATATATTTTGACATGCATAAAAATTACAAATATTTTTACTCTGTAACATAAAAGTGATACCTTATTATAGTTTATTCAGTATTAATGTTAACCTTTTCCAATATTTATGTAATTACAAATATTGTAGCAATATTATCCAAGAGTGAATTTAAAAAAAAAATAAGCACAAAATCAGGATAGGGTGTTACAGAATGATGTTAAGAAAATCTAAGGGCAGGTTCTATATTTAAAAATAAGAAAAAATTTTTACAGAAACATGGGCCCGGAAATACCTCCTTTTTGACATACAAGTTGTTTAAAATCTTCGGAGTTAAATACTATAGTCTCCATTTCTCGAAAACCAATAGAGATATTGAGATGAGATTTGGTACACAACAGTGTATAGTAAAGGACTATTTTTACGTATAAATTTCTCTTTTAATATACTAGCATCAGTGGCGTTCGTGTCGTTAAATACCCATTTTTACCAAACAACTTTTACCCTACTGATTTTTGGACAAATTGGTATCGCTTTTTAAAGCCAAGTTAATTCTGCTTAAAAATTATCTCTTGGATTTTTTTCTCCTGACCCACCGTTTTCAAGATAAAATATAATTTATTAATCATGGCAATATACCAACTGAAATTCTAATTAAAAACCAATAATCTAAGTGGTATGTATCAGTTTGTTATAAATTCTATGTTAGACTTATATAAAAAGAGATAAGACAAAGTGTCGAGTGCTTTGTTAGTTTTTAATACATTATTTTTTACAAAATAAGTGAATATGATGAATTATTCCTATGAAGAATTGGCCGACATATATTTTATGTATGGAAAAGCAAACGGAAATTTGAAGAAAGTCTCTATGAAGATGCATTTTCTGACTGCCAATTGCCATGTGTAACACTCTCAAAAAATGTTCAACGACGATTGAAGGAAACGAGAAAAGTAACAGAAAATTTTGTAGATTGTGGGGTGCAAAGAATTGCACGAACAGTGGAAAAATCAGGAAAATGCTTTACAAATGAATATGAACTATGTTAATGTATGGCGGATTCTTCAAGAGCAGAGCTATATCCTCATCATCTGACATCAGACTGCAGTATTGTCTATGGCTAAGCCAAAACAATGCAGAAGGTCGACAATTTATTTCATTCATTTTATTCACGGGTGAAGCTTCATTCGCCAGAGACGGCGAACACTTTTAATTGTCACAATGAACTTTTTTGGACGGGTGAAAATTCATGCATTATTCATGGATGATCTTATTTTGCCGAGAAGATTAGATGTACGAACATAACTAGATTTTTACAGGAAAATCTACCTATCCTTTTAGAAGCTGCCTCTCTTAATATTCGCTGTCGTTTATGGTTTTTGCATGACGGGGCACCTGGTCATTATAGTCGCAATGGAAGAGACTATTTAAATTTTACGTTCCAAGGAAATTGGATAGGTCGGGGCGGGCCTACTATTTAGCCGCCCCGATCACCCGACTTAAATCCGTGCGATTTCTACCTTTGGGGGCATCTAAAGCAACTGACGTATTCTACCCACATAGCAAACGAAGCCTGCATTATTGGAACAGACTACGAATGCTTGTGAAGCAAAGAGTTAGAAGACATATGCAAAGGCGATTTAGAGCATGTATTGATGCAAATGGTAGCCACTTTTAACATTTAATTTAAATTATAAGTTTAATACACTTGTCGCTATACGTTTATTGTATCGAATATGTCAAACGAATGTTCAAAAAAGTGTTCTTCACTCTAAGTTCTATTTTTTCTTGCTGAATTTTGATACGAAATATACTACAAAGGTGGCAAGTTGGCTATCGCCGACTTGACCTTTCTTCGTGCTAAAGCCCTCTGACCGCACTGCGCGCGTTATGACCACCGCTGCGTAGTGCCTTTTACTTAATTTCCATTACTGCGCGCGGCTCTACGCCTGTGAATAATAAAATGTAAACGTGACTTTGGCTAAATTCTCTATGGTGGGGAAAATCCGGAGCTCCATAATTTAGATTTATGTATTGCAATGATTAATAAATTAATTGTAATCTCGAAAACGATGGAAATAGTGGAAATTGTTCAAGAGACACCTTTTAATGCAGATTTTGTAACACCCAAATATATTCATTATGATTATTATTTATGCCGTCTCTAGTAAAGCACGCTTTATCAGACCACATGACAAAGAAAATGAATATGTCATTTTGTGTATGTTGTTGAGGTAACAAAATTCTAAACGCCCCAGCATTTAATGCTTGTACATTTTGGTGATGAGAGGGATCTAACATTTCTCTGTTCAATCCACGCCACACAAAATTCAGTGATAAATGAGGATTATTTGCTATATACCAAACACTAATTGAAGAGTTGTCAATGACAGCGTCTATTATATCTTTCTTATTGTGTACATTCACTTCAGTAGCACGAATGTCCTTTTTTGAGTTACTCTCCTCTCAAATTCTACGAAATGATGCACTAAAGATTTTGTGGGCAGGTTGACGTCCATTTCGGTATCTTCGTCGGTACTGTTGGGCTGCTTTTTTGGTGTTCCCATTGGAATACCCATGTACAAAGACAGTAACTGCATACTCCTCTGTTGTAAATACATTTTTTATTTAGCACTTTAACGTTAAGTGTGACATGAAACAAAACAAAAACAAGACGGCACAAATAATTATTGTTGTTGCAGCAACCATAATTTTTATTTATCAGACTACTTTGATTGAAATTTGAAATAATATATTTTTAAAATGGTTGTAACTCTAAACTAGAGCCAATCGAATCTATGTTCATATAAGGAAAAATGTTTGACATTAAGCCAACTACCATCTGCCAAAGATTATCATAGAGCTTGTAGAACACCCTTTATTGCACTTTATTGCACCCGGATGCAAGTGTCATCCGAAAACATACCTTAATTCAATATTTTTAGTTATGTTAATTAACAATAATTACTTACGTAACAGAACAGGGTTCGAGTCAAACTTGTAAATCTTATAATAAACATGGGTCAATAGATTTCCATTTTTGTTTATATAAATACTTACGAAATTGTATTGAAATCCTACGGCATCTATCAGATATTGATATGGTCAGACCACATTAATAAAAAAGAAATCACTGTCAAAGGAATAGCTGAAATGGAATTGTTTTCCTATTTTGGTTCTATATTTGTCTCACAAATGCCATCAATTTACAACTCCTGCACGTGCCTAACATTCGCAGAAATAAATCCATTGCCCTCAGACGTTGCCTTGTACATTGACCTAATTATGAGCGCCAGTCGTTCCATTTAACTATTTTTATTGACTGGTAATCTCTAATTAATGGGTGTGACCCAGCACTAAATGCACAACTCTTAAATTGAATTTGTACACACTACAAGATCGCGTTAAATTTTTTTCATATGAAAACAATTACCAAAGAAAAAGCAGAACCAATAAGCAAAGAGTTTTTATAAATGTAACTGTTGTTTAGAAGAAATGCGAAACTAAACATTAATTGTATTAAATTTAGCCAGCACCAAATATACATTTTTACATAAAACGGCAACATCTTGATCCAAAGTACGTGATATCGGTACAGGAGGTATGAAAACCATGTGTGCTGAGATTTTGTAGGCTTATGTATTGCTTCTACCTCAGATTGTTCCGTCTTATGGTTACCACAGCAAACACGGCTTCCATACCTCTCACTAAAGCAGCAACTCAACAACATGTGTTCAGGGTTTTTTGTCGAGTGCACTAGTATATCAGAAATTACTTGAATTCAGTGCAGTGAGAAATGGTTCTCATAACTACAATAAACCTCCGGCTCTCAAGAGGTTTCTTCAGCTTAGTATCTTGCAAATATAAGACAGAAAGCCCAGTTTGATGCGAATGTAGGAGAACAGGACTGTTCTGAAGAAAACTGTGCCAGCAGTGTGAACATTCATGCTCCAATATCGATGACAGTTTGGATACAGAAGAGGAAGACGACTTGGACAAATCTACTGTCTGAAGTAGTTGAGGCGACAGAAGGTATTAATTCATATAATATTTTGCTGCATTATGTGTCTTTACTAATCATTTTTACTCATCATAACATTAATCATTCCATTATATACTTTCAGAACAGCCAACAGCTCACTGTTCTGCCTGGATCTTCCACAGCCCCTGACCCTTTACCTGGACTTTTTTATTCAGTCTAATGTACCTCTAATATGTTGTAAATATAGTTTGTTAATGTTTTCATTAAATATGTATTGCCATTAGTTCACTCAATTCTTTTAAGCGAATCGAAAGTATAGCGCCAAAAATCACTCTCCTTCAGGGCGTTCTAGCTCCAATACCGCTTGATAGATAATCAAAATTGAATAATGTATGTATTTTATAGGATTCTTATTGGTCTTTGATAAATGCATAGTTTTCAATATACCGAGTAATTCAGAACTTATCTAAAAATATTTTGGGAATAGATGCGCCACAAATGGAGTCTATATCGTAAACGAGTAAACAATTATTCAATTTGTAGTATTTTCAACCTTTACATAGCTGGAGTACTGTCTCTAGTCAGTCGATTCCGAATATTGAAATTCAATTACTTTTTGTAGGTATTAAACGTTTTTATGATCCAAGTCTTTACATTAGTTTTTCAAATGTCAAATATGAATAGCAATTCGGTGTTGATAGATATCGTTTTCATTTATGGTGATGTGAAAATGCTTTAGCAGAATGATTTTCCGGTAAACATGTGCCAAATGCAGCTACTTTTACCGCGTGTGCAGTATGTTCCAAGTGTAATTCAACGCGTGGGAAATTTGAAACTAAATCGTGGAAGAGACGGAGGTCCACAGTGTATTGTAGCAATGTGACGTATCATACACGAGGCTCAGTTATATCCTTACCATGTACAGTGTGTCCGGAGAACTGGTACCATAGCCACCACCATTTCCTGACTTTCCTGAATCATTTAAACTTCTTTTTGTGCAGATGTTTAAAAAATAAAGCGTATCGCATCGAAGCGTATCGCATACTATTGATAATTTATGCAAATGTATCATAGTTGGTGCCAATAACTTACGAATTCAAAATGAGAAAGAAGCAAAAACGTTTGTGTTAGTTTGTAGAAATTAAGTAAAGTAAAAACTGATGAAAATGCGAAAATTTTAAGTTTTTTTTTGCGTTTTTCGTTGTGAGGCCAACAACACAACACAACAACAATAGGAGTATAAAGCAGCAATCATGAAATTCAGATTCAGGATCCCAAAAAAACATATAGAACCGTTGAGAACAAAACCGCAATTTTGTTACAAAAACGGCAGTTTTGAACACCGATTGACTGGATTAAGTGGTTAGAACCTTCCGACATAAGTCGTTTCTGGGAACAAATGCGTCCATTCTTAACAATAACATGCCGCTCCCTATCCCACACAAATGTCCGACTTCTGGGCTAATCCTCGTGATTAGGATGAGGAGTATGTATTAACATGGGTTGTCTTCTTTTCTGTTCAAATGTATAAACCTTCATTCCAGTGTATTTTATTGCCCAATTTATATCTATTTTGAGAATTGCTTCATAAATAACTGCTCTTGTATAGAAACAGTTTAGATTCACGAATTAGATCTTGAACTAAGTGTATTTATATCCCATGATACCTGGAAGTAATGCTATAAGTTCCCACAGGTTGGCCAGCGTATGACAGAAATATGCCCTTTGTTTATTTGCCTTACAAAAACGATCCTAGAAGTTACTGTGCAATATATGGCCGCACCGTCGTAGTAGACCGGAGTATCTCACAGCAACTAAGAGAGCCAAACAGCAGTTAGGGATAAAATAAAATGTATATATGCGAATAATCTGGAAATAAATCGACTCCTCTTCAGTAATTACAGAGGCGCCTTTAGCGTTAAGCGCGCAGTACTTCGATCTGCGTTTCGTCCACACGTCATCTTCAGAGCAGCCGAGGCCGCAGTGGCGAACAGAAGCGGCCTAGGTGACGTGCAGCAGGTCGCAGCAGGAATAGAGGTATGTGTTTGCCTTGCGTCTCTCTAAATGTACTACATTTCCTGAATAACTTTTCTCAGAAGCCGTTCCGAGCGCCGTTCTTCGACACAGTCTACAGGAGAACTACCGATTCCCGAGGATCATTTTCATATTTTAATTGCCCTCGCCGTACCTCCCAGCCATATAAATGGGTTAGAGTAAACGATGGGAATTATCTCGGCGTGTCTGTGAAGTTCTAGCAGCTCCCGTCTGGGTGAAGAATGTCGTGTTATTAATTGTCGTTAACACTTGCTAGAAATCATGTTGTTGGTAATACAGATGTTTAGAGTGTTCTAAAACTTGATGTAAAAATTCAGAATGAAGAACGTGAGATCGAATGTCAGTATTTCATATAATTTTTTTCTTTTTCCCTATGTGGCTTTGTCACTAAGTTAAAAAAGACTGTCTTAATTTTGTTTATACACGGCCGGGCGTCATATTACATTTTATAGTAAAATTTTTCGGACGATAAGTGTCACTTTAACGCCCTCAGGCATTAATATAATTACTGTAGTTATTTTAATGCAGTAAATATTCACTCTCCTTCAACTACTGGTGTATACTTTATTTTTATTGAAGGAAATAGTAATTTTTGTATCTAGTGCCCGAAATGCAAAATGCTACTTTGCTGATCGACAATTGATTTATTTTCTTTTTTTAAATTAGTCGAGATCACGAAAGTAGGTAGATCGCGCACGTGTTGCAAACAAATTTTTTTCTACAAACATCAAAATATGTATAATCCCTTAAAATTATTCTAAAATAAGTTTAGTAATGTTTAGTTTAACACAACAATATCAAAATCAAGTAATCACTGTAACTATGGAAATGAAATGGCAATTTTTGTCAACAATAATTATTTGAAAGTGACATTTTGCTAGTGTCAGTTTTCCAGTATCTGATATTTTTAACTGTAAAATAATGAAAATTTCGAGCGACTATGAACTAAGCAGTACCCGACCTAATTTAATAGATGCAGCCAATTCGGTAATTTTAAATATTTTACCGGATAAATCGAGGCGGCAATATGAAAATGCATATCAGCAATTTAAAGAATGTAAAGCAAGAAAAATATCCGAAAATGTGCTGTTGGGATATTTTGTAGAAAAGTCTAAAGTAAAATCTTCCGTTATGGCAGTACTATTCTATGTTGAAATCCACTTAATATTAAAGAAAACGTGGATTTAAAGAAATTTACCAAGTTAGTTCCATATTTGAAAAAATTATCGGTTGGAAATTATTCTACGAAATCTACGCTATTAACTCGAGAGGAAGTTAATCAATTCATAAGAGAGGCAGATGATGAAATCTATTTGACGGTTAAGGTACTTACATTTGTAATGATTGTTTTGTGTTTTTTAAATTACTAAATATCGTCAATGATTTCCTTTTAGGTCGTTTTAATACTGGATATTTTGGATGGTTGCCGCCGTGACAAACTTACTAAAATGACGGTCGATGACATACAAGATAAAGATTCCGCATTTTGATTGTCACAGCACCCGATACAAAAACGATTATACAACGAACTTTTACAGTTTCAAATTTAGATTATATTGATATTTACCGAAAATATGCTCCTCTTCGTCCAAGTTATGCTACCAGTCGCCGATTGTTTCTTTAGTATGAAAATGAAGTTGTAGGAATAAATTGTATTAAAAAGATGCCTAGCTTAATAGCAAAATACTTAAATTTGCCATATTTTGATGCCTATATTAGGCATTCCTTTTGGAGAACTTCAGCTACACTTCTTGCTAATGCGGGGGTCGATATATGTAGTTTGAAGCGTCACGGAGGATGGAAATCTTCGACCGTGGCCGAAGGATCCGTCGAAGATTCTATCAATAATAAAATTCAAATATCAAATAAAATTTTAGACTGAAATTTCAGGATCAAGTGCTACCACCTCTACGGCAAATGCTTCCAACGTCAAAAACGGACAGTTTTCCAACCCCCAAAACTGCAGTATCACGAGCTGAATGTGATTTATCTGGTTTAAGAATACATAGTGGGTCGTGTACTGGCTGTACCATTAATGTTAACGTTGTAAATCATAAATAAAATAAGGTAGTGTAAAATTTGGTCGTACATTTAGAAATAAATGATTTCTTGTATTTTTGCTTGATTGAGGATCACAAAGGTTAAAATACAAAAATCTTATATAGTTTACATGTATTTTGTACACTATTTCGTGCACGGTGCCATGGTAACGTAGAAAAATCAAAAATCAATCAATGTCATTTCCCATATTGTTAATAACGCGCGAACCTCTTCATTTTTTGACGTTTGTAGACAAATATCATTTACTGTATAACAGTTTAAGAAAAATACACAATAAATTACAATTTAAACGTATTAATATAATTATGAATTAGATTTCTATGTTTACAATATAATAATTAATGGCTTTATCAAAATAATAGGACAGAAGTTGTCCTGCCTATTTTGCTACCCTTTGAAACTACAGAAACATTAGAATTTTTGGAAACTTCTACGGAAGATCCAGAGCACCTACATATTAGTGTCAGTAATATGTTTGCTATTTCCACTTTGTTGAACATTGAATTTTCAATATACCCAATATACCCAACAGTAGTTAATTTCCAACCAGTGTCGGCTAATAAAGTATCCGAGGAACGCCGAAAACAATGCTCACTATATTCCTTTGGGTTTGGTAACTTAAGATAGCTTTTACTGAATTAGAAAGGTATTTTAAGATAATATAAATCAAATCTCTTACAATTCCTGTCAATGAAGTCATATGTATGTTCTCTGATACCAAACATCTAGGTATGCCAATGAACAATTCCACAGACAAAGCTCAATTCAATAATTATCTAAAGAAATTAATCTAAATGTACTAACCTGCTTTAATGCAAACACTCTATAAATATCTAACTTCACTTTTGGCAGTGGGAACACGACAATTCAACTACAATAGACGAGATCTGACTTATTTCTGCATTTTTAGGGTTGCTTCTTCATCTTCAGGTGGCCTCCTTTAAGTTGAGTCAAATATCTAACTATAAAAATTATTATAAAAATCGACAATGACAAAAGTGACAGCCTGTCAATGAATTAAATATGACATATCTACTTGAATAATGTGTACCCTTTATGTAATAGTATATTATGCAACGTGCATGTAATGATAACTCGCATAAACCATACGAAACTCGCCTTCGGCTCGTTTCGTATCCCGGTTAATGCTCGTGTATTAATAACCATTACATGAGACTTGCATACGCTATTTTTTCTACACTCGATAAATAATCAAAAACCATAAATTTTATATTTTTATTGAACACAATAGGTAACAGTAATTATTCGTATTAAATTATCGATGTTTAGCTAGGTATCTACAAAAATTTAATACGTACTGATTTTGACATCTAAAATAATTACATAGGAACCTAGGATAAACGTCAAATGCACAGCATACTTGATTGAAAAATTATGGGTTTCTATTGATTAAAAATCTGTATCGTAATGAAAAATCTGTATCGTAATGGGTATCATTATGAAACGGATTTAAAAATCTGTAAAAAATCTGTATCGTAATGGGATTATGGGCATATAAGTGCATTGTTATAATACGGGTGTAGAAAAAAGTTTTTTTAGGTATTAATAATATTGTGTAAAACTAACTACTCTGTGGACAAAAACCCCAACCAGCGTTTAATTATACCCACAATATCTACCAATATATTCGTTATTATTAGCTTTTGTAAAATTTTTTACTGAATTAGAAAACTTAAAATACCACACAGCGGTTGGGGGGTTGAAGTGATCCTTTTGATTTTGGAATATTCCAAGACTTTGTCAATCTCTTCATTTGGTTACATGCACC
This sequence comes from Monochamus saltuarius, assembly GCA_025584915.1. Taxonomy (NCBI): domain Eukaryota; kingdom Metazoa; phylum Arthropoda; class Insecta; order Coleoptera; family Cerambycidae; genus Monochamus; species Monochamus saltuarius. Next base: position 29,947,187 of record CM046721.1, read on the forward strand.
AACTAGATTTGGACCATTGTCTGAATAGATGGTGAAAACCCTTCCTCTTATTGCCATGAAACGTATTAACGCCAAAAGAAATGAGTCCGTTGTCAGTAATTTTACTACCCTCAAAATGGACTGCTATGTAAACTATACAAGTAAATAACACTATCCACGGTTTCTGTCCACATTTTAAGAACAAAGGTCCAGTTAAATCTATCCCAAATGATATTAAAAACTGCCTTACAAGTTAATCTATCTTTTGGCAGTGGCACAAGACGGGTGTCTATGTATTTTGCATTGAATTTCTTACATAAAACCCTCTTTACGCACTTCAAAATCCAAAATTTATTCCTAAAAGTGTTTATACCCATGCAAATGTATTCTATAATTTTCTTTTATCAGTTTCTCTACAATCTGATGTTTATTTGGTAGAGAGTACTTGAAATCTTCTGAGAAATCTCCTAAAAGTAATTTGGTTCCGATTCTCAATAGCAATGATTTTTTTCTTAGTGTATTAAGTTTATTACTGTTTACTTTATGTATAAATAAATAAGCAGTGATTTATTTGCACAATTTGTGTAAAATATACAAAAAGCGATAGTGTGTTAATCTATTAACAGAGAAATTTTACACATCCCTGAATTACACTGAAAAGTCTCAAATTACATAACTTTTTTGCAGTGTGGTTAAAGGAACCTCGAACAGGACGAAAATGATATATCAATTTGTTGTATCTATAAAATTTTTAAATATAATTTTGTTTAAGGAAAAATATAGATATAATAATTTATTATTACGAAAATTACATTTAAGCGTAGCCTCCGTGTTCCACCATAGTCTTATTTTAAAAGACTGAAACCGCATTAATTATAGCGACGCGTATCTGATATACGCGATGAAATTCTAAAAAAAGTTCTGTCTATTCCCATTGTATAAAAATGCTCAATTATTATGTTTATATGAAGACACATATTAATGGCTGAAAATAATATATGCCTCGCCTAAGGCACATTGTTTACGTTATTATTGTTATTATAAATTCCGTGCAGCTAAGCATGTTATTTATTTAGTAAAAATATCAGTCAAGCGCGAACAAGTCTGGTATGAAAATAGTCGGATGGTCTCACTTTGCACATACATATTAATTCAATAAGAGGTAATTGTCAATGTGTAGGTAATCACGAAAAAAACATTAACGACATCATTACTATCTGTAACGTGACCCAAGATTATGTAACAAAATTAGTCTTTTTTTTCTAGTTTAGATTAAATATATATACTAATTAGTGTATATAGAAATTGCCACTTCTCTGCAATATTTTCTATTATTTGAGTCATGTTTGACAGACCTATTTATAACTAGAGTTAGTGCCAGCGCGAACCCGAACGCACGAGCTATTGGTCTTCACAACTGACTCGCATATCGAGCTGGGTTTTTAGTTTTAACTATTTACGGAACGCTCTAATAGTCGGTGTCGCATCAATATCGTCGTTTTTACGTCTGCTGTAAGTTATATTCGCTGTATGTATTTAAATAACTATTTATAAATACATTAATAACTATTAATTGAGGGGAAAGTGAATGAAGTAACATGTCAAAGGAGAGAAGAAATAGACGGGAGTTATTTCAAATGCCGTTTGACAGTGATCCCGAAGGTTATAGGGACAGTCGTATTAAAGAAAATGTTTGTAAACGCATTATAAATTCTTCTGACAAAACTAAAGTGACAAGACCTTTGACGAACCACGCCTTGTCTAGACTATGTTTTTCTATGAACTTACAGACACCTCTCTTACAAGCGATATTCCATTAAACAAACTAGAGAATCTCAAGTTTTGTACTTTTTAGATAAGTATATGAACCGAAAAATCCCTCATGAAAGTACGTTACGATATATCTATAGGGTTTACAACAATATACTGACACAGAAATGCGAAGACATTGCGGACAATTTCGTTTATTTCATTAAAGATGAAGCTACTGATGCTTGTGGGCGTTCGATAACAAATTCTTTAGTTGGTGCATTAAAAAGTGACAGTTCTAAGGTGCTGTAGAAAACCAATCTCGGAACTATTATAAATTTTGTTATGCACTGTTTTCATTATATGTATGTGGCCTGATCAAGATGCTTCAGATAAAATTCTTGTAATGCCAAGTGATGCAGACGCGTACATGTTAAAAGCAGGACAGATTTTCTCAAAAACATACTAAAATTATACATCATAAGATAACAACTAGATCAGCATGGGAATGCAATCAGGCACTAGTAGTGGCCTCAGCTAACAACAGCGTATCTGTATGCTGGGTAAACGGAAAGCTAGGAGTGCATCGGGTCTGAATATTTTTGGACCTGGTCCCTCCAGTATGTTACAGGAGACACCCACAAAAAGTTTATGAAACGTTGGAATGAAACAAATGGCTGTCAATTTGCTAAGGAGTTCCTAGAGTACCCCTGCTGCTTTTGTATAGCCAAAAAGTACCTGCCCAACAAACAATTAAAGTTAAAATTACGTTAACTTGACCTCTGAATTGGTCAGAAACTTTTCATGACCAATTCCATATAAGGGAAGTTTACCTATATTCGTTGGCCTTTTTCCTTATGTGGGGAAAAAACTAAAGTAATATGGAAGTTAATAATTGGTCGGCAAGAATTTTATTCCAATAAGATAATTGGACCTAAAAGAAATACGGACCAATTTTATGTTAAAATTTCGAAATATAAAAGACATTATTACCAAAATATACCCTAATTATGTCCTTTATATGACATACTTTTGCCAGAGAGAGACAACATTATATGTTTGATTTTATATATTCTAATAGCGAACAGGGATAGGAAGAAAAAGAAAGACTACCTATGTCAGGCTACTAAGCTACAAGTAGAGTAGGAGTTAGTATATTTATAGATATTTAGATTTTAATATAATAAAGTCTGTATTTTTGGTTTCCATTCATCAAATTGTACAACCCAGGAAATTTTTTCGTATAATGTCATGACCAAACTTTCATAAAAATAACGCGCCTTATAAATAAATATCCATTTTTACTATTGCTTTTTAATAATATTACTATACTGAAAAATAACCTAAAATAAAAACTGAATGTACTTCGTGATAAAATGTGTTTAATAATCTTTCGTCATAAGTGTATTAACTAATATTATCTGTATTAACATAATTTTAATGAGTAATCAATTAGAAATAATGAACAAAACATTTAGTGTTTATTACAACATGGCCGCTCAAACAAAATCAACTTTGAAGTCAATTTGTCTGTAAGTTTTAACCTATAGGGCAGATTGCCTATGCTAATGTTGACGTCACAGGAAAATATTAACTTTGTGGTTGAAATTTACTCCAAATGAAGATATTTTATGGTAATTTATTACCAATTAAATTATTACTAGGTACCTACATATAAAATTCTACTCTTGGATTTATTTGTGATTGAAAATTCAAATTAAAGCCAATAATATTATGTATGTGTAATAAGAAAAACAAAATAAATATTTTCTAACGGAATTCAATTCGAATTTGAATTCACGTGCACTACTGAATTCATCTGACACGATAACAGTCATAAGAATACTTATACCTATATGAAGTGTTTATTTTTTACAACTCTCTAATATTGTGTAGGGCTTAGTTTTCACTGCAGATTGCTAAAACACAAAATAATTTCTACGCGCTATTACATGAAGATATGTCGGAATACATATAACAAGAAGCTTGTTCCCTAAAAGACCTTTATAAGACACACTTACGTCGAAGTATTATTAACAAGTAAATTTGTACCATAATATAGAACAATATTTCTATTATGTTAATTGAACTGATCAAACATTATTTATAAGTTATCACCAAAGTTGAAAATAGGATTATATTGTAATAAAAATAGAACTTAACCAATTGAAGGATTTAATAGGGCAAAATAACTAGTTATTACCTTATTTTTAACTACTAGTTGAAAACAAATTAAGATTTACAATTTCGTAATAAATATGTAAATATTTATCTATTGTAATAATTTAAAAATCCTTGGATATTGAAGACAGATTTCTAGGCGAAATTAAGTAAATTATAACTTCGTCTTACACGTTATTGGAATGTTAGCATTTGAAAACATAAAATAGGTAAACAATATGTAATTTCGAACTGTATAAATTGACATATATTTAATTTTACTTGGAAGGCATTATATTACTCTTAGTTAACAAATTTTTGACTAAAACTTTGGTATTATAATATTTTGTAACATTGAAGACTATTTTTATGGAGGAAAGTAGTAAATCTTGATCAATTCAGGATTATTTTTCTTGTGTAGTAGTCTATTAGGCTTAAATGTTAGTTGGGTGGCTATGTCTAGGACAAATCTGCGTCTGGTGACAGGTATTCAAACTGGACACTGCTGGCTAAGAAAGCACCTTTATTACATGAGGAAGTGTGATACACCTCTTTGTAGGGGTTGCGAACAGGAAGACGAGACATTATTCCATGCACTCTCTGAGTGTACTACCATCGTGTCAATAAGAGAGTCCGTGTTGGGAGAGCGATGGCCTTCTATGGCTTACATTAGAGAGATCCCCCTGAGCAACGTCACCACCTTTTTCTCCTTATTAGGCTGGCTGGCGGCTCAGGTGGACTGATCTCCTGATGGGAGGAGGTACCAGGACCCCAATGGGGCCTAAGTGCTGTAGCCTATTTGCTACCCTCCCCTTAATTCCAGAATTCCAGAATATACATTCGCAGATGAGAAAATAAGGAACAGTTTCCTTTCAGTAAACACTTTTAAATCGACTGTCAAAAAAAAGTTTTATTAAGGCGCCTACAAGATAGGATGTTTTCAGGGAAGCTTTACCAGGCATACCTCTGCCTCTCAAGCCAGTTATAATTAGATAGGGTAGGTACTTGGTTAGAAACCGTAACGTATTATGATTAAACATTTTGACGGCATAAAATATGTTATTTGTAGATTTAATCCTAAAGACAGCAGCGCCAATAAAATATATTATTGTTATTTACACATATAATGGAAATGATTGGACGTTTACTTTATCGTTGCTTTTTATAGACGGCAATTCAAAATGCATACATGTGTTCACACAGACCAATTACCAAATGTCGACGTAAGTCAGTACATTTACCTTTTTATCTCTAGATACAATAGATAGGTTTTCTTTTTCATTATTATTATCTATTAAACAGTACAATTTCTAGCGTCAGCTGACTTCTAGACTAACAATGTGTTAAATCTGCTGGGCCGACCATCATAGTGATTATCAGTATGTGTGGACACTGTACCCGATACCAATACTGACATCACTGACAACGATAATATCATTATACGAATGCTCGAATTTGAGTATAAATATAAACGTATACCTACTTGGAGACAGCGAGTGTGCCCAAATAAACGTTTATACTTCCGAGGATTCGTCAAAATATGCAACGATATTCGCGTGAATTTCGCCAACAATAACATTTTCTATCATTTTCAACTAAAAGCCGTCATTATCATTATCATTATCATTGTGGATTGTCAGAAACTCAAAATAAACTGATTAGCCCCTTATAACGATGAAAAGATCGATAACATTTTAGCTGTTTTGTAAAATTCGATAAATGTTGACACTTCCCCGCCAATAATAATTTAAATCAAATATGCGAATATCTACGAATTTTGCATCCATGAGGGCAAGGCTTAACACTGGAATTGCATGCGGCAACAGCTACAAGAGTTTGAGTAGTGTATGAAGTATATGAAGTTTTAAAGAGGCCACGTTGGAACCAAGTGGGGACAAAATAATAATTACTTATTTCAACGGCCTAAGGAAATGCAAAATAAATGTTTTGGTCAAATATTTATTCAGAAACCATGATTTTTTATTTTTTGGTCAAGAGATAAGGACATGCACTATAAAATAACGTGCATCAACAAGAATTCGCGAATTGGTACGCATCAGCGGAAATTTTCATGACCAACAATATGTATCAATGCGCGGTCTTTGATATTCGTCACTTTTACGGACTCGAAGAGCAAATCTCAGGAAACAGGCCAACTACAATGTTCTAATCTATTTGTAACGAAAAATCCCTACACACTATGTATGAATTGCTCAGGAATCACTAATCTCGCATCGCGAATTATGAACATCAGAATATACAGTCAATTCGTTGTTTATGAGTCGATTTTTAACGAATAGGTCCCTACACTATGCACGAATTGCATCTGAATTACACATTGGGCATCAGGAATCGCGAATTCACACTTAGTCTGTAGCCAATATTAGGCATAATGTGAATCGTTCTAATTCCAGTTATTTCATTGTTAAATTATTTTGAAGAATAGTTTAAATAAAAAACAGAGATCTGAAATCTTAATTATTATTGAGGTCTGGAGATAAAATCCGTTGGTAACAGGATATATGTGATTTATTTCATCGTACTTATTCAGATCAGAAAATTAGTTCAGCTACAATAAGTATCCAAAAAATTTGAATGGACAGAGAGTAGGTAAATAATTTACCAAAAGAAAGATCAGGAAAGGAAAGAACAGTATTCAAAAATGACTATCAAAGTGTGATACTCGAGGTTGCTGAAGATCCTCACTCATCCATTAAATCTATCTCAGCTCTAACTTCAATTTGTCGAGCTTTTCAATTCACAGTCTGAAGTCTCAAAAGCATCATAACAGATTTAACGTCTTACAAGAACTATGAGCAGATGATGCAGACAGAAAATTTAACAAGGAAATTAGAAATTTATTTGAAAGACAACTGAACTGATGAAGCTACATTTTGCCAAAATCATGAATAAGCAAAATACTAGGTTTTGGAGCCCAGAAAATCTGCACTGAGTGCAAGAAAAACAGACGCAGCGGCCGGAAAAAGTAAATATTTGGGTTGAAATATAGGGACCTTTTTTCTTTTAGGCCAAGTTGACAGGACTTTTATTAGTATATTTTGCGTTTTGAGTTGATTCTACCTTTTAAATTTTCCTAGCCCAAGTACGATGATGACGATGAAAATTGTCATGAAAGTTTTTGAAATCGGTGGATAGGCACGAGAGCGCTTCACTTCGTAATTTTTTTTTGTAGGGTTATCTCAAAATCAAAGTGTATGCGAACATACCAGTCACTAGCAGGTATATCCATAGCAGCCAAAGAAATTGTCCGTAGACATACAACGGGCAAAAATCAACTGAATCTACGTAGATAGTAGACAATCACTACTGTTCTTACGTAATCATAAGATAATAACTAGAACAGCACGGGAATGCCATCAGACACTAGTAGTGGCTTCAACCGACAACAGCATATATGTATGCTGAGTGAAGGAACACGGGAGGTGCAATGGCAATAAAGTAGCTGACAAGCTAGCCAGGAGGGCATCGGGTCAATATTTTTGGACCTAGTCCCTCCAGTTGGAATTATCAAGAAGGACACCTACAAAGAATTTAGGAAACGGTGGGATGAAACAAATAGCTGTCAACTTGTTAAGAAGTTTCTAGAGTACCCCTGCAAGGATACAACAAAACAGTACCTGGCCATGTCTAGGACGTATTCAAACTGGACAGTTGGTTAAAAAAGCACGTTTCTTATTTGAGGAAGTGTGAAACATATCTTTGTGGTAGTTGCGAACAGGAAAATGAAAGTCCATGCACTCTGTGAGTGCGCTGCCATTTAGTCAATCAGAGAATCCGTGTTGGGAGAATGATGGCCTCTATGACCTATATTAAAGATCCCCCTGAGCAACGTCACCACCTTCTTTTCTTTATTAGGCTGATTGGCGGCTCAGGTGGATTGATCTCCTAATGAGGGGAGGAGGTACAAGGGGCCCAATGGAGCCTATGTGCTGTAGCCTCTTAAGCTACCCTCCTCTAGATTCCAGATACCCGCCACTATCGGAGGATTCAACAATCATAGAAGAAGTTCAAAACATAACACCAGATATATATAAATGTAATTGATGAATCTGAACATCGAATTCACAAGGTATACGAAAGTCTCACTGAAATATCAATCGAGATACAAAAACTTAAAAAGTCAATTAGTCAAATATTCATAACTAAAACTCTTAACAGTTAATCGTCGTGAACAAGCCTACATATTCTTCCCTTGCAAATAAAACGACGAAAATAATCATGAAGAAACTATAACTATACATAAATTTAGCACAATTCTTCGCAAAATCAATGTAAAAATTGAATATAAACTCTCTCTACACTATATGATTGAATTTCAAAAATAATGTATAATAAAATATTCATTATTGCAAAATATATTAAAAGAAAGTGAAAAGCAAAACATTATAATGCATAAGGTAAGTTAAAATGCATATAGGTACTCCAATTTCGATTAAGGCTTATAGAAACGTTTAGTTTTTAGAAGATTACATTTATTTTGCCACATGATAGATAGAGCAGCTTAAAAAGTTATTCGGAAAGGTAATCATGCAGCAAATTGTATTTATAATTTCTATGTGATTTTTGCTTTAAAATAATTAAGATGAGAATTATAATTTATATCATATATAGACAGTTATAATAAAAACCATATTGTTAAAAGAAAAATATCTTATGAAATAAATGGAGAGTATGTAAATAGATTATATACTTGTGGCAGTATTTACAGATTTCCAGTAAGTCAAACGCAATAAAAAAAATGGTATTAGTGACATAGTACCAAACTATAACGTAGATTCTTTAAATTATTATGACTATAGTACGTCTTTTATGATAAATATTTGTCTAGGCGTACCACAGTTATTCAAACGAAACAATAGTCAGCTAATTACCAGAACAATCAACATTCATCAAAATCTGACCGTTTTGACACGTTGTCCTATCAAAACATTTATCTTAAGTGGTTGTGAACTCTAAAAGTTAGAATAAAGCCGTTATGTTTAAGTGGAGAATAATAATAATATGAAATTAAAAAAGCAGGATGATTGGAACAGACGATTCTTTACAATGTTTTATTATTTTTGACGTACAGGGTGTCCTATTTTGAATGGATTTCATAGCTATCTCGGAATTTACTCAAAGTAGCTCAAGCGGTTTCAAACTAGTGTGTTACTTGTTTAAAAATAATTGATAGTGTTAATAAAATTTTTAGAACATTCTTCGTATCTGGCTTAAAAGGAAAATTGAAATATGTGCATTTTTTGAATTATGTAATAATCGGTTAATATTTTGGCACACTTAAACACTGATTCCTATATATTTTTTCCGTAGTACGCCACTCGACGCACACAGTTTTTTCTGGGGATAATATTCTTCAAGTTATAAGTAGACCAATGTTTTTGTTTTCTTTTTAGTGAAATATTCTGTATATTTTTTCATAATCTTTTTCAAGTCACCTTTAATGCTGTAAATAACACTGAAACATGTAAAATCAACACAGTGGATTGCGTTAAACCTTTACACTACATACACAGAAATGTGTAAATATATGTAAAGTGTGTAATTAGTTTTCTCAGTATATGTAAAGGGTTTCCCTAGATGTTAAAAGCATACCGTGCAATTAAAAAGAACGAAGAAAAATGCTTTTGATACATTTTAGTAATGCAATTTCGAAATTACACTCTTTTAGGCACTAGTGTCTAAAAGTAAAAATGATACATTAAAAACAATGAAAATATTTATTAATTATAAATTTTAAAAGTACAACTATGTAAATTATAATAGTGAAAACTAGAAGCATCTAGCTTCTCTTCTGTAAGTGCAATGCAAGTACTAGGAATCGGAATTAATAAATTATTAGTAGTGGCAATACTGGTAACTTCTGCTTCTGCGTGAACTTCGTTTAATTTATTATTTGGTGTATCTCTTTTACCTATGATTATTTTCACTATTTCGTTTTTGTATTCAATGGAATTTTCGATATAACCCTCGACAACTGAACTTGATCGTCAACCTCCATGTCGCTTTAAATGAGTCATGTCCGCTCCAGAATCTGCCAAGCGAGAGTCCAAGGAATTTCGCTATCTTTTTTTGGCATTGTATTTATTCCAACTGGCAGGGTACAGCATTTATTACTTTTGATATCTCAAGACAAATCGCTGCTATGTCGTATTCAGTGGATGAAGTTTTACATACTTACGACATATATCTAAAAAATTGATAGCTACCATCTTTTGATCCATCAGTAATCATAAACATTATCGGGTCAATACCTTCATTCGATGTGACTAGATAATATATCAGCTATAATCGTGGAGAGGATTGGCACCCTCTTTGCGGGTATGGTAGGGTGGAAGAATGTTAGCTTGGGTCAATGTGAGAAGATTGATAGCGGTCGACATTGACCCCCCTAATTAACAAGGTTTTCCAGGTATCCCTCATTCCTGCACTGAATTGTGGTTAGGGCCTACGAACGTAAGTTGTTCCGGGGCGCAAATGTGTCCTGCTTAATAATAATATGCCGCCCCTCTCCTGAACGAGTCTCCGACCTCTGGGCTAATCCCCGTGGTAAGAATGAGGGGTAGAGATATTATTCTTGGATCATAAGTTTTTGTGTTTGGAATATTTACACTAATAAGTGACTAGCAATCTTTTATGGCATCTGCTGCCAAAAATGTGGTATCAAATAGGTTGTGGGTCATTAATTCCCACAAAATCAAAGGTGCGGTATGAAAAAGTGTATGATGCCTTCGGGAAACGGTTGAATGAGAAGAAAGCCAAAACTTTACTGGCTTATTTTGTTCAGAGAAATTTAAGATTGAAGTCATTGAGATCAACTTAAATAATGGTGTCGATATATCGCTAAGAAGTTAGTAGCATTTCTAAAAAGAAAAATATTGGACATCATGCGAAAAAATCAAAGGTATTTACCAGAGAAAAAATGAACAAATTCCTGCTGGAAGCCCCCGATGAAACCTATATTATTATGAAAGCAGTGATGATAATGGGAGTCGCTGGGGTTCTTAGGCGTCATGAACTCATGAAGATGACAGTTGACGACATTACGGATGAAGGTTCAGTCGTCATTGTTAAAGTGCCAAAACACATATTAGTCGAATTTTCACAATCACTGACAAGGCCAATGAAAAAGTCCCTTTTGTGACGATTTTGCGAAAATATACAGGCTTAAGACCTAAGGAGACTAACTCTCGTCGATTTTTCTACTCAGTTCGTCAGGGAAAATGTGTAAATCAACTTGTGGGTATATACATTAAGACAAATACAATAAAAAATTGCCGAATATTTAACACTGCAAGATCCAAAATCATATACTGGACATGCTTTTAGAAAGACGTCGGCGACTTTGTTAGCAAATATTGGAGTTGATGTTATGGCATTCAAACGTCATGGGGGCTGGAGGTTTTAGTGATAACATGTATTATTTGACTAACAGAAATTGTATTTTTAGGTCTTCTGGTGTGGCGGAAGGATATGTTGCAGAGTCTTTAACAAAGAAAATAAAGTTTGCTGTTAAGAGTTTACATACCAACAGCGGCAGTGACAATAAATTTGACTCCATTCCAGTGTTTGAAGACCGAACTACTGAAGTTTATTCTAATCCTAACATTTCTAACTCAATAAGTAATACAAAAAATTAAATTACTATAAAAGCAATAGATAAAAATGAGGAAAAAACTATTACGTTTAAGAATTGTACAAATTGTATCTTTCATTTTTACAATAAATGAGCCCAGCATTTGTTGGTGAAAAGAATTACTGATTTTTACTTACCGCATTAATGCTGTTACGAACTCACTATTATTTTTTTGATTTCTATGGAAACAAGCCACAGTGTTGTATATTCAAATTACAGAATGTGTCAACAATGACAGTAAGTGCATATTTCAGAACGATTGTGAAAAAATTATTATGTAAAATATCTAATTAGTTTACTCAACTGTCAAGTTCCACAACTTAAAATAAATAACTTTCTTTATGTGGTTTGATTCTATCGATATTTTCCTTTACCGAAAATCGCAGCCTGTGCGTTGGCAAACCCTCTTTCCCACAACACTCGAGATCATTTATTTCCAAGGCACGCACACAAACCTAGACGTCTTAAACATTTTCGCCAGATACAGCAATAAATTATAACTCTAAGAACAGGAACCGAATACCTAGACAAAACACGCCACGTAAAAGCAAGCTTCGACAAAAAATTAAACAAATGCAACACGCTTGCAGTTTCCATCGAGCCCGTTTTTCAGGCCGTGTTCGGTTCACAAAAAGACCGCACGTCTGAAGTGGTCCCACTTCAACCTCTCAAAGGACGTACAAGAGATGACTTCAAAATCAACCGAGATAAAAAATAAATATATTTATTGTTTACTTTGTAACGTGACCGACAAGCTGATTGGGAATGTGCATTGATAAAATTGTACTGTGCTTTTTATGCCGCCGATGAATCTCCGATATCTTTTCGGCCATCGTCAGGAATGATTTCGAATTATTTTAATGTCATGGACGTTTATGAACTACGAAACTGTTCAGAGAGAACGCTGGTTGTGGAACGTTCTTAATATACACTTCCCTGTTTACCTAAGTTTAAAACATCACTCAAGTTAATTTTATTTTTTAAAAGTTCATCATTTCCGGTAATGCAACATTTTTTACCAACCACTTCCCCTACGGTGACGTCATCAAATTTTTCAAACGGTAACCAAAATTTATTGTGGATTCTGATTCTCCTTGAAATTCTATGTAAAGCAAATCTCTGATTATGCAGGGTTAACTATAAAAAAAATTATTTCCGAATTCTAGCTCCGTGTTGAAAATATGGGGCAAAACCATCTTTTCCCGCGGAAAATTGACGCTTATTATAATCATCATCCGAGATGGTCCAGAAATGTCAACGACCTACCTATTGTTTTTTGCAGCGTTGCGAAAAGATAAAAATATACATTTTTATTAATGACCTAACAGATAACAGTTAATCCGGTTAGTTGAAGTATTTTGCATTAGTTCTTCGTTCCTTCACTGCACACTGCCAAAACTACATTTTCACTCATTACAGGTCCGCCAAAATTATCCACTAACGCAATACACAGTGTTAAATAGAATACCCTTTTATTCTAAAAAAATTGAACCTTAATGTAAGGAATATCTACTAATAGAAAACTCGAAATGCACCAGCAGTCGGCAGTCTAGTACTTGTAAAATCTAAAATGATATAGGGAAATTTATATCAATTATTATAAAACGTTTAAAACTAAAAATTAGCCAATATTATTACACCAGGTTTCGATTATGATAACTGACATTTATTTTTACATACATAGCTAGTTGCTAACTCTCCAAACATCGAGGAACACTGATCAAAGCTTAGAATGAATATTTTTACAGAGCACTGTAAACATCTCAGGATATTATAGTTTAAAACAGTACTAATTATTTTATGGAAACATCGTCGATTATTGTTAAATTAAGTTTAAAATTTTATAGGCGCGAAGTAAGTAAGTAACAAATGTTAGTATTAAATGAGTCTTCTTTAGTCATAAAGTGTCAAATATATGTCGATAAGAAACTAGTGTATTTTCTATGAACATAAAATAATACTTTTAAGTTTATGGATCAACTTTTCTTATGTTACCTTTCGCATAGTTACTGCCAACACTTTGTCAAACACACCCACAAATATAAAAAGCGCTTTTCAAAATGAGTGATTGTGATGGAAGTTTACCCTCTCATATAGAAGCAGTGGAAAACAGAGCGATCTCAAGTCTAGTTCCGACAAAATCCAAGGCGTGGTATGAGTTGAAGTATCAAAAGTTTGAAGATTGGTGCAAGGTAAAGAAGGTGTTTGAGAAAATCCTTTTCACTTGTTATTACCGAAAGCAACGCTCCCAGAAATAATCTAAACTATGAACTCACTACTCAACTATGATTTCATTAAGAAAAATCAAGTACTGCAAATAATGAAACATTTTTACTCATGAAGGTTGCTGCATGAACCTGTCGTCGCGAAGAATTAACTAAGCTAATGTTGGATCATATTCAATACAATTATCTCTATATAAAAATTGTGATTTCATGCACCTAATCCTCCTAATGCTACACACAGGCAGATTTTTGTATTCTATAGACAAGGGAAATATACCTCTCAGCCTGTCGGAATTAATACTGTTACGGAGGCTCACCTACCTTTCTGGTTTGTTAATTGTGTTCCTGCTTACGTTAGAATTTATAATTGAAGCTCACCTACCTCGTTAATTTGTAAATTACGTTTCTGTTTATGTTAGAATTTATAATTTTTGTGATGCCTTTATTTTGACGTTTTCTGGAACATTCTCGGCCACATTCTATTTGATTCTTGAGATCGCCGAAAACTTCTAGAACCCTAGAAACCTATATAAGCGGATCATTTTTCGCCGCTGGAGTCAGTTTATATTGAGCAGTCGAAGGCGATTGACAAACGTCAAAGTAAAGTGTTGACAGCTGTGAAACAAGTTTGAAGGATATTTCTTGTATAATCAAGAGTGTCAATAAAGTTTGTTTGTCTACGTGATGTGTTTCTACGATAACTCAATTTCGAGGTTACAATACTTTTGGAAGCATTCCAAAAATTATTACAGCAAAGCTTGGATTGAAGAAATCCGCAGAATACACTAGACATTGTTTTGGAAAGTCCTCAGCCAGCATTCTGGTTGATGGCGGTGCAGATATGCAGATGTTAAGGAATCATGAGGGCTGGAAATCTTCTTTTACGGCAGAAGGCTATGTTGAAAATTATTTATAGATAATAAGAAACAGATAGCAAAGAATATCATCCAGTCAAACACTGATTTAACGATTGGAAATTGAAATTTAAACAGCTCCACCACATCTAGTTCCGGTATACAAATTTCTATATGTAAAAAATGTATTATTAATGTTTATAATAAACTTTAGGTTTTATATTTTATTTTAATAATAATTAAATGTTTCTTCTAAAAAGCGGGGTTTTATTTAACAGAAAAATGTTAATAAAAACGATATTTTGTTTCATGAAAGCACTAGTGCTTACGAAACTATTTATAGAACTGCAACTAAGTGAGAATTAATAGGTACCTAAATATTATTAAAAAAAATTATATTTGTTTCAAAAATGCTATAGGTCCAGAGAAACTAAATAAATTCTATTTGAAATTTGTCTTCCACTTATTCTATCAAACAATTTGTAATAAACTGTTAAAGTTATTTTCACTATTTGCATATTTTCACGGCTAGTGAACATTACAATTTAAAGAGTATCCACTTATTTACAGCTCTAAACGACTTCTGGTTATTTATATATATATGGAAACATTATACGCAAGAACTTATTCCTGTTATTCAAATCAGCAGTTTTGTTGCACAATACTGCCAAATCAAAATTATGCGTTATTACGGATCATTGAGTTTTTGTTATATTTACCGCATTGATATTAATTTTATTTACCACATTCCTAATAAAATCTAACCGGATAATAGTTCTGTGGTTATTCTCATTTGGTAAAGTATACTGCAGGATATTAGTAAATAAATACAATGATTTTGTTTTAATGCAATATTAATTTGTATTATTAAACAATATGAGCTAGTTATAGTTACTTATGTATCAAGAGAGTTATGAGAATGTTAATTATCGAGGGCAACACATTGTTAATTAGCCCGAGATTGTTAACATCCAATAACTCACATGATTGTTAAAAATTTTTATTTCATATTAATGAAATATGGACCATTCTACTATAAGTGATATTGATTTATTTTTCTTACAGTCTGAATCGTACAGTCCTAATTACCTGTGGACTAAGTGGTCAATGTTAAAATCAATGATGACAATTTATAATAATACAGAAACGCTATGAGCAAAAAAGTCTGAAGAGCTTAGTCGGGATGGCATTGTCGAATTTTTGAAGGATGCTTCCAATGAAGAACATTTACTATATAAGATAATTAATTAAACTATTATTAAGACGTACACATTTATTGCTCTATTCTAGAGGTGGTTCTGATTATGGGCTATTTCGGGGGCTGTAGCGGTCAAAAACTTTTGAAGATTAATCATATTGAACGTAGGGGCTTCATTATGGTGGTTGACATTCCGGAAAGAAAAACGGATATCCTTAAAAAAATTACAATTGTGGAATAAAACGAGTTTTCTGCATTGGGTCTAGTGAGGAAGTACCTATATGTCTTTCCATGCGTTCAGAAAGATTTTTTCTAACGTATCGCGAAAAACGTTGCACAGTTCAGCTCATTAGGCAAAATACGTTTGGAAAAATGCCAAGCAAAATTGCTATTATTGGGTTAACCAGATCCAGAAGCTTCCACGATACAGTGTCTGCGGAGGACTTCCGCGGCTGTACACGAAGTACAACGGTAGCAGAAGGGTATTTGGCCTACAGCATGGAATTGAAAAATAACACTGCAAAAATGTTGACGGGTATTGTCGGGTAGTTTAAATAGTGTATAAGGTGTTGCCTACCCTATGGGGCTGGTGGCAGGGATGGGAGGCTAGCCATCTATGCTGGCTAAAGAATCAGTGACTTGAAAGAGCTCATGATATGATAGACGCTTTAAAACCCGAATGCACATAAAGTAAAATCAGTATATTGTCTAGTTAATATTTTGTGGTATATTGTAGACTTGAAAGTATAAAAATTAAAATACAGTTCACAAGTGCGGTGTTTAAATTATACCTATATTAAATAAAATTCAGAAGAGAGAAAATATTTCAAGCCCAGTAAATTGGCTGGGCTATACATGGACCTTCTCACCTGATTACATTTGGGTATCAGGAAATCAGCAACCTATGGATAGTTTAGAGGATTAAATCAATTATTGGGGTGTATTTGTAAGAAGCAAATAGCAGAATTTCGTCAATTTATAAAAAACAACAGTGAGGAAAGCGCGGGATACACAGCTAGCAGGTGTCCATATTCGCATTCCATTCGACAGCAGAAGCGCGAGCGGGCCAAGGTCAAAGCAGCGAGGGAAATTGGTGAGTCTCCAATATACCTATCCTTGTTTATCTTATTATCCTAATATAGCAATAGTTTCTATTTGGCGCGAAAACTGTAACAAAAAATCGTAAATGGAGAACGGCGAAAATATGATGGACTTGAAAGGTCTTACTATAAAGAGGGGGCATTTAAGGGGCCAACTAACTAGATTTGTGAATTTTCTTGCCAATTTTAAAGCAGATAGTAAAATAACAGAATTAGAAGCTCGTCTAGAAAGAATGCAAGCATTGATAAATGAATTCAATAATGTGCAAATGCAAATAGAAACTAATAGCCAAGAAAGTGAAACGGTATCGGAGTACAGGTAGAGTTTGAAAATATATTTTATCAAGCAGTAGGTAACGCAAAAGACATAATAGATGCACATTATGCAAAGATTCAACCGTCACAAGTTAGTGGGGGTACTGGGAATGCATCACTTGATATACAGGGTGTAGTAAATAAGGCAGCTATAAATTTACCGCCAATGAATTTACCAAAATTTAGTGGCGAGTATGAAAAATGGTTTAACTTTTCGGAAACATTTAAATCAATGGTAAATGACAATGATAGGTTAGATGAGTCTCAAAAATATTATTACCTGTTAATTTGCCTCCAATGGTATGCAGCAGAGGTCCTCGATTCTAAAGAGGAATCTAAAGATAAATATAAAGAAGAGTGGAAGTTGTTGAAAGATATTTTTGTAAATAAGCCAGTTATCATTCAAACAAATTTGAAGTCAATATTTGATATGCAACCATTAAAAATAGAGTCGGCTATAGGATTAAGAAAGTTTTTAGACATATTTCGAAAACATTTTAGAGTATTAAAGGCATTGGGAGAACCGGTAGAGACTTGGGATAGGATTTTAATATTAATATTATCGAGAAAACTAGATGTAAATACAAAACAATTATGGGAAAGTTACAATATAGAAAAATTTAAAGGTTTATCAAAAATAGCAGATTTTACAACATTTCTAGCGAACAGATGTCAATCTTTAGGCTCAGTAATGGAGGAAAATTTAAAACAAAATAAATATAGCGGGTTTAGAAAGGATGAAAAAACTTATACTCATGCGGCCACGCAGGGTACTGTAAAATGCGGGTATTGTAAGGGCTCACACTTAATTTATTATTGCAAACAATTTTTAGGTCTAACGGTGGCCACTCGACTCGAAAAGGTAAAAGAAAATAAATTATGTATAAATTGTTTGAGAGGAAATCATTTTGTAGGCGTTTGTAAGGCGGACGGTTGTAGAAAATGTAAGCGACGTCATAATTCTCTTTTGCATATTGACCAGGAAAATTCAGAAGTAACCAAGCCTAAACAAGAAGTAGCAAGTGGTGTTCAAGCTACACCTTGTACTATAAATGAAAATTCAAATTTAGTAACAAATTATCAAGCGGTAACCGAAACTTTAAATCTACATTCTTTGCCCACAACGCATGATAGTCAAATTTTACCAACAGCAATTGTAAATATTCTAGATATCTATGGAAAAATGCATAGGCTCGCTGTTTGCTAGATACTGGATCACAATCTTCATTTTTAACAAGTAGTTTGGCGGCTAAATTAAAATTGCCTACAAGTAAGATTAATTTACCAGTATTAGGTGTCGGTCAGGTATCAACAAATATTAAATTTAAAACAAAAGCTACAATTAAATCAGAGCACAACAACTTTAGGGCAGATATAGACTTCCTAATTTTAAATAAAATTACTTCAAGCATTCCTGCAGTGACATTTAATATTTCTAAGGTACAAATACCATCAAATTTAACCTTAGCAGATCCACAATTTAATATTCAATCAGAAATTGATATATTGTTAGGTGCAAATATATTTTTTAATATTTTGTGTGCCGGTCAACTTAAAGTAGGAACTTTAACATTGCAAAAATCCTTACTAGGCTGGATTGTAGCAGGATCTTTAGAATTTAGTGAAAATAAAATTAATCAGGGTGCAAAATGTCATTTATTGGTAAATCAAAATATTCAAGAGCAATTAGAAAAATTTTGGAAAGTAGAAGAATGTGGGTTAGTAAAGGCAATATCTCGTGAGCATGAAGAATGTGAGCAAGAGTTTAAGAAAAGTGTTACAAGAAATGAAATGGGTCGGTTTGTTGTTAAATTACCTATTCGTAGGGATGTCGGTCAATTAGGAGATTCCTTTGAAATGGCTAAAAAACGGTTTTTCGCGACAGAAGCCAAATTAAATAAAAATCATGAATTTAGACAAAGGTATTGCGACTTCATGCAAGAATATATAGATATGGGACATATGACTAAAATTGAAATAGGGGGTGGGAAATTATTACCTAACAACTGTCAAAATCAGATATTTTACTTGCCTCATCATGGAGTAATTAATGAATCTAGCATTACAACAAAATTGAGAGTGGTGTTTGATGGGTCGGCTAAAACATCATCAGGTGTTTCTTTAAATGACATTTTGAAGGTTGGACCCACGACACAGGATGATTTATTTACTATTCTGATGAGATTTAGGCAGCATAACGTAGTAGTTACAGCAGACATTGAGAAAATGTACAGGATGATAGATGTTGAGGACTCTCAAAGAGATTTGCAGAGAATTTTGTGGAGGTCATCTCCAGAACACGATTTAGAACATTATCGCTTAAACACTTTGACTTATGGCACTGGTCCAGCGTCATATCTGGCAACCAGGTGTCTTAAACAAATTTCAAATGATATAAAAATTAGCTCTCCTGTTATAAGTAAAATAATATCACAAGACTTTTATATGGATGATTTGATAACTGGCACTGACTCGGTAGAAAATGCAATGAAACTTATAAGGGACAGTTCAGAGATTTTAGGTAAATATGGGTTTAATTTGAGAAAATGGAGTTCAAATAATAGGGATATTTTAAATAATTTAATAGGTGAAAATAATAAAGGTTTAGGATACTTTATAACGGATGATAATACAAAAAAGACATTAGGTATTTTTTGGAATGATCGATCCGATGAGCTAGAGTATATGGTTAACATAACGTCTTCATTGTCCAGGGTAACAAAAAGAAATATTTTGTCAATAATCGCAAAAATATTTGATCCTCTTGGACTAGTGGGACCAGTAACAATGAGAGCTAAAATAATTTTACAGCGTTTATGGGTATTAAAACTAGAATGGGACGAAGCTGTGCCACTAGAATTATTTACTATATGGACCGAATTTCATAAACAATTGCCATTGCTTAATAAAATTAGAATACCTAGACAGGCAACAATTAGATCTTATGTTAAATTAGAAATTCATGCATTTTGTGATGCCTCAGAAAAGGCGAGTGGGGCTTGTGTATACCTTCGGACTCAAGATATTTTAGGAAATGTTAAGGTTATACTCCTTTGCTCAAAATCTAGGGTGGCTCCTGTAAAAACCATATCGATTCCTCGACTAGAATTATGCGGGGCTTTATTGGCCGCTAAACTGACAGCTAGGGTAATAAATGCTTTAGAGTTTAAATCAGATCAAATCTTTTACTGGACGGATTCGACAATAGTGTTGGCATGGTTGGCTGCGGAACCTACGCAATGGAAAACCTTTGTTTCCAATAGGGTTAGTGAAATTCAGCAAATATCAAATGTAAGTCACTGGGCACATGTATCATCTAATCATAATCCGGCAGATATCATATCGAGGGGTGTTAATCCGGGAGAATTAGGCAATCTGAATTTATGGTGGCATGGTCCAAGTTTTCTGAGGGGTAAATCTGAAAATTGGCCTAGCAAAATTAATGTAGAAATAACAGAAATTCCTGAAAAACGTAAGGCTAAAATTACATTAATTAATTTACAACCAGATATGTCATTTTTTAAGCGGTTTTCATCTTTACACAAACTTCAGAGAATTACAGCACTTATGTTGCGATTTTACAAAAATTTAACTGTTAACAAAAATAATAGGCAAATGGGAATGCTGTCCATTGATGAATTAGATGAAGCTAGTAAATATAGTACAGGGTCAGGAATATAATCAGGATCTTAGTTTGTTAAAATAGTCAAATAACTTATTTAAAAATAGTAAATTAAAATCTTTGGATCCTTTTCTTGATGAAAATAATGTTATTAGAGTAGGAGGTAGACTAAAAAATGCAAAAATCACTTATGATTCAAAATTTCCTATTATCTTACCATCAAATCATTCATTTACAAAATTAATAATTTATAGTGAACATTTAAAGGAATTACATGCAGGGCCTCAAGCCATATTAGCGAAGGTCCGGCAGAGATTTTGGATAACAAATGGTCGCAGAACGGTTAGGAGCGTTCTTTCCAAATGCGTAGTTTGTTTTAGGGTAAAACCGAAGGAATTCGTGCAAAAAATGGGTAACTTACCTGGTCATAGGGTAATTCAAAACAGAGCATTCTCAATCTGTGGAACGGACTTTGCAGGTCCTTTTAATTTAAAGGACGGTAAGCTAAAAAATCGGGTCATTATAAAGGCCTATTTGTGTATTTTTGTTTGCTTTAGCACAAAGGCTGTTCATTTAGAACTTGTCGGAGATTTAAGTACACAGTCATTTCTCAATGCTTTCAAAAGATTTGTTGCTAGACGTGGTTTATGCTCTCATGTATATTCGGACAATGGTACGAACTACAGGGGTGCTGATAACGAATTAAGGAAAATTTATAAATGATTTGCTCAAATTGGTAAAGAAAATTCTGTGGTTAAATTTTGCTCAGACAATAACATTGTATGGCATTTCATACCTTCTCGTTCAAGGTGAACTTTGGGAGTCTGTGGTTAAGGCCGCAAAATATCATCTTGTTTGTATTATTGGAAATAATAATTTAACGTTTGAAAAGTTGACTACAGTTTTCGCACAGATAAGAGACGGTACTAAACTCGAGACCCTTAACTCATATATCTAATGACCCTGGTGACTTCGTTTCTTTGAATCCTGGTCATTCGTTAATTGGAGGCCCACTAAATGCACTACCAGAAAAACCTGTGATGGATGTACCAGAGAATCGCTTATCGAGGTTCCAGCTCCTGCAGAAGTTTGTACAGCATTTCTGGCGTAGGTGGTCATCCGAATATTTATCTTCCCTTCAGCAGCGGTCCAAGTGGCATCATCCTTCTTCAACCCCGCTCCAGGTGGGATCCCTAATAGTCCTCAAGGATGATAACGCACCACCACTGAATTGGAAGATGGGGCGTATCACCAAGCTTTACCCAGGAAGTGATAGTGTGATTCGTGTGGTGGATGTTCAAACAAGCAGTGGTGTGGTGAAACGATCGGTTCAAGGTATTTGTGTCTTACCTATTAACTAATGTATCTCCTTTCCCGCCATGTGGTGGCTTGTTTACATGATTTGGTTTAAAATGTATTTTTGTTGTTTGTTTACTGTAAGGATTATGTTAATTGTTAATTAGCTATAATTTCATTTTTATTGAAAGGGAATCCTTTCAAGGCCGGCGGTATGTCGGGTAGTTTAAATAGTGTATAAGGTGTTGCCTACCCTATGGGGCTGGTGGCAGGGATGGGAGGCTAGCCATCTATGCTGGCTAAAGAATCAGTGACTTGAAAGAACTCATGATATGATAGACGCTTTAAAACCCGAATGCACATAAAGTAAAATCAGTATATTGTCTAGTTAATATTTTGTGGTATATTGTAGACTTGAAAGTATAAAAATTAAAATACAGTTCACAAGTGCGGTGTTTAAATTATACCTATATTAAATAAAATTCAGAAGAGAGAAAATATTTCAAGCCCAGTAAATTGGCTGGGCTATACAGGTATGCCACATAAAAGAAGTGGAACATCAACTTCATGTTTGACTACAGTTATAGGCAGTGACAATAGTTCAACGGAGAATTCTTGCAATTCGGGAAATAATTTCAGTTGAAAATTCTACAAATGTCGGTTTATTTTTGTAAACACATTAGAGTTGTGTTACATGTTCCATTACGTCTACTTAGGTTTCTTTCTGTCGGATAAGTCGTCAGTTACCTCGTTTCCTATGGCATACTGAGGAGAGCTAACCTGTATATGTCTAGTGTGCCGTTAAAGAATGACTAATAGGTAGTTATAAGTCTTTATAAGGCGGGTAGAGTAGTAACTATTCTAGAAAATATTTGCAGTAATTCTTTCAAATCATATAAAACTTCAATTAAAGTAAACATAACTTTATCTCATATCAAGTTGAGTAATTTTCTTGATTTTAAGTAGTTTTTATTCTTAAATAAATAATATATAATCTTGTTATACAAGAATAATCTTTTTTTATATATATTTTTAGGTATTAACAGTATTGTGTGAAACTAACTACTCTGTAGACAAAAGCCCCAACCAGCGTTGAATTACACCCACAATATCTATCCATATATTCTTTATTATTAGCTTTTGTAACATTTTTTTACTGTATTAGAAAGGTATTTTAAGCTAATATATATCAAATCTCCTGCAATTCCTATCAATGAAGTCAATCAATCAATATGTGTGTTCTCTGATACCAAACATCTCAATAATTATCTAAAAAAATTAATCTAGCTAAATTTACTAACCTGGTTTAATAAAACACTATAAATATCTAAGTTCCCTCTTGAAAATATGGGAACTCGAAAATTCAACCATATATAATATATAAAAAATGTTTACATAAAGGGTAAAATTTTGTTATTAATTCAGTAGGTCGTTATGATGTTTAAATTCATTGATTGATTAATCAATTTCACATTGTCGTCATTTAATAATTTCAAATAATTTTAATTTATTGGTATAATAATTTTTATAGTTAGATATTTGACTCAACTTAAAGGAGGCCACCGGAAGAAGCAATCCTAAAAATGCAGAAATAGGTCAGATCTCATCTATTGTGGTTGAATTTTCGAGTTTCCACATTTTCAAGAGGAAACTTAGATATTTATAGTGTTTTCATTAAACCAGGTTAGTAAATTTAGCTAGATTAATTTTTTTTGATAATTATTGATTAGAGCTTTGTCTGTGGAATTGTTCATTAGCATACCTAGATGTTTGGTATCAGAGAACATACATATGACTTCATTTATAGGAATTGTAGGAGATATATATTAGCTTAAAATACATTTCTAATACAGTACAAAAAGAATAATCTTGTTATACAAGAATAAGTTAATATTTCAATAGAGCAGTACTATACTTGAGGAATAGTGAAACTAAGCAAATGTTGGAATAAATGTATTAATCTTGATATTAGTATAGTTTTCTTTCCGTGTGCGTTATTAATCGAACTAATAAACGTATAACGTAGCGAGAGAGGAAAAGAAGAAGAAAACTTGAACCCATTGCATCGCTCACTATCGTGATCGAGAAGTAGTAAATGTTAATAAAATAAATATCGTCTATATATAGATCGCTGTGTTAGCAAATATCCTGGAAGAGATAATAGCGAACACAAACCGGTAATTAAAAAGGCTTAAAAAATAATAATATCCTAGGCATCTGCTGGGACTGGTTCTGTAGCAAGTTAAATCACATTATTATTCGAAATTATCTGGTATTACACGAGTAAAAGCGATGTCTGCGAAGCAATTGCTAATATAATTCCTACCGACGTCGATATCAGGCAGCGCGGAAGGCATAGACTCACGCATGTTATCTGGAAACTATTTTCAAATATTTGCACTGGATTCCTGTAATGTGGTGGCAATCATTCCACAGTTATTTCTTTCTTGTTGATAAATAGTAAGTACACGGTGCGTTACTACAAGTGGCGTTAAACTTCAAGATCGTGCTGAACAGAATAAAATACCTACTTAAACGCTTTGACAATTTTTTAGCTGAAGTACGGCGGAAACTGTATCCATTAAAGCCGTTCGAATCATCCAAATTTAAAAATATTGCTATTCTGTATGGAATTTTGACAATTGTGATTTTGCCAATTACCTGGTTTGTAGATTTTCGTTTAGCATAAGTTACAAAAAATCTAGAATGACATGTTTTAGGGGACCTATGGTCCACATACTTTCTATACATATCCAAGACAGATACTCCCCTACAATCTCATTTGTTATTGTAAATGTCCTTTTGATATTAGTTTTTGAGTCAGATATTTGCACCACCAAAATATCGTCTTTATCACTGATATCCTCAAACACCATATTAACTAATTCATCTCTACAGCATGCCCCAGTAATTCCAAATATAAGCACGAACTGAAAAAGGAAAAATACAGTTATGACAACAACCTAAAATATCACTTAATTGTCATTTTTTATATACTTTCTAATAAAAAATGCTGCGTTACGTTTTTATTTATTATTCAACAATAACGATCAAGCTTGCCTTCATATGTAAGGAAGTTTGTTGATATCCTAATTTGAAAAAGTATTGGCTTTCTTGGTTTTATATCCAGCAGATTTCCTTTTTGATAAGGCTACTAATTTAGGAAATCGATATTGTCTTTAATTTGGAGTGTAGATCGCAACATGCTCTATTTGCTTCATAATGTTGAAGGCTTCAAATCGGCGCATTTTATGGAAAAGTAAAATAGGACCATTTCTTGTCATATTTTTCTTATTTGCCTAGTCTCCATCATACATTTAGAAGCTGGTACTCTTTTTCATATTTTTCATGAAACTTTAACGGAAATAGATTTAACGAAACCACATTTGCTTCTTCCAGAATATCTTGAGGAAATTCATCTTCACATTCCGAATACATTAATATAAACTTTTGGGAAGTTTGTTTACTTTGTAAACAAGAAGCAACCTTGGCAATGTTTCATGTACTTTGATTTTTAACAATATTTATTTATGTAAATACCTATTATGACATTTTGATCATATATATTGCACAGGAGCTAAATGCTATTTCCTCCAATGGATATTGATGCCCATCAAACTATCCGCGGAAGAAAATTATGCACTTTGCTCTCTTGTTATACAAATAGTTATATAATACAAATTTTAGAGATTTGTAACAAATAAACAAGTTTTACTGAATATCACGAAGCTGCTAGAATTTGTAAGTAATCTGTCTTTGTCAAGTTTTTGTCAATGATATGACATGTTCTTTCAATCTCAGAAACTGATCTACTACACACAACGTCAAAAATCTTGGACTCCCCCTCATTCTTGTTAAAGAAATCTTTTTGTCAGAAAAACCACAAACATTTATAAAAGTATATTGTTTTCTGAATCTTTTTTTGTGAAAAGAATATGTTCGATAAACTGAGTATTCAGAAAACCAGCAAATGTGTGACATTTTTGACAAAATTTACTAAACCAAAAAGAGGTAACAAAGCAAGTTCTCTACTTGACTAATAATCGGTATGACCTCCACCATGGTCTAATAGCATATTGACACTTCTGTGCATTGAGATAATCAAGCGGTTAATGATCTCTTACGGAATATTGTTCCATTCCTCTTCTGCCGTCACTACTAACTCATCTGCAGTCTGAAGTGGGGGAATATGATTATGAATGGCTCTAGCAACGAAATTCCACATGTTTTCAATAGGATTCATGTCAGGAGAGTTGGCTGGCCAATCTAATCTATTGATATGTCCTGCTTCGAGTGTCTCTTGAACCCTTCTTGCGCGATGTGGTCGAGCGTTGTCGCCCTCAAACACAAAATGTTCACCTAATTCATTAGGTAGGGGGTAGGTCATATTTTGAAGTATGCGAATTAATGGGGTGCGGCGGTTGAACATTATTCCACCCCAAAACATTTATACGGAGCAACTTCACTGGGAAAATGAAGTTGCCGTTGACGACCTGGTTCTCGCCAGAATCTTTGTCGATTGTCATCAGTAACCAAGCCCAATTCTGGTTTCGTCTGTAAATAAGACCCACCGCCATTGGCGTAAAAGCCAATCCCTATGCTCTCGCGCCCACTGAATACGGGCAGCACGATGCCTTGCAAGTAGAGTGGGGACCCGTAATGGTCTTCTAGCACGTTTTAGTTGCATTCAAATTTGAAACCTCCAGTTGCCTTAACTGCATATTACTTACTGCTTACATCTGTAAATGAAACGAGTTATTATGTAACTATATTTAGTTATTTGTTGCTACGTTTTTTTCCTATAGAATTCATATGTTATGTGCAGCACTTTTTTAAACATTGCTCTAGATATAACTAGTTAAATTACATTTGCAAATGAACTTATCGGTCGCTTCTGTAAATACAAGTTTTTTTTGTAACAGTATTTATTTATTTACTGCGACACTTTTTTTCCTAAAGACGAATTTATTAACAGCAGGACTATTTTTAAAAAAATCCTACGTTTCTATTAAAATTGAAGTATTTGCATTTTGGGGCCCACATAACCTTATTTGGCGCGTGATCGCCTTTGAGTTTAAAATGCTTGCTTTTGACACCATTACAACATAATGTTCAGAGACAGTATTTATGATACGCAACACTAAAAACGCCTTCCAAGTGCTGACCAAGTCTAGAGAACCGTCTTTTAAGTTAATAGTGTTAATTGCTTCTCATTTAGATAGCACCAGAGATAGGCCGCGTGCGAGGGCGCCCGTCTTCCATGCCCGAGAATAAATCTCATGCATATTATGTACGCGGCTGTTAATTCCCCAGTTGTAGATATGTACCACATTAGAAGATATTCGCCAAGGCCGCGGTACGTCAAGCCGTTTTTATTTCCACTTTTCGAGACGACACTTCATCAAGCCCGAGTTTACGACTACGTGCTAACCGGAGAAAGATAGTGAATGGTTGGATTCACAAACGCTGTAAGAGGAGATTCGATAATTTTTTTGCGGATTCTTTTTTATTTGAAGTTTCTATGCAGTATCATGACGATTTGATGTAGATAAATGTATGTTTGCTGCAACAAAGTTTACTGGACAGACTACAAGTTATATTAAATACAATACAAGGTAACAGATTTTATGCCACGGAGTGTATAATTGAAATCATATTTTATACACAGTCGGGCGTTAAATTGTATTATATAGTAATATTTTTCGGGCGATAAGTGTCACTTTAACACCCGAGGGCCTTATTAACGACATCGGGCGTTAATTACTGTAGTTAATAGTTATTATGCACTTTTCTTTAACTAGTGGTGTGTACTCTATTCTTATTGAAGGAAAATGTCATTTCGTGTATCACATTTTATGAAAAAAATAATAATAAATAAAAGCTACAAACAGTAACTTACAATTTACTTCTATAATATAAAATTCTCGTGTCACAGTGTTAGATGCCGTACTCCTCGGAAATGGCTTGACCGATTTTATTGAAATTTTATATGTATATTCGGTAGGTCTGAGAATCGGTCGTAATCTATTATTATTATTATTTATTTATTCCTTCTAAAAAAATATTACAATTTTACAGGAAGGGTTCTGTAATAGACAAGAGAAAAATAATTAATCTTATATCTAACTATACATACAAATTTTGAAAAAATCAAAACTTCAATATTGCAATTATATAATGTAAAAAAACAGAAATTATGAACAAAAACAAAAATTGAGAGAAAAAAAATTACTCGTTTAAAATAAAAGCACGAAGTTTAAGAATACCCATTACAAACATGCACATCATCTTAGCAGTTTTGGGACTAAGGTTATCAAGTAACTCAATTAAAGCATCAAGAGAAGTTAAGTTTCTTAGATCAGGTGTTTTAAGATGTTCATATATAGGACATTTAATATAAGAATATGTTCAAGTGTTTCCAACTCAAATGTATTACAAATAGTACATACTTCAGTAGGGTTAATAAAATAGGAAATACCATGAAATGCAAACTTTAAAAAATGCTTGTTCGAAAGTCGAATTTGAGCTATAATCCTTATAATATATATCGGTAAACGGAAAGTTAAATAATTTTTCGGACATCTGGTTATCCTAAAATACCTGTACAATATGGAGGATGTAGAAGTCGTTATGGTAGAGTAAATTCTCGTATGTAAGTAAAAAACTATTCATCCGTTGTTTGAGATTATTCGCGGTTAGGTTCGTCCACATATCATTTGTGCCTAAGGTAGGATAGCATTGTCTAATTTGTGACACCCAGTTAAATCTGGAGTCGATATTTGATAACTGTAGTTGGCGTAAGAAACATAGATAAGGATATCTCTTTTTGTCCATAACCAATATTTTATGCAGCCAATTAAGACAAGATTTCAGAATCTATTTTCCATAACCCTAAGTGATAGGGTGGTCCACTCCAAACATTTCTTTTTATTTTTGAACAAAATTTTTATTTTTATTTTTTATGATGTGGCATTAAAAATACATATCTACAACCCTTAATTTTCACCCTCTATCACAAACCCCTATTTTTAATAGCCATTTTAGTAATTTAATCATTTTTAACCCTGGTCTATAACTGATCGATCCCAAGGCCAAACCACAGCTTAAATAACAATTAGCTCACAGACTCTACGGCGGACCTTTGAAGTATTAAAACCAGAAAATTTGTTGTCTCTCTCTCGCTCAGGATAAAGGTCAGGACTGGATTAAAAATAGTTGTCTCAATTTAGAAAGTGTTTTAACTGCACTGTGTACCTACTTGAATTTCAAAACAGTTTTTTTTGTTTTACTAAAACATAGATATAGAAAATGTTACCTAATTTTGGGAGCTTGATTAATATAAATACCACACCTACGTGGATCCATTATTAACATAAAATGTACAATTACTTTTCAAAGTACGTATAGATAATTTATTAACATTACGTTGCTAATGACTAAAAAACAAAAAAACAAAAAAGTGAAATTTAATAAGCCACTTTTGTTTTTGAAATATTACATTATATATAAACAAAAAGTACAGAAAACATATTATTATGTGTTACAGCGCTATACCTACCTAAATAACAAGAATAAATTGTAGGTACTATCGTTTGCAATATTAATGACACTCACTAAAATGAATTTTACGATTTTTTTTGAACTATTCATATTGAAATCTGCTTGAAATTTTAACATTAGTTATTAGTTGTTTCAATTACCAAGAGAGATTTAATGAAATTTCTATTCAGAACTTCCAGAAGTTCAAAACTGTTTTAAGAGAGTGTCATTATTATTGCAAACGATTGTACATTACTGAATGTCCAAGATAGAGTTGACCAGTATTAAATCTCGAGAAATGTGGCAGATATAAAAAAGTTTTTATTATATAAAAGTTGTAGACATAAACTACAAACTGCTGAATAAATATTATGTACATGGTGTTATAAGACTGATAAAAATTTATTTTTAAAATGGAACACCTTTTTCTAACATACGAAATATAAATTAGTTTTACTTGAAATTGTTTAAAAATAAAATAAAATAACAGTATAAAAAACAAGAAAATCAACAAATAACAAAATACAGCACAAGTGCGCCAATAACGCAGTCGTAGAACGCATATTTTACAACCACACGTCCCTGTCGCTCGCGCCGTTATTTTATTGGCGAACGGTCGCCTTGTATGGATTAGGATCGAGCGGTATTATCCTTCACCATCTCTGTAGACCTGGGCGGCCTCGTAGAGGTGGGTTCCCTTCTCCGGTCAGCCTCGACCGCTGTTGCGGCCGATGCTGTCGGCTCGAGGAACCTCCTCCTGCCCTGGCTGACCCCGCCGGCAGGGGGCCTCTTCTGGCGCTCTTCGTGTCTTCTAGGTTCTTTCTTCGCCGGCCTTCCTAAACCCCGGGGTGGTCTTTGTTGGGAGTGGGTTTTTGTGAGTGGCTTGTAGCCATAGGATGCTCTTCTTCCCGAGCTTGTTACGGTTCGGGAGATGCGAGCGCTAGGTAAGGATAGGGTTTGGGTTTGGGTTGTCTATGTTCTCGTCTTCTTCTTGGTGGTCTTCTTGGTCTTGGTTTCTTCTTGTCCTGAAACAGAAAAGATTAGCGGGGGGGAGGGGGGTTGGTGTTTTGTCAGGTAGGAAGGTCAAGGAATTGGTGTTTTGGACGTTTGTGTTTGTCTGTCGGGGCGGGGGCGTAGTCGACGGCTTGCCTAAGCAGGGGGTTGTCGTGGTCTGTGGCTTTGTTAATGGTTTTGTGTGTGTGTGTGTATGGTATGTGTTAGGTCGGTGTAGTCTAGGTCTCGTTTTATGTCTGTGTTTCTGAAATACCAAGGCGCAGCGACGGCTGTGCGTAAGGCTATGTTTTCCACGGCCTGTAGTCTTTTTATGTGGCTTTTTGCTGCATAGCTCCATGCCGCGGAGCCGTACGTAAGCTGCGCTTGTAGCACCACCGCCCTGTCGCTATTAAAATGTTGTATCCTCAAATGGCGGCATGCGCGAAGGATCTGCGTGAGACATTCCCGCCATACGAGTCTGTGAGCTGATTGTTATTTAAGATGTGGCCAAATGATGTCCGTTTGTGGCTTAGATTTGAGCACACCATGTTTTTCACACGGACATTCAATGTGGCATGCTCTCGAGTTGGTAAACCATACAGTTTGTTTGTGTTGGCTAAAGATGGACTCACTAAAAATATCGTATACTCCATTGCACTAAGAGACTGATAATGTTTATTTTTTATTTGTCATAATTTGTGATAGAGACGTAATTTGAAATTTATAAGTTAAGATAATAAATGTACTGTTGAGTTTCTTAGTATTTGGCGCGTCTCCTGCAGTAGTGGAGAGGGGCAACTGTATACAGGAGGGGGTGGAATATGGTTCATTTCTATTTTGAGTTCGTTTTTTAATTTAGTGGGTTTAAGTATTTGAAGAAGCATACTCCACACTCCCGCCAACAATTATTAGCATATAGCAATTTGTATATAAAAAAATATTCCATTAATATTGTTTGCGCTAGAAATAGTGAAGTGAATTTATTCATTAAATAGTAAAGCTAAACTGTTGTTTTACTACAAGTTGGATTGAGACTTCTAAGGAAGTTTTTTAAGAGAAAAATTAAGGGTTGTGTAAACCAGCAGTAATCAAAATACAACCCCACCGCAACATGTACAATGAATTCAAAAAATTAATGTTTCTTGTTTTGTTATTCTTATAGGCCGTTATTATTCACAGTGCTCCATTCCTCTTTTAGTCATATACCACATCTCCACACACTTACAATAAGTTAGTTATTTTTTATTTAACTACCAAAATATTCACTAGAAATAATTCATATGGCAAAACAACGTTTGCCGGGTCACCTAGTATTTAATATAAATATGAATTACATTTTTATGTTTACAATACAATTAACGGAATTATTTATAAAAATATTAGATAAAAATTTGTGGTGTCTATTTCTGCTTTTCTACAGGACTATTTTCATATTATTATGTAGACACCATTACAACAACTGCACAATCTATTGGAATAATAATGAGCTCCCTCAAATCAGTTTTGAACTATCAATAGATTATATGCGTACCTTTTATGCTCAAGTTTTAAAAGGGTTCGTCTGGTTCACAGCGAGGATCTATGGAGTGCAACCAAAAGTGGATATGTTTCACTGTGTGGGAAAATACTACGGTCTTTCAGGCTGAAGTATTTGTTACTTATGCTTGTGTTCGAGAGGATATGCAATTAACGGGATAACCTGCTTTTTTGTTACACCCTGTACATGCACATAATCGGTACGATAATAACATAAGTAAAGTATTACTACCCTCTTATCTATCTTAGACTTTAATAATCTATATTCTAGATAGCCATATCGTGCACCGTAATTCTAAATTTTCTGCAACTGCATACGTAATGCTACAAAATTGATTTTGTTATAGGTATGCAACAGCTACATTTTTATCAGGGCCATCGGTACATTCGAGGCGTAAATTTTCAAAGCCATAAATATATACAATTGTTTTGTGCGGGTTCAGTCGAGTTGAATACCACCGAAGTACCGTAATATCATGATTAAGATATTGAATGAGAAATGCGCCGAGATATAATCAATTATAACCTACGTATACAATATGCTCAAATGATCTACGGGGTGTGTCACGTAATTTGAGTGTCCATTTATTTTGCACACTGAATCTACAACATCAAGACAATACCTTTGGTTTATTTAATTTGGCTTTAGATCCATAAAATTATATGAAAAATATGTAAAAAGTGAAATTACAGGATGAATTATACTATAATATGGCATACGAACAACACCTATCATAGCAATGGAGGTGATGCTATGTCTACCATATTTGGATGTGGAGAAGTTAGAGTCCTTCTGCAATGAATTACTGACAATATTTTCTCCCCAGCATTTGGCAGGCCATACACCACAGTGCTCACCACAGAATTAACAGCTACCTAAAATTGCCAGTATGCATACAAGAGATACATCCATCAGAATCTACACAGACAGTAAGTATACAATCACTACTGATCTTGTGTAATTATAATATAATGACTAGATTAGCACGGCAATGCTATCAGGCACTGGTAGCAGCCTCGATCGCCAACAGCATATCTATATGCTGGGTCAAGGAACACGAACGGTGTAATGGCAATATAGATGCTAGTCAGAAGTGTGTCGGGCTTCAATATTTTTTTATATTCGCTGTCTGGCCAGCAACTGGCGAAATAGTTGTCAATTGCGCAGTTACACAATCAATTGGCTACCATCAATTGCATCCATTAATACGCTTCAATCAAACTTCATCAGTTTCTGTCATTCTATTGACAATCGCGTCAATCACTTCAATTTTATTGATCGCTTCCGGGCTTCTTTAAGGGCTCACAGAATACCCTTGTAAGGATATAGCCAAAAAGTACCTGGCTAAGTCTAGGACAAACCTTCGTCTAGTGGTACGTATTGCAAATGGACACTGTTGGCTAAAGAAACACATTTAGCATATTAGGAAGCGTGAAATACTTCTTTGTAGAGGTTGCGAAAAGGAAGGCAGTTTTATGCACTATGTAAGTTCCAGACCATCACTCCGTCTCGTCAACAAGATAAACCGTATTGGAAGAACGATGGCTTCCTGTAGTCTATATTAGAGAGATCTTCCTGAGCAATGTCATCAACATTCTCTATAATAGTTTGGTTAACGGCTCAGGTGGTCTGATCTCCTAATGGGGGGAAGTAAAGGGGCTCCATTGGGCTAAGTGCTGTAGCTAAGCTACCATACTCTCCCACAACTTCAGAATCCAGAACTTTAACTAACTAATTACTTAAATATGTTTAAGATATGCATTTTACTACTAAAACTAATTATACTTATGGTAAAATTTTCATCAGCATATTATTATTTATGTTATTTTATCCAAATGATAATAAACGAACCATATTATTGTTGCTCGATAACAAATGCACATAGTGCGATTCACTAAGAACTAGAATATTTTTTAATAGCAGCCTCCTTGCTAAACATGTTAAATCAATTACATTGATATTGTAGATATTTCAGCTGCAATTTTTTAGAATCATTTTTTTAGAACATCTTTTAAAATTTGTTTTAATCAAAAGCATGATCACCTAGTCTTTCCAGTGTCGGATAAACCTCCAGCTTTTTATATTTCCATTAAAAAAATATCAGGATGCAAACCTATTAAGTAAAATCGATTGGTCAAATCCTTTTTCTAAACAAAAGTTATCAGTTTTTGAAAATAAGATCATGACTAACTTGATGATTTTCATAAAGTGGATACCAAACAAGGGAGGAGTACTCAAGTTTAGATCTAATAAAAAATAATTAACGTGTTTAAATGCTACTTTATAAGAAAATATTTAACAATTTTTAGTTATGAAACCATACCTATACGTAATACGATCTGACAAGCCTCAACGTTCTGTTGTTACTTTACAACACATGATTTGCACTTACAAAACTTTACAGAAAAAAAATCATAAATTAACATGTAAATAAAATGTAAAAAATAATGGCAATAATCAGAAATTAGTCTATCACTTTCTAAAAGAAAACTCAATGTTAAGAATATATGGAATTTAGGACTAGATCTGAGCACATATAGCCAATTTAGGAGGTATTTGCAAAACCAGTATATTGGAACAATTAAGACCATTAGACATGCAGCAGCAGAAATGATTGTATTTATTTACTTTTAAACATAGG
Source organism: Monochamus saltuarius (assembly GCA_025584915.1). NCBI lineage: Eukaryota > Metazoa > Arthropoda > Insecta > Coleoptera > Cerambycidae > Monochamus > Monochamus saltuarius. The sequence continues at coordinate 29,982,049 of CM046721.1, forward strand.
ACATAATCACACATAATGTTTAAAGATGTTTAAAGTTGAGTTAAAAGCACCTGATTATTTTGGAGTAAAGTAGTCCAACTAGCAATTTGGTATTTCATAACAGCTACAAAAATGTTTATATTTTATAAAACAGCATAAGTCACAAAAACATTGTAAGAATGTTTAAACAGCAACTATACAACCAAAAATTGGCACCATATTATGAAGCACTTTAGTCGCCTTGATATTATAGAAAGCAACAAATCAACTAATAATTTGTAATATAAGTATGTAATAATATAACTAATAATATATTTGGTTGTAAAAACCAAATCAAATTAAATCATTTATTGGTGACCATACATTAAAATGTTTACACAACTCAAAAAAGAGAAGCAATGAAAGATACATATGAATAACACTAAAATAACATTCACAACAAGTAAAATAACATTGATCATTATAAAAATGACATAATAATATAAAATTACAAAAACAGCAAATAAGTTAAAATTAAAAACATAAAAGACATATCTAAAAACTGGTCGGCAAAGTAGTCATTAAAATCATAAAACGCTTTTCTTTAAGATATTTTCTAATTCTGAATTTAAAACAATTTAGATCTAGGGACTGAATCTCAATTGGAAGTTTATTAAAAAATTTAATACCAAAATAATTTGTGCCATTTCTGGATTTCGCTAATCGAAGAAAGTTTGGCCTGATATTATGTCTTTCTCTAGTATGGTGAGAATGAAGTCTCCTGTCGAGCAAATATGTGTTGATTATTTTTAATGTAAATGAGGCCTCATGAATATATATCGACGGCAGTGTAAGAACATTTAGATGTTTGAAATGCTCACGACAATCATCTCTGTACCAAAAAATGTTTCACTGTCAGAAGAATAGCCCCAGTCATGGTGGCATGAAAAATACCACAATATGCGGACATAAAGCACGGCATTAGAGACTACACAATTCAAGTTACGTAGTAGAAAAATATTTTTAGATAAACGTGTAGATAAATTGTTGACATGATTTTCCCAACTTAATTTAGTGTCGAGGTGAACTCCAAGAAATTTAACATCGTTTAAGTTATCTGTAGTATTTATATGGCGAAGTGTAAAGAGCAAAGATTGAGTTTTGTCAGTATTTAAATTTAATCTGTTAGTAATAAACCAGTCCCCTAACGGCGACTGCGCATCTACGGAATCCTCTTCGAGTTTTGTTAAATCGCTATTAGACTTTAAAGCGGTGGTATCATCAGCGAATAAAATAAAATCGGTAGTTATGTCACAATTTGGGAAATTATGAATGTAGATAAGAAATAGAATAGGGCCCAATACTGAGCCTTAGGAAACTCCATGAAGTATTTCTGTTTGGTTTGCTGAACAAGAATTATAAAAAACATACTGAGTTCTGTTGGATAGGAAAGACTCAATAAGGGACACACTATTGTCATCAAAATTGTAAAATTTTAGCTTATTTAAAAGGATTCCGTGCGACACACCGTCGAATGCCTTTCTCAGATTATAAAAGCTTCCACTGACAACATTGTTTGAAAAAAAAAAGTTGTTGATCTTTTGTTCCTTAAACCGTATTGTCTAGAGTGGAATAAATTATTATGTTCAACATAATCTACAATTTGCATTATTAAGGTAGTTTCGAAAACCTTAGCCAGAACGGGAACAAGGGATATAGATCGATTGTTGGAAACATCATCTTTCACACCTTTTTGCCACCAACTTTAAATGACAAGGAAGCTAATTGAGCAATTTTTATGAAACACTGGAAATTATGATTTTATAAAAAAAAAATATCAAAACAGGGCCGCATCGTAATGTTAAATAATATATGAAGGCATTTAAAACCATGGATTTTTCATATTTCCAAAACATTTAAATGAGACAATGACTATGAAAGCTGAAGAATGAGATGAAACTAGACTTCTATAGTTTGCTATGACACAAACAAAACAAACAAATATTTTGTCGTTTATTTATGAAATGGTTTGTCAATGTAATTTTGCGTCAATAAAAACGTTTTTCTGTTGTAATTGTTATATTACTATTTTTGTTTTAAAAATTTATAATATTATTACATAATAACCATATTACAGTGTATAATTCAACTATTTGCTCTTAGGAATAAAATTGTCGGCAAATATGGTTTAACATAATAGATTTATTTATTTAATTTTTTTATAGAGCTGTTAGAAATACTACGGAACATTACTAAAAAATAATTATAAAATTTATTATTATTTATTTAGTGTCATTAGCTAAAATGTTTTATAAGCTTGTCACATAAATGTTTATTAAATAGCCACAGATTTGCCTTATAAGCTGTTTTATTATTTAGCTGTCAAAACGTTCTTGTGATAAATTTAATAATTATAATATAAAATAAATATAAAAATGGTACTTGCCGCTATAATAAAATAAAACAAATATGTATTTCGAAAGCAATAATTATACGGCAATAAAACATAATTGTCATATAACCTTAAAATTATAAAATTGTTTGGCTGGTTGTGAGATTTGATATATTATTATACGCCATTTTCCTCTAGGTGGTATAACTGGAAGCAGCAAAATCATGTAAAGAGGTATTTTAATTCTTTATTTATTTATCTATTTATTTATTTACTCTTAAAATATCTAACGGGTATAACTCACTTAAATGGTAAGTAGTTTAATTAGAAAATTGCAATAAGAAAACAAACTAAAAAAATGCCTACATATTAAAAATCGATTGTATAAAATAAATATAAGTAGTATAAAAGTCTATATAGAGTACCTATATAATAAAATTTTTAAAATAAAAACAGTTTAAAATCTAGTAAAAATAAAAAATAATGAACCTGAAAATTAAATTGTCAACTAATATAAAAATAAAAGAATTAAAAAATAAATAAAAACAAACAAGAATATACATATGCACCTATTGAAAATATATTTTTATATCACGCACACCACAAAAGTTAATGTCGAAATCCTCCATATTGTTGCTACTGTTCAGCATTTGATACAACGGCGACTTCAACAACATATTTGTACGGACAAAGGGTAACATAAACACATCACAATTCCTAGAATTCAAGAGGGAACTCTTATATCATAAAATACTACTATGCATTATACGTCTACTGGCAAGACTTTATAGATTCAAACGGGCACAAAACAATTCTTGTGGAGTACCTCGAGTAGGATAAACTCCATCTAAGAGAAATACGTTAAACCAATCCCAAACTCCTGTATGCATTCTATTGACATTACGTCCGCAAGTCGATTTCCAATATTATTCGTGTAGATTAACTTATCAATCACCTTTATTCTCTTGATCTACGAATCATGAAGACATCAAACATTTTTTCGCAGTTACTTCTAGATACTACCTACTACTTAAGTTGGTCACCATGTATCCGATCTATATGCATTATATTCTTATTCTAATGCCTATCGTAATCATATCTGATTTCCGTCAATCAATTTTAATATTCATATTATTTGGAACAGGGTCAATGTCTCGCAATTTCGATACGTCGCTAAAAGGCCACCACTGTCACGGTCGGTCTATCGTAAAAAATCAATTTTGTGCCTTCTTGCCGGACCCAAGCCACTGATTTTAAGATGAATGAGCTGTTCTTCGAGAAGCAACCATAATTTATGTGCCGAATCGGTTAATAAATTATAATCCTTATGCAACGTTTTAGAAATTGGGGACGCACCAGTTGCGTAATAGATTTGCATAAAAGTCAAGTGACCATATGACACGTATGAGAGGTATTTGGTTTTATATACAGGTTGGTTTATTAAAAATTGCCTTTCTCTAAATTAGGAAATAGACATGAATGTGTCCACCAACATTTTATGGATTGGCGCAAATTAAGTTGTATGCAGAAGATGTATGGGTGGTGTATTTCTCAAATTTAGCAAACAAAATGAAGCCGTCAACGTTTTGCTCACAATATTCCATGTTGCGGTCGTCGTTGGATTGATATAAGTAAATATTCAAAGTTACGTGCTTTTGTCAAGAGTCAAAAAGAGAGATATGTACCGAAAAATCGCGTATATTTACAAATTATTGCTTTTGGAATAGTGCACCTGATAATTTAAATTTGATGATGAGTAGGTGAGATATAAGTGGTCTGCTACTTCCTGCTCGGCCTAACCGCCTCAATTTGCAGGAAGCGACCTACATTGCAGCAGGTACAATGGATTGCAATAATAATGACACTATCTTAAAACAGTCTTTGAACTTCAATTAAATCTCTGTTGGTGAGTGATACAACTAATAACTAATGTTAAAAATGTATAGTAGATTTCATTCCGAATACGTCAGAAGTTAAAAAAAAATACAAAATTCATTTTAATGATTGTCATCATTATTCTAAACGATTGTATTGAACTGTAGACTTATCGCCCTGGGCGACGGGCCATTAAATCTATAAATGATAGGAAACAACTACTCCGCGGACTAATGCCCCGACCGGTATTGCAGTATCTGTGTGAACAGCCAAGAACTCTTGTCGGCCACGCCACCAGACATAGATCGCTTTCGAGCTTGTTAGCCCTCATCAGCGTGCCATAGATGAGATGACCGACAATTGAACTGGCTCATATGTGTTTTCACATATTAATCGAGTGCAGGTGAGATATAATCATAATTTACAGATTTAATAGCGCGTCGCCCAGGACAAGATGTCTGCGGTTAAGTACCTGCTGCAATGTAGGTCGCTTCCTGCAACTCGAGCCGCTTAGGCCGGGCAGGAAGAAGCAAACCACTTATATCTCACTTGCACTCGATTTATATGTGAACATACATATGAAGAAACAGCCACTTCAATTGTCGGTCATGTCACCTATGGCATGCTGATGAGGGCTAGTCCGCGGAGTAGTTGTTTCCTGCAGTGCCATTTATATATATACAGAGTAATTTGTAAAACATATTGAATGGTCACGAATAATAATTAAAATATTGACATAAATAAAATGCCATAGATTGTAAACAAAACCACGTGGCCGAAAAACGCGATATCATTGGTGTGACGTTACACGCCATTAAGCGCTGTTTGTTTCTGTGCAGGCTACAGTGTTTAGCTCCTAGGATTAAAATTGAATACTTTTGTTGCCAAGATACTATTTTCTTTCTCATTAAGGGCGCCGTATTCCTGAAAAAGTGTTTTCTACAAATATAAATAATTTTAGACATTTAAGAACTGAATAATATAGAGCTTAGCAAATAACAAGGATGTTATTTCATGCCACCTGCAAATATTCAAAGGTACCGAAGTAAAATCAATATTTAACATCAGAAAGCGATCTATCCAATGAATTTTTAGGTACTGAAATCTTTCAAAATATGTATTTTCCTGAATTCAACTATAGATGTAAACATTGTTATAACATAAACTTACATAGTTCTGCATATAAGATTGTTCACTTTTGTTTATAAGTATGTGAAAATAATTGTTAAAATGTGGGGTTAGAATAGCGAAATTATGTGTGTCATATAAATGCATTTTAAAAGTTATTACATTATTTGAGGAAGTTTAAATAGTAAAAGTGGATAAACAAAACATCAATAATTCTCTTTTGATATTACTTTTGCTCTACGAGTTTTATTTTTCGAGATTTCAATACCTAAAAACACCACAAATTTGATCATTTTACGGCGAGAGATACGGGCACCTTAAGGAAAATGTCAACCTTAGAGACTCCTGACAGCCAAAAATGTCATAATTTTATGAAGGTTAGAGAAGAAAATAATAGGGCACTCCAACGAACTGTCAAATCAGTAAAAAATGGCGGCTGTAGGACAAACAAACCAACTTGACATATGACAAGCAGAAATTTGTGTTTTGTGAAGAACTGTATGTTTTGCTCATCTTTTAAACCTAATTCGGATAATTCAGACTATTATAATGGTTTTGTTTTGTTGTGTTTTCAATTGTGGGAGTAGAGGACAGCGAGATCAAGTTAGATTTTTAGGATTCCTGCTGCATTGAATTATAAACATAGAACTGATCTCAATATGCTCTCTCATATAAAACGGCAAATGTGGCTTAGTGCAATAAAACGGCTAGACCTAATTCAAGAAAAAATTAAATACAGTGTCGTTTGATCAAAACAATTTGTATCGGGTTAGTTAATAAAAAGCTATATACAACAATTTAAAAGCAGATATTTCAGGTAAACTGGCTGCTTTAACAGATAACTTACATCTTGATTGGATTCCTACAATGCATTTGGGTTATAAAATTACCACTGCAACGTTGTCAGAGACCAAGATGGGTAGATATAAACGAAAATGTAATGTTGTGCTGGTGTGGTGTTTTTTGAAGTTTTAAATATCTGCAATATTTATATGTAAAAGCCTACTACCTACCTATGCAGGCCCCTCTTTTTTCCATTGGGCACTCTGGGCAAGTGCCCAAGGCCTTGCGATTGATGGGGCCCCGAAGTTCCTGCCAGATCAGCAACTTTTTCATATCTCATATTAGGAAGTGTAATATGAGCCTATTTCTCATATATTTTCATTATGATAAGAAAAAGTTGGTATATATTTTAGGTAAAACGTCCTAGTTGCTGAACATTCGTAAAATTATTAATATTATTCTCAGTATTCACTGCACTTCGGTATATCTACAAATTTTTTCTTTCAAATGGGCCGAGCAAAGAAATAGTTGACTAATCAAAAATGGACTTGGTACATTAAATTTTGATTTTCCCTGCTGCTAATGTTTTTTATTGTGCCGTAACAGACTTTAAATTATTATTGCAATGCCACAACTATTTAAAATATCTTAAAACCAATTGATTATTAAAAATATTTACTATTTATCTATGTACCCAATTTTTTAGAATCGTAGAGGTGGTAACCCTAATTGTATTTATAACTTATTTTTAATATTTTTATTAAATATATTTTAGATTTTTCTATCAAATGGACTTTTATTATTTATAATTTTTGTCAAATGTGAATTAGAAACAGTGGCATTTTTAAGAATTTCAAGCCCCGCAGAATTTTTATAACAAAATAAATTCTGCCATGTATCTATGCACAAATATAATTGTTAAAATTAAACTACGTACCTCCGTACTAGTTTACTAATTAATTAATTAATTATATCTGTCAATATTGTTATCAATATTTTTTTATTAGTATGCTCCAGGGCCCTGAATTGCTAGGGCTGGCGGGAGTGTAATTATGCTACTGGTTGGAGAAAAAAAAGAACTTAGGTACTTATCTATTTATAAATAATATATTTAAAACATTTGTACATTTTATCAACAATTAATTCCTGAAATGTAGGTAGGTATATAAGAAAAATATATATACAGGGTGAGTCAAGTTTAAATAGTCAAACTTTAGGAATAAATTCTTTACACAATTTCAAGTAGAAATTGTAAATAGAACATACTTTTATCCTGCTTTACAAAAGATACAATGATGATCAAGTTCAAGGAGACAAATTATAACCAGCTAATGCAAACAGTACTTCTGACAATTAATTTTAGGTTTTCTACTTTTACATTAGGAAGTGGTTGTTGTAAGGCCAGCCTGCCTGTGTAGGTATTTTATGTCCTACCTATTTGTTTGATTTTATCATTCACTGTACAATTGTTATAAAAACATTTCTATGGATTTTTTTACCAGAGCCTTTTAAGTAGTAAATAATCGGGCATTCTATATATCGCATGTTTCTTTACCTGTTCAGTGGCATACCAAATATATTTCTCAAAAGGTGTTACAGACCTCACATTTACGTCACTGATTATAATTTGATTCCGGTTTTTAGTTAATGACATAATCCATCCTAAATAAGTACCTACAAAATATAATACGTGTAAATTTGATTTTTTCCCATAACTTTTCGTAAGAAGTTGAAGTTTGACTATTTATACTTGACTCATCTTATATAGTATTTTACTTCTAATCACATTGGAACAATTGGAGGACAGAGACTGATTAATGCACAGCACACAAATACTATCTTGTCAAAAATTGGTTCATCACCTCCCATACATAATATAAATATTGGTGCGACGTCATTTAATATTGAAATTTTTTGTCTTAACATACCTATAATACGCTCAACGTGAATTCTACAATGAGCTATTGCTCGAGTTTTTTCCAATTCTATAGGATGTAACTGTGTTGCTCCTCTTGTGAATGCTGGTAATTTTACATTGGCTCCAAATAATTGCACAAATTCTTTAATAAAAAATCCTCTGTCTGCCATTATAGCATTACCAGGAAGTAAATTGTTTTAAAAGTGTTGAATTTTCTGTGATAGTTTTGTCTGAAACTGTACATATCAACATAGGAAAAGCGCCAAAAAAAGGTTGCTGATCTGGAAGGAACCATCAATCGCAAAGTCTTGGGCACTTGCCCAGAGTGCCCAATGGAAAAGAGGGGCCTGCATAGGTAGGTATATATTACTTTTACATATAAATATTGCAGATATTTAAAACTTCAAAAAACATTACCACACCAGCACAACACTACATTTTCGTTTATATCTACACATCTTGGTCTCTGACAACGTTGCAGTGGTAATTTTATAACCCAAATGCATTGTAGGAATCCAATCAAGATGTAAGTTATCTGTTAAAGCAGCCAGTTTACCTGAAATATCTGCTTTTAAATTGTTGTATATAGCTTTTTATTAACTAACCCGATACAAATTGTTTTGATCAAACGACACTGTATTTAATTTTTTCTTGAATTAGGTCTAGCCGTTTTATTGCACTAAGCCACATTTGCCGTTTTATATGAGAGAGTTTATTGAGATCATCTATGTTTATAATTCAATGCAGCAGGAATCCTAAAAATCTAACTTGATTTCGCTGTCCTCTACTCCCACAATTGAAAACACAACAAAACAAAACCATTATAATAGTCTGAATTATCCGAATTAGGTTTAAAAGATGAGCAAAACACACAGTTCTTCACAAAAGCACAAATTTCTGCTCGTCATATGTCAAGTTGGTTTGTTTGTCCTACAGCCGCCATTTTTTACTGATTTGACAGTTCGTTGGAGTGCTCTATTGATGCCTGCTTTTGTTCATCGCCGGTAAAAATGGCTAATTTTGCGTATATATAGCGATTAAAGAAAGTGTATTTTTGACAGTTGAACAAAAAAGTAGGTATACCTACTTTTACTGAGTTTGTAGAAAGAAAACGTTATGTTACCATAAAATGAAATATTACAATCTCTTACAAACGATTTCATTGTTTGGGATATCTGAAATGTTCATTGATAAGTTGTTTTTATTAATTTTCCCACCTGCAATAACAAATGTTCGGCAGCAGCTGATTGAGTATACTTTCTATTTCTGTGGACAACATTTACTAATTGCTAGTTTTCCGTAAATAGTTTAGGATCTTAAAAAAAGTTTTATGGTTGATAAAACTTTTTATTAATCGATATTGTATTTTCAAGTCACCAATTTAAAACGAAATTATTGATTTAGCTATTTATTAAAATACCTCATATTTTTATGAACTTACCGCAAATGTTGACAAAATTTTAAATTGAAACATTAAGTTGTACAAATAGTATTTAAAATGAAAAAACTTTAACAGCAAATTTTAAAAGCTACAATTACTAGGTCAGTTCACTCTCACTGTTTAATTTGATTTAGAAATCAAACTATTTCACAATAATCTATCTAAAGTCCTTGATCTTGAAGCAACAATTGAATTTCACACAATGGGAACGCATTTCACTGAAAAGGGTCGTGCACGAGCTGTAACAGCTTTCGAGGTGAAAAATTTAGTTTGAGACGTAATTGAAGCATTCATATCTTGAATCTAAATTCGTATGTTGGCAAGAGTAGGTGTTAGAAGGCAAAGAATGATTGCTCACGATCGAAATCCTTCGTGAAAATGAGCTTTGTCGTACCAGAGACAGGTAACTGCTGGTAACATAATATACGAGTGTAAAGGTAATTTGTTGAGTTTGGAATTAGCTATACAGGCTGATTCAGAACTTATCAAATAACAATTTGAATGTACAGAGGACTCTTTACAATTTTGTAAAAAAAACTAAAAAAAAATTGTTTGAAAATGATTAAAAAATACTCTGGTCCACTGTAAATCCTGACCTGCCGCAAGGCAAAGCATGCAGTCAGTTACCGATACGGCGGCAAAGTGTAATAAAAAATGAACGCACAAAAAATTTAAAGAATTTCCCAAGGAAAGAAATAAATAAAATTTTATCAGCAAATTTAACTGGTTTTGCCACAATTGTTATTAATTAATTAAAAATTAATTTGTGGTTTTAATTAATAAGATAATTTGACATACCTGATGTTGCAACTGTTCAAAATTTCATTCACCGATTTGTAAACACATTTGGGCCCCAGTGGCGGCTCGTCGTATGAAGCAACTGAGGCCGGCCCTCACTGTATATTTTAATACCCCATAATTTCCAATTACCTATTACATTTATCAAAAATCACTATAACGGAATAAAATAATTATTGCTTCAATTGTAGCCCTCGTAAGTTCTAAATAACGTTTCAATATTCCGCCGTTTCTATCAGAACGGGGAGTCACGAATCATCCGCCAATACCACCACAGTGAAGCACAATTTGCCGAGCCTCAAATTTCTGCATACATGCCGCTTCCCCTACCGTGCGATAGGGTCGAAGTCGATGTTTTCCTTCCCAATTTGAGGCCCGATTTCTGGTGCCTCTAATTCTCTCTCACTCTATTTTCCGGCAAATTGGACGACATATAATGTGTGTAACGCAATTAACCGATTGTGAGTGTTAATACGTTTAATTGTATTTTGAATTTCCAATGGTTGATTATGATTTCTTATATATTCTCAAAATTAGGTGATTAGATTTTAAGGACAAGGTAAGTATTAATTTAAAGGAAATAAAAATTAACTTCATTACCGGGTAATAATACATTTAACAAACCTAATATAAATATATCGTATTATGGATTGGCTTATCGATAGGTAATAATGAATCTCTCTCACGATATTTAGATTTTTAAAACAAGATATTTAATTTGCAATTTGACCAAGATATACAACGAAATTTTAGCGTGCACAGATTTACTTTTCCAAATTCTGCAAGTTATACATTTAAATGTAAACTACTGGTCTAAACAAATTAAAATCGCTAATCAAAGAATTTCTGAATTAAGAGACGAAGAAAATTTTAAAAATATTTTTGATAATAATTACTAAATTAGGAGTAAAACGGGGTAAAAGTTGCGACAAATTAGAAATAATTTCGAGCTATAAAATGCTATACTACGAAATTATAGATTGCATTTACCTTCAACTAAGTATTCATTTTGGAAATTTACGCAATTTAAATTTCCTTACTTTAGTAGATTCCTCAAAAATTCCGAATATGTAAAATTGTTTAAATGTTTACTACAAATTATTCAAAACGTTGGAAAAAAAAAGTTTATATTTTGTACAGAGACGAACAATTTTGTAGTTCAAGTTCAAAAATCGGTAAAAATATACAAGGAATTCGAAAGCATACAAATTATTCTGCAACAAAACAAGTGTTTCAATTTTATGAAGACATAAATATATTTGCAAATTTAAAAGGCAGTCGAGTAGTTGTTTTATATAAAATGAGTGTTTAAAAATATTTTGTTAAAAGTGGAAGCAAACGAAAACGAAAATCTGGCAACCTTGTTTTATATGTGGGAATAGATAAGTAGGCTGTCTACTTTGAAAATTTGTTTTTAGGTCTTTTCATATTTTTTAGTATATATTTTTTAATTATTAGATAAATGTATTTTTTTTCTATTGTAATATTGTATAAAATTCGAAATTCTGATGTCATTTAACTTTTAATTTATGATTGATATGGCAACGTTATTTCCATTAATTATTTGAAAATAGGTTGGGCTTCACTTCTAGCAGGTACCACGAGCCGCTTCTGCTGGGCCCGTCTTATCTAGTTTTTACGAACTAATACTAATGTATCTGGTTCTTGTTCGTTTTGAACTCGTAAGTTACTGGCAGCAGCTATGATACGTTCGCGCAAATCATCACTTGTGTTCACTTTGGTGCTTTACGATTATTTTTTAAATATCGCCACAAAGAAGTCCAAAGGATTTAAGTCAGGAGATAATGGCGGCCATCCCTGTCTAAAAATTTAAGGAAAAACGTTGTTGAAAATGATCCTGGTGAATCGTGTGCGGATTGTCAAAATCCCAAACATGAGTATTATGAATGTTAAACATCCAATGCCCTATAACAACGGTAAAGCCGGTATTTTCACCTTCCATTAAAGTTGCCGATAAATTTAATCTGTTGTTTAACATCAAATTGAATCTTTTCATCACTTGGTAACCGTAACCGGCAAATAAAATAGTGTTATTTGGAATTTAAGTTAATTGTTTTTTTTTAGCTGAAGACTTATCAACCCCTATAAAATTTAAATAAAAGTTGACATTTATCGTCAGTGACATGTAATAATAATTCATTAGTGGACTAAATTTTCAAAATTGTTTTTCATTTTGCATAATTGCTTTACGTACAATGAATATAAATACAGATAAATTTGAAGAACTGAACAATTAATTTGATGATTTATTCGATATTTTGTTAATGAAATATCGTACTTATATAAAATTTTTGAACGAAGTAGAGTTTTTATAATGTTTTATTAAGATCAATTGTGGGGGACGTCATTTTATCAATAATTGTAGATGCTACAGAGAATAGAACTCAAAGGTAAATGAATATAATTATTATAAAAATTACATATGTTTTCCTCTCTCAATTAAATGTCGTGAGAATATAAGAAAACTGTCTAATCGGCGTACCTACTGCTCTTCAAATGAACAAGAATATACCCTCAGCTACTTGAGTGAAGTTAGATGCAAGTCTATTAAAACCAGTCTATTAACCTTCAGTTAACTATTTGGACCATAACATAAAATGAAAAGAACTGCGGATAATTTTATTTTGATGATAGTTATCAGCAACTTTATCAGAAGGTGAAAGTACCGGCCCTTAATCTGTAACTAACATGTCAGCTGTTAATCTCAGATTTTGAACATATTGTTGCAACAACCATTCACAAAAATAATAATAATAATAATAATAGTGTTTAATAGTCCAACAGGAACAAAATCCCAATTACAGAACCATAATAGAAATTATTTAAATACATAAAAGTTCCTAAAATAAAGTTAAAACAACAAAACTAGTCTAACACACAAAAATAAATGTATAGGTAAGATAAGTAAAAAATATAAAAGTATGAAAAAGTACTGTTAAAAACATGATCTAGCAATAAAAACACAACAATAAGTAGTTGTCAAAAATATTAAACATAAATAAGTAACTAAGTATGAGAAAAAATTATAACTGCACGTCATGGGCAATCCTTAACAGCTGGTTTAAACTGACATTATTAATATCACAAATATAAATTAAAATTGGATGTCATATTGTATACAGGAGACTTTAACATGAGATTAGTTCTAGCAGATTGGCAGTAAAACGTCATATGAGATCTAATCGAAGGATGTGGCACCAAAAAATTAAGTTGTGATAGAATATATGGAGAGTCAATTGAATTGTGCAAGAGATTGTATAGAAATCTGATAGAGTATATAAATCTCCTTTTCTTTAAAGAATGAAGATTAAACCTAGATATTAATAAGTTGTCATCAATTCCTTGTGCCGGATAAACACCATCACATTTAAATGAAAGATATTTAAGAAATTTTCTCTGGACAGATTCAATATTATTGATATAACAGGTGTAATATGGATTCCAAACTAAAGAACAGTATTCCAGCTTGGATCTTACAAAAGCATAATATAATAATTTTAATGTATTCGGTTTCTAAATGATTTACTATTTCTAATAATAAATCCTAATGCTTTTGGTATTAATGCTTGGACACGCTGTATATTGTACGGATATACTTGAGCCTCGTGTATGAGGCGTGGCTGTTGATTGGGTTATTTTTTGTACTTGTTGGGCGATTTGCTTGGTACTTATTAGGGGAATCTCTTCAATACTATCTAAAATGTGTTACTGAGCTGCTGTAATATGCCGTAGATGCCTTGTACCTCCATCCACCATCCCTTCCACGATTCTGTTGTAAACTTCCCATGCCACACTCGCTTTGCACTACTGCGGTAAAAGTAGCTGCATTTGGCACACGTCTACTGGAAAATCGTTTTGCGTACAGACTAGAAGCTGCTAAAGCATTTTGTCTTGCTTCACCATAAGTTAAACGATATCCATCAACACCGAGTTGCTACACACGTAAACCATTTTTGACACTTGAAAACTAATGTAAACAATATCACAAAAATGTTAATACTCAAATCGGATTTCAGTATTCGGAATTACCTGGGGCTATGTGTGGAGAGAGTGCGCACTGCACACAGCGCATAACGCGGAGACCATAGTAGCCCAGCGATGTAAAGGTTGAAAATACTACAACTTCTATAATGTTTTTCTCGGAAACTTTAAAGATTATACAAACATTTTTTACGATATTGATTCCATTTTTCATGATGTATCTTATCCTATTTTTTTTGATAAGTTGTTTGTAAAATAGACCCCAGTTATGGTCCGCGCTCTAGTTTTTCTCCTATTTTATTTTTATTTTTATCTATTACCGAAGCATTTTAATCTAGAAATAAGTCCAGTGGTGTCATTTGCATAATTGAAAAAAGTATACAGTTATCAAGCTACTGCCATTCAAAATTTACTTGTTACAATTTTTTCTTAAACGCTTAAATACAGGGCGATTCATTAATAACGGGGCAGTGCTTAAAGGCATGTTGCTGACTTCAAAATAGAGCGATTAAGCCAAATATGCCTTATCCGAATGCTACTCCTTTTCGATATACAGGGTGTCAAAGTTGAAAAAATAAATCACATTTTCTTTATTATTTTTCGATCGCATCGACCGTATTTTATGAAATTTGGTATAGGGGGGTTGCCTGGGAGTAGAAAATCGAATATGTCGATGATTTTGGTGATCTGCTAGAGGCCACCAGCGGTGGTTTGGACCCCTTTACGACTTTTTTGTGCTACACTGTATCTCATTTTGGACTCGAAAAATTTTCTTCTCTATCTTTTCTAGTTAAAAAAGGTACACCTTGTTGAGGTCGCTAGAAGCAATGGTTGTTGAGAAAAACGCATCTAAATCTCATGATGCATGCAATTTATCTAAAAGTAAAATCAAATTGTTGCGTAAGTTATGGGCCATGCATACTGTAACAGCATAATACTGCGACCAAAATAAGTCGATTTACTTTAGCTTATCCTAAAAAAAATCCAAAAAACCACCAAAATCAATAATAACAAAGATATAGGGTGTCAAAATTGAAGAAATAAATCACATTTTCTTTTTTATCTTTCGATCGCTTGAAGCAAATTTCACGAAATTTCGCTTATTTTGATCACAGTATTATGCTGTTACAGAATGGCACATTACTTACGCAACGTCTTTTAAAATTTACCAAGAGTAAAAAGTGTTTTAAATTAAATTCTGCACGGAATATCATCATTCTTTTCAAATTCGATCAATGGAAAAAAAGTTTGGTATAGTTTTAGCAGTGACTTGCCCTCAATGACATTTTGTAGTATTTCAGTTTATTGGAACTTAAACCTAAGACATGTAGTAAATTTGGTTATTCCAAGTTAAAGTAATTCAGACACATTAATTTTTTTTCCCGAAATATTTGGCCCCACTTTGTTGCAACTTCGCCTGTGTGTAACTTCATATAGGTATAGATACGTTTAGTTAAATTGCAATATTTTGAGATCCCCTACATGCACCTGCTCTGTGTTGGTTCTTATGTGGAAAACCCTGTATACAGGGTGATTCAGACCTTATCTAAAAAAATTGAATATAAAGAGGACTCTTACAAATACAGTTTTGTAAAAACAAATCAAAAAGGCAGGACATTATTTAAAAATACACTTCTGCACCGCACTGGAAACTGGTCCACTATAAAACCTGATAAGGTGGCAAAGCATATCGACAATCGACATTTCTTCTCTATTGTTATTAATTATTAATGGGATTAATGTGTGGTTTTAATTAATAAAATATTTGGACATACATGATGTTACAACAAAATTTTGGTCCCGTCTTACTCAGTTTCTACAAACTAATACAAATGTTTCTGCGAGGGGTAAACCACTGACTCAAATTTTGTACACCATACTTCCCCTTTCGTTAAATAATTCCTCATACTTCCTTTTAAGTCATTATACTTCCTCGTATATCCTCAAACTTCCTCATACTACTCATTCATTTTCTCAATATTATACACACATATACATTCTTTTGTGGAGACGTTTGTTTTCACAACACATGCAAACTCGAAAAAAGAAACATTTAAACAAAAATATATTTGTCATTATTTAAAACATAAAAACAATATATTTTGTTTATATTTGTTTTATTTTTATTTTTAAGCAGTTAGTCCTACTGGTTTGAAAATTATTATTTCCAATCAACTTTATCGGGCCGTAAAGTTTATATTTTTTATTAAGTACTGCAATGTTTGCTGTTTTTGGCAATAAAAATTCATCTAAATTTTGAGGCAAAAATTGTAATTTAAGGGTCTCTATCTACTTTTACAAACAAACAAACTTCTCTATACAATATGTTTTGTCGTAGAAAACTGCATAGTACTTGTCATCATAATAATAAATTTTAGGAAGAAAAACTAATTAATTAGAATAACGAATAGGATTTTATATTGGTAATAATTATTATTAATTATTAACAGTATCGATATTTGTCTAAATTTATTTGTAAGAAGAATTTTTTACCAGCATTATCAGTGATTTAATAATAATAAGTACTAAGTATAGTCGATTAGAGACTATAGGCGTATTAGACAATGTTCGGCAGTTAAAAGTACATTATTAACCATATCGGATGTTTAGTCTGTTGTCACCTGTCACAAAGGTTACACATGTGTTTTGGTACAATCGGGGATTTAAAAAAAAAAAACAGAAAATTTGCATTCAATTTGACAATAAGAATGAAATAAAGTGTAGCGACTCTACTCGCCGTTGTTTGTGTTTCAAATTCAATTTTGGTCAGTTGTTGATGTGCTGGGGCGTCAAGGGCGCTCGTCATCTTTAATGTTTTCATGGCTTTTTGGAAATGCTTATACTGCTCATAAACTCTTGTTTTGTTTATATCAGACTTATCAAAAGCAACATTTAACATTTCTAAAATATTATTGGACTTCGTTTTTGTAGTAAAATGTAAATGAAAATTCTCTGGTTCGTTCTTTAAAAAAATACCAAAACACATGTAACCTTTAAGACAAGTGACAACAGACTAAACATCCGATATGGCTAATAATACAGATATACTTTTTAGAAATGGTTACCAACTCAACAATGAAAATATCGAGCGAATCAGACTAATACAACCCGAGATATTACAATATTCCTGTTACATCTGTTGACTCATCAACTGGAATAATTTTATTTCCTTCCTCGCCTGAAGAAGTACTACAGAGTCTTCATAAATGATTACTAGCCACGTGATCAGGACTGTGATTCTGGATGAGCAACTTGTATGCGAATAGATTTCTTGTCTCTCTTAATTGCCATAGTGAGGAAAAGGATATTCGCATATGAATAGCTCTGCGATTGATTTGAGAATCTCGGCCCTGATCACGTGGCTTGTAATAATTTATAAAGGCACTGTACTATCTAAACCATGCTTTCCTTATGTAAATGACAGCGAGTTGTAGATTACAATAGGTACCACATAGATAAATACATATAAAGGCTCGATTACATTGAGCTAATCTACTAGCTTCTACCCGGCAATTTCACTAGCTGCTAGTAAACTCGCACAGTGTGATTACACTGTTCACTAGCTAACTAGCAAATTGCAGATAATCTGCGCAAAAAGTTGAAAGCCGGGCTACTTTACTAGCTGGCGTGTAGGGCTTGTTAGCTAGTAAACTAACCGTGTGTCATCTTAGTTGCTAGTAAACTAGTTGTAGAGTATCCCGGCGGTTCCTGGTTTCAATGTTTACAAAATGTCGACAGAACAACTATTTCTCGCGGGAGTCTTTATTTTAGCTCATTGTATTGTAAACGTGTTAAGAAGAAAAGCCGAAATTGGGGCAAAGAAAAGTGTGGGTAAAACCATGGATAGAAAGACATAACGGGTACTGCTGGTAGACGTTAAGAAATTCCTAAATATTATTTGCGTTTTACTTCATTTCTCAACGCTAAAACACAAAAAACTGTAAATGAAAAAAAAAAAACAAACAACAACAACGTATTGACAGTAGTACTTAGGTTTATTCGTTAGTTAGTTTGCTACTCAGCGAGTGGAAAGTTTTGTGTGCCATTACTATCGCACTAGATGCCTCGTCCGCTTCTAAACTTGTTGGCTAGTAGCCTAGTAAACTCGCCTAATGTAATTGAGCCTTAAGACAATAATATACTACCTTTCTTTCATGCTAAGCGTGCAGCACACACACTCATCACAAACTAATATTTTTTTATTCAATTATTCGTTTCTATAATAACAACTTTTTTTCACCGTAGGAAGCCAGTATAAAAAATATGTACAAATGGCTATAAGTTTATGTATAAGCAACTGCATTATCATCGTGCAAAATCACATTTATTCGTTACTTCCTCATATTTTACTTTGACTTCCCCATACTTCCTCTTGTACTTCCCCATACTTCCTCTGTACTTCCCCGTACTTCCTCATACTTCCTCTGTACTTCCTTTACTTCCCCCGTACTTCCTTTACTTCCCCGTACTTCCCTGTTACTTCCCTCGTTGTGTACACATACTTCCCCAGTGGTTTACCCTCGTGTTTCTGCTTCTTTCCATTTTGAACTCGTAAGTTGTTGCAAGCAATATCTTTTAAGTAAATCATCAATGGTATATATCCACTTCGGTGGAACACACTTCATTTTTTAAAGATCCCCACCAAAAGAAGTCCAAATGATTTAAAGTCAAGAGATCGTGGCGGCCGTCTTCCTCATCCAATCCCTTGTTTTTAAAGCTTGGACACGCTGTACGGATGCAATTGAACCTCCTGTATGCTACGCCACACTGCTGCAATACGCCGTGGACGTCCTGGGCCTCCATCTCTTCCACGATTCGGTTTCAAATTTTCCTCGCGTTGTACTACACTTGCACTCACTGTACACTGCGGTAAAGTTAGCTGCATTTGGCACATGCTTACCGGGAAATCGTTCAGCTAAAGCATTTTCACATCGCCATAAATTAAAACGATATCCATCAACTCCGAGTTGCTATACACATAAGCCATTTTTGACACTGGAATTACTAATGTAAAGACTTGCAACAAAAAAACGTTTAATACCTACAAAAAATAATCATATTTCAATATTCAGAATCGCCTGACTAGAGACTACAGTAGTCCAGGGATGTAAAGGTTGAAAATACTACAACTTCAATAATTTTTTGCTAATTATAAGGATTTTACAAAAAAATTTTGTACTATATTGACTTCATTTTTCATGATGCATCTATTCCCAAATTTGTTTAGATAAGTTCTGAATCACCTTGTAGCGCGGGGCGAGGTCGGGGTGGTAGGTATCGGGGCACGAAGGAACTTTGAGATATAGTAGTGGTTGCGTCATACCATTAATGCACCATAGTTTTGTGTAATTAAAATAGAAACTAAAAATTGTATACATTTTCCATTTTCTAAAAATAATGTAAATCTTTAGTGAATAGAGATACACTATTAAATAGGAGTCACAAAAATAAATAAGCATCATTTAACTAACATCTAAGAATCGTACCTACCTACATAAATATCAGATTATTCTTTATCACATGCTAATAGGACAAAAGGCGCTATTCAGTTTGATTCATTTAAAAAGGTTTAAGGCGAGACGGACAAATTGTGTGAATAATAAATCATTTCGCTGTTAACGTTCGCTTTTAAATTCCTTGTGTCAGTTTTGCGAAGTTTCTCATATGATGGTGTTATTAATATAAGAACAATTTTTACTTCTGTCACTCGTGTGCCAGCGAAATACAAGCACGGTCGACTGCATAGGCGTACAAGTTTATGAAGGTCGTCTTTTATAAGTAGGCTAAAATTAAAAGTGAAGATAAGCGTATGACAACCTAAATAATACTTTGTTTTTGATGCGCATTTTAACGAATTAAATGTTAATTTATATCGCAAATAAGCTGGGGTTTTCATGTATAATGACAGCAGCTTTTTTATACACGTAATGTGTTAAAATATTGGTACCATAATAAAACATACTGAATATGTGTAATACTTATCAATAGTGTGTTAGGAGTACTCCCATTTTATATCCACTTAACACACCTGTTTTTTTATTAATTTTCCTGATTGGTTGTACATAACTGCGCAGCTGCAGTACGGCAGCAGTGCCAACACACAGATCGTTATTTCGAGCACGTTACATTGTTTATTTAATTTTGGTTTACGGTGTTCAAACAGAAAATAATTAAATTGAGGTTTGATTGATGAAAATGGAGAGTACCTAATTATAAAAAAATATACAGGGTGTTCCTAAAAGGTCTTTACAACGCTCCACCAGATACAGTGCGGCTCAAAATAAGTCGATTTAGCTTTACTTACTTTAGTTCAAAGTTGCCCCGCTTAGGCGCTATATGATCCTGAAGTTGCAATTTTGAAATCGTATTTTTTCATAAATTTAAAACGCCTTATACGATTTTACAAAAATTTGGTAAGTTGACCCTACCGTTCTGTAGGACAATAAACCCCATATCAAAATTATGAGTAATATGAATCCATTGACGTGGAATTTGTTTTTTTTTTTTTATACAATTTAGATTAAGTAAATTATTTCCTACAAAAAAGGTACTCTTGATAAAACTTGATTACTCTTATGGTTTATTCGAAATTTGATATTTTAATCAATGACAGCAATTTTGACAAAAAATTAAATTAAGAAAAAATGATTTCAGTTGTTCCTGATATTCTTGAATAAAAATGAGACTTTTTAACAAACACGCTTATTCGTTTCCGCGTACTATTCCATATGGTATATACGGTTTTTTCACAAGTTTCCAGGCAGTGGCGTAGTGTGGACTAATCTAGACGTGGGCGAAGTCGCATTAGCGAGGCCCTTTTCTTCCGCCATTGGATGCTGAATGAACTGAATATTGTGACACATAATAGCTACATGCAAAGTCACAGTGTGCATCAATTTTGGTTCAAATATTTTCGTACAATCGGGAGAAATAAAAAAAAACTAATTTTACAAAAAAAAATAAATGCTGTATCTTGAACACAAAAGGCGATCGGACATTAGTGTATATAATTTTTTTTATTAATTTTTGGTCCTCTATCGCGTGATACTATGCATTGTAGTTTTATCCATGTCACCCTGTATATTTTCAAGAAAAGAATGGTGAAAAATCAGAAAGTTTGTTTACAAAATTATTCATTTATGATGAAACTATTTAAAGTAGTGAAGTCTGGATGATCTGAAAATTTCATAATTATGAGGTGTTTAAATGCTAAAAATAAATATTTTTTGTAACCTCTTCAGTAGGTACTGAAAAATACGTCGATAATAGAGCACACCCAGCAGGGTGTGCAAATTAATTATAGTACGTGTGGTAAAGTCTCGGTAAAGCTCTTATTCTTAGTAAGGTCTTTTAGGGTGATATTCGTACTATTTAGAGTTCATGGCGTTCGGTTTTAAATCACCCCCAAGGGGGCCTCGCGCGAGGCCTCTTTAAGTGCGAGGCCGTGGGCGAGGGGCCGTGGGCGAGGGGCCGTTTCGCCCACGCCTAGCTACGCCACTGTTTCCAGGTACAGGTACCAGGTAAGTACAGTATACGTTTACGCAGACGAAATTCCTGGATTACCTCGTAAAATGTTAACTGCGTTTTGGATTCGCCTAAACAATTCCTCTTCATTATTAACTGCATAGGCATGTACTTTGGTTTTTACTGCACCCCACAAAAAATAATCGCAAGGGGTTAAGTCTGGTGCTCGAAGTGGCCATTCTATAGGAGCATTGTTTCTTCTTCCGATAAATTAGGTAATACTTGCTGTAAAAAAATTAAATAGTCGACTCCATTTAATCGATGTGGAAGCACAACCGGGCCAAAAATAAAGTTGTCAGTAATTCCCGCCCACACGTTTACTCTGAATTCTTATTGAAAATGTTTTTCAGTACAGTGTGGATTTTCATCAGCATAAACGTGTTTGTTATGGTTATTAATAATTCCTGAACTAGTGAAACATGCTTCATCTGTAAATAATGTTTTTGCTGAAGTTGATATCATGGGCTCTTTGATCTTGTATAAAATTACTAAATGCTAAACGTTTTTCAGGGTCAATGGGTAGCTATTCATGTACCGATTGACTGTGGTACGGATGTAGTAACTGCTTCTTCAAAACATCATGAACTATGGTTTTTGGAATCACTATTTCATGTCCAATGCGTTTTGCACTAATTTTTGAGTTCTCTGCTATCTTATCTAGGACTTGCTCTCTCTCTATAGTTTTCATGGTACGTTGACCCCCTTGGACCGCATTCATTTGGTGGAAGAAACCAAATTCGCGAAGTCGCCGAATGCAAAATAGTGGAGCTAACTGGATTATCTGTTATCTACCTATCTGTCGGGTATTATTACTATACTCGCGACAAGAATTCAGACGACTTACGTCATACGAACAAAGGAATAAATCATTACATTTTCATCAAGATATTTAAGAAACTACTAAACTAAACTGCATTAAATTGCAAAAAGTAATTGTTTTTACGCATCCAAATATCGAAAATTACGTTGACAATAAAAACAAATGTGTAACGTCAGCCGTGACGTAAGACGTCTGAATTCTTGACTCGAGTATAATAAGAATGTTAATTTTTGTCGTTTCTGCATTTAGAAATGCTGCAACAAAATAACCGTATGATACGAGATATTGTTGACAGATGTAAGCTTATCTATGGATCTAAGCCATCTCAATCGATATTTATCAAAGGCAAATTTTTGTACTTAGTCACAGTTAACTCTGTACATATTGCGAACGTGTAAATTTTCTGTTAGAGCAGTATAGGTTAAGTTTCCTGTTTGCTCAATTAAATTTGTTGGTATTAGATCATAAATTAAATAGAGAACACTACATTTTCCACAAACTTGGTATAAACGGGTTAACTGTGAAGTTCTACATACAAATATAATTCCAAATACGATCCTGAGTGCGAGTCCGAGAGTGTACACGGAATAATTAATCATTTGTAAGTGCGAATGTTTGTTAGAACAGTGAACACAAATTGACTAGCCAGGTACTTCAAAACGCATTAGTTCACGGGCATTTCGACTCGAAACGGACTTTAAAACAAACATTAATAGTGTGTGGGAACCTAATTAACACTTAGTAAATAATAAATGGGCAAGTAAATCGAACTGGATTAGGTACACCTTCTCTGAGTTTGGCGGCGGCTAATGTGAAAACAACAGGGTTTTTCTCTTACGATTTGTAACAAGAAATATAAAGGGTTTTGGAACTTACGTGGTACATGAAGCAATGTCCAAAAATATTTTAATAAGTATGATCTTATACGAGGGTTATATACAGAGTGTCCAGAAATTAATGGGACACAGAGCGAGAGTAGATTCCTTACATCAAAAACTGACCTTGATCCATTTGTGACGTGGCTAATAAAAAAGTTGCAGGGCGTTAAAGTTCAAATTTTGAATTCGTAATTCTTAAAATTCATATAAAGTTTTCAAAGGATTCTATTGAAAATTTTGATTAGGGGGATTTTCTGGGACGAAAAAAACGAATGCGTACTTAATTTTGCTGTAGACGCTAAAGGGCTCTACGAAATGTACTCTTGTTGAAAACAACTAATTATAACTTTTTCATCATGTGTACGAAAGTTTTAATAGAAAAATATTGTTCTCCTATCTATTTTTCACAAATAAGGTATACTGGAATCTGGAATCTGGAATTAAGGGGAGGGTAGCGAAACGGCTACAGCACTTAGGCCCCATTGGGCCCATTGTACCTCCTCCCATTAGGAGATCAGTCCACCTAAGCCGTCAGCCAACCTAATAAGGAGAAAAAGGTGGTGACACTGCTCAGGGGGATCTCTCTAATGTAGGCCATAGAAGGCCATCGCTCTCCCAACACGGACTCTCTTATTGACGAGATGGCAGCGCACTCACAGAGTGCATGGAGCACTGTCTCGTCTTCCTGTTCGCAACCCCTACAAAGAAGTGTGTATCACACTTCCTCATGTTATAGAGGTGCTTTCTTAACCAGCAGTGTCCAGTTTGAATACCTGTCACTAGACGGAGGCTTGTCCTAGACATAGCCAGGTACTTTTTGGCTGTATCCTTGTAGGGGTACCTAGGGACTCCTTTGCCAAATTGCAGCCATTTGCTTCATCCCAGCGTTTCTTAAACTCTTTGTGGGTGTATCCTTTGATAATTTCAATAAATGCTGACAACGGAAGTATACTGAGAGGACCGGGTCCGAAAATATTCAGACCCGATGCATTCCTAGCCAGTTCGTCAACTACTTCATTGCCATTGCACCGCTCGTGTCTCTTTACCCAGCGTACAGATACGCTGTTGTTAGCTGAGGCCACTACTAGTGCCTGATGGCATTCCCATGCTGATCTAGTTGTTATCTTATGATTACGTAAGATCAGTAGTGATTGTCTACTATCTGTGTAGATTCTGATGATTTTGCCCGTTGTATCTCTACGGGCAATTTCTTTGGCGGCTATGGTTATACCTGCTAATTCCGTTTGCACTACGGTAGCATGCCTATCCATTGCCCACTGACAACGAATATGCAAGGATCTGGAATAAATCCCACATCCTGCACCTTCCTTCTTTTTTGACCCGTCCGTGTAGATGTTGATAACATCTTCACTGGCGGTCTCCTCGATTCTGATAAGTACCGTGTAGGGTCTGTCAAACACAAACTTGGGAGAGATGCTGTCATTGTCTGCCTGCAAAGGGGCATCTTTCTGACGACCCCACTCCACAGGCGACTTCTAGCTTCTCCACATCCTACATCAGGTATAATACCAGTATTTTTGAGGCGAAGCATAGTTGTCATAGCCACTTCTCTTAGATAAATATCCAGAGGTGGTAGACATAGCATCACCTCCATTGCTATGGTAGGTGTCGTACGCATAGCTCCAGTTATGCTTAGGCAGGCAATCCTTTGTACCTGGCTGAGCTTTTGTTTAGCTGTCATCTGTTGAACTTTCGGCCACCAGACGACAGCTCCATAGGCTAACATTGGTCTCACAATGGCAGTGTATATCCACATGACCACCCTTGGTTTCATTCCCACCAACGGTTCTGCGGCACTGCTCATAGGATATGTACGCCTTTAGTCTTCTCAAATAAGGTATACTAGTTTTATGTAGATAAATTAAACCGTTTTCCATTTATGTCTTGTTTTTCTAGTGGATGCAATAAAATAAAATAAAATAAAATAAAAGTTTGTAGTTACTTACGTAAAACTGTCATAGAGCTTTGGTATTTGAATACAAATTGTACTATTGACAAGTAACTTATGTTAAATAGTATATTCCTTTAACTTTGTTTACAATTAATAATATCGCGTGAAATATGCCTCGCCATAACTTATTTTCTAATAAAGAAATGCGAGATATGGTATGTATGTATTTATGCAAACAATAGTTATTTATGCAACAAGTAAAAAAAGTAAAGTAAGTGTTGTCCTACTCGGCTTTTTGTACGAGTTGCATACAATATTTTTTCTACGTTCATGCAAAAATCAAAAAATGATATTTAGATGACACTAAGTCTAGGAAAATGTGACGTCGATTTGAACGTTTATGTTTGTCATGATGACAAAATGCTGTACTAGAATGACAAATGAATGCAGAAACATTTTATTGCACCAGTACAATAAAGAGCCACTTTTCCACTAAATATAGTTCAATAGTTTTGTTTTTTGCATGAACGCAGAAAACAATTTTAATGGACGTCGTGCGTGTTGCAGGTATTTAGAAAGTTACCCAAATAGATTACAACCAAATCACAAATTATTTAAAAATCTTTATGACCGGTTAGGACTGGATCGTTTCGTCCTAAAAGACAAGATGCTGGCCGTCCAACAACTGTTACTCCAGAACAAGAGGAGGATATTTTGCTTTGTGTAACAGAAAATCCTGAAATAAGTTTAGGACGAATGTCTGCGGCTGTAGTGGGACCTAAATAATCTATTCATAGAATATTTCATATTGCAAAACTGTACCCGTATCACTTTAGCCCAGTGCAGAATTTCCTACCTGCAGATTTTCCAGATAGGGAACAATTCTGTCTTCGATTCTTAGACCGGCACAATGGTGATGCACACTTTTTAAGCAAGGTGCTGTTTACGCCTGCCTTTAAGATAAACATTTGGTGTGGTATTGTTGGAAATCATGTGTTGGGCCCTGAAGAATTGCCATAGAATCTGAATGGCCGTTCTTACTTACATTTATTAGAACATGATTTTGAGGAACTTATTGATGATTTACCATGAAATGTGAGACACAATATGTTTTTTTTATACAAGACGGTGCCCTGCACTATTTCCCCAACGATGGATAGGTCGCGGCAGCACGTTTTCATGGCCCGCACGAAGCCCAAATTTAAATCCCATGGTTTTCAGTATTTGGGGTATTTTGACATCAAAAGTTTACCGTGACCCTATTAATACACGGGATGAGCTATGGAAATGAATTTTAAAATTCTAGGAATTTATTAAGAAATGAAGAAACACTATTTAATATTAGACAATCATTCATCAAACGAATAAGATTGCGTATTCATGTAAACGGGGGTCATATTGAGAATTTAATGCAGCCACCTGAATGTAATTAAATTATTATTAAAAATAATCTTTACTTTTTTACATAAGTAACTACAAACTTTTATTTTATTTTATTGCATCCAATAGAAAAACAAGAAATAAATCGAAAACGGTTAAATTTATCGACATAAAACAAGTATACCTTATTTGTGAAAAATAGATAGGAGAACAATATTTTTCTATTAAAACTTTCATACACACAATGATAAAAAAGTTATAACCACTTTTTAATCAACCAAGAGTACATTTCGTAGCGCCCTCTACCCAGCTAGCAAAGTAGTTCTATAAATTTAGAGTAATAGGAGTTTTATATTCTGTTAATATTTTATAGTTGTATTTAGAATACTAAATTGTTGCATTAATGTGGCACATGAGACTATTTTGCTTTCAGAAACTGAATTGTTATTTAAATTTGTTGCAAGAACGTTCTTAGAGCATAATTTATAGAGCATTTATAGCATAACTGCTAGTCTAGCCCTATAAGTGTGTACAATAACACAATTTTACAGCTTACGGTGCTTATAGAATCAAATTACTGTAAAGAATTATATCATCTCCTGTGACACTCTTATAAAATTATTCCGTAATGTCGCTTATAGTTTAATTATAGAACTATTGTGTAAGGTATTGTTAAGTTACAATTCTACTGCGGACAACAAATTACAAATATGTAAGCTGCTATCGAACTTAAGAGAAAAAGTTCTTTAAGGCAGTTATAGAGAATAATGCAATTGTTATAAAATCATTACAGAGTAAATAAGTAACAAAAGCCTTTCTGTTCCATAAAGAAACGCTATAGAACTATCATTTTTATATATGTAGGTTTCCCATAGCCCCATCTGACGAGACCTGCCTGTAATAGTACGAAATATTTTGATCAAAGTATAATGGGGAAATTTGTATAACATAGTCGTGACTTGTAAAAATTATTATCTGCTTGCAGAAAGAAAATTTCATTACGATAGATAAGATTTAAGACAAATTGATTTTCTTATAGAAATTTAGTAACATATTTAGTTTAGACCATTCCAAACCTTAAACATTTTCACTTTTAGATGTGGAAGTTAAAGAATTTTAATAGATTTATTAAATAAGATTGAAATAAGTGAAATTACCACAATAAAATATGACAACACTGTGAATATTAAGTAGTTGCTTACGAAGCATATTTGCTCTATAATCATTGCAATCAACACAAAAATGTCATACTAGTGAAAATCCATTGGAAGTACAAGATGAAGCCTTTCTTTCTGTCGCCATATTGTGAAGAAGGAAAATCTTAATTAAAAATATGTACAATATAAATACGTGAAATGATATCAATAATATGGATATACTTACTTTCTGACTATTGTATGTACAGTTGGTTGTTAAATTCATCAATTTAGAAAAAACTTTTTTATTAAATTTCCAGCATCATAGGAAATATAAGGTTAACTGAGGGCGCGTCAAAAATTACCATTATGTACCACATATTTCACGATAAAACTTTTCCGCATTAAAATGTACTGCTCCTGATGGAGTAACAAACTAAGCAATTCGTAATAATGTAAGTAAGTAGGTACTCCTATGCAGGCTGATTAGGCCCATCTTATTGGTTCTTATTGGCCCGTCTATATTATTTCTGTGCGATACAGAAACATTTTGTTTTTAAACGATACAATTAAATGATTTTAAAGTTCTTTAAATATAACACCATGCAACACAAAATTGTATAGCGAGGTGCTATATAATTTTATGATATTGCTTTGTAACTGTGTTATAAAAATTCTTTAAGACTTCTATAATTATTTCCTGCAAGCTTTACAGAACCGCTTAAAGAACTAAAAGGTTCTATAGAACGGTGCCCATTTTTATGGTATAAGTGCTGTAAGAACGTTTTGAAAATGTTCTTAGAACAAACATTGCTCTATAAAATTTGCTCTGGAAACGTTCTTACAATTTTTACAGAACAAGAAATTGTTAGCTGGGTAGCGTCTATAGCAAAATTAAGTACGAATTCGTTGTCCCAGAAAACCCCCTAATCCAAATTTTCAAAAGAATTCTTTGAAAACTTTCTAAGAATTTCGAATTCAAAATTTGAACTTTCGCTCTGTAACTATTTTATTAGCCACAAATGGACCAAGAAAAATTTGGCTAAATCGCATTATTTTGATGTAAAAAATCTACTCTTGCTCTGTGTCCCATTAATATCGGGACACCCCGTATAATATTGCTATACTACTTATTAAACCTTGTATTAATTAAAATATTTAACAACATAATCATAAATACGGGGTGTTTATTAAGGAGTGGTAGAAAGTTGAGGAGCGTGTTCTGTGTCCAAAAATAAGGTTTTTTTTTGTATAAACATAGGGTCTTAGGACAGCCATTGTCCAGCTATAACATAACACAAATTAAAAAAAAAATCAGTTTTTAATTTTTAATCCGAGATAATTTAACCAAATTCGGTGTGCATATTTAGTATGACAGTAAGTATGAAACAAAAAATTACCAGCTTTAGAAACTTTGCAGTAGTATGTTTATCGTCGATCATTATTTGCCAAAAAAATATTATGCTTCTCAGATTCAATGTCAATCTTGTAAACTAATGTCTTGAGATGTCTCCAAACAAAAAAATCAGTAGGTTTCATATCGGATGACTTGGGTGACCAAGGTTATCCTTGGTTCTTGAGTGCCTCGTTAAGTCAAATTATTACCGAATCGTTATTTTGAAAATTTACGAGAAGTGAAACTAAAATGTGTGGGAGCCCCGTCGTGTATAAACCACAATCTTTATCTTGGCGCACAGGAACATCGCCAAGTAGCTCATGTGAAACGTTTTCAAGAAAATGTTTGTAGGAGGCACCGGTTAAAATTCTTGGTAAAAGAAAAGCCCACAAGAAAATTTCCTATAATACCCACCCATACATTTAAAGAAAGCTGATGTTGAAATCGAGATTACATTATGGCATTAGGGTTTTCATCAAACCAAACGTGTTTGTTGCAGAAGTTCATTATAGCATGACTGGAACAATTAGCTTCGTTAGAAACAAAATTTTGTTAAATTTTTAGCAAAATCCAGTGAAAAATTACAGTCGAGCAGAATAGTCTTGCCATATAAGGCTTGAACCATTTGTATGTGATACGAGTGTAACCGTTGATGCTTCAAAACGGATTAAACTAATTTATGATTCATATTAAGATTTGTAGCGATCTTCCAAGTACTAAAAGTCTTCCAGGAATTGGACTTTTCTGAAATGAGCCTGATTCGGAAAGCCGTTGAAAAACATTTCTGAACATTCTTGGATTTGGAGTTGGATGATTTGGAAATCTTTCCATGTAAATGGGCCTAGCCTTACTACCATTTCCATCTGCATTGCTATAAATGTAAACCGTATTATTGTCCATTACAGTATTTGAATGTGCATGAGCCATTATTAAAACTTGATCTTATTAAAAAATAAGCTTAATTTGATAATACACTTATTATTATCAAATAAATCAATCAGTTTGCAATACAAAAAGTGTAAAAAACATAAAATGATGATAATATAATGGCCAATATTATGACCTGTATTAATTGTAATACTATACAGAGTGATATATTTTTTGGTCACTAATTATTGATGATACCCGTACCTCCGCCACCTATTTTTATTTCACACCTACTATCATACTAAATATGCACTCTGAATTTGGTTAAATTATCTCAAGCTGTTTAAAAAATTAAAAACTGATTTATTATTTGGACAATGGCTGCACTAATTTATATAGCACTCTTATATTTGGCCACAGAATATGCCTCTGGATTTTTGACCTCTTCATTAGAAACACCCTGTGTGTTACCATTAAGGAATGGAAAATAGATTAATTTTAAATAAGAAACCACTCTAATGATAGTATCGTTTTTTCGAGATAAACAAAAATTTGACATATAAGATCGTTAGTTGTTTTCATAGAAATTATAAAAACGAAGTATTTCGAATAATTTTATATCTTTTGTATTACAAGTAGGTATATCTTTCTGCTCAGTGATTAACCGTTACCATACATATTAAGTAACAAATTTTTTGTTAAAATTCTCTCTTCATGATGACTAATTATCGTACCCTCCTTGTTTCACTTGCAACATATACACACATATAAACTTACTTACCTTCTTCTAGTTGGAGGAGGTGTAATTTTCTTATGGTTGAAAGAGTGTGCTCTAACCTTTTGGGAGTTCTTCTTTCTATTACTCTTGCCTTCACTTTGGTATAAAGGATTGGCTCTCGAATAAACATTTTTTAAAATAACTGGAAAAGTCCGACTTAGATATCCCAGTTTAAAATCTTGAAACCATTTCTTTATAAAACTTCCTCTTGTGTTACCATTAGTTTCTTTTTCAGACTGTGATCTGAAAAAAAAATACAAATCTAAATATTGGAATTTATTAATCAGAAACTTTTTTCATTATATTTAGTATCCATCTACGATAATAATTATAAAAAAGGCGATTGAAGTGAAACATACATGTAATAATAATATCTTTACCCCTCATTCCAATCATGATGATTAACCCAGAAGTCGGAGACTTTTAGTTCACATTTGAGCAAAAATATACTTAATAGAATTTTGAGCATATGTGTCAATATATTTTTACCTAATAGAGATGAACATAATATTGATATTTTTCATTAAAAGTAACTAGAGAAAAAAATCTTGTTATACTCGAGTCAAGAATTCAGACGTCTTACGTCACTTATTATTGTCAACGTAATTTTCGATAATTAGTGGCGTTAAAAACAATAATTTTTTGCAATTTAATGCAATATATAAAGCAAACTTTTAGTATAGTATATAGTTTTATTACTATCCGTTGCAGTTTATTAAATATTTTGATGAAAATATAATAAATTATTCATTTGTTCGTATGACGTAAGTCGTCTGAATTCTTGTCGCTAGTATAGCATAATTATCATATCAAAATATGGCGAAGGCGCCAGTTTCAACAGAATTACTAAGTTAAAGTGTCTCCAACCATATTTTACTTTAATTTAATACAATTTATAATTATGTTAACTAATACCAGATATCTGTATCTGTATGATGTTACTTACTCACACTTTAGAATATATTATATATTTATATAAAAATCTGAGACGTACATCTAGTTATTAAAAATATATGAAATTTATTATAGGAGAAAATTATAAACTACTCAATAAACACCAATTTTCCAAAATATGTTGGTATTTGTACCGGGTTTAATTTCCAAGAATAAGATATTTTATGATTCAATTGTTAGATATAAAATATGTTAGTTGTTTTAATGCCATGCTACTGTTTAGTTATACTTAATTATCTTCAATTCAAAATGTATGCATTATGAGATTGAATAAAGTAGAATGAATATTTCCAACACATTCTTTATTTTGAGTTAAGGTATCGGATTTGTTTGTACTATTTGTATTGGTTATGAAAATAATGCCATTAGGTAAAGTCAATGCGAAAATAGTTTTCTCACATGAAGAATTCGCCATGGTCCACCTAAGCCAACCCAAGAATTCGCCAGTAAGAGGGTTTGTAACCAATCGACCAAATTGCCACAATGGGAACCGCTCGTATGTCTTGATCCATCATACAGATGTCTTATGGCATTCCCATTTTGATCTAGTAATTATCGTATGCAATGTACTAGGCACCAAAAATAGACAAAGCTGTCAAAGCCAGAAGAGTGCAGTGGCTTGGGCATCTAGAACGTATGGAAGATGAAAGAACAGTTAAGAAAATTGTAAGGAGTAAACCTAACTACAAGAAAAAAAGAGGGAGACCCAGGAATCCATAGAGCGAAGCAATGGCAATATATCTAAGACAGAAAAATGTAACGGATTGGAAAAAAGGCGAGTAACAGAATGGTGTGGAGGAGAATAACACAGCTCTGGGTCTAAGAGGCCTGTAAACAGCTTTATATTTTAATTGTGATTACGCAACATCAGTAGCGCTAGTACTGTATGCGTGGATTCTTGTATTTTTGCCCGTTGTATTGGCCATTGATATCAGATAAATAGGGTTATTTCTTCCTTTTTGATCTGTCTGTGAAGATGTTCTCACTGGTGGTCTTTTCCTTATTCCTGATGATTACTGTGTAGGATCTATCGAACGCAAACTCAGGAGAAATATTCTGTGTCTGCCTGCTTGTATAATGGGCATCTTCCTGACGAACCCATTCCATAGGCGACACATGACTTCTCCACATCTTACGTCTAGTTTAAAGCCAACGTCTGTTTTCTGTATCCCTACTCCTGACTGATTGTGCACAAATACACAGATGCAGTATAGAACTTGTTCAACGTAACCTGGGATTGAATTTCCTAATATGATCGCTGAAATAATTTTTTAAATAACTTGTTGCCTATAAGGTTGTTGCCATGGTACGATGTTTACAAACTATACAAACATTATAAAAAACGTTTGTGAACATAAAACGCCAATAATTAAACTCGGTATTATTTATTTGGAAAACTTCAGTATGAGTGACGCTCATTCTAGTGATACTGGGAATTATGATATAGAAAATGAGGTGGAAGCCGCCTTATGTATATTGATTCCTCAGAAATCGAAGAAATTGTACCAAAAAACGTATGTAAAATTTCATATTTGGTGTGCCGAAAATAAGGTATGTAATATTTGGGAGCAAGTTATTCTAGCGTACTTGTCCCAGTTATATTTAAAATGTGCACCCTCAACGTTATGGAGTAATTATGCAATGATGTGAACTGCAATTTGTTTAAATACAAATATGGATATATACCAACGTTATTGCTTTCCTCAAAAGGAAATCAAGTGGTTATAGACCCATAAAATCCAGAATACTTTCCAAGGAACAGGTTGAAAGCTTTATCAAAGAGGCAGATGATGAAAAGTTGTCTTGATTGTTGGTATATTTGGAGCCTGTAGGAGAAGAATTGACTTATTTACGTACAGAGAATATTGAAGATGCTAAGATGTTCATTAAAGTGTCTTCCTAATACCAAAGCTAATGTTCCTAGATTATTTACAATACCAGAGGGAGATATAGGAGTTAATTTTTTGAAAATTTTCCGCAAATATGCAAGTCTACATCCAACCACCATTCATAATTCAACATGTACGACACAAGCAGTGGCTATAACTAACAGGGGTTCAATTCCTAGAAAGATTTCCGAATATCTTAGATTATCCAATGTTACTGAGTATACTGGGCACTGCTTTAAACGATGTTCTACAACCTTCCTTGCAGATGCAGGAGCCAACATTTTGATGCTCAAGAGACACGGAGGTTGACGTTCTACTTCTGTGGCAGAGGGGTACATAGAAAATTCCAAACAAAATAAGAAGGCGATAACAAGGAAACTTTTCGGTGGGAAACTTTCAGTCCAAAACCTGCAGCAGCAGCGGGATGCAAGTGTTATATTCTACTAATATTGATGTCATACGAAGTGAAGAAAAAAATATATGTTCATCTAATGTACAACTATCCAATTTGAAAGATTGTGTTATTAATATTTATAATAAATAAATGATTTAAAATGCAGTTATTTTATTTCACTTTTACGCACATATGCGTAAAAAAGATTGTTTATGCACATGTGCTTAAAAAACTGTCATTTCGATACTGAAATAGCAAAAGAAATGTCATTATGCAACGATTTTACGGAAAAAATATTTCGAACGCAAACAGGAACATAATTAACAAATTATAAAGGTATATGTGGGCTTCTATATCAGTACCTATTATAAAAGAACTAACATGTTAATGTGTAAAGTCTACAACTTTAATGATACAAATAACACTGACATGTATAAAAATTATACATAAAATTGTTATATTAATACAGCAGATTGTGTTAAGTCTTTACATACAGAAAAATGTGTAAAAATATACACAATCTGTATGGACCTCACAGACCACATAGTATTGTGTTAAAATTAATTATTTTTTACACTGTACGAATTTATGCATAAACCCAACCTATAACGTTAATCTTTAAGGTCGCCGTATTTCTGGCCACAAAATGTTCAAATTTGTCGTGTTTAGTTACAGAAATCTCGAAAAATAAAACACGTAGAGCAAAAGAAATATCATTGACGTTTTGTTTATCCACTGTTACTATTTAAATTGTCCTCAAATAATATAATAACTTAAAATATGCATTTGTATGACACACATGTTTTAGCTATTTTAACAACACATTTTAACAATTATTTTCATATACTTATAAACAAAAGTGAACAAACTTATATGCAAAAGTATGTAAGTTTATGTTATAACAATATTTACATCTGCAGTCGAATTTAAAAAAATACATATTTTGAACGATTTCCGTACCTAAAAATTTGTTGGTTATACCGCTTTCTGTCGTTATACAGTGTGGAAGAAAAGTATGGAATAAATTTATTATTTTTAATTCAATTCTATTATTTCTAAGTTTCATAAAATTTCCTCGGACACATCGACTTTGCTTTTTAAAAAGACTCTTTTTTCTATACCATTTCCGACGCTCATTTGTTTTCGCGTGATGACGTCATCGAATATGTTTTTAAATAGAACCCCTATATTTTTTCATCGGATTCTTGTAGAGCTTAACTTGCTGAATTCAAAAATGTATAATTTCAACACTTTATTCCTTCAACTTTCCGAGAAAAAAAATAATAACCGATCCAATAAAATCATGAATGAAATCAAGAATAAGATTCTTTCTGTAACTGTTAAATACATCTTGCAAATAATCACTATCGATTTTGTTACAATCAAATAAACGCTGCAGTTCACAGATGTCAATTCCGATTAGATTTTGTTTAGCTGCCAGAAACAGTTTCTGAGGTGATTTGATTTAATTTGTTGTTTTTGCTACCAAAAGATGTAATATTCTAACATGCAATATAATAAAACAAAATAATAAATTAAGGGGTCAAATACGATTGAGGCTACCAGAATTTAGTTATTAATTAATTAATTAATTAGGTAATTACTTATTGTTAAATTGTTTTAAAAATAAAGAGTCTTTATTTTGTGATACTGCTGATGAATTCACTATATTCATTTTACTCTCAACGAGCCCATCACAGACACAAATGGGAATATTCACTTTTTTCAAGCCGATTTTATTGGATCGGTTATTTTTTCCTCGGAAAGTTAAAGGAATATAGTGTTGAAATTATACATTTTTAATTCAGCAAGTTAAGCTCTACAAGAATCGGCTGAAAAAATATAGGGGTTCTATTTAAAAAAAATATCCGATGACGTCATCACGCGAAAACAAATGAACGTCGGGGTCGAGGAAATTTCATGAAACTTCGTTGTTTTAGAAATAATGAATTTATTCCATACTTTTGTTCCACACTATATATTTGGGTATCATGAGATAATATTCCTGTTATTTGCTAAACTTTATATTATTCAGTTCTAAAATATCTAAAATTACTTGTATTTGCAGAAAACACTATTTTTAAAATACGGCTTCCTTGAGTGATGAGAAAACTAACGTAGTTTTGGCATATCTTTATACAAATAAACGTAAAACTTGAAATTAAAATTTCATGTGTGTATATTGCGAAAAATCGCGAATATCAGAGACTACGATCCTTAACTTCCTACAACCCATCATTACTCCTCTAAACGGTCCGCGGATCTAACCCCGTAACCGGCGCGTTATTTTAATTCATCCTCAATTAGCTCGCAAAAAGCGGCAAAATAGAGAAATAAATCAAGGGAGTGGGCAACGGCGAGCGGGAATGGACGGCGGCCGGGGGGGCAAGCGGAGCGAGCTCGAGTCAACGCTCCGCGCTCGTCTGCGTCTCTCGGCTTTCACGGCACTCGCTAATTAGTCAAGGTCGGGGTTCCATAAAAATAAACAAACGCGCTGGTGTAACATCTAAAAGTAAAGACGCCGGTCTCGCTGTTCGCATCGGGAAGGTTGTTGCCGTATGGGTACGCGTACACACGCGCAACACCGAGAGAAGTGTTTAATGCACCTCGATTTTCGTTTAATACAGCGTTTTATTATCTACAGGGTGTGACAGAATTATGTTAAAAAAATCTAGGAGCAGATTAAATGCTTAAAAATAAGAAAAAAAGTTTATATAAAGATGGATCCGGAAATGCCTCGTTAGGATACAGGTTGTTTGAAATTTTCTGTCTTAAATACTATAGTCTTCATTTTTCGAAAACCGATCGAGATATTAAGATAAGATTTGGTACCCAACAGTGCCCAGCTAACAATTTCTTGTTCTGAAAAGTTGTAAGAACGTTTCCAGAGCAAATTTTATAGAGCAATGTTTGTTCTAAGAACATTTTCAAAACGTTCTTACAACACTTATACCATAAAAATGGGCACCGCTCTATAGAACCTTATAGTTCTTTAAGCAGTTGTGTAAAGCTTGCAGGAAATAATTATAGAAGTTTCAAAGAATTTTTATAACACAGTTACAAAGCAATCTCATAAAATTCTATAGCACTTCGCTATACAACTTTTGTGTTGCATGGTATTATATTTAGAGAACTTTAAAATCGTTTAATTGTATCTTTTAAAAACAAAACGTTTCTGTATTGCACATGTTAGAAATAATATGGAAGGGCCAATAAGAACCAATAAGATGGGCCTAATCAGCCTGCATAGAAGTACATACTTACATTATTACGAATTGCTTAGTTTGTTTGTCCATCAGGGAGCAGTACATTTTAATGCGGAACAAGTTTTATCGTGAAATATGTGGTACATAATGGTAATTTTTTTACGCGCCCTCAGTTAACCTTATATTTCCTATGATGCTGGAAATTTAATACATTTTTTTTTGCTAAATTGATGAATTTAACAACCAACTATACATAAAATAGTCAGAAAGTAAGTATATCCATATTATTGATATCATTTCACCTATTTATATTGTGAATATTTTTAATTAAGATTTTTTTTCCTTCTTCACAATATGGCGACAGAAAGAAAGGCTCCATCTTGTACTTCCAATGGATTGTCACTAATATGACATTTTTGTGTCGATTGCAATGATTATAGAGCAAATATGCTTTGTAAGCAACTACTTAATATTCACAGTGCTGTCATATTTTATTGTGGTAATTTCACTTATTTCAATCTTATTTAATAAATCTATTAAAATTCTTTAACTTCAACATATAAAACTGAAAGGTTTGGAATGGTCTAAATTAAATATGTTACTAAATTTCTATAAGAAAATCAATTTCTCTTAGCAATCAAATAAATCTTATCTATCGTAATGAAATTTTCTTTCTGCAAGCAGATAATAATTTTTACAAGTCACGACTATGTTATACAAATTTCCCCATTATACTTTGATCAAAATATTTCGTACTATTACAGGCAGGTCTCGTCAGATGGGGCTATGGGAAACCTACATATATAAAAAATGATAGTTCTATAGCGTTTCTTTATGGAACAAAAAGGCTTTTGTTACTTATTTACTCTATAATGATTTTATAACAACTGTATTATTACTCTCTACAACTGCTTTAAAGAGCTTTTCTCTTAAGTTCGATAGCAGCTTCCATATTTGCAATTTGTTTTCCGCAGCAGAATTGTACCTTAACAACACCTTATACAATAGTTCTATAATTAAACTATAAGCGACATTACGGAATAATTTTATAAGAGTGTCACAGGAGATGGTATAATTCTATAAAGCAGTATTTTGCATCGGTTTTACAATAATTTGATTCTATAAGCACCGTTGCTGTAAAATTGTGTTATTGTACATACTTATAGGGCTACATTAGCAGTTATCTTATAAGTGCTCTATAAATTATGTTCTAAGAACGTTCTTGCAACAAATTTAAAAACAATTCAGGCAAAATAGTCTCATGCGCCACATTAATGCAACAATTTAGTATTCTAAATACAACTATAAAATATTAACAGAATATAAAACTCCTATTACTCTAAATTTGTAGAACTACTTTGCTAGCTGGGTGGGGGCATCTATAGCAACTGGTGTTCTACCCACATAACGAGCATTAGTGCATTAGTGGATTATTATATCATTACCATTATACAGGGTTAACTATGACTAAGTACAAAAAACTTAACCACGTGCTCAGGGAGACCTAAAAGACAGTAAAAAAATTATTCTAGGATTTTAGCTCGATATTTAAAAAATGGGGCAGAACCCTTTTTTCCTACGGAAAGTCGGCGCCTATAGTAAGCATCAACTGACATGGCTTAGATCCATAGATAAAGCTTACATCTGTCAACAATGTCAACTACCATGCGGTCGTCATTTTGCAGCGTTTCTAAATGCAGAAACGACAAAAATTAACATTCTTATTAGATGCCTGATATATAATAGGTACCAGTTAATCCAGTTAGCTCCAGTATTTTGCATTCGTTTTTCACGACCTTAGTAAAATGTTCATTCCTTAGGATATACAGCAAACTTAAAACTTTCCAAAAAATATAGAATAGCAGCTGTAATTTTAAAACAACTGCTACAACTTATTTGTTTGACGATAATTGAGTATTCCAAAATACGTATCAGATAGCATGGTTTATTTTAAAACATTTACTCTATTACTTTTTTGCTTCAAAACTAACTGTTTAGTAACAAAAAAATAAAATTTACTATCATTTGCATTACAATTTACGCGATTGTAACTGAGAAATATTTAAGTAGGCGGCTGTCATACTAATTTCTGTCATTAGAACATTTCGGTATGCATGTCCATCACACAGTAAGCGTTATGCTATGGACTGCTGTCGCGTATGGTAGCAGATCACCACCAGTTTTCATTAGAGTCAGTATGACAGGCCAGCGCTATATCCAGCAATTGGTGGAGCCATGTCATTCCATATCTTCACACCATCCAAAACGCCAGCAAGACAAGGCTAGAACTCGTGTTGTCAGACAAAAATAGATTTTATGGCTCAACAATCATTTACCACTTAGTTACCAAGATCGCTGGATCTGTCACCTACTGAACATGATTGGCCGCGGACTGCTGAACTTACAATACCCCCAGAGACTTTAGCAGCTTTTATTCATGAATTCAGGTAGCTTGGAATGGGACACCCCAACTTATTGGCAACTGTATTAGATTCGAGCCTAGACGTATGAATGAGTGTACTAGGGATTGTGGGTTCTCAACACAGTGTTGAACCAATTATTGCAGTAGGTTCTCAGATCTTGCTGAAAACGAAACCATTCAATAAGTAAGGAGACCTGAACCTGTGTATCAAAAATTATTAAAATTTAGTGAACAGAATATGTAGGTGTTTATCTTTCTTTGTCACATAGCTATACTAGCATGTTAAGCTCAGCCATCATATTTTGGGGTACTATCTTCAGTTTAGAGATTGCCTAATCTTAATGAATCACCCTCTACTAAATATTTTTTCTATTAAAATCGTACTATTTTATGAAATAATACCTTATTTTGCTGATAAGTTTGTAGAAAAAGAAAAATATAGCAATAAAACTGAACACATGTTTTTAAGATGATTCATTTGTTTATAATTTATGCTTTTTTATAAATTTTTGGAATAATAATTAATTTCTGTTTATGATTTTTAAGTTAGGTGTGACCAAATAAAGGAACATTATAGAGCACTGAATATATAATAAAAATAACGAAACATTGTGATTATATATATTGTTGTGTTATGAAATTTATGTTGGGCGCCAATTAATATTTGTGTTGAAATTGTATTTGTATTTCTGTAATGTTTTGTGTTTGTGTATTTTGTGTATAAAAGAAAATTGTATTTATTGGACTACAAACCTGTATCTTATAAATTTTTTTAATGCTTATTCAATTACCCTGGCTGCTTGGAGAACATAGACTCTGGTAGTCGGTTCGCTCGTCAAGTCAAATCTTTTTTTAACACACTGTATCTTACTTTCAAATAAATATCAATTTAAATTGGACAATTTTTATTTCATAAGATATTTGTTTACTACTTATTCAAGAATATTTAACGTTTTATGAACATTTAATTAATAGGTAACATATAAATTTTATTTTTAAAGGCAGTTGTGTATTAAAAGTTGCCTATCTTTAATATTTTAAATTTCGTAACTTAATAGGATACAACATTCTTAAAATCCGTGATTCAATGGTATTCTGCTAGTGTATGTTCATTGATGGTCATGTATTATATTTGCAAATCATAACTTTTTGACAGATGTTCCACTAAATAACGAATTTTAATATATTAAATAGAAAAGTAAAGATTATTAATTATACTAAGGTAAGTAACTTATTGTTTTAATAAGTTTTAGAGTCTGTGACTGTCTATTTTGTGAATTTAATAGCTAGCTAGCGCTAGCGATAAAATTTA
The DNA here is from genome assembly GCA_025584915.1 of Monochamus saltuarius. Classification (NCBI taxonomy): domain Eukaryota; kingdom Metazoa; phylum Arthropoda; class Insecta; order Coleoptera; family Cerambycidae; genus Monochamus; species Monochamus saltuarius. The sequence continues at coordinate 30,023,212 of CM046721.1, forward strand.
CGTAAATTTCTGTGAATTTATGTGCACATAAAATACCTTTCTGTAGTTGATTTTCTTTTTATAAGACTTCGACTGGAAATCCTTTGGAAATCCCTCTGAACTGGTGATTGGGCTTCTGGTATTGATGGCTGGTTCTTCCCACTATATGGTACTGCCAAATTTCTAAATTGGACCTGGATCTCTGTTGATTTTGTTGTTAGACACTTTTCTTGTAACGTGAGTATAACTTTTAACTATTATTTGAACTTTTTCTTGCTAATTTCTACATTTTCTGGAACCTCTGTTCAAAAACCGACGCTGCCCGTTCTTACATTCTTTCGTATCTAATCAACAAACTTTTGTTTTTTCTCTAATTTTCTCCCAATTTGATACCTTGATTTCTTGTTGTAAAATTTGCACTCATATTATGGTTCATACATATGATCTTATTTAGTTTTTCGATGCACTGTTTTTTTATGTTTTCACTCCACTACTTAAAACTATGACAAATTTTTTTTATGTTATTACAATTTTACTTATGTCTAATTATTAAATATTCTTCAATATTACTCTTTTTATGTACATTGTTATATCCCTTGTGAAGCCAACTTTAGACTTGACATTTGTCCCTGTCTATGATATTTATTTGACATTTCTAAATGTTTTACAAATTTTATTTATTTAAATTACTAATATTTTAATTATCTTCACTTGACTTATGTTGATATGTGTATGATGTTATTAAATGATCTTTTCTTTTCTTTCTATATACTTTAATCTTGGTTTAAGTCCTTTTTGTTTATGTACTATACAAAAATATGATATCATTTCCCAATATTTAATGAATTTTAACTATTTTTTTTTTCAAAAATGGTAATTTATTTAATTTTACATTACAATAACTATTTATACTCTGCATTATACCTTTTTTATATTATTTTGTTCAATTTTTCTATATTTTAATTTTCATAACAATAATAATTTCTATTCTATTTTCTGGTTTTTAAAATAAACATGTAAATTCTCATAAGTATTGAAGCTGATTTTTCATATTGTCTCAATTTTCCCAAAATTCAATTGGAAATTTTATTTCCCAAGAAAATTTTCAATTTAATTTTTTATATATGATTAGTATGATATTTGATTTTTATTTGTCCTATATTATTTTAGTCTTTGTAGTATGGGTGTAGTTGTGTCACGTTGTATATGCCTTTTGTTCTGTCTGAGTCTATGTATTTTAGTTCGTAGCTGTTTGTTCCGTTTGTCGTGTTGATCATATAAGGTCCGTCATATGGTAGCATTAACTTTGCACATCGGTTGTCTCTTCTATTTGGAACCCTTAGTGTTTTCACAATAACCAAATCTCCTTTTTCATATTTTATTAAATTTTTCTTTGTCTTTGTCATGCGTCTTTGGTATTTGTCAGCGGCTCGTCGTAGTCGTTCGTTCACTTTTTGAATAATGTCATTGTACTGAGTGTTTGTTGTTATCGTCCACGGTCTGTCAGGTTGCTCGTTTTTGAATATTGTGATGGGGCTTTGGTCTGTCACGTTATTTGGTATATGATTTAAATATTTTTCAACGTCTGTCAAATAATCTTCCCAAAGTGGTTGTTCGTCAAATACTAGCATACGTAGGTACTTAGATACCTCCTTTACGTATCTCTCGGCAGGATTAGCCTGTGGATGACGTATACTAGTATAGTGTAGTCTTGTCTGTCTTTGTCTAAAATAATTTTGTATTCTGTCATTCCTAAAATATGTAGCATTGTCAAGTATACATTCTTCGAATTGTCCTTCTTCTTGTACGTATCGGTTTAGTAAGTGTATAACTGTTTTCGTGTTTGTCTTTCTACAAGGGTAGATTCTCACGTATTTTGAAAAAATATCAACTATTAGAAAAATATGTCTACTACCCTTGTAGCTTGTGATGAGGTTGCTTATGAAGTCTATTGCAATTTTATGTCTAGGTCTAGTCGCTCTTATTGATTTCGGCTGTCCGTCGTAATGTCGGTTTTTGTCTTTTGCTAGTTGGCATATATGGCATGTCTGTATAATATTTTTCGTAATTTGTCGGTCTTGTTTGTTATAGTATGTTTCTCTGTAAATTTTCCACGTCTTGTCAATCCCTACATGTCCATAGTCGTGATGTATTCGTCTTACTATTTCCTTCGTCAGTTCATTTGTAATGGCATATAACTCCGTCTCTTTAATTTTCTTTATATAAATTTGATCTTTTACTGTGAGTTTCTTCTTGTCATTGTCTGTTAATTTTTGCTGGTCTTGTAATATCGTTGCGTTTGAAAACAGTCCGTCATTATCTTTTAAAACATTTACTCCAATTTTGATTATATTTCTATCATCCTGTCTTTCATCCATCCTTGTCAGTGCGTCAGCTAATATGTTAGTCTTTCCCGGTATGTACTGTATGTCAAAATTGTATTCGTTTAATAGTAGTGCCCATCTGTGTATCCTGTTGTTTCCGTATTTGTTGTTAAGTATTGACGTCAATGCCTGGTTGTCTGTCTGTACTATGAATTTATTTCCTAACAAGTAAAATCTCATTTTGGTTATCGTGAAAATAATACTAGCAAGTTCTAGTTCCGATACGCTATAGTTTCTTTCATGCTTCTTTGTTACCCTCGATGTGAAAGAAATTGGTACCTCTATGTCGTCTTGTGTCTGTAGTAATACTCCTGCCAGTCTGTGTATAGAAGCGTCCGTTCGTATAGTAAAAGGTAAGTTATAGTTTGGGTGGTAAATTTTAAGTTTATCTATTATAATGTCTTTAAGATCGTCAAATGCTTTCTGTTGTGTTTCTGTCCATGTCCATCGTACGTTTTTCTTTAATAATTCTATTAGTGGTAACTCAAAAGCAGTCAAGTCTGGTATAAGTCTTTTAAAATAATTTATCATCCCCAAAAATCCCCTTAATGTTTTTAAACTGTTCGGTCTTTTAAATTGTTTTATCGTTTGTATTCTGTCCTCGTCCATTTGAATTCCCGTCTGATTAATTTGATATCCCAAATACGTTACTTGTTGTTTGTAAAATTGGCATTTGTCTATGTTGAGTTTGAGTCCGTTCTTGTCTAGTTCATACAGTACTATGTCTAAGTGTTTTCGGTGATTGTCAATGTTGTCTGAGTATATTAGTATATCGTCAATATAATGTAGAACAAATTTATCATATTTATTAAGAATATTATGTAGTGCACGCACAAGAGCAGAGCATGAACTTTGCAAGCCAAACGGAGTTGTGTTGAAGTGATATATTTCCCCATCCACTGTAAATCCTGTATATTTTCTGGATTCTTCATCTAACGGTATGAGCCAAAAACTATGTTTTAAATCTAATTTTGAAAAAATTTTAGCATTTGTTATTCTCCTAGAATAGCGTCCACCATTAATGGTGCCTCATATTGGGGAACAGTGTACTTATTAATAGTCCTAGCGTCAAGACATATTCTGATCTCTCCACTCTTTTTGTTACTATTACCAGCGGATTTATATATGGTGTATTGCTTCTTTCAATTATTCCATCTTTTAATAATTTGCCAATTTCAATCTTAACTTTTTCTTTATGCATATATGGTATGGGATATGTTTTGCTTTAAAATTCTTAATATCTCTAACCTCTAATCTATGTACATAACTCTCAGCTACTCTCATTTCATTTGACACTAACCTTTCATATTTTTTTAATGCTGATTTAACCTCACTTTCATAATTATCATAAACATTTATTTTAATTTTATTAATATCAAATATTTCATCATCTATCTCATCATCATAATAATTATCATTCCCACAAAAATGCATTTCCTTTATATTCCTACCTTCTTCAAAACCTACTTTGTTCACTTCCTTCTATGTACATAAATTCATCCCTATTTTTTTTAAATTCAACCCATATATCATCTATGCATAATTTTCTTGCCTCATAATCTATTTTAGCTTTGTATTTGTTTAAATAATCAGAACCTATCACTATATCCATTGGCATGTTTGGCACGATTAAAAGTTGAAATAATACATTTTTTCATTAAATTTTAAATTGATATTTAGCATTTTATTTACATCATATAGTTTCTTTTGGTTAGGACCTATTAATGTTACTCTATTCACCTTTATAATATGTTTATTCAATTGAGGAAATTTATCTAAAATATTTTTACTAATTAATGAAGCTTCAGAACCAGAATCTATCAATATCTCTAGATTTGAATTTTGAAATTTTGAATTTACATATACTAAAATATTATTTTGATTTATAATTACATTTTCATCTAACTTGATAAATTCACGAGGATGGGTATAATTACTAATAAAATTTTTGACTATGTTGTTTGACTTGCTTTCTACTGAAAATTTTGATTGTTATCTACATTTTGTATTGCAGGTTCCCTATCCATTGATACAGATCTGCGCTGTTCAACTGGTCGTTCGTCACCTTGTGGATTTTGGACACGTTCTACTGATCTGCTCAAGTTTCGTATACTTTGAAAATTTACCTGTCTATTTTGGTTTCCATCGTCTCGTCTCGATGGCTGATTTTGATTTCTGTTATAATTTTGGTTATTGTTGTTAAATCTATTATTAAAATTATCATTGTTATTATTGTTATAATTTCTGTTATTATTATACTGATATTGTTGATTTCTATTGTTATTATATCTGTTATTATAGTTAAAATTATTACCATTATTGTTGTATCTATTATTAGTATTAAAATTATTGTTAAAATTGTTTCGTGGATAGTTAGTATTATTATTATTATTAGGCCTAAAGTTATTGGATCTATGATTAAAATTGTTATTATATCTAAAATCTTGATTATTATTATTTTGATTGTTACGAAAATTTTGTGAATTGTTTCTAGTGCTATTATTCATATTATTACTATAATTTTGACGATTATTTGTGACATTTCTCTCTACCCGATTTAAATAATTGTACATTTGTTCCATAGTCCTAATATTTTGCATAGCAATCGTTTCTGCAATTTCCGGTTTGAATTGTCGTGAAATGTATAGCACCAAATCTTGTTCGTTTAGCTTTGGGGTTAGATATTGTGCAGACGAGTATAATCTTAATGCATAATTTGTTAAACTGTTTGTTAAATTAGGATTGTACTTTCCAAAATACAATTTTCTCTTACTGCTAGTTGTGCATTGTCCCCAAAAATGTTGTGTAAAGCGTTGTGTAAATTGTGTAAAGTCGTTTATATTATTTTAAATACCATTAAAACATAATAACGCCTCATTTTCCAGGTTTTACCTAATAGTTTCTTTGATTCTATACATTCTTGTTTCTTCCGACGGTGTACTCTCATAAATTTCTTGTATTTTTATGGTTAGTGCTTTCAAAACACTACAGGGTGTAATTTGTTAATATTACCAGAAAATTTGTGAATTTTGTTATATTCATGTCAGATTATTTTTGTTATTACTTCTCATTCTCTATGCTTCATCTCTCGGACTTGCTCTATTTCCTTCTTCAGCTGTTCTATCTGTTCTTCTGTTCTTTTCTTTCATTGTCCAATACCTCTTGATCTGCTGGTATTCCTTTCTGTACTTGACTTTTGACTAATTCAATTTCTCGTGTATTCTTCGTTATATTCTTTTCGATATTGCCAATTTCATGTTCTTGTTTTCTTACTATATCTTCAATCTCTATCGTCTTCTTTACCACAGTTGTCATCTCCTGTTCCACCTTCTCAACATTTTTCTCTACATCCTTCTTCCAAGATTGGATATCCGTTTTTATTTCTTCTTTTAAATCTTCTACTTTTTTTTCTATTATTTTGGCCATATTTTCCATATCTTTTTTTCTGTTCTGTTCCATTTGCTTTAATTCTTCTCCAATTTTCTCCAAATCCTCCTTTCGTCCTTTTTCTAATTTTTCCATATCTTCTTTTCTCCCATCTTTTATGGTTTCTTCCAGTCGTTTTCTAGCTTCCTCTTGTCTTTTTCTGTCTTCTTCTTGTCTTTTTCTGTCTTCTTCTTGTCTTTTTCTGTCTTCTTCTTGTCTTTTTCTGTCCTCCTCTTGTCTTTTTCTGTCCTCCATAATTGTCCTCATCATCTCTTCTAACATACTTCTTACTCCTGTCTCGCTTGCTTCTCCTACACTCGTTCTCTGTTCCTCTACACTTTCTTGGTCCGATTGTGTCTCCGTCGACTCCTCTCCAAGTTGTTTCCCACTTCGTAAATCCATTTTGCTTCTTTTTATGTATTCTTTTTTTAACCCTGTTCTATTTTCGAGCTTGCCTCACGTTGGGCACGCCAATTTGTTCTTAAAATCCGTGATTCAATGGTATTCTGCTAGTGTATGTTCATTGATGGTCATGTATTATATTTGCAAATCATAACTTTTTGACAGATGTTCCACTAAATAACGAATTTTAATATATTAAATAGAAAAGTAAAGATTATTAATTATACTAAGGTAAGTAACTTATTGTTTTAATAAGTTTTAGAGTCTGTGACTGTCTATTTTGTGAATTTAATAGCTAGCTAGCGTTTATTTTCTCTGATAAAATTTACGTAAATTTCTGTGAATTTATGTGCACATAAAATACCTTTCTGTAGTTGATTTTCTTTTTACAAGACTTCGACTGGAAATCCCTCTGAACTGGTGATTGGGCTTCTGGTATTGATGGCTGGTTCTTCCCACTATATGGTACTGCCAAATTTCTAAATTGGACCTGGATCTCTGTTGATTTTGTTGTTAGACACTTTTCTTGTAACGTGAGTATAACTTTTAACTATTATTTGAACTTTTTCTTGCTAATTTCTACATTTTCTGGAACCTCTGTTCAAAAACCGACGCTGCCCGTTCTTACATTCTTTCGTCGCCAATCAACAAACTTTTGTTTTTTCTCTATTTTCTCCCAATTTGATAACTTGATGCCTTGTTGTAAAATTTGCACTCATATTATGGTTCATACATATGATCTTATTTAGTTTTTCGATGCACTGTTTTTTATGTTTTCACTCCACTACTTAAAACTATGACAAATTTTTTTATGTTATTACAATTTTACTTATGTCTAATTATTAAATATTCTTCAATATTACTCTTTTTATGTACATTGTTATATCCCTTGTGAAGCCAACTTTAGACTTGACATTTGTCCCTGTCTATGATATTTATTTGACATTTCTAAATGTTTTACAAATTTTATTTATTTAAATTACTAATATTTTAATTATCTTCACTTGACTTATGTTGATATGTGTATGATGTTATTAAATGATCTTTTCTTTTTCTTTCTATATACTTTAATCTTGGTTTAAGTCCTTTTTTGTTTATGTACTATACAAAAATATGATATCATGTCCCAATATTTAATGAATTTTAACTATTTTTCTTTCAAAATGGTAATTTATTTAATTTTACATTACAATAACTATTTATACTCTGCATTATACCTTTTTTATATTATTTTGTTCAATTTTTCTATATTTTAATTTTCATAACAATAATAATTTCTATTCTATTTTCTGGTTTTTAAAATAAACATGTAAATTCTCACAAGTATTAAAGCTGCTATTTCATATTGTCTCAATATATATATTTTTCCTTTTATGACCTGAATGAAGAAAAACAGAGATGGGATAATAAAATAAAAATTTTGTAAATACATATTTATGCGTAAAAATTGATTCTCTTCTTGTATTTACATTATCTGTATTTTTCGCGGCTCTACTTTTTTTTCTTGCTATTCATCCATCATGTACGTCATTAAACGAACTACTTCTTTTGTTGTATATTTGCAGCCATAATCGAGGGGTAAATTTTTGGGTGCACTGAAGCAAGAAAATACGCTATACGTTAACGTCGTGGAAATGACCAAAACAATTTAAAGTTTCACGACCACTATAAATCAAGTTGTCTTGGAGCAAACAGAACCACACCAAATATTATTTTGAATGGAACGCATGACTGATTTATTTCGCAATGGCTTGAAAAGGGGAATTATTGTTTTGGTTGAGGTCCCGCTTTAGGAACCATTACTCTCACTTTTTCTATTTCGTTTTTGTCATTTCGTTCTTAAGATTCCGTAGGAAATAAAAGGATGCAGCACTTGGAATGATTCCTGTACATGGCTAAAAATAGAGCTGCTAAAGGAGACCACACACGCTAAATGTGAAAAAAATTAGTCTGTTATTCAATTTTTTATGAAATAGTACCTTACATTTTATTAACAAGCGTATGTTGAAAATTGTTTACATTATAATTTAATAACATACCCCAATTAATATAGAAAAAATTAAAATGTTTGTTACAAACACATAATTTCAGAACAAAAACTGTGAAGATTATAATTGTTGAACTTTGTTAAGTTTTCTATCCTAAGGTTATGCATTTTAATGAGTTTATACAGAGTGTTTTATAAATCTACCGACACAGACCAGACACGTATAGAGGATCTTAAAATATGTAGCTTCGTTATGTGACTTTCTCTGGGATGCACCGTTAAACAGATATTGGCTTTTGAGTATGAGTGTTAAATTTTGAAAAACAATAATATTTCAGCAATGTCTTAATATAGCGCAACCAAATTTGGTACATGACTAGCCTTTATTGTTAGCTTTAATTGGAAAAAATATGAATTTGTTGGAAGTTCAAATAAAGGCCGGACCCTACTAAAATCCTTTAAAGCCCCCCAGATAAAGAAATCACATTCATTCAGATCAGGTGATTTCGGTGGCCAATTTTCTGAAAAATTGTTTCCTTGTTCTATCTACAATTGACGTCTTAATTGCAAAGGTAAAACCTCGAGTAGCCCAGGAAGAATAATTTGTAAAAAAAATGAATAGTTGTCAGCATTCAGCCGGTTTGGTAGAATAACTGGCACAGCGAAATAACCTCCGACACTACCAACCCAGACGTTTGACGGGGGATTATTGCATGTGGATGTTCATCCATTAGCAAGACCTCCTTCGTTGCTAACTAGAAATGATCCAGTCTCTCGAGCCTTCCTCTCAACATTAGCAAAGGTGTGGAATCAGGAAATCTTCTTCGGTACTTCTGTAGACTTAGTTGACAATTCCCTCACAAAACCCCAATGTTAACTTTTTCACGAAGTCATAGCCTACTATCGTAAAACTGCATACTGTACTTTTGTTTGTTGATTCAATTACATTTTAGTAATGAAACTGTTTCCCAAAATTCCGATTTTTTGAAAACTCTTTACTTTTTCGAAAAATTTGTAATAAAAAAAGTTTTAAAGCAAAATTTCCTGTAATACTGGTAAAATTATTTAATAATTGGCATACTGATAAAATAATTGTTGTAAAAATAAAAGTTTGAGAAGCGCTGATGAAGAACAAATAAACAATTGTGTACATGGTTTTAAAAATTTTAAGAATGTTTTGTTTACCAAGACTCCACATGTATAGTACTGCCTTTACCCAGTTCTACTTATCTTCACAATCTAAACAGATTCTGTTATATAAACATATAACAGTTTCTAGACAGATTGCATAAACAATTAGAGATTAAGGCAGGGCAGTTATTTTGAAAAGAGATAAACTTAAAACGTGCTAAAAGCTCTGTGATTCAGCCTTATACAATTTTAATGTTTATTGAAGAAAGTCAAGGTAAATATTTATCAACGAACCCAAGCGGTGTCTGGTATTCAATTATTATTTAAATAATGTTTACTCATGAACTTATCAGAAAGTTAGTCGTCCGCCTTAACTCTCCCACGATGATACTAGATCTATAAAAGAAAATATTTATACCAAGTGAGCAAAAAATCATTTCCGTTGAAGTTATGCAGCAAAATTCTCAAAACGATGATTTGCTATAAATTGTATACACATTTGCCTAGGAAAAGGCGCATATCTATGTAAACTGATATAATATACACAGAGTGTCTCCGGATAGGTGAACAGACTTTTGTAAGAGACAAGAAATTTGTTGTGTTGAAAAATGGCCTTCTGGGATTCAGCTGTTTTTTAAAGGAACAACATATGTCATGATTTCAAATCCATAAAATCTAGTAAGCCTTGAAAATTTGGAAAAACTGATTTTCTTCCACCAGCAAAGTGCAGCTTCTGTATGAGATATACCTACGACAAAATGTTATTAAGAAGTTTCTGAGAATGAAGAATCGGGGACGTGTGGAAAATTTTAGTATCCTGTCTACTTTGACAAATGAAATCAATCAAACATTGGCCTATGACCTTGAAATCTTTCATTCCAATAAATATCTAAAATTAAAAATAATGTAACTAAATTTACTAAAGAAAATAAAAACTTACCTGGTATAATAATATTATTAAATTATTTTCAAATTTAAATTCACTTTTGAATATGTATTACCACGCAATCAAACATATTTAAGATATGCCCTATTTCTAAATTTCAAAAATTTCTTTTCCAGCTGCCTCCATTTTAAGTTGAATCAAAACAGCCAAATACAAAAAAATACTGAAATATAAAATGTAAAATATTTCAAATATGTAAGTAATATTATAATAATATTTGAAATGGAATACGAAACAAAATGAAGAAAAGCTCAAACTGAAAATACATGAGTTTCTATGCGATACTATACAGGGTAATTCTAATCTAAATAAACTCGGAAATTACAGCTGAGGACAGATAATGATGAATAGTGAAAATAAATTTAGCAAAATAAATTTAATTTTTAAACTAAGAAAGCAGTGCTTTTGTTATCAGTTGTGGTCCTATTGTGGTTCGAGTTTATTTTCAGGCGATTATAATAGTAACGCGCATAATTTCTCAAACGATAAACTTTATGGACATGATACTGGCATACGGGGAATCACATCAAAATTCAGTGACTGCAGCTCGTCTTTCTACGTAAAGGTTTCCTCAAAGATATCACCCGAAACGTGAAGCCTTTTTACCTGTGGTACCGCAGGGTAGAGAAATTGGCAATTTGTGAATCCCGAGGTAGAGATTTTATATGCAGTCGAGGAACAGCTGGCATAAGCATTTCAGCGCAATTTCGGATATCACAATCCACAGTTTGGCGAACGTTAGGCAGGACTTAAAGATCAATCATATTACGCCTGCTCGGACCAGCACGGACCTGCAAAGCCTGGTCATAAAGGTTCCCATAATATTTAATAAAACATCGTACACTAGACCAGCACCAGCATGTACTGCCACCTGTAACAAAAGATACTGCAGGTCGTATCGGTGGCCTGCAATGTCTATGCTTTGCCGCGTTAACTCGACGTAAGTTCTGTTCTCACAAAAGTCAGGAATTGGTTTCAAACTATTAGAAATATTCGACCAGTTAAGTTGTGAACGTGTCACTGATATGTCGAGCACCCTCGCTTATCAACAACCTCTATTTACTTATCTTAATCAAACTACAAGTATTTCGTTAAATGACACCGCTTTACTAAATCCTGTGTTTTAGTGCTGTAGAGCTAGAATGTCTTTTGTGACATTCGGAAATACTAAAAAAAATTGGTTCATCTCTCCCCTTTTCAGAAAATAAAAGTTGAAATTTACTATACAACTTTCTCTTTTTACTGATAATACGGTGAACCCGAAACTTTTCCATTTTCCTGGCTTCTTCTACTTAAAAACTTCAATTTGTGTGCCGACCACATAACAGGCAGAAACACTTGCTGGTTAGATAGTAGTTATGGGAGAGTTCTGGCGCATTTTGGTAACCTGTCCATCCGGAGCTGACACTAGGTGCAGGAGCGACAGCCATGGTGCCGATGTCTTTTAAGGTTATGTCCTCTTCCACACTAAACCCTCCTTGACAAATATCTTCTGATCATTGATGATGAAGCCACTACCTATCTTCACCACCTTCTAGTCATTGGCAACAAGGATGACCTCCAAGAACTTCTTGATGATTTTAAGAAGCATTCCAACCGTTTCTCGTGCTGTAGGTGTGAGCCTTACTTGAAAGGGATCTTCCGCTTCGAGTGAACTTTTGCGAGTGGCCTTTACATCAACTTCAAGTATCAAACATATCGTCCTGACTTGTTTACTAATTAGTTTTTATAAACAACAAATTTCACTTGATCATTTTTTATGAACAAAAAATATTTTTTTTTTCGTTATTTGTCCTCAGCGATAATTTCTCAAGTCTATGGGTATAGGTGAAAAATCACCCTATATTAATTAATCTGGGCTGCACAGTTATTTAACGTTTATACAAATGAAGAGTAGGTATGAACTATTTTGATTAAAAAACTAAAATAACTCTCTAAATTCATTTCTACATTCTGCCACGTCGTAGCTAAAAAATCGTACATTTACAGTATACAGTGTGAACCTTAAATTAGTACAAATATTACAGCAGTACAGTTCACTGTGTAGAACACATAATTAATAGGTTTTTTAGAAAAAAATCAGGAATAAAAGTCAAATTTTAAATAAATTTCGTGATTTTTTAATCGAAAACTTGTTGAAGACCGCTGATCCGACTCCGAACTAATATTTTTAAGAGTCATGGTGAATAAGCCATAGCGTTGTCAGTGTTACACTAATGTCTTTGAATAGGCTTCAACAATGTTAACTAACATTTTTAGACATGTCAAAGATTCATTGAAATAATTGTTAATGTTAATTTATGAAAATATTAACTGCCATCTCATCTCGTTTGACATTCCTATACATCACCAATAAATTAAAAATATAAACCAGATTCTCTACTCACAATCATAATTCAATCTAGAATTTGGTTATTACCCAAATGGATGGGGCTTGTGCGGTGCAATTCGCCTACTACTCGTGACACCTACCTGTTATCTGTGCCTAGGACACAAGTTTCTTTTTTGCATGTGATTGATTCTCCTTTTAAATATTTTACTTTGCCTTCTCTTGATATTGAACGCATACATCAAGCTAGTTATTTTGTTATTTCATGTTTTGTGTTTATTTTTAAAATCTGTTTCACCCACTACGAAACTACGAAGTACGAAATGGTTAGCACTGACACGTTGTTTGAGGTTATGTGGCGAAAATTAACTCTAAGATGTTGTGTGAAAATCATAGTTTTTTGTTATTCTTCATAAAATAATTTAAGGGGATAATTTGTGATAATAGAGACTTATTGGACGTGTCAAAAAGTTATGCAGTATTTAGGTTTCCCTTATATTGACATCTAAGCATGCGCATATATGCGGTATTATTAAGGCAGCAGTAATAAGGATAGTGCTCGACTATATTTATGCATGATTAAGGTAACGTTGAGCAATCCCTTATTTGATAGATTAATAACCTAAATTAAAAATAAAATGTTTTTCGTTTTTTTTAAATAAGTTCCGTCGCATGTTTCAAGAAAAATGAAATAAATATAAGTAAACTTATTTTCATTTTTTTTAAATATTGACTTCTATTCCTTTTCTCATTCACCATTAAAATGGCAATAATTCAGAGATATAAACAAAAGAATAAGGGAATCCCATCCGTCAAATTAACCAATAACTATATTTTCTGAACAAAATAAGGGCAAGCAGTATTTAAATAAAGTCGTTCCTAATATTGTTTGGCAGTATTAAAGGGATTTCCAATAACTCTCTAATCTTTCTAACAGTGTTCAATGGTATTAACTTGTGAAATATGGATAACTGTTTAAATGTAGTGCTTTCATAAATGATTACAAGCCATGTGATCAGGGCCGAGATTCTCAAATCAATCACAGAGCAATTCATATGAGAATATCCTTTTTCACTACGGCAATTGAGAGAGACAAGAAATCTATTCGCATACGAGTTGCTCTTGGAGAATCACAGTCCTGGTCACGTGGCTTGTAATCATTTATGAAGACTTTGTAGTTGATGTTTCAGTAAGTAGGTGAGCTTTTATGCACGTTTATCGATATCCGCAAATCACCTGACCATCTCTGTTGATATTTGAAATTTAAAAAAATGGTTTTCACTAGACGCATATGGCAAACTACACCTACAGTTAAAATATTTGTACTTATTGAACGTTTACTCTGTATAATTTAATATCGAGACTTTAAATAGCAACAACTAAGTAACTAAACAATAGTAAATTATTTAGTAGCAGTTTCAATAGAAAGTCCTTCTCCGAGATCTCTCAGAGTAACGTGAGCATTTTTCGACTCGCGAGGATTTAATTATTGTTTACAATGGCATCACGATCTCAACTTGATTCTTGACCTTAAATAAAAGAGTCTGAGGTAAAAGCAAGTACTCGTCTTCGCCTCGCAATTCTTTACTGTTACGAAACGGGGGATCCGGCTTAATTAAATATTTCGAAATTGTTTACCACGTTCAAAATGGACTGTAAATAAGATGTGTAGTACTGGTACAATAAAGTAATTTCATGCTCACTAATTGTTCTGGTATGGCATTATTAAGATTCGCGTTGACCAACTGGCAAATTGCAATTCGCCTAACGGAGTTCTCACGATGTGTTCGTGTTCTGTTTTTTCCTGGTTTTAGAGTATCAGGGAAAAATGTAGACCTAAAAATTGAATAAATCACTCTGCTGGAATTGCGATTGTTTATATTTTCCAGCATTATAAGAAAAATACTAAATGTATTCAGTTTGTTAAAGTACAGTGTGTTCCAATTTCGTTGTAATTGCAAGATATCTCGCAAACTACAAGGAATAAAAGGATGCGGTTTTAGCAACACTGAGTTACTGTTTCGACAAATTTAAAATTCCGTAATTAGAATTTTCATAGATCACTTCATTTTCGGGATACAGGGCGAATTTACTAGAGAGAGCAAAGCAGAAAATTGTGTCGAATAGATTTTTTTACGTAGAGTTTACTGGTAAATTTGTAATTTCTCTACAGGATATCTTTTTTAAAATATGACCTACATTTTGCACTATGCAGCACACTGACAATATTGGGTGGAAATTTCCATGTTTTGTTATGCTCTTGTAACATAATATTTACTAGAAAAATTTAATTTATATTATATATTAAGGAATAATCAAGTGTATGTGTTTTTACCTAATATAATTAGGTAATTTTAGAAATATTGTGGTAATACATTGTACTACAATTGAACTATTTACTTTTACTCTGGAATTTTCTGGAATTCTGGAATTAAGGGGAGGGTAGCAAAAAGGCTACAGCGCTTAGGCCCCATTGGGCCCCTTGTACCTCCTCCCATTAGTAGATCAGTCCACCTGAGCCGCCAGCCAGCCTAATAAGAAGAAACAGGTGGTGACGTTGCTCTCTAATGTAGGCCATAGAAGGCCATCGCTCTCCCAACATGGACTCTCTTAATGACGAGATTGCAGTACACTGACAGAGTGCATGGAATATTGTCTCGTTTCCTGTTCGCAACCCCTACAAAGAGGTGTATCACACTTCCTCATGTAATAGAGGTGCTTTCTTAGCCAGAAATGCCCAGTTTGAATACCTGTCACCAGACGAAGATTTGTCCTAGACATAGCCAGGTACTTTTTGGCTGTATCCTTGCAGGGGTACACTAGGAATTCCTTAGCAAATTGACAGCGATTTGTTTCATCCCAACGTTTCATAAACTCTTTGTGGGTGTCTCCTTTGACAATTTCAGCAAATGGTGACAGCAGAAGCATACTGGAGGAACCAGGGCCAAAAATATTCAGACCCGATGCACTCGTAGCCAACTTGTCAACTATTTTATTGCCATTGCACCGGCCCCTTTACCCAGCATACAGATACGCTGTTGTTAGCTGAGGCCACTACTAGTGCCTGATGGCATTCCCATGCTGATCTAGTTGTTATCTTATGATTACGTAAGATCAGTAGTAATTGTCTACTATCTGTGTAGATTCTAATGATTTTGCCCGTTGTATGTCTACGGGCAATTTCTTTGACGGCTATGGTTATACCTGCTAATTCCGTTTGTACTGCGGTAGCAATCCATTGCCCACTGATAACGAATTTGTAAGGATCTGGAATAAATCCCACATCCTGCACCTTCCTTCTTTTTTGATCCGTCTGTGTAGATGTTGATAACATCTTCGCTGGCGGTCTCTTCATTCTCAGTGTCTGTCTGTAAAGGGGCATCTTTCTGACGACCCCATTCTACAGGCGACTCCTAGCTTCTCCACATCCTACATCAGGTATAATACCAGTATTTTTGAAAATTGTCATCTGTTCTGACAGATAAGCTGCACTACTCTCTTTCAGGAGTGTGGAGATATTCTAGCCAGGGGAGGTAAAGTTGGTCTGGGTTCCGGGCTGACCACCTAGCATCTCGGATCTGGGGCGTCTGGCCAAACCCACTCCTCAAATTGCGCTAGATAATATTAATAGCTCCCTTAATAAATGGGTATATTAAGAAGGAATTGAAGAAGGAATAGAAAATGTAGGCAGCCCATGATTTTTTGGATGGACTCAATAGATCTAGGAAGGTGTAGCTGCTAAAACTTAGTCGAAGGTCCCTGAACCAAATAGTGGACATTGCAAACTCAGAAAGCAAAGTTTTATAGGGATAGAGGGAAATCCTTTATCCTTGGAATGTGAAGAAGGGGGACACTCTTATCACCGTTCTAGTGTACTGTGCGGTTTTTTAAGAGACTAAGACAAGATCTTTGGCATCGAGGGGCTGCAAAGTGAAGAGATATGGAGTCCATTGTGGACTAAGATCCTGGTGTTTACCAGGGCGTCAAGTAGGTTCGAGGAGCGCCGAAGGCAGATGGTGGTGAGCTGATGGGATGGTGGGTAGGCAAAAACCTAATTCTTCTATTCTAATTAAGTCTTTCGTTAGATGACACTGCGCTGCCTAATATTGTGCTTTGGTGGCGAGTACGACACAAGAGCTCTAATTTTTTTGTTTGTGACCGAAAGTAACCGAAAAAATGTTTGTAGATCTCTCTCCAGATCAGAAAATAAATTATAAAATTCAACATACAACCTTCTCTTTTTATTGATAGGGTAAACCCAAAAATTTGTCTCATTTTCCTCACTGTTTCCTCCTCCTCCGCGCTACACTCAACTACTGCTCAAAACTTCAAAACGTCCGCCATACACATAATCTTCACAAAAAGTTGCTGGTCCGTGGTGGAAAATTGTGCAGGTTTGCAAGTCCGCTCTGTCCTGGTGTGTGCAGATTCATGCAGGGAAAACTGGGAAATGTAAACATGAACTTGAATATACCGAGTATCTCCAAGTATGTAAACTTTTACATTTCCGAGTTTCCATCAAAGTATACAGCTCGGATCCGAGTACTCGTATAATGTAAGTTTCACTACAATGATGAGAACATTTTCAATGTAATACTGGTTAAATTTAAAAAATTATTGAAACATGTAGATATTACTAGGTTAATTAATATGTATACGTTTATTTATGGTTATTTGTATTTTTTATTAATTTTTGTACAAAGTAGATTACATATTCAATTTTTTCTTTTAATGCAGGTATTTCAAGGTGAATACTCCTGTGGTCTTTCCGATATTCCATGTGTGCCAATAAACAAGAAGAAAGCAAACATAGCTTCTTGAAATCGTGACATATAGTATTTTTTGAAGTACAGAAATAAAAAGGAAACAGAGGAAACAAGTTACGTAAATACCCCTGCAAAAACCGTTCAAAACGAAATGAATTATTAAAACCCGTCAAAGCAAAGGAAAAGGAAACATTAAGCCCGTCAGCGAACCAACAACACCTAAACACCTCGAAATATAGCGAGCAATATGCAAATAAAGCGGAAGGTTCCTGACCCGGGCCTCAAATGCAGTGCCTCGTAAACGCTGAGCAAAAAAAGCGCACTAAAAAGTGCATCAGGATCTGGTTAGGCTGTGCAAACCGGAGGCGTCGATATTGCATTGTGATTTATACAGGTCGTACGATCCGGGGAGGCTGCGACAAGCCAGTGACCTTCTCAAGGATACAGGCATGGCCGTGCGAGAGTAAAGCGTTTAAGGTAACGATTCTGCTTCGGGCAACACGAAAATTTATTGCTATGCTTCCATAAGCAATTAAATATTTCGTGTGGTGTTGGTATCTAGTCTTTTTGATCGTCTTGCACTAAATATAAACCTAAATTGCGCAATAAATAATTTTGATCTAGAAAATGGTATGAAGCTAGCCGCAAACTGAAAGCTGTGCTAATTTATTATAGCTGTGATACGACTATCCTCTGCCTGCTGTGTCTTCAATACACAAATAAATCTATAAATATATAACTATAATATATTCATGTTTGATCTATGTAGCTGTATTATTGTCGAAAGAAAATTTTTTGGGACTAAATTTAGAGTTAGTTAAAAATTAACTTTGCGATAATATTTAAAATTGGCTTAAATTAATATGAATTTTAAACTAAAATATTATTTACTTAATGAATTATTATACTTTATAATATGGTTAGAGGCGATGAAGGCCATCAATAATGGCCGATAGTAATATCTAGAATCTAGTAAATTAAATTTAACTAGTTTTTTGGAATCTGTATCGCTTGTGGTTATCAAAGCAACGATGAACAACAATCATTGTTAGTACCTTGGGGTCTGTACGGGTTGCATTAGCCATGTTTTTTTATATAGATCGCCTTCGATAAAACCATATGCGACTCATTTTGAGATCCGCATTGAAGGAAAAAAGAGTTATTACAATCATGGGAGACTCTAGGAGGATATAGGAACACTCAGGCCTACGCCGATGATGGCGTGGTCTTCGTGATAGGCCAGTTTCTGGGTGTATATGCGACAAAATACAAGGAGCATGTAAGATTATAGAGGCATGGTGTAAGGAGACAACATATAAAAGACCGAGATGATTTTCTTCACAAAAAGGAGAAGATATATGATTTGAGAGTTCCAGTATATATGGAAATACTCTGACTCTAGTTATTGAGGTAAAATACTTGGGAGTAAGTTGTCTTGGGGGCCACAAGATTACCCGAATGTCAATGGCAACCTTTTGGCAGTTAAGGAGAGTAGTAGGAAAATTAGTAAAAACTGGATATTCAATCCGTACTTCACT
The DNA here is from genome assembly GCA_025584915.1 of Monochamus saltuarius. Taxonomy (NCBI): domain Eukaryota; kingdom Metazoa; phylum Arthropoda; class Insecta; order Coleoptera; family Cerambycidae; genus Monochamus; species Monochamus saltuarius. The sequence goes on from CM046721.1 coordinate 30,042,100, forward strand.
GGGTGTACATGATTATGCTGGGGTTTCCACTTCTCCTAACATGAATTGTAAGGGAGGCGATGACAACCTACCTGAAAGTAAGAGATGCGAGCGGTTGTAGGGCAGAACGTCGATGAGAGGGTCATGCCGCTATAACCCTGAGGGTGGAAAGGGAAATCCCAATTTCTGCTTTAAGGGTTAATGAAGCAGAGGATATATTGAGGTTGAAAAAAAAATTATACTACCACCTTCCCCTAGAGAGAACGGTGTGAGCAAGTCGAGAACATATTCCCTCCGGGATCCCTAGTATGCTACACTATACGTGTAGGATGTAGGATGTATCTATGGAAGCAGATAAACAAATTTTAAATTGTCAAACCTGACATACGTTTAATATTTTTACTACGAAACGAAAACAGAGAGTTTTTTAAAACGTCAATAATACGGAAGTGCGCGATAGTGATGTAATTTTTGTTATTTTTTACTTATCTGCTTTTTTCAGTGTGAGACTTTTTGGTTAGGCAAACTTAGTTTCAAAAATAACGCTTGACTGATCCGTTTGGCGCAAGGGCTTATTTAATTAATCTTTATTATTTTTCAGAAGTGTGGCAAAAACCCAATAAAACTAAAGAAAAACTAACAATTCTTTGATTTAAATTTCTTAATTGTTTTCTCATTTCGCACCGGTGTTAAAAGTAAATTACGTCATTTACTACTTATAGCACCAGTGTTAAAAGTAAAGTACTTTATACACCAGTGCCTAAAAATGACACTTTCAACACTAACAGCATGCGTTAAAAATTATACTTTTTTTTTCTTTATTACACTATTCTACAGGAAAAACCCAATTACAGAATAGGAATACACACAAACATTATAACTTATAACCGAATATTCATAATTACTACAATACACTAAAAACCAAAAACATAAATACAAAAAATTATCTCAAATCTTAATCTAACATAAACATATTAGAATATATATCGAGGGCAAAAATTAATTATAAATAGAATTTTTAATGTCATTAATATTGCAGCTGAAAATGTCTACAAAATTATGAGTTTTACTGTACCAATCACACATATTGTAAAGTGAAGAGAACAGTCTATATTTGTTCTAGGTGTGGCAAGGTAAAACAGCTTTGATTGACGTGATACCGGTATATTTGCATGAAAATTGAGCAATTGCAAAATTTGACTACAGTCAACTGTGTTACTAGCTTGTGAAGAAAAACGAGGTAAGAAACTTTGCGACGATCGTTTAAAGACTTAATTGAAAATCGTGAAAGGAGTTCACTATGAGGGAAACCAATAGCAGGATAAGTACCATCTGTTTTATAAGCAACGAATTTCAGAAAACGATGTTGAATCCATTCAAGACTGTCAATATGGATTCCGTAGTGCGGGCACTAAATGATGGAAGCATATTCTAAAGTAGAACGGACAAAAGCAAAATATAGTAACTTCACTGCATCATAATTCATCAAGTTCTTCGAATTTCTTATTATAAATCCAAGATATTTATATGCTCTAGAAATTATGTAGTTAATATGAGGTATGAGGGATAATTTTCTATCAAAGTAAACGCCCAAATCACAAAACGTCTCCGGCCTAGTTAGAACAGAATCTTCGAGTTTATAGTTATAGGATAGTAAGTCACGTTTTGTGGATATTGATAACACGTTGCATTTTGCAATATTTAAATTTAGTTTATTTTCCATACACCAATTGTTGATAATATCCAAATTACTGACTTTTACTGACGTTTGTAAAAAAAATCTTCTAAAATAAATTTTGCTCAGAAAGATATTCGAAATTATATAACCAAAGTCCCAGAGGAGCAAAAAAGATTATTAAGGAATAGGAATTTCAACCAAGTACAAGTAGAAACTATTAAAGTACATCTTACTAGGCGTTGACTCTGTATATTATTGTATATCTATTCAGTGTATTTGTTCCACACGAACTTTTTGTATAGTTGTTTTCAATAATCTTATAAAGGTGTTGGTCTTTAAGCGATATTCAAAGTTTGTTGGGACATGTCAGTACATTAAAAAGAAATAATAAATTCATTATCTTGACTTTAACACAATGGATACCTACATAAATAAAAATACAAATTTCACTGGTAATTGGAAGCCTTGTATAATGAACATATAGATTAAATCCTCTTAAACTTCAGCTTCTTATATCGCATTAATAGTATATTATTTAACGAGCGGTAATGCAGGTCATAACTCACGCAGTAATGAAGTTTGCAGCACGAGCCGCAGGCGAGTGCTGTAATTCATCAAGTGAGTTATGACCATTACCGCAAGTTGAATACTATACTTTATCTACGATTATAACATCTTTTTTACGACTATTATTATAAATTGATTTGAAAACGTCAAAATTATTTTGTTAAAATATCAAATGACATTAGTCCCCTCAATGATAATAATTGACAGTTCCGCCTACTGACAGGCGTTGGCAATTTAATAATTTTAAAATCTTTTAATTATTCATTCCTTTCCACTTGTTAAAAATTCTTTCCATTTTACACCAATGGAACGTATTTATCGGCTTAAAGATTTCTAAGAATTTACTGCGTACACAATTTATATACCGAATTATCGTTGTAGAAGTCCAGCGTGAGTTATAATAACTCACTATAAAAACTCACGCTATTTGTTTATTGATACTATTAATTGCTCAAAAGCAGTTGAATAATTAATATATAAATTAATAGGAGCAGATAAAAAATATTTTATTTCTGACCGGGATATTATAAGCTTATATCGTCATAGTTACGCTATCAATAAAGAGAGTCATAACTCCCTTGGGACATTATAGATTCTATAATTCCCTCTATCCTAATATACATATACGTAACATAGCAACAACAAAACTGGGAATTTTTCCGTTTTAAAAATAAACAATATTTTATTGAAATCGGTCAGAAATAAAATTATCTATGTACCACGGGAATTAATGAGCCTTAATAACCTCAGGCAATTGCTGTCACTCGGGCCGGAGGCCCTCGGGACGCAAACTTTGCCATCGGTAATTAAGGCCCTTATAATTCCCTTGATACATAAATAACTATTATTTCTGACCGGGATATTATAAGCTTATATCGTCATAGTTACGCTATCAATAAAGAGAGTCATAACTCCCTTGGGACATTATAGATTCTATAATTCCCTCTACCCTAATATACATATACGTAACATAGCAACAACCTAGCAACAACAAAACTGGGAATTTTTCCGTTTTAAAAATAAACAATATTTTATTGAAATCGGTCAGAAATAAAATTATCTATGTACCACGGGAATTAATGAGCCTTAATAACCTCAGGCAATTGCTGTCTCTCGATGTTACTAATTATATGTACTAATTAGTCAGTTTTAGATTAATAACTGATGATTTTCATAATTCTATTTAATTTTTGTCTTACTGACCGAAGAATAAATATGTAATCTTCTACGCCACTGACTTCCGATACAACAATCGCATCGGCCGGACCAAACCGGTCTTGTGGAGGCGCACAATGAAGACATACGCGTCCAGGCTGTGTCTCTTGCTATGGACAACTGTATGACAAGCCGGTGGACTTTTTAACAATATGGCAACGGCAGAAAACGTCGTCTTTCAAAAGACAATGCACACAAGCGGCTTGAAAAACGTATAATTAGATATTTTATGCTTTATTGTTTGTAAAATCAATGGACGACTAAGATTCTTTGAGAAAAAATAGGATGCTTCTGTAAGTTATTTTTTATGTCGCCATATTAAGTTGGCACATACCTACTCAGGATAAATGTAAATAAAATATTTTTGAAGCAATATTTCTTTCATTTTGGATGTAATATAGGGTTAGAAAAGGAGAATGTACCTTTACTCATAAAATTTACATTGCATTGAAAAAATTATAGTGCATCTTTTTGCATCTAGAAATATTTAACATTAAATATTTGTATAGGAGGAATGACACAATAATTAATATCTAAAAATATATCAGTATGCTATAATACAGAGTGATTTTAAAGTGGTGTAGCAACTTTAGTATACGCCTACTTATTCGAAGAACACGTGATATGTAAAATTAGCCCAATAAAACGTTAATATAAAAAAATCATATGCAAATGACCCACTTTCGTGTTCTTCCTGTCCTGTACACTCATAACGTATCCACAGGTACAATCTTTTCTAACACGTATAATACGTTGGTTCGGTTGGAATGGAACTTTAAGGTTAGTAAGGTTACCCAGAGAAGCATGACACCAATCACGTATAGGACGATATTCATGAAACAGCTCCAAAATTTGCAATAACTTAATAACTAAACTCAGTTATATCGTTTATTAAAATACATTTAATAGGGCAATATTTCTCTAAAATGATTTATTTTATTGCCACTTACTACTGTCATCAGTGAAAATTATGACTCTTTCAAAATCTCCCTATATATATAAAGAAATTTATAATTTTCAATTAAATTTAAAAATAATTTAAAACTTAAGACCACCTGATGTCACTTTATTTGTTGTACTACTTGTCTCCTTGAAGGTACTTTAAAATAGCTTCTATAGTTTAACACGTTAAAAAATAAACTATTAATGTAACACAAAATTGTTATTAAGCCAATAGAAGCTAATTTAATAAATAGCAAAATTGGTGACTGTTGTCTAAAATAGTTTGCATCTAGAATACGAAATGGTAATTTTGAGTTCAAGAATGGAAGTTATTTTGCCAACCTTAGCGAGACAAAATATTCATTCGAGGACGCAAAAGCATTTCGCGTTTGAGATAAAAATAATATTTTTTCAAAAACTGCAATCAAATAAGACAATAATTCTATTATGTGCAACAATTTAGTTTATATTTGAAATATCGAATTGTGTTTGAATAATAATATATCTACCCCTCATTCTAATCACAGGGATTAGCCCAGAAGTTGGAGACTTGTGCGGGAGAGGGGGCGGCATATTATTATTAAGCAGGCCGCATTTGCGCCCAGGAACGACTTACGTTGGTAGGCCCTAACCACCATTCAGTGCAAGAATGAGGGAAACCTGGAAAACCTCATTAATTAGGTAATTAGGGGGGTAGTCAAATATCAACCGGTATCAATCTCTCACATTGACCCAAGCCAACATTTTTCCACCTTACCATACCCGCAGAGAGAGTGCCAATCCTCTCCACGAATATAGCTTATATACGGTCTACCGGGAGCTGGGCGCGAACCAACACCGATCTAGTCACCTCAATTCAAGTACTGACGCCTTAAACCGCGCGACCACTGACCGACCAACCGAATTAAGACATCATAATGATTGTTTGAATAAGTATTATCAAAATTATATATTGTAATTCATATTCTAAAAATGTTTAATTCAAAATGAGCTAGAAAAGTGAAGATGATCATTTACCAGAATTATTCAATATTGCCTATAATGAATTCAAAGGGTGGTGTAGTTCAAAGAAAGACGTGCCCGAAGCGCTATTATTAAAAAATTAAATCTTCGACGCAGTGAATGCCAAATAAAATGTAAATATCAGAAAACTAATACAATTTTTGAAAATCAAATCAATTGGATACCGTCCAAAAGAGTTCAGAATTTTAACAAAAGAGGAAATTAAGAGATTTTTACAAGAAGCCCCTGATAATAGATTTCTGCTAAAAAAAGTAATTCAAGTTAATATAAATCGTTCTATTTAACTAATTTTGGACAACTTTACAGGTCATTTTAATAATTGATATTTGTTCAACTTTGAGCAGAGATGACCTACTGAAAATAACGATCGATGATATAGAAGATAAAGATTCAATTATTATTATAAGCTTTCCCGATTGCAAAGCTCATACTCCGAGATGTTTTGTGATTTCAAGTCCAGACCAAATGAAGATATACCGCAAATACTGTGCTTTACGTCCAGCAAGATTTTCTGTGAAGTATGTTAGGGAAAAATGTGTTAACCAAGTGACTGGCGTGAGCAAAGTAAGGAATGTGCGAAAAGAAAATTTGCCTCATCCGGAAAGTTATACAGGACACTCATTTAGACGTTCTTCCACCACTCTGTTAGCCGACGCAGGCATTCTAGTACGATAGCAGAGACATATATAGATTTTATACAAAATAAAATTTCAATTGTAAATAGATTGTTATCATCTTCAGCAGAGCCTACGAATCTTGTTAATAATGCAACGTGCGCAGTAAACTTGAACAATTACAGCAGCAGCCTCATTGGACATTGGACATCACGAACTAAAAGCTACGATAACTGATAATACTGACAATAAATTTAACTCACTGCAATATCGACACTTTAGTGCAAAATAAATCGTAATCGTCCTGATTATAATATTGACTATTTTGTATTGAAAATTTAAATTACTTAAAATGGATATTATCTAATTAATAAAATCATAAATAAGTTACGAAAAAATTAGTTTGACTTTTGATTTACGTTCTGCAACGTAGAAGACTTTGGCGTTTTAGAACACAAAAGTCTCGACAAAAAAATCACATTCTCACGCGCTATTAAAAACATTGATTTTGCGCACTTTGTTTTCTTTGAGACTAACTTGGCACCCACTATTGAATCTAAATCAGTTTATTTATCAAATAAAACAAATTAATAAAACCTGAAATATTTACTAAAACAAAGATAAATTAATGTATGAAATAAAAAATACACAGAAAAGTAAATACAAAAACTATACAATCTAGTAGAAGAAATTTTTTTGGACAGAAAAATCACCAATATTAAATAACCGAAACAAATAATAAGGTATAAGGTAGGTATAAGGCGCAATATGGTACTTACTAAAAGTAAATAAGGGAGAAGCATTAAATTGTCATATCTACATGACTCGATTAATATTTCTAAAAGCATAGTGTTTGGAGTTAAAGGTGCCGTATTCTTGAAATAATATTTTTACAAATACAAGTAATTTTAGACATTTAAGAATAGTATAGAGTTTAGCAAATAACAAGAATGTTATCTCATGCCATCTGCGAATATTCAAAGATACCTAAATAAAATCAATATGAACGTCAGAAAGCGATCTATCCGACAAACTTTTAGGCACTGAAATCTTTCTAAATACGTGTTTTTTTTAATTCAACTACAGGTGTAAACGTTGTTATAACATAAGCTTACATAGATCTGCATATAAGATTGTTCAGTTTTGTTTATAAGGATGTGAAAATAGGTATTAAAATGTGGGGTTAGTATAGCGAAACAATATGTGTTATACAATTGCATTCTAAATGTTATTATATTATTTGAGGAGAGTTTAAATAGTAAAAGTGTATAAACAAAATATCAATAATTTTATTTTTGATATTACTTTTGCTCTACGTTTTTTATTTTTCGAGATTTCAGTACCTAAAAAACACCACAAATTTGGTCATTTTATGGCGAGAAATACGGCGACCTTAATACACGACTGTGCGGCTTTTGTGCATAAAAATTCTGCTTATATCTACAGTGAAACTAAAGTTTAAACCCAATCTATATTAAAACTGTTCTTTATTACATACTAGCCAGTCAGAGGCATTCGAGATGCAAATCGACCTTTCATGGGAGATATTACCATAAAACTAATATACTTAAATATCGCACATGTAGTCATTGTGTATATACGAGTATATCAACCAGTTTCGTGGGAGTGACAGTATTTTTATAATGAAAGGAAATATTCACCAGTCCTTTGACTTGCGTCGGAAAGACCGACAGCCGGCAGATAACTAGTTATTTTGCATCTCCCACATATTTTGCATGCTAAGTAAATGCCATTGTGTGCCAAATGCGCCGTTAAAAAATAAAATGGTTAACTTTTACCTTATATGAGGCAACATCATTGGAGTTCATCAATTTTTTAAAGATTCACCACGCATGTACGAATACAAAACATTTCAAATTACAACCGGTTGCCACGTCGTCGATTAGACCTGTGTTCGGAAAATATAATATTCGTCATAAGAAATTCACTAGTTCCACACCGTAAAAAAATTGAAGTAAAATTTCATTCAAAATCAATACAATTAGTTATTAAATTGAGTCCACCCCCGATTGTGTTAAAATGTTAACACAGTTCGTTGAGTAATATCTGATATTTGAAGTATGTAACATCGATAAAATTTTGAGTTAGCTTACTGAACTATGTGTTACAAATACAAAATTGAGTTATATTAATAATATATTTCGTTGTTTTTTTACAGGCCCACTCTCTGACCAAAAATTGTGTTGATAATGTAGACTATTGTAGTTTACGAATAAAATGCACTTGTAATATCAACTTTAGGTTTATTAACAAATTGTAAAATGTACAAGTCTATTCATTACATAGTGAGAAAGCAGAATGAATAAGGAATGCTCCCAAAAACCTTATTCCACCATATAAGAAATGTTCAACGATAAATACATGACGCGGTCGCTTTGCAAAAAAATCTACCAGTCCACAGGGTGATACGGCGGAGCCGTTCTGAAGGGTATCACTAATCGCTACATGGTCAGCACGGCCATCCTGTAGAGCTTTCGTCCTCGAAAGGTAATCTGGAATACTAAGTAAAGAGAAAACTAACAGTGAAAATAAATTGATTATAAAATGATGCCCATGGGACAGCAAGTATGCATAAGATGGTAGCAGTTAGATCTGAAATAGTAAATATTGGTGCCTGAGATGGCTTTCAATTTGTGCCTAAGATCGCGTTCAATTTGTGCCTAAGATGGCTTTCAATTTGTGCCTGAGATGGTGTTCAATTTGTGCCTAAGATGGCGTTCAATTTGTGCCTAAGATGGCATGACATTTCATATTTACCTTAACAGTTTTGAATTGTGAAGTGTTTCATGCCTTGCAATCTAACGACCCCTTCGTCGGGTCTTGTGGATCTCTTTGTGTGAATATTCTATTTAACACGATATCGATCGTTAGGTAGTATTTTAATAACCCGAAATGGGCCCCTGAATTTGGACAGTAACTTTTTGCTTTCGTTGTTGGCTGAGAAACTTGATACTTTTGTAAGTACGAGATCACTAACTGAGAAAAATTTGGGTGACGAGGATTTCTTGTTAAATGTAAGGTCTTGGTTGATTCGATTTTTTTGAGGTTTTGTGCTGCTTGACGGCCAGTTGTTCCTTGTCCAAAATAGCCGATGTTTGTTCTAATTGGAAATCTAAATAACAATACTGTGGGCGTGTACTGAGTAATACGGTGCCTTGTGCTATTTAGTCCTTGTTGAACTTGTTTTATTTTAATGTTCTAAGAGTGATTTGTTCATTCGTTCTGCCGGTCAATTTCCCTTGGGCATACCCACTGCTGTTGTAAACAGTCTAATACTTTTATTTTCTATAGTTGATCTATGACATGTTTAGATGACGTGTGTGGGACAGGTTTGACAAAAGTATACTAGAAAATCCCTAGAGTTTTATCGAGCGAAAAATCACCGACGTCATCATGATTGGCTTTAACAATCTGCCATCTACAACGCTTGGATACCACTCATCGACGTCCGAATTCCGATAGAGAAATAAGAGAATGAGCTGTTAATTAATTTCATAAACAGAAAAATAAGATTGTAGAAAAGAGATTTCAGCAATATGCCAAAATTTACAGTTTGTATTTATAATTTCTTTGAAGATAATTCAAATGAATTCAGCATACCTACTTATATAAAAAACATACAGAACCGCAGATTACTGTGTGAGTTTCTCTTACTGAATAAGATTTTTATTTTGCGAAAAATCCAATATTTTTAAGAAAAATTCATTAGTAAAAATTTTAAGACAATGGATGCCATAGATAATTTTTTTTAATTTTTGCCGTTTCAAAATGGTCTAATTATAGTTTTGTGCATAGACATACTTTATATTCAATAGTTTCCGAGATACTAAGTTTATTAAATTTTGATAAATTTTCGAAAGGACGAAAAAAATATACAATGAGCAACCTTCAACTAGTTTATCATTGACAATATTCATTAATAATATAAAAGCATCGAATTTAGACTGGAAAGTAGATGTCAAAAAATTCCTCCATTTTTTCCAAGTAAACTGTGCCTCTAACTCGCTTTCGATATAGCCATCGTAACACAATTTGCCTATAATTTATATAGTGTTTGAAAAATTATTGCGTTATCTGACCCTTTGTAAGTAATAACATTATACTCGATTATCTCGACCTATTCGTTATCATTCATAATTTTTGGATCAAATTCGGAAATTGTACTGTACATGCCCCTGCAATAACAATGACACTTCCGCAAAACAACCTTGACCTTCTGCAAGTTCTGAGTATTAATTTCATTAAATCTCCATTGGTGAATGAAACAACCAATAACTAATATTAAAACTTGAAAGTAGATTTCGTTACAAATACGTCAGGGTTCAAAAGAAATCGCAACATTCTTATATACAAGTCGGCGAATGCCGACTTGCCACCTTTCTAGTTACTATATATTAAAATCCGTTGTTTTCTCGCTCCCACCGGGGCGGCGAAAAAGTGGGGTTTTGCGTCCCAAAGGCTTTTTGCGAGCCGCGCGGCGAGCCCGAAACGCGAAGTCGAGTTCGGTCCTGGGGTTGTCTGTTAGGCGTATTTTGGTTGGTTCGTTTTACTTTTTTCGGGGCGAATTTTGCGTTTTTCCGGAGGTCCGCCGGAGCTACTTTTCGATTTTCGCGAGGAAACGAGACAAAAGTCGAAAACCACGCCCATTATCGGAAGTCCGGAAGCCGCCCGGAGGCCGATTTCGCTCCGCGCGACGTTTTTCACGAGAGCCCGTCGGGGACGCGGGCGCGGGCGAGTCTCCTTATTTGGTCCTTTCTCCGTCGCGACGAGGCGCTCGGCGGGCCGTTTTTCGCGTTTTTCTAGGTAAATTTTCCGTTTTTCGGAGGGTCCTCGCCGGCCGTTCTCGGCGAGAGGGATGGAGATAGCGCGGAGGAGCTTATCGCCCGGGAATCGGAGAAACGTCAGTCGGATATGGGTAGACGTCAAACTATTTCCGATTCGATATTTTCGTATTTTCCCGCATTCATTTCAACAAAGCCATATCGAAACGTAAACTTTGAACCTTCTACAATGTGTCGCGTGCCTCAGATTTAGGTTTAAAATTCGATTTTATAGGGAAAATAACGAAAATGTGGGTCAATTACGCGTTCGGCGGCATTCGCATTCGCTCGGCCGTCCGAAACGTCAAACGGCTAGCCGGACGGTGCGGTGCCGTTGACAGCTCCGGATAAAACTTAGGAACGTTCGCTAAACGGATCGAGCGGAGACCCGCCAAGGCCGGAAAAGGTAAATTTAAAGTCCCTAGATGCTTTCTGTTATACGAGCGTTGGGTTTTGAATTCGAATTTGTATCGAATTTTGCGTAATACCGAACCGAGACGTGGAGAAGAGCCTGGCAATATGGCGGGTCCTCACAAAACCTTCAAAATGTTACATTTGCAAAGTAAATACCCCTTTATTTCCATAAAGCCATATCGAAACGTAAACTTTGAACCTTCTACAATGTGTCGTGCCTCAGATCTGTTTTTAAAATTCGATTTTATAGTAAAATTGCGAAAATTTGCGACGTCAAATGGCGAGTGCGCGGTGACATTTCCGAATAAATCGCAGAAAATTTCGCTAAATTCACCAAAGGCCGAAAACGGTAAATCTGAAGTCTCTAGATACGTTGTGTTATGCGAGCGTTTGGTTTTGAATTCGTTTTTGTATCGAAATTTGCGAAAATCCTAAGCAAGACGGGGTCAAAATGACGTAAGCCATAGAACACCTGTCAAATATTTCCATCCGCTATTGCTATTTGCATTGAACTTTGCATAAATAGAATGAATAGGTAGGTGGTATCAGTGAGCTAGACAATATGGCAGACCAAGACGGGGTCAAAATGACGGAAGCCATAGAACAGCTGTCAAATATTTCCATCCGCTATTGCTATTTGCATTGAACTTTGCATAAATAGAATGAATAGGTGGTATCAGTGAGCTAGACAATATGGCACACTTCAAGTCGCTTCGCTTATATACAGTGCGACTCAAAAAGCTCGATGTACGGGGTGTTACGATAAAATTGACGATAAATAAATAAAAATTACATATTCGAGGAAATTTTCGGTTCTTTCGCTTCGGAGGGGTTCTCTGACGTGCGTAGGACCGTTTTATATACAAAGTGTTGGAAAAATGTCGAACGTTAAAAAAATGTAAAAATTAAGGGAACTGAAAATTTTTTGGTACGAAACTTCCGTCGGGGACTCTTACCGCACTAATTATCGAAAAATACGGGTGTTAAAAAATTCGAACCGTTCCCTAAAAATCCTGGACATTCGTGGATTTAAAATTTTTTTTTTTGCTTTCTGATGAAACTTTTTACAATAGTTTGTAGAAAAACTGTAAAAAATATATACTTTTGACGATTGTAAAAAAATCATACTAATGAGAAAATACAGGGTGCTTAACGAAACCAAACCATACTCTAAGAATCCTCACAATAATTCATTGAATATTTTTTCATGAAACTTTTCACAATGGTCTGTAAGAAAACTATGTATACTAATTAAAAACTACTGGGTGTTTAAAAACTGAACCAATATTGAAACTCCCAAAATTCATGGAAATTTTTTTTATTTATTAAACTTCCATCAAGGATTTATTATGACACTCACTAACGAAGCAAATACAGAGTGTTTAATAATAACGAACCATTCTCTAAAAATCCTCAAAATTCATGGAATTAAAAAATACTTTTCGATGAAACTTTATACAATGTTCTGTAGGAAAAATATACTAATTAAGAAATACAGAGGGTTTAAAAACCTAACCGTTTCCTAATAATCAACTAATCTCAGGGAATTAAAAATTTTTTTTTTATAAAACCTTATACAATGGATTGTAAATTTCTATTCTAATGATAAATTACATGAGGTTTAAAAACCTAACCATTTCCTAAATATCATCAAAATTCATTGAATTAAAATATTCTATTTGATGAAATTTTATACCCTGTTCTGTAAGAAATATACTAATTAAGAAATACAGATTGTTTAAAAATAAAGAACAATTCTCTAAAATTCCTCAAAGTTCATGGAATTAGAAAATTCATTTTGATGAAACTTTGTACAATAGTTTTAAAACATCTATACTAATGAAAAATACAGGAGGTTTCAAAACCGAACTGTTCCCTAAAAATCCTAAACATTCGTGGATTTAAATTTTTTTTTTTGCTTTCTGATGAAACTTTTACAATAGTTTGTAAAAACTATAAAAATATATACTTTGGTATTATTATGTATATGAATACATAGTTATGAAAAATACAGGGTGTAAAATAAAGAACCATTCTCTACAGCCACAAAATTTATGGAATTTAATTTTTTTTATTAAACTTTTCACGATTATAAAAAATTATACTAATGAAAAAATACAGGGTGCTTAACGAAACCAAACCATACTCTAAGAATCCCCACAATAATTCATTGAATATTTTTTTATGAAACTTTTCACAATGGTCTGTAAGAAAACTATACTAATTAAAAAAATTCTGGGTGTTTAAGAAAACTGAACCAATATTGAAACTCCCAAAATTCATGGAAATTTTTTTATTTATTAAACTTCCATCAAGGATTTATTATGACACTCACTAACGAAGCAAATACAGAGTGTTTAATAATAACAACCATTCTCTAAAAATCTTCAAAATTCATGGAATTAAATAATTCTTTTGATGAAACTTTATACAATGTTCTGTAGGAAAATATACTAATTAAAAATACAGAGTGTTTAAAAATAACGAACCATTCTCTAAAATTCCTCAAAATTCATGGAATTAAAAATTCTTTTGATTAAACTTTATACAATGTTCTATATTTAAAATATCCTAATTAAGAAATACATCTGATTTTAAAAAACCGAACCATTCTCTAAAAATCAACAAAATTCATGGAATAAAAAATTCTTTTTTATTAAACTTTTTACAAAGTTCTGTAGTAAGAATATAATATTGAACAAATACGGGGTGTTTAAAAAAACCTAACTGTTCACTAAAAATCCTGAAAATTCGTGGAATTAAAATTTTTTTTTTTCTGATTAAACTTTTTACATTAGTTTGTCAAAAAACTATAAAAATATATACTTAGGTTTTATTATGTATATAAATACATACGTATGAAAAAATACAGGGTGTAATATATAGATCCATTCTCTAGATCCACAAAATTTATGGAATTTATTTTTTTTTATGAAACTTTTCACGATTGTAAAAAATTATACCGATGAAAAAATACGGGTGTTTAACAAAACCAAACCATTCTCTAAAAATCCTCACAATTCATGGAATATTTTCTAATGAAACTTTTCACAACAGTCTGTAAGAAAACTATACTAATTAAAAAACTACTGGGTGTTTAAAAAACCGACCTTTCTCTAGAAACCTTCATGGAAGTATAATATTCCTTTGATGAAACGTTTAACAATGGTCTATATGGAAACTATTTTAATGAAAACAATACAGGGTGTTTAAGAAAACTGAACCAATATTGAAACTCCCAAAATTCATGGAATAAAATTATTTGTTTTGCTTCGGATGGGTTGTCGGATGTACGAAAGACCGTTTTATATACAAAGTGTTGGAAAAATGTTGAACGGTAAAAAATCTCAAAATTAAGAGAACTGACTAATTTATTTTACTCAACTTCCATCAGTCTCTTAACGCACTAATTATCGAAAAATACATGGTGTTTAAAAAAACTAACCCTACTCAAGAAAGGTCAAGTCGGCGAATGCCGACTTGCCACCTTTCTAGTTCTTATATATTAAAATCCGTTGTTTTCTCGCTCCCACCGGGGTGAGAAAAGGGCATTTGCGTCCCAAAGGCTTTTTCGCGAGCCGCGCGGCAGCCGAAGCGCGAAGCGCCCTTCGGTCCCGCGGTTGTCTGTTAGGCGTATTTTGGTTGGTTCGTTTTACTTTTTCGGGGCGAATTTTGCGTTTTTCCCGAGGTCTGCGGCCGCTACTTTTCCGTTTTCGCGAGGAAACGAGACAAAAGTCGAAAACCACGCCCATTATCGGAAGTCCGGAAGCCGCCCGGAGGCCGATTTCGCTCCGCGCGACGTTTTTCACGGGAGCCCGTCGGGGACGCGGGCGCGGGCGAGTCTCTTTATTCGGTCCTTTCTCCGTCGCGACGAGGCGCTCGGCGGGACGTTTTCGCGTTTTCTAGGTAAATTTTCCGTTTTCGGAGGTCCTCGCCGGCCGATCTCGGCGAGAGGGATGGAGATAGCGCGGGAGGAGCTTATCGGCCGGGAATCGGAGAAACGTCAGTCGGATATGGGTAGACGTCAAACTATTTCCGATTCGATATTTTCGTATTTTACCGCATTCATTTCCAGAAAGCCGTGTCGAAACGTAAACTTTGAACCTTCTACAATGTGTCGCGTGCCTCAGATTTAGGTTTAAAATTCGATTTTATAGTGAAAATAGCGAAAGTTTTGGTCAATTACACGTTCGGGGGCATTCGCGTTCGCTCGGCCGTCCGAAACGTCAAACGGCTAGCCGGACGGTGCACGGCCGGTGACAGCTCCGGATAAAACGTAGGAACGTTCGCTAAACGGGCAGATCTGAGACCCGCCAAGGCCGGAAAAGGTAAATTTAAAGTCCTAGATGCTTTCTGTTATGCGAGCGTTGGGTTTTGAATTCGAATTTGTATCGAATTTTGCGTAATACCGAACCGAGACGTGGAGAAGAGCCTGGCAATATGGCGGGTCCTCACAAAACCTTCAAAACGTTACATTTTGCAAAGTAAGTACCCCTTTATTTCCATAAAGCCATATCGAAACGTAAACTTTGAACCTTCTACAATGTGTCGTGTGCCTCAGATCTGTTTTTAAAATTCGATTTTATAGTAAAAATTGCGAAAATTTGCGACGTCAAATGGCGAGTGCGCGGTGACATTTCCGAATAAATCGCAGAAAATTTCGCTAAATGGGCCGACCGGAGCCCCCAAAGGTCGAAAACGGTAAATCTGAAGTCGCTAGATACGTTGTGTTATGCGAGCGTTTGGTTTTGAATTCGTTTTCGTATCGAAATTTGCGAAAATCCTAAGCAAGACGGGGTCAAAATGACGTAAGCCATAGAACAGCTGTCAAATATTTCCATCCGCTATTGCTATTTGCATTGAACTTTGCATAAATAGAATGAATAGGTGGTATCAGTGAGCTAGACAATATGGCACACTTCAAGTCGCTTCGCTTATATACAGTGCGACTCAAAAGCTCGATGTACGGGGTGTTACGATAAAAATTGACGAGAAAAAATAAAAATTACAGATTCGAGGAAATTTTCGGTTCTTTCGCTTCGGAGGGTTCTCTGACGTGCGTAGGACCGTTTATATACAAAGTGTTGGAAAAATGTCGAACGTTAAAAAATGTAAAAATTAAGGGAACTGAAAATTTTTTGGTACGAAACTTCCGTCAGGGGACTCTTACCGCACTAATTATCGAAAAAATACGGGGTGTTTAAAAATTCGCACCGTTCCTAAAAATCCTGGACATTCGTGGATTTAAAATTTTTTTTTTGCTTTCTGATGAAACTTTTTACAATAGTTTGTAGAAAAACTGTAAAAAATATATACTTTGGTATTATTATGTATATGAATACATACTTATGATAAAAGACCGCGTGTAAAATAAAAAACCATTCTCTACATCCACAAAATTTATGGATTTTATTTTTTTTATGAAACTTTTGACGATTGTAAAAAAATCATACTAATGAGAAAATACAGGGTGCTTAACGAAACCAAACCATACTCTAAGAATCATCACAATAATAAATTGAATATATTATCATGAAACTTTTAACAATGGACATAAAGAAAACTATGTATACTAATTAAAAAACTACTGGGTGTTTAAAAAAACTGAACCAATATTGAAACTCCCAAAATTCATGGAAATTTTTTTTATTTATTAAACTTCCATCAAGGATTTATTATGACACTCACTAACGAAGCAAATACAGAGTGTTTAATAATAACGAACCATTCTCTAAAAATCCTCAAAATTCATGGAATTAAAAAATTCTTTTTGATGAAACTTTATACAATGTTCTGTAGGAAAAATATACTAATTAAGAAATACAGAGGGTTTAAAAAAACCTAACCATTCTCTAAAAATCAACAAAATTCATGGAATTAAAAAATTCTTTTTGATGAAACTTTTTACAATGGTTCTGTAGGAAAATCTATACTATTGAACAAATACAGGGTGTTTAAAAAAACCGAACTGTTCCTAAAAATCCTGAAAATTCGTGGATTTAAAATTTTTTTGCTTTCTGATGAAACTTTTTACATTAGTTTGTAAAAAAACTATAAAAAATATATACTTAGCTTTTATTATTTATATAAATACATACGTATTAAAAAATAAATGGTTTAATATATGGATCCATTCTCTAGATCCACAAAATTTATGGAATTTATTTTTTTTTATGAAACTTTTCACTATTGTAAAAAAATTATACCGATGAAAAATACAGGGTGTTTAACAAAACCAAACCATTCTCTAAAAATCCTCACAATTCATGGAATATTTTCTAATGAAACTTTTCACAACAGTCTGTAAGAAAACTATACTAATTAAAACTACTGGGTGTTTAAAAAACCGACCTTTCTCTAGAAACCTTCATGGAAGTATAATATTCCTTTGATGAAACGTTTAACAATGGTCTATATGGAAACTATTTTAATGAAAACAATACAGGGTGTTTAAGAAAACTGAACCAATATTGAAACTCCCAAAATTCATGGAATAAAATTATTTGTTTTGCTTCGGATGGGTTGTCGGATGTACGAAAGACCGTTTTATATACAAAGTGTTGGAAAAATGTTGAACGGTAAAAAATCTCAAAATTAAGAGAACTGACTAATTTATTTTACTCAACTTCCATCGGGGGTCTCTTAACGCACTAATTATCGAAAAAATACATGGTGTTTAAAAAAACTAACCCTACTCAAGAAAGGTCAAGTCGGCGAATGCCGACTTGCCACTGCTTTCTAGTTCTAATATATTAAAATGCGCGATTGCCTCTCGCTCCCACCGGGGGTGCGGAAAAGTGGCGTTTTGCATTACCAAAGGCTTTTTTCGCGAGCCGCGCGGCGAGCCGAACAAAGCGCCCTTCAGTCCCGCGGTTGTCGCTTAGGCGTATTGTGGTGGGCTCTTTTTCCCTTTTTCGGGGCGAATTTGGCGTTGTGCCGGAGGTCCGCGGCCGCCGGTTTTCGATTTTCGCGAGGAAACGAGACAAAAGTCGAAAAAAACGCCCCTTATCGGAAGTCCGGAAGCCGCCCGGAGGCCGGTTTCGCTCCGCGCGACGTCTTTCCGGCGAGCCCGTCGGGGACGCGGTCGCGGGCCAGTCTCTTTATTTGGTCCTTTCTCCGTCGCGACGAGGCGCTCGGCGGGCCGTTTTTCGCGTTTTTCTAGGTAAATTTCCCGTTTTTCGGAGGGTCCTCGCCGGCCGGTCTCGGCGAGCGAGATGGATATAGCGGAGGCGGAGCTTATCGCCCGGGAATCGGAGAAACGTCAGTCCGATATGGGTAGACGTCAAACTATTTCCGATTCGATATTTTCGTATTTTCCCGCATTCGTTTCCAGAAAGCCATGTCGAAACGTAAACTTTGAACCTTCTACAATGTGTCGCGTGCCTCAGATTTAGGTTTAAAATTCGATTTTATAGGGAAAATAGCGAAAGTTTTGGTCAATTACACGTTCGGCTGCATTCGCCTTCGCTCGGCCGTCCGAAACGTCAAACGGCTAGCCGGACGGTGCACGGCCGGTGACAGCTCCGGATAAAACGTAGGAACGTTCGCTAAACGGGCAGATCTGAGACCCGCCAAGGCCGGAAAAGGTAAATTTAAAGTCTCTAGATACTTTCTGTTATGCGAGCGCTGGGTTTTGAATTCGAATTTGTATCGAATTTTGCGTAATACCGAACCGAGACGTGGAGAAGAGCCTGGCAATATGGCGGGTCCTCACAAAACCTTCAAAACGATTACATTCTGAAAAGTAAGTACCCCTTTATTTCCATAAAGCCATATCGAAACGTAAACTTTGAACCTTCTACAATGTGTCGCGTGCCTCAGGTTTAGGTTTAAAATTCGATTTTATAGTGAAAATAGCAAAAATTTTCGTCTACTACAGAAACATCAAATGGCGAGTGCGCGGTGACATTTCCGAATAAATCGCAGAAAATTTCGCTAAATGGGCCCGAGGCCCCTAAAACCGAAAACGGTAAATTTGAAGTCTCTAGATACGTTGTGTTATGCGAGCGTTTGGTTTTGAATTCGTTTTCGTATCGAAATTTGCGAAAATTCTAAGCAAGACGGGGTCAAAATGACGGAAGCCATAGAACAGCTGTCAAATATTTCCATCCGCTATTGCTATTTGCATTGAACTTTGCATAAATAGAATGAATAGGTGGTATCAGTGAGCTAGACAATATGGCAGACTTCAAGTCGCTTCGCTTATATACAGTGCGACTCAAAAAAGCTCGATGTACGGGGTGTTACGATAAAAATTGACGAGAAAAAAATAAAAATTACAGATTCGAGGAAATTTTCGGTTTCGCTTCGGAGGGTTCTGTGACGTTCGTAGGCCCGTCTTAAATGCAAAGTGTTGGAAAAATGTGAAACGTTAAAAAATGTCAAAATTAAAGGGAACTGAACATTTTTGGTACAGAAACTTCCGTCAGGGGACTCTTACCGCACTAATTATCGAAAAAAATACGGGGTGTTTAAAAAATCCGAACCACTCCCTAAAAATCCTGAACATTTGTGGATTAAAATTTTTTCTTTCTGATGAAACTTTTACAATAGTTTGTAAAAAACTATAAAAATATATACTTTGGTATTATTATGTATATGAATACATACTTATGAAAAATACAGGGTGTAAAATAAAGAACTATTCTCTAGATCCACAAAATTTATGGAATTTATTTTTTATGAAACTTTTCACGATTGTAAAATATTATACTAATGAAAATATACAGGGTGCTTAACGAAACCAAACAATACACTAAGAATCCCCAAAATAATTAATTGAATATTATTTTATTAACATTTTCACGATGGTCTCTAAGAAATATAAAATAATTAAAAAAATAATTGGTGTTTAAGAAAACTTAAAAAATATTGAAACTACCAAAATTCATGGAAATTTTTTTATTTATTAAACTTCCATCAAGGATTTATTATGACACTCACTATCGAAGCAAATACAGAATGTTTAACAATAACGAACCATTCTCTAAAAATTTTCAAAATTCATGGAATTAAAAAATTCTTTTTGATGAAACTTTATACAATGTTCTGTAGGAAAAATATACTAATTAAAAAATACAGAGTGTTTAAAAATAACGAACCATTCTCTAAAAATTTTCAAAATTCTTGGAATTAAAAAATTCTGTTTGATGAAATTTTATACAATGTTCTGTAGGAAAAATATACTAATTAAGAAATACAGAGTGTTTAAAAATAACGAACCATTCTCTAAAAATCCTCAAAATTCATGGAATTTGAAAATTCTTTTTGATGAAACTTTATACAATACTTTGTAAAAATCTATATCAATGAAAAAATACAGAGGGTTTAAAAAAACCGATCCGTTCCCTAAAAATCCTGAACATTTGTGGATTAAATTTTTTTTTTGCTCTCTGATGAAACTTTACAATAGTTTGTAAAACTATAAATTATATACTTAGGTATTATTATGTATATGAATACATACTTATGAAAAAATACAGGGTGTAAAATAAAGAACCATTCTCTAGAAATCTAGAAATTTATGGAAGTTATTTTTTTTATGAAACTTTTCACAATGGTCTGTAAGAAAACTATACTAATTAAAGAACTACTGGGAGTTTAAAAAGACTGAACCAATATTGAAACTCCCAAAATTCATGGAAAATTTTTCAAAATCATTGAATTAAAAATTCTTTTGATGAAATTTTATACAATGTTCTGTAGAAAAATATCGCAATAAAGAAATACAGACGATTTAAAAATAACGAACCATTCTCTAAAATCCTCAAAATTCATGGAGTTAAAAATTCTTTTGATGAAACATTTCACATTAGTTTGTTAAAAACTATACTAATGAAAAATACAGGAGGTTTAAAAAAACCGAACCATTCTCTAAAAATCAACAAAATTCATGGAATTAAAATTCTTTTGATGAAACTTTTACAATGTTCTGTAGGAAAAATATACTATTGAACAAATACAGGGTGTTTAAAAAAACCGAACTGTTCCTAAAAATCCTGAAAATTCGTGGATTAAAATTTTTTTGTCTGATGAAACATTTTACAATAGTTTGTCAAAAAACTATAAAAATATATACTTAGGTTTTATTATGTATATAAATACATACGTATGAAAAAATATAGGGTGTAATATAAAGAACCTTTCTCTAGATACACAAAATTTATGGAATTTATTTTTTTTATGAAACTTTTCATGATTGTAAAATAATTATACTAATGAAAAAATACAGGGTGTTTAGTAAAACCAAACCATTCTCTAAGAATCCTCACAATTCATAGAATATTTTCTTATGAACACAATGGTCTATAAGAAAACTATACTAATTAAAAGACTACTGGGTGTTTAAAAAAAATGAACCATTTTCTATAAACCTTCATGGAAGTATAATATTCTCTTGATGAAACTTTTAACAATGGTCTATATGGAAACTATTTTCATGAGAACAATACAGGGTGTTTAAGAGAATCGAATCATTTTAAAAATTCTAAAAACTTGAAATTAAAAACTCTTTTTGGTTTTTGATGAAACTTTTTAAGATAGTTTGTAAAAAAACTATAAAAAATACATATTTAGGTATTATTATGTAGCTATATAAATACATACTTATGAAAAAATACAGTGTGTAAAATAAAGACCAATTCTCTAGATCCACAAAATTTATGGAATTTAATTTTTTTTATGAAACTTTTCACGATTGTAAAAAAATTATACCGATGAAAAAATACGGGGTGTTTAACAAAACCAAACCATTCTCTAAAAATCCTCACAATTCATGGAATATTTTCTAATGAAACTTTTCACAACGGTCTGTAAGAAAACTATACTAATTAAAAAACTACTGGGTGTTTAAAAACCGACCTTTCTCTAGAAACCTTCATGGAAGTATAATATTCCTTTGATGAAACGTTTAACAATGGTCTATATGGAAACTATTTTAATGAAAACAATACAGGGTGTTTAAGAAAACTGAACCAATATTGAAACTCCCAAAATTCATGGAATAAAATTATTTGTTTTGCTTCGGATGGGTTGTCGGATGTACGAAAGACCGTTTTATATACAAAGTGTTGGAAAAATGTTGAACGGTAAAAAATCTCAAAATTAAGAGAACTGACTAATTTATTTTACTCAACTTCCATCGGGGTCTCTTAACGCACTAATTATCGAAAAATACATGGTGTTTAAAAAAACTAACCCTACTCAAGAAAGGTCAAGTCGGCGAATGCCGACCCACCTTTCTAGTTCTTATATATTAAAATCCGTTGTTTTCTCGCTCCCACCGTGAGAAAAGTGGCGTTTTGCATTACCAAAGGCTTTTGAGGCGAGCCGCGCGGCGAAAGGCGCAAGCGCCCTTCGATCCCAGGTTGTCGCTTAGGCGTATTTCGGTGGGTTCTTTTTACCTTTTTCGGGGCGAATTTTGCGTTTTCCGGAGGTCCGCGGCCGCCGGTTTTCGATTTTCGCGAGAAACGAGACAAAAGTCGAAAACCACGCCCATTATCGGAAGCCCGAAAGCCGCCCGGAGGCCGGTTTCGCTCCGCGCGATGTTTTTCGGGCGAGCCCGTCGGGACGCGGGCGCGGGCGAGTCTCCTTATTTGGTCCTTTCTCCGTCGCGACGAGGCGCTCGGCGGGCCGTTTTCGCGTTTTCTCTAGGTAAATTTTCCGTTTTCGGAGGGTCCTCGCCGGCCGTTCTCGGCGAGAGGGATGGAGATAGCGCGGGAGGAGCTTATCGCCCGGGAATCGGAGAAACGTCAGTCGGATATGGGTAGACGTCAAACTATTTCCGATTCGATATTTTCGTATTTTCCCGCATTCATTTCAACAAAGCCATATCGAAACGTAAACTTTGAACCTTCTACAATGTGTCGCGTGCCTCAGATTTAGGTTTAAAATTCGATTTTATAGGGAAAATAACGAAAATTAGGGTCAATTACGCGTTCGGGGGCATTCGCGTTCGCTCGGCCGTCCGAAACGTCAAACGGCTAGCCGGACGGTGCGGTGCCGTTGACAGCTCCGGATAAAACTTGGGAACGTTCGCTAAACCGGCCGATGGGAGGCCCCAAAAGCCAGAAACGGTAAGTTTAAAGTCTCTAGATACTTTCTGTTATGCGAGCGCTGGGTTTTGAGTTCCAATTTGTATCGAATTTTGCGTAATACCAAACAGAGACGTGGAGAAGAGCCTGGCAATATGGCGGGTCCTCACAAAACCTTCAAAATGTTACATTTTGCAAAGTAAAATACCCCTTTATTTCCATAAAGCCATATCGAAACGTAAACTTTGAACCTTCTACAATGTGTCGTGTGCCTCAGATCTGTTTTAAAATTCGATTTTATAGTAAAAATTGCGAAAATTTGCGACGTCAAATGGCGAGTGCGCGGTGACATTTCCGAATAAATCGCAGAAAATTTCGCTAAATGGCCCGACCAGAGCCCCCAAAGCCCGAAAACGGTAAATCTGAAGTCTCTAGATACGTTGTGTTATGCGAGCGTTTGGTTTTGAATTCGTTTTGTATCGAAATTTGCGAAAATCCTAAGCAAGACAGGGTCAAAATGACGTAAGCCATAGAACAGCTGTCAAATATTTCCATCCGCTATTGCTATTTGCATTGAACTTTGCATAAATAGAATGAATAGGTAGGTGGTATCAGTGAGCTAAACAATATGGCAGACCAAGACGGGGTCAAAATGACGGAAGCCATAGAACAGCTGTCAAATATTTCCATCCGCTATTGCTATTTGCATTGAACTTTGCATAAATAGAATGAATAGGTGGTATCAGTGAGCTAGACAATATGGCACGCTTCAAGTCGCTTCGCTTATATACAGTGCGACTCAAAAAAGCTCGATGTACGGGGTGTTACGATAAAAATTGACGAGAAAAAAATAAAAATTACAGATTCGAGGAAATTTTCGGTTCTTTCGCTTCGGAGGGTTCTCTGACTTGCGTAGGACCTTTTTATATACAAAGTGTTGGAAAAATGTCGAACGTTAAAAAAATGTAATAATTAAGGGAACTGAACATTTTTTTGGTACGAAACTTCCGTCGTGGGACTCTTACCGCACTAATTATCGAAAAAAATACGGGGTGTTTAAAAATTCGAACCGTTCCTAAAAATCCTGGACGTTCGTGGATTTAAAATTTTTTTGCTTTCTGATGAAACTTTTACAATAGTTTGTAGAAAAACTGTAAAAATATATACTTTGGTATTATTATGTATATGAATACATACTTATGAAAAATACAGGGTGTAAAATAAAAACCATTCTCTACATCCACAAAATTTATGGATTTTATTTTTTATGAAACTTTTGACGATTGTAAAATCATACTAATGAGAAAATACAGGGTGCTTAACGAAACCAAACCATACTCTAAGAATCCTCACAATAATTCATTGAATATTTATTTTTTCATGAAACTTTTCACAATGGTCTGTAAGAAAACTATGTATACTAATTAAAAACTACTGGGTGTTTAAAAAACTGAACCAATATTGAAACTCCCAAAATTCATGGAAATTTTTTTTATTTATTAAACTTCCATCAAGGATTTATTATGACACTCACTAACGAAGCAAATACAGAGTGTTTAATAATAACGAACCATTCTCTAAAAATCCTCAAAATTCATGGAATTAAAAAATTCTTTTTGATGAAACTTTATACAATGTTCTGTAGGAAAAATATACTAATTAAGAAATACAGAGGGTTTTAAAAAACCTAACCATTTCCTAAAAATCAACAAAACTCATGGAATTAAAAATTATTATTGATAAAACCTTATACAATGGTTTGTAAAAATCTATACTAATGAAAAATACAGGAGGTTTAAAAAACCTAACCATTCTCTAAAAATCAACAAAATTCATGGAATTAAAAAATTCTATTTGATGAAATTTTATACAATGTTCTGTAGGAAAAATATACTAATTAGGAAATACAGAGTGTTTAAAAATAACGAACCATTCTCTAAAATTCCTCAAAGTTCATGGAATTAGAAAATTCATTTCGATGAAACTTTGTACAATAGTTTTAAAACATCTATACTAATGAAAAAATACAGGAGGTTTCAAAAAACCGAACCGTTCCCTAAAAATCCTAAACATTCGTGGATTTAAATTTTATTTATTTTCTTTCTGATGAAACTTTTTACAATAGTTTGTAAAAAAACTATAAAAAATATATACTTTGGTATTATTATGTATATGAATACATACTTATGAAAAAATACAGGGTGTAAAATAAAGAACCATTCTCTACAGCCACAAAATTTATGGAATTTAATTTTTTTTTAAACTTTTCACGATTATAAAAATTATACTAATGAAAAATACAGGGTGCTTAACAGAAACCAAACCATACTCTAAGAATCCCACAATAATTCATTGAATATTTTTATGAAACTTTTCACAATGGTCTGTAAGAAAACTATACTAATTAAAAAACTACTGGGTGTTTAAGAAAACTGAACCAATATTGAAACTCCCAAAATTCATGGAAATTTTTTTTTTATTTATTAAACTTCCATCAAGGATTTATTATGACACCCATTAACGAAGCAAATACAGAGTGTTTAATAATAACGAACCATTCTCTAAAAATCCTCAAAATTCATGGAATTAAATAATTCTTTTTGATGAAACTTTATACAATGTTCTGTAGGAAAAATATACTAATTAAAAAATACAGAGTGTTTAAAAATAACGAACCATTCTCTAAAATTCCTCAAAATTCATGGAATTAAAAAATTCTTTTTGATGAAACTTTATACAATGTTCTATAGGAAAAATATCCTAATTAAGAAATACAGAGGATTTAAAAAAAAACCGAACCATTCTCTAAAAATCAACAAAATTCATGGAATTAAAAAATTCTTTTTGATGAAACATTTTACAATGTTCTGTAGGAAGAATATACTATTGAACAAATACGGGGTGTATAAAAAAACCGAACTGTTCCCTAAAAATCCTGAAAATTCGTGGATTTAAAATTTTTTTTTTGCTTTCTGATGAAACTTTTTACATTAGTTTGTCAAAAAAATATAAAAATATATACTTAGGTTTTATTATGTATATAAATACATACGTATGAAAATATACAGGGTGTAATATATAGATCCATTCTCTAGATCCACAAAATTTATGGAATTAAATTTTTTCTGAAACTATTCACCAATGAAAAAAAATTATACCGATGTTAATATACGGGGTGTTTAACAAAACCAAACCATTCTCTAAAAATCCTCACAATTCATGGAATATTTTCTAATGAAACTTTTCACAACGGTCTGTAAGAAAACTATACTATTTAAAAAACTACTGGGTGTTTAAAAAACCGACCTTTCTCTAGAAACCTTCATGGAAGTATAATATTCCTTTGATGAAACGTTTAACAATGGTCTATATGGAAACTATTTTAATGAAAACAATACAGGGTGTTTAAGAAAACTGAACCAATATTGAAACTCCCAAAATTCATGGAATAAAATTATTTGTTTTGCTTCGGATGGGTTGTCGGATGTACGAAAGACCGTTTTATATACAAAGTGTTGGAAAAATGTTGAACGGTAAAAATCTCAAAATTAAGAGAACTGACTAATTTATTTTACTCAACTTCCATCAGGGGGTCTCTTAACGCACTAATTATCGAAAAAATACATGGTGTTAAAAAAAAACTAACCCTACTCAAGAAAGGTCAAGTCGGCGAATGCCGACACCACCTTTCTAGTTCTATTATATTAAAATGCGTGATTTCCTCTCGCTCCCACCGGGACGGCGAAAAAGTGGGGTTTGCGTCCCAAAGGCTTTTTCGCGAGCCGCGCGGCGAGCCGAGCGCGAAGCCGAGTTCGGTCCCGGGGTTGTCTGTTAGGCGTATTTTGGTTGGTTCGTTTTACTTTTTTCGCGGCGAATTTTGCGTTTTTCCCGAGGTCTGCGGCCGCTACTTTTCCGTTTTCGCGAGGAAACGAGACAAAAGTCGAAAAAAACGCCCCTTATCGGAAGCCCGAAAACCGCCGGGAGGCCGGTTTTGCTTCGCGCGTGGTTTTCGGCCGAGCCCGTCGGGGACGCGGCCGCGGGCGAGTCACTTTATTGGGTCCTTTCTCCGTCGCGACGAGGCGCTCGGCGGGCCGTTTTTCGCGTTTTTCTAGGTAAATTTTCCCTTTTTCGGAGGGTCCTCGCCGGCCGATCTCGGCGAGCGAGATGGATATAGCGGAGGCGGAGCTTATCGCCCGGGAATCGGAGAAACGTCAGTCGGATATGGGTAGACGTCAAACTATTTCTTCGATATTTTCCTATTTTCCCGCATTCATTTCCAGAAATGCATGTTGAAACGTAAACTTTGCACCTTCTACAATGTGTCGCGTGCCTCAGATTTAGGTTTAAAATTCGATTTTATAGGAAAATAGCGAAAGTTTTGGTCAATTACACGTTCGGCTGCATTCGCCTTCGCTCGGCCGTCCGAAACGTCAAATGGCTAGCCGGACGGTGCGGTGCCGTTGACAGCTCCAGATAAAACTTGGGAACGTTCGCTAAACGGATCGAGCGGAGACCCGCCAAGGCCGGAAAAGGTAAATTTAAAGTCCCTAGATGCTTTCTGTTATACGAGCGTTGGGTTTTGAATTCGAATTTGTATCGAATTTTGCGTAATACCGAACCGAGACGTGGAGAAGAGCCTGGCAATATGGCGGGTCCTCACAAAACCTTCAAAATGTTACATTTTGCAAAGTAAGTACCCCTTTATTTCCATAAAGCCATATCGAAACGTAAACTTTGAACCTTCTACAATGTGTCGTGTGCCTCAGATCTATTTTTAAAATTCGATTTTATAGTAAAAATTGCGAAAATTTGCGACGTCAAATGGCGAGTGCGCGGTGACATTTCCGAATAAATCGCAGAAAATTTCGCTAAATAGGCGACCGGAGCCCCCCAAAGGCCGAAAACGGTAAATCTGAAGTCTCTAGATACGTTGTGTTATGCGAGCGTTTGGTTTTGAATTCGTTTTCGTATCGAAATTTGCGAAAATCCTAAGCAAGACGGGGTCAAAATGACGTAAGCCATAGAACAGCTGTCAAATATTTCCATCCGCTATTGATATTTGCATTGAACTTTGCATAAATAGAATGAATAGGTGGTATCAGTGAGCTAGACAATATGGCAGACCAAGACGGGGTCAAAATGACGGAAGCCATAGAACAGCTGTCAAATATTTCCATCCGCTATTGCTATTTGCATTGAACTTTGCATAAATAGAATGAATAGGTGGTATCAGTGAGCTAGACAATATGGCAGACTTCAAGTCGCTTCGCTTATATACAGTGCGACTCAAAAAAGCTCGATGTACGGGGTGTTACGATAAAAATTGACGAGAAAAAAATAAAAATTAGAGATTCGAGGAAATTTTCGGTTTTTTCGCTTCGGAGGGGTTCTGTGACGTTCGTAGGCCCGTCTTAAATACAAAGTGTTGGAAAAATGTGAAACGTTAAAAAATGTCAAAATTAAGGGAACTGAACATTTTTTGGTACAGAAACTTCCGTCAGGGGACTCTTACCGCACTAATTATCGACAAAAATACAGGGTGTTTAAAAATCCGAACCATTCCTAAAATCCTGAACATTTGTGGATTAAAAATTTTTTCTTTCTGATGAAACTTTTACAATAGTTTGTAAAAAAACTATAAAAAATATATACTTTGGTATTATTATGTATATGAATACATACTTATGAAAAATACAGGGTGTAAAATAAAGAACCATTCTCTAGATCCACAAAATTTATGGAATTTATTTTTTTTATGAAACTTTTCACGATTGTAAAATATTATACTAATGAAAATATACAGGGTGCTTAACGAAACCAAACCATACTCTAAGAATCCCCACAATAATTCATTGAATATTTTTATTAACCTTTTCACGATGGTCTCTAAGAAATATATACTAATTAAAAAACTACTGGGTGTTTAAGAAAACTGAACAAATATTGAAACTCCCAAAATTCATGGAAATTTTTTTTTTATTTATTAAACTTCCATCAAGAATTTATTATGACACTCACTATCGAAGCAAATACAGAGTGTTTAATAATAACGAACCATTCTCTAAAAATTTTCAAAATTCATGGAATTAAAAATTCTTTTTGATGAAACTTTATACAATGTTCGGTAGGAAAAATATACTAAAAAAAAAATACAGAGTGTTTAAAATAACGAACCATTCTATAAAAATTTTCAAAATTCTTGTAATTAAAAAATTATGTTTGATGAAATTTTATACAATGTTCTGTAGTAAAAATATACTAATTACGAAATACAGAGTGTTTAAAAATAACGAACCATTCTCTAAAAATCCTCAAAATTCATGGAATTTTAAAATTCTTTTTGATGAAACTTTATACAATAGTTTGTCAAACTCTATATTAATGCCAAAATACACGGGGTTTAAAACTACCGAACCGTTCCCTAAAAATCCTGAATATTTGTGGATTTAAATTTTTTTCTTTCTGATGAAACTTTTACAATAGTTTGTAAAAAACTATAAAAATATATACTTTGGTATTATTATGTATATGAATACATACTTATGAAAAATACAGGGTGTAAAATAAAGAACCATTCTCTAGATCCACAAAATTTATGGAATTTATTTTTTATGAAACTTTTCACGATTGTAAAAATATTATACTAATGAAAATATACAGGGTGCTTAACGAAACCAAACCATACTCTAAGAATCCCCACAATAATTCATTGAATATTTTTATTAACCTTTTCACGATGGTCTCTAAGAAATATATACTAATTAAAAACTACTGGGTGTTTAAGAAAACTGAACAAATATTGAAACTCCCAAAATTCATGGAAATTTTTTTTTATTTATTAAACTTCCATCAAGGATTTATTATGACACTCACTATCGAAGCAAATACAGAGTGTTTAATAATAACTAACCATTCTCTAAAAATTTTCAAAATTAATGGAATTAAAAAATAATTTTGGATGAAACTTTATACAATGTTCTGTAGGAAAAATGTAATAATTAAAAAATACAGAGTGTTTAAAAATAACGAACCATTCTCTAAAAATTTTCAAAATTCTTGGAATTAAAAAATTCTGTTTGATGAAATTTTATACAATGTTCTGTAGGAAAAATATACTAATTACGAAATACAGAGTGTTTAAAAATAACGAACCATTCTCTAAAAATCCTCAAAATTCATGGAATTTGAAAATTCTTTTTGATGAAACTTTATACAATACTTTGTAAAAATCTATATTAATGAAAAAATACAGTGGGTTTAAAAAAAACGAACCGTTCACTAAAAATACTGAACATTTGTGGATTAAATTTTTTTGCTCTCTGATGAAACTTTACAATAGTTTGTAAAAAAACTATAAAAAATATATACTTAGGTATTATTATGTATATGAATACATACTTATGAAAAAATACAGGGTGTAAAATAAAGAACCATTCTCTAGAAATCTAGAAATTTATGGAAGTTATTTTTTTTTATGAAACTTTTCACAATGGTCTGTAAGAAAACTATACTAATTAAAGAACTACTGGGAGTTTAAAAAAAACTGAACCAATATTGAAACTCCCAAAATTCATGGATAATTTTTCAAAATCATTGAATTAAAAATTCTTTTGATGAAATTTTATACAATGTTCTGTAGGAAAAATATCGCAATAAAGAAATACAGACGATTTAAAAATAACGAACCATTCTCTAAAAATCCTCAAAATTCATGGAGTTAAAAATTCTTTTGATGAAACATTTCACATTAGTTTGTTAAAAACTATACTAATGAAAAATACAGGAGGTTTAAAAAAACCGAACCATTCTCTAAAAATCAACAAAATTCATGGAATTAAAAATTCTTTTGATGAAACTTTTTACAATGTTCTGTAGGAAAAATATACTATTGAACAAATACAGGGTGTTTAAAAAAACCGAACTGTTCCTAAAAATCCTGAAAATTCGTGGATTTAAATTTTTTTTTTGCTTTCTGATGAAACATTTTACAATAGTTTGTCAAAAAACTATAAAAATATATACTTAGGTTTTATTATGTATATAAATACATACGTATGAAAAATATAGGGTGTAATATACAGAACCATTCTCTAGATCCACAAAATTTATGGAATTTATTTTTTTTATGAAACTTTTCAAGATTGTAACAAAATTATACTAATGAAAAAATACAGGGTGTTTAGCAAAACCAAACCATTCTCTAAATCCTCACAATTCATAGAATATTTTCTTATGAACACAATGGTCTGTAAGAAAACTATACTAATTAAAAGACTACTGGGTGTTAAAAAAATTGAACCATTTTCTATAAACCTTCATGGAAGTATAATATTCTCTTGATGAAACTTTTAACAATGGTCTATATGGAAACTATTTTCATGAGAACAATACAGGGTGTTTAAGAGAATCGAATCATTTTAAAAATTCTAAAAACTTGAAATTAAAAACTCTTTTTGGTTTTGATAAAACTTTTAAGATAGTTTGTAAAAACTATAAAAATACATATTTAGGTATTATTATGTAGCTATATAAATACATACTTATGAAAAATACAGTGTGTAAAATAAAGACCAATTCTCTAGATCCACAAAATTTATGGAATTTAATTTTTTATGAAACTTTTCACGATTGTAAAATTATACCGATGAAAAAAACAGGGTGTTTAACAAAACCAAACCATTCTTTAAATATCCTCACAATCCATGGAATATTTTCTAATGAAACTTTTCACAACGGTCTGTAAGAAAACTATACTAATTAAAAAACTACTGGGTGTTTAAAAAACCGACCGTTCTCTAGAAAGCTTCATGGAAGTATAATATTCCTTTGATGAAACTTTTAACAATGGTCTATATGGAAACTATTTTAATGAAAACAATACAGGGTGTTTAAGAAAACTGAACCAATATTGAAACTCCCAATATTCATGGAATAAATTTATTTTTTTGCTTCGGATGGGTTGTCGGATGTACGAAAGACCGTTTTATATACAAAGTGTTGGAAAAATGTTGAACGTTAAAAAAGTCTCAAAATTAAGAGAACTGACTAATTTATTTTACTCAACTTCCATCGGAGGTCTCTTAACGCACTAATTATCGACAAAATACATGGTGTTTAAAACAAACTAACCCTACTCAAGAAAGGTCAAGTCGGCGAATGCCGACTTGCCACCTTTCTAGTCCTTATATATTAAAATCCGTTGTTTTTTCTCTCTCGCGAAAAAGTGGGGTTTTACCGCCACAAAGGCTTTTTTCGCGAGCCGCGCAGCGGCGAGCCCGGGGGCGCGAAGCCGAGTTCGGTCCTTCGGTTATCCGGTAGGCGTATTTTGGTGACTTCTTTTTACCTTTTTCGGGGCGAATTTTGCGTTTTTCCGGAGGTCCGCGGCCGCCAGTTTTCCATTTTCGCGCGGATGTCGCGAAAAAAAGAGATGGATATAGCCGGGAATTCGAGAAACGTCAGTCGGATATGGGTAGACGTCCAACTATTTCGGATTCGATATTTTCGTATTTTCCCGCATTCGTTTCCACAAAGCCATGTCGAAACGTAAACTTTGAACCTTCTACGATGTGTCGCGTGCCTCAGATTTAGGTTTAAAATTCGATTTTATAGTGAAAATAACGAAAGTTTTGGTCAATTACACGTTCGGCTGCATTCGCCTTCGCTCGGCCGTCCGAAACGTCAAACGGCTAGCCGGACGGTGCACGGCCTGTGACAGCTCCCGATAAAACTTAGGAACGTTCGCTAAAAGGGTCGATCGGAGGGCCGCCAATGCCAGAAAAGGTATGTTTAAAGTCTCTAGATACTTTCCGTTATGCGAGCCCTGGATTTCGAGTTCGTTTTTCCATAAAAATTTGCTTAAATCCAAACCGAGACGGGGAGAAGAGCCTAGCAATATGGCGGGTTCTCACAAAACCTTCAAAACGATTACATTCTGAAAAGTAAGTACCCCTTTATTTCCATAAAGCCATATCGAAACGTACACTTTGAACCTTCTACAATGTCGTGTGCCTCAGGTTTAGGTTTAAAATTCGATTTTATAGTGAAAATAGCAAAAATTTTCGTCGACTACAGAAACGTCAAATGGCGAGTGCGCGGTGACATTTCGAATAAATCGCAGAAAATTTCGCTAAATGGGCCGACCGGAGGCCCCAAAGGCCGAAAACGGTAAATTTGAAGTCTCTAGATACGTTGTGTTATGCGAGCGTTTGGTTTTGAATTCGTTTTCGTATCGAAATTTGCGAAAATTCTAAGCAAGACGGGTTCAAAATGACGGAAGCCATAGAACAGCTGTCAAATATTTCCATCCGCTATTGCTATTTGCATTGAACTTTGCATAAATAGAATGAATAGGTGGTATCAGTGAGCTAGACAATATGGCAGACCAAGACGGGGTCAAAATGACGGAAGCCATAGAACAGCTGTCAAATATTTCCATCCGCTATTGCTATTTGCATTGAACTTTGCATAAATAGAATGAATAGGTGGTATCAGTGAGCTAGACAATATGGCAGACTTCAAGTCGCTTCGCTTATATACAGTGCGACTCAAAAAAGCTCGATGTACGGGGTGTTACGATAAAATTGACGAGAAAAAAATAAAAATTACAGATTCGAGGAAATTTTCGGTTTTTTCGCTTCGGAGGGGTTCTGTGACGTTCGTAGGCCCGTCTTAAATACAAAGTGTTGGAAAAATGTGAAACGTTAAAAAAATGTCAAAATTAAGAGAACTGAACATTTTTTGGTACGAAACTTCCGTCGGGGACTCTTACCGCACTAATTATCGACAAAAATACGGGGTGTTTAAAAAATCCGAACCATTCCTAAAAATCCTGAACATTTGTGGATTACAATTTTTTCTTTCTGATGAAACTTTTTACAATAGTTTGTAAAAAAACTATAAAAATATATACTTTGGTATTATTATGTATATGAATACATACTTATGAAAAAATACAGGGTGTAAAATAAAGAACCATTCTCTAGATCCACAAAATTTATGGAATTTATTTTTTTTATGAAACTTTTCACGATTGTAAAAATATTATACTAATGAAAATATACAGGGTGCTTAACGAAACCAAACCATACTCTAAGAATCCCACAATAATTCATTGAATATTTTTTTATTAACCTTTTCACGATGGTCTCTAAGAAATATATACTAATTAAAAAACTACTGGGTGTTTAAGAAAACTGAACAAATATTGAAACTCCCAAAATTCATGGAATTTGAAAATTCTTTTTGATGAAACTTTATACAATACTTTGTAAAAATCTATATTAATGAAAAATACAGGGGTTTAAAAACCGAACCGTTCCCTAAAATCCCTGAACATTTGTGGATTAAAATTTTTTTGCTCTCTGATGAAACTTTACAATAGTTTGTAAAAAACTATAAAAATATATACTTAGGTATTATTATGTATATGAATACATACTTATGAAAAATACAGGGTGTAAAATAAAGAACCATTCTCTAGAAATCTAGAAATTTATAGAAGTTATTTTTTTATGAAACTTTTCACAATGGTCTGTAAGAAAACTATACTAATTAAAGAACTACTGGGAGTTTAAAAGACTGAACCAATATTGAAACTCCCAAAATTCATGGAAAAATTTTCAAAATCATTGAATTAAAAATTCTTTTGATGAAATTTTATACAATGTTCTGTAGGAAAAATATCGCAATAAAGAAATACAGACGATTTAAAATAACGAACCATTCTCTAAAAATCCTCAAAATTCATGGAGTTAAAAATTCTTTTTGATGAAACATTTCACATTAGTTTGTTAAAAACTATACTAATGAAAAATACAGGAGGTTTAAACCGAACCATTCTCTAAAAATCAACAAAATTCATGGAATTAAAAATTCTTTTGATGAAACTTTTACAATGTTCTGTAGGAAAAATATACTATTAAACAAATACAGGGTGTTTAAAAACCGAACTGTTCCCTAAAAATCCTGAAAATTCGTGGATTTAAATTTTTTTTTGCTTTCTGATGAAACATTTTACAATAGTTTGTCAAAAACTATAAAAATATATACTTAGGTTTTATTATGTATATAAATACATACGTATGAAAAATATAGGGTGTAATATAAAGAACCATTCTCCAGATCCACAAAATTTATGGAATTTATTTTTTTATGAAACTTTTCATGATTGTAAAATTATACTAATGAAAAAATACAGGGTGTTTAGCAAAACCAAACCATTCTCTAAGAATCCTCACAATTCATAGAATATTTTCTTATGAACACAATGGTCTGTAAGAAAACTATACTAATTAAAAGACTACTGGGTGTTTAAAAAAATGAACCATTTTCTATAAACCTTCATGGAAGTATAATATTCTCTTGATGAAACTTTTAACAATGGTCTATATGGAAACTATTTTCATGAGAACAATACAGGGTGTTTAAGAGAATCGAATCATTTTAAAAATTCTAAAAACTTGAAATTAAAAACTCTTTTTGGTTTTGATGAAACTTTTAAGATAGTTTGTAAAAAACTATAAAAATACATATTTAGGTATTATTATGTAGCTATATAAATACATACTTATGAAAAATACAGTGTGTAAAATAAAGACCAATTCTCTAGATCCACAAAATTTATGGAATTTAATTTTTTATGAAACTTTTCACGATTGTAAAAAATTATACCGATGAAAAATACAGGTGTTTAACAAAACCAAACCATTCTTTAAATATCCTCACAATTCATGGAATATTTTCTAATGAAACTTTTCACAACGGTCTGTAAGAAAACTATCCTAATTAAAAAACTACTGGGTGTTTAAAAACCGACCGTTCTCTAGAAAGCTTCATGGAAGTATAATATTCCTTTGATGAAACTTTTAACAATGGTCTATATGGAAACTATTTTAATGAAAACAATACAGGGTGTTTAAGAAAACTGAACCAATATTGAAACTCCCAATATTCATGGAATAAATTTATTTTTTTGCTTCGGATGGGTTGTCGGATGTACGAAAGACCGTTTTATATACAAAGTGTTGGAAAAATGTTGAACGTTATAAAAGTATCTATATTAAGAGAACTGACTAATTTATTTTAGTAAACTTCCATATGATGTCTCTTAACGCACTAATTATCGAAAAATACATGGTGTTTAAAAAAACTAACCCTACTCAAGAAAGGTCAAGTCGGCGAATGCCGACTTGCCACCTTTCTAGTTAATTTTAAAGAGTGTCATCATTACTCGGTTTTTCAGAGGGAGTGTACAATAAGAGATTTGGGCATTGTATTTGACTCTAAACTAAGTTTTTCAGAACATATTAATAATGTAGTTAAATACACATTTAAGATGTTAGGTTTTATCATAAGAAATTATAATTTTTTTTCTAATATTAATGCGCTAAAAATGCTCTATTTTTCGTTTGTACGGTCTAAGTTGGAATACGGTGCTATACATTGGCATCCCATCTATGAAACACATTGTTTGAATATTGAGTGTTCAAAGGAAATTTTTAAAGTTTCTTTCCTTCAAGTGTGATGGTGTATATCCCACTCGAGGCTGCAACCATGAACTATTGCTTTCTAGGTTCGATATTCCCTCATTAAAACTAAGACGGGCTAGACATTTTGTATTATTGTACAATTTGTTTAACAACAATATTGATTGCATGACATTATTAGAATATTTTAATATCAGAGTTCCTAATTTTCGTCTTAGGCACAATGATACTTTTTATTTACCAGCAGCCAATACGAATATTTTAAGAAAGTCTCCAGTTTATATCATGTCTCATAATTTTAATATCATATCTGATCATTGTGATATAAACTTTTCTTCTATTAAATCTATAAATAGAGTTATAAGTTTTTTGTATTTACAGTTATTTTGTATTTGTTTTGTTTTTCTTTTTATTTAACGGTTATTGTGAATAATTAAGTAATTTTAATTAATGTATTAGTCATATTGTAAGAATGCGTGTATATTAATTACTTTTTCTTTATATTTTTTTATTATTTGTCCATTACTTTTGTGTTAATTTTTGTCTTGTAAATGGCTATTTTTTCTGTTGGGCAAATAAACATATTTAATTTGATTTGATTACTGCAAACTATTGAACATTACGCAACTTTAGAGGGGGTGTGTAACTTACAGTTTATCTGCAACCTTTATTTTTTTTCTTACGAATTTGAATTGTATTAGCTTCATCCTTTGAAACTGACTAATTTTCTGATGATAGGGAAGAATATTGCTTTCTGGATTTCTTTCGGTGTCGACCTATTTTCTTTGTTGCCACACAATTAACCTCAATTTTGTGGTTTTGCATCACTACTATATAAACTTCCTACTTTCTAAAAAATATATGGTGTGAAAATCTTCAATTCCACACTCTGGTCGTGACGGACTTAGTTTTTCACAAATGATCACACATTTCTTCGGTCTGTGTGAACACATGTGTACATTTCAAAGTACCGTCTAAAACACAATGATAATTTAAACGTCGATTCTACAGAATCATCCAACATGCACACCGATATCGAAGACGGCCACCGATATATCCATCGAATCGGACAATGTGCCAATCACTACTTTGAGCCAGTATTTCTGATTCAATCTGATGTACCAACACCGACACCTATAATGCCATTCTGTGTGAAACTGCATTGAATCCAGTTATACTAAAATTATAAGTCTTTATACAATCCCCTTATTAAGCCTATCATTACCATTGGATATCCTGAGAGCAGTGAAGGTTTTAGTTTCAAAACCAATTTTTCAGAGCCTAAGAAACAAAACTGTAACTACAAAACCTACATAAACAAAACGTACTGCTTCAAAACGTTCCACCCACACTAAATCTAATGTTTTACGCAGTTTATATCTAATATTACTGATTAGCAGGGGCATGTGGATGTGGTTTGCACGGACTTCTCGATCATATTGGCCATAATATTTTGTTAGCAACAATATGTTTTTTTCCGTGTCGTTCTTTGAACTTCTTATCTAACCAATCGTTTGCAATGTTACCTTTAACGGTTTTACATGAAATGTTTTCTCTGCTACGTCAGGGGTTGCACAAGGTTCCAGTCTTGGTCCGCTTCTTTTCTCTTTTTATATTATTTAAACACTATCAATACGTGCCAAAAATTATTTTTCGCCGATGATTTAATATATATACACTTATTACATCCAGAGCCGACTGTGTAAGTTTACAGACTAATAATAATCAAATAGTTCTGTGGTGCAAATTGAACCATCTCAACCTGAACATTTCTAAATGTAAAGTTGTATCATTTTCTTACAAAATTAACAATATTGCCTTTAATTATCAAATTATTCCCGTTGTTTTAACTCGGGCAAGTAAAATTAGAGATTTGGGAGTGCTTTATAATAATGTTTTGTGCCACATATAGAATTAACTGTTTCATCGTCTATGAGAATGTTGGGTTTCGTTTTCAGAATGGGTCAAGAATTTCAATATATTAATTTTTCTTTAGTTTTATTGGATTTTTACCACACTTCTGAACAAAATAAAGATTAATTAAATAAGCCCTTGCGCTGAAAAGAGCAGATAAGTGTGAGATTTTTTGGTTAGGCAAATTTAGTTTCAAAAACAACCCTTGACTGATCCGTTTGGCGCAAGGGTTTATTTAATTAATATATTTTTTTCAGAAGTGTGGTAAAAACCCAATAAAACTAAAGAAAAACTGAAATTATGCCACAAATAAATAGCTTCAGACAGGATATTAATGTCCTTAATAAACTTTATTTTACTTGTTTTCGATTTAAATTAGAATATTGTTCTTATTTACCTTATTTAGAAATGTCATATTAGAGCCTATAATTACAACCAACTGTTAAGCAGATTTAATTTAATTCACTTTATTTTAGAAGAAAATTGTACAGTGTTAAATTTTTGTATATGTTATTGCACAATAATGTTGATTCTCCAAATCTGGGTCAACTTAACTTTCTTGTTCCAAGACTCAACAGTCGATTATTGCATACTTTTTAATATTCAAGTGCCCACAGGAACATTTTGGTAAAATTTCCAATTAACTATATGTGCGGTGTTATTTGTCGTTTTAATGATTGTAATAAACCGTAGTCTGTTATTTTAGTAATCCTAGTTAATTAATCTTCAATACATTACTATTTTTTGTCATAATTTTTTATGAATTATTGTATAATATTAATTAAAGTGTTTTTGCTTCTATTGCTTGTTTTGTCCTGTAATTGGAAATAATTTGTTGGATAAATAAATCTATTATTACTATAAGATAAACTATTTTATTAAATGGTATTTGTTTGTAAAAGAACTAATAAAAAATCATTTTACATAATTAAAAATTATTGCAAGTGTTAACAATTTTTGAAAACATTGAGATCAATAAGAAGCCAACATGATAGAATAAAACATTTTAAATTAAATCTGCATCGAACAATTGCGATATGCTGTTTCGATTTTATGAACAATAGATTATTTCATAAAATTAAACGCTTCATAAAAAGTAATACCGCAACAGGTATTGTTTTATCCTGTGACATTTCAATTGCCGAACGTATCCTATTTCAAGCGTTACGATATCGACGATCGTATTTTCCTTTTATATTTCTATATATCGAGTTTATATAATGCCATATATTTCAGAGTAAGCAACCATGAAATAAGCGAATAATGCCTAGGAAAAATTATCCAGTATGTATCTGTAACAATCCAGATCAATATGCTGGGAAAAAACAGCCTCACAATAAACATTTACCTGAAGCAAGTATACATGGGCTTTTTTCGAAGGGATTGTATCTAATATCTCGCTATATATCCATATCCTTTCCACGCACATTGTTACGAGAGGCAGAAATGAAAATATGGCCTATGAAATACATAGTATAGATAAATCTATAAATGATTTAATGCGGCTTGAACAGTTGTTTATGGGCATGGGCTTTAGGAAAACTGAGCTCGAGTATCAGTGCATTGTAAATTATGTTCTTGTGCAATGTGACAAAATATATGCAATGCGGTGTGTGATGGATCACTTTTCCTATCTTTTTCAGTCTTTCGTTAAAGATTGGTCTTATTTTCGCTAAATATAAATACTGTGCGCACTGAAAGCGTGGAACAAATTTAGTAAAAATGAAATCAATTTTTTTTGAAAAAATCTTGTGCTGTAGCGTAGTTTTAAATATTTATACTTAAGCACGAATTCGTTAATGTGTAGTTGTGATATAAAAAATATATGAAATCATGAAGAGTAATGTAAGCTCATGTGACATTACCACATTGTTATGTAAGGTGCCGTCAAATATAGGCCTATACAGGGTGTCCGGAAAAGACGTCTACAACGGAAGACCACATATTTTTGGGTTCAAAATAAGCCGATTTAGCCCAATTTACTTATTTCCAAAATTGCTTCGTTTAGCCGCTAGAGAGCGCCAAAGTTCGCGAAAAATTTTTGTTTATTCCGAATATCTCGAAAACGACTTCATCAATTTTAACCATTTTTGGGCTACGTAGTTATATGTCTAACCGACACTTTTTGACATTACTTAAAATATTTTGCAGTAATTAGAAATATAAGAAAAATCATGTATCATGCAAATACAAGCACATATTTTTTTAACCCCCTGTATAATAACTCTCAGCTTTTTTCTATTAGTAGCTGACTTTATTTAGAAACTTTTTTTATACTTTCAGAATTTTGAATAGATGAGTCGTTTAGGCAGAAAAAATATGTTTTGTGTGTCAACAATATCAGCATTCGTTCTGCAACAAATAACGAAAATTTCAAAACTCTCATTTATATTTTATTTAATAAATACAAGATAATAAGATATTAATATAACAAATAAAAAAAGTTATGATCTCTTTACATTAAATGCTCAGTGACCACCGTACGCAACAAATAATCTGTTTTACGAAGTTGTAGTGCAGCCTCTTCATGATTTCTGGATTATCTCGTAGAATGTTAACTGCGTCTTGGATTCGCCTAAAAAATTCCTCTTCATTATTAACTGCATAGGCATATACTGTGGTTTTTACTGCATCCCACAAAAAATAATCGCAAGGGGTTAAGTCTGGTGCTCGAGGTGGCCATTTCATAGGGGCGTCGTTTCCTCTTCCAATCCGCCTGTTGGGATACATATTATGTAAATACTGACGAACGGGTATTCTAAAATGGGGGGTGCACCATTGTGCATAAACCACATGTTACGACGCAGTAGTAACGGTAAATCGTCCAATAAATTAGGTAATAATTGCTGTAAAAAATTTAAATAGTTGACCCCATTTAATCGATGTGGAAGCACAACCGAGCCAATAATAAAGTTGTCGATAATTCCCGGCCACACGTTTACTCTGAATTCATATTGAAAATGTCTTATTTCAGTACAGTGTGGATTTTCATCAGTATAAACGTGTTTGTTATGGTTATTAATAATTCCTGACCTAGCAAAACTGTAAATAAAATGTTTTTGCTGAAATTGATATCATGGGATAAAATTACAAAATGCTAAACGTTTTTCAGGGTTTTCATGTCATGTCCAATGCGGCTGGCACTAATTTTTTGGTTTTCTCATCTCTTATCTAGCATTTGTTCCTCCACCTCTATAGTTTTCGTGGTACGTGACGCTCTTGAACCGCATTCATTCGGTGGAAAGAACCAAATCCATAAACCAAAAGCATATCTACTTGTTTGTAATATGTATACGTATCCATGATGAAATATTGAAAAATGACGAACAGAAGCAAACACAACAATAACAACAACAAATAAAGTAAGATCTAAAGTAACTAAGTAATTGAGCAAGAAGAATAAACCGAGAGACTAATTTCAGTAGCTGATTAGATTTGACACACAACTGATACTTAAAATATCAGAGCCAGCTTCTGGTACTTCGTTATTTGTTGCAGAACGAATGCTGATATTGTTGACATACGAAAAATATTTTTTCTGCCTAAACTGGTCATCTGTTCAAAATTTTGAAAGTATAAAAAAAGTTTCCAAATAAAGTCATCTACTAATAGAAAAAAGCTGAGAGTACAGTGGGTTAAAAAAATACGTGGTTATATTTGCATGATACATGATTTTTCTTATATTTCTAATTACTGCAAAAGATTTTAAATAATGTCAAAAAGTGTCGGTGAGACTTATAACTGCGTAGCCCAAAAATGGTTAAAATCGATCAAGTCGTTTTCGAGATATTCGGAATAAACAAAAATTTTTCGCGAACTTTGGCGCTCCCTAGCGGCTAAACGAAGCAATTTTGGAAATAAGTAAATTGGGCTAAATCGGCTTATTTTGAACCCAGGAGTCTGTGGTCTTCCGTTGTACAAATCTTTTCCGGACACCTTGTATATACATTGGCAAAATTCACAGAACGGATGCAAGCTTATGTTATGTAAAAAGCAGTAGCAAAATAACTTACCAAAATGGTGGAAAATGGCAGGAAGTGGAAACTTGTAAAATCGAAAAGATGCAAGTAAAACTTTAGACTATCGTCTAGTACGTAGCACACCGTATGTCGAGACCGGGCACTGAGCATTCTTGCTTCGCGTAGAAGGCGAGACTTTTAGGAAGGAATAAAAGGAATTTGGTAGTTACAAAAAAATATGTATAAAATGAATTTATAACTTAGTTGAGAGCTCTTAATATTAATTATTATTTAACTAACTAAATTACCTATATACACAAAAAAATAGAGAAGAACGGAACAGTTCATAAATTATGTTAATATTGATACAGAAGCTCACCTACTTCTTCAGTTTTTTTTTTGTTAATTATGTTCCTGTTTGCTTTCAAATTTATAATTTTTGTAATACCTTTGTTTTGACGGTTTCCAGAACATTTTCGGCTATATTCAGTTTGGTTCGAGATGCATTCTCGACGGCCAAGGAAACCAAAGAATATATATAAGAGA
This sequence comes from Monochamus saltuarius, assembly GCA_025584915.1. NCBI lineage: Eukaryota > Metazoa > Arthropoda > Insecta > Coleoptera > Cerambycidae > Monochamus > Monochamus saltuarius. The sequence continues at coordinate 30,085,308 of CM046721.1, forward strand.
ATTAGTTCCGCCTCCTCAACTTAGTTTATCTTGAGAACCAAATGGGAATAACGCAAACGTTAGAATTATATTTGACAGTTGCGCACTTTTTAAAGTATATTTGTTGTGTGTAATCAAGTAGTGATATACTCGCGACAGGAATTCAGACGACTTACGTCATACGAACAAATGAATAATTCATTATATATTCATCAAATATTTAAGAAACTGCAACTGATAGTAATAGAACTATATACTACACTAAAAGTTTGCATTATATTTTGCACTAAATTACAAAAAATGATTGTTCTTAACGCGACCAAATATCGAAAATTACGTTGACAATAAAAACAAATGTGTAACGTCAGCCGTGGCGTAAGCCGTCTGAATTCTTGACGCGTATAGTAAAATTTGTTTTTCTACGTGAATCATTTGAAGGCTAGTCAACATTGGAGGTTACTTTGCTGTCAAAACTACGACGTTCCGCAAAGAAAGTGATGAGAGTTGAAAAGTGAATGCCAGGGACGAGATCAAGAACGACGGAAATGGAGGAAACATTCAAACAGTTAATGGAAGTAATATGAAGAAGAGTCAAGAAAATATGAAGAACAGTTAAAATGAGATGAAGGAAGACTTAAAGAAAAAGATTAACAGCCAAGACGAAATGAAAGAAGACTTAAAGAAAGAAATTAAGAACATCCCGGGTGAAATGAAAGGAGAAGAAGAAGAATTAAAAATCGAAATGAAAACCAGTTTACAAGAGAACAAGAAGAAATTAAAAGAGGCAATTACGGTTACACTCAATGAATTTGAAGAAACTGTTAGAGGAAATTAATCAATTATGAAGTGAGGTACAAAATAAGATCCAGGTTGTAGAATAAAATATGACTAAGAGAGATAGAGTGAAGTCTTACAATTTGTACTCCCAATTGTCCGCAAAGTAGTTCATTAAGACTAAAAGTAGATTTCTTCGGTCTTCTAGTATTAATTCACCAACGTTTGCCGGAAAGGTGTCATGGAGCACTTACCTTGAACAGCTCAAAGCAGCCGTCTTGGCAAATAACTGGTCAGGAGAAGAAAAGACTACCTCAAAGTGGCCCTACCGAGTGATGATATGGAGATTTTAAGAACGCTAGCCTAGGATAAACAAAAGGATTATCAAATGTTACTGCTTTGGAAATGAGGTATGGTGAAACTATCTAAAACATGTTGACCAGGCACAACTAAAAAAGTAGGTGAAGGAAGCTATATACAGTTTTATGATTTGGTGGTTAACATACAGGGTGTCCCATAAATAGGGGTCAATAGGGGGCTGTGCTCCCAGAAAGGGGCCTTAACAGACCATGGTTTGCAAAATATTTCCAAAACGAGTTAACGCATAATTATGAATTTTGGTATGTAGGAACTATGATAGATATAAAAAAATGTACTCTTGATTTACTTCTATGGAATGCTTCGTTTTCAAGAAAAATCGATTTTAAGGTTTTATTCCATAATCTAAGGAATGGAAAAAGATTACATGAATGGGTATGCAGGCCATGAAAATAAAGGTTTATTTACTTGAATTAATTTGGCAGTTTACTAAACAAATTTTTACTTTACGGTGTTGTATTGGATATTAAGCAAAATCTTATTAAAATTAGGATAGAGTTGCAGTCAAAGTTGAGTTTTTCCACTTACCGGTATCTTACTGCGTTATTGACGCTACATTTCTTTAGCTTCACCCCGGAGTTCTCTATCTACAACTATGTGGTTAAAAGTATAGGCACTTGGAGGCAATTATGACATAAGTTCAACGCAATCGACTATATTAACGAATATTATTATACTTGCCTAACTATAACAGCAATAACTAGGAAGTTGAATGACATAATAAACATCGTGATAGAAAAAACTTACCTTTTTAAAAAAAAATCAATTTTTTTTGTTTGCTCCCTCAGCCCGTGACAACAGAGTTTCATCCAAGCTCAACTTTCTTTCTTAAGCAATTTCTTGTAATATCTAGACTTTCTGTTATGTTTTGTCTCAATGGTACAGTGAATTCCAATGGTTGGTTGAGGTAAGTACCCAACGCCCTCAGAATTAAATGTGTGGGTTTGGAATAGTGATAACAGAATAGGGCCTTTTTCTTTGAAGAAACTTTTACAGAAGAATACGTAGTTTTCAAGACAATTGCTTTTCTGGAAAGCAAATAGAATAGTATCCAAATCCTCTGGATTATTTTTATGGATTAATAATAATGGCTCTCTCTCAGCTTTTGAACTACTGGAAGTTCTGAGTAGAAACTTCATTAAATATCTATTGGGGAATAGAAGAACTAAGAATTAATATTGAAAGTTGGAAGTAGATATCATTACGAATTCGTTAACAATACGAAATAAATTATCAGATTAGAGACGATGTGTTCAGAATTAGCCCTGAATTTTTGATTCTCTCAAAAGAAAAACAGAAGGTTGCTATTTTAAAAAAAGATGATGTTAGCTTTCAAAATCAATGATGATTGTCACTCTTATCAGTTTTCTAGATCTGAGTAATCTGGTGATATTCCAATTAAAATGTTGAACTCTCAACGTATGATATTTGAAAGAGTGTTTATATGACTGACCCAGCACTCTCCCTTGCCAAGTAATATATTAATTAAAAATATCTAATAAGCTCATTAAACATGAAGAATTTTGGACAACTCATATAAGGTTTCAAACGAACTTATCAAATATCTTATTCCTTTTTTATTTATTTGCATTAAAAACGATAATATAAACATACCTAGACTTTTGATACTCATTCAATTCAATTAATTCATAGAACGATTTATGCTTGAAAAATTCTTTGAAACATTGAAACAATCAATCAACCTTCAGCATATTTGGTATATTTTAACTGTTCTAATTCAACCAATAAATAAAGACGGAATGACATAAGTGGTACGTCGGTAAGATCATTCTAAAGAATCTCATAGGATTGTTCCCCAAAACTCTAACTCATACTCATACAAAATATAAGAACCAAGAACACCTAAGAACAATATTGTTTCAATCATATTAAGTCATTAGCCTTCATGTTTCAAAATTATCTATAAACAACACGAACGACACTGCATTAAAATATTTATTTTTAAATGGTACTGTGGAAAAGGCGTGGAACAGAAGCGAAGCATATGAAAATTGCTACACTATATTATTATGTCATTCCCGTAATATCCACCACAATCATGCGACTCATAAACGTGAGATATTCATTTCTTTTTATTACTAAAGCTTGTTGGAAACACGCTTTTATGGTAATTTGTAATTATAATTGTTCACATAACATAAACTACGAGTTGTAAGCGAAATGAGTACTTAAGTGTAAAAGGAAATGTTTTAAATACCATGGATACGGTGTGGTCTATCGTTTTTACTGTTTTTATCAGGAAAAGTCATTTAATAGTTCAGAATTAATTTCAATGGAATATATGAACGATATAATTTTAATTAAATAATCATGTATTCTATCTTTAAAATCTTCTTTGCTATTTTTCTCTCTAACCCTTTTTTCTTATTATTTAAAAAAATTTACTCTCTTTGTACTTATTGATTAACATAAAATAAGGTAAGCCGTACAATTATTGGACAGGTACAGTTATTGGACATGAAAACTTCGAAGGTGCATATTTAGTACTTTACTTATTCTTCAAAAATAATAATTGCAGTCGTGGTGAGCACCTCTAGAAGTCTATAAATTATATGAATCTGTAGTGAAGGACTGTCGTGGCAGATTTCTTAAGAATTTGTTAGAACAGGAATATACGTTGTGCAATATTCTTCGTAAACTGTAGTGGTTTAATAAATATTAATTAGAAATTTGTGTTATTACATAATGTATAAAGATAGGTTTATTTTAGCGAAACGTGTTTTTTATAAGGAACAGTCAAGTGTTTATAATAGTTAGTCTATGTCCAGTAACTGTATCAATGGTGTTCTGAGTTTTAGTTATTGGACAAGCGTCCAATACCTGTAATTTTGGTTTTGTGATTTATCACTTTTTAACACATGTGGTTAATAGGCTTTCTTTTTATCTCCTTCTTTAGACTAGTTTATACAGTTAGTTAGACAGGGGAGTTCATCTTCTACTGTCCAATTACTGTGTAACTCATAGATGTATTTTCTACATGCCTCAAAAAAGGAACTACAATCTCTATTTAATGGCAGGCTGTAGCTCAAGTTAAATCAGGTCCAGAATCTTACAGATATGTGTCAGACAAATATGAAATACCAAAATCTACAATAGAATTCAGGTTATAAAATCTTGGTCACCGAGACTCATTTGGACTTCCTACAGTTTTAACAGAAAACGAAAATTAAACCCGAATAATTAAACTCGGTATTAATTCTTTATAAAACTTCAGTATCTATGACGCAGATTCTACTGATACTGAATATTCTGATATAGAAAATGGGGCGGAAGCTGCTTTATGTACATTGATTCCTCAAAAATTGGAGAAATTGTACCAAAAAGTGTAAGTGAAAATTTGATATTTGGTGTGCCGACAAAAATGTATGTAATTTTTCGCAGAAAGTTATTCTAGCGTACTTGTACCAGTTAAAAATGCCACCCTCTACATTATGGAGTTTATTCCATGCTTCGAACTATAGTTTATTTAAATAATATGGATATTAGTTAATATACCAATGTTATTGCTTTCATCAAAAGGAATTTACGTGGTTATAGACCCAGAAAATCCAAAATATTTTCCAAGGAACATGTTTAAAGGTGTCAAAGATGCAGATGATGAAAAGTACTTATTCCAAAAAGTTGTCTTGATTGTTGGTATTTTTGGAGTCTGTAGGAGAGAACAAGTGACTTATTCACGTACAGAGATCATTGGAGATGCTAAGTCGTTCATTAAAGTGACTATTACCAATAGCAAAACTAGTGTTTCTAGATTATTTACAATACCAGAGGGACATATATGAGTAAATTTGTTTTGAAAATTTTTCACAAATATGCAAGTCTACCATCGAATCGAATTCACAACCGAATTTTTCATCACCTGAATTCAAAATGTTCTACACAAGTAGTGAATATAAATGACAGGGGTTCAATTCCTAAAAAGATTGCCGAATTTCTTAGATTACCTAATGTTACTGGTATACTGGGCACTGCTTTAGATGATGTTCTACAACATCCCTTGCAGATGCAGGAACTAATATATCGATGATCAAGAGACACAAAGGTTGGCATTCGACTTCTGTGGCAGAGGGGTACATAGAAAATTTCATACAAAATAAGCAGACGATATCAAGAAAAATTCTCAGGATATACCACTTTCGATGAGATTTTAGTGGTCTGCTTACTTTCTGCTCGGCCTAAGCGGCTCTACTTACAGGAAGCGACCTACATTGCAGCAGGTACTTAACGCAGACCTCTTGCCCTGGGCGACGAGCCATTAAATCTGTAAATTATACTGCAGGAAACAACTAAGCAGGAAGTAAGCAGACCACTTATATCTCACCTCCACTCAGTTTATATGTGAAAATACATATGAAGGAACAGCCAGTTCAATTGTCGGTCATCTCACCTATGGCATACTGATGAGGGCCAACAAGCCCGCAACAGGTCTATGTCTGGTGGTGTGTCCAACAAGGATTTGGCTGTTCACACAGATACTGCAGGAGTAATTCACTGCCGGTCGGGGCATTAGTCCGCGGACTAGTTGTTTCCTGCAGTATCATTTACACAATACCACTTTCATTCCAAAAACTCAGTGCACCAGCAGCAGGATGCAGGTGTTATTTTCTTCCAATATTGACGAAGTGAAGAAATAAATATACAATGTGTTCCACTTTTTATGGAACGTCTAAAGACTCATATTATAGGTACATATTCACCACCAAAGTTTCAAAGTATTCGGATATGAGGTGAGCGAGATACCAGGGTGGCTCTATGAAAAGTGGGACACATTGTGTTATTAATATTTATAATAAATAAATAATTTAAAATTCAGTTATTTTATTTTACGCACATGTGTCTAAAAGATTGTGATTTCTATACTGAAATGACAATTGAAATGCCATTATTATGCAACGATTTTACGAAAAATATTTTCCCTAATTACATCAAAGCCTTGAAAATGGATCATTGAAGATAGTACTACCTGCAGGTAGAAAGCAGCTACCTATCTCGGGAATGCTAATAAAGCAACGTATTGTTGCCTAGCCGTCGTGTGAAATTTAGACTGTGAAAGGACGAAAATCCACCCGAGTTCCGCGTTCCTCCGAGTGAGAAGGTACTATCTCAACGCCGGGACGACACGTCATGTCAAAACTGTGATAGGGAAGCCGTAAATTCGAAAGATACTTATTTATTCTACGTGCTTAAGGATGTATCAAAGTGAGAGAGAATGGAACTTTCTATACATGGATGATTAGTGAGATTTTTTAATCTATTTCAGAAGTCGACTGTTTGTTACCTGTTCAGATGGTTGTAATTACTGCGCTTAGTCTACAAGAAACGTGTACAGGCAGGTGATGATGAAAGTAGAGACAAAATAAAGGAAAGTACATTTTTAGTAGTAGTAGTTTTTTCTCCTGCTTAAGAAAAATTATCTAAATAAATAACTAACAGTGGCTGGAACTTGTAAGATACGATCTAGGAGAGTATAGTACCTGATAACGTCTATTATTTTGAAACGAACAACATACATACAATCAGTGTTACTGAAATAAGAGCGTTTCTAAAACTAAAATAGGCTTGTTCCGTAATTTTTTTTATTTGTTTTTTATTCGTTTTTGTATAGTCCACGATACCCTTACTACGCCATAATAATTTCATATGATTTTTTTTTTTGAGTTTTCGAGATATAAGAGGTTGAAATTGATGCTAGTTAAAAAACCAGTGCGCCCGCTTGTAACGTCATTACACGCTACTCTAAACTAGAAGATCTACCATTAACACGCTAATACTCGATCAGATTAAAATGTGTTATGTTGTAAATATTTTAGTATAATTTGTTCAAATGAAGTTGAATTTAGTAAGCTGGTTCTGACAATCTACCAGAAGTTGATATGCCTATAATTACGAACTACTTAATAAAGATAAAGGCTATATGTATTATAATACAGAAATGAAAAGAATGAAGTGCAAAGTTATTAACATCTATATTATAATATTTGTAGCGGTCACCGACACCGGTTATCGACCTACATCTGTGATCCCTACAATTACAGTTTAATGACATTTGCACTAAAGCAATAAACAAATCAATGCCAATAAAACCATTAAAGTACCCTCTGACCTGAGCCCAATTATAATAAAATAAAGAGATGGTCAGAGATTTACCAGCCCCCGAGACCTTCCTGGAGAGATCCGGTGGAAAACTACGGCAGTTACTTGTCGCTCGTCTTACGCGTAACATCCGTCCAGACTTCTGTATTGGTGGAACATTCTTTCCCAGTTGCTATATCTTTATTAATATATTTAACGTGTTACAAACCGTGGACTTGTTATTTATAATCTAACAACCCCACATATGTTTGTCTATTTCATGCCATTCTTTTGTCTCGTGTTATTTATGTTATGATTTATAAAAAGAAGCTATTGATAACCAAATTAATTTTTATTCATTTACTTTTATTTAAACATATTATTACTATTACTCCATATTTTACTTTTAATTGATTAATTACGCAAAAAAGTAATGGTACAAAATGACAAAGTCCGTTCTTCACGAAGCCTATCCAGAGAACAAAAAGAGCAGATAAAATAATCAGCTAAAAATAGAAATATGCAAGTTAATTCTGCTACCGGCAGCAACAAGTTACCTAAGTCACAGCTTAACAACCCGGAATATCACTAAAGATTAAATAACAGTACCGGCCGTAGAAGCTTCATAATCATTATTGCAAATGAACTTTATTGCAAAATTTCACGTAATTATTCTTCTATAACGACTTTTTTTGTTTTAATAATCTTGAAAGACTAAAAAATGTGTAATACAAAACGTTTCTGATTTCAATTATATTTTCCCACATTTCATGGGTTTTAAATAAAGATCATTTTCTATGACCCCTTCAAATTATATTTAAAACAGAAACTACTAAACAAATTGATCCTCATAACAAAACTCGGAATTAAACTACTTACTTAAACGTATAAGATAATACAAGCCACACAGTGGAATTTAAAAACGGATTGTGCGGTGGCTCATATTTGTTAGACAAGGTATAAAATGTATTCCTTCTTATATTTAAGACATGTCTTTTTTGTCCACGACCTTCATACGCTGGGTCCACTTTCCCTTAAGTTTTGAACAACGTTTTGCACTGTCTTGAAAGTCAGTTGTTGGGAATAACGATTTACATACCAACAACAGGTAATATTTAAATGATATTCCCACTCCCTATTCTACTACTTGATTTGAATGAGGCATGATCAAATAAACTAATATAGAGTCGTTTTAACAAGTGAAATTCAGTAAGTATAATAATAATTAGAATATAAAGTACATACTTAAATTGTTTATCTTATGGAACGCATATTTGGAAGGTCTAGGAAAGACATAAAATCGAAAAAAAATTACTTGACTTCTTAAATTGAAGCAGATCAATCCATATCTCCCGCTCCGTGTTGACAGCAATTCCCTAGCCACGATATCACAAAGTGCGCATGCTGAATATTATTATAACTGATTTGAATAATAGTATTAATTTAACCATACAAATGTTTTGCTTAAGTACAGTTTCACATTTTCCAACTTTTATTAAAGGAAAACAAATAAAGCAGCGGTTTTTACCTGCTTAAATTTGCATTTTACAATTTATCATCAAAATGACACATTGCATTTTATCAAATAAAAAGGTGAGAACACTAAATAACGCCCGAATAAACAAAATGTAACCTAAAATACACACACATAAAATTAGAAAGCCAATTCTTTAACAAGGAAAATTTCAGGACAACTGTCGAAGATATTCCAAAGCAAGGACTGAAGCACATCTGGAACTATTACGAAAAACGTACAGCGTACGTGCGATAAATAAAGTTTACACATTTATTCTAACTTTGGGATTGTAATTGTATTGCTGGTTGCATATTTACACTTCCCTCGACTTTATCGAGATACAGACGTACAAGTTATTGCAATAATAATGACACTCCTTCAAATTAATTTTTGATGAACTTTTCCTTAGATCTTTATTGGTGAGTGGAACGATTAATAACTTACGGCAAAAGTTGAAAGTAGATGTCATTGCAAAAACGTCAGTGTCATTATTATGGCAATAGGTACGTAGTCAAGCTTATTTATGATTAAATTGACAACGTTGCACCCAGGCAGTCAACGAGTTGTTTTTGGGGCTGTATGAAACAGTCAGTGACAGCCTAAACGGAGGGTTTAAATAGTTATTTGAAAATATATTTTTCACCGTCAATATGCATTCAATTTTTTTTTAATGGCGTCATAGTATTATAGTCATTTTTCCTTACCTTCTCTTAAAATTAATGTCATTATGACTGAATCACTGTGTATATCTTATAGGCAAGCACATCCTGGAGAAATATTGTCCCCTAATTTCGGGATACTGCATATTGGCAATAGTTTAAGTTTGGAGACTTCTAAAACAATTAATATTAATTAAAACTGAATAACAGTACTCTATTAACTCCTTCCAAAACTGAAAACTACACGCCCGTGCCAAAATGTAATTAAGATATGATTCACCAACGAGTGTTTCCAGTAAATTGAACACTTATGATATGCAGGTTGTTATACGAAATTAGCTCCACTATAGCCAGCCCGAGGCCAAGCAATCACAATTGCTCATTTGGGGTATAAATAAATCTATCTTATAAAATAATCTCATTCTCAATCACGGACAAGCGCATATGCGTGGGCAAATTTTAATTACAATGTCTCAATTATTTCAAAATTCACGCTGGGAATGGAACTGTGGCAAACTCCAATTCACAACGGCCTTGTAGGTGGATTAATTTATTGTTACGGGAAACATAGCGGATTAAAAGTAAAGAAATTTTATTCGACAGGCGTTAATAACCGACATTAATGCACTGAGAAAAATCGGTTAATTAAATGAGTTTATTTATAGCAGAACATAACGTTAGTACTTAGTGCTATTATTGTAATATAACCCCTTTCCAAATCGGCGCCTTTGTCGCCCTTCGAGAATTTTAGACATGAAACTAGAAACGATTGTACAGGGTATCTCAAACTCGATAGTATGGCCTTACGTGAGGATACAAAAAAATTAAACAAAATTTGGAACACGTGGTGTTATGGAACGTATTATCTTTGCGATTTAATAAAAACGACTAATGACGTCATCAATTATATTTTTTCCAGAAACATACCCAACTTTTCCTGTTAAAAGCCCTCTTTTTTCTAATAAACTTTTATTTGAGATTTTTTTCTGTATTACCCGTTTAAAAATTAAGAGTAATATCGTCCTAAAGAGTCCATCTAAAAATCACATTAGCGGTGAGGCTCAAACAGACGGAAAATAATGGAGTGATCATTGTTTAAAATGCATAAATGTGAAAATAAATAAAAGGATTGAACTCGATAATTTTTTAATACAGTTAAGCGAAAGGCGATGATAACTAAAGTTACAAAATGGCAAACGCTCTCATACTACATACGTATTACTCTATATGACCCCCTCAAAACACATAACTAATCTCCGCTTGACTTCTTTGTGGCCAGCGTTAACTAAATTTCGCCGTTTAACTCATCACAGGCGTTTGTGACATTTTCTTTCAAATGATTAAAATCTCGCGAAGGTTTGTAAGCTTATTTTTTAAAATGACCCATAAAAAATCGAGAAGTATTACATCTGACGACTTTCCGAGCTACTGAATAGATTCATTAATCCCAACTCATTTTCTGGGAAAGTGTTACCTATCTAAATATTGCTGCATAATCCTGGACTTGTGGGGTGGAGCTCCGTCGTGCTGCAAAGGCACATTCTCCAGAAGTGCAGGAAATTCTTCTTGTAGAAAATTTAGATAACGCTGTTCAATGTATGTTAATAAAAGTAAGGCCCAATTAAATGCCTACCGATGATGCCGCACCATACATTTACTCCAAAATAGCCTTGGCTTTGGACTGGATTTACAATGTTGGGATTTTTAATGGAGCGGTAGTAGTCGATGCGCCTTTTTGGCATTACTGACAAACCGACTTACGTTCGACCAAAGAACGTGCCGAAAAAGGCACCGATCAACATTTTCTACATTTACTACAATCTGAACTATAAAATTAAGTCTGTTTTCAATGTGACACTCAGGCAAATACTACAAATTGTGAATTTTGTAGTCATGATACCCATTGGTCTTTAAAATTTGTTCAAGGGTTGATTTATCCAAATTCAATACCCGGCTAGTCTGTCGTATAGAATTTTGTAGATTTTGTTCGAAATACTTTAGTCTAGCTGTATTAACATTGTTTCTTACTCTTCGATCAATTATTTGATTCTTCCGAACAGAAAATGCATCTTCATTTCGTTGCAAAGTCGCCTCCAATCTTGTAAAGGTGCTATGATCAGGAATGAGGCGCTCTGAATACCTTTCTCGATATAACTCTACAACGCTTCTTGAATTTTTTTGTGTCTCGCCGTAAATTAGCAACAATCAAATTTTTTTAATGAAAAATCATTTGTAAGCACAACCATGTATCCTAAACGATCGATCCTGACTTCGACCAAATAGGTATTCAACAAAACAAATCGGTATGTTGATACTTTCTATCAGATACATTTAAAACATGAATATTTGATACTTCGAATCCTACAAAGTATCGGATACTATAGTATCTGATACATATTTTCTGCACATCTCAGATTTCCTTAAATTTCCATTCCAACCGAAGCAACGTATTATTCGTGTTAGAATAGAATTGTGTTATGGTTAAAATTTTGGTGTTTTGCAGTGTGCGCGTTATATCATTTTGTACTAAACGTAATTTGCTACGAGTGTAATCAAAATCGGTGGGCACTGTTAGACGAAATACACCGAAATTTTCTTATAGCTTTCATTCCTCCGCACAACGATTTGTTTATTTACACAACAAACCCGGGATACATTTAAACCGAGCGATGATCAAAACAGTAATCACGTGCTCAGGATATTTCGGAATTCTAGGTCGATGGTCAGAAAATGGGAGCCAATGACAATCGTTGTCCGAAATGGCTTACATCTGTCTACTCCATGAGGTCGTTTTCTACAGGGTTGTCAAATGTATAAGACGAAAATGAACATTTTTATTAATAATAATAGTTATCTGATAGGTAACAGTTAATCTGCTTAGTTGCAGTATTTTACACTCTGTCTTCGTACACTCGTTGCAAGTTGCACACTAACAGAATACACAGTCCGCGCTGAATTGAAAATCCTCTAAATCTAAATTTAATGTAAGGAATATCTGCTAATAGATAATTCGGAATATATCCGCGAAAGTCTTTAATTATAAAATATTGTACGATTACTGTAGCTTTGTTGGATTTGCCCTCAACTACAGAAAAACAAACAGCGCATAACATAGGGTGAACTATATTATAGGAAAAGATCTGTATCCGATATACTCCTCATTCTAATCACGAGGATTAGCCCAGAAGTCGGAGACTTGTGCGGGAGAGGCGGCGGCATATTTTTATTAAGCAGGCCGCATTTGCGCCCAGGAACGACTTACGTTGGTAGGCCCTAATCACCATTCACTGCAGGAATGAGGGAAACCTGGAAAACCTCATTAATTAGGGAGGTACTTAAATGTCAACCGGTATCAATCTCTCACATTGACCCAAGCCAACATTCTTCCACCCTACCATACCCGCAGAGAGGGTGCCAATCCTCTCTACGAATATAGCTTATATACCGTCTATCGGCAGCGGCGCGCGAACCCGCACAGATCTAGTCACCTTGATTCAAGTACTGATGCCTTAAACCGCGCGACCACTGACCGACCTTCAATATAAATATAAATATATATTATATAAATTCCTTTATTTAATTACTATTAAATTTTTAAAATTGAAAGTAATTCACTATAAACTGAACCACAACGTAAACAAGCACTATTGATTGCAGTATTCTCCCAATAGCTCTTTGTCAAAGAACACAGGTCAAAGAAATATTGTTGGTATTAGTATTAACAGTATTAACTCCCTAACAACACAAGAGTTTTAAAAATTTATCGGCGTGAAATACACCTTAATCTAGTGGCCTAGAGATGGTAACTGCATCAGATTCTGTGAAAGGCAAAATATCCCAAATCGTGTGGGAGCGTTTCTTAAAAAGAAACATTTTTAATGGATGATTCCGTTAATTCTTATATAAATAGACGTATCCACTACAAAAATCTTCGCTCAAACGGTTGCAAATACTATAAATATCCATATTTCACCACCCTTCTCTCTCCAACGTAATTTAATTCTCGCTCATTTAAAGTCATCCTTTCTCAACGATTTCCAACTGAGAGTAATTATTTCTTCTTCAATAATAACAAGCCTTCTCGTTAAAGGAACAGTTTATTAAATATAGATTAATTTCTAATGAATGCGGCATCTGCCTCAGTTCCATTTCGTGATACTGTCATTAAGCTTTCGAAAGCCATATTTTTTACTAGAAATTGTGTTAATTATCCTGATTAAATATTTCTGACTAAGTTACACAGATTCTTTAAATACTGAAAAATTTACAACATTAATGATAGAGGAAATACGCCAAATATATAATACCATTTTGTTCTTTCCGTATGAAAAAATTAGTTTCTGACAAGAAAATGAAATATTATTTTTTGAGAAATCGGTTATTGCTTCCTCTATTGAGCCCTTATATTAAAATCAGTCATTAAATTAATCTTTTTTTTAATGAAAAAATCTGACATTGACATTTTGTACCAAGTATGGAATACCTAAGTACTTACCTAATATGGAACATGACAGCAATATACAGATTTGGAAAGTGAGGATCTTGATGGTGAGTTGTGTTTTGCCGCTTGCATGTATTTGTGTCATGCTACACGCACACTTCCACCACCGCGTGCTCCAACTCTTTGATAAGGCAGTGTTGCCAGGTGGGAAAAATTCAGTGCATGAGAATAATTTCAAAATAGCATGAGGTTTGGAGAAAAAAGCATGAGATGGCTTAATTTATCAAAAAACACCTCTTGACACAGCTTAATTTTTAATTACTTTTGTAATGCCATTTTTATTTCATTAAAAAGCATTGTGTTATGCTATTTTATCATAATATTACATTGTATGTAGGTACTTACAGATACTTACTTAAAAGTTATTAACCACGTAACCTTTCTAATTTATTTTATTGTTAGGCCGGGCGAACGTTGAGGCGCAGTTGACGTGACGCAGGGTGACTCACGGGTCGTAAAATCTGTTGTTTCCAGAAAATGTAGGTACCCCTATGGAATAGAGTTAAGAATCACTGCAATACAGCGTGAATACAGCACACACACCGCATATCCGTCGGCTGTCATACCCGTTTATGTATTCATTGCTAATTATTAAGAGAGCAGTCTACAATAAAGGACATTTCAAGTACCCAAATATTGTAGATACTACATTTCTATTTATTCAATTTTGCCCTCGATTTTGTCTTTATTTCTCGTTAGGTCTTTGTTTTGGTAGATTTCAAAGAGTAATTTTAATAATTTTATTATTTCTTTTTGTGTCTATTAACAAGCATGAGATTTTGTAATCAAAATATGAGAGCATGAGATCTCATGCAAAAGCATGAGACCTGGCAACACTGGCATCAAGTTACCGGATTCATGTCTGTAATCTGTGGCCCATGGCTTATGGCTTGCCGTCTACGAATTGGCGTTGGCGATACGGAACGGATTACCGTAGTAGTGGGGGGGAATGCTAGACCAATGCACGGCGCCGCGCCATTTATACGTCGTACCCTCCGTGGAATGAAGCGGCAATTTCTACTTTCTCTGTAAAGATCCGCAATTTCCGAATCTGTATGAGGAAGGTAAGTAATTATTAACAAATTATTTAAAATTAACAAATTTGTATAAAAAATAACTTTATAACTTATGGGCTCCTTTTTAATTGTATTTACCAAATACATACCTTTACTATTTTACAAAACGTAACCACCCCAATTCACACAAGATTTATAGGTTATATCCTACATAAATTTATTTTAAAATGCGAAATTTTTGCATTACTGTTATTTTGGTGTAAATTTTACATGCTCAGATAGCGAAAAAAAATTTTCGATTTAAGCTTTTTATTACACAAAATATATTAGAGATATGTTAGTGAAAAACAAAATATTTCTAATAGAGGTCCGTGATTGAAGTTATAAATTCAAGTTGACATTTTGGTGTTGTAGATAATAAGTAGTTTCATGGACACGAATGCGAATACATTTGTAACACAAGCTGAATAAGTTAAGGACCTTATCAATGTGCAAGCATGTCCTGGAATTAGTTCCAGATTTTTTAACTCCGCAGACGCACCTGAGATGAATGTTTCTTTACATTTCGCTTTGTTTGTAAAAAAATAGATTATGTTTCCATGGTTATATTTTGCACAAATATTAAAATGTGTGAACAAGAAGGCAAGGTTTGAATTGTAGGTACCTTGAATTAGAGACATTTATTTTTTTGAAAAAAATTAAGTGGAATCGTATAAATTGAGCCTCACTACTACATTTATCTATATCAGATGCTAATTGTGAGAACAGAACAGGAAACATTTGGAACGACCAAATAAGAAATATATTAATAATAATAAAACTAGCCAGAGAAAGGACTTCGAATATGCAGATATATATATGCAGCATGAACAAAATTCTAGAGAAAAAAAGGAATATGCAGTTGCATTATTGTTTTCAGACACTGTGCCGCCGCCCGCCGTTATTTTATTGGCGAACGGTGGCCTTGTATGGATTAGGATCGAGCGGTATTATCGCTCTTTATCCTTCACCATCTCTGTAGACCTGGGCGGCCTCGTAGAGGTGGGTTCCCTTCTCCGGTCAGCCTCGACCGCTGTTGCGGCCGATGCTGTCGGCTCGAGGAACCTCCTCCTGCCCTGGCTGACCCCCGCCGGCAGGGGGGCCTCTTCTGGCGCTCTTTGTGTCTTCTAGGTTCTTTCTTCGCCGGCCGTCCTAAACCCCCGGGGGTGGTCTTTGTTGGGAGTGGGTTTTTGTGAGTGGCTTGTAGCCATAGGATGCTCTTCTTCCCGAGCCTGTTACGGTTCGGGAGATGCAAGCGCTAGGTAAGGATAGGGTTTGGGTTTGGGTTGTCTATGTTCTCGTCTTCTTCTTGGTGGTCTTCTTGGTCTTGGTTTCTTCTTGTCCTGAAACAGAAAAGATTAGCGGGGAGGGGGGTTGGTGTTTTGTCAGGGAGGAAGGTCAAGGAATTGGTGTTTTGGACGTTTGTGTTTGTCTGTCGAGGCGGGGGCGTAGTCGACGGCTTGCCTAAGCAGGGGGTTGTCGTGGTCTGTGGCTTTGTTAATGTTTTTTTGTGCGTTTGTGTGTATGGTATGTGTTAGGTCGGTGTATTCTAGGTCTAGTTTTATGTATGTGTTTCTGAAATACAAAGGAGCAGCGACTGCTGTGCGTAAGGCTATGTTTTCCACGGCCTGTAATCTTTTTATGTGGCTTTTTGCCGCGTAGCTCCATGCCGCGGAGCCGTACGTTAGCTGCGCTTGAAGCACCACCTTGATTAGCGTGCGCTTATTCCTTAGACTAAGGGTGTTACCACCCTTGAGTAAGGAATAAAGCCTCGCCCTGGTGATTTTTCCGCGCGCTACCGTCTCCGTGATATGGGCTTTCCAAGTAAGTCGCTGGTCCATCGTCACGCCTAGGTATCTCGTTTGTCTTTGCCACGGGATGGGTTCTTGGAAGAGGGTAGGATTGTCAAAGACGTGGTTTCGGGGGAGGCGTCTTCGGGTGAAAAGGGCAGCGGAGCTTTTATCGGGATTAATTTTGACTTTCCACCTGTTGCACCAGGTTTCGAGTTGATCGAGGGAGGACTGGAGTGTGTTTAGGGTGTGGTTAAGATTTGTGGCTTGTGTGGTCAGTGTAATGTCGTCGGCGTAAAGATAAGTGTTTGTGTGGGAGGGTGCGGTATGTCACTGTTATGTATGGTGTAAAGGTGAGGAGAGAGGACGGTGCCTTGTGGGACACCGGCCTCCATGGTGCGGATAGAAGATAGGGTGTCTTGTATGCGGATTTGGAATTTGCGGTGGTGTAGGTAGGATTTGGTCAGTTTGACGTAGGAAATAGGATAGCGGTTTGTTAGCATTTTCATCAGTAGGCCTTCATGCCAGACCGTGTCGAAGGCTTTTGCATCCAAGAAAACAGCTCCAGTGAACTGTTTCCTGTTGAAGGCCGTCGTGATGTGCTCGGTAAGTCTTAGGATTTGGAGTTCGGTCGAGTGACCGGGACGGAAGGCGAACTGCTCGTCGGGGATGACTTGCAGTTCTTGGGATTTGGTTTTAAGTCGGGATAGGATAATTCTTTCTACCACTTTGCTCATGGCCGGGAGTAGGCTAATGGGCCGGTAGTTAGAGGGAATTTGTGGTTCTTTTTTAGGTTTAGGGATAAGGATGACGTGAGCGGTTTTCCAGCACTTTGGAAAATGCCTCAGTCTTAGGATGGCGTTTGTGATATTTAGGAGGGCTGTGAAGGGTTTGCGGGGTAGGTGTTTTAGTGTGTGGTTTTGAATGTGGTCTGGTCCAGGAGCCTTTCGATTTCGGAGGTGTTTAATGATATGTCGTAGTTCGTCAGGGTGGCGGGTGGTATTGTGTCATTGTCTAGCACTCCGTCGATGCGTCGGGCCGCACGCTCGACCTCACGTTCGAATTCCTCGTCCTCGTCAGGCAACTGGGGTGGACAACACTGCAGTTCCAGGCTGTCGGCAAAAGCCTCGGGCTTTTTCTGGTTCGTGTATACCACCCCCTGTTGCCGTGGATTGGAGGAATTTCCCGGCGGGGCGGTAGGCGTAGGGCCCTCTCAGACACTGTGAATCATTCAGCATTTAAGGAAGAAAATTCTATAGTGCAAAATGTAACGGAAGTAAATGAGACGGTGACGACAAAGGAACTACGATCTGCAAAAACATCAGTAAAAACTAATTACCAGAATATAAAAAAAATTAAGAACAGATGTTCTACATCAAATAAGACGGGGTACAAAATATTTCTAACTTTTCGAAATGGAATAACAAAACATTTTAAGGAAAAAAACAAATAAAAATGTAAATTCAGAAGAAAACACTTTATTGGAGTCTAAAGAATTGCCAGTGTTACACATGGCAGAAAACTTATGAAAAAAATTAGTAAATACCTGCCTTAAACATAGTGGTTTTTAAGCTTTCACGGCCAGTGCTATCATTTGATACATAGCGATTTTCCGGGTTGTTGTGCCGTAACCTCGGTAACTGGTAGCTGCCAGAAACAGAGTTTAAATGCACATCTCTAGCATTAGCCGGAATTCTTTTACCTGCCCTGGTTGTTCTCAGTCTAGGCTCTGTGGGGACAGACCCGCTGTCGGTGTCTTCGGGCCCGTCCATATATTGACTTCCGTTCCTATTGTTGGTATTACGACTCATACGGTCGGAATAAACTGAGGACTGGGCAAAGCTTTTGCAGTCACAACTGAAGATGCCGACAGTGAAAAGCGGCGAAACGTTTGGAAGCATGGGATGCGACCAGTTACAGCGGCGGCTACGGAACGCCTCGGAGGACCACCATTATCCGAAGAACGGTTCCGACCGTAGTAGTCGTAATATCAACAATCAACCGAAGTCAATATATGGATGGACCCATCGATAGCGGGTCTGTCCCCGCAGATCCTGGCCCGAGAACAACCAGGGCAGGTAAAAGAATCCCGGCTAATGTTAGGGATGTGTATTTTAACTCTGTTTCTGACAGCTACCAGTTACCAGTTACGGCACAACAACCCTGAAAATCACTGTGTATCAAACCTGCATAGACATTTGGAAAATATCTTGATTAATTATTTATTTTGTTATATTTGTGTAGTTTAGATTTGTTCATTACTGGCATAGTTTGTCTAAAAATATATCAAGACAGAAATAGTAAATTTTTGACCCAGAACAGGCAAAAAGTCCATAATCTTTACAAAGTCTACAAGTTTCTGAGTACTGCTGATGATGAAATATATGATAATCGGCATTTTTGGGGTCTGTCGTCGCAAATAATTTATTAAGCTAAGATGTTGGATCATATTCAATACAGTAACCTCTATATAAAAATTCTGATTTCATGCACGAAAATGAAAATTATGTATATACTCCAAGATGTGAATGTGCGAGTTACCTGTATAACAATGACACTATAAAACGCCAATAATATATTTAATGTAAATATTTAAATTTCAGTAGTGACAAGTTCTGTTCATTCCGTCATTTATGGAATCCAGTCATTCAATCTGAGCAAAACAAACCCATCGTAAAACGCGGTTTGCAGAAAGTTAAACGTCTTCATATTAACCGTAACCGGCAAAGAATGAACCGTATCTAATTACAAGGTCATCTTGCGGCCTTGGGAAGTGTGAAGTACTCAGAAGAAGGAATTCGAAGCTTGGTAAAAAAAACACACGAGAGAATAAAAGAAGTTTCAGTCCGTATAAAAATATCGTGTTTCAGAAAGCGCCCGTCATGTTCCGTGTCAGATTGTGGTTTGTTGATGAAAAAATACTACTGCTACGAATGACAGATACATAAATAAAACAAACTCGACTAGAGGCACCCTACGTGATTCAACAAGTGCTGCGGAAATTCAAATAATTAAATCAGTTCCTTCGTTGAAAATTAATCACGATCCAGTGGCAAGGATAACTGTGACAAATTTATAATTTGATTAATGGGAAACGTCTAGATAAATTCTCGCATTGGGACCACAGAATTGTTTATAAACACTGTTAGTGACACCAGATTAACCATGCTGGGAATATTAAGAATGCAGCAGTCACCCACACGCATTTATGTGTAAACCGGTAGCAGTCACAATAAAGAAATAAGGTGGGATGATAATGTCAATGGATTCAAATATTATCTTATTCGGTGACTTTATCTGTGAACACGGAACATAGAAGTGTTTAGTACCTTTATAAGGTATTTTACCAGGATTGATTAATCATAGTAACGTGTACCATGCAATGAGAAGATGTAAACTCCTCTAATTTAAAAAGCTGAGTTTACGAATCAACATTCTAATAGAGTTTTTACAAGCTGAAAACCCCTCTAGAAGTGGGCTTTGAGGTCGCTATGACCTATCCCAAATTATTATTTTCCCATTGGAGTATCAATTCCACAGGTCGTACAAAAATCGAACTGGGAGGTTTTTATATAATGACAAATTAATAATTTCTTGATTGTTCGCTGTGGTACCCATATTCAGCAATGTTAGGTCTAGTTCGTATGCTGACTATTTTAGTATATTGTATTCTATTGTGACTTAGTACAAATATTTTAAGAGGGGAGAGATAGGGGAGAAATAAGAATTAAAAGAACCATCTATAAAAAAATTTCCAAAATTATTTATAAAGCGAAAAAAATTCAAAAATATATTAAATTCTTATTTATCGCCGTCACGCACCTTCTGTCAACCGCGAGATAGGTATGTTCTGCCAAAGACAAAGGTGTCAAACGTAGTGACAGGTCACCGCGTTGACACGTGTATCAGTTTACGCCGCTTACTGAGAAACACGATATGGTAGCATAGGAAGGCAGCACCTACCTTACTAATATTTATTTCCAGGATTGATATTTGGAGAGAATTTAAGAATGTTGTATCATTTTCTGTTTACTTACTTGTTTAAATCAAAACCTGCCATTGCAAAGATTCTTGTACTTGCTGTGGACCTCGACCATTCTTTTTGATTAAAGCGAGGTACCTACTTGGTCCGGCAGTCATGACCAGGTCGATTACTTACGTTGGGAAAAACCACAAAAGATAACAAAAACATACACGCAAATGTACACAACTACATAAAAACACTGCCACACGTTTACCGCCAAGGCATTACAACAGTTGTTAATGTGGTTCAAAAAGTTTTCAGCATAATATTTTGTGGACACACGATAATATGCACTTGTGCAAATTAAATTTGCGAAAAGTACTGAAAAATTATTTCAATCAGAGTATTATGCAATATATTTTGACATCTGTGCAGACGCCATCTGTAGGCCACTAATGCTAAATGCACTTCACGGCGATAAGTTTATAATCTTCTTGTGTTGTTGGGGAATTAAATTCTGTTGATACTAATAATAGCAACAATATTAACAGTAATCGACAATGTTTGCATAAAATAATTAGTAATATTTTAAACTGTAACGTCCCAAAATGTTTACAGCGTTCTGTAAAAATGTCTCTTAGACCCTTAGATATGCTTCGCTTGTTCTTTGAGGTATCGAAAGTGTGCAACTAGCAATGCAGTATTCTAGGTTAGGTTATTTTAGAACAATTAATGACTAATTTTAAACGTTTTATAGTAATTAAATAAAGTATTTTGTGTCGGATATGTTAGTGGATAATTATGACAAATCTGCAAGGAATGAAATTGTTGTATCGTATAATTGGAAAATGTAGTAATGTGCAACGAAAGAACGAATACAAAATACTGCAGCTAACCGGATTAATTGTTATCTATTCTAGGTACTTAGGCATTATTATTAATAATAAAAATGTTTATTTTCGTAATTTATACACATGACAGCGCTGCAAAAAACGACCGCACGGTAGTTGACATATCTAGCCATATTGGACGATGATTGATTGTCATAGGCGCCGACTTTCCGTAGGAAAAGAGGGTTTTGCCCCATTTTTTAAACATTGAGCTAGAATTTCGAAATAAATTTGTTACTGTCTTTTAAACCTCCCTGAGCACGTGGTTAAAATCTTTGTACTTAGTCATAGTTAACCCTGTATACAACGATATAAGATGTAAACTGTTATTTCTTAAATGAATGTTATTTAGTGTCATTAACAGCTCCATATGGCATACTGTATTAAAGGCCTGTTTCAGGTCAATGAAAACTACTAAAGGATTTTGATTATCTAATGCATCACAGACGTATCTAAGAACGCCTAATATCCTGTGCGCATTTCCCTTCTCTAAATCCAAATTGTGTAGGTACTAGATAATAATTTGTGCATATTTACAAAACTGACAATTATATCCTTAATCACCTTGCCAAATATTTTTGTGAAATTAGTAATTAATGAAATATGTTTGTTTTGTTACCTCCTCTTTATCACCTTTTTTATAAATACTCTACTACGGCCACTTTAAAGGCGGAGGGGCATATTCCCTCATAAATTACTTTATTTATCAAGAAACATAACAGCTCAGCAATATACTGAGCAACTTCCTCCAATGTAAACGATCTAATTCCATCAATTTCTGGAGTTTTTTAAAATCATTAATGTAAGTAACTTAATAATCTCAGATGGAGCAATAGGTTTTAGAAACATCGAATAATTTTTTTTATTTTCAGGTAAACTAAGGGATTTCCCTGTGATCTGCTTGGGAAAAGTGATCCGATAACTATTAGTATTTTTTCTACATTTGGAGAAAGTTAGCATTTTATTAAAAATGCAAAAAATTTGAATTCAAGAGCTTTGCCATTTTTCACATTGAGAGCACTTAACAGTGATTGTTTTTTTCTGCTATGGCTTGTCATGTTGATAAATTGACTCTGCAAAAATATCTAAAATATTTACTAGGCACCACCCTCTCTACGGCAAAGCTTTTGAATTTAACAGAAAATGGGATGGCCTTTAAAAAAAATAGTTACCATAGGAACAACATTATTTACTATCAAACAAACTCAAGATTGATAGGATGTAAAAACAACTAAAGAGCCTTTGTAAAATTGTTGAGACAATAAACATTGTATCATGCAGATTGTATTATTTCATCTTCTACTATTTTATCGAAGTACACATTTGAAATAGAAAATGAATGTGTTAAACTGTCATTTTTGGGCAAATGATAACATCGGTTATGGTACTTGTTTAATCAAAGGTCATTAATAATGATCTTTGCCAAAGAACGCAAAGTATCAAAAGAAAAATCAACCTGTAACTTTTAAGGTTTATTCTTGCTCCACTCGCTAAATTATCCTTCAGGCACGTAACAGCACATAACGACTTTTAAAATCTATGTCAGAAAAATCGTTTCTGTTTTACCTTGAAGCGTCCTAGAGACCAACAATTACTACAAAATTGGAATACCTATGTAGGTTAGAAATTCCCTTCAGAATTAATTGTTTCTAATTACTTAATGCAAATTGGAGTGATGATAAATGTACGGCCCGCTTGCATTGTAATTACAAGTGAGGCAACCTATGTTTTACAAAAATTGCTACCTGGAACAGAAACACTAATGCTATAACATTATCCCCTGCTAAAAACTCGCGAACAATAATAACTAATTTATTGAATTACATTATTACCCATTCTATGTGTGCTAATAATTCAAATAATTAATAAGTGTAGAATGTTAGAGGCACGTTTCTCAGCTCGTATTTCACTTTGAACTAGATCAGCGTTTACCTAAGATTTAGCTGCAAGGGACCAAAAATTATGAGCTGGACGATCTGGCCTTATTTTACAAATGGTTGCAAGAATTACGTAGGCATGGTTAATGACAATATTATTGATTATAGAAGCACAGATAACGTACCTAAATAATATGTTATTATATGTATACACATATGCAACAGTTTGACGAGAATAACAAATCCAATTTGTTGTTTAAAAATTGTCTGCTAACCTTATAATAAAAAAGGAAATAAATAATATTAAATTTATTGGTCAAGGCCAAGGCCCTTCTAAGGGTACAGGCAAAGTGGAAGTGGGTTTTCCTCTCACCGGTAACTTGCGCTTATCGGTGCTGATTTTTCGCGCGGAGGTCGCACACAGTAAAATATGTTAAAAGCGGGAAGAGACAGAAATTTATTCGATACGTCGTAGGTACTTCCTTGCAAAATATCAGCATCTGATGATGAACTCATCGTTTCGGATTCTATAATTACTAAGTCAAAACAAAAACAATTTGGAGTACACCCTATTAATCGCAATAGAAGAAATTATTCATAATGATCAGTTATTTAAAATTTAAGAAATGTCGAGGAAAGTTGTTTTCAATATACAATCATGACACAAGTAATAATTTACTGCATTTTAGATAAAGTGAAATGCCATATAATGAAAAATTGGTGTAATGTACATATGCAAGCTATTTTATCGGACGGTAAAGCAAATTTATATTGTTTCCCATTTATTTTATTCACATCTTCATTCCGATTCCAAATAACATGTTCTGTATTTGGACCGACCATTTATGTGATGTAGAATATTATTTGAAACATTTACAAAATTTTATACATGTTATACATTAAATTACCTGTTTTTTCTGAAAACATAATAAAAGTAATAAATATGGATTTTTTAAAAATCTTTAAGAATAAATGAAATCAGTAGTAACAAAAACTTATTAAATTAATTTAAAAAATTATTAAATAATAATAATAATATAATATAATATAATAAAATCTCTACCCCTCATTCTTTTTATGAGGATTAGCCCAGAGGTCGAAGACTTGTGCGGGAGATGGGGCGGCATATTATTATTAAGCAATCCGCATTTGCGTCCAGGAACCACTTACGTTGGCAGGCTCTAACCACCATTCAGAGCAGGAATGAGGGAAACCTGGAAAGCCTCATTAATTAGGGGGGTAGTTAAACGTCAACCGGTATCAATCTCTGACATTGACCCAAACCAACATTCTTCTACTATACCCGCAGAGATGGTGCCAATCCACTCCACGAATATAGTTTATATACTATCTAGTCACCTCGATTCAGGTACTGACGCCTTAAACCGCGCGACCACTGACCGATCCAAAAATGTTAAATATCATTATTCATTACTTTTATTTATTATTTGTCAAATTAAAATTTTATAAATACTCAAGTAAAACATCTATCCGATACTACCGTAACTGTGGTGCATTTGCGCATGCTCTATAATAAAGTTTGTTAATTTCAGATTCAAACTAGTAACTGATTCATCATGATTATATGTTAATTTATTGTGAGCTTGCGGATTACTATGGTTGTTCTCTCGTTAATTTTTGAAATTAAAATGAGAGACAAATGATCTCAGACAAGTTAATTTTCATAAATACTGTCGTAGAAGTACTGGGCGATATTTTAAGAACGGTTGGTTGGAACAAAGATAAGACTAAATTACAACTCTCTCTTTCGGAATTTTTCGTATTTTAAAGTTACATCCCAAATGCAAAATCAATTTTAATGAAATGTGGAAAGTGAATTTTGTTTATACTGAGATTAGGTAATTATATCTAGTGAGATGTATGTATGTATGTATGTAATTGTGTGGAGGTGCAGCGGAAATTGCATTTATCGGGGGTTTCTGCCCTGCCACACGTGTGTGCGCCTGCGGAGCATGTTGAGTGTCCAGGCCCCGGGCGGACTGCCACAGTCTCGGCCCAGGTTTGGCCTCCCATCCAAACTCAGCCCGCGTCCACGCTTCCTTAACCGGAAAGATCGATCTCCCAACCAAGCAACCGCACCGGCGGAACATGGTGAGCGGCCAGACCCCAGACCTCGGGCGGACTAAAGTCTCAGCCCAAGTTTGGTCACCCATCCAAATTCCGGCCTGCGTCTACGTTGCTTAACTTGAGAGATCGACCTCCCAGCCGGTCAACTCGGGCCAGGCGACCCCCTAGTGAGATGTAACTGGTCTCCTACTTCTTACTGGGTCTAAGTGGTTCGACTTGCAGGAAGCGACCTACATTGTCGTAGGTACTTTACCGCAGACCTCTCGCCCTGGGCGATGCGCCATTAAATCTATAAATGATACTGCAGGAAAGAACCACTCGGCGGGCTAATGCCTCGACCGGCATTGAATTACACCTGCAGTATCTGTGTGAACAGCCAAGAACCCTTGTCGGCCACTCAATCAGACAGACCGGTTTCGGGCTTGTTAGCCGTCATCAGTATGCCATAGGTGAGATGACCGACAATTGAACTGGCTGTTTCTTCATATGTGGGTTCACATATAAATCGAGTCTCAATAAACATAGGTCCGCAAAGTAACGGTTGCGGAGATATGGAATGTTTTATATTTTTTAGCCCCTTTTTTTATTTTGCAAAAACGTTGTGTATTTTCTTATAATAGCTGGTTGATGTTTAGTGAAATAAACAGTACGTCTTTGACAGTTGTTCTCAGTGCACAAGTTTTTTTTCGCTATGGCTGGTTACTCTAACGCAGACTTAATAGACATGCATTTCATGTATGGTCGTGCTAATGGGAACGCCACCGAAGCGCGACGTCTTTATGTTGATCTTTATCCAAATCGCCAGATTCCTTCACAATGCATGTTTGGAAGAATTCACCAAAGATTGCGTGATACCGGTTCCTTGAGCAAGCAGGCCAATTAATCTGGAAGACCAAGGTCGGTATCCACTCCTAGAGCATAGAAGAAATTCTACCACTGGTAGAGCAGAATCCAGGTACGAGTGTGCGGAGAATCAGCCGAGGTAGGAATTAGTAGTGGTCCTCTTGTTTGGAGAATCCTTCACGAGCAACTGCTTTATCCATGCCATGTGCAACGAGTACAGGCCTTAAATCCAATAAATGATCATCAAGCACGTTTGGTTTTTTGCCGCTGGTTTCTACGTCATGATGCTGAAGACCCTCGTTTTCTTGTAAACATTCTTTTTACTGATGATGCCCGATTCACAAGAAATGGAGTGTTTAATTTTCACAATACGCATATTTGAGCCGACGAAAATTCTCACGCTCTAATAGAATCCTGACATCAGGCACGTTTATCATTAAACATTTGGATGGGTATTGTAGGTGACAGGTTTCTAGGTCCTATTGTCTTACCAAACTGGTTATAGTGCTCCAGCTCATTTTTTCATGGCCGTTAGAGAGCATTTACACCAAACTTTTCCACATAGATGGGTAGCAAGGGCCGGACCTGTTTTATGGCCTCCAAGATCGCCTGATCTGAACCCTCTAGATTTCTTTGTTTGGGGATATTTTAAGATATTAGTGTATGGTACTCCTGTAAATAGCCTGGAAGAACTGCAGCTACAAATTAATCAAAAGTGTCAAGAAATCCAAACCAAGGAGGGTGTTTTCGAAAGAGTCCGAATATCGTTGAGACGAAGATGTCGTGCCTGATTGGAAATGGACGGAGGCACTTTGAACATCTTCTGTAACTTTGTTTTTTGTTTGTTAAAAGCTTCCTTTGTCGATTTATTCCTAATAAAATAAAATGTTTGAAAAACGAATAGTGGCCCATATCTCCACACCCGTTACTTTGCGGACCCATGTTTATTAAGACTTTTCTGCTTATTTTGGTTCATACTATTACCTACTGAAATATTTTACACTCTCTTTTAACACCCTGTATAGTAGAAGTGTGAACTTTCAATATGTTTGGAAGATTACCCTGTAATACATTTCAAATCAATATAAAATTCATGCAAAATTAATTCTGGACATAAATGAGCAACCAATTAACCACGAGAGATTTTGAAGGTCATTTAATAGTTCCATTTGACAGGTGTGTTTGTTTTCTTCATTTAAATTAATAAAAGAGTCCGTTCTCCTATTGAAGAATCGCACACTTATTTTAGAAATGCCCTGTACAAGGTAAAAAATAAAAATATTCTATTCCATTATTTTAGATAAATACTTAAGAGTTCATCTACTGACTTGTTTCTATAGAATTTATAGATATTCGATAACTGTTTATTCAGCGATCTTAATTCCTCTTTTTAAGGAATGTTTAATAACTACTTGTGCTACTGCACCACATCTGTGAGTACTTTATTGTACTCTTTTTCTTCTCGAAGGACCAGGAACAGACCGTAACATCTATTCCAATAAAACACTGTACTTTGTAATGAAGTATATAATACCAAAAAAAAGAATTTATACAAGAAATATAGCGTGTGTACACCCTTTGGTTATTGTGAAGGAACTGCTGCTACTCGACTCAGCAATTTCTTATATAGGGTTACAATATTACCTAATTCTTACCTAATTTTATTTACAACTTTACTTAAGATTAAATAGTTAGAATCGTAAACAAAATAAGAAGCTTAAGATTATATTAGAACTTAGTATTAAATTATATACAGGATAATAAATTTAAACTAGGTGATACTTAGGCAGGGTTAAAGGTAAATTACGGGAAAATCCCGTCTGCAATGTCCAGGTAAATTCGAACATGCCGCCCGCCTTGAAATGTCGTGCTTTCAACTAAATATAGATTATTAAATAAGTAGAAATTTTTAATCCTAAAAATATTTGTCAATAAATGGGCAAGGCACACACTTTTGTCACTGGCCGTTTTATGATGCCACTTGTAGTTTTATGGACACAACACGAGTTATCCCATCCGTTCCAGGGTGCAATTCCATTATGCGTCAATTTGCCATTTAAAGGTGGGTTGGTTGTCTTCTTGAATGACAACGAGCATGCCAACCTTCAGAATATCTTGAAATTTTTGTCGCCACTTGGTCCTAATCTGTAATTCGTTTATGTATTCTCTGCTCCATCGTCTCCAAAAGTGCTGAGTCACCTTTTGAATGTGCTGATATTTGCTGAGGCGGTTGTCAGGAAACTCCAATAGACCGGGCTCAGGTACAGAAGTAATTCTTCTCCCAATCAGGAAATGTGCCGGAGTTAAGGGTTCGGGGTCATTGATGTCTGTGGATAAGGAGCTTAAGGGACGGGAATTCAAAACTGCTTCTATTTGCGTTAGCAAAGTGTAATATTCTTCAAACGTCAAATTTACATTGGAAGCTACCCGTTTCATGTGAAATTTAACTGATTTTACTCCAGCTTCCCAGAGACCACCAAAATGTGGGGAACGAGGAGGTATAAAGTGCCACGAAGTATTATATTGATTTAATGAATACTGTAAATGCCTTTGAATCTCTTTATTACTTAAAAATTATTTAATTCTGTCAGTTCATTATTTGCACCTACAAAGTTTGTCGCATTGTCAGAATATATATTTAAAGGTTGTCCACGCCTTGCCATGAATCTGCGTAAAGTAGCTAAAAATGCTTCGGAACTCAGTTCTGTAACTAACTCAATGTGCACTGCTTTAGTTACGAAACATACAAAAATACAAATATAAGTCTTTACTAATTTTGATCCTCGTCCTTTTTATCTTTTATTAAAATAGGACCAGCGTAATCTACACCACAATTGTAAAAGGCGGGGCAGGTTCTAAGCGTCCTTTGGGTAAATTACCCATGAGTGGATTATCAAATTTTGGCTTAGCTCTAAAACATTTTACGCATTTATAGATTACGTGTTTTATTGTACGCTTTCCCGAAATTGGCCAATATTTATCCCGTAAAGACGCTAATAAGAGGTTTGCGCCACAGTGTAATAAGCGTAGGTGCTCATTTTTTATTAATAAATACGTAAGTTCATGTGAAGGAGGTAGTATAATTGGGTGCTTTTTAGAGTAATTAAAGTTTGAATGTTCTATTCGACCTCCAACTCTCAAGATCTGATCCTTATCAAGAAATGGGTTGAGTGTTAATAAACTACTCTTCGTGCTTATTGGTTTATCTTTCATTAAATCATTTATTTCGGAAAAAATACCTCAGATTGTGCAATTTTAATTAACCTTGTCAAAGCAATTTCCAATTCATTTACTGATATAGGGCCATATAGTTTTTACTGGCAGGTTGGGTATTATTTATAAATCTGAGGCAATAGGTGGTTATGCGTTTTAATTTATTCAAACATGAATATTTAGAGAGAATATCACATTTTTGATCTGTGTGGCTATAGTTACCACAGTTTTAGCTTCCAATAGGTTATCTTTAAATTTTTCATTTATTATTGGCCATTTTGAATGCTCCTCAATCAACCAGGATGGCCCATTCCACCACAGTTGAGCGGATTCAATTTCTTGCGGGTACAAACCACGTGATATAAGATCCGCTGGATTTTCATTAGTTTTTACATGCCGCCAATCACTAGATTGAGTTAAATGCTGAATCTCTGAGACACGATTAGCAACAAATGTTTTCCACTTGTTGGGTGCGGCTTGTATCCAGTTTAAAGTAATGGTTGAATCGCACCAATAAAAGCAATTCTCAAATTTAATGTCTATGTATTTCTTGACATTATTCGCTAGTTGCGCTAATAAAACAGCACCGCATAGCTCAAGACGCGGTAACGTAACATTTTTAAAGGAGCAACTCGCGATTTAGAGCAAAGTAAAGAAATTTGAGTACAACCTAAGCTATCAGTGCTTCTAAGGTATATACAAGCTCCGTATGCCTTTTCAGAATCGTCGCAAAACCCATGCAACTCAATAAATTTAGATTTTTTACATAAAACATGTCTTGGAATTTTTATAGATTGAAGATCATGCAGTCGATCTCTAATTTTCAACCAATTCGTATTTAAATCAAGAGGTATAGCCTCATCCCATGATAGTTTATATTGCCATAATTTTTGAATTATTAATTTGGCATTTACAATTACCGGACTTAAAAGTCCTAGAGGATCAAATATTTGAGCGGTCACAGAAAGAATTGATCTCTTTGTAACTTTAGCTTGTTTTGAGATTTGTTGCGTTGAATATAATAAATTATCAGCATTGGGTTCCCAATAAATACCTAATGTTTTATTTTGCTCGTCATTATCAAATCTAACATGAAATTTCTGATCATAATTATGTGAATTAATTTGTTTAAGTATATTACTATTATTTGAGGACCATTTACGTAGTTCAAAATTAGCTGTTAATAATATGGAAGTAATATCCTTTTGAATAGCAAGTGTTTCTTCAAATGAATCAGATCCAGTTATTAGATCATCCATATAAAAATCTGTTTCAATTATATTAGAAATATAAGGATATTCTATTTGATTATCGATTGCTAATTGCTTTAAGCAGCGTACTGCTAAAAATGATGCTGATGCTGTACCGTAAGTGACAGTATTTAAAAGAATTTATCGGTTGGTTTTTATTAGGCCTCCATAATATTAATTGTAAATCTCTCTGATTATCTTGTATTAGTACTTGACGGTACATTTTCGCTATATCGGCGGTTATTACGTAAGTATGCTTACGGAATCGCAATAATATTGAAAATAAGTAATGCTGTATTTTAGGCCCAATGTACTGAGTGTCATTTAATGAAATACCCGTGGAAGTTTTGCTGACCCATCGAACACTACGCGAACCTTTGTTGTAAGGCTTGTTTCTTTTACCACTGCATGATGAGGTAAATAAAAATGAGGAGAGGCAATTGAACCTTCCGATACTTTTGTCATATGACCTAATTGTTCGTATTCTGTCAAGAATTTAATATATTCGGTTTTAATTCATTATTGTTATCCAATTTTTTCTAATGAATAAAATCTTTTAATGCATATTCTCTCGATTCGCCAATCTCTTTGATATTTGGTTTAAATGGAATGCTTACTGCAAATCGCCCTGTGTCGGTGCGTTCTGTAGTTTTTATAAAATGGTTCTCGCAATGTAGTTCGTCAGGAGTATTTATTATATTTATTGTATGTATGATAGGCTGTTTAAACTTATGTATGATTAGTTGCTGCTTGTAAGTTTGTATTTGTCCCGCAATGGGAAATAAGTGGACTGTAATTGAAATATTTGACTTTTTTAATGTATGTCAATCATTTACATATAAACAACTATATTTTTTATTTTACAAACGCCCGTGTTCCAAGGGCTGCTAGGACTATTATCTAACACACACTTAGGTTGTATTCGCGGACTCTCTGTCCAAGGGCTGCATTCCCTCACTAGGGCAGCGAGAGCATAGCTGCGTCCCGAACATGCCGGCCCCGTTGAAATGCTCTCATTTCGAAACGAAATTTAAATGTCACTCTCTATCGGTAAGATACAAATACGCGTAACAGCGCGTTTCACAATACCATGTTTGGTTTTAATCGACACTACTCGAACCACTCCGTCTGATCCAGGAAAAATCTCTAGAATTCTACCAAGACGCCATTGTTGAGGTGGCAGATTTTCTTCTTTCAGCATGACCAATTAAGAAATGCCCGGAGTAAGTGCTTCCAGGTCAGATGGGTCATCGGTTAATGGAGTAAGTGGACGGGAGTTTAGGACCGCTTCAACTTGGGCTAATAAGGTGTGGAATTCCTCATATGTGAAATGCATATTATTCATTATTCTTCTCAAATGATATTTAGAGGATTTCACCGCCGTCTCCCATATACCGCCAAAATGGGGTGATCGAGCTGGTATGAAGTGCCACTCGATCAGATTGTCACTCAGAAAGGATTGTAACTCTCTATCCTCATTTAAATTAATAATATGATTTAATTCATTTTTAGTGCCAACATAGTTTGTAGCATTATCAGAGTATATATGCTTACAAATACCTCGCCTAGAACTAAACCGTTTAAATGCTTTCAAGAACTCATTTGTGGATAGATCGCCAACAGGTTCTATGTGAACTGCCTTAGTGGCCAAACAGATAAATATACAAAAATAAGATTTAATCATTTTCCTGTTTTTTAAGGTTCCATCTTTTACAAGATACGGCCCTGCAAAATCAGTACCCACTGCATGAAAAGTAGGAGATGGGGTAACTCGATAACTTGGCAAATCACTCATTTGCGGGTATAGAGTTAAGGGTTTTGCTCTGAAGCAAGTAATACACTTCCTTAAAACTCCTTTGACCGCTTGAATTCCTCTTAACGGCCAATATTGTCTACGTAAGCTAGATAAAGTAACTTGCAAGCCACCGTGTAAATTTTTAATGTGTTCGTGATTAATTAAAAGTTTCGTCAATGCGTGGTTTGACGGTAGAACTATAGGGTATTTTTGTTCTAAGGTTAGTTGAGAATGTGTTAGCCTACCACCAACTCTGATCACTTCATTGTCATCCAAAAATGGATTGAGACTAATTAATTTGCTTTTATTGCTTACACGTTTAGCTTGCTTTAAAGATTGTATTTCTGATGAAAATTCACTAATTTGTGACATAATTACTAATTTTAACGTAGCCTCATTTAACTCGTCCACCGTTAAATTATCGGTTGTATAGTTTTTATCACTTTGTTTGATATGTCTAAGAAAACGTAAGCAGTATGCAACTGATCGTTGTAATACATAAAATTCAGAAAATAATTCAAATATATCTCTAAAATTTGTAATATTTAGACTGACAATATTTTTATTTTTAACTTCAGGAACGTCATTACACTTTATTATAATATTTTGTGGCCAGTCTGCTTCTGGTTTTAACAGATACAGAGGACCTTGCCACCAAAATGTGTTTTCTACTAAGCCAGCTGGAGAACAGCCTCTTGTAATTATATCTGCGGGATTTTGCGCCGATGGCACGTGCCGCCACTGAGATTTATCCGTCAGCTGTTGTATTTCGGACACGCGGTTACATACAAAGGTTTTCCAATTGCTTGGATGCGCAGAAATCCAGGATAATACGATGCTAGAGTCGCACCAATAAAAAACATCTTGTATGTTTAAATTCAATGCAGCGATTGTTTCTTTTGCTAATCTAGCTAGAAGTACAGCGCCGCATAATTCTAATTTAGGTAGTGTCACCGCTTTGACAGGTGCTACTCGAGATTTAGTACATATTAATTGACTTGATATTTCGCCGTTATCATTTTCCGTTCGTAAATATAAGGCGGCTCCGTATGCGATCTCAGATGAATCACAATAACCATGTAATTGGATATTAAATATGTTTTTACACGTAATTTGCCTAGGAATTTTCAATTTGTTTAGCATAGGAAGCTGACTAAAAATAAGACCAAGAATTTTTAAATCAGGCGGCAAAATATCGTCCCAACCTAGATTGCTTTTCCATAATGTTTGTAACATACATTTAGCTGTAATTACTACGCAAGAGATTAGACCAAGAGGGTCATAAATACGAGCCACTATAGAGAGTATAACTCGCTTGGTAAATGTCATACCAGGAGGTTGAATGTTAGGATTTAATGAGAAATAAAATACGTCGTCCTTTGAACTCCAAGACATGCCTAATATTTTTATTTTTTCATCATCCGAAATGATATAATTTTTATCGATTTTATTAGAATTCTGAAACATTTCTGGGAATTTGAGATCCATTTACGCAATAAAAACCTGCGCTGGATAAAACGTGCTCTAAATCTTGCTTTAATTTTATCGCGTCGACGACATTACTTGTACCTGTTAATAGATCATCCATGTAAAAGTCATTCATTATAACATCATAAGCCAAAGGATATTCCGCTTTATTTTCTATAGCGACTTGTTGTAAACACCGCGTTGCCAAGAAAGAGGCCGGCGCTGTGCCGTATGTTACTGTTTGTAACTCATAATGTTTTAATTCTGCATTCGGATTGTCGCGCCAGACGATTCTTTGATATTTGCGATCTGCTTCATTTATTAAAATCTGACGGTACATCTTGGCCACGTCTGCAATGAATGCAACGTTGTGTTTTCGGAATCTAATTAATATAGAAATTAAACTATCTTGTATACACGGTCCTACCATGAGTATATCGTTTAGTGAATTATTATTTGCTGTTTTCGCGGACGCGTCGAATACAACACGCAGTTTGGTGGTTAAACTGTCCGCTTTAAGCACACTGTGATGTGGTAAATAATAACCATCTTCGGGGGGGTCGTTTATTTCTTTCATATGATTTTGAGTTTGATACTCTTCCATAAAATCTCTGTATTGAGTGTATAATGATGGATGTTTTTGTAGTTTACGTTCCACCGCATAAAATCGCAAAATTGCTTGTTCTTTTGACTCGCCTAGTATACGGTTTTCTCGAAACGGTAAACTTACTGTGAATCGACCGGTCTCGTCGCGAAAAAAGTTATCTAAAAATGTGTCTCACAATTTTGTTCCTCCTCGGTATAATGAACCTGTGAAGAATACGGATTTTCAACTATCCAAAATTTTTCAAGTTGCTCACTTAATTGCGAATTTGAAACGCTTGCAGATGTTATTAAATTACAAATTGTTTGTTGTTTTGGATTATGAGGTATTTTACCTGAAACTATCAACCTAAAACTGTATTCTGAAGAACTGGATTGCATTTATTCGACTTTATTTGGCCTGCGCGTAACAAAGTCAAAAATGTTCGCACCTAACAGAACGTCTACTGGATTAGAGATATAAAATTCAGGATCTGCTAAAGACAGTTCCGAAGGTATTTCCAATGAATTATAATCGATTGAAATCTGAGGAATATTTTCAGTAATGCGATCGATGATTAAAAATTTAAATCGGTAGTGAAATTATTATGTGTGGATTTAATTACGCAATGAACTTTATCTGATATAAGAGCTGAACTTTGGTTTATGCCTGAAACCGATATATTGAATTTGTTTGATTTTAGCTTTAATTTATTAAAGCAGTTTCTTGTCATAAAATTTGATTGGCTGCCACTATCCAATAGTGCCCTGCATTTTATTAAATTTCCCTCACTATCAAGTACATATATGACAGCGGTTGACAACAAAATATAATTTTGATTGAAGTCTGAATAATGAGCTAAAGTAGTAGAAGCTAATGTATCATTTGAACTTGTCTGTTCAGTATTTGCTTGCGTGACGGTAATATTTTGGGAAGTAGTTGCAATGTTAGAGTTCTGATTAGTATTATTTTGTGTGTATAATTTTGCATTATTATTTGTCTTAGAGACGGCCTCGGACGTTTGATTGGAATGCGATGTGTTTTCAAAATGAAGCATCGTGTTGTGTTTTTTCTTGCAGATTTTGCAAGTGCCCCTTTGACATACTGAAGAACTGTGACCAGCCCTAAAGCAGTTTATACAAATGTTTAATAATTTTATGTGTTGAAATCGTTCATTTGGCGTTAGAGCCCGAAATTTGTTGCATGAAAATACGTAATGATTTTCATTGCAATATATACAATTTGGAGTTATAACTGATGTTACATGTGAATATGATTTGTAATCTTTTTTTGGATTTGAATTATTTTGGTTTGTTAACACTTTACTATTTAAAGTTTCTAACAGTAAACATCTGCTTTGTAAGAATTTTGTAAAATATTGTATTTTTGGAGAAGGCTCGTTTTTTGTGGTTATCTCCCATTCTCTTTTAGAAGCAATATCTAATTTGGATGACAATAAAAAAATCAGAATGGTGTCCCATGTTGTTACAGGTTGCCCTAAATTTTCTAAGGCTCGAAAATGTCTTACAAAGGCATCTAAAAGTTGTCTTAATGACGTATGTGAGTCTTTTGTAACGTTAGGTAGCTCAAAAAGGTTTTTCATGTGGCTATGAATAATAATTTTTTTGTTTTGATACCTATCCTTTAAGAGTTCCCACGCCACTGAATAATTGGCTTCTGTTATTTCTAAATTTTTCAAACTTTGCGCGGCGTCACCTTTCAATGCCGATTGTAGATAATAGAACTTTTGTATTGTGGTTAGCTTAGTATTTTCATCTATTAATGCTTTAAACGTATCATAGAATTGAACCCAGTTATCGTAACTTCCTGCAAATTCTGGAAGCTTAATATCAGGTAATTTTATATTTAATGTAGTGGTAGAATCGAAACTAGAATTATTTAAACCTGTTGGCGTATCTGAACCAACTTTAGGTACTTGTGACGCATTAATTTTGGTTTCTGCAATTGCAACAAGCTTAAAATATTTATTTTCGAAATCTACAGTCTCGGTATCATGTTCGGGTTTATTATCTAAGCTTTGAATTTCAGCTTGAATGTCATTAAAACTGTCCCAGATTGAATCTAACTTGTTACTACGTTTTTGTAGTTCTACTAACTGAGTAGGAGAATCGTCTACATTATCTAAAAAGTGTTCGAATCTGGTCAGTTGTCCCTTTAAAATACCCCGTTTTGTCACTAAAATATGAAGCTGTTGTTCTGTCATTTTGATATTTGTAAATAGATGTTACCAATCCTTCCGGTTATTCAAATATTATGAATTGAAGAAGAATAATGTAAATGCCTTATTGGTTATTCAAATATTATGAATAAGAATGCACCTTATTGGTTATTCAAATATTATGAATAAGAATGCAAATGCCTTATTAGCCCAAGTAAGTAGTGCGCTAGTAAGGATGCGTATAAAATAGCTAGGTCTGACCTCGTATTATTTGAGTCTTCACGTGCTTCTTTTGCCTCACGCGTTGTCTACGGTTGGGAAACGTGTTGTCTGCCTTCCCTGGTCCCTAATCGACTCCTGTATGTCCTGGTCGTGGGTTCACTTGTCCAAACGGATTGTAGCTCGAACTATGTATTCTCCGGAAAACTACTGATATCCGTGCTCGAAAGGTCCAAAATGTATGTATGATAGGCTGCTTAAACTTATGTATGATTAGTTGCTGCTTGTAAGTTTGTATTTGTCCCGCAATGGGAAATAAGTGGACTGTAATTGAAATATTTGACTTTTTTTAATATCTGTCAATCATTTACATATAAACTACTATTATTTTTATTTTACAAACGCCCGTGTTCCAAGGGCTGCTAGGACTATTATCTAACACACACTTAGGTTGTATTCGCGGACTCTCTGTCCAAGGGCTGCATTCCCTCACTAGGGCAGCGAGAGCATAGCTGCGTCCCGAACATTTATTATTGCATTCTTCTAATGCCCAAAATTTTTCCAATTGAGTATCAATACTGTTATTGGTTGCACTAAAATATGCTAATGAATTGGGTGCACTAGAAATTTTGTTGTTTCTATTTTGAGTAAAATTTCCTCCAAGAATCCATCCCAATTTAGTATTTTGTAATATGGGCTTGTTATTCCCTAAATTATGCTGTCCTACGCATAATAATTCCCAAAATATACCTGCTCCCAATAAAATATCTATACGACTTGGGAGGTTACAATTTGGATCCGCTAATCGAATATTTCGAGGTATATTTAATTCTGAGATTTTAAATGAATTTATAGGCAATTTATCAGTAATCCTTTCCAAAACAAGACAGGAAATTTGTGCTTGGTAATTATTTATACCAGACTTGAAAGCTATATTAGTTTTAAAATCAATATTTGAAGTTATTTGGCTGATGCCCGATATTGTCGAATTAAAGCGGATTTTTGGTAATCCTAAACGATCACATAATTCGCGGGTTATAAAGTTTGACTGAGAACCAGGGTCTAGCAAGGCTCTACAAGAATGCGCATTTCCGTATATATCATTAATAAGAATATTTGCGGTAGATAATAATATTTGTGAGTTGTTTGCACAATGATTTGAATATGACACTTGAGATGATCCTGCAGCAAGAGATTCATCTGATGCGGCTATTTGAGAATTAACTGACTGTTGATTGGAATTCTGTTGCATATTGCTGTTACTTGCTTCAGTATTTTCTGGATAATGAAGGTGTAATAAGGAATTATGTTTTTACCGCATTTTCTGCATGGTTGCATTGTACAGTCTTTTGTAGCATGATTTTTCTTTAGACAATTTAAACATAGATGCAAGCGTTTAGTTTCAGATATCCGTTGATTTATAGTTAATTTTAAAAATGATTCGCAATGATAAATTAGGTGCGAAAACTTGCAAAAGCTACATGTTACTTTATATGCGCTGACGTGAGCTTTAATATGTTCATTATTATTATGTGTTTCTCTAAACATATTATGTTTTTTATGGTTATTTGAATCAGATTGATATAAATTATGATTGGAAGTGTTAGCTTCCAATGTACCTAAAAATTCACAATGCTTTTCAAGAAAATCTAAAAGCTCCTGAATTGTTGGAAATTCTCCGCTTGGTTTAAAGGATTCCCAATCGCGTCTCATGGACCTAGTAAATTTGGAAGTTACAATGTAAATAAAAAATGTATCGGCGGTGGGTTGGTTATAATTTTTTAGTGACTGTGATATTTTGAGTAATCCACCCAAAAGCCTTTGTACTGGGAAATAAGAATCTTTTTGGAGAGATTCTAAATTAAAAAGAGCTTTAATATTATTTTGCACAATTAACTTTTATTTTCAAAACGTTTATGTAGCCAATCCCACGCGACTTGATAATTTTCAGCAGAAACTTTTAACGATTTGATTGCTTCGGCAGCATCTCCAGTTAATGCTGTATTTAAGTAAAAGAATTTTTGTATATCTGATAACGACGAATTTTTATGAATAAGAAACTCAAAGGTGTCACGAAATTCTAACCAATTTTCAAATTCGCCATTGAAATTGGGCATTTTTATATTGGGTAAAAGTATTGACGAATCCCCCACATTAGGTGAGTTCCTTTGAACTACATCTGCTTCTTTTATCGGTGTTTTTCTTTCTCATTAATAAAAGATTCAATGGTTGATGTAACGTTGCAAAATGTATTTTCAAATGCTTCTAATTCAATTTCGTGCTGTTCTTCAGCTGAATACGATATAATATTTTCATGAATTTCGTAATATTTTTCTAATAAATTTTGATTAACATCTAATCGTTTTTTTAAGCTATTTATTTCATCATTAGTGATTGTATCATTATTTAACATTTGATTAAAATACTTACTTAATCTCGTAAGACTGGCCTTTAACATGGCTCTTTATTAATTAATGTTTTGAGTTCCTCCATTATGAGTAATTAAATAGAAACAGTTTTTATAAAGGGTAATGTGGATATATGGGATTGCACACTTACTTGATTGGGTTTAAATAATTCTGATTCCTGCGTTGATACACTGCTGCGTTGTACTCGTTTGCTGGAAGCACTTGTTTTTCTTTCTTTGGAATTCTTCGTTTTCTTCTATCTGATTTCAATATCCGGCTCGAAGGACCATGTTTATTCGTAGCGATCTTAATTCCTCTTTTTAAGGAATGTTTAATAACTACTTGTGCTACTGCACCACATCTGTGAGTACTTTATTGTACTCTTTTTCTTCTCGAAGGACCAGGAACAGACCGTAACATCTATTCCAATAAAACACTGTACTTTGTAATGAAGTATATAATACCAAAAAAAAGAATTTATACAAGAAATATAGCGTGTGTACACCCTTTGGTTATTGTGAAGGAACTGCTGCTACTCGACTCAGCAATTTCTTATATAGGGTTACAATATTACCTAATTTTACCCTAATTTTATTTACAACTTTACTTAAGATTAAATAGTTAGAATCGTAAACAAAATAAGAAGCTTAAGATTATATTAGAACTTAGTATTAAATTATATACAGGATAATAAATTTAAACTAGGTGATACTTAGGCAGGGTTAAAGGTAAATTACGGAAAATCCCGTCTGCAATGTCCAGGTAAATTCGAACATGAAATTAATTCTGGACATAAATGAGCAACCAATTAACCACGAGAGATTTTGAAGGTCATTTAATAGTTCCATTTGACAGGTGTGTTTGTTTTCTTCATTTAAATTAATAAAAGAGACTGCAAATATTTATTTTTTTTAATTTTGAGGTTATGTAACCATTTTTCTCCGTTCTCCTATTGAAGAATCGCACACTTATTTTAGAAATGCCCTGTACAAAGTAAAAAATAAAAATATTCTATTCCAAATATATAAATGCTTAAGAATTCATCTACTGACTTGTTTCTATAGAATTTATAAATATTCGATAACAAAGAGTATATGTTGTTATAACTTGATTGGATCGAACATTTTTAGACAGTAGCTTTAAGATTTTTAATTAATTTAAGTAATAATTTGTTATATATTTCCTGCGAAGTGCCAAAAAATAATGCAGTAGCTTTGTTCTACACAGCTATATAAACGAATCAAGTTCTCTATCGCGATAATGAATAATGTAGATCTCAAGTTTCATATTTATTCATTGGCAATTTTCTATTGTTTGCCAAGGTAAAAACTGAGTCGTGCTTAAACATTTTTGCGGAACACCATGAAATTACTTGGCTTAATCCATTATAAATACGACACCTGTGTCGTGTGTATATTGACTACTGCTGTAGCAGCACGTTTCGTTTACGGGTAGTTAAAATTACACCAGACGGCTGCACATGCAAGTCCGGTAGCGGTACAGGAAACCTTTTGTAAAACGTTAGAATTCTTATTTGCTAGAAAAGGCAGTATGAAGTGTGCGCGATTTATGTGGAACTATAATAATAATAATAATAAACTTTATTCCTTCAAAAAAAGTACAAAATACAAATTTATAGGAAGAGGTTCCGCGTTGTAAAGTGATGATATAAGACAAATTACACAATAGCTATGTACTAAAGCTGAAATTCCCAGTTTGGGTCCGGAAAAATGGCCCATTGGGGCCGGAAAATCATATTTCGGACGTACCAATTGCAACAGTTGGATTTTTATGTACTAATTCCTGTAGCTTAGACTGTGCTTGACAGGTTTATGGCCATGTGAAATTCCCTGTTCGGGACCGGAAAAATGACCCTTAGGGGCCGGAAAATCGTGTTTTGTACGTCTCAGTTGAGACATTGGTATTTTCATGTACTTTTAAATTCCGGAACTCATACCGTGTTTAGAATGACTTTGGTCGATTGGAATCTCTCAAAACACGATTTTCAGACCCCTATGGGTTATTTTCCCGGTCCCGAACAGGGAATTTCACATAGCCATAAACCTGTCAAGCACAGTCTAAGCTACAGGAATTAGTACATAAAAATCCCACTGTTGCGATTGGTACGTCCGAAATATGAATTTCCGGCCCCAATGGGCCATTTTCTCGGACCCAAACTGGGAATTTCAGCTGTCCAAAAACTTTTTGAGCATACTCTAAGGATGATCAGGATTGAAAAATACATGAAAATCCCACTTTTTCGACTGGTACGTCCGACATATGATTTTCCGGCCCCAATGGGCCACTTTCCCGGACCCAAACTGGGAATTTCAGCTGACCAAAAACTTTTCACATCCAGTTTCAGGTCCAGAATTGAAAAACACACGAAAATACCACAGTAGCGACCGGGACGTCCAAAACAGGATTTTTCCGCCCCAAGGGGTCATTTTCCCGGACCCAAACCCGGAATTTCAGTTGGCCATAAATATTTCGAGCACAAATCCGGATTTAGCTCCAAAATTCAGCGTCGACTTCGCCTTATCACGGGAACCGCATTTCAGGCCATTTTCGGCCCCTGGAGACAATTCCAGACGTGTAGGCCCAATTCTGAGCTCGGGATCGGATTCAGCGTCGAAAAATATATGGGAATACATATGTCACTCTCTTGTGTATGAACTTCTTTTTTTTTGTGGGGCTGTGTTATCACTCAATAAAATAAAACTATTCAATTATTAACTTTATTACTACAATCCATCTGAGTAAGTTTCCTCTAATCCTAAAATGCTCAAATTTTATGAGTAAACGTTGTAGTGGGACTTTGTCAAAGGCTCTTGTAAAGTCTAAATATATAACATCAGTGG
This sequence comes from Monochamus saltuarius, assembly GCA_025584915.1. Lineage (NCBI taxonomy): Eukaryota > Metazoa > Arthropoda > Insecta > Coleoptera > Cerambycidae > Monochamus > Monochamus saltuarius. Next base: position 30,127,690 of record CM046721.1, read on the forward strand.
GATTGCCACTATCAATTTGTCTAATCCAGTCATTCAAACATGTCAATAAGTTGGTAAGAACCGATTTTTCACGTACAAATCCATGTTGTTTTTGTGGGATGACAGAGCAGGGATGATATTTACCTCACTGCCCTAGGTTCAAGGTCATTGCAAGGTCAAAGCGAAAAATAGCGATAGTCTGCTAGTCGACCAGACTATCGTACATCTATGTTTCGCAGGGCGCTTAATATAAACTCGGGATTCATTTAACACTATCAGTCAACTTCAAGATCATTCCAAAGTCAAATAGAGAAATACATATGCAAATCATCACATATTTCCATTTTTGGAATTTAGAGTTCAATTAATTTTATACGGTAACATTAATTTTAAGAGTTTAAAGGCTTGTGGCTAGATAACATGTGCGATTTATGCTATCTAGCTCTCTTATTCCCAAAGAATCTGTGTAATAGCTGCCTTTTACATTTCCGTCATCTTTCTGGTAAATCTCTTGTAAGCATCCATTATAAATTTATCCCACCTGCCTTGGTAACGTCACTCTGCAGCTTTCAAGTCGTTATGAAATGTTTCATCATGTTCTTCACTATAATAACCAAGATTTTGTGGGAAGTAGTCAATATGGGAATCCATGAATTGCAATTTTGGATTCATCAAGCAACCTAGTTTCGTATAATTTTCCACCATTTGCGTTGCTTTTTCCCTGTAATCTAGACTTCTATGGTTCCCCACGAAATTGTCAATAACCCATTTCAAGCTCAGCCATGTCGCTTTTTTGTTTCTCCCTTGGTGACAAAAATGTCGTCTCTCATTAATTTACGAATCAGAGGTCCATCTAAAAATTCCTTCTCGTAGTTTTGCATCCGAAGTATTAAGAATAACTGTTCGTAGATTCAGATGCAATGACCTTCTTTATGAGCTTTTACCCATTGTTTCATGAATCCTCATTTGAGGTGAAGAGGTGGGGGCAGAACTTTAGAAGAAGGAACTAGCGCTTCTCTGATAATATTCTTAGTACCTGGTTGAAATAAAGTACTTCTTGGTCATTCTTTTGTTACATAGTAGTTATATTCTATTTCTACTATCCCATTCACATAAAAAGCACGTATATTTTGTGAAACCTGATTGTTGTCCCAATAAAACAGTGACAATGTTCTAATAACCACAAATTTTCCATCTATGTTCTTTGTAGTTATTTTTGTCAAGGACTGACTTGCTTTTACTCAGATTCAGAGCGGATGCAGATCAAGCAACCCCAAAAAACATAAATGTATAATAATAATAATAATAATATCTCTACCCCTCATTCTAATCACAGGGATTAGCCCAGAAGTCGTAGACTTGTGCGGGAGAGGGGGCGGCATATTATTATTAAGCAGGCCGCATTTGCGCCCAGGAACGACTTACGTTGGTAGGCCCTAACCACCATTCAGTGCAGGAATGAGGGAAACCTGGAAAACCTCATTAATTAGGGGGGTAGTCAAATATCAACCGGCATCAATCTCCCACATTGACCCAAGCTAACATTATTCCACCCTACCATACCCGCAGAGAGGGTGCCAATCTTCTCCACGAATATAGCTTATATACGGTCTACCGGCAGCTGGGCTCGAACCAACTCCGTCTAGTCACCTCGATTCAAGTACTAACGCCTTAAACCGCGCGACCATTGACCGATGTGTGACTGTATGATGTGTCTGATTGACTAGAATATCTGTCTTCCTATTTGACCTTGAAATAACCTTGAAGTTGAGCTAATAGGGTTAAATAAGTTCCCAATTCAGATCCAGCGACCACAAAAACATAATTGTACGGTTGTCTGGTTCACTTGTATATGTATCTTTCGATTTGATCTTGAATAAATGTTTCTCTTTGACCTTGGAATGCTCTTGAACCTAGGGCGATGAGATTTAAAGGACCCTAGATTCGTATTCAGCATGTGAGAATACATAAGAATATATAGGTCTAGTCCGTCAGACACATCACTTTTTTTGCGGTGGTGTGAATCAATCAGGTTTCGGAAAATATGACTCCTGAGAAACTGCCATACATTGCAAATTAATAGATGAAGAGTTTATTGTAACAGTTTTTTTGGATTTAAATGAAAATTAAATAATTTTGAAGTGGATGTGGAAGGAAATATTGACTCTTTGAAGAATTTATAATAACTACTATTACTAAAAAAATGAGGAAATTAATTTCTTTAATTAAATAATCAAATTAATTTTACTGAGTGTTGAAAACTTGTAAGGTGTAAAATGATGTAAGGAAATACTTACTACGATTTTGTATCGATGAAGTAATAATGTAACTAACACTTTTTAGACTGTTAAAGTAGAACACAACCATCTGGGTACTTAGAATACAATAGAATTACCTTTCTCCATGTATAATTTATTAACTGTGACAACCTGTATATAAATTATTGGCATTAATTCGTACAAATGATCCGACATAGTTATGTTTCCTACACATTTATAAAATGGACGTCAATTACTCAAGTTCATCACGATTGCCAACTATTCCGTTGTCATGTTCCTTATTGTCAAACTGTAAACCGACCTAATTTATTTTAACCAGTTGCTGACTGATGAAAAATGGGATTTTAATTACGTCAGTTTGTCATTTACTTTTATATTAATATATAGGGTGATTCAGAACTTATCTGAAAGAATTTGGGAGTAGATGCGTTATGAAAAATTGCATCAATATCGTAAAAAAATGTAGTAAGATCCTTGTTGTAAACATATTAAGCATTTTTGTGAAACGAAGTTGGTGGATATTGTTTCACTTTATGGTGAGGTGAAAATGCTTTAACAAAACGATTTCACGGTAAACATGTGCCCAATGCAGCTACTTTTATCGCGGTGTGCAGTGAGTGCAAGTGTAGTGCAACGCGAGGAAAATTTGAAACCAAATCGTGGAAGAGATCAAAGTCCAAGACGTTCATGCGCCATGTGCAGAGTGTCCAATCATTAATACCAAGGTATTAGACGAGGAGGTCCGGTACCATGGCCTGACTCTAAATTATTTGGACTTCTTTTTGTGGATATTTAAAAAATGAAGTCTATCGCACCGAAGTGGATACATATTGATGATTTACGCAAATGTATCATAGTTGCTGGCAATAATTTACGAGTTCAAAACAGACAAGAAGCAGAAACATTTGTGTTAGTTTGTAGAAATTAGGTAACTTGGGACGGACCCAAAATATTGTAACATCAAGTCAAACTATTTTATTAACTAAAACCTCAAATTAAATATATTTTTAATGAATAACAACAGCGGTAAAAGCAGTTAAATTTGCTGTATAAAATCGGTGTTATAAAATGTTATTTATTTCTTTGCTTGAGCATTTCTTTCCATTTTTTGTCGGGTCGCAGCTTGCCGCCTTATAAGGTTTTACAGTGGACCTAAAAGATAAAAAAAAATATTTTGGAATTCTAACTAATTGTTTAAAAAATGTGTCAAAATCCTCTTTTCTAAGGAAACACGGCGCGTATGATAACCCTCGTCCGAAATGGCTTAAATCTGTCAACTACCATGCGGTCGTTTTTTACAGCGTTGTCAAATAAATGTAGATACGACGAAAATAAATGAATTTTCACTCATTATAGGATCGTCATCATTACCCACTAACAACAGAATATCCAGTTTGCGCACAGTTAAATAAAATATCTATTTCTATCTAAGAAAGTCAAAAATTTAATAAAAGGAATACCTAGGTAGGCACTAATAGAAAACTCGAAATGCACCCGCCGCAGTTTTTAATCATAAAATCTTCTACGATATCCGTAGCTCCGCTGAATTTTCCCTTGACTTTAGAAAAACAAATCGCACATAGCATAGGGCGAACCATATTATAGAGAAACACATGTACCCGACATTAACTCTTAAAATCATTAAAAATACCAAATCACAATGTAAACAAACAGGATTTCAGTTATGACATGACAATGAATTTTTTATTAACATCGTTCAATTTTCCATCCGTTGCGGTTGTATTGTTGGTTGCTGTACTATAACAAACATCAATCGTCTGTCTCTCAAAAAGCAGTGGTCAAAGAAAGGGTTTTTACAGCACAGTGTAGACACCTCGGGAAGTTACAGTTTAAAATAGTACAACTTAATTATTTTATGCAAGCATAGTCGATTATTGTTCTACTATTAGTATCAACACTTTTTAATTCCGCAACAACACAAGAAGTTTTAATAAAATAACGGCGGCGTGAAGTACCGGATTCTGTCAAAGACAAAACATCAAACACAAAGTTTAAAATAATATTTCTCTGTTTGCTATTTATATATTTAATTTTTCACGTACTTTTTTGTGCATTTACAAACATGTATTTAAATATCATATTGGATATAGTGCTGATTTATGGGAATTGCGGCAAGTGCATATTATCGTGTGGCAGCGTAATACCAGAGACGTTTTTTGAATAGACAAAATTCTATGCCGAATCCTCTGTGGAATACATTGAACAACTGCTGTAGCGTCTCGGTTGTAAACATGGGGCAGTGTTTTTATGTACATTTGTCGATATTTTTTTGTTTCCCTTTGTGGTTTTCCCGACGGAGGAGGCCCACCTAGTCGTGGTCATTTTTAGACATTGAGCGTGCGGGTGTGTATGATTAAAGATGAGTGAATCATACAGTGTTGTTACTGAAAACGTGGATGAAAAAGCTTTAAAAGTGTAATTTTAAGAAAAAATTACTAATTTGAATAAAGATAAGTATTCATTTCATATAAGAAATAAACAGATGTATGAGCAGATTATTTGTGAAGTGCCCGACGTTAAGCTGTCTCTAAAGAAATCAGTGCAAATGATTCGAAATTTGGAGGCCAAGGCTTTATATAATGCCACTGCAACAAAAACTGCCTTTCAAAATTTTGTAAATGTAAAAGATCTAACGTATTGTGCAATTCTAAATGTCATAATTCCTCACCATGTGAGAATAAAGACTAATATTTTATGTTAATTACATATGATTAAAACAATAAATATTAAAATTAAACAATGTCGTTTTATTAATACCTAATCTAACAAACTAAGACATTCTAATACCTAATTGAAGTTTGACTGGTCAAACCTCGATTTCATGAAGTTTAGTTTCGACGTTTGCCTGATCAAATTAGTCTCTCCTAGGTTTGACGAAAATTCTTTAGTCAGAGGCCGAAAAATTTCATTGATTTGGGCTTTGACTAAGAGTTTAAGTCAGACCTGAGGATTGACTAGTCAAACCTAAGAGCGCCGGAGCTTCGAGGTTTGCCTATAACATATACAAGTAAGAAAACATAAAATAATTCAACATTCTTGAATGCTCTTCAAATATCATTCCTGGAAATAAATATCAGTAAGGTTGATGTTATACTCGGTGTTACCATAACGTGTTTCTCATTAAATAATGATCTAAATTAAAATAAAATAAAAGTTTTTCTTTAGAAGCGGCGTAAATGGATACACGTGACATCGCGTTGCTCTGTCATCACCTTTGACTTATGTAAATTACAATCGCGGCTGACGTGCGGCCACAGTCGTCGTTAAACAGGCGTTTGATGTGGTTTTGAAAAAAAATTTTTCGCTTTATAAATAGGGTTGGAAATTTTTGGAAGAGCGATTCTAATAATTTTTATTTTTCTCTATCCTCTCTTAAAATATTTGCATAGTTATATAATAGTTTTAGTTAACCCCGTATGTGTGTAACCTCTACAAATAGAGACAGCAAGAATGATCGATTCAGAAATTTTATTGAAGAAAATATTTTTAATATGTTCGTGGGAAAACAATTACTGTTGATGACGTCATAGCACGTATTTCAGTTCAGTTTTCGTTTTCATTTTTAATTTTTTCAAAGCAAAACTTAGTAGTCGAGTTATCTCTCTTTAACACTGCTATAATGGACTCCACTGTGCGTCCTGCTGCTAAGTTGAGTTTTGTCGAACTGCCCCCACAACTGCTCTACATCATTTCATCGGATAATGATAGTTTTAAAAGATGGCACGTTTTGTCTACAGTCTTATAAATTTAATTATAGTATTAATATAATACTACTAGGTGACCCGGCAAACGTTGTTTTGCCATATGAATTATTTCTAGTAAATATTTTTGTAGTCAGCTTTGTTCTCATCCCTACTCCGTGCTGTTTACTGGGTGAGAAGCACAAACCTAGAAAATTATGAACTGTGCCAGTGTCATATTGCCGGCAACCGCTGCCCTAAAAGGTCCAGAATCACTAAAACTTGGTTTTTATGCCAATTTACGTTAGTTGTATTGCAGCGTGAATCTCATTTGTTTACTGTGATTGGTCACATTCATGTCACATTCTTTAATGACATTTAAAATTACAGCTAGTTAATTTCATATTGCAATGCAGCCATCATATTTGCACAACCGCCAACATAAAGCAAGTAAAATATCAATTTTCTGGACCTTAGGTCTCTAGAAAACGCGGCACCTGTAACATGACCTATATCATGAACCGACGCTGTCTATATGTTTTCTAGGTTTGTAGTGAAAAGTGACACCGGTAGACGCTTGGCGGGGATAACTGATCTAGTGATAATTGATCAGTTATCTACCAGGGTTTAAAATGATGAAATTGCCAAAATGGCTATTAAAAATTAGTGGTTTGTGATAGAAGGGTGAAAATTAAGGGTTGTATGTATTTTTAATACCACATCATAAAAAATAATCCCTTATCACTTAGGGGTATGAATAATAGATTAAGACCTATTATCACACCTACCGAATATACATATAAAATTTCATAAAAATCGGTCAAGTCGTTTACGAGGAGTATGGCGTCTAACACTGTGACACGAGAATTTTATATATATAGATTACAAGATGAGCCACTAATTTTATAGTACATATTACAGAACGTAGGTCGTAGGACTGAACCAGATGGTTTGTTAGCGGACAATAAACAAATTCGTAGTTAAATCAAGTTTTCCATTTTAATGAGAAACACCATATGTATTTCATTCCTGCAATGGTATGTAAGGAAGTAAACAGGACAATCGATCTTCAGTGAAAATGACGCATATATATTAGAAAATGTGTTTGCTTAGATGGGCGATAAAAAAGCGAACAAGTCATATCTTTCGCATATAATTGAAGGTACAGGAGCTGGTAGGAGTTGGAACATTCATCACGATCATTAACACCAAGCGGTGGGGTCCGATATAAAATAAAGGCAATGCAAATAAACCATGCTCGTGTGGTAGTATCTAACGATAGATAACTCGTAACTTTGCTAATAGGGCTCTGACAACAACTTTAGATTTTCTAAGTATAGAGATGCATGAAAAATTTCACAAAGCATTATTTTTCCTTATAGTGCTTATAGTACCAGACATTATTTTTCCTTATCAGACTTCGTTAGTAAAGTACATACTGGCCACAATCAAAAACTGAGAAACTTATATTATCTATTTTTGTTTACAATTTGTAAACTATTTAGTAGTTGATAACCTGTGCGTATATCTTTTTTTGACACTATAATTAAATTTACTGTTTAATAGTTCAGTTCATACAGGGATGGCGATTAAATTATGAAAATAAGTTCCACAAACGATTTGCTAACAGAAATATTTCATCATTACATGGCTGATGGCATTCAAGTGACAATGATAATTTAACGACATGTTAAGTAGCAATTATTATTACGAACTAATATTAAGTCGATTACGTAAAGTATTTAGCTTCTTCCAGATATAGAAAATAATTTTTACTAATTTTGAAAATAAAGTGAACTAAGCCTTTAGATCAATGTCTACAATTCGGACTTTAATCTCTGATTTCAGATTTCAATCTCTAAATTCAGACTTTCATCTCTGAACCTACACTGCCAACAAAATTATTGGACCAGTCATAGCACCCAGAGCTTTCTAGATATGGAATTGAAATTTGGAGGACATAATATATACAGGAAAAATGCAAATTCTTATATCGTATATCTCACATTTACTTAATTTTTAATTTTGATCTCAACTATGAATTTGCAAAAACGTTTATAATTTTACTGTTTTTGATTCTATAGAGAATTTAAGCCTACTTAATTTAGACTCTTTATTTCTACATCTAGATTGCCGTGAAATTTGACTGTACAACTGGATTTGTCATAAACAGTACTATTTGTCTAAATAACGTTGCACCATTGAATTACATCTATAGCAAACAGCTACGATAAATCGCCAACGGTGCTACCAGACGCATACCGGTTTCAAGCGGGTTAACTCTTAGCAGCATACCAGAGGTGAAGCCGCTAACTAGCAGCTGCTGTTCACATTCTGTCATAATCGATAAAAAGATATGAGTATGCAAGACGTAGCACTTGTCTACATCTACTGGTCATTGTCTACTCAATGCTGGGACTGAATACAGTCACAAGCAGAAAGCGACTCTATACGGAGGGTACTGTTAATTGCTAAAACGGAAATTTAGAAAATAACTAGGTACTCTGTGGACTAATGCCTTGACCAACAACAAGCCATGGTTAGTCGTCAGCGGTGCGACCAGACATATACCGGTTTCAAACTTGTTACTTTTAATCAGCATGGACTTACGTTCTGTCATAACAGACAGAATGACATAAGTGCGCGAGACGTAGCACGTGTCTACATTTAGTAGGCACTGATTGCGGCCTACTATACTGTCGGTACTACTGAAAGCCCCGACCGGTATAGCCATCGGCGATTGCGATATTTGAAAAACACCGTGCTTGTTTGTGTACATACCTTGTCTATTAGTAAAAAATAAAATTGGAAAAAATATACCACAATTATTTGCAAACGACTTATTTAAAAAATAAATCTCTCAAATTAGATATTCGAAGTAAATGTCCTCTAATTTCACGTATTTTCTAATTTAACCTGGTCTATTTGAAATGACGCTATGCAAAAGCTCCATTTCATATTTACCTTCAATTTAAATTTTTATAATACAAAATAATTTACTTCACATTTTTCTATTATTTGAAAATATGGCTAGTTGTAGGCAACATTATTTTCTTTCCAATCATAGAAATTTTGTATGCTTTTGCACAAAGAATTTTTGAGATAAAATATAAAAAACTTTCAGCCTATATGCCTACTATAGTCTGTTTAGAAATGAAAGAGAGTAATAAAAGCTTATTATGTATGCAAATCGTAAATGTAGTACTGGTGCTTATATTCAATATTTTTATATTATGTATTATCGGTATAGATGACGTGTACTTTTAAAACTTTGTGTGATCGAACCGTACTACATTGTAGCAGGTAGCTAAAATTTAATCCCCGACAATCCATCTCTGTCTATGCCGCTTCAATTTTTCGGCCCATTTCTCTTATAAGTAAACAATATAAAAACAGCATTTCAAAGCATGAGGCTAATTTAAGCATCATAACTGGGTTAAAAGGGATTTTAGTAATTCAAATAAAATTATTCAATATTATTATCAAAATATTTATTTAAATTTAATGAATAGACTTTTATTCCACACAAAAATATATGTATGTATTTTGAAAATTCAAATTATGGTGAATAAAATGTAGTGTTATAAAAATGTAGATACAATAAAGAAAATCAAAAGTAGGTATATTAAAATTCATCCTCTGAATATTCTGATGAATTATCTTCGTCTCCTAGAACGATAGTTTCCACAGTAACGTCAATTCAATTGTCGAGTTCCCACATTTTCTCCTCTTTTTTTTGTACATGATGTATACATCTTTGCCAGTTATCTGCAGTTACTCGTTCCAAGGATTTTTTTAACAAAATTTTACGTCACTTAATTTAAACGTCGTATTATTTCGCGCTACATCTCCCTTTACCTGCGCCCAGACTAATTCGATTGGGTTAGGTTCACAGTAATAAGGTGGTAACCGTAGTACCGTTATTTGGCGATTTGTTGCCATTTCATCGATAACATATTTTTTCTGATCTTTGATAACCATTGAATTATATCGGCTTTCCTCCAAGCAGTCGTAAGCGTCCGCTCAGTCTGCCGTGCATGGTAACTGGCATTATCCATGACAATTACAGACCCCGGAGGAATAAGATCCAACATCTGTGTAAAATACTCTTCGAAAACATCTGCGTTCATGTCTTCGTGATAGTCACCTTTATTTTTAGATTCAAATAAAAGTAAACCGCCATCTACAAAACCACTGGCACTACCTATATGTGTCACTATTAATCTTCGCCTTTTACCTGAAGGTGCCTTGAACCCTGTTGAAAGTCCATCCAAAAATGCTTGTCGAAAACTTTTTACATTTTTATCTTGCCATACTTTTGTTACAGTATATCCCTCATTGACCCAAGTTTCGTCTAGATAATAAATATTCCTCTTTTCGTTACGGAATTTTCTAATTGATCTTAAGTAGGATCTTCGCCAACAAATAATTTCATCTTTATCGATAAGAACTGACTTCCTGTTCTGCTTTTCCCAGCAAAAATTCAACTCTCGTAAGACGGCCCATAATTTGCTTCTACTGATTTTTGGCAAATCGCTGTCCCCTGAAAGTTCACTTAAAATTTTGTTTAGCGTTGGTATTTCTTTTTTAAGATAAAATGAGTGTACTTTTCTGCGAATGACATTTTTGAAGAAATCATCTTTTACGACTTTTGACCTCCCTGTAGATGATTTTGAGGGATTTACAGTATCCTGTTCATATTTTGTTTCCTTTGAAAGTCCCTATGATGTATCCAGTAAATACTAATGTACACCCATTACCTGTTAGCATTAGTGTTACCCGATAATTACCTGAAACGAAATATTACCACGCCCATGGCCGGTTCTTATTTCGGGGTTATATTACTCTATTTCATTTCCAAACAGACTTTAACTGTCTATCACATTAGTTTGTTTGTAATAGTAATTCTAATTCAAGCAAGCATATCCTAAGGAAACTTTTTTCTTCTTTAACATTCCATGCTATCTTATATTTTTATCAATTTTACTAAACTTCCTTCTGTTAGGGGAAATTGTATTAAAATAAACCGTTGTCGATATCATTGTAAAACCCCTTCACTGTTTTTCTACAGACTAATCCCCCGACCAAAATTGACACCTGGAAAACCTCTACCAAACATCCAAAGTCGACCGTCAGCAGTCCACCAGGATTTCCAAGAAGTACTGTCCGCAAAGTCGTTGTTTCCTGCAATTCCATTTTGCAAATATCGTTATCGTCGAAACGCGATAAAGTTGGGGGCTTTTAATGGTGCTCCAGGTTCAGCATGGAGTAGCAATATTTTTGGTTTTTTGTTTTATGAATTTATAAAATATTTGCATAAATACATACACGGCACTGCCGTTAGATGCTACTCAATATCAAAATTAAACGATTCTATTCTCTTCTGAAATCGGACATGAGAATATAAGCAATTAATATTATCGTCTTTAATCATCTCGCGTACATTTCCGAATGAACCTAGCATTGACTAAACAAGGCCAGGGCGGCATTCCTCATATTGCGTATATGTCTCATTAGGAAGTAAATGCCCGAATACGACGTACTCGAACAAACTCAACAAATGAAATCAAATTAGCCGTTACAGTTACTTTACCAAATCAGCATAACTGCGAAGAAATCTTCGACAATAAATCGCCGAGCTGCTGCCTATGGCATTGGGTTACTTCCTTTAATAAATAGTTAATCAGAAGTTATGCAATTGCATCAGAAATTAGTCTTGATTAACTCAGTCCCACCTAATAAAGGCAAGTTATGAAGCAAGTTGTAATAAATTTATGCAAACGCACAATATACATATAATATATCAGAAAATAATTGTTCTCGAATCATATCCCAAAAGATTTTCTCATACAAATATAATATAATAAATATTTTAGATATTTTCTCTGAACTCCCTGGACTCTGGACTCCAGATTACAGCGGCATATTATAAATTCGAACTGACAAAATAATTAAACAGAACTCAGACGATATAAGTATTTTTAAACATTTCAAAATTTCCAAAATTGAAACCAAGATTCTTAAAAGTGTTTGAAAATATATGCGAGAAACGAAAGTTTAGAATAAAAAATAACTCCAAGATCTTATACACCTTCAGCTATTAAATAAGGAAAACTGATTGCATTGATCCTCCTAGTAAGCTCGTAACACGATACTTACTTAAATAAGTAAAACTTTGTTATCGTGACACCATAGTTGATCATAAAAAGATCTTGTAGCAAATCGCAGCCTTCTAGCGAATTAATAGAAGCATACAATTTAAAATCATCCGCATATAATGTATTTAATTGAGTTACCTTAAAAATATAATTGATAAATAAAACAAATAAGGGTGGTCCCTAAATCGATCCTTGCAGAACTCCTGATGCCGTAACAATATCAACAGGATTTTAACCAAAATAAGAAACACTGAGAATGTGATTTGGATACCTAATTATATCACGAAAAATTGTCATAAAAAATGTTGACAATAAAATCAAATAAGTCGCAACACAACCACTATTTATTTGTTAAAAGTACAACTAGTAAAGGTACTGTTATTAAAATTTAAGGTAACATTAGATTGTCTATTTTTTTCTACTATAGAAGATCTATTATTACCACGTTTGGTCGCTGCTTAAGTATGGTTATATAGAATTTGGATTATGACCAGTAATTTTCAGTTGTTTTTCTTGCACACCATTTTTTGTCAATTTGCTAACAGCAGTTGACCTGTTCCAATGGTTTGCTACCTGTTTGTCTTTTACATTCAAGCCAATAGTTTCAGCAGACATTAATAGTATTTTTTCCAACAGGGACATTGTCGTACCAGTTATCGATTTCCATTCTCCAGTATCGTTTCAAGAACAGCCGTGGTGAGGTTAATATGTTCGCTTTGTTTTGATATTAGTTTATGTTTAATATTAAAAGTCAAAGCTTTGACTTTCACTATTGGCAATCAACCATTTACTATTTGTACAGATTAGATTCAATGCAATTTGTTGGAGAGCCATAGTTATTTTTCTCGATTTGAAAAAAATACAAGAGACAGACAACTGCCTCTCCGGCTTTCACCACTGTGTCTCAAAACCAAGGAAGACCGGTCGTTATGTATTACAAATAACAAATCTAGATACAACGTTTTGAAGGTTATACGAAAATACATCGCCCTCAGAATGTTCCCCATAACCAATTCTTCATCAACTATCGACAGAAGAAGTGCACTGTTCAACCTGTGGGAATAAACACAATTTATTCATTCCACAGAAGATAGCTGATAGCTAAAGTTACCAAATTCAGAAATGTATACTGGAGCTGCAACAATTGCAAATCTGGCGCAGAGTTAGTAAAAGTAAAGTGGTCGGCGGTCTTCAGTAGCTGAGACATACATTGAGGAATCATTGTCCAACAGGGTTACTGTATCAGAATGCATACTTAACAAAGTGGAAAATCAGATCATTGGCGCCAATACATAGATATCTTGGTCGAAGCAAAAAAATTATTCTTCCGTTTGCATGGCTATATTTCTGAGAATATTAATTGTAACATTAATATATTTATATTCACAAATAGTGGATAATAATTTAAACTAGTGATTATAAGTACTTCCTCTAAGATTTTTAGTAGATGAGAGGCAACTTTAACATTAACTATAGAAAAAAGAAAATTATAAAAATGCCACAAATAAGTAGTTACAGGCAATATCCTCTTAAAGTAACAACATCAATGCAACTATAAAAATTACAAATCATGGATGTGATTACTGAACAATCTATTTCCATTAAATTACTTTTAACTCTCTTAACAAACTAAGATTACTGTGTATCTGCGTTTTGTAATACTAATATCCTTAGCTTATTATTTAATATTGCTCTATTTCTACCATGTAAGTTGGTTTCTTATTTTATCATTAAGTGTTTATCATGCATTTTTATCCATTTAGCATTGTCAATAATTTGCCGTAAAGAGTATGATTTCACAAATAGCAGGCCTCGCTTATTCGATACCATAATGCACTTATTGTTCCTTGGTATATATTAAAGCAATGTAGCCTAAAGCTAAGATCGAGGTCAATCCTTTCATGCAATTAGCCGTATTTTTTATTAAAAATATTTTGCAACATATCAGGATAACGAGCCTTCGACAGAAGCAATTGAGGCTCTTTATTTTGAAATATATAGAAAACAATCTATTAAAATCATAAAATAATAAAGACTAAGATTATAAATTTTTATTTTATTAGCTATTTTACTTTTGTTCTAATTAGAAAAATTGACATAAATTCTCGTCAAATAAGATCATATATAAGTATATAAATTCAAACAAAATATATAGGCATGTTAAAATAGCTCATCGGCCAATTAGATATCAAAAAAAAATCTAAAATAAAAAATAATATATACAAATAACAGGTGACCTGTTAGTCTTATTATTATTAATAATAATAATAATAATAATAATAATAATAATAATAATAATAATAATAATAATAATAATAATAATAATAATAATAATAATAATAATAATAATAATAATAATAATAACTTACTCTAGCTAAAGGGTGTAAAATCGGACCGGCAGCACTGCGCACCCGGGAGGGATGAGCTTCTTTTCCCTCTGGTGCCGGCCGTCGATGTGTCAGGCCAACCACCTGACACACTGAAACCTCCGGTTCCCAATGCCAGGAGAGAAGGCCCCCACAATCGACCCCATTCGGATGGGGTCATGGGCAAGGTGGTGGGGCCCAGCCGGACGGATTGCCCGTTGACGACCAAGGCCATGAAAATGGAAGTTTTGAGTGGACCGATGAACTAAGGGACGATCTTCTGGTCTGTTATGAAAGCAGCGAGCCCGGGCGAAGAGGATACATGGCGCGGATGTATGCTCGGTGGTGCGACATGCACCCCGAAGGCCGCGCCCTCACCGCACAAAATCTGCGGGATTATGTATCCTACCTTCGTCGCAGAGGCTATGAGAGGCGTCCTCATCTAAGGGTGAATGAAGTGGTTGAAGAACCACGGAATGATCCCGAAGAGGCGCCGCGCTTCATTCCCCGAGAACAGGACGACCTGAGCACCCGTCGGGGGTTGCCCTTTATAAAACCCCCGAAGCCCGCAGATCTGGCCCGAGTGGATACTGCGCTCCGTGAGGATCTTCCAGAAGAGGCTGACATCTGGCGCGTCAATTGCGCTGTGTACGACGCCGCTGAACTGCTGACTCGTGTGGAGAGAGGGCGTGAAAATGCCGTTTCTCCACAGGAGAGCACGGCGGCGAGTGCACAAGATGGAAGCTAAGATCCGGTCGGCGAGGCAACACGCGTCCCGTATCCAATGTGTGATGGACTACGTGGAAGCCAATAGGGCTTTCACACCTAAGGTGAGACGCATAGCTACCTCCCTTAGGCGGGTCCATCATACCCTGAATCGGGGGGTGCTCACCATCAAGCAGCATTCTCTCGACAGGATACGGATGCTAGTGGCTGCAAAAAGTCACTAGTGAGGCGGTCGAGGAGGTTGGAGCAAAATAATTTGTTCCGTGTAAGGCCTTCTCGACTTTTGAACAGCCTCAGCGTGTTGCGGACAATCCGCCGACTGTAGATCAGGTAGAAGCCTTCTGGAGAGATCTTTATGGCCGCAGGATTCCACTGGATAGAGACACTCCAGCCCTGGCACACTTCGAGGCCTTTTGTCAAAGGCTTCGAGAGCCACAAGAGGTGTGCCCACCGATAACCCCGGATGAAGTTCGGAGATCATTTATTAGATCGAAGAACTTCGCTGCTCCTGGTCCCGATGGGATCAGCAACTTCTGGTGGAAAAAATTCACCAGTGTCCACCGCCATTTGGCCAGAATATTCACGTCCTGGCTAAATGGAGAGCAGCAAATTCCGGCGTGGTTTGTCGAGGGGAGAACCGTGCTTATCCCTAAGAGCGGAGATTTGTCCCAGCCAAAGAACTACCGTCCAATAACCTGCCTGAATGCGTGTTACAAGGTGTTTACCCGCATCTTGTACGCGCGTGTGCTCCACGCAGTGAACCCCGTTTATCAACGGATATACGAGCAGCGAGGGTCCAAGAGGGGTGTAGCTGGCTGTAAGGAGAACCTGCTCATCGACAGATGTATTACGCAGGACTCCGTGCAGTACAAGCGAAACCTCTCAATGGCCTGGATAGATTACCGCAAGGCATTTGATATGACATCCCATGAGCTAATAGTCCACTTGCTCCAATGTCTTGCGGTGGCCGACCCCATAGTGAGATGTATTGAACAACTCATGCCGCTCTGGAGGACCCGCTTTACCATAACATCGGCTAATGCAAGGGTCCAGACAGAGCCGGTTTTGTTCAGGAGGAGTGTTCCAGGAGATTCCCTGAGTCCCCTCTTGTTTTGCATCTCACTGCTGCCATTATCCGTTGCACTTCGTCGTACCCGGGGTTACAACTGCGGTACCCCAGGAGACCGGAGGCATAAGGTCACCCATTTGTTCTATATGGATGACCTTAAACTCTACGCCTCCGGAGAGAGGGATTTAAATCAGTCCCTCAGAGTGGTACATGAGTACACGCAGGCGGTTGGGATGGAGTTCGGGCTGGACAAATGTGCACTGGTTCATCTCAAGAGAGGACGATGCGGTCCATACGGAGAGGACGCCCAGCTCATAGACGGAAGCATCTTTCACTATCTAGATGCCGGAGAGTCGTACACCTATTTGGGTGTCCCACAGCGGGGCACTCATGAGGTGGCAACGGTGAAAAACGCTCTCCGCGGCAGGTATCGGCACCGCCTCCGACAGATCTGGTCTTCGGAGCTGTCGGGTAAGAACAAGGTGAGTGCCACAAATATGCTTGCCGTTCCGATCCTTCTCTACTCCTTTGGAGTAGTGAAATGGACACAAGAAGAGCTGAGGCAACTCGATGTAGGGACCCGTAAAATGATGCATCTTCATCGGAGTTTGCATCCAAGATCGTCCGTTCCGCGGCTATACTTCCCAAGAAATCCCGTGGACTCTTGAGTTTGGAGTGTCTCCAGGGCAGAGTGGTTTTGGAGGAGGCCTGCAAAGTCATCAGGAGCTCGGATCCCCTTCTCTGCATGGTCCAAGACCATGAAGCAGCAGGGATAGGAGCGTTTGTGTATAAGGCAGCGAGAAGAGCAGCCGATGAACTTGGTCTCGTGTTCGATACTGAGCGGGAAAATCCAGACTCTGTCACCGAGTCGGATCCTGCTCAGTTAAAAGCCTAATTAAAGCTGCAGAAACGCGTCATCTTCTGCAGCTACATAAGATAAGCCAATGCATGGTCTCTTCTACCGTCATCTAGAGGCTTGGCTTATCTGAAAGGCTGACCTTTGCTTTTTGAGGTCAGCGGGGCTGAACTCTGAGACCGAGGGATTCATAATGGCTTGCCAAGATGGTGTAATTAACACACTCGTCTATCGTAGTCGTGTCTTGGGTATCGAGGTTCCTGATACCAGCTGCAGGGCCTGCCGCCAAGCGCCGGAGACGCTTATGCATCTCCTGTCTGCCTGTCCGGTATATGCGGCCACAGCGTATATCCAAAGACACGATTCAGCCTTACGGGTGTTGTATTATCATTTACGACACTCGTATGAGATAGACGAGACGCCAGTGCTGCCTTATGCTCCGGGGATATAGAATCCGTTGTGGGGAATGAGAAGTGCCGAATTTATTGGAACTATTCATTCCCCACCCTCAGGCAAATCAAGCCAATAAGCCTGATGTAGTCCTCCTCGACCACCAGCTTAGGACGATGTTTGTGATTGAGTTCTCGGCACCCGCAGAGAACAACATCGTTCTAAAGAGGAGGAAAAACGGAGGAAGTATCGAGATCTTCTCTCCGAGCTCCGCAGGCTGTATCCAGACCACTCTGTTAAGATTGTGGTGCTAATTATAGGCGTCCTGGGTGGAATGAGACATACGTTGCTTTCTGAGTTAAAGATCATACCGGCTTGTCGAAATTCGGCAGAAATCTTAGCCGGCAGAATGCAGAAGGCAATCGTCCTTGGTTCGCTACGTCTGCTCAGAACACACGATTTACGGGCGCAATGATTACTGACTCCACGGTGTGGAGTGTGGTCATTGCTTGACTCTCCAGAACATCTCCGAATGTGTCGGAGCTTCGGAAGGTGTTTACTGGGAAAAAAAAAAAAATAATAATAATAATAATAATAATAATAATAATAATAATAATAATAATAATAATAATAATAATATAAGCAGGAGGGGTCAACCATCATCCACGACCTTTGGTGAGTAGCGACACCACTTACTCTAGCTAAAGGGTGTAAAATCGGACCGGCAGCACTGCGCACCCGGGAGGGATGAGCTATTTTTCCTCTGGTGCCGGCCGTCGATGTGTCAGGCCAACCACCTGACACACTGAAACCTCCGGTTCCTAATGCCAGGAGAGAAGGCCCCCACAATCGACCCCATTCGGATGGGGGTCATGGGCAAGGTGGTGGGGCCCAGCCGGATGGATTGCCCGTTGACGACCAAGGCCATGAAAATGGAAGTGTTGAGTGGACCGATGAGCTAAGGGACGATCTTCTGATCTGTTATGAAAGCAGCGAGCCCGGGCGAAGGGGATACATGGCGCGGATGTATGCTCGGTGGTGTGACATGCACCCCGAAGGCCGCGCCCTCACCGCACAAAATCTGCGGGATTATGTATCCTACCTTCGTCGCAGAGGCTATGAGAGGCGTCCTCAACTAAGGGTGAATGAAGTGGTTGAAGAGCCACTGAATGATCCCGCAGAGGCGCCGCGCTTCATTCCCCGCGAACAGGACGACCTGAGCACCCGTCGGGGTTGCCTTTATAAAACCCCGAAGCACGCAGATCTGGCTCGAGTGGATACTGCGCTCCGTGAGGATCTCCCAGAAGAGGCTGACATCTGGCGCGGTGTACGAAGCCGCTGAACTGCTGACTCGGGTGGAGAGAGGGCGTGAAAATGCCGTTTCTCCACAAGAGAGAGCACGGCGGCGAGTGCACAAGATGGAGGCTAAGATCCGGTCGGCGAGGCAACACGCGTCCCGTATCCAATGTGTGATGGACTACGTGGAAGCCAATAGGGCTTTCACACCTAAGGTGAGACGCATAGCTACCTCCCTTAGGCGGGTCCATCATACCCTGAATCGAGCGGTGCTGCTCACCATCAAGCAGCATTCTCTCGACAGGATACGGATGCTAGTGGCTGCAAAAAAGTCACTAGTGAGGCGGTCGAGAAGGTTGGAGCAAAATAATTTGTTCCGTGTAAGGCCTTCTCGACTTTTCGAGCAGCCTCAGCGTGTTGCGGACAATCCGCCGACTGTAGATCAGGTAGAAGCCTTCTGGAGATCTTTATGGCCGCAGGATTCCACTGGATAGAGACACTCCAGCCCTGGCACACTTCGAGGCCTTTTGTCAAAGGCTTCGAGAGCCACAAGAGGTGTGCCCACCGATAACCCCGGATGAAGTTCGGAGATCATTTATTAGATCGAAGAACTTCGCTGCTCCTGGTCCCGATGGGATCAGCAACTTCTGGTGGAAAAAATTCACCAGTGTCCACCGCCATTTGGCCAGAATATTCACGTTCTGGCTAAATGGAGAGCAGCAAATTCCGGCGTGGTTTGTCGAGGGGAGAACCGTGCTTATCCCTAAGAGCGGAGATTTGTCCCAGCCAAAGAACTACCGTCCAATAACCTGCCTGAATGCGTGTTACAAGGTGTTTACTCGCATCTTGTACGCGCGTGTGCTCCACGCAGTGAACCCCGTTTATCAACGGATATACGAGCAGCGAGGGTCCAAGAGGGGTGTAGCTGGCTGTAAGGAGAACCTGCTCATCGACAGATGTATTACGCAGGACTCCGTGCAGTACAAGCGAAACATCTCAATGGCCTGGATAGATTACCGCAAGGCATTTGATATGACATCACATGAGCTAATAATCCACTTGCTCAAATGCCTTGCGGTGGACGACCCCATAGTGAGATGTATTGAACAACTCATGCCGCTCTGGAGGACCCGCTTTACCATAACATCGGCTAATGCAAGGGACCAGACAGAGCCGGTTTTGTTCAGGAGGAGTGTTCCAGGAGATTCCTGAGTCCCCTCTTGTTTTGCATCTCACTGCTGCCATTATCCGTTGCACTTCGTCGTACCCGGGGTTACAACTGCGGTACCCCAGGAGACCGGAGGCATAAGGTCACCCATTTGTTCTATATGGATGACCTTAAACTCTACGCCTCCGGAGAGAGGGATTTAAATCAGTCCCTCAGAGTGGTACATGAATACACGCAGGCGGTTGGGATGGAGTTCGGGCTGGACAAATGTGCACTGGTTCATCTCAAGAGAGGACGATGCGGTCCATACGGAGAGGACGCCCAGCTCATAGACGGAAGCATCTTTCACTATCTAGATGCCGGAGAGTCGTACACCTATTTGGGTGTCCCACAGCGGGGCACTCATGAGGTGGCAACGGTTAAAAACGCTCTCCGCGGCAGGTATCGGCACCGCCTCCGACAGATCTGGTCTTCGGAGCTGTCGGGTAAGAACAAGGTGAGTGCCACAAATATGCTTGCCGTTCCGATCCTTCTCTACTCCTTTGGAGTAGTGAAATGGACGCAAGAAGAGCTGAGGCAACTCGATGTAGGGACCCGTAAAATGATGCATCTCCATCGGAGTTTGCATCCAAGATCGTCCGTTCCGCGGCTATACTTCCCAAGAAATCAGGAGGCCGTGGACTCTTGAGTTTGGAGTGTCTCCAGGGCAGAGTGGTTTTGGAGGAGGCCTGCAAAATCATCAGGAGCTCGGATCCCCTTCTCTGCATGGTCCAAGACCATGAAGCAGCAGGGATAGGAGCGTTTGTGTATAAGGCAGCGAGAAGAGCAGCCGATGAACTTGGTCTTGTGTTCGATACTGAGCGGGAAAATCCAGACTCTGTCACCGAGTCGGATCCTGCTCAGTTAAAAGCCCTAATTAAAGCTGCAGAAACGCATCATCTTCTGCAGCTACATAAGCATAAGCCAATGCATGGTCTCTTCTACCGACATCTAGAGGGGCTTGGCTTATCTGAAAGGCTGACCTTTGCTTTTTTGAGGTCAGCGGGGCTGAACTCTGAGACCGAGGGATTCATAATGGCTTGCCAAGATGGTGTAATGAACACACTCGTCTATCGTAGTCGTATCTTGGGTATCGAGGTTCCTGATACCAGCTGCAGGGCCTGCCGCCTAGCGCCGGAGACGCTTATGCATCTCCTGTCTGCTTGTCCGGTATATGCGGCCACAGCGTATATCCAAAGACACGATTCAGCCTTACGGGTGTTGTATTATCATTTACGACACTCGTATGAGATAGACGAGACGCCAGTGCTGCCTTATGCTCCGGGGGATATAGAATCCGTAGTGGGGAATGAGAAGTGCCGAATTTATTGGAACTATTCATTCCCCACCCTCAGGCAAATCCAAGCCAATAAGCCTGATGTAGTCCTCCTCGACCACCAGCTTAGGACGATGTTTGTGATTGAGTTCTCGGCTCCCGCAGAGAACAACATCGTCCTAAAAGAAGAGGAAAAACGGAGGAAATATCGAGATCTTCTCTCCGAGCTCCGCAGGCTGTATCCAGACCACTCTGTTAAGATTGTGGTGCTAATTATAGGCGTCCTGGGTGGAATGAGACATACGTTGCTTTCTGACTTAAAGATCATACCGGCTTGTCGAAATTCGGCAGAGATCTTAGCCGGCAGAATGCAGAAGGCAATCGTCCTTGGTTCGCTACGTCTGCTCAGAACACACGATTTACGGGCGCAATGATTACTGACTCCACGGAGTGGAGAGTGGTCATTGCTTGACTCTCCAGAACATCTCCGAATGTGTCGGAGCTTCGGAAGGTGTTTACTGGAAAAAAAAAATAATAATAATAATAATAATAATAATAATAATAATAATAATAATATCCGCGGCTATACTTCCCAAGAAATCGGGGAGGCCGTGGACTCTTGAGTTTGGAGTGTCTCCAGGGCAGAGTGGTTTTGGAGGAGGCCTGTAAAGTCATCAGGAGCTCGGATCCCCTTCTCTGCATGGTCCAAGACCATGAAGCAGCAGGAATAGGAGCGTTTGTATATAATGCAGCGAGTAGAGCAGCCGATGAACTTGGTCTCGTGTTCGATACTGAGCGGGAAAATCCAGACTCTGTCACCGAGACGGATCCTGCTCAGTTAAAAGCCAAATTAAAGCTGCAGAAGCGCGTCATCTTCTGCAGCTACATAAGGATAAGCCAATGCATGATCTCTTCTACCGTCATCTAGAGGCTTGGCTTATCTGAAAGGCTGACCTTTGCTTTTTGAGGTCAGCGGGGCTGAACTCTGAGACTGAGGGATTCATAATGGCTTGCCAAGATGGTGTAATTAACACACTCGTCTATCGTAGTCGTGTCTTGGGTATCGAGGTTCCTGACACCAGCTGCAGGGCCTGCCGACAGGCGCCGGAGACGCTTATGCATCTCCTGTCAGCCTGTCCGGTATATGCGGCCACAGCGTATATCCAAAGACACGATTCAGCCTTACGGGTGTTGTATTACCATTTACGACACTCGTATGATATAGAGGAGACGCCACTGCTGCGTTATGCTCCGGGGATATATGTAGAATCCGTTGTGGGGAATGAGAAGTGCCGAATTTATTGGAACTATTCATTCCCCACCCTCAGGCAAATTCAAGCCAATAAGCCTGATGTAGTCCTCCTCGACCACCGGCTTAGGACGATGTTTGTGATTAATTTCTCGGCTCCCGCAGAGAACAACATCGTCCTAAAAGAGGAGGAAAAACGGAGGAAGTATCGAGATCTTCTCTCCGAGCTCCGCAGGCTGTATCCAGACCACTCTGTTAAGATTGTGGTGCTAATTATAGGCGTCCTGGGTGGAATGAGACATACGTTGCTTTCTGACTTAAAGATCATACCGGCTTGTCGAAATTCGGCAGAGATCTTAGCCGGCAGAATGCAGAAGGCAATCTTCCTTGGTTCGCTACGTCTGCTCAGAACACACGATTTACGGGCGCAATGATTACTGACTCCACGGAGTGGAGAGTGGTCATTGACTCTCCAGAACATCTCCGAATGTGTCGGAGCCTCGGAAGGTGTTTACTGGAAAAAAAAATAATAATAATAATAATAATAATAATAATAATAATAATAATAATAATAATAATAATAATAATAATAATAATAATAACCCCGAAGGCCGCGCCCTCACCGCACAAAATCTGCGGGATTATGTATCCTACCTTCGTCGCAGAGGCTATGAGAGGCGTCCTCAACTAAGGGTGAATGAAGTGGTTGAAGAGCCACGGAATGATCCCGCAGAGGCGCCGCGCTTCATTCCCCGCGAACAGGACGACCTGAGCACCCGTCGGGGTTGCCTTTTAAACCCCGAAGACCGCAGATCTGGCTCGAGTGGATACTGCGCTCCGTGAGGATCTTCCAGAAGAGGCTGACATCTGGCGCGTCAATTGCGCTGTGTACGAGGCCGCTGAACTGCTGACTCGGGTGGAGAGAGGGCGTGAAAATGCCGTTTCTCCACAAGAGAGAGCACGGCGGCGAGTGCACAAGATGGAAGCTAAGATCCGGTCGGCGAGGCAACACGCGTCCCGTATCCAATGTGTGATGGACTACGTGGAAGCCAATAGGGCTTTCACACCTAAGGTGAGACGCATAGCTACCTCCCGCGGGTCCATCATACCCTGAATCGGGTGGTGCTGCTTACCAACATGCAGAATTGTCTTGACAGGATACGGATGCTAGTGGCTGCAAAAAAGTCACTAGTGGGTTGGAGCAAAATAATTTGTTCCGTGTAAGGCCTTCTCGACTTTTTGAACAGCCTCAGCGTGTTGCGGACAATCCGCCGACTGTAGATCAGGTAGAAGCCTTCTGAAAAGATCTTTATGGCCGCAGGATTCCACTGGATAGAGAAACACCATACCAGGCACACTACTAGGCCTTTTTTCAAAGGCTTCGATAGCCACAAGAGGAGTGCCCACCGATAACCCCGGATGAAGTTCGGAGATCATTTATTAGATCGAAGAACTTCGCTGCTCCTGGTCCCGATGGGATCAGCAACTTCTGGTGGAAAAAATTCACCAGTGTCCACCGCCATTTGGCCAGAATATTCACGTCCTGGCTAAATGGAGAGCAGCAAATTCCGGCGTGGTTTGTCGAGGAGCACCGTGCTTATCCTAAGAGCGGAGATTTGTCCCAGCCAAAGAACTACCGTCCAATAACCTGCCTGAATGCGTGTTACAAGGTGTTTACTCGCATCTTGTACGCGCGTGTGCTCCACGCAGTGAACCCGGTTTATCAACGGATATACGAGCAGCGAGGGTCCATGAGGGGTGTAGCTGGCTGTAAGGAGAACCTGCTCATCGACAGATGTATTACGCAGGACTCCGTGCAGTACAAGCGAAACCTCTCAATGGCCTGGATAGATTACCGCAAGGCATTTGATATGACATCCCATGAGCTAATAGTCCACTTGCTCCAATGTCTTGCGGTGGCCGACCCCATAGTGAGATGTATTGAACAACTCATGCCGCTCTGGAGGACCCGCTTTACCATAACATCGGCTAATGTAAGGGTCCAGACAGAGCCGTTATTGTTCAGGAGGTGTTCCATGGAGATTCCCTGAGTCCCCTCTTGTTTTGCATCTCACTGCTGCCATTATCCGTTGCACTTCGTCGTACCCGGGGTTACAACTGCGGTACCCCAGGAGACCGGAGGCATAAGGTCACCCATTTGTTCTATATGGATGACCTTAAACTCTACGCCTCCGGAGAGAGGGATTTAAATCAGTCCCTCAGAGTGGTACATGAGTACACGCAGGCGGTTGGGATGGAGTTCGGGCTGGACAAATGTGCACTGGTTCATCTCAAGAGAGGACGATGCGGTCCATACGGAGAGGACGCCCAGCTCATAGACGGAAGCATCTTTCACTATCTAGATGCCGGAGAGTCGTACACCTATTTGGGTGTCCCACAGCGGGGCACTCATGAGGTGGCAACGGTGAAAAACGCTCTCCGCGGCAGGTATCGGCACCGCCTCCGACAGATCTGGTCTTCGGAGCTGTCGGGTAAGAACAAGGTGAGTGCCACAAATATGCTTGCCGTTCCGATCCTTCTCTACTCCTTTGGAGTAGTGAAATGGACACAAGAAGAGCTAAGGCAACTCGATGTAGGGACCCGTAAAATGATGCATCTCCATCGGAGTTTGCATCCAAGATCGTCCGTTCCGCGGCTATACTTTCCAAGAAATCGGGGAGGCCGTGGACTCTTGAGTTTGGAGTGTCTCCAGGGCAGAGTGGTTTTGGAGGAGGCCTGCAAAGTCATCAGGAGCTCGGATCTCCTTCTCTGCATGGTCCAAGACCATGAAGCAGCAGGGATAGGAGCGTTAGTGTATAAGCCAGAGAGAAGAGCATCCGATGAACTTGGTCTCGTGATCTATACTGAGCTGGAAAAACAAGAATCATACACCGAGTCGCACCCTGCTCAGTAAAAACCCCTAAATAAAGCAGCAGAAACTCGTCATCTTCTGTAGCTACATAAGGATAAGCCAATGCATGGTCTCTTCTACCGTCATCTAGAAGGGCTTGGCTTATCTGAAAGGCTGACCTTTGCTTTTGAGGTCAGCGGGGCTGAACTCTGAGACCGAGGGATTCATAATGGCTTGCCAAGATGGTGTAATTAACACACTCGTCTATCGTAGTCGTGTCTTGGGTATCGAGGTTCCTGATACCAGCTGCAGGGCCTGCCGCCAGGCGCCGGAGACGCTTATGCATCTCCTGTCGGCCTGTCCGGTATATTGGAACTATTCATTCCCCACCCTCAGGCAAATCCAAGCCAATAAGCCTGATGTAGTCCTCCTCGACCACCAGCTTAGGACGATGTTTGTGATTGAGTTCTCGGCTCCCGCAGAGAACAACATCGTCCTAAAAGAGGAAAAACGGAGGAAATATCGAGATCTTCTCTCCGAGCTCCGCAGGCTGTATCCAGACCACTCTGTTAAGATTGTGGTGCTAATTATAGGCGTCCTGGGTGGAATGAGACATACGTTGCTTTCTGACTTAAAGATCATACCGGCTTGTCGAAATTCGGCAGAGATCTTAGCCGGCAGAATGCAGAAGGCAATCGTCCTTGGTTCGCTACGTCTGCTCAGAACACACGATTTACGGGCGCAATGATTACTGACTCTGGAGAGTAGTCATTGCTTGACTCTCCAGAACATCTCCGAATGTGTCGGAGCTTCGGAAGGTGTTTACTGGAAAAAAAAAAATAATAATAATAATAATAATAATAATAATAATAATAATAATAATAATAATAATAATAATAATAATAATAATAATAATAATAATAATAATAATAATAATAATAATAATAATAATAATAATAATAATAATAATAATAATATCTCTACCCCTCATTCTAATCACAGGGATTATCCCAGAAGTCAGAGACTTGAGCGGGAAAAGGGACGGCATATTATTATTATTAAGCAGGCCGCATTTGCGGCGGATATTTTACTCTCTATCAAAAAATGTTCATTAAATGAGAAATGTATTATTTTTTTCGAAAATAGTAGCTAGTGCATTTATAATACGAAGAAATAAAGACAGCGTTAATAACACTTTATTAAAAACACAAAAGCAGCCGGTTCGAGATCATGCAAATCGAATCTGTAATAAGCAGAATAGCATAAATCAAGATGTCACGGGTAGAAATAAACCAAAAATGCTTTATTGCTAATTCGCCGTTCATAGTTATAAACAAGGCCAGTTTTTCATTTTTCTGCGGCTTCTACCCAGGGGATATAATGAAGATTCCTAGATGTTGACTAACAGACTACCCGTTGTGCTTTATTCTTGCTAATGGATGAGATCTTTTTCCCTAACGAATTACCAAGCGCAAGCATGTGGCAGAGAATTTTGTTCAGTGCAATAAATAAATAAATATTTAAATAAAACATAATTAACAAAATAAATATTTACAATTACACACTTTTGCCAATTTTATATTTAACTTAAACATAGGGCGTTCTAAATATAAAATTATTCCAAAATTCATGTATTCAAAGACATGTTTAATTTTTAGCCTGTCAAATTAAATTAAATATGACATTTACTCATATGTAATGGTTTTTATATACTTTTAGGTATTAATAATATTGTGTGAAACTAACTACTCTGTGGGCTAAAGCCCCAACCAGCGTTGAATTACACCCACAATATCTTAGCTTTCGTAACATTTTATACTATATTAGAAAGGTATTTTAAGTTAATATAAATCAAATCTCCTACAATTCCTATCAATGAAGTCATATGTATGCTCTCTGATACCAAACATCTAGGTATGCTAATGAACAATTCCACAGACAAAGTTCTATTCAATAATTATCTAGATACCAAAGTTTACTGAATAAATAATCTATTTATTCTGTAAACTTGGCTGATAACAAACATCTAGGTATGCTAATGAACAATTCCACAGACAAAGTTCTATTCAATAATTATCTAAAGAAATTAATCTATCTAAATTTACTAACCTGGTTTAATGGAAACACTCTATAAATATATAATTTCACTTTTGACAGTGTTTGGTATCAGCAAAGTTTGCAGTGGATAATTATAACGAATCTGAAATGAGTGAAAATGAATTTTTGGCGGTGTGTAACGAAGAAACGAAGAATGAATGTAAAACACTATAACTAACCGGATTAAGTGTTACTGTTATCTATCGGGTACTTAGAGGTATTATTTATTATTAATACAAATTTTTATTTTCTCGTTTCTACATATGATAACGCTGTAAAAAATGGTCACATGGTAGTCATCTTGGCCCTCGGACGATGATTGATTGTCATAGGCCCCGATTTTCCGAAGAAAATGGTTTTGTCCTATTTTTTAAACATTGTGCTAGATTTCCGAAATAATTTTTTTATTTTCTTTTAATCATTCCTGAGCACGTGGATAAAATGTTTATACTTAATCATATTAACCCTGTATACACAACATTTAACATTTATTGTGATTCGCAGAATTTTCATATACCTACACCAGCAAATTGCAAAATTACCTCAGATTAGCAAAGTATTGGTACAAAATATAGTTTATCATGAACCAAAGGATTGTTATGTACCCTCCCTTTTATTTATATTCACTTACACGTTACCAAATACGTGAATATTTAATAAGAAACCAGAAGCGGTATGTAAATAGAACAGGATATTTAACATAAAGAATATTTCCATACGTTGAGATACGTCCTTAAGAAGAAAACATGGCCATACGCCATCATCATTCTACCAAATAAGAAGCGGCTCGTGACCTACTCATACCATAACTTAGACGCGGTATTAAATAATTCATAAAATTTTGTGTTGTTATGGTAAAATACTGGATGTTGGCGGTCGTGCATTCCGCTTCAAGTTGTAAATTAGACGGAGAAATTGTCGGCTACCTACCTCGTAAACCGGAACAGTAGCTGTTCGTCAGTTTCATTAGAATGAATGACGAGTCTGCTTACGTTAAGAAAAATTTCTTCGTTAAATAAATGCAGTGTACGGTTTTTGCAGTATCAGAAGTGAGTGGCATAAGTTTAGCAAACAATTTGTAAAGTTGGTACAAGGTCTTAGGTCATAATTTGTAATAATATAAGTTTCAAACACAAATTGTCAGCTGCATGTTGGATAAAATTATGTAGGTACAGTTTGTTTGATGATAAAGGCCCTGAGCTATAAACTCGATTACCCATTTTTAAATGGGATGATATTTTCTTCATGCTCAAGCACAAACAATTTTTTTTCGTCACACGGTACATAAATCGTTATTTTTTAAAATCGCATTATATATTTATTTTATCGTACAATTTGATATATTTTTTTATTTTATTTCCAGTCATATACATTTTGAATGTCTTTGCATACAGGATTTTTAAGAAAAATGAAATTTTGTTACCGTTCAAGGTTAATTTATAACAAAATAAATGATTTTAATGAAAATATGTTTTCTATTATGTAAAAACATTTATTGGATTTTTCTTTAAGCATGCAAATTATCGATATCATTCAAAAGTATATTTTTATGCTTGTTAAGGTTATGTTCTAAACTTTTTTTTTTACTAAAAATGCCCCACAAATTTTTTCATAAAATATTTTCAGTTATTGGATCTACCCTACTGAAAATAAACAAGTGTATTTTTGCATTTATGCTATCATTACAATCGATAATTTAAACGTTTGTACCTAGTTGTATTTGGATAAAAAGGCGCCTTACTTTTCAACTGAAATAATACAAAGCATGTGATACTGTTGTATTTCATTTTTTACTTGTAAGTACAACCGTTGTTTGTATATAATATAGTTATTCAACTGGCGTTAGTTCATAACGCCCTGGGTTAGATGGCGTGTTACCGCAAGTCGCGCTACGACAGAAGGAGAGAGTGCAAGAAAGACACAGAATAGACCGCGAAAAAATACTACAAATTACGATACTACGATGCGTTTGTAGTTTCTATTGGTTTATATTAATTTCATTCATAATTTCGCCATTTTGGACATGGAGTATTGATTTTTATTTTAGACTAGTTTCACAGATTCAGAGCTTCGCTTCATTTCAGTTATTCTTGGTTATTGTGTTTGAGTTTCTGGTGATTGTCCCTTGTGGTTATTGTGTGCGATTATAGACTTTATTTCTTTGATTTGTGTATTCAAAACAAAAGACTGTACCCCAAAATTAAAAATATTAAAACATATTTAATAAAACTGTTCTATTTATTTTCTTTTAATCTTGCTCGTATCATTAAAAATTGTGCAGTTGTG
The DNA here is from genome assembly GCA_025584915.1 of Monochamus saltuarius. Taxonomy (NCBI): domain Eukaryota; kingdom Metazoa; phylum Arthropoda; class Insecta; order Coleoptera; family Cerambycidae; genus Monochamus; species Monochamus saltuarius. Next base: position 30,157,476 of record CM046721.1, read on the forward strand.
AAATGTGTGAAATTTAAAAACATATATTAATAGTTCAATATTAAGGACTTTCTGATCAAAGATTAATTTAGGAAGATAGTGATCACAATAAAATTGATAAGACAACGATCTCTCTGCAAAATATTTTAATTAGTAGGTATCTTTCAAACAAAAATATGAGAAGGCAAATAGTTTGAAATATAATTTCATTTTTAATTGTCATACACGATTTTGGATTTTTCTTATAGCAATTATAGGTTTATTTCTTCGTCACGCACGTTTTTGATCTAGACCGCTCTGACAATGCTCGCTCGATATAGTTTTGATAACATTATTAATTTTTTAAATTTTAGTCACTATAACAAGTTATTAAAACCAACACTTAGTTAATTATGCGGCACAAAAGGTAAGTCCATTTATTTTTTGAGAGCAAACATCTTAAAATTATAAAACCACTGATTATTCAAGTCCTATCCATTTGCAAGTAAAACACTACGTAATAAAAGTTTTCCTATTATAAAAATTCTAAAATTTGCGTTTTTTTTTAAATTTGTACAAATATTTAATTATTTAGTACATAAACATAGAAAAATAGTATTCAAACATTACTAATATCATGAAATAAAATTTCCTTTAAATCTACTTTGAATATTCCAAGACTATAAAAATCGGTATAAAGTTGAAAAAATCCAAGATGTTTACTTATGGCATAAACCGAACGCCCGAGTTACCTGTTACATAGACATTGAGCCGACCCTGTGTTAACTGACCTACACCATAAGTGATAAAGTGCGGTAGAAGTGCTGACAAAGATTCCTGTCGAAGTTTATCTTTTTATACCGTATATTATCAATAACCTTATGTTAATTCCAGAAATTATCTATTGTTCATTGTTCCTAGTGCACGAGGCAATCTAGTAATTTGTATTACGTATGTTTCATGTATATATATATTTTAGACTTTTTCAGCTTCAGTTCAGTTCAGTCTTAATCAAGTCAAAACGCTGTTAAAGATTTGAGCTAACTCTGTTTTGTTCTTAGTAAAATACCTGCTGTTAGTTAAATAAAACACAATTAGAAAGAACGAATATCTTTTTTTGGGTAGTTATTTTAATTAACAAGAGTAAAAGCTGAGTCCAAAACCAACCAAAGAAGCGGAGGGCTTCTTCGAACCAAGAACTGCAAGAAGCTCAACGTCACTGGCGCAGTCGGAAACGGATCTGATAGTCACTGTTTAGAAGAAGACATAGTGCCTTTTGGAAAGTGTTTTTCTACTGACAGGACTACTGCAAGTTAAGAGTGTTTCGAGAAGAGAACTGAATATTCCTTGTCGACATACGGGCCATCTTCTAAGACACAAACCCAGAAAATTGGCTAGCAACCTACTGGAGGATCGAATATCCCTGGACAGGTTTAGAAAGAAAAAACAACAAAATCAAGCAATCACACAAAGCAAAGCTGCACACAAACAAGGTTAGTCATTTTTTCTCATAATCCATTTTTTTTCCTTCTCACCCCAACTTTTCACATTTTTTTGTGTAAAATAATATTCAAAAATAAAACTTTTTTTATTGTTTGGAAATAAAAATTATTCTCTCAACAAATGGTTAACGTTTAGAAATATTAAAGAAACGTCAAAAGCAAACAAAAATTTTAGACAACAAACTAGAGCTAGTAGAAGTATTAATTCTGAAGATTCTGATTCAGATTTAGATAGTGTTATCCAAGATTTATCTGCGATTAGATTAGAATACGAAAAATCTAAAAGAAATAATAGTGACAATATGGCTCGTGAAATAAATTATCAGCAATTAAAATTATTTTTAGATATTATTCCAAATTTTAGTGGAGACCCATGTGAATTAAATAATTTTATTGGAGCTTGTGATGAAACATTTGTACAGTATGCTAACGAATCTGAAGTTATAAAAAAAAATAATTTTTAGAGGTATAATTGGCAAACTACGAGGCAAAGCATTAACTTTAATTTCAAGTAGAATTGAATTAGACACTTGGGACAAAATAAAAGAAATTTTGAAAGTTTCTTTTACTGATCAAAGGTCATTTACTTGTTTACTTCATGAACTTCACAGTTTGAAACCAAATCCTAAAGAAAGTCCTTATAATTTTGGTATTCGTTGTCAATATACTAGAAGTTTAATTTTTCATCTATTAATAATGATAATACAATGGACCATGTACAAAAATTGCTCAAATTTCTAATATTGAAAAATTAATTTTGGTAACATTTTAAAATATCTTCCACCACAAATTCAAACCGGTGTTAGACTTAAAAATCCAGATTGTTTAGAAATAGCAATGCAATACGTAATAGAAGAAGAAAATTTTAATTCTATTGTAAATGAAGGAAAGAGAAATTTAAATCAACATATTCCATCTCCAAATATTAAAGCACCTGTTCAAAAATATTCTCAAATTCAACCTACTCTAAGTCAAACATTTTCACATAATAATTCACAGTTACAACAACGATTTCATGAACAAAATAAAAAAATATTTCCTAGTCAACCAATTCAAATATCTCCAAAACAAGTACCACAAAAATTTTACCCAAATCAACAAGTATTCGGTAAACAAAGTACGTCAACAACCAACGTATGGAAACCCAAAAATCAAATACCTAGTTATAAACCTACTCCTATGTCAACAACATCTAGGCAAACAACTACTCAACCTTATCAGTTTAAACCCCAATCGAGACCGACATTTATGGCAGAAGAATTACACAACATTGATGAAGAAATTTATACTGAAGCAATTGAAGAAAATCCAGCAGCATATGGTTATGAACAAGAAGAATTACCCATGCAAGATCAAGAAGGTATGGAACCATATACAGAAGAACAAAATAACGATGAAGAAAATTTTATCCACCTAGCCTCTGGACAGAAAATTACTTAGAATTAAATCATATTATAGATCAACGCAAATTGCCATTTATCGAAATTTCAGGATTTCATAGACCTTTACGTTTTCTTATTGATTCTGGTAGTCATATATCTTTAATGAACCCTGTTTTAGTAAAAAAATATTTCCCAGAGTGCATCATTATAAAACCAAGTTTAATAAAAACATCTTGTGGTCAACAAACAGCAAAATTTGAGGCACATATCCCAGTTTTTAAAGAATTTCAAGCAAATGGAAAAATTATTTTCACTTTATTTGACTTTCACCCGTTTTATGATGGATAAATCAGCTTTAGAGACTTAAAAAATATGGGATTTAATTGGAATTTACAAGAAGGATATCTACACAGAAATAATTTGAAAATTCCTGTACGACAATGTTCTCCTTCAGAATATGAACACTTTAACATCACTGTTAATGAAAATGAAATTTTAAGAACCAAAATTCCAACTAACGCCGTTACTGATGGATCATATTATATCCCAGAAACAACAATTAATGAACACTGTTATATACCGGAATGTATAACAACAGTAGAAAATGGACAAGCAACTCTTGAAATACATAATGTTAGTGTTGAAGATACATATGTAAATCTAACGTATCCGCTGGAAGTCTTTCCACTTGAGAATTACGAAATTTTCAAGCCCAAATTACTGATGTAGGAATGTATCCAAGCGAACAAGATATTGGAAACTTACTACGATTAAATCACCTAAACCAAGAGGAAAAGTCGAGGTTAACTAAATTATGTGAACATTTTCATTCAATATTTCAGTATCCAAATCAACCTCTTTCAGCTACTACACAGACAACTCACATAATACGGACAACAGATGAAGAACCCATCCATACGAAGTCATATAGATTCCCAGAAATCCACAAAGGAAGTTAGAGACCAAATAAAAAATATGCTGGAAACTGGAATAATAAAAAACAGTACAAGCCCATGGTCAAGCCCTATATGGATAGTTCCAAAAACTTGATGCAAGTGGAACTCAGAAATGGAGAATAGTCGTGGATTATAGAAAGTTAAATAACAAGACCATTCAAGACAGATACCCATTACCTAACATCGATGATCTGTTAGAAAAATTAGGCAGATGCCAATATTTTACTATATTAGACTTGGCGAGCGGATTTCACCAAATTAAAATGCATAAAGATAGTATTGAGAAAACTGCATTTTCCACCGATTATGGACATTACGAGTTTTTAAGAATGCCCTTTGGACTTAAAAACGCCCCAGCAACATTCAGAGAATGATTAATGAAGTTTTAAAAGATTTAATAAATAAAACATGTGTTGTATATATGGATGACGTTATTATATTTTCGTCTTCATTGGATGAACATATTCAAAATCTTAAGGAAGTATTTAAAAAATTCCAGGAACATAATTTAAAGGTACAATTAGATAAAAGTGAATTTATGAAAAGGGAAGTTGAATTTTTAGGACATATCATTACAACTCAAGGTATTAAACCAAATCCAAAAAAAATTGATGCCATCATGAACTTTCCAATCCCTAAGACACATAAAGAGATTAAAAGTTTTTAGGAATGATAGGATTTTATAGAAAATTTATAAACAATTTGGCAAAAATTACAAAACCACTTACAGCTTGTTTAAAAGGTAAAAAGTAGAACACACCAAAGAATTTATTCAAGCCTTTGAGACATGTAAAATTATACTCTGTAACGAACCAATTTTAACTCACCCTGATTTCTCAAAAATATTTACCCTGACAACCGATGCAAGTAAATTTGCCATTGGTGCCTTACTAAGTCAGGACGGAAAACCAATATGTTATGCAAGCCGTACCCTTAATCCAAATGAAATTAACTATTCAACTACAGAAAAGAATTACTAGCTATTATTTGGGCTGTAAAGTACTTCAGACCTTATTTATTTGGTAGACATTTCAAAATTAAGACAGATCACCGACCTTTGAAATGGTTAGAAAATTTAAAAGAGCCAAGTTCCAAACTTGTGCGATGGAAATTACTTTTATCAGAATACGATTATGAAATTGATTATATTAAAGGTAAAGATAATGTCGTTGCAGACGCGCTATCTAGAAATCCTTCAGACAATGTTTCTTTGATAAACGAAATAGGTGATATTGATAATGTCATTCAAGAATATTTAAACTATGAAAATAATGTTACAACAGCACATTCTGCAGATGAAATTCCTCTACTTAGTTTTCCTTATACAGAAAAACCTTTAAATCATTATAAACATCAAATGATTATTAAAGTTTCAGAATCATCCCCTGTACCTAATTGTATTAAAGAAAAGATTTTTGATAATCAGAGATTTTACATAAATATTAGAAAAAAATCATATAGATGAAGATTTAGAACAATTCATAGCTAATCTCGATAATAAACTTACATATTATTTATATTTTCCTGACAAACAACATGAAAAATACTTTATAAAAAATATACAAGAAAAACTTATTAGAATTCAATCAAAATTAATAATTTGTTCTTCAAAATTAACTGATATATGTACAGATTCTGAAAAACAAGACAAAATGAATTATCATCATATTTATAAAACTGGTCATAGAGGTATTACAACTACAATTGACTCTCTAAAGAAAAATTACTATTGGCCTAGCATGACTAAAGACGTTAATAACTATGTCAATAATTGTGTCATATGTCAAAAATCTAAATATGAAAGACAACCTAATAATTTTGAATTTCAACCAATTCCTATAGGTACAAAACCTTTTGAAAGAATTCATATCGATACCTTGTCAGTATCTAAAGAAAAATTCTTAACGATAATTGATACTTTTTCAAAATTTGCGCAAGCCTATCCAATTTTAGGAACAAATTCTATAAATGTCCTTGACGGATTATTAACTTTTATATCACATTATGGACTTCCTCATACAATTGTTTGTGATAATGGTGTGGAATTTAATAATCAAAATTAAATAGATTTTTGCAAAATTCATAAAGTAAATATACACTTTACTACACCAAAAAATCCGAACTCAAATAGTTACATTGAAAGATTTCATTCTACATTGTTGGAACAAATTAGAGTTAAAACGCAACAAAATCCTAAAGAATCTTTAAATAACTTAATAAAATATTCACTATTACATTATAATAATTCCATACATTCAGTACAAACTTCACTCCTTTTGAGATCGTTTCAGGACATTTCAATACTAAAGATCCTTATGATATTGAAGAAAAAGATATAATCTCTAAATATGTGTATGACCATAAAGAAAAATTAAAAGGAAAATATCAACAAATCAATGACGATATAAACAAGAAAAAAACTGATAAATTGGAAAAAATTAACGCAGAACGGAAAGAACCAATGACAATATCAGAACAAGACCAAATTTATCATAAAGAACAGACAAGAGATAAATTAGCAAATAAATTTTCCAAAATTTCGCCTGTAGCTCAAACAAAAATAAGGTTAAAACTGAAACATCAAAATATTCTAAGCATAATTTAAAGAAACGTAAAAAATATTAATTACTAATGTTTTATTTCCAGATGAGGATATTGATCATTTTCTCGTTTATCCTTATCCATAACTTAAATAATGCAGTTATTCAAAAATTAACCAACCCTATTTTACCAATGAACTTGGAAAATTCGAGAATTATTATAAGTAAACATACATTCGTCAGTTATCTAGATATTTCTGAACTGAATAAAATTAAATCTAATTTACAAGAACAAGTCAATTTTATTATTGAAAAAAAATTTTACTGATATGTCAGACAAACTAATAAAACAAGCACAATCACTGTTATTTCAAAATGATCATTTATTAGAAACTATTTTCCCTAACATGAGACACAAACGTGGACTGATAAATCTTGGTGGTAAAATATCAAAATGGTTATTTGGCACACTTGATTCTGAGGATGGAAAAGAATAGATACTATATTAGACTACCTTAACAATAATGATCACTTACTTAAAGATGAAATTAATAATGAAATTTCTTATTCAAAGGAATTTATGTCAAAAACAAATCATAGCCTTTTTCAAATCAAATCAAACATCTTAACTATAAAGAGTTTAATCGATAAATACCAGGATAGTATAAATGAAATTAATACTTTGGAATTAATTATTAATTGCCTAATAACTCTACAGAACCAATTAAATCAAATCGTTAATGCTATAACATTTGCTACTCTTAATAAAATTCATCCAACTTTGCTTTCTATAGAAAATTTGAATATTATAATAAATAAAATGCAAAACTTATACTCACTAAATCAAATTGCTCAATTCAAAAGTAAACACAGTTATTATATGTTTTGGTATTCAACTATTATATAAAGACGAGAGAATAATTTTCTTAATTCATTGTCGAATTTTAATGACTACTGCTTTTAAAACATTTTTTTTGTATCCTGTTCCTTTCCAGAATAAAATAATCCCCCCTCAAAACCATATCTTATCCTTAATGAGAAAAATGAACTCTATCAATATCAAGAAGAATTGTGTGAAAAGATCGAAGATACCTTTTATTGCCATAATCATCTTCAAGCCGAAGAAGATTGCATAGTCTATATTATTTTGAAGAATGAAGCCAAAAACTGTTCTACTGTGTCTGTCCATGTAGAAAAGATGATTGCAAATCAAATTTCTCCCCAAAATATTTTGTTAACTACACCTTCCTACACAATAATTACGGAAGGATGTTCCATAGAAAAACATCAAGAACTTCAACCTGGAAGTTACCTAATAACAATTCCTGAAAAATGTCATTATACTATTGATCAAGAACAGTTTTCTTCCGAAAATGAAGATCTTTCGCCTGTTACAATTATTGAACTTCCATCATTGGATGTATCCAAGTTGAGAGGACGATCAAATAAAATTAAACTTAATAGCATGGATATCGAAGAGCTTTCTCATTTGGCAAATAAAATGAATAATCATCATGAAATAGCTTTACCTGTGGAGCCAAAGGAAAATCATCCCATACCAACCTGGCTTCTTATTATTATTTGCTTTCTCATTTGTGCTATCACCTATATTGGAGTAACATGCTACTATAGAAACTGTTACCCTTACCCAATCAAACTATTTAGAAGGAAGAAAAATCCGAATGAGGCCTCTTCTCTTAATGATGATCCACCCAGCCAACCAGTCCAACCCTAGGTTTCCATTTTAGGCGGGAGTTACCTGTTACATAGACATTGAGCCGACCCTGTGTTAACTGACCTACACCATAAGAGATAAAGTGCGGTAGAAGTGCTGACAAAGTTTATCTTTTATACCGTATATTATCAGTAACCTTATGTTAATTCCAGAAATTATGTATTGTTCATTGTTCCTATTGCACGAGGCAATCTAGTAATTTGTATTACGTATGTTTCATGTATATATATATTTTTAGACTTTTTCAGCTTCAGTTCAGTTCAGTCTTAATCAAGTCAAAACGCTGTTAAAGATTTGAGCTAACTCTGTTTTGTTCTTAGTAAAATACCTGCTGTTAGTTAAATAAAACACAATTAGAAAGAACGAATATCTTTTTTGGGTAGTTATTTTAATTAACAAGAGTAAAAGCTGAGTCCAAAACCAACCAAAGAAGCGGAGGGCTTCTTCGAACCAAGAACTGCAAGAAGCTCAACGTCACTCCCGTCGGACCTGGGTCGAACGCTCCCGAAGCTGCATACCAAACTAGCTTTCAATTCATTCTGTTTATTTTATTTTCATTAATAAAATTAAAAACAATGACAGACATATCTTATTATTGTCAACAGAACTTTCAACAGTATTTCGAATTTTTCCAGATCAGATGGCAGCACTTCCTTGAGGATGCAGTTGAATAACTATATTATATACAAACAACGGTACAACCGATGCATTTATACAGGGTGTCCCATATAATCATTTCACATGAATATTTTCGTTTTGAAAAGATTCAAAAACACGTGAATTTTTAATTTGAGGGAGGATGTCGATGTACATCATCACTTATTTTGTAGTTGCCACTCCTTCGTAAATCGAGGTATCAATTTTGAAATTTCAAATGGCACTATAGGGCGTGTGATACATCTTTTTGAAAAGTCTTTTGGTACTGACCCTGAATCCGTAAAAAAAATTTTAAAAAATCATTTCAAGAAAAAAAAACATTGAAATTTTTGGAATTTTGTATTTTCACATTTAAAATTGTTTATAACAGACTGTGCACCCAGTTGTTCTAGGCAAATATGAAACCTGTCTACGAAATATCTCCTTACGTTTGCAAAAACCTCTGGAGTTAAATTCCGACATTCGTTTACAATACGTTGTCTTAAATCTTCAAGATTTTCGGGTTGACTTGCAAAAACTACTGATTTGAAATGTCCCCAGAAAAAAAGTCGTTTGGACTTAAATGGGGAGACCAAGCTGGCCATTCTATAACCCCACGCCTACCTATCCATCTTCCGACAAACGTAAATAGCTGGCTCTAGTCAAAGTGCCATCTAAAACAACTGGACCAACTATGTGATTACCCAATATTCATGTCCAGACGTTCAGCTAACACAATGAGGTTTTGACCCGATTAATAACAAATGTTATGCCTATTCACTGCAGCATTGAGAAAAAACATATAAAGTATATTTTGATTTTCTGTAATTCTGTTAGCCATGACATCACAAAAATCTATTCTTCCATTCGGATCATCCTCGTTTACACAACGCACAAGATGTATTTTGTACGGATGCAATTTATGTTTCTGCAAAATCCGATGAACGTTCGACTTAGGGATCCCTGTAGTATGCTCTAATGGTCGCGCTCGGTGTGGATCCAGTTTCTCGAAATCTCTTAACAATGTGGGTCACATACGTATGACTTGTTGAGTTTCTAGCACATTCATTTTGTTTTCCATAAAGAAAAATTATTTCAACTTTTTCAGGTAACGAATAAACCATAATGAAAAATTGATAAATGTAAAAGTTATACTCTGATTGTAAGGGGAAAATTAAATTTGATACAACTGAAAATGGTTTCAACAATAACACATTTCCGATAAAATGATATCAAATAAAAAGGTACAATGGAATAGAATGTAATGACATTCATAAAAAATATGATAAGAACCTCAACCTTTCTTACATTTCGTTTATTATTGTTTTTATCATATGAGGTAGAATTTTGCAGTTTAATAATTATGTTTTGATGTATGAAATTCTTTTCAGTGGTTAAGACATGCTATAAATTAAAATGAAACAATTTGAAATGTAAAAATGCAAAATTCCGAAAATTTATATATCAATATTTTTTTCTTGAAAACAAATAATATTTTTCTTATTGTTTTTACGGATTCAGTCAGTATCAAAAGAGCTTTCAAACGATGTATCACATGCCCTATAGTGCCATTTGAAACTTCAAAATTGATACCTCGATCTACAAAGGGGTGGAAACTACAAAATAAGTAATGATCCAAGTCAATGCCTCCCTCAAATTAAAAATTGACGTGTTTTTGGAATTTTTCCAAACTTCATATTAAACGAAATATTCAGGTGGAAAGTTTTATATGGGACACCCTGTATGTTAAAAGAATATCGAGCTAATGACCGTCACGGTTTCAACTAATAACGTGAAGTGTAGAGACCCAGTTGCTCTCGACTATACTTACATAAACCGGCGAAATTTCATCAGTAGCTTCTTTAATATTGTTCATTTCATCTTCAGTTATTTGATAATTTGAGGTGCATCAGATAATCTCATGTGACCGCCACCCAAAATTACGAAACCTTAAAGTCTTTCTAGTAGTGTCATATAATACTGTTGGGTTGCAAATAACTGTTTACTATTGTCCGACATATTTTGCCATTAACAGTTAGAGTATTTTGATAATACACTTTAACAATTAACTAACTGCAAACACGTGCCAAATATCATACCACTCGTCATACCATTATCACTTTATGGTCACTAAACACAGAAGGAAATAGTACATCCTTATTGGAAGGTTCTATATACAAAATATATGTTACCTATTTAACATTTACTATATTTCATTTCAATTTGGTGCTACAAAACCGCTCTATCGAATAGAATACGACTATAGTTTTTACTTTATTGATGGTAGCAGACTGTATTAAAATTGAATAACAAAATATTTGCCTTTGATTAGGTAACATTTATTTGCTCAAATTTCAATTCCAATAAGTTAAACCGTTCCTTCATTTAAAACTATAATTTCATTTTAATTGAAGACAATTACTGATGTGTATATAAACGAAGATGACATTTAAATTTATTAGAACTTATCACATAGCTGTCAACATTTTAGTAATTACATTAATTTACTGGCAAGTGGCAATTCTATTCCATTACTAGCTTGAAGTGATGTAAATGAGTCCTCAAGACAGTCTTAATATGAAGTCAATTAAATGCATAACAAAAATGTTGGTCTGCAGAGGAAAGTGGAATTCTATGAATAATGAATTTCATAATTTCGATGGAAGAAATACGTTACCATGAACTTATAAATACATATTATTTCGAATGATGGAAAATATAAGCACAAATACAAAAATTCGATTCAAAAGACGCAAATAGATACAATGTGAAGCGTGAATAGAATAAAGTTCAACATCAACTTTTTGTGTTGTTGAATCATCGTCTGCTAAATCGTGTCACCTTTGTAATACTTGTCTGTCGAATCAGTTGAATTTCAATATAGACTTCTGTAATGTACTGTAACGTGGCGACTCCAATGTTAGTATTTGTAATAATATGATATTGACACACTGCAATAGTTTACGTCTTAATAGATAATACGTCTAATATGCTTTACCAAAAAGTTGTATATATTGTATCTACTATTGACCAGACTAAGACTAAAGTTATGCTACTGATACTATTTTTGCTCCACACAAAGTGCTCCGGTCTAAATATTTTAGTAAAACTAGGTACATGCATATTAATAATGGGATGTTCTTTTACTTACACTATGGAAAAGACAATACAATATGACTGTAGTGCGTAGGTTTTCACGGCCGGTGCCAGTTGAATGATGTACACTTCTGGGCTGTTTTGCTGTGGTCGATGCTGCAGACGTTTCGCCATACTTAACGCAGATGACACCTTCAGTGCTTCTCCAGAGCAGCGGCATAGGTAAGTGTTAACGCGGTGTCTAAGCGTCAAGGTGGGTTAGTTTAGCATTTAGGTTGAATGGTTCAGGCCTGTTATGGATGGCTGGTTCAAGTACGCTCCGGTTCATTTGTTTGTTCTTAAGCAAAGACATCCAAGTAGACTAATCTTCAACGCTTTGTCCCTGTTCATGTTATTCGGGAAAAATCTCCAAAATCTCGTGCCTTCGTGCTAGTTTGTAATACCAATTAGTATGAAATAGCACTCTAGTGTTCTCTAGTGAGATTCTGTGTTCCTGTTTCCAAGCATGTTCAGCAATGACAGACTTTTGGGGTTGGTATAACCGTATGTGCTTTTTGTGGTCTTTTTTCCTGATTTCTATAGTTCTTTTGGACATTCCCACGTATACTTTGTCACAGTCGCTCCATGGCACCAAATACACTCCCGAAGTTTTTAACTTAATTAATTTTTTAATTTATCATTCAGATTGCAAAGTTGCTGATATTTTACACGTTGGTGTGAAAGTAGTCTGCACGGCTTTTTTCCGTAGTATTTTTGTAATTCTATCTGTCACATTTGGGGATGTATGGCAAAGTTGTGGTAGCAGTGACTTCCTCCTTGCTGTTTGCTCGCACCGAGGTCTAATAGCTCTATCGATGTCCTTCTTAGTGTATCGAAATGGAGCGAAACTATTTCTTCCTGTCGATGGTCCTCATCAGCCTATGTTAGTGCATGGTGAACAAGGCTCTTCATGACCGAGCGGAAGACTTTGTCTTGCTTCACTTCTATGGTAAAGTTAATCTTGTGTTGCTGGTGATTCAAAACTTAAAAACTCTTGTAGTGAGTCTATCCCATGCTGCCAAACGAAGAAAGTGTCGCCCACATATCTAAGCCAGCACTTAGGCTTTTTAGGAACTGATCAAAGTTCTCCATAAAGAAATTTGCCACTACAGGACTCAGTGGACTACCCATCACGACACCATTCTTTTGTTCGTAGAACTGTCCAGTCCAGACGAAGCATGTGAAAGTCAGGTATAGCTTAAATAAAGCGATAACTTCAGAAGTGAAGTGGTCGTCCAAAAGTTGCAAGCTGTTCTGAATAGAAACGTTGGTGAAACGCTACTTCAAATCAAAGCTAATTAAGATGTCCTGGGGATCGATTACCATTAAGCTAATGATGTTCACGAAATGTGCAGAGTTTTTTACATGATGTTTGGACTTTCCTATCAATGGTTTTATTAAGTTAGCTAGCTGACGCTAGTTTATATGTGGGGCTTCCTGTCGTGCTGAAAATTGGTCGAAGAGATGTATTGTTCTTGTGGATCTTCGGTAAAACATACAGTCTTGGAGGTCTGCCGTCAGAGGGTGTAAGTTCTTTAAGTAATTTTTCTTCTCAGTTGGTTGTTCTTAAGAGTATTTTCGTTCGACGTTTCACTCTTGTTGTGGGGCCCACTTTGAGCAGTTTATCACTGTGCATTAATCTTGTTGTTGTAATCCATGGTGGCCATGATAACCATAGCGTTGTCTTTGTCTGCTGGTAGTACAATAACGTCCTTGTTGGTACGTAATTCCTTCAGCGCATCTCGTTCTCCGTTGGTCAGGTTTGATTTCAGTGGTTTCGCTTGTCGTAGTATGCAGTATACTACAGTTTCCGAACGCACCTCCTCAACCTCCGCGCTATTTAGGCTTCTAATTCTAGCTTCTATAGCATTAATAATCTCTTCCCACGGGATATTTTTACTTTTCACTTCTTTGCCAGAACCAAGAAAGTATCCGTAGTTAGTTTGACCTGACTAATGCTGATTATAGTTTTCTTGGAATCCAACTGATGCTGGTTTGGACTTCTACATAGTAGTTTCTCAAACTTCTTCTGGTTTGTGACAGATTATAATTTTGTAGTGTTTTGGCATCACCGTCATCCCATCCAAATTGTTCCAGCGTTTCAAGATACGAGAAGCATTGAAGATGCCATCTGTTAATTATGGCAAAACGTGTGCAGTTAAGCATCGAGCACGGCAAAATAGCAAAGTGTACATCATTCAATACAATATTTTAAGATATATCAATTAATAAAAAATTTAAATTGATAATGTACATCTCAACATATATTCCACGTTTGCCGTAATTAAAAAAAAAACGTAAAATTACTGAAACAAACAATTGGCAACTATGTCATATGTACTGTAGAGTACTGCCACGCGCGGTGAATTACTACAACTGGGCAATAATGGAACAGACTAAATAAAACACGACTACTGTGATTTAACAGACGATGATTGAACAGAAGAGTCATAATTAAAAATATGAACAAAATAGATTTATACAAAAATATAATTCTGTGAGAGGTCATTTCATTTTCTCTGCTTTATATAAAAAAAGCAAACTGTTGGATTCTCATAACATTTGGAAAATGGAAATGGGTATTACACAGCAAGAAATCGATTTTACACGCTACAGTCCTGGAAGTAGTAAAATATATGTGATATTTATATATTAAAATTGTACACGTTTTTATGTAAAAAAGTCTAAAAATATTTACAAAAATGTTAATACGAAGTAAAATCTACAATTTTAATTATTTCATAAAAATTACACCAACATATGAAATTTAAACTAGGACGGGTAAATCACATTCCCTTCCCAACTATATCCGCCATTTGTTATCCACTATGCATGAGAGTTATGATCACGCGACTAGTAGACACCTGTTACAGTTTTCATTTGCTTACTACACTGCATACGAGAACGAATCTTAATTCACTTTCATAGTGTTAAAAACAACGACAACCCTACCTTATTCCAAGAACCCATTCCCTGGCAGACACAAACGAAATACCTAGGCGTGACGATGGACCAGCGACTCACGTGGAAAGCTCATATCACGGAGACGGCGGCTCGCGGTAAGCTCACCAGGGCGAGGCTCTATCCCTTACTCAAGGGTGGAAACACCCTTAGTCTAAGGAATAAGCGTACGCTTATCAAGGTGGTGCTTCAAGCGCAGCTCACGTACGGCTCCGCGGCATGGAGCTATGCGGCAAAAAGCCACATTAAAAGACTTCAGGTTATTGAAAATATAGCCTTACGCACGGCCGTCGCCGCGCCCTGGTATTTCAGGAACACAGACATAAAACATGACCTTGACTATACCGACCTAACCCATACCATACACACCCACGCCCAAAAACCCTAAACAAAGCCACTAACCGACAACCCCTACTCAGGCAAGCTGTCGACTACGACCCTCCCGACAGACAAACACAAACGCCCCAGACATCAATTCCTTGACCTTCCCTCCTGACCAACCTTCCCTACACCGGCCACGCCAGTGGTCGGGGTAGGCGATGGATGGGGCCCACCTTTACGAGGCTGCCCAGGCCTACAGAGATGGGGAAGGATAAAGAGCGCTAACGCGCTCGATCCTAAACCATACGAGGCCACCGTTCGCCAAAGAAATAACGTGTTCCTGTTTCCAAGCATGTTCAGCAATGACAGACTTTTGGGGTTGGTATAACCGTATGTGCTTTTTGTGGTCTTTTTTCCTGATTTCTATAGTTCTTTTGGACATTCCCACGTATACTTTGTCACAGTCGCTCCATGGCACCAAATACACTCCCGAAGTTTTTAACTTAATTAATTTTTTAATTTATCATTCAGATTGCAAAGTTGCTGATATTTTACACGTTGGTGTGAAAGTAGTTTGCACGGCTTTTTCCGTAGTATTTTCGCAATTCTATCTGTCACGTTAGGCATGTATGGCAAAGTTGTGGTAGCAGTGACTTCCTCCTTGCTGTTTGCTCGCACCGAGGTCTAATAGCTCTATCGATGTCCTTCTTAGTGTACCGAAATGGAGCAAAACTATTTCTTCCTGTCGATGGTCCTCATCAGCCTATGTTAGTGCATGGTGAACAAGGCTCTTCATGACCGAGCGGAAGACTTTGTCTTGCTTCACTTCTATGGTAAAGTTAATCTTGTGTTGCTGGTGATTCAAAACTTAAAAACTCTTGTAGTGAGTCTATCCCATGCTGCCAAACGAAGAAAGTGTCGCCCACATATCTAAGCCAGCACTTAGGCTTTTTAGGAACTGATCAACGTTCTCCATAAAGAAATTTGCCACTACAGGGCTCACTGGACTACCCATCACGACACCATTCTTTTGTTCGTAGAACTGTCCAGTCCAGACGAAGCATGTGAAAGTCAGGTATAGCTTAAATAAAGCGATAACTTCAGAAGTGAAGTGGTCGTCCAAAAGTTGCAAGCTGTTCTGAATAGAAACGTTGATGAAACGCTACTTCAAATCAAAGCTAACCAAGATGTCCTGGGGATCGATTACCATTAAGCTAATGATGTTCACGAAATGTGCAGAGTTTTTTACATGATGTTTGGTCTTTCCTATCAATGGTTTTATTAAGTTAGCTAGCTGACGTGCTAGTTTATATGTGGGGCTTCCTGTCGTGCTGAAAATTGGTCGAAGAGATGTATTGTTCTTGTGGATCTTCGGTAAAACATACAGTCTTGGAGGTCTGCCGTCAGAGGGTGTAAATTCTTTAAGTAATTTTTCTTCTCAGTTGGTTGTTCTTAAGAGTATTTTCGTTCGACGTTTCACTCTTGTTGTGGGGCCCACTTTGCGCAGTTTATCACTGTGCATTAATCTTGTTGTTGTAATCCATGGTGGCCATGATAACCATAGCGTTGTCTTTGTCTGCTGGTAGTACAATAACGTCCTTGTTGGTACGTAATTCCTTCAGCGCATCTCGTTCTCCGTTGGTCAGGTTTGATTTCAGTGGTTTCGCTTGTCGTAGTATGCAGTATACTACAGTTTCCGAACGCACCTCCTCAACCTCCGCGCTATGTAGGCTTCTAATTCTAGCTTCTATAGCAATAATAATCTCTTCCCACGGGATATTTTTACTTTTTACTTCTTTGCCAGAACCAAGAAAGTATCCGTAGTTAGTTTGACCTGACTAATGCTGATTACAGTTTTCTTGCGATCCAACTGATGCTGGTTTGGACTTCTACATAGTAGTTTCTCATATTTCTTCTGGTTTGTGACAGATTATAATTGTAGTGTTTTGGCAAAGTTCGCAGTCATCCCATCCAAATTGTTCAAGAGTTTCAAGATACGAGAAGCATTGAAGATGCCATCTGTTAATTATGGCAAAATGTGTGCGGTTAAGCATCGAGCACGGCAAAATAGCAAAGTGTACATCATTCAATACAATATTTTAAGATATATCAATTAATAAATAATTTAAATTGATAATGTACATCTCAACATATATTCCACGTTTGCCGTAATTTAAAAAAAAAACGTAAAATTACTGACACAAACAATTGACAACTATGTCATATGTACTGTAGAGTACTGCCACGCGCGGTGAATTACTACAACTGGGCAATAATGGAACAGACTAAATAAAACACGACTACTGCGATTTAACAGACGATGATTGAACAGAAGAGTCATAATTAAAAATATGAACAAAATAGATTTATACAAAAATATAATTCTGTGAGAGGTCATTTCATTTTCTCTGCTTTATATAAAAAAAGCAAACTGTTGGATTCTCATAACATTTGGAAAATGGAAATGGGTATTACACAGCAAGAAATCGATTTTACACGCTACAGTCCTGGAAGTAGTAAAATATATGTGATATAAAATTGTACACGTTTTTATGTAAAAAAGTCTAAAAATATTTACAAAAATGTTAATACGAAGTAAAATCTACAATTTTAATTATTTCATAAAAATTACACCAACATAATATGAAATTTAAGCTAGGACGGGTAAATCATATTCCCTTCCCAACTATATCCGCCATTTGTTACTATGCATGAGAGTTATGATCACGCGACTAGTAGACACCTGTTACAGTTTTCATTTGCTTACTACACTGCATACGAGAACGAATTTTAATTCGCTTTCATAGTGTTAAAAAATTGTATAATAGTAAAGGTTTGTGCCTGTTGTGTATTTTCCTAAAGCAGGTAGGGATGTCTCTATTAACAAAATTTTCTTCGGTGTATATATTTTTAAATATAATTCATACCTACTGTTGTCCTTGATAGATTTACCCCATGATATAGTTCTGGAAAATAATAATTGGTTTAAATATTTCTATCTTTGTAGAAATAAATTTAACTTTTTGTTACGCGCACCACTGGTAAGACTGAAAATCATTTTGTGTTGAAAAGTATGCGCATTCCATAGCTATCGACACCTCTAAAATTTCATTATATTTCGGTTTTGAAAATTTTTGTGTGCCGTAACGAAGCCTTTTTGCACTATAGTTGATATAGCAGATTAGAGTTATTTTTCGCTATAAAATTCATGATTAACGTATGGCGGTTTTGTGACACCCTGCATAATAATGATATAATTTTTTTATTAACCAAAGTTTCCATTACTGTAATAATTTATTTAAAAGTATTAAAATACATAATTATATAAATAAAATCCCGTTTAGCAATATATAATAAATAACTTCGACCACTTGAACATCATTTAGTTTTTACAGGCATCAACTTTCTGTATAAACAAAAGCGATCGCTGTTAATATGCCCATGTACAAGATTTTAATAGAAATTCCAGTATGAGTAATTAATTTCTGTTCCACCTCAACGAATATGATAAAATTCAACCGGAAGCAACATGTCGGGGTATAATGAAGTTTTTACTAAATTTTGAAATAGCTTTTACAATGTAGTCCCAGGAATGCTCAAGACATAGTTATAGAAAAATATTTCATAATTTTAATATTCATTACTGTTTTTTAAATTTCTGAACATTTTTTATTTCAAGAAAGTAATATTCCAGGAAGCATTTCTTCCAAAATTTCGCTGTATTGTAGAAATGAAAGGTTGAATAAATGTTTTATTACACATATAGAAAAATCATTCTATAGTGTAGTGTATGGAACCCACAAATTTATTGTCTAAGCCATAAAATGTAGTAGTTCCTTTTGGTCTTTAAGAACCTAACTATTTCAAATGTGAAAACAGGAAGGGACAGAAGTGAAAACAAATTTTCACTACTGAAATACTTCTACATCATTCTATCAAAGCTTAAGATTTGTAATCAGAAATTGTAACGATTTTTCTGATTATTCTACTATAGTATACAGATTTGGAAAGTGAGGATCTTGATGGTGAATTGTATTTTGCCGCTTGCGTGTATTTGTGTCATGCTACACGCATACTTCGACCACAGCGTGTTCGCATCAAGCAGTGTTGCCAGGTGGGAAAAATTCAGTGTATGAGAATAATTTCAAAGAAGCAAGAGATTTGGAGAAAAAAACATGAGATGGCTTAATTTATCAAAAAACACCTATTGACACAGCTTAATTTTTAATTACTTTTGTAATGCCATTTTTATTTCATTAAAAAGCATTATGTTCTGCTATTTTATCATAATATTACATTGTAAGTAGGTACTTACAGGTACTTACTTAAAAGTTATTAACCACGTAACCTTTCTAATTTATTTTATTGTTAGGTCGGGCGAACGTTGAGGCGCAGTTGACGTGACGCAGGGTGACTCACGGGTCGTAAAAACTGTTGTTTCCAGAAAATGTAGGTACCCTTACGGAATAGAGTTAAGAATCACTGTAATACAGCGTGAATACAGCACACACCGCATATCCGTAGACTGTCATACCCGTTTATGTATTCATTGCTAATTATTAAGAGAGCAGTCTACAATAAAGGACATTTCAAGTACCCAAATATTGTAGATACCTACCTCTATCTATTCAATTTTGCCCTCGATTTTGCCTTTATTTCTCGTTATGTCTTTGTTTTGGTAGATTTCAAAGAGTAATTTTAATATTGTTATTATTTATTTTTGTGTCTATTAAAAAGTATGAGATTTTGTAATGAGATCTCATGCAAACGCATGAGACCTGACAACACTGGCATCAGTTGACCGGACAGTTAGATTTGCAATGGTGAATTGGCGTTGGCGATACGGAACCGATTACCGTAGTAGTGGGGAATGCTAGACCAATGCACGGCGCCGCGCCGCTTATACTTCGTACCTTTCCTGGGATGAAGCGGCAATTTCTACTTTCTCTGTAAAGATCCGCAATTTCCGAATCTGTATAAAACTCTTGTGTAAGATCTCGCTTGGAGTATGCATACATATTTGGTATCCTCAATATGCAGTCTATACGTATTAGAACAACGTAGAAAATATTGAAAGGAAATGCTTAAAATATATGCACCTATGGGAATATATTTCAAAGTTGGATTTTCTCACAATATAATGTTGGACATGTTTAACTGCAAGTCCTTGGAAACACGAGTAGGTATAAAGTTATCAATTCTACAGTGTCTTAAAATTTTAGACGTACCCTGAGCTAATCTGCGTTATTCGCATATAATGTATCTTTCAAGACCTAATACTAATTTATTACTGTATTCCTCAATTTATGTCAGGAGTGAGAATTGTAATAATCTGCAAAAATATTGACACATTTTGCTGTGATATCAGAATGTATAACAAATTTGGTTTAACTGCCTGTTTATGTTATGCTTATCTGCTAGTTTACTTATTTGATTCAACATTGGTAGTTTTATAATTTTAACTGTTAATTTTAACTATGGAAATTTTTACCAATCCTGTAATTAGTTATGTACTGTTGGGTCGCATACCTAAATAAATAAACATAAGTAAAATAACACTATTTAATCACTCTGAAAACTGCCTTAGTCTTAGAATGTTACGCCTGTGACTGGAGAACAAGATTAGGTACAGATTTCAGAACATGGCACAGCTTTGAAGCTGTATTTTTTGCTTTTCACGGCGATGTAACTTTGACGTATTTTCGCCCGTTCTTTCTTGGGAACGCCTTGGATTCTGACCAACTCTCTCTAAAACAAAAACAAAACCTCCAACATTTCAAATTAAAAGGTGCACTACAAGAAGAAAGAAATGCTTATAAAAGCATTTTAGAACAAAATTGAGTACCAATCCATGTCAGCTGATATTATGTTTTTGATATTATGATTTGCTTCCGAGGGATATAACTGCCGCTTATGATGTTTAATACCAACAAATCTGTCGCCTTAAAAATACACTAAGAAGACATCATCAAGTGAATTTGAAAAAGTGCATGATAGTGCTCTCTTTCATACTACTAACATCAGAAAAGTGGCTATTCAGGAGCTCAGTTTGTAGGTCCACATCCGTCTTATTCTTTTGATCTTGCTCCGCGAAGTTCATCTCTTCCGCTTTCTATAAAACAACGTTAGAAGACTCTCGTTTAATGACGACATTGGTCTTTAAAATTGGATCAATGAATTAAGTATTCCTTTTCAAAGCACTGAATTTCAAGTGTGGAGTAAAAACATTAACAAACCATTGAGGAGCAGTCCTAAATAACAAAGAAAAATATATACTTGATTAATTCATGTACATATTTTGTTTATTAAAAGTAAATAAATTATTATATAAGGAACTGCAAACCTATGAAACAATCTAATAAAAGTCCTATAATTTGGATACATATTAGATTTTTACCTATTCTTTTTTATTTAATTAACATTTTCAGAAGTGTGGCAAAAAACCAATTAAACTAAAAATCTAAATTTATGCCATAAGTAAATAGCTTCAGAGAATATTTTTACATATCATTGGAGGTTGCAATTCAGAAAAACGTACCAAACATGAGGATTATAATAAATTAAAACTGATAACTCAAAATTTTTTGTTTCTACTGGACTCTTTTTGTTTATTGGAGAATAAGCCGACTAAACGAAATTTAACTACGATTTAACTAAATCGAGTTATGCGACATTCTTGATTGGCTGTTGGTAACTAATTTATTTAAATCTGGTTTAAACTTCATTTGATATACTAACAGTAACTCATCTAAGTTGCGCAATAACTAGGGAGGCAAGTGATTGAGGAGTAATTTCACGTTATGAAAGTTACGCATTAAAGTCAGCAGTAATAATCAAAGCGAAGACATATACGTTTTGAGCTTTTCCTTTAATCAGTTGAGAAACAAACCAGAATCATAAAATACTATCCAGATAAACAATAAATAATATCAAGTTATAAACATCAGTAGTTAAACTAGATTTATTTGGGTGAAAATAGTTTAGACATGATATACACTGCATACATGCGTTTTAGTTCAAGAGCTTAGAAAAGTGTGAATAGAAGATTAAGAGGATATGGCTTTGGTTTTTCATATATCAACAAGGTGTTACGTTTTTCAACGCGCTGTACGAACACCAATTTTTGATTCAACATAATCAAGTATTGGCTTTATATAAGGTTTGCTTACTAATGTAAACAGATATCGGTTAACTGTTCCTTCCAGATGCGACTGGAGGAATCGCATTCTCACCTGGAATCGTGTAAAAGATTCGAGTTATATAGAATATTCGAGATCTCTCGATTGTGTCTATTTAGCAGTATTAGAGATCAAACTGAGTCAGTTGAGATTATAGTTTAATTAATATCTTCAAAGCGATTAATGTTAAGAGATTTGGAAGCGATTTGAATATTGGTAGTTTTTAAGTGGATGTATTCCGCAGTTTGTAAATATACAGGTTGATTAATAAAACATGTATATTATAGTTTTCTTTATCTATACAAATTTTAGTAATAGACTATAGTGTGGAGTTCGATACGTACCAAGAATTGAAATGATGAAAATTCAGTCGTTGTGAGCCTAGCTAAAAGGCATTTACAGTCTTATTTCCCAGGGTATACAGGGTGTACCATTGAAAACTTTGCACCCGGCTTATTTTGATCTACGTCCCAAAATATTAAAATTGCCGCGACACGTCCATTTTGTTTTCGAGGGGGACACATTTTAGCGTTAAATACAGACTCGCCAGAACAACCCCCTTCGCGAGGGTGCATTCACCTTTAGAATCTTAAATGGCACTCTAGGTCGAGTGACACCTCATTCGAAAGTGTTTTTAATTCTGGTTGTCATCATGTAATTTTTTTTCAATTTTAGTTCATCCGTGGTTGAAAAAAAATGTTTACTTATGCTTAGGAATAAAAGACAATTTTGTATTAATTATTTAATTATCTGTTCAAAATATCCGCCTTCCACTTCCATGCAATAATAAAAACGTTATGCAACATTTCGACGAACATTGTTAAGAATTTCGGGGGTAATTAGGTGACCATTCTTCAATGATATGCCGAGCCGCCTGAGTTCTTCTAAAGACTGCGGCTGAGTGGCATAAATTTCAGACTTTAGACTGGGTGGTCACTCAATAGGTCCGCGGCGACCTATCCATTGATTTGGAAAATGTTCCTTTTTCAACAACGGATGAACTAAAATTGAAAAAAAAAATTACATGACGACAACCAGAATTAAAAACACTTTCGAATGAGGTGTCACTCGATTCTAAAGTTGAATGCGCCCCCGCGAAGGGGGTTGTTCTGGCGAGTCTGTATTTAACGCTAAAATGTGTCCCCCTCGAAAACAAAATGGACGTGTCGCGGCAATTTTAATATTTTGGGACGTAGATCAAAATAAGCCGGGTGCAAAGTTTTCAATGGTACACCCTGTATAGTTGGAAATATTTATTTTACTTCATCAACCTTTATAAGTTCATAATCAGGGTGCTAAAAGTTACATAGACAAAACTAAAAATACACAATAATATACAAAATACAAATATCTTCAACCGGTACTACTCACATAAAAAGATGTTTTTTTAAGGTCTAATAAAATGTATCATATCCAAAAAATAATAAATCCAGGCAGCAAAACAGGGCATTCAGTTAAAAATAATATTTCAGAGATTTCAAATGTACATTTTTTGGAGAAAGACAATTAACAAATCCGACTTTAGTAAAAGAATTTTTTAAATCGCGTTAGATAAGAAAAGAAAAATAATAGTCTGTTAGTAAATTTCAAAGAACGAATTTTAATCAAGATCACTATCTTAAAACTACGTAAAACAGTTTTATATAAAAAAGTTTTATATTTACGATTTGCCAAAAGAAAAAGTACTTCGCAGTGGAAAAATAAACCAAATACGGCCCTGGATAAAATTGTTCAGCAACTATGATCTAACGGTTGCCTATTCAAAGACCGAGTCAGTGTTGCCAGATTATATAATTTTACATAAATTTGTAAAACGAACAAATACAGAGGACAAGGATTTTCATATACTAATTACTTATGAACTGAATATTTTGCAATAATTTACACTAGTTATTAACATAAACCTTGTAAACTCTGTATAACCTTACCGATATCTCTATTATTTTTATTTTTTCTGCAAAGCTAGACTAGAATCAACTACGTAGCTACGACTATTGCAGGTACTTTAAGTGTGTTACCACTAACCGTGGACACGTAATATAAACGTTACCATTACGTGCCTAAGACAAAATAGGGAATAAGTTTTTAATACCTGCTGCGTTCCGGCGACGTTTCCGAAACTTGTACCGACACATTCCAACGACGTTGTGGTTCCGTGGAGATGACGTTGCGACGTGGCAAACGCAACTTTTAAAATACTTCAACACTGCCCACTATTCTTTGATATTAGTATGTTGTTTGCTTTGTCTGGCAGCTGATATTGTTACATTTCATTTCTGTCAAAATATTCCATTTCCTTAACTCTGAATCAAGTAGCTGTTGTACATACTTCAAAATAAATATTATTGTGCGGGGGTCTAAACCCCAAAATTAAATTAAATTTTATTGACAAACATGGTGATAATACTTCACCATCCAGCACGCGCCTCTTGATTATATTAGATGTTTTCAAAAAATGCTGTCAAAGATTTTAACGTTTTGTGTGAATGTGGTACTCTAGCAGGTAACATTTATTTTATGCAAATACTTTATTTGTAAAGTTAATATTTTACAATAATGGCAACCTAAGTCTTGCGTGTCAAATAGTGCATTTCGCAAATCTTACTTTGAAGTCATTTGCTAAGAAACACAACCTGAAAGTAATGTTTGATTTAGCATCCATAACGGAAACTGCAAATACGTAACTTTCAAGTAATATTTACTGCAACATACTTATTTAGTAACATTTTCCTGTCGCTTATTCTGAACGGGATAAATCCGACGTACATTAAACACACTCCTCGCATTCTTATTTTATTAGGTACATTATTACCCTGTTGCATGTTCTACAAGTTCTATGACTTTAAACTAACAATTAAGGTTCCCTCAATGTCGCAGAAACTATTAAAACTACTTCAAAGTGATTGCAACTTTGATATCATATTTTAGTAACATGAGTTAGTTGCTATTACGGTCATTTGCCACTTTCTAGTTCTGAAAACGTCATCCCACTAGTAACTGAAACGTCTCGAGAACCAGGATAGCCTTTATGAAGTCACATAACTGTAAAGTAATCAGAAGTAGTTGAAAATACGTAGCAATGACTGTAACTTTGTTATATGAAGTTCTGTATGCAACAATGTATCTAATATGATGACGGGTACGTAACAGTTACTCTTTGATAGTTCTAGTCTCAGTTAGTGTTACTTGGTGTTAGTTGGGAATACACCGATCTTTCACAGAGCTTGACTTAACAATATTTCTTCACATAACAAAACTTCAATGTAAAAGCTAGAATACTTATTAAATAGCAACTTTGATATAAATACGGTCTGGAGGCATTAACTCTTTGTCAGTTTTTGTAATCATTTATATAATATTTTTGATATTAAATTATCATAATCGACCTGTGATGACCTATATTATTTTACTTCATTTGCTGCCCGAAATATAGGTTTTAAATATTTTGTGTGGGAAGGAGTAGTAGAAGTCGTACACAACTCAAATTTTAAATTATTTCAGGTATTTACCATCTACTAGAAATTCTTTCTAAAAATGACTTCCGCGTTGCTTTAGAAATGATAATTTTCAAAAGCCGTATCCTTTTAAGGACGGGCCTATGTATAACATTAAACTAATCTGATGTAAAACGTATTATCATAGCTATAGTTAATAACGGCCATAAACGTTTGTAAGTAATAGCAATAATGGTTCGGAAATAATTGCTTAGCTATAAAACTGAAACATTCTCGTTGCCTCACAATGAAGACAGGTCATTAAATATGTTAATGCGAATTCGTGTAATGACTATTTCTTTTTGATAAATATAATCGCAGAATGGCACCAAGATCAGCAAGATGTTATCAGAAAAGAATTTCGACAAAATGGGGCAAAAAAGAAAGCGACCAAAACTCTCGAAAATAAAACCTAACGAGAATTGTTTCCTAATATGCTTTTTAAGAGCTCTGTTGGATGTTTCAGAACGTATCCGACAATTTTTAACTGCATATACATACACTTTTAAACAATAAGAAGCCTATTTGTTGAAAATATATATGTAATCATAATACAGCATAAAACGAGAACAAAATTGTTAACATATCGTTAATATTTATTTTTACAAATGCTGATCAAAATTGTCTCCATTCACTTACAAGCAAGCTTGAATTCCTGGAATTCTTGCTGATTGCTCAGAGAAGAAGGGAGACGCAAATTATCGGTAGCCATATCACGCAGTTCATCGATATTTTCTGCTTTGGTACGGTATACCTTGTTCTTTCAATACATCCATAAAAAAACGGCTATAGGATTTGAATCTTCAAGAGACCAAGGTACTGATCCGTCTGATCCCAAGATCTAAACTGAGAAAATCGCCTGCAAATTACTGATTCTCTTGGTTTCTCCGCCCTCAAACTCACGAGTGATATCAATGGTATATAAATGGAAAATGTTAGATATTGTTTGCTAATAAATTTCAGCTCTGAATTCTACTTTAGACGTTTCTCTGTATCACTTCGAATGATTTTCGTGTTTCGACGTAATATTTGTTGTTCTCGTATTTGTTATCGTTAGTTTCCATATGTTCTCACAATCCTAATTAAAGATTACAAGAACGAAAAGGAAGGCGCTAAGGTGCAATTGATAACGTACTTTTTGTTGTTACTGTGCAATGTTAACTCTGTCTTCTGTGATCTTGTGATTGACTTCAACATTTTTGTTGGAAGTAAATTTTGGAACTATGGGACTCATTCCCATATCTAGTTATCCCATTAGATTTTTATTTCTATTGTGCTCATAAAATAATCATAAAATAAAAAAAAAGGTGTGAAGGCCGCAGGTGTGATTCTCATTGGCCGCGAGAACAAAACAAATAGAACAAAAAGATTTAACTTAGTAACCAACTGAACACCTATTCAGTTGACATAGAAATTGCTTTACACCACCAAACAATTCAAGATGATTTACATTATTGTTAGCCATCCCGAATACACTAGAGATAAATGAATTATATCCATAGTTTGTTTTATGCGATAGCTCATGGAAGGTTCGAATTGAACGCGTAGCTTGTAGATAAAACATTTACAGTAAGTGAGGGCATGAACTATTTGAATTAAATGAAACAGCAACTTGAGATCTTTGTGCAAACGACGAGTTCTTAGTGTTTTAATATTAAGTTTTCTTTCTAAATTTGCATAATCCAAATTATATACCAAAATATAATTCAATTTAAAGGCCACATAACGTAGAAACCTGTGCTGAACTTGTTCTTGACCCTGTATATGTAACATAGTAAGGATTCCAGACACAGGAGGCATATTCCAAGTGTGGCCTTACGACAGAAGTATATAATATTTTCATGGTTAATGTGCAAGTGAAGTCAACTCCAAGCCTCATAATAACACCTAATATTTCTAATGATTTATTTATTATCATATCAATATAACGCTTAAAACGAATCGAGAACATCCATGCCAGTAATAGTGAACACATAATCCAGAGGTGTTTTGCCTATATAATAAATGTATTTTTTGACTGTATTAGAAAGGTATTTTAAGCTAATATAAATCAAATCTCCTACAATTCCTATCAATGAAGTCATATGTATGCTCTCTGATACCAAACATCTAGGTATGCTAATGAACAATTCTACAGACAAAGTTCTATTCAATAATTATAATTTAAATATGTAATTATCTAAAGAAATTAATCTAAATCTACTAATCTGGTTTAATGGAAACACTCTATAAATATCTAATTTCACTTTTGACAGTGGGAACTCGAAAATTCAACCACAATAGATAAGTTCTGACCTATTTCTGCATTATTAAGATTGCTTCTTCAGGTGGCCTCCTTTAAGTTGAGTCAAATATCTAACTACAAAATTTATTATATAAATTAAAATTATTTGAAATTAAATATCGACAATGACAATCTGATTTCTTTGTGCCAAATAACTTTCCATCCACCATGAACCAGCAATTCCGATCAACTCCAGTTTACTGAATTGATTAGCTGCTAATTCCGAATAGGTCACACCAGAGTTTACAATGACAATATATTTTAATTTATTTCATCCGTTGGTCAGTTTTTGATCAAATTTCTCATTTACTACTACTATTAGGTATGTTCCAAGCGCAGTTGAGAACTGGTTTAGAACGATCAGAAATGTTTGGCCAGCTTCGTACATTAAAAACTGAACTGATTGAATAGTTTTGGACAGTTCGGAATCGATTCTTGCTGTGCTTGGAATAAACCTATTAAGAAGGAAGTCAATGATACTAAATGTGGAAGCTATAACTTCAGTGGTTCAAGAATAATTGATCAGATCAGATTTCTATTACTCTGAAGAACTATCGACTATTTAGAAATCCTTTCAAATACTGTTGTTTTTTTGTTTACTTTGATAAAAGAAATCACCATTTAGTTTTCTTTGCTGTTATACCTTGTATTAAACCAAAATGTTTTTGTCAATACTGTAGTTTTGAGATTGATATTCGACTTATTTACGTTTCAAACAATGCATGTATAGCTATATCTGTTGAGTCCTTCATCGACTGAGACTGCAGAAAACTTTAGCCTAAGGGTTAGACATTCAAGCTAAAACTAGAAACAATGGAACAATGTATTCTCGTACATATTTTTTTCCTTTACAAGTTGTGCTGTATGTTTTTCTTCAACACCATAATATAATAATTGTGATTGCAATGTAAACGATTTTCTGTACAGGATTTAACGGTAAAATAAACATTATTAAATACTATAATTGAATGCTACGAGTTGTAATAACTATATTTTTAATTGCATGTTGATTCTTCTTCAGCATCCACTTCTGCTGTTTATTCTTCTACGTAATACGTAGGTATGCTTATTGTTAATTGCATAACGGTAAATATTAAGTTTCTTATCAAATTTTAAGCTTTAATCACATCAGTGAGGTTTTATTAATATTCTGCTTCTATATTATTGACGTTTTTGCATACCGATTCAACTAGCAAATTATTTATGTTTTGAAAGAGTTATTTATAACTTTTATACAGGGTGATACAGAATGATGTTAAGAAAATCTAGAACAAGTTCTTTGTTTAAAAATTAGAAAAAAAGTTTATATAAACACGGGTCGGGAACTGCCCCGTTTTCTAGATACAGGTTGTTTACAAATTTCTGTTTTAAATACTGTAGTCTTCATTTCTCGAAAACCGGCCAAGATATTTAGATGAGATTTGGTACACAACAGTATATAGCAAAGAGCTACTTTTACGTGTATAAATTTCTCTTGTAACATACTAGCAAAAATTGTATGCCACTGATTTTTGGACAAATTGGTATCGTTCTCTTAAACAAGTTAATTCTGCATTAAATCTGTCTCTTGGACCTTTTCCTCCTGACGCATGACGCACTGTTTTCGAATTAATTTATTAATCATTACAATACAGAAATTGAATTATCTTCAGAAACTTACATAAAAAATAGTTGGCGTCTATAAATATTACTCTTAAACTTCGTGTCAAAATTTAGCAAGAAAAAATAGAACTTAGAGTGAAGAACACTTTTTGTAACATTCAGGATATAATTAAACCTAAGTATAGCAAATTGTTTATTTTTATTTTCTTTGATTAGAAAAAAATGTATTAAACTTAGAATTTAAATTAAATGCTGTGTACCAATACATGTGTACCCTGTGTATCAATACATGCTCTAAATCGCCTTTAAATCTGTCTTCTAACTCTTAGGTGTTTGGCGTATTGTTTCACAGATATTGCTAATACGTTGCATTAATACAGCTTTATTCGCTATATGGGTAGAATACACTAATTGTTTTGGATGTCCCCAAAGGTAAAATCACACGGATTTAAGTCGGGTAATCGGGGTGGTCAAGGAGTAGGCCCGCCTTGACCAACCCAATTTCCTTGGAACATAAGATTTTAAATAGTCTCTAACATTGCGACTAAAATGAGCAAGTGCTCCGTCGTGTTTAAACCATAAACGACAGCGAGCATTAAGAGCTACAGTTTCTAGAAGGATAGGTTGATTTTCCTAAAAAAAAAAATCCGTGTATGTTTGTCCATATAATCTTCTCGGTAAAATAAAAGGTTCAGCAATTGCTGCTGGTGTCGCGATTCATAAATAATGTATGGATTGTTATCTACCCAAAAATATTCAATGCGACAATTAAAAACACCGTTTATCGTAAATGAAGATCCGTGAACAAAATGAAAGAAATAAATTGCCGTTGCATATTTTTGGCTTTTGGCCACTAAAAATACTGCAGTCTACCTGGAATATCAGAGGGGCTTCTCTCATATATTAACATGGTTCATATTCCCCAATTCATTTGCCAGATATCTTTTGCAGGATTTTGTTCTACCGTTTGTAAAGCATTTTCCTCATTTTGCATTGTTCGTGTAAATCTTTGCTCTTCACAATCTACAAAATTCCCTGTTACTTTTCCTGTTTCCTTTAACCGTCCATGAACATACGAAAAAGTGTTTGCACAAGGTAACTGGCGGTCAGGAAATGTATCTTCATAGAGATGCCTTGCTTCATTCGAATTTCCGTTTGCTTTTCCATACATAAAATGTATGGCGGCCAATTCTTCAAAGGAATAATTCACCATATTTACTTATTTTGTAAACAAATGTATTAAAAAATAACTTAAACACGTCAAAAACAAGTCACTCAACACTTTGTATTATCTTTTTTTTTTTTGTTTAAGTCTGACACGGAATTTATGACAAACTGACATATGCCACCTAGATTATTGTATTTTGGGAGGAAAAAGTCGAAGAGACACTTTTAAGCAGTGTTAACTTGGCTTTAAGATACCTACACCAAATTGTCCAAAACAACTGTGTCGTACAATTTTGTTTCTAAATATACACGTAAGAGTAGTCCTTCACTATACACTGTTGTGTACCAAATTTTATCTGAATATCTAGTATTGAAGACAGAAAATTTGTACCTGTATCTCGAAAACGACCGCATCCAGGTATATATAAACTTTTTCTTATTCTTAAACATAGAACCTGCCCATAGATTTTCTTAAAATCATTCTGTAACACCCTGTATAAGCTTTGTGGATTTGAAGTAGACATAACTGGGTACTCTCGGGAGAGTGAGTATTCCTGCAGCTGTTGTTAATAGAATAAGAAATAATTAAAAATTTATGCCACCAAATAATTTTTCTGCAATGATGTAAGTATACAGATTTTACAAAAAGGCTACAGAACAGATTTCTCCAAAACTGAAAGATAATTAAAATAAACTGTGACTAGCATATACGAATAGAAGCTTCTGATATCTAAACCTATTTGTAGCGTTTGTACTATATGCAAATCGGTTAATTATACCTTATATTAAGATATAATTAAATACTACATCAATTTTCTATCAAGTTTTGAAGTTCATTCATATTATTAGCTAGCATTGATTGATCAACAACAATTTTGATTAATATAATTAATTGGCAAATGTAATAAAGAGAAATGTCCTAACACAAACTATAACATGTTTTTAGAGAATGAATGAATATAAATAACCTACTTATAAAAGTTAACATATAATTTTAAACATCTGAAAAAACGAGCATTATAATAATTATATACTTCCATTACAAGAAAAACGAAAGTCCAAAATTAAATGCCAGGGTTAACAAATATATAACAAATACATTAATAAAAAAATATGGTTTGATTAGACAATTTTATAGATGTAAAGCTGCCAATAGCCGAAATAATATCCAGGGTGTCCGGAATTTGAGTGCCGTAATTTTAAGGGATTATATATCTAACTTAAAGCAACAAAAATATGTATAAAACTTATAGTTTGTTCACAAATACATTTCAAGAATAAATATACAACTGCAATAATATGCAAAACCATGTTGCGAAATGACAAACTAAAGGACGATTAAGGTTAAGTCTGTAACGTATTTGGCTCGTAATTTGATTTTTGGATTAGTATTAACGAAATAAAAATTTAAGTTTTCGCTAAATTCGTTAAAACTGTAACGTACTGCGGCGCTCGACAACATTGCAGTATCAGACTGCTGGTGACCCAACTAGCAAAATAAATTTTATAAAGGTAGTATAAATTGCTATAATATAAATATTATAGGAGCTTCAAATTCATATATCGCGGTTAAATGCCTTTATACGATACTTATAGAATTGAAAAGGCCCTTTTATAAAACACTTTGATAATGTAACAGTTCTATAAAAAATGTATACAACACTTTTAAAACAATTTTATACAGCAACTATAAAAACGTTTTGTAGTCTGTATTTTGGTATTATTTAAAGAAACATTATATTTTTTAGTGAAGAATATTAGAACCAAATCATTTTAAGATTGGTGTATAACGCAGATTCATAATTATTTGTACTTATATTTAAAAACGGGGTCACTCAATGGCGATCATTTGTGTAAATGGTAGATAGGTATAATACTTACAATATTATCATGTCAACAATCAGTGTTTCATCAACGAAAATTTTATTGCGCCGCAAATTTTATTGATAAACTATATATATGTTTGCGACAAAAAAATTATGCGCTTTAGTTTAGACCACATTTGCTTTAAAATTATAAAAAATAAATTTAAAAAATATTAAAATTATGCTTTCTTTAATTTATAATATCGTTGTGTAATTATATTTAATGATCTTGTTATAAAATAGTCTTCCAAAAATAGCAAAATTATGTTTTAGATATAATTTTAATAAGGCTTTCAATTAATTTTCCATAATGACGGCAGTCGCTGATTCAACAAATATTCATTTAAAAATGGCGACTTATAATACAATGATTTTATTCCACATAA
Organism: Monochamus saltuarius; assembly: GCA_025584915.1. Lineage (NCBI taxonomy): Eukaryota > Metazoa > Arthropoda > Insecta > Coleoptera > Cerambycidae > Monochamus > Monochamus saltuarius. The sequence goes on from CM046721.1 coordinate 30,190,578, forward strand.
AACCTTAACAAAATATTTTAGTGTAAATTAGAACTTTATACGATAAAATGTTTTTATAGTCTTAAATATATTTTAAAATGTGTGTGCGCAAGTAGATAATGAAAGAAGTTGCCAAGTTTTATAAAAAAATTAGAAATTTTGAAATATTATGTACTAACATTACCTATATTAATATTGTTAGTTATTAGCTAAGTATTATTAGTTAATTATAATAATAGGTCTTTAATTATTTAAAACTAACCTAATTATTGCATTACCAAAATATTACATCAAAGTTACTTTCTCGTAGTGGTTTTCGTATTTTTCGCAGCCATGAATCGGTTTTAATGTGAGTTCTCGAACATGGACACCATCATTATTTATATAATAAAACCTATAACCTTGATTAGTGCTTGGTAATACATTATACCTTAGGAGTTCAAAAATTAAAGTTAGGTTTGGAATTTTATTACGCGGTATATACAATAATTTTGTTTTCTCAAATCACAATTTTGTTCTATAACATATTTATAAAACAGGAACTATTTTTATAGATTAAACACAACTATAAAACTATTTTATAAATAAGCGCATTTCCCGGCTAAAAATAATTTTATTAATTTCCTTATATATCCTTAATAAAGCAGGCTTATACAACTATTTTATAATATTATACTTAAAAGTCATTTGCCTAAGTATATAACTTTTTCATAATATGTTCACGATTTTTATATATAACTTTTTTAAATGTTGTATAACGTATTATAATACTTTTATAAACATTTTAAAGAACTGAAAATTATTTGTTCTATAAAACACGTTGTAAAAACTATTATAAAACAATTTTACACAATTACTTTCTTCAGGAACAAAATTATGGCAATTATTTGCTCTATAAAATCAAACTGTTCGTTAAACAACGCAATTCGATAGTTATAAAATAATTCGCTTCTTTTAAAGTTCCATTTTACTAGTTGGGGATAACCTAAAAGTAATATTAGTCATAATGATGCATACAGCTATTCATTTTGTCTAGTTTTTCTTTGATGTTTGTGAGTGTACAACAATTTACAGTACCCATAACCTTGTATGTTAGTTTATGGCGAACCTAAGCAAAGCTCTTTGGCTACGGAACGTTTGTACCGTAAACGCTTCTTGCAAAGAACGGAAGTCATTTTAAACACTTGTTACTATTATTATGTGTTGTGAAAAGAGATCTAAGAAAACCATTCACAGTAAGTACCTAAGTTTAGGTGTACATTTATCGGTCAGTGGTCGCGCGGTTTAAGGCGTTAGTACTTGAATCGAGGTGACTAGACGGAGTTGGTTCGAGCCCAGCTGCCGGTAGACCGTATATAAGCTATATTCGTGGAGAGGATTGGCACCCTCTCTGCGGGTATGGTAGGGTGGAATAATGTTGGCTTGGGTCAATGTGAGAGATTGATACCGGTTGATATTTGACTACCCCCCTAATTAATGAGGTTTTCCAGGTTTTCCTCATTCCTGCACTGAATAGTGGTTAGGGCCTACCAACGTAAGTCGTTCCTGGGCGCAAATGCGGCCTGCTTAATAATAATATGCCGCCCCCTCTCCCGCACAAGTCTCCGACTTCTGGGCTAATCCCTGTGATTCGAATGAGGGGTAGAGATATTATTATTATTATTATTATTATTTAAACATAACAATCCTAAGATAGTGTGTTGAGCGATGTTGTCACATATTCAAGATTTGTTTGTTGTCATAATTCTGTTACCGTTAGTCAGGGAGAAAAAATTGTAAAGTCAAATATGTTTTGTTTAGTACAACTTACCATATGACAAAATAAAGGCACTCATATTCCGACACCCTGTATATAATTAATAACTTTATACTTCCTCGCTGCACATCGGTTAAAGATTTGGGAATAACTTTCGATCACCAACTGTCATATAATGATCATATAAAAATTTTCAGAAGCTATGAAATGTTTTGGATTCATTGTTAGGAACTGTAAAACATTTAATGATACCAATACGTTAAAAAACTATACAGTTTTATTATGCGTACTAAGTTAGAATGTGGCTGCTTAATCTGGTACCCTTTTTATATTTCTCATATTCAAACAGTAGAAAAAGTACAAAGGAGATTTCTTAAGTATTTAGCTTTGAAAGTTGACGGTCAGTATCCAGTAAGAGGAGTAGATTATAATTATTTGATAAATAGGTTTAATATTGAATCTTTAGAAGGAAGGAGAAAATGCAATTCTTTAACATTTTTATACAATATTCTGCATAAATAAATTGATTGTTCTCAATTTTTATCACAAACTTATTTCAACGTACCTAGATTACAGACTAGACAAAATATTTTATGTAATACTTTTGGGGCAAGAACTAACATTCTCCTGAGAGACCAGTTTATACTATGTGTAAGAACTTTAACAGCATTGCTCATTTATGTGATATTCACATTTGTAAGCTGAATGACATTATCAAATTAGTTATGTAAGTATTCTGTATTGTAATTAATTTTTGAATATTTTTTTTGGTATTATCATCTTGTTGGTTTATATTTATATTATTTCAAATTGAATGTATTAAGTATTGCTCTGTAAATGGTGCTTGTACACTGTTGGGCAAATGAAGCTATTATTATTATTATTATACAAAATATTTTATTATTATTACCAGAGGACTCAACTCAGAATAAAATCCTGGTTGAAAAATTAAATTTGATTCTATTCAAGCATGACATTTATGAACGAAATATATTTATTATACACGGAATTTCCTAATTGCATGCTGAAAAACCAGGGGTGTATGCTGTGGCTAAAACTAAGGTAATTTTGTTACATACGCATAGGGTTCCAAGGTGGCGTTTCCAGATTTCCAAAGTTAATAAGAAAATATAAATTTAAAATTCATAACTTGCTAATATTCTTTTTTGTATTTTGGTAGGTATAAGTATAAAATTTACAGATTATGTAAAGTACCAGTGCTGTCGTTATGAGTACTATCATAAATTTTTACAAGAAAAAGCATCACATTGCATTCTCATAATTTTCTCTCTCTTTCTCTCTCTCTCTTTCTGCATATTTTTTCTATTTCTAACCGTTTAGAGACAAATTTGGTTTTTCTTAGCAAGGGTACGCCACTGATACTTTATACAAGCTGCAAATTTTATATTTTATACCTACAAAAATACAAAAAAAATTGCCAAAAATATCTCAAAAGCGTTTCAAGTTATGAATTCTCAGAAACAACGCCCTTAGGACCCTATGCTCAGTTAACAAAATTACCTAAAACTACTAAAAACACCCTAAGTTTCTGAACTTAATTATTTATACGTAATATTTGAAAATGCGGAACGATTTAACAAACATTTTACAATTTTACAAAATCGTTGCAATTTGTTCAATCCACAAACCTGCTCTTTATATAATATTGCTATTGGTGTTGCTGATACTGCGTTCTACGCCGCAAAATAAAAATGTACGACATAATTCATAGTCTCTAAATGCAATTTTGCATCTGTGGATATATTTTCTCCATTTTAGCACTATTTTAAGAATGTAATATATAATCATTAATAGAGAATGAAAAACAAAATAAAAATAATTATTTTACAAACACATTATGTTATCTAAAGTATTATAATAGGTTGTTATTTTATTATATCATTTTATTTAATAACAAACCTTTGGAAGGAGTGGTTTATTGTAGGTAAGAAACGAGGGGGAAACCACTGAGGTATGTTGCTGTGCAAGCTGTAGGTAATTAAAGGTACTTTATGTATTTTTGGGTACTATCAAGGGAATAATGGGTATTTAATGGGTATTACGAAGATAATTAATGGGTACTTTAAGAGAAAACTAGTATTTTTCCGCCAATTTTTAAATACAATGGCGATCGCGCATGCATTATGCTGATGGCACAATTTAAATATAAATAAGCAACTGACCGACGCAATGGCAAATATAAAAGTTTTTATAATAGATACAAAAATATTTTCTGGTACAATTTTAGGAGGCACTGTTAACCACTATGTGGCATTTTATTGTCTTCGTAAGCCATTAGTTTAAAAAATAATGTAGGGTAATTGGAATTAGATACATTTTATTGCAAAAATAATGACACTTCCTCAAATCAGTTTTTTTTATTACTGGATGTTCTGTGTAGAAATTTCAATAGATTTATGTGGGTGAGTGGAACAACTAAGAACTAATTTTTAAAATAGAAGTAGATTTCATTACGAATATGTCAGCAGTTCGAAATAAATAGCCAAATTCAACTACACAGTGCCATTATTATTGCAATAGATTGTACAGTACAGTACCATACTACCATATAAACAAGTATCATATGCATGTTTTATAAGGCATTTATGCAGAATATGTCCACTCACATACTCTAGCTCTTCTGTTTGGTATGGTATAATTTCTTAATCTTTATCTTTAAATCAATATATTACATATTATTCGATACGACATGTTAACGATAAGTTTGGTCAATCTTCTCCGACATATTCTATTAATGAAAAATATGTAATAAAAAGTGAATGAAAGTCTATAATAATAAAAATTAAAATATTGCTATATTAAGTTTTCCTATCACATTCATATTCTATTTAACAAAAAAGATTTTTTATGTAAACAACTGCCAATTATCTAATTCTAATCATACATGCCGGAAAGCAAGCCGGGGCTAAAATTGAATTCTCCCTCGATACCCATGTATCGAGCTAATGAAAGATTTTGGTTGTACTGGAGACACCGATGGTACCCGATGAGTATTTGGGATCCGGAAAATAATTTTAGGGACACCCTGTATAGACCAAATATTATGATTTCATAGACGAGGAAGAAGTTTGTTTGTAGTTAGCTTGAAGGGGGCATGGTGTAGGTATTGGCACCCTTCTTGGGTGCGCCAATGAGTTTATGATACATTTTATGTAATCCAAAATGTTATTTCCAGATGTATTCAGATCGAGTCAAAGGAGCCCTTAAAAATCTATATTATTTACGTAAATCTCTAACTGGAATAATTTATAAGAAAATGAAAGACAGTTTTGGAAAATTAAAGGTCTATTAAGTACAATAATTTAATGTTTTTTTCGTTTCTTAGATATCTGGGTCTTTAAGGGTATTGTTGTGTACTATTCGGTATTTCTGGGTACTTAACGGGATATTTAGGATATTATTGGGTAATAGTTATTGGTATTCTTTGGGAATTTGGGGGTAATTCGTGGTTTTTGGAAATTTTTGAGGTATTTGCTTATTTGATGAGGTATTTTTTTTTGGGAAAATAAGGTATATTTACGGGTAGTTAAAAAAAATGGTATTTCATTGTACAAATTTCAAGCAGTGGTTTACCCCTCGGTAAGAAATTTTTGAACAATATCTATGAACTTAAGTTATAACAGTTTCCTAAAATACACCAATATGTCAGCAATTCAGGATTGGCTCACGTAAGCGTAAGAGTTGCTTATATCTTAAACGTAAGCATAGCAGTTTTTACAACTATGATTAAACATTTTTTATAAGGAAAAATGCATATAATACTGCATCCACACTCTCGGCGAGAGCAGGCGAGAGGGCTAATAGCGAGTGACGTTGAGCTTCTTGCAGTTCTTGGTTCGAAGAAGCCCCTCCGCTTCTTTGGTTGGTTTTGGACTCAGCTTTTACTCTTGTTAATTAAAATAACTACCCAAAAAAAGATATTTGTTCTTTCTAATTGTGTTTTATTTAACTAACAGCAGGTATTTTACTAAGAACAAAACAGAGTTAGCTCAAATCTTTAACAGCGTTTTGACTTGATTAAGACTGAACTGAACTGAAGCTGAAAAAGTCTAAAAAATATATATACATGAAACATACGTAATATAAATTACTAGATTGCCTCGTGCAATAGGAACAATGAACAATACATAATTTCTGGAATTAACATAAGGTTACTGATAATATACGGTATAAAAGATAAACTTCGACAGGAATCTTTGTCAGCACTTCTACCGCACTTTATCACTTATGGTGTAGGTCAGTTAACACAGGGTCGGCTCAATGTCTATGTAACAGGTAACTCCTCCCGCCTAAAATGGAAACCTAGGGTTGGACTGGTTGGCTGGGTTGATCATCATTAAGAGAAGAGGCCTCATTCGGATTTTTCTTCCTTCTAAATAGTTTGATTGGGTAAGGGTAACAGTTTCTATAGTAGCATGTTACTCCAATATAGGTGATAGCACAAATGAGAAAGCAAATAATAATAAGAAGCCAGGTTGGTATGGGATGATTTTCCTTTGGCTCCACAGGTAAAGCTATTTCATGATGATTATTCATTTTCTTTGCCAAATGAAAGCTCTTCGATATCCATGCTATTAAGTTTAATTTTATTTGATCGTCCTCTCAACTTGGATACATCCAATGATGGAAGTTCAATAATTGTAACAGGCGAAAGATCTTCATTTTCGGAAGAAAACTGTTCTTGATTAATAGTATAATGACATTTTTCAGGAATTGTTATTAGGTAACTCCCAGGTTGAAGTTCTTGATGTTTTTCTATGGAACATCCTTCCGTAATTATTGTGTAGGAAGGTGTAGTTAACAAAATATTTTGGGGAGAAATTTGATTTGCAATCATCTTTTCTACATGGACAGACACAGTAGAACAGTTTTTGGCTTCATTCTTCAAAATAATATAGACTATGCAATCTTCTTCGGCTTGAAGATGGTTATGGCAATAAAAGGTATCTTCGATCTTTTCACACAATTCTTCTTGATATTGATAGAGTTCATTTTCTCATTAAGGATAAGATATGGTTTTGAGGGGATTATTTTATTCTGGATAGGAACAGGATACAAAAAAAATGTTTTAAACGCAGTAGTCATTAAAATTGGACAATGAATTAAGAAAATTATTCTCTCGTCTTTATATAATAGTTGAATACAAAAAAACATATAATAACTGTGTTTACTTTTGAATTGAGCAATTTGATTTAGTGAGTATAAGTTTTGCATTTTATTTATTATAATATTCAAATTTTCTATAGAAAGCAAAGTTGGATGAATTTTATTAAGAGTAGCAAATGTTATAGCATTAACGATTTGATTTAATTGGTTCTGTAGAGTTATTAGGCAATTAATAATTAATTCCAAAGTATTAATTTCATTTATACTATCCTGGTATTTATCGATTAAACTCTTTATAGTTAAGATGTTTGATTTGATTTGAAAAAGGCTATGATTTGTTTTTGACATAAATTCCTTTGAATAAGAAATTTCATTATTAATTTCATCTTTAAGTAAGTGATCATTATTGTTAAGGTAATCTAATATAGTATCGATTCTTTTTCCATCCTCAGAATCAAGTGTGCCAAATAACCATTTTGATATTTTACCACCAAGATTTATCAGTCCACGTTTGTGTCTCATGTTAGGGAAAATAGTTTCTAATAAATGATCATTTTGAAATAACAGTGATTGTGCTTGTTTTATTAGTTTGTCTGACATATCAGTAAAATTTTTTCTTTCAATAATAAAATTGACTTGTTCTTGTAAATTAGATTTAATTTTATTCAGTTCAGAAATATCTAGATAACTGACGAATGTATGTTTACTTATAATAATTCTCGAATTTTCCAAGTTCATTGGTAAAATAGGGTTGGTTAATTTTGAATAACTGCATTATTTAAGTTATGGATAAGGATAAACGAGAAAATGATCAATATCCTCATCTGGAAATAAAACATTAGTAATTAATATTTTTTACGTTTCTTTAAATTATGCTTAGAATATTTTGATGTTTCAGTTTTCACCTTATTTTTTGTTTGAGCTACAGGCGAAATTTTGGAAAATTTATTTGCTAATTTATCTCTTGTCTGTTCTTTATGATAAATTTGGTCTTGTTCTGATATTGTCATTGGTTCTTTCCGTTCTGCGTTAATTTTTTCCAATTTATCAGTTTTTTTTTGTTTATATCGTCATTGATTTGTTGATATTTTCCTTTTAATTTTCTTTATGGTCATACACATATTTAGAGATTATATCTTTTTCTTCAATATCATAAGGATCTTTAGTATTGAAATGTCCTGAAACGATCTCAAAAGGAGTGAAGTTTGTACTCGAATGTATGGAATTATTATAATGTAATAGTGAATATTTTATTAAGTTATTTAAAGATTCTTTAGGATTTTGTTGCGTTTTAACTCTAATTTGTTCCAACAATGTAGAATGAAATCTTTCAATGTAACTATTTGAATTCGGATTTTTTGGTGTAGTAAAGTGTATATTTACTTTATGAATTTTGCAAAAATCTAGGAAATTTTGATTATTAAATTCCACACCATTATCACAAACAATTGTATGAGGAAGTCCATAATGTGATATAAAAGTTAATAATCCGTCAAGGACATTTATAAATTTGTTCCTAAAATTGGATAGGCTTGCGCAAATTTTGAAAAAGTATCAATTATCGTTAAGAATTTTATTTAGATACTGACAAGGTATCGATATGAATTCTTTCAAAAGGTTTTGTACCTATAGGAATTGGTTGAAATTCAAAATTATTAGGTTGTCTTTCATATTTAGATTTTTGACATATGACACAATTATTGACATAGTTATTAACGTCTTTAGTCATGCTAGGCCAATAGTAATTTTTCTTTAGAGAGTCAATTGTAGTTGTAATACCTCTATGACCAGTTTTATAAATATGATGATAATTCATTTTGTCTTGTTTTTCAGAATCTGTACAGATATCAGTTAATTTTGAAGAACAAATTATTAATTTTGATTGAATTCTAATAAGTTTTCTTGTATATTTTTTATAAAGTATTTTTCATGTTGTTTGTCAGGAAAATATAAATAATATGTAAGTTTATTATCGAGATTAGCTATGAATTGTTCTAAATCTTCATCTATATGATTTTTCTAATATTTATGTAAAATCTCTGATTATCAAAAATCTTTTCTTTAATACAATTAGGAACAGGGGATGATTCTGAAACTTTAATAATCATTTGATGTTTATAATGATTTAAAGGTTTTTCTGTATAAGGAAAACTAAGTAGAGGAATTTCATCTGCAGAATGTGCTGTTGTAACATTATTTTCATAGTTTAAATATTCTTGAATAACATTATCAATATCACCTATTTCGTTTATCAAAGAAACATTATCTGAAGGATTTCTAGATAGCGCGTCTGCAACGACATTATTTTTAATATAATCAATTTTATAATTGATAAATTCCGATTTAAAACAGTGATTATTAATTGTTGTTTCTGGGATATAATATGATTCATCGGTAACAGCGTTGGTTGGAATTTTGGTTCTTAAAATTTCATTTTCATTAACAGTGATGTTAAAGTGTTCATATTCTGAAGGAGAACATTGTCGTACAGGAATTTTCAAATATTTCTGTGTAGATATCCTTCTTGTAAATTCCAATTAAATCCCATATTTTTTAAGTCTGTAAAGCTGATTAATCCATCAAAAAACGGATGAAAGTCAAATAAAGTGAAAATAATTTTTCCATTTGCTTGAAATTCTTTAAAAACTGGGATATGTGCCTCAAATTTTGCTGTTTGTTGACCACAAGATGTTTTATTAAACTTGGTTTTATAATGATGCACTCTGGGAAATATTTTTACTAAAACAGGGTTCATTAAAGATATATGACTACCAGAATCAATAAGAAAACGTAAAGGTCTATGAAATCCTGAAATTTCAATAAATGGCAATTTGCGTTGATCTATAATATGATTTAATTCTAAGTGATTTTCTGTCCAGAGGCTAGGTGGATAAAATTTTCTTCATCGTTATTTTGTTCTTCTGTATATGGTTCCATACCTTCTTGATCTTGCATGGGTAATTCTTCTTGTTCATAACCATATGCTGCTGGATTTTCTTCAATTGCTTCAGTATAAATTTCTTCATCAATGTTGTGTAATTCTTCTGCCATAAATGTCGGTCTCGATTGGGGTTTAAACTGATAAGGTTGAGTAGTTGTTTGCCTAGATGTTGTTGACATAGGAGTAGGTTTATAAGTAGGTATTTGATTTTTGGGTTTCCATACGTTGGTTGTTGATGTACTTTTTTACCGAATACTTGTTGATTTGGGTAAAATTTTTGTGGTACTTGTATTGGAGATATTTGAAATGGTTGACTAGGAAATATTTTTTAATATTTTTCATGAAATCGTTGTTGTAACTGTGAATTATTATGTGAAAATGTTTGACTTAGAGTAGGTTGAATTTGAGAATATTTTTGAACAGGTGCTTTAATATTTGGAGATGGAATATGTTGATTTAAATTTCTCTTTCCTTCATTTACAATAGAATTAAAATTTTCTTCTTCTATTACGTATTGCATTGCTATTTCTAAACAATCTGGATTTTTAAGTCTAACACCGGTTTGAATTTGTGGTGGAAGATATTTTAAAAATGTTACCAAAATTAATTTTTCAATATTAGAAATTTGAGCAATTTTTTGTACATGGTCCATTGTATTATCATTATTAATAGATGAAAAAATTAAACTTCTAGTATATTGACAACGAATACCAAAATTATAAGGACTTTCTTTAGGATTTGGTTTCAAACTGTGAAGTTCATGAAGTAAACAAGTAAATGACCTTTGATCAGTAAAAGAAACTTTCAAAATTTCTTTTATTTTGTCCCAAGTGTCTAATTCAATTCTACTTGAAATTAAAGTTAATGCTTTGCCTCGTAGTTTGCCAATTATACCTCTAAAAATTAATTTTTGTATAACTTCAGATTCGTTAGCATACTGTACAAATGTTTCATCACAAGCTCCAATAAAATTATTTAATTCACATGGGTCTCCACTAAAATTTGGAATAATATCTAAAAATAATTTTAATTGCTGATAATTTATTTCACGAGCCATATTGTCACTATTATTTCCTTTAGATTTTTCGTATTCTAATCTAATCGCAGATAAATCTTGGATAACACTATCTAAATCTGAATCAGAATCTTCAGAATTAATACTTCTACTAGCTCTAGTTTGTTGTCTAAAATTTTTGTTTGCTTTTGACGTTTCTTTAATATTTCTAAACATTAACCATTTGTTGAGAGAATAATTTTTATTTCCAAACAATAAAAAAAACAAGTTTTATTTTTGAATATTATTTTACACAAAAAAAATGTGAAAAGTTGGGGTGAGAAGGAAAAAAAAATGGATTATGAGAAAAAATGACTAACCTTGTTTGTGTGCAGCTTTGCTTTGTGTGATTGCTTGATTTTGTTGTTTTTTCTTTCTAAACCTGTCCAGGGATATTCGATCCTCCAGTAGGTTGCTAGCCAATTTTCTGGGTTTGTGTCCTAGAAGATGGCCCCGTATGTCGACAAGGAATATTCAGTTCTCTTCTCGAAACACTCTTAACTTGCAGTAGTCCTGTCAGTAGAAAAAACACTTTCCAAAAAGGCACTATGTCTTCTTCTAAACAGTGACTATCAGATCCGTTTCCGACTGCGCCAGTGACGTTGAGCTTCTTGCAGTTCTTGGTTCGAAGAAGCCCCTCCGCTTCTTTGGTTGGTTTTGGACTCAGCTTTTACTCTTGTTAATTAAAATAACTACCCAAAAAAAGATATTCGTTCTTTCTAATTGTGTTTTATTTAACTAACAGCAGGTATTTTACTAAGAACAAAACAGAGTTAGCTCAAATCTTTAACAGCGTTTTGACTTGATTAAGACTGAACTGAACTGAAGCTGAAAAAGTCTAAAATATATATATATACATGAAACATACGTAATACAAATTACTAGATTGCCTCGTGCATTAGGAACAATGAACAATAGATAATTTCTGGAATTAACATAAGGTTATTGATAATATACGGTATAAAAGATAAACTTCGACAGGAATCTTTGTCAGCACTTCTACCGCACTTTATCACTTATGGTGTAGGTCAGTTAACACAGGGTCGGCTCAATGTCTATGTAACAGGTAACTCGAGCGCGATACTCGACGAGGGCTTCATTCACACTCGTGCTCGACCGGTCTCGAGAGTTCTGACACTCAACGGTTCCAGGAATTGAACCTGATTCCGAAAGACGTTGAACAACATTTCTAAATATTCTTGGATTTGGCGTTGGATGATTTGGAAATCTTTCCGTATAAATTAGCCTCAGTACCATTTCCATCTGAAAGGCCATAAATGTAAATCATATTTGCCATTTCAGCATTTGAATACGCATAAAACATAATCAAATCTGATTTTTTTAGAAAATAAGCTTAATTTGATAATACACAATAGTAAATAAGATGACATATCACTATTTTTGACACCTTTGCCTTGTGACAACAACTTCAACCTACCTACCTTTTTTAGGCATAAAAGGTAGGAAAATCGACTGTTTCAATAATCAGATGGATACACTAAGCAGCAAAAAAAGTTCTGCCATTTAAAAGAAACATGATGTGCCACAAGTGGCGCCCTCTGGTAGTGACGTCAAAATTAGAAACAAATTTGAATTTCTCACCCACAAAAACCCCTGACTTACAAATTTTATGTGAATATTTGGATTTTTTAAGAAGTTATCTACAAATATCGAAAATAAAATTTTAATTTTGACACCCTGTATATTTTTTATTATGCGTCTTGGGTTATTGGTATGTTAGGTTAAATCGATTTACTTTCACCTAAGGAATCTTGTAACGTTTAAATTTGATTTAAAAGCAAAATACATATTTTATATCCTAAACTAAAATTAAAACACCCAGTATATATATTTTATTCACACTGTATTGATAATATTTGACACGCTAATTTTGTCAACAGAAGGAGAAAAAAAGGATATTTATATTGTCCGTCTAATGGTCTTTATCGAAAAGTTCCCAATCCATTCTTAGCTGAAAAGTCAAATTGTTAAATAAAAGTAAATAACATCTTTAAATTCGTACCTTTTGTAGCTGTAGATATGTGTAATTATCGTTCGTTTCTTAGCGTGGTTTTTGTAGGCAGCTGTTGTTATTTTAAAATACGGAAATACTGAAGCCCTGAAATAAAGAATAAAATAATTAAAATTATAATTTATAAAAGTTTACATTTGTTTTGTATGATCTAATTTATTTCGTACACAGTTTAGAGATTATTTAAGTATCTAATAACGTAACTATTGTAACCTACCTGATGTATATGTCCAACAGGCTTCATAAATTTAAAAATTAAAATAATTGACTGGACATTAGTTGTTTGTTTACCTCAGATTTGACATTTCGCCATATTGCCTCCACAAAGTATTGATCGACTTAGGTTGAGTAGATTCTGCGCGGTGCGGTGTCACACTATTGCGCGTCGCATTTTCCGAATAGAAAATTCCTAATTATGCCATTTTCCAATTTTGATTTAATTTATTTACGATAATATGTAATATTATTAATTTTTCTATATTTACTATTTGATAATCTTAGTCTTTTAAGTTAAGCTATAGTTGAATAGGATTCCTATTGGTCAGTTTTGAACCAATCAAAGAATGGTTCAGTTTTTTGTTGGTTCCAATCTGCCTTGCGGCGATCGGAACAGCTCGAAGGGGCAAATGTCTGTGGTGTGAGAGTTGTCGTGGAACAATCTGTGATTTCTACAATCATCTCGTTGAGGATTCTGGTTCCGACAACCCAAACGAATGCTTGGTAGCTGCATCATCGTTCAATTGGTATATTTTTGTGCAGAAGTCCAAGATTATTCATCTTCATTGTGAAGGATTAGGTGTCACACGACGAGCATTTATTTTGGCCCTTATCACAACACCATTGCAATTGTGAATTATCACAGTACACAGTACTGTTAAAAAGGAACCCCTAATTAATTAGGGTAAGTGTTTCTGAGCTTTTTCTCATTTGTAAATATTTTAAATACCTTAGTGTTTAAAAAGTAATTATATTTGCTAGTTAATATTTTTTCCTCGGCATACACGATGTTATATCGTTATTCTGTATTTATACAGGGTTCACCTACATCTATACGTTCAAGTTCACCTCACGTTTACGTTCAAGATCGAGTTTGGGGTTTTGGTTTTAGTCGTAGTCCTAGTTCTGCTGCTACTTGCAATTCAATTTTGGATCCGATTTTGGAACAGTGGCGGAGTTCTTGGGAATTCATTCGAGTCCAGGTGCTGTATTTGGTCGAACTTTGGTATCCCAGTGCTGTTCCTCTGCATTTGGAGTACTCCCATTTCCTCTGGTTTGGTGCTGCGGTTTCGACGTCAGCCTCTCCTGGGTTCCTGTGGAATGCTTACGTAACCATCTGAGTACAAAGGACTCACGCAAGTTACCATCCCTTTCTTGTTCTTATGTTCTATCTTATGTGTACCAGTTAATCACTGGCTAAATGATTTAGTTGAATTTAATTAAAGTTTAGTAGTTTAAATAATATTATACTATTTAACATAGTTTAGATATTCATTTTCTTTTTTTTATGAGTCAGTTAAACTCTAATTGATTAATTAAACTTAATTGTTATTTACTAGTTTATTAAGATTATAACTTAGCATTTTAATTTAGCTTAGATTTTCTTCTTGCGTATAGTTTAAAGAAGAAATTTACAGTAGTAATACATATGTCCAAGTTTAGTATTTTTGTCCTGGGTAAATTTTTAAGCAATTCGCTTATTACTAATTGATTGGTCAAGTTATATAAATCCTGTTACCAGTTATACCTGCCAAGAATTAAGGAGCGTATGGTTATTTTTTTACAGATATTTGTGTTTATGTATATTATTTTTCCAACATTAAGCGGTTGCGCCTGAGCTCAAGCGACGCTACTATAGTTTATTTACTTCCTACTTATACTGCTAAATATGCGCTTGCACTATTTTATCGCCCTTAATTTCGTGGATTTTAACTAGATATATATATATATATATTTTATGGTATACTTAATCCTTCTAATCGTAAAAAGGCTGTGGTCTGTATTGCTTTAAAACTTAGCTCAGCTTAACTTTTTTTTTTATTCAATATTTCGCGTTTAATATTTTGAGTTTGATAATTTCTTGAATTTACTCAGAATTTTGTATGAATAAAATTTCATTTAATTAAATAAATAGCCCTTAGTTGTATATTAGCTTTTTTTTATTGATAATCTCGTTTGACAAATTTTCGTGATTATACCGACACTTGGGTTGATTGGCGGGTGAATTAAATTTGTCTGGCGCCCTTTACCAACTGTTTTTTTTTAATTTATATATTAATATATATTCTGAACCACATTTTAAAAACCACCCCATCTCCACTGAGTTTAGCCAGTCACCCTACTGTCCACTGACAGCAGTGGTGGACGATCCTGTACACAAGGGTACGATTTGTGGGTCGCAATCTGTGGTCTCATTTTTGGTACTTTATTTAAAATCACCCTGTATAAAATTTATTAAATATGTTTTTTAAGGAAACGATTATATACTATGGTATCTAATAAATGTTTTTATTTTTTTAATTACTCAGTAACAACGAAACACTTATGTCATTCCTGTTTTATTGTATAGTTGTTGAAGCGAAGACGGCTTAGTAATTGTAAATAAATTCCGATCCCAGCCATAATGGACAATCCTAAACATATTTACGCAGTACCACTGATCAAGTTGTATGTTTGTACATTCGAGACATCATGTAAAGCCGTTTTAGAAACCTTTTAACCGATGTTTATTTTTTCTAACATCGGTTGACCCGTCCGCAGTCAAGGCCGTCGATTTTTATGATGCCGCACAATATTAATACCGAGTAACTACACGATAAGTGATGTTATTATAGATGCGCCCGCGGTTCCAGCAAAATAAAACATGACCGTCACAATATTTCATAATTTTTATGCCGTCGGACCCTATAGGGTGGCGTATTATACGCCGCGGTTTTCGAAAAAATGACCAAATGAACGATAATGTTACCCACGAAGCTCCGGCCAGACTTAGACGCCATAACCATATTGTGCTTCACATGGATCCGCGGCCAGTCAATGGATTTAGCCAGTCATTTCTTACCGGTGCCTCTAATTAGTTTCATAGTGCTTCTCGTCCCATTACAGCAGGCATGTTAAAAGGATTGTCGATTAAGGCGCAGTTTGCCTAGCGAAGTGGGCTCAAAAAATATTAAAAGAGACGTTCTCTTAAAGAAACTAAAAGGTTTTGGGTGTCTTGCAAGTCGTTACAATAATTTTAGGAGGTGACAGAGTACTTGATTTTGAGTCGATTGGAACAAACATACCTACAGTGCTTTCGAAAAGTAACGAATAAATTCCTTATTTTTGAAATTGAGAAGTTTTCAAAAAATCCCCTGTCACGTCAATTTTGTTTTTAAAAAAGACACTTTTTGACATACGACCCATGTTTGTGACGTCATCGTTGTTCGATATATGACGTCATCGACAATTTTTTTAAATAGCAACCCCCAATTTTGACCATGCCATTTGAAAGAGCGTGTCATTCTACATACATACATCATGAAAAATTATTCAAAATTTCAAGAAAATAATGTTTGAAGATTTTAAAATTTAATTTCCACAATGTGCACCTCCCCATTATGCAACAACTGTCCGTGCTTATTTAGATGAGCTGTTCCCGAATCGTTGGATAGGGAGAAAGGGGCCGATTGAGTGCCCAGCTAGATCGCCTGATTTGACACCCCTAGATTATTTCTTGTGGGGATACTTAAAAAGCAAAGTATGCGTTACTAGACCGGTTAATTTAGAAGATTTGAAAGCAAAAATTTGTCACTAGATACATCGTATACCTCCTGAAGTTATTGATAATGTCCAAAAAGAATGTATTAATCGTCTTGGCTACAGTCGGTGCACAATTTGAACATTTGATTTAGTCGATATTTTACATAATCACATATTTTCAGTATTGTTAAAATTAGATTTTAAAATTTTTTTGAAATTTTTGTTATGTAACACCAAAATTTTTCATGATGTATGGCATCAAATGGCATGGTGAAAGTTGGAGGTTGCTGTTTAAAAATATTGTCGATGACGTCATATCTCGAACAACGATGACGTCGCAAATGTGGGTCGTATGTCAAAAAGTGCCTTCTTTAAAAACAAAATCGACGTGCCAGGGGATTTTTTCGAAAACTTCTCAAGTTCAAAAATAATGAATTTATTCATTACTTTTCGAAAGCACTGTATATACCAAGTGTTACAATATTTGTGATAATGAATATTTTAATTTAACCGTGTTTTTCTACAATTATTGAAGTATAGAAGAAAAACAAACCTTTTTATAACAAATATTTCTATACTTTTTTATTAGAAATGAATGTTATATTTAAATTATTTAACCAATAAAATCCAAAGTGGCTTCGTTACGTAGAACTTCATAAACATGGTTTTTCTACTTTGTAAAAGCGAAGAGTCAAATTTAAACGTGGATTTTATTTAAACCTTTGTGTACACGTTTGTTCAGATATTATTAAAAACTTACCTAAGCAATGCTCCTTCAGTTCTTAGGAAAAATTTCTTGATGAACATTCTAAAGATTAGGGAAACTAATCTTAATATGTTTAAGTATGCAAGGTGCGCATTCGCCAACGATCATCTGTTTTTTTTTTCCAAGACATTTTTCGGAAATACATATTAGCGATTTTTTTATAAAAAATCTGGCAACTTCACCCTCTAAAACATAAATATACCAAGTTTCCTTAAATAATGTTGAAATTCTTATACAGCGCTTTCAAGATTACGAGAATTGGGAAGTATATTTTTAGTATAAACGTCCAGAAAGCGTTGGAAATAAAAGAAAACAAACAATTAGATGTAAAGTGTAAATGCAAAGTTCCAAATTTTTAAATATTACTGAAAACAATATAATAAAATTTTGCATTAGCATCTTATTTTTTTTATTGTAGGACAACAATAAATAACCTAAAAAACTTAAATATTGCATCATAACTAAACTTTAAATAACAATTCGATAGATATCGGTATGTAGTTTATCGTGGTATAAAATCAAGTACACTAGAAATCAAACATGGGGTTCTACAAGGTTCAATTTTGGTTCCATTACTTTTCTTAATTTATATAAACGACTACCGTATTTGATAACAGTCTGTGTATACTATTCGCTGATGATACCAGTGCAACCACAGCAAATTCGGATCTATCTGTGTTGCTTAACGAAACACATCTGACACATGCACTCGCAAATGACTGGTGTCTCAGCAATCGGTTGACCATAAATGTGACAAAGACAGAAACTATGATCTATAGTCTTCGTAATGCCTTAATGGCATAGATAATCCGGAAAGTGTTATGTTCCTGGGAATTTATGTAGATCCCAAATATCTTGGAACTGTCATGTTCAATACTATGTATGTAAGAAAATATCCAAACACCTGTATCTACTCCGTAGTTTTGTTCACCAAGTTTCACTGCCTGCATTAAAAATCTCATTTATTCTGTCATATCATATGTCATCCTGATATGGGGGCATGCACCCTTCAGTGCACAAGTTTTTTTCCCTGCAGCGAAAGACCATGCGTATTATGTTTGACCTACGGGGTGGATTGCAGATTTTTTTTCTTGATTTATACATTCTTATAATTCCATTTATTTGTATTTTCCAATGCATTTTACTCTTTTGATGAGTTTTTAACCTGTGGTTTTAATGATTGTGTGATTTTTGTTATTTGTTTGTACGCATGTATTCTATTTTATTTGTTTTTTATTTAGTTGTATGATCTAGTTACTACACCTCTTCTTTAAATCTCCGCCAAGCCCTATACACTTTTCTATACGCTTTCTAATATTAATAACAACTTTCCGAAACTCTTCTTGTGTTATTTCTTGACATACTTTTAGAATCTTATTGCAGATGCGTTCTCTACTTTCAATACGAGTTTTATTTAAATTTATAATGTGCTAATGGGTTATAGTGATTTTGGATTATTATTAAAACAAAAATTTGCTATCCATATGTTTACCTTGTACTGATTATCTGCAACCTTTTCCAAAAAAATAAAACGAACGCCTCTACGTAACTATAAATCTAGATCATTCAACTTTCAACCAATTTTTGATAGACTATATAAAGCCTATTCCCTATCGCATTTTCTTTTGACACTTTCTAAATTCATTTATTGTTAATACTCATGTTAACTTAATATCACATTTTTCTTTAGGAATTTATTTTATGGATATATTTTAACAATTTATAATTTTGTCAGTCTAATGGGATCAATAAGACGAGAATAAACCTCATTTTCTTATAAAATATCAAGACCTCGATTCAGGCCAAATTAATTATCTTAATCAGTCGTGATTCCATGCCTTCCTCTTCAATGTTCGCTTCTCATTAATGGATTTCTTTCTCTGCGAGCAGGGGATGTAATGCAAATGGCGACACAGCTTGTGGTAGACATGGCTATCTTAGATAAACAGATATCGTGACTTCGCAGTGACAAAATGATCTATGCAATCAGTGGCGGTACACGATTTTCGTAAGGAAAGAAATTAACTGGCTATTGTGTTAAATTTAAGTACCCACTTAATGAATTAAATGTATAGATACACTACCACCTAAAGAGATTATCAATAAAAATGAGTATTTCATTAAGAATGCGACACAGTTCTATGGAAAATTTGTAAGACTATCCTCAGTAAGATAATAATTGAATTATTGCATTATTTCTAAAACCATTTTACCAGTCAAGTTTATCAGCAGAAGACAATATTCACTGTTTGCTCACCGGTTTCTTATTCTTTCCTGTAACTTTATAAGTTATATGTCCTCGTAAAAACAAAACAACATTTATTTTTTTTTGTCAAACCAACTTGTGTCTTTTGTTTTTAGTTAACAAAGGTTAGATATTTTATTATCACACCGTAAACATTATTCAAAACATAAATTATAAGGTAAGACATGTATTTCATCGAGTGGAAACTGCTTGAAAACGTTAATGATTTATAAATAGCCAAGCACAAATTTCACCTTTGAACAAATTTCAACTATGCGAAGAATCATATTATTTGTTACATGACTTTTTATTTCTGATAGTTTAAAACTAGTCAGTCCATGGCAATGTATTTTTTTGCAATGTTCATATCAAGAAGATTTTTTATATTCTGCATTCTTTTGCCTTGCATTCTTCTCTTAAAGCTAATCAAGTCTGGTATATGGACTTCCTACAGACAAATACAGGACTCGCAGCTGGAATATATGAGACTAAAGGCAGAAAACCAGTGGATGCAGGTTTTCTGCTTACTGATAGCCTACGCCGACACGTGCTTATGTGCTTTAAAAATTATACTTTTAAATTGACACATAAACAGGGAAAGCAGATCAACGCCGGAAACTTGCGTGCCCGCTTTTATAGGAATGAACATTTAGTTTATTTCTTTTTTCCAATTAAAATTCTGTTTTTTTTTATTATTTTACCTTGCTAGCTAAAGAATTTGAGACATCTAGATCATCATCAGATGCAGACATTTAGCAAGAAAATAAACCTGTAACTGATTAATCCAAGACAACCAGATCATCATATGATGACAATTAGCTAGAAAATAAAGCTGTAATGGATTAAATTTTGGTTTCTACCTTCTTTTAACAGTGATTACCCTGTCAGAAGCGAGAAAACCGCGCCGATAAGAGCGAGCAGGATACCAGCTGTCACTGTGTTTGTACCTAAAGCCCGCATTTCACTGAGGCTGGTCCAGCCAGGCTAGTACAGCCCGGCTGGTCCAGCCAAATTTGAAATGTAGTATAGCAAATGGTCACACAGGCTGGTACACGATGAGCTTGCTTTCGAGCTCAGGCGGCACAAGCCATGTTTGTAATAATTTACATTTTCAAGCGGGACCAGCTATGCGGGATCCTATATAGACCAATTAGATTTCTGCTTTTATACCACGTGAGTATCTACGTCGCTGTACAACCAGTAGACAAGGACCAGCCTGGCTGGACCAGCCTCAATGAAATGCGGCCTTTGCACTTGTTCCAGCCACTAGCCTAGGCCGGACCAGCCTGGCTGGAGCAGCCTCAATGAAATGCGGGCTTAAGGCAAGGCTCAAGCTGCCTTCCGCCTAGAAACGCTTCCCATCTTTTTTTAGGCGGAGATGATGGCCACTAAATACTGTTACGGAAGCTCGCCTACCTTTTTAGTTTGTTAATTATGTTCCTGTTTGCCTTAGAATTTATAATTTTTGTGATACCTTTATTTTGACGTTTTCCGGAATATTCCAGGTTATATTTCATTTGTAGAAACTTCGAGAACTCTAAAAATCTATATATGCGGACCAATTCCGCCGTCACAGTCAGTTTATATAGAGTAGTCGAACGCGAATGACTGAAACGTCAAAGTAAAGCATTTGACAGTTGTGAATTTGTTGAAGGATATTTCTTGTATAATCAAGAGTGTCAATAAAGTCGTTTCTCTACGTGACGTGTTCCCACGCAAAGTCAATTTTGAGGTTACAATACTATATCTACTGTCTACTAAAGAAGGGAAAATCAGAGGTTAACAATTGTGTCAAGTATTTGGAGCGTAAATAAAAGGTTAAACCCAAATGAAGAAGTGACCCACAATAGACCTACAGTTGATCGCAGAGGCTTTACATTACTAAGGCTAGCTGAATATGGATTTTCTAATAGTTTAATTCAATTCTTATCAATTTATTTAAAAAGACGTTACTACGTTGCTTTCAATGGATTTGAATCTCATAGTGATAGACTAAATGAAAATGTTCCTGACAAAATCTGCAATGCTACTCTTAATAATTATTTCATTGATTCTATACCTAATTTAAATGTTAATAGTGATTATATCTCTTACTTTTTTAATTTTGAAATTATGAACAATTTAAATTTTACATACAGACCCACAGATCAATATTAAAGATATTATTATGAAACAAAACCCTAACACTATACGTTCAGATGGTAAAATCCTGCAGATGTCGGTTAAATGGATATCAGCGCCTCTGAGACATAGTCAATTGCTGGAACAATGAAAAGTTGCTTGTATCAAACCATTACCAAAAAGGAAATATCCTAAACAATCTCCGTCTAATCAGTATGCTATCTGCACCTCTCAAAATTGCTGAATCTGCTATCTCTAAACAATAGTTTGAGTATTGAGTTATGATTCCTGTAAATCAGCCAGGTTTTCAGAAACAGGGGTTAGTTCTTTAACTTTAATATTATTGGCTAGTACAACTAATGACATTTTGATTGCTATTGACAAATCTCAGATTTCATCTCTCACTTTACTAGACATGACTAAGGTATTTGACTCAAGTGCCTTATTACATTACACCTCATTATTACGGCATTTCTAGTAATATATTGTGCTGGTTTTGCAACTATTTATATGGTATAGAACAATATACTAAGTTAAATACTGTTTCCTAGATACTTACTTCACCTTATAGATCAGTTGGTTCTAGTGGTCCTGAGAGATCTATATTAGGACATTGGACATTACATTTTCACACCAGACTTGTTGACAGTTCCTTTGAATTGTAAACTAAATATGTACGCTGACTATCTACAACTTCTTTATAGTTTCAAGTCTTCTAATTTAAATTTTGCCACAGAATTTATTAATAATGATTTAAAACTAATTTATGACTGGACCATAAAAAATACTTTATTAGTTAATCCTAATAAAAGTCAAAACATTATATTTGGAACATCAACTCAATTGCGAGGCTTGGATAATTTTTACGTTTTAATTAATAATGAAAATATTTCGCCAACTAATGTTGTTAAAAATCATGGCTTAACTTTTGATTCGTGGTTAAGTTTATACCTAAGAAAGCATTTTTATAATTAACACAGTTGCAATGCTTTGAAAAGTATATAAATTCTCAGACCAAAATATTTCTTACCGAATCTTTAGTTCTATCTCGTTTGAATTATGCTGATGTTGTGTATGGGCCATGCCTTTCTCAAGAAGATAAACACCGATTGAATACAGAATTATTGTGTTCGTTTTATTACAACTGGCACTGAGTTTGGTCACAGCTCTATATTTGCGTTCCTTCAATTTGTTGAGCATATCTGAGAGGAGACTTATTCACTTTGTCAGTTTTCTACTCAATACTTTAAAGAATAACACACCTACATACTTATGTGATAAAATAAAATGGAGATCTGAAACACACTAAATATTTGAGATTACTGAGTAGCAAAGCGTGTATTATTATTAATTATTGCCTAATAATAGTAACGGAACTGAAAGCAAAATTTAAGATTCGTACAGGCTCATTTTCCAATTAGCAATTATTTGCTGAATCGATCCACGCCTATGGTACATTTCATGCAGTTCCGTAATGCACGTAGCTTTGCATATGTTTATGGCCACTACTAAGCATTTTAGATCACGAATTTGACGTTTTACTTTTTGTATGAGAGGTTAAAAGGTCCCAATTAGGACGCATTTGCTCCGCAAGGGGTAATTATTTGGAAAATATGGAAATCGATGGAACACGATAAGAATTACTATGTAATTCTTGGCGGGCATTGTCTTTCGGAAAAAATGCGGGATTAGTTGGTAACACACCGCTGTGATCATGACGTAATTTTTTTGCTTCATTATACGACGGCCGTTGTTAGGTTCCCTAACGACTCCGATAGCAGTGACTTCCTTTTAATCCCAGCAGTTTGACTGCCGTTAGAATGTATTCACTTTTTTTCGCGGATAAACAAGGAAGTAATTACTTTAATTGAAATTACTTAAATTAATGTTTATGGTAAGGCAAAGCGTCCTGTTCTGTAAAATTTTAAATAAAATGAATATACAGGGTGTTCGGAAATCATGAGCAAAAAATTCAGGGGATAATTAATTCTAGACCGAAGATAAATGCCTCCTTCTATAACATTTTTTCCAAAACTGACTATTAGCGGGTGTCAAAAGTTAAAATTTTATTTTCGATATTTGTAAATAACTTCTTAATAAATCCAAATATTTACATAAAATTTGTAAATCGGAGGTTTTTGCGGACGAGAAATTCAAATATGTTTCTAATTTTGACGTCACTAGTAGAGGGCGCCACTTGTGGCACACCATGTATCTTTTAAATGGTAGAACTTTTTTGCATCTTAATGTATCCATCTGACTATCGAAACAATCGATTCTCCTACCTGTTTTATTTCAAAAAGGTATACTTTGCTGAAGTCGGTAGGCGTAACCATTTTTTAAATAATCCTGAACTGCTCAGTGCACCGAGTAAAAACTGTTTTGATTTCAGGTAAAGTACCTTTTCTGCTGAAAATACAGCAAAATGTTACTTGAAAAAGTTGTTCAGAATAGTAAATTATGGAGACGTGCAAAATTTCAAGAAGAGTTTTAGACAAATTTTTATCAAAATAGACAATAAACAAAGAGTAACTTTTTTCAAATTGGACTTCTTTTAGGAGATATTTAAAAAAATGTAAACCAAAATGTATAACGTTGAGTAACTTTTATGACTTTTATGTTAATGTTTCTTTTAAAATGCAGTTTAGTAACGAAGAACTTGCTGACATTATTTACGTTTATGTATACTGTGATGGTAACACTAGAGCTGCGTGTCGGGCATATAGTATAAGGTATCCAAATAGACGGCAACCTTACCGTACAGTTTTTTCGAAGGCTTTGTGAGTTTGGAATTAATGAACGGCGTAGTGGAGGTCCACACTACAGCACATTGCTGTACAAGAAATTGCCATTATTGATGCAGTACTTGATGATCCAACGACCAGTACTAGAAGAATTTCCACACAATTACAATTGCCGCACAAGTTTGTTTGGAAAACTGTTAATCGAGAAATGTTATATCCATATCCATCACTTGAATCCAGGCGACGAGGTACAGCGGTTAGCATTTTGTCATTGGCTACTTGAACAGAATGAACAAAATCCAAACTTTATTAGAGAAACATTTTGGACAGATGAATCAATGTTTACGGGGAATGGAAGTAACAATACTCATAACGAGCATATGTGGTCTTTACAAAATCCACACGCAGTTAGAATTAGAGGTTTCCAACAAAGATTTTCTACACCTGGTGTGGTATTTTCAATGGACAATTACTACCTATTCAAATGTTGCCTAATCGGTTAACTGGTAACGCATACATGGCACTTTTAGAAAGTGAGTTGCAAGATTTATTAGATGATATTCCTATTGGTCTGCAAAACAGAATGTGGTATCAGCATGACGGGGCACCGCCACATGCTGGAAGAAATGTGGTGGAGTGGCTCAATAATAATTTCAATGGAAGCTGGATCGGAAGGGGCGGTCCCGTACATTGGCCTGCAAGGTCACCGGACCTTAATCCCCTTGACTTTTACTTATGGCGTCATCTAAAACAATTAGGTTATGCAGAACTTATCAACACTATTGAACAATTACAAGGTGGAATTTTAAATGCAGTGCATAATATACAACATACTGGCAATTTTGAAGCAGCTTATAATTCACTTGTTTTGCGTTGCCAGGCATGTGTCAATGTAACTGGTGGCATTTTTGAACATCTATTGTAGTTCTTAACTTTGTAATAATGTTTGTTGTTTGTTTTATTATTTACTTTAATAAAATATTTTAAAAACTCGTAGTCAAAAATAATCACATTTAAATAAAGGATTGTGGAAAATTACTTTTCTTTAACAAATTCTAACAATGAATCCACATTTATCAATTACTCAATTATTTTTTTAACTGAATATGTCCTAAACGTAGCCCGATATGAAAAAAGTTACTCTTTATTTTATGTTTAAAATTCTATTTTACATAATATGACATTTAATTTTGGCTGTCCAGTTAGGAAACACCCATGTATATACATTTTAAAAGCGCGTGCTGGATTTGGAAGTTTTGTCAGTATGATTGTCAATAAAATTCCATTCGTTTTAATAATGAGCTATAAACCACCGCTCAATAATATTTATTTCGAAATAGTTATATGTTTAACTTGTATAATACTTATATTTCGGTCAGTGGTCGCGCGGTTTAAGGCGTCAGTACTTGAATCGAGGTGACTGGATCGCTGTGGGTTCGACCCCTGCAGCCGGTAGACCGTATATAAGCTATATTCGTGGAGAGATTGGCACCCTCTCTGCGGGTATGGTAGGGTGGAAGAATGTTGGCTTGGGTCAATGTGAGAGATTGATACCGGTTGACATTTGACTACCCTCCTAATTAATGAGGTTTTCCAGGTTTCCCTCATTCCTGCACTGAATGGTGGTTAGGGCCTACCAACGTAAGTCGTTCCTGGGCGCAAATGCGGCCTGCTTAATAATAATATGCCGCCCCCTTTCCCGCACAAGTCTTCGACTTCTGGGCTAATCCTCGTGATTAGAATGAGGGGTAGAGATATTATTATTATTATTTTATTAAATAATACATACTGCACTTATAAATATCTCCCTAACACTTACTTCATTCTGACTTAAGGAAATGGAGATGGAACATGTAGATAGAAATGAAATGTAAAATTACAGACAAAACAAGCAACACACTAATATGAAAGAGGGTTGGAAGAGTTTTTAAATTTCATAAAAATTGCGGTTTCCAGGCCGTAACGTCATCACCACAGAATCATAACGTCCATGAAGCGTGGCCGTACAAATTCCAGAAACGTCATCGGGACGTAGCAGACACAAAAAACTTATTCCGTATGGCTAGTGACAAAACACTATAAAATGCCTATAATAGTCGTAACTACGTTCCAGCGATTAATTGTGCTAGTTGTGATATTTTAAGTTTAAATATAGTTTCAGTCCCGAATCTAATATAACACATTCTAAAGTTTAAACCTTTCTTAAATCGTGTTGTCTCCATAAATCTGTGTGGTCGCTATTTTCGAAAGTGTGGCTTGACAGCTGTTAAATTTTAATAAACCCGATAATTACCATATTAGAACACGATTCGGTCGCAACTCGGTGCAACAATTAGATCCGTTTCCATGTTTAATTGTTGTATAACAAGACACTATCATCTGTTAATTAATCTTAATAAAAGCGCAAATGGTGCGCATTGCATGGACTAGGTGTTCTAAATACCAAGTGTTTGTTATGAAATGAAATAAAATTGAATTAAACGATTTTAAATTGTGCGCGGTGACACTATCGCACGATTGGTGATAAAAGGATTCAGTAAATTATCCTGGCACTTTCATGCAGATATCTGAACCGTTACGATATACAGGATGCCCGGAATGTAAATGCCGTTACTAAAGGGACTTGTATGTGCAACCAATGATTTTTCTAACAATATATTTCAAGTATAAAAATACAACATCAAAAAATGCAAAACTGTGCAACGAAAGTAGAAACAAGATACAACTAAGCTTAAATAAAAAATAAAAAATAATTTGTTAGTAATTTGTTTTTTGCGTCAGCATTAATAAAGAAAAAAATAGATGCTTCCTAGGAAATCCTTAAAACTATTTATTAGCCATAGTTGTAATTATTTTTCTTCTACAGTCTGAATAGTAATCGGAATAACAATACATTATTTCTTTTGGAGTTCTAGTCCAATATCACAACAATTCTCTAGTTATCAGTTAAGTTGTCACATACCTCGTCAAACTAAAATTGCTTTATTCAGTTTTGTTTTTTTAGGCTTCTTAACATTTTGAGAAACATGTCTTGGTCATCTTCTTCAGAGGCAATTTGTGAGAGACAATGGACTGTGGTTTTTACTATACTAATAATAATTGTGTTGACAAATTCTACTAAGAATCAAAATATGCATAAACTACCAAAAAAAAAATAAAAAGGGTTCGACTTACCCTGACCAGGGATGTAGGCAGGGAAAACTTGGAGACACACGCGTGTTCGAGAGCTCCCGTTCTTTCTATCTATCACTATATGTTGGTTTTTTGGGAAGCTATATTCTTCCGCCGGTCAGTGGCGTACTTGCCGCGGTGAATATTAAATAAAATATCTACTAATTGTCTACATCTAAATTAAATTAAGAAAACAAA
Organism: Monochamus saltuarius; assembly: GCA_025584915.1. Classification (NCBI taxonomy): domain Eukaryota; kingdom Metazoa; phylum Arthropoda; class Insecta; order Coleoptera; family Cerambycidae; genus Monochamus; species Monochamus saltuarius. Next base: position 30,218,450 of record CM046721.1, read on the forward strand.
ATATATATATTGTGATAAATCAGAAATTCCATAAGAATCGAATACTATGAAATTCAGTTTAAGCAACAAAACAGAGAATTATTATTGAAATGTTAATATTATTGATATAAAATATAGATGAATTATTATTGTTGAAATTATCTTCAATAAACATATCGAAAGGAGACTAGTAATATATTAAATTAACAAAATTTTATAAATTTTATTAAATTCAATTTAAATTTTTAACTAACAAATCTGGACATGACGATACAAAAACATACATTATATAAAGAAAGAAAATTCAAAAACCAAACAATGACATATAAAAAGAAAGTATAAAGAACAAAGATTTAGCATATATGCATATCGCAAGACTAAAACATCATTCTGATAAAATATTAGCTAGATAAAATGAAAATTCTAATTTTAAAACATAATGACAATTAGAAATGTCAAACGTAAAGATGGCATTCAAGGAAATATCAGCATTTCTGACAGGACACTAAAAAAGACACAAATTAAAGAATATTTAAGTATAAAATTAGTAAAAATTGTTATGTAGTTGTAAAAATAATTATAAGAATAAAAAAAGACAATCAGTGTCGTGAAAAGTGCTTCAACAGGAATAATTAAAATTAAAAATATTACATGTGTACTAAGAAAAACTAATAATAATCTAGAAGGTAAAATTATCTAGAAACAATAATTTGTGGATTAGTTACAAAAGAAAACTGTGAGGGAGAAGAGGTGTGAATTTGCTAGAGTCGAAAATTGTATAATTTATAGTTAAAATTTAATTAAAATTTATAAAAAACTTATACGTACCAGCCTCACAGTAAATTAAAACATAAAGTAACTCAAGACAACATCAAGCCATATCAAATTCAAGAATTTAGTGGAAATCATCTACATAACCAGACCAAACCAGACCTAGGTGTTGTGCAAAAGGTCGAAGAAATCCATTCTTAGAGGGAAGTAACCTCAAAATACACATCTAGATCTCGACAAGAATTGAAGTCCAGAATTCTACAGGATATCCAGGCCGGAGGATCGAAAGCATCCAGAGAATAAAACAACATCCAGAGAAGAGAAGTTCCAGGCAGTAACAATAGAAAAGTCATCTACAAAAAAAGTAAGAAATAACGTATGTTATACAACGTTATCTAGCTAGATCGTATACGAATTGATAAATAACAATAATTAACTTCTAATTGATTAGTAACAGTATACAACAGTTAATTACTTACCTTTCTATTTGATTTCATTAATTTAAAAAAGTTTAAACATATTAATCCAGTCATTGAATGTTGTAAAACACTAAACAGAAACTAAAGGCCAGTCATAGTAAAATTAGATAAACTTTCGTTGCATTCGTGTGTATTTCTGGTTGCATAAAAGCAGGAAGTAAATGAAAATAATTTTAAACTAGAAAAACAAACGGAAAAGCAAATTTGTTATTTGTTAAACTGTAAAAATATTCTTTAATATTCCTTATTTTGAATGCCATCGAATTTAATCGAGGAATTATCATTTTGCTGTTTTCTTTAATAAATGTTAAAGTACTATCCTTCAAACAATTGTTTCTTTGTATGTACTGGGTGGTTTAAAGATTTTGAACATTAAAAATAAAATAAGGTGTTAACTACTCTGCTGGAATGCACTCCTGAGAAAAGAGGATAAACATAGCCAGGTATAGTAAAGTACAAAAAAAATATATTAGTAAAATAAAATCGTAAATTAAATTTTAAAACAAAAATTACATTTATTCACTTATACACTTCACACATAACATATAAAATAAATACTATCTACACTAATAAAAATTTTAAATAAAACAAAACAAAATAAAATAAATCATTGGCGCCCAATAAAACAAATTATATACATAATAAAATTATATCACACATATCATTCACAACACACATACAACATTAACACTAATAATTATTAAAAATAAATTAAAACAATATATTGCAGCCCATAACTCACACAAATAAATAAATATAAAATACTAAACACAATTCTAAGACTGGAAACTCAACTGATCCATATGCGATCTTCCAGTGATTTCTACCCATGAACTGTAGTAAATTCCAGTTACTTCTAAATCAATGCCACGGTTGAAATTATCTGGTTTTTCTACATTTCTGTTACCTCTGTCTTCTTCTCCCTTGTGAATGTGTTAAACTTACAGTATTGTTAAAAGTAACTTATTCCTTATATCCAGATAGAGGGTTTTAATTGAAGTATTTATAAAATTATGCCATTTGATATCACATTAAATTACTTGTTTTAATTTGAAAAATAATAAATAAAAGTAATGACATTTAACATTTATTTTTTGTATTAATTTTAATTTACTATTGATTTCATTTATTTTTAATCAATTAAAAAAAACCTTATTTATTACTTTTGTTTATTAAGTTTTCAGAATAAATGGTAGGAGCAAATACAGAACTTATTATTTGGAATCGGAATGAAACCCTGAATACAATAAATGAAAAAAATTGATTTTTTAAACGCTCTGTATCCATTCCATTCTCCATTTTAAAAACCGTTCTCCACGAAATTGTCCAGGACAAACGCCATTGCGATTAAAATAATATATTCTTTCTTCTGCACGTATTTAGAAAAATCACGCAGCTTTTGCGTTTTTCTAACCCTGTACAACACATGCTCACAAGGGCTGAATGTAGAGTTGATAATATGTTTCCACTGTTTTCTTTCATATTATTACAAATGGTTGTAAGATAATTTCTTGTTAAATAAGCAAAGAAATGACAGAAAAGTTATTGTCAGGTAATTGCTTCCTTTTATTTGATGCCAGAGGTCAAATTCATTTTATAGAATGTTAATTTTGTATTCAATTCAATCACGTATGACATTTAAAAGTGGTAACTGCAATAATCTTAGTTAAATTAATCATTAAGCGCAAATTACCACTGACCATTTGCACATATCCATACGCCATATGTATCGACTAGGTCTTTGTGTATGCCGTTGCCCCACGTTAATTAATATTATTAATGAGCCGGTGGATTTCAATGACCAATCGACATTTACATCAAAAGTCTGAAAAAACTCAGTCACGCTTTTCATGTTCTTGGTATTTTTGCATATGAAATTGGCTGTTGCTAAACGAACCTATGAAATGTAGAAATATGGAACGGTATTGAATTTGTTGAGAAACCCAATCATTTTTGTGATATTTGCGGCAAATTATTGAGCAAACCTGGAATAATAATGGGCAATTTGTATTTTATCACACTGGCATCGATATAGTTTCATAGGATGAATAGGTAATCTGGAACAACAGAGCCTTGGAAAATTAATTAATTTTCGTTAATGGCTTGTAGCCGCTTTATATGTTATGTAAATTTAGAGAGAGGTCAGAATGCATTCAAGAAATGGTTTAATCAGAGACGTTACTATTTTAAACTTTTTTTGTAGTTATGTATTATATTGACGTTTGTAATACTCAAACTGCAGTTTGTCCAGTTACATAAAATATAAATGATATTTTACCAATTAAAATTAGTAGGTACTTAACATTGACAATAAACATGAATTTATAGGATAGCTTGGTGACAAATTAAATAATAACAAGCTAGTGTTCAGCCGCAAGAAATTTGAATCACTCTTTTTAGTGTAAAAATAGAGTATAGTTAATAAAAGGCTATCTTTTTCCATAAATTATTTCTGGCGCTTTAAATGTACCCATAATAAGATTCTCAAGATTTTTTATCGGGAATGAATTTCAAGTGAAATTTTCCCATTGCAGCATTTGGGAATCGAGGCTCAAAGTTGTGTTTATTTGACTGCTTGTGGGAATTTGCAAATTATGTCAGAAAAATATTTCTTAAATCTGTGTTGTATCATTTTATTTCAATATTGCAAATATAATAAATTATAAATTTCAAATTATTTGTCTCTACGTAAACGTTAACGTGCATGTACGATGAAATTATCAGATAAATACATTATTTTGCTATGATATAAAGAATATTTTTTGACTAAAATTGTTAATATTAATTGTGGGGTTGTTAGATTAGAAATAACAAGTCCACGGTTTGTAACACGTTAAATATATTAATAAAGATATAACAACTGGGAAAGAATGTTCCACCAATACAGAAGTCTGGACAGATGTTACGCGAAAGACGAGCGACCAGTAACTACTGTGGTTTTTTACTGGATCTCTTGAGGAAGGTCTCGGGGGCTGGTTAATCTCTGGCCACCCTTTATTTGATTATAATTGGGCTCAGGTCAGAGGGTACTTTAATGGTTTTATTGACATTGATTTGTTTATTTTTTTTTTAATGCAAATGACATTAAATTGTAATTGTAGGGATCACAAATGTAGGTCGGTGACCGGTGTCGGTGACCGCTACATTAATTTACACCTATTATTTAAAATATTTTACTATTTAAACACTTAATACTGTTAAACAAATTTTTCTTACAGTAAGACAGTTTTTATCAAAAGTATGATAAAAGATACTAGAAGATCAGAAAGGATGTTTAAAAAATTGTGTGATCAATTCAAAACATAGACGTCTATTTATTGAGAACGGTACTTTTAAGTGCCAATATTTTTATAAATATATTTTTAAACAGATTTAACCTGATTTCCTTATCTATCAAGAACATGACATTTGTGTTTGTTGTTGCTGAAAATATTTTAGTACAAATAGGAATTTATATAAGTAAAAATATTTAAACTCATGTTTTTTTATTGACTTATTCGTTAGTTTTGATTCCGAAATTTATGACAATTTCCATTTCTACATTGTCAGTGTTTCATGCAAATCATAATTATAAGATTTATAAAGTTGCATTGTTTTTGAAAAATGTTACGACTTTATTTGCTTTAAAATTAAAATGTAGAAATCACAGATTGCGAATATAAATTAATGTCAAATTTTGTATTGTTTTTTTTCTCTCCACAAAACATTCTTAGACCTCTATCCTCTATTGGTGACCAGAATAACTAAGAACTAATGCTGAAAGTTTGAAAGTAGATTTTATGAATACGTTTGCAGACCGAAAAATGTCGCATAATGCATTTTAATTAGTGTCATTAATATTGCAAACGTTTGTACCTACCTATTGCATAAAAAGTCCTTCAAACAAAACAAGAGTACATTGTGTATATACACAAATTGAGAAAACACAAAAAAAGAACGGGAAAAGAATACATTGACTTCACACAAAGCGTCAACGACGATAATGTGTGTGGGAATGACGAGATGATGCGAACGATAGGATTATGTGACGTCACATCGCCCGCTGCAGTGATTGAGGGCGAAGCGAACTTTGGGTGTTAATACCTATCTTCTTTGTTTTTGGGTCAATTAATCTCATTTTTTCAACATATGCTTAAATTTATTAGATCTGTAATAATATTGACAAATTCAGATAAAATTATTGATTTTGATATTTGATTATACCAATAGCCAGTGGCGGACCGTGGGTTTTTCAAAGGGTGGGCACAAAAAATAAATTTAGATTCATTTAAATGTATTGCAAGAACAGAATGTAATTCTGCAGAAAAGTTAATTAAACCTATATAAATGCCTGGATTTTTGAACGAAGTCTTCTCATCATGACCTCGCAAGGCTAATTCGAAGGCTCCACAAAAAACTTTATACACATTATTAAACGACGCAAAATGTGACGATTTTTTCCACCTGTTTATTATGTTCTAACCGAGGTCCTAACTTATAGCGCAAATACGCACTATACTCGCGACAAGAATTCAGACGACTTACGTCATATGAACAAATGAATAATTCATTGTATTTTCATCAAGATATTTAAGAAACTGCAACTGATAGTTATAAAACTACATACTCGACTAAAAGTGTGCATTATATATTGCACTAAATTGCAAAAAATGACTGTTTATAACGCGACCAAATATCGAAAATTACGTTGACAATAAAAACAAATGTGTAACGTCAGCCGTGACGTAGACATCTGAATTCTTGACGCGAGTATATCTAATTGTTCACGTATGTCAGTTTTTCCTAAAACACTAAAGTCCATATATGCTTTTAAATGAGTCACAGATTTTCATGTTTCTTGGCCCTATCCGCTATGTGCTTTAAATCGTCAAGTCCGTATTTGGTCCACGCTGTAACATATGAAACAAACAAAACATAACAATTTATTTGTCACAGAACAACCATATTTCTCGTATATGTTTCTATTAAAAACTCTATTATATGTTCTAGCTTTACTTGTAGATTCGTAATTAATATATAAATCAGTAGGCCTACCTTCCTTTTAATTAAATATTTTTGATCAAATGGCACTGGATTGTTTTTTAACAGATACTGAACAGAATTTATTTCTGGTTCCGGATCCATTTCTTTTAATAAGTATGTACAAATACACAGAATCACTTTAAAATTATATCTATAATGAGAAATTGCCTTTAAAACCAGCAAAGTTAAAACACAAATTTGTTTACACAACTATTCTGCAAGCGAAATATATTTATATATACAAGTACGTACTAAACAAAGCAAGCGACTACTGAGAACTGAAAACTGAATGCCGGAGGGAGACGGAGTGATGGAGATTGGAGACCGTGGAGACTAGTGGAGAAGGGACAGAGACACGTATTTCAGTGCCCTTTGTCGGCTTTAAATCGGCGAATTTCATTTACTCCGAGGAGTCCCGAACGTCGGAAAATGAGCCACGTTTGGAGACAATTCTTGGGTTCCCAGGAAGTAAAGTTTGATATAGTTCGGCGCGTGGATGGTTGACGGGAAATAAGTTTTGAGTAGTTTTTCGCAACCGATAATAGAATTACAAAAAAATATATAAATCTATAATAGCATCATATATTTCTTCGTGACATGTACAGTGAAGGGTGGGCACGTGCCCTTGTGCCCCTTAGCACCAGCCGCCACTGCCAATAGCCCCATTACTATTTAAAGAAATAAAGCTGTGAAGAGTTTGTCGTTGTTGATAATTTCAGAACTAGATGTTGTATACAGGATTACCAGATCATTTAACTCTTTATATTTATATTTACATTTCTTGTGTTATAATGTACCTAATAAAAAGTATTTTCTGCTTTTAAACTTAAGGGAGTACACCTACTAGAAAATCAACACGTTGAAGGTTATGGCCAGGAAACAAAACAACCATAAAATTAAGGTGCCGCTTAGCAAAATAGAATTTACATAAAAAAACTACGGTAACTCAACGAAGCACTCTTCCTTCGGCGGCAGCAAAATAAATCGTTCGTAATTTAGAAGAGTGCAGGTGTGCATCAGCTGCACTATATGCAAACGGATGAAGCAATATCGGTTCCCCAGACTACTGTAAGGTGCACATTTCAGAAACTAATTTAAAAACCTGCATTGGTATTACACAGAGTTAACTATGACTAAGTACAAATATTTTAAGAGAGGATAGAGAAAAGTAAGAATTAACGAAATCGCACTTTAAAAAATTACAAACTTATTTAAAAGCGAAAATAAAAGATTTTTTAGAAACCATATTAAATCCTAATTTATCGCCGTCTCTGGCAGCGTACGTTTGACTTTTAGAGAGTTAGGCAACCAGCAATGATTTGTTGCAATAACTGAAAACTGTGTATTTACGTTTGTGATTTTCTGTTATCCTTCAGTTTGTAGTATCTATTTTTTGAATTTTAAACGTTTTGTAGCAATTAAATAAATTTGTATGGAGTACAGATATTTTGCTGTACTTAATAAAGTTCACCAGTTTGTTTTTATCGGACAAGATTTTATATTTATTAACTGCCGCGGACGCGTTCAAAGTTTTCTATTATCTATTAATATTCCTTTCGATTTTCTTAGAAGGAATTGGAATTTAATTTAACGGTACTACGCCAAGCGCGTTAATAGCAACACTTTTGGATTTTTCTCTGTGTATCATAATATTTAATTTTAAAATACATATTTACGCAATTTTCAAAAGTCCATAAGAACAATAAGATAAATAAGGAAGCAGTTGAGTCATAACATATAAAAGATTTAATATTGAAGATGGTTAACCCATATGAGTAGTAGATAGATAGGGTGTTATAAACAAAAGTCCAAATCTCATAAACTCCTCTAATTTATTTTGACTACCGGTTTCGTAGTACGATGACTACATCTTCAGGTCTCCAAGGACTACAATATAAGCAAACAACCTATTACATGACTTACAAGTACAAATTTGAAAAAAATTGGTAAGATATAATTAATATTAAACAAGAATAAATACTAATACATTTTAATTAAACAAGAATTGCCAAGAGATTGCTAAAACACATAACTTCAAGGACAGTCTAATTGATAAATTGTTAAATAAAAAAGAAAATAAATTGTTATTGAACCAAATTTATATTAATAATCACGTACATATTCAAGCCGTTGTAGACAATAATTCGCCAAAAATTTACTCAAGTTTTACATATTATATAGGACCAGTCACATATAAAATTAGTAATTGTTTTAAACCATTTTGTAATATAGCATTAAAGGCTTCAGATTCAGTCAGTAATTTGTTTTTTAACAACAAAGATAAATTGGATAAATTGGAAAAAAGAGGTGTATATAAATTGTCTTGTCCAGAATGCAATAGTATATATATAGGTAGAACTTTCCGAAATTTTAAAACTAGGTTAAAGGAACATTTAAGATGTACAGTCTCTGATAGTGGTAATTCACAATTTGCAGACCATTTACTTAACACAGGCCACATATGTGACATTAATAATAATTTTGAGATTTTACATGTAGCTAATAAAGGTTTAATTCTAAATAATTTGGAAAGTCTTGAAATTTTAAAGTTTTCCAAAGATAACAGGTTTAACTTACTTAACACACAAAATCAGTTCGAATCTACACTTACATTTTCAGTTTTAATATAATGAAGTTAATTTTTATCCACCCTGTAGATTCATAGTTAGCCGCAATTTATATTATACAGGTAGTTAAAGGTTGTTTAAATATATACGTCAATTATTATTTGTAAATATTTTTATAACAAAAAATAGTGTAGGCCACGTTTTTTCAGTTTCATACTTTTGTAGAATGTGAGAGTTTAAACATTATTTCTATATTCTGTTAGCCTCTTTAAATGCATGACATATTATTTATTTAAGTTATTTATAATAATTAATGAAACATTTTATCATACGTTAGTATTTGATGGTTTTTTTGACAACTCTTGTTTAATTAAAATGAAAGTGTTTATTCTTGTTTAATATTAATTATATCTTATCAATTTTTTCAAATTTGTACTTGTAAGTCATGTAATAGGTTGTTTGTTTATATTGTAGTCCTTGGAGACCTGAAGATGTAGTCATCGTACTACGAAACCGGTAGTCAAAATAAATTAGAGGAGTTTATGAGATTTGGACTTTTGTTTATAACACCCTATCTAAAAGATTTAAACATATAGGATATAGGTACAAGAGAAATGTAGATCATGCAGTAAGAAAAACATGTGGGAAAAAGGCCCTCGAAGGCACGCTTCTATGACAGTGGCAGTCTAATAGAATTTTTCAAATTGTACGGTGAGTTCTTCATTTTTTAAACTTTCAGTAGGTAATCATAATCAAAACTTTAATTGTTGATTATACGAAAAAATTAAAGCAGCAAACACATTTATTCAAATGTCTGACACTGATGCAGTATTACCGCTTCTTAGCATTGCACTGGAAATTTTCAAAGCACAAAAACTGTTTAGTGATGGAGTGCTTATTAAGAACTGTGCAAATAAAATGGCAAGACAATTCAATGAAACAAAATTTGCAGGAAAATTGGAAAGTCTCAGTGTTGCATCAAACAATTGCAAGACGTGTAAACCACATTAATCAATATACTTTTAAATAGCAGGACTTCAAGAGTGTTTAGGGAACTCCATTTTGCGACTAAAAGTATCAATATGGGTTCTATGTGTAAAGAGAATTGTAAATGCTTCTCTTCTGAGATACAGAGCGTCGAATTTTATTTTTTATTTACATAGAGTTACAAACTGTAATAAGTGTAAGTGTCAATATTCGAATGACAATAAAATATAAAGTAGCAACTATTATACAGGGCGGTCAAATGAAAACGAAACAGAGCCATATTTAGAATTTAATATAATATAAAATCTGCATTTTCGGTTTCTTCAACGAATTGTACAACCCAGGAAATTTTTTCGTATAATGTGATGACCAAACTTTCTTAAAAATAATGCGCCTTATGCCTTATGAATATACATTTTTATTATTGCTTCTTAATAAGATTGCTATCTTGAAAATAGCCCAAAATTAAAAAAAAACATTTATTTCGTGATAAAATGTGTTTAATAATCTTTCATCGTAAATGTATTATCTGTAACGTATTAACGATATTAACGTAATTTTAATGAGTAATCAATTAAATATGACAAACAAAATATCTAGTGAGATGTAACTGGTCTGCTACTTCCTGCTCGGCCTAAGCGGCTCGACTTGCAGAAAGCGACCTACAATATCGTAGGTACTTAATCGCAGACCTCTCGCCCTGGGTGATGCGCCATTAAGTCTATAAATGATACTGCAGGAAACAACTACTCCGCGGGCTAATGCCCCGACCGGCATTGAATTATACCTGCAGTATCCGCCAAGAACCCTTGTCGGCCATTCCACCAGACATAGACCGGTTTCGGGCTTGTTAGCCCTCATCAGTATGCCATAGGTGAGATGACAGACAATTGAACTGGCTGTTCCTTCATATGTAGTTTCACATATAAATCGAGTGCAGGTGAGATGTAACTGGTCTGCTACTTCTTGCTCGGCCTAAGCGGCTCGACTTGCAGAAAACGACCTACAATATCGTAGGTACTTAACAGCCAAGAACTTTCTTCTTGGCTGTTTCACACAGATACTGCAGGTATAATTCAATGCCTGTCGGGGCATTAGCCCGCGGAGTAGTTGTTTCCTGCAGTATCATTTATAAAACATCTAGTGTTTGATATAACATGCAAGCTGAAATAAAAGCAACTTCGAAGTCAATTTGTCTGTAAGTTTTAACTTATAGGGCAGATTGCCTATGCCAGTGTTGACGTCACAGCAAGATATTAACTTTGTGGTTCAAATGTGTGCGTATAATCCAATGGAATAAATGAAAACAAAATATACATTTAGGAACGGAACTTAATTCACATGCACTACTTAATTCATCTGAGATGATAACAGTGTTATCATATGGAATACTTATGATGTGTTTATTGATATATTATCACTAGCTTGATTTACATAATCTGCAGTGTAATATTGTGTGGTAAGCCGCCTGTTGAGCTTTAACTTCTGATTTACGCATACGACACAAGTAGGTTTTCACTGGAGATCACCAAAACACAAAACATCTTCAACACCCCATTGCATGAAGATATCTATCTGAATACACACATATGTAGAACAAGAAGCTTAAAGAAATATTTACTTAGAAGAATTATTATACCATAATATAGAACAATACTTCTATTAGGTTAATTGAAATGATCATATATTCCTTAGAAGTTATCAACAAAGTTGAACAGTAATAAAAGTAGAATAAAAATAGAACTTAACAAATTGATGAATTTAATAGGACAAAATAACTACTTACTTACTACTTTATTTTTAACTACTAGTTGAAGACAAAATAAGTTTCACAATTTCATAATAAATATGCCAATATTTACCTATAGTATTGTCTGAAGCTATTTATTTGTGGCATAATTTTAGTTTTTCTTTAGTTTTATTGGATTTTTGCCACACTTCTGAAAAATAATAATAAAGATTAATTAAATAAGCCCTTGCGCCAAACGGAACAGTCAAGGGTTATTTTGAAACTAAGTTTGCCTAACCAAAAATATCACACTGAAAAGCAGATAAGTAAAAAATAACAAAAATCACATCACTATCGCGCACTTCCGTATTATTGACGTTTCGAAAAACTATCTGTTTTCGTTCTCAAAATCGTAGTAAAATTTGTAAACGTATGTCAAGGTTGACAGTTTAAAATTTGTTTATCTGCTTCCATAGAGATGTTAAATAAAAATCCCTGGATATTGAGGACAGATTTCAAGACAAAATTAAGTAAATTATGGCTTCGTCTTATGCGCTATTTGAATGTTAGCATTTGAAAACACAGAAACCGTACAATATAAATTGACATATATTATTTTACTTGGAAGTCCTTATATTATCTTGGATAACAATTTATTTACTAAATTTTTGGTATTATAAAATTTGTACCATTGAAGACTATTTCTATGGGGGAAAGTAGTAAATCTCGATCAACTTAGGTTTATTTTTCTTGAGTAATAGTAGTCTATTATGCTTAAATGTTGCAAATATGTAAGCCTGGCCTATTTACAAGTTTGCGCTAGGAAAAATTACATTACTGATACTACCTATTTATTAATTACTTACTCTCATTAATAACAAATGTGTAAATGTACATACTATTTATCCGTATCTAAGTTTATAATATACACTACGTCAAAATCTGATTACTTTTCGCTACCAAGCTGGTTTTAATTTAAATATTACCAGATAAAGCATGTCCCATCCAACAAGAAATATCGAACCCCTTAGATTCAATCTTACGATCAATACGTACGAGCTTAACTCTTCTATCAGAGTCAAGTTCATCAAAGTTGTTTAACGACAAGATGGACAGTTATCAATTGCGTTCGGTTGCAGCAACAAAAAACCCCTGCCTAATGCAAAGACTATGATAAATGCGAACTCCATTGCACACATGCTAAATGATGTTATTTACATTATGTAATGGATTCATAAGTCATTTCTAAGTAACTTTCAATTGATCTAGATGGCTGGCTGGCTGGGAATGCATTTCTCTGACATCGAGTAGCCTTTAGTAGCAAACGACCTTCTGGGACGTCAAATAGTTGTCCAAGTAGTGTAATTTAATGGGGGCATAAATGGAAATTGTTGGCAATGTAGAAAACCTTAAACTGTGTGAGATATGAAATTTACAATGTTCCTTGAATATTTTTTAAATAGGAACAAATTATACGTTATAAAAATTGTATTTCCTATAAATACAGGGTAACAAGAAATCAGGTCATCCCGCTAACTGCGTACTTTTGGCATAACTCTACTTACCTATATACAAAAGTGTCTCATTTAAAAGATACAGGTTGTTAAATTTGAACTTTTAAAATCGTTTTTTCTATATAGAATATTTTATTACTCTTAATAATTTTTCGTAAGTTCTTTATTTTCGAGATTAATTCGATTTTTGAGCATGCAACTTTAGAAATAGTCGCAGCAAAATGAGTAACATTTTTAAATCTCAAATTACAATTTGTAGTGTTTTAACTTGCTCTAAGGTGTTCTAACTTATTTTATACAGAGTGTCTCTAAACATAGGGTTAGTCAGATGTGCAATTTCTACACAAATAAATGTTTTTTTTATCAATAATACAAATTAGTTTATTAAGGAAAAAAAAAACAGGGAAAAGGAGCATATTAGTTAGTAAACAGATTTACACTAATTGCTACATAAACCAACAAGTTTAGATGTATAAAAACGTTTTACAAAATCATTTTTTCACTTTACTCGACAATTTTCCATTTACCCTTCGTCAAAATGTTTGGATGCAACTTGATGCTGCTCCGCCTCATTTTGGATCAAATGTTAGGTAATGTTTAATTTTTCCAAATCGATAAGTTGGATGTGAAAGAGGCGCAACTATTCAGTGGCCAACACGCTCCCTCGATTTTAGTCTATTGGACTTATTTATTTAAAAAACCTTATTTATGCATTTGGGAGACTGGTGGATACTTGAAGCAATTATAATTAGTAAAATTGCAATTTTAAATAATATATTCTGTTTAGTAACTAATCTGTTTCTTAAATTGTTTTTTTCTTAATAAACAAATTTACATTGATGAAAAACATTTATTTATACAAACATTGCACATCTGGCTAACCCTATGTTCAGAGACACTCTGTATAAAATAAGTTAGAACACTTTAGAGCAAGTTAGAATACTATAAATTGTTCCTATGTAATTTGAAATTTAAAAATGTTATTAAGTGCAGCTCATTTTGATGCTAATATCTCCAACGTTGTATGCTCAAAAATCAAATGTATCTCTAAAATAAAGAGTTTTACGGAAAATTATCAAGAGTAATAAAATATTCTAATTAAAATTTTACGTTATCGCATATCAATAAATCCTCCATAGGCGTACGTCAGAAAAATAGGAAGATAAAATAATAATAATATCCTTGAGAATTTGGTTAATAACAAGAAGTATCTCTACAAAATGTCAAAGTTATATGTAAAAACCTGAAGATATTATAGTGGAAATACAATTTAATAATTCAAATTTAACAACCTGTATCTGGTAAGGGACACATTTATGTACATAGGTAAGTATGCTTAAATCGTTATATTTTGCCACCAAAAATACGCAGTTAACGGGATGATCCGCTTTTTTATTACACCCTGTATACATATACGACTAAAATTAAAAGAGACACTTTTTTACTAAAAACTACTGAAACTACACAATGACTGAATGAAGTTTAACGCTTAAATGTATTTTCTTATCATGGACTTGTTGCATTGTCTGCAATCCTATTTGGTATATCATATATGCTGCATAACAGTCATCCATATAATTTTAATTAATTAATGTAAGACGTTTGTATTGTTTCATTGCTAAATACGTACAAGTTTATATACAGGATGATTCAGAAATTATCCTAAAATATTTTTGAATGTAGAGGGGACTACAAATACAATTCTGTAAAAAAAATCAAAAAGGGCAGTTCGAAAATAATTTAAAAATACACTTCTGTACGGCACTGGCAACTAATCCATTGTAAAACCTGATCTTGCGCAAGGCATAGCATGCAGTCGGCGGCCAGCACCGCGGCAAAGTGTAATAAAAAATGAATGACAGACAGTTTAAAGAATTTTCCAAGGAAAGATATAAATAAAATATTATAACACCTATTCCATATCAGCAAATTCAACTACTTTTGCAGCTATTACTATTAACAACACAGGCACACAAAAAATAAAAAGTTCTGTGCCCGAGCTCCGACCTATGGTTCCTCATGTATTTTTGGCTCCCGAAAGCGATCCCAGGGTCGGTATAGCCCAGACGTTCCATATTTGCGCGCTACGGTCGGCAGAAAATTGGTCCTAAAAAATTTCAAATTGCCAGAAAAAATCATATGATTTCACCGTATTCAGGATCGAATTGATTTAAGAGGATTGTCTTCATTTAGCATTGCACAGTGAATAGACAAAAAAATAAAAGAAAATAAAGAAAATAAAGAAAAATAAAAAAATAAAAAAAGTAACAAAAATGGAAAAAAAATAAAAAAATTAAAAAAAGAAAGAAAGGAGCTACAATACTTCCTACTTCAACAACTAATTCATGTTTGGACCCTTCAATGGCAGGAAGATAAAGCTTTGCGCTTATTTTCAGGTAATGGCCAAATTTTAGTCATTTCTTGACCGTAGCGCGCAAATATGGAACGTCTGGGCTATACCGACTTCGAGATCGGTTTCTTGAGCCAAAAATACATGGGGAACCATAGGTCAGAGCTCGGGCACAGAACATTTTTTTGTGTGGCTGTGTAATTAATACATAATTTGTGGTTTTAATTAATATAATAATTTGATATACTTGACCACAACTGTCCAAAATTTTGTCCACCGATGCGTAAAAACATTTCGGCCCATCTTTCCTAGTTTCTACGATCTAACACCAATGTTTCTGTTCTCTGTAAGTTATTGGCAGCTGTTATAATACATTCGGATAAATCATCACTATTGTTTACTTCGGTGCGATACACTTCATTTTTTAAATATCCCCACAAAAAGAAGTTTTAAGCATTTAAGTCAGGAAATTGTAGCGGCCATGGTAGGTACCAGTCCTCCGCATTCAATCCATCATACCCATTGAACTTCATTAAGGTACTTCCAATCAGTTTGTCCAAAATGAGAGCACCATCGTGCAAGAAGCACATTCGGAATCAGACAGCTATCTTCCAGATGTCTAGGCAGATCATTTCGATGGAATTCGAGATACCTACTGAACCCCATCGATTCGATTTGGTAATCTGAATGGTCCAATCAAGCGACAATCCCTGCCCAAACATTTAAGGTAAAGCATTGTTGGAAATGATTCCTTTGAATTGCGTGTGAATTTTCAAAATCCCAAACATGGGTATTATGAATGTTATACATCCTATTCTCTACCTATAAAAATACCTCCATCTGTAACTAACATGTCAGCAGTACATATTATGAGATTTCGAGCATTTTGTTGCAGCAACCATTCACAAAATCTAACTTGTAGGGGATAATCCCTTGGTGTTAATGCTTGGAGACCTTATGCATGATACGGATATAATTGAGCCATGTGTATGATACTTCACATTGTTGACTGGGGCATTCCTTCAATTTTGTGAGCAATTTGTAATTCTGTTCAACAATGTTTTCTTATTTCTTATCTTCATCTACTGCCTGCTGCAATACGCCGTCAACGCCTTGAGCCTCCATTTGTTCCAAGATTTGGTTGCAAACCCGTGTCTACCGGGAAATCATTCTGCATAAAGACGAGAAGCGACAAAAGCATTTTGTCTTAGTTCGCCATAAATTAAATGGATATCCATCAACTTCGAGTTGCTAGACACGTAAGTAATTTTTGACACTTGAATGACAAATGTTAACATTTTATTTACTAAATTTGATAATTATGAATTATGCTTGTTTTCAACAATACACTTTTCCAAACAAAAACGATTCCTGATTGTCCGAATTCCAGAATTCGTTTTGATTCCACCTCTGATATTCCTCACTTTTTACATTGGAAAATATTTCAATTGTATCATAATTTGTGATTAGAATATAAAAAAGTATTAATCAAATTTGATTTTACTATCTATATCTACTAATTAATACCTACTTCATGCATATATAGCAGATAAAATGAACACCTACAAATCTTCATGTATAATTTTAAGATGTAAATCCTCTTAAACTCGACGGAAAGGTACCGTACACATTTTTTGCCTATCTGCATTAGATTTATTCGAATTATACCAGAGAGGTGTAACCTGGGAGTATATGTTATTGCACTAAAAGTACTTAGCGAACAGTGATCAGTGGGTGGTATAAATAGTTAGTAGGAGTGAATATATTCTAATATTTTTAGATCTCCGCGGAGATATACCTACCTTAATATTTATTTTCATTGTTCGTGTAACAAAACCATATGGGAAACGTTACTAGAGAGCGCGACTAATAAAAAGTATTTATAAGCTTTATTTACATTTAGCGTTTGAGTATGTCAAGAATGTGAATTTTACAGTTTACTTAATTATGGCACCATACAGTGTGTTCCAATTTGATCTGAAGAACCCCTACAAACATTTCACTGAGTTTTTTTTTTGCAAAGAAGATTCTCTTGCATACAGTGTTTCCCGTTTTTCAAGTTAACATCTCTGGAGATGTGAGGAGGCTGTGGAATTTCCGCAATTCAGTTTTTTTCCAATCGAAACACCCATATACCAAATTTAATCCACAAATGTCTATTCCAAAAATCAAAACTAAAAATTAACTTAGTATGCATTACATTTTTTTGTACGTTAATTACTCAGCACCACAAAAAGTGATCTAAACCTCTTTATTCGTATGTATTTTCTTACGCTGGGTCGCCCCCAGATTCGGAATCAAAGTCATTCCAGGGTCAAAGCGAAAGAAAGATATGTAAGTGGACCCAGACTATCCTACATTTATGTTTTTGGGGTAGCTTCATCTGTATTCGGGATTAATTTAAACGCATTAGGTATTTCAATGTTATTTCAAGGTCAAAATCGAAATAGATGAACCATTGTAGAAACAGAAGTGAACCAGACCATCGTACATTTATGGTTTTAGGGTAACTGGATCTGAATCGGAGACTCATTTAACCATATTAGATCAACTTTAAAGTTATTTGAAGGTCAAATAGAAAAACAGTTATACAAATAAACCAGACCATTGTAGATTTATGTTTTTGGGGTTGCTGGATCTGAATCAAAGATTCATTTAACTCTATTAGGTTAGCTTCAAGATTATTCTAAGATAGATAGGCAAATGTGCGAAGTCATCGTACAACTTTTGAGAATAATAAATTGTATACATTAACAATCCACATAAGTTTGAGGGTTTTCAGCCTTGTAGATTTATACCGTGTACTATTCTTTCGTTATTATTTGTACAATACAATAGATGTCTTTTACGTTTTCATCGTCTTTCTGGTATATCTTTTGTGAACATCGCCCACTATATATTTATCCCATCTGCCTTGGTAACGTCGCTCTGCATTAATCAGCTCCTGATGAAATTATTTCACCTTGTTCTTTACTAAAAGCGATTTTGTGGGATGTAGTCAATATGGTACTCCATGAAATGTAATTTCAGATTAATCAAACAACCCTGTTTCATACAGTTTTCCATCATTTGCACTACTTTTCCCTGTAATTTAAAGTTTTATGGTTCCTCAGTAAAATTTCAATAACCCATTTGAAACTCAGCCAAACCGCTTTTCCGTCTTTTCTCATACTGATGACAACAATATCGTCTCTCATCATTTTATCAATCTGAGATACATTAAAAATTACGTCTTGCAGTTTCGCATCTGAAATATAGAGAAAAACTTTTCATGATACAGATAGCATCCATCTTCTTTATTAAGAGCTTTCCAGAACTTTATTTCATCACTCCTAACTTGGTCTTAAAAGCTGAATCAGAACTTTAGGAGGAGAAACTAATGCTTGTCCATTGATGTTCTTAGTACCTAGTTGAAATTAAGTTCATCTGAGTTATTTTTTTACTACTTACTGACCTTCTATCCCTACTATCCCATTCACATAAAAAGCAAGGATATTTTGTGAAACCTGATCGACGCTTCAATAAAAGAGTGACAAGTTTCAAATGCCCACAAATTTGTCATCCATGTATGTAGTTAATTTTTTCAAGAACGGACTTCATACTAGTATACTCTTCTTTCAAACAATTGAATGCGCTACTGAAATGGAGCGGTATACATTAGTATTATGAAAAAGGAAAGTTTGCAGGCTTCTCTTTGAAGAATCAATGGAGAATATCCATTTCTTAGACTTGTACCATCCAGGTTTGAGTTTGTTCATTAAACGCTTATTGTCAATATACTAGAGAACGTGATCTTCCGAAAATTATTCCAAGAATTCTCTGATTCAGTGACGATAAACGAAAGCTTTGATTCTACTAGCATTATAAGCAATATATTTCAACCACGATGGAAAAACTCTGAGACCCCAAGAATATAAATATACCATGAATTTACCCATTTGCATATCTATTTTTTGATTTGACTTGAAATGACCTTGAAGCTGACTTGATAGGATTAAAGGAATCCCGGATTCAGATTCAGCGATCCCAAAAATATACTTAGTCTGGTCGAAGATTATTAAAAATCCCTTTTCTCTTGAGTCAGGTCCACTTGCACATTTATATTTCTCCTTAACTTTCGAATTACCTTGAACCTAGAGTTATGGGGTTAAATGGACTTCAGATTTGGATTCGGCGAGTAAAAATACATAAGAATATATAGGTCTAGTCCGTCAGATACACGAGTTTTTTATGTGGTTCTGTGTTATTTTTACTGTGACCGCAATTAAAAGTGTTAAAATTGTAGTGTGTGTGTTGTTTCTTTCTTCGATTGGTATTTGTTTTCATTTTCATGTCAATCTTTGACCTGCTTGTTATAATGCTTAGTTCTAATCATTCGAAGTTTGGCACTCCATAAAAAACACTCAATCAATCAAGTTTGGTATATGTACATTTTGATGAATATTGGTATTTGTTTTCATTCTCTGCCTGGTAATATGTGCTTTTTTATAAAAAAAAAATGCCTAGTACCACTTTCTGGAAAAACGACCCTTTAAAACAATCGTAGTAGGCTAGGCTTTTGACACATCCATAAAATGGTTAGGGTTAGTAGAATATAACCTCCCTTCAGGGTACCAATTGTAGAAAAAATACTTGCGGAAACTCCACAGCATTCTCACATTTCTCGAGGTGTTATCCTAAAAAACAGGACACACTGTATACTTAGTAAACATATTATGATCCCTAAATTAGAAAACAAAAAACTAGGGCAGTAATATGAGATATGATAGATATGGGTAGAGCTAGGAATAAGAACAAGGTGTCTATTGGGACTAAGAAGAATGTATAGAAGAAAGATAAAAATAAACGTGAATTACAAAAAAAATGAGAAAAAGAAAGAAAAATAAATGGATGTCTATTAATTATTGCTAATGTTCTAGGTGAGGTACGAATAACATGCTCATACTGAAAAAGTCATAAAGCCAAATTTGGTGTGCATATTTAATATGACAGTAGATACAAAACAAACCGATTAATAACAAAATTAATATATTTGATAAAGTGCATCTTTACACAGTTACTACTTAAATTATTCAAACATATCTTAGGGAGGCCGTGCAAAACAATAATAATAAGAAACCGTCATCTTATTTAATATTGTGTATTGTCAAATTAAGCTTATTTATTAAAAAAATTATGTTTTATTATGGCTTACCTATGCATATTCAAATACTGAAAGGGCCAATATGGTTAACAGCTTGGCTTGGCAGATGGAAATATTATTGAGGCTAAGCGAATTTATATGGAAAGATTTCCAAATCATTCAACTGCAAATCCAAGAATATTCGGTAATGTTTTCAACGTTTTTTGAAGTCAGACTCATTTCAGAAAGGTCCAATTTCTGAAAAACCTTTGAGTGTTAGAACGACTGAGATTTAAGAAGCTATACAAAATTGAAGGACCAAATACTAACACTAGGAAAATCGCTGCAAATCTTAATGTCAATCATAAATTAGTTTGGTCGCTTCTGAAGCATCAACAAGTTATAACCGTATCATATGAAAAGGGTTGAAGCCTTAGTGCCGCAAGATTATCCTGTTTTCCTACAATTTTCAAACTGGATTTTGCAAACTAATTTCACGTGTTGACTTTAGCGCTGGCATTTTGTTTACCAACGAAGCCATATTTTTTTCAGAGATGCTAGAATGAACTTACACAATAAATACGTTCGGTCTGATGAAAACCTTAATATCATAATGGAATCCCAATTTCAATATCGGTTTTCTTTGAATGTATTATTGGAAATTTTCTTGTTGGACCTTACTTTTTACCAAGAACTTTAACAGGTGCCTCTACTTGAGATGTACATATAATACTAAATTGGATCATGAAAATCAAATTATAATACCAATGACGTCATCCTGTATCAGAAATGCGGCACTTTCATTGGATCTGAGTTGGTAGACAATCTCCTCTGGTTTGGAATCTTGTTGATATTATTTATAAAAGTAATATCCAAATGAAACTATATTTGAAAATGAAAGTAATCTTGCCAGGGAACATTGTATGCCTCATTATTTTTTAAAAATAATTTTTATGGAAAAATACGAAAGTATAGAACCGAAAGCGTAGTGAAAAATGCAGGAGATTAAAATCCTTTCCAGCCAGTGCACGAACCTAAAGAAACCAAAAACCACAATGCATCGTTGACCTTTTTTGTTGCAGACTTTAAATTCTCCAGCATCTAAAATATGTCCGTCCCTCGTGCGCCCTTCCAGAGTGAGGACAGTATTATGAACGACCGTCCTTGGCTATTGTTGCTATTCAAATGTCACCGCGACCGACGCAAGAGCGCGCGAGACAAAATAAAGAGACTATAAAATCAATATGATAAAAATACTATTTATTGGCCAGACTCTCGTGTGCCACAGTAAAATGTTCCCATGTGTTTGCTCCACCAGATGCGACCATTGGATATGGACTCGCTAACTGGACTAGCAGAACCAGTACTTGCAGTACTGCGGATAACTATGTTGGTCGCAGATATAGAACAGACAATTTTAAAAGGAATGTTTGGTTCTAACGTGATGAACTGGCTATAGCCTCTATTCGAACATCTCATTATTGACTACATATTATTTGTTAATTGCATTGTTTAATTCGAAATTTTGTTAATTGGAAAAAGTGTTACTTTGAAGATACTATGTATTACCCCTTATCCTTATTGTTTTAGAATAATCGGGGATCCGTGGCTCTTACCAGAAGCGGACTCAATTTAGTAATTTAAATATTAAGATGTTCACGATAATGTTAATACTTGTTCAATATGGAATAAATTCAATAATGATTTTAGTTGCGCTTAATATGATTTATTGACGTGCCTACGATTCATCAGGTTTTAGAATATAATATATATTTTTAATGGCATATTTTTATGACGTTTCTGGAACAGATTGTTTGTGGAACCTATCCTTAATATTTTTTTCTTTAATAGGCTTTTGAAATATCAGTTCACGTCTCAAATTGTTGCACAATAACTTCGTTGAAACATTTCGAACAAAAAAAACAAGCAAAACATTTACAGCAAAAATGTTTTGTTTGTGGAAATATGATAGATTTTTTCAGGTATTTTCCGAGATATCTGCTTTCAAAATTCGGTAATTGAAAAATCCTTTTATCAAACATTTTACAGAGAGTGCACTCCCTATATCCTCTATCAGCTTGAAAACGTTGTAGTAGATCCTCTCCTGCTTTTCCAGTGGATTTGCATCAGCGAAAAAAGTGATTGTTTGCAGTACGAATTGGCTCCATTTCCTTGGCAAATGAGGAAAACAAAAAAATTCGTACTTTACAAGCTGTTTACACAAACCAGTAAAAGGATATATCTACCAAATTTTGATTTGCTGATTAATGGAGGCTTTCTCTTACATAAGGTGATCCGGCAAAGAGAATCCTCAATTTCCACAACTAACTTCTAGAAGCATAAGGCAATGTAGCACTGTTTTTGATGAAAATATCAACTCTTCCAACAGCACTAAGTCGGTAAAACAGGAAAGACACTATCGGATGAAAAAGTGTCTAGACATCAACTTCAATCTGGAAACTGAAATTTCAGTGACTCAAGAATTATTTCTCTCCAGCCATCAGAACAGAGATAGGCTGATCAACTTATTGAGCTCTAAACTTCAGGAAAACGGCATCACTACACATCAAGCATCACATAACGTTGACGTGTTGATTGTAAGCACAGCTATTGACTAGTCCGTAAGTGTAACAGCTATTAGCCGACGTCTACCTCACTGTGCTACTTACATTAAAAACGCTACCTGACCATAACATCCTGTTCATAAACCCTGACAGAGGAAAAGTACAAAGCAATGATTACTCCACCTATTAAATACAACAGCTGGACTCGAGGAAATTTTATTCTTAAACGCATTTTCTGGCTGCGATTCTACCTGCGCGATATTCTGGAAGAGTAAACTTGGTTACGTAAAAAATTTACCGAAAACATCCTGACATAAAAATAACAGCTGAAGTGTTCCACAATCCCTCTTCTTCGCATGCTGATATTGGGAAATCTGGGCGGATATGCATGCTGAATGGTACAGTGTCCCTGGAAAGATAATACTATCTCTGAACACTTTCAGGTATGATTCATTTTATACATCGGCATCGAATATAAAACG
Organism: Monochamus saltuarius; assembly: GCA_025584915.1. NCBI lineage: Eukaryota > Metazoa > Arthropoda > Insecta > Coleoptera > Cerambycidae > Monochamus > Monochamus saltuarius. The sequence goes on from CM046721.1 coordinate 30,242,016, forward strand.
AGATCTTGCATAACTTCCACCCAGCGAGAGAGCAGCGAAAGAGTACGTATTACACATTCCACCAGGTGAAACTCTGGCTCGAAAGCGAACTACCTCTCGACCTGAGAGAGTGGAACCGCAAAGGCAATATCTTAGGTTCTGTGATGACAAAAAATGAAGCAACACCCAAGGAAATTTAGGACCTCATATTTTGTAGATGCATGAAAGATTGTAGTTAAAGATGCAGCTACAAAAGGCAACGAGACCAAGATAACTGAGTTCAAAGTTATTGCAAATTTTGAGGCCAACTCTGTGAAGTCTATCCTAATAAGTCAATGAACTATTTCATAATATATCATCGATAAGCGACATGGCATAAGTTACGTGAGCAGTCTGTGATGAACTCACATGCTTGGTTTATAGTCATAACTTTAAATAACAGCGTAACACGTACGTAAATGAATCGGGATTTTATTATTTTAGGTGTTTTCTAGTAATTTACTGACCTGTGGATATGTTATTGGTGTAACGTATAATATAGTCAAAATCGTCTGGCTATGTTTCACGAAATGCACAGAAAAATTGCTTATAGATTTCATCCTTCTGCATGACAATTTGTTTATTTAACTTAACTTATTTAATCTAACTTAACCCGGGTTACAGGCAAAAGCGAAATGCGTATTCAATATTATGAGTACGACTCTGTTAGAAACCGCATCTCCCTGTCTTTACTAATAAACAAATCTAATATATGGTAATTATTAAAACAATCATGAATTGTTTTCTCTCAACTCGTATATGTCTAGTGATAATGTGTCCATAATAAAAGATGTAGAATTACCTTAGATTCAAACATTCAAAATGCTGTTGTTTCATAACTTGTAATATTCATATTGAGAGCCATTAGTGGTCTATTTTCCACAGCGGGCGTTAAACAGATATACGATCGGAATTTCTGAGCAAAATCCAGACAGCAAACGGCGATCGGCGAGAGCGCATCGGTTCTCGATTGTAAATAATTTGCAACAAAGTCCAGTAATATCTTCTTTCCGAGGCAACGCTACAAGAAGTACACGCTGTTGTTTTGTTCCGGCGCAGAACAATAAACATGACAACGGTGCAAGGCCGTCCATATTTTCTGTCCATTTTTCCCGCAGCCAGCAGTCTATAAAAATATCCTTATAACTGACATATACCCCATTGAATTTCAGGCTTTGATGGAAATCCATTGACTGATAATTGATAATTAGAATTCTTTAGTAAATATATAGGCCGGGTAGCGAGACCGTTAACGAAGCCAACTGTCAGTGGCGGAGGCGCAGGGTGACCGAAATTTCATGGAGGTAAATTTAAAATTACTAGTATACCATATTGAGGTCTATTTATAAATAAAATCGTTGAATTGACAATCAATTATCATCCGAGATGGCTAGATATGTCAACTACCATGCGGTTGTTTTTCACAGCGTTATCCAATGTAGCAACAAGGAAAATAAACATTTTTATGAATAATAATACTTAAGTACCTAATAGATAACAGTAAGAGTTAATCCGGTTAGCTGTAGTATTCTGCATTCGTTCTTCGTTTCTTCGTTGCACATTGACAAAAATTTATTTTCACCCAGTGCAGATCTGTCATAATTATCCAGTAACATACCCGACATAAATTCTGTTATTTAATTAGTACAAAACGGTTAAAATTAAAAATTAGTCACTAACTGTTATAAAATAACCTAGAATACTGCGTAGAATATAATATAATATTATGTGGGTTCTCCAAGTATTTTTAAAGAACATTGCAAACATCTTGGGATGTTATACTTTAAAATAGTACTAATTATTTTATGCAAACATCGTCGATTATTGTTGATAATATTAGTATTAACAGAATTTCATTCGCCAATAACACAAGAAGTTCAAAAGTTTATCGGCGTGAAATACACCTTACACTAGTGTAGATGGCGACAGCAGACATCAGATGCTGTCACAAAATATCACATACAGTACGGTTTCATTTGAAATAATTTTTGAGTAGGTACTTCTTCTCTCAAATTTAATTTTTGTGTATTCAAATGCCTAGATGACAGATAAGAGATAAGGTGCTGATTTATGGAAAGTGTGGCGGCATCCTCTTTGAACCACATTGAACAATTGTTGTAATGTCTTGGCGGTAAACGTGTGGCAGTGTTTTTTATGTATTTGTGTACATTTGCATGTATTTTTTTGTCATCCTTATACACATAAAACAAACAGATTGGTAACAGTAGAGTACAAAATTGGAGAATATCAATGTGGCTTTAGACAAGAAAAACGTACAGTAGATCAAAGTTTCACTATGCGCAAAATTCAGGCTGAAAGCTTGAATATGGCAAAATAAAAATAAAAGAACTATATAAGGTTTTAGAAGAACTGAAAGTCAGCAAGAAGATAAAGAACGCCTAACACTGAAAAAGACTGAGAATAGAGTAAAAGTAAATAATAGAACCACGGAAGAGTTTGAAGTAATAAAAAACCTAGATGAGGCAAGGAGATCCATTATCACTAGTGTTACTTAACTTAGCATCAGTGTGAGATATTTGCAGATGATCTCGTAGTGCTAGCAGGAAATAGAGCAGAGCTAAAAGAGGTAATAAAAAAATAAACACAAATCGGGGGAAAACATATAGGTATGAAGAAGTAAAACATTTCACAAATTTAGGAACTATATTTGCCTGACAACCGAAAATAGAAAAGAAATTGAAGCCAGAATAATGTTAGGAAATAAATTTGTAGAAGAACTGCAGACAGTACTGAAAAATAAAAATATTTCTAGGCAAACAAAGATAAGACGGTACTGGTAAGACCAGTAGTGACATATGGCGATGAAACGTGGACATGGAATAAAGTAGAACAAAGAAGACTGGAAGTGTGAGAGAGGAAAATATTAAGGAACATTTTTGGAGGAAAAACAACAGACGGGTGGGTCAGAACACCGAATGAGAAAATAAAAATAGGAACAAGGAGGAGAGAGCGACCGAAAGCAAGATGTAAAAAACGGGGAAAAATCTACAACAACTACAAATTGTCAGAGAGAAAGAGAAAGACTATGGTCTTTCTAGGTTCACAGATCTATAATACAGGGTGTCCGGAATATAAGTGTCATAATTTTAAGGGCTTATATATCTGACCATAAGCAATAAAAAACTCTTATGTCTACAACGAATAGTTTGTCTACAAATACATTTCAAAAATAAAAATACAACTGCAATAATATGCAAAACTATGTTACGAAATTACAAACTAAAGTACAATTAAGGTTAAGTAAAAGCGCCTGTAACGTAATTTATTCATAATTTGATATTTGGATCAGTATTAATGAAGTCATCAATTATTGAAGTTTCCGAGCTGTAACGTTCGACAAAGTTGCAGTGTCAGGCTGCTCGTGATAAACTAAAGGTAATGTTAGTCATAATGGTGCGTATAGCTAGTGCGATTAATTCTAGTTTTTCTTTGTTGTTTATGAGTGTACATAAACAAAAATGGAACAATTTATAGTAACCATAACCAGCTGCATGGCATGTTAATTTACGGCAAATCTAGGCAAAACTCTCTGGCTACGAGACGTTTGTACAGTAAACGCTTTTTACAAGAAACATAATTCATTTTAAACACTTGTAACTATTATTCTGTGTTGTGAAAAGAGCTCTAAGAAAACCAATCACAGTAAGTATCCATGTTTAGGTGTACCTATTTGTAATTATTATGTATAAATACAGAACAATCCTAAGATAGTACGTGAACGACGTTGTCACATATTCAAGACTTGTTTGCCGTCATAATTCTGTTACTGTTCGTCATATAAATGAAATTGTTAAAACAAATATGTTTTGTTTAGTACAACGTATAATACGGCAAAATTAAGGCACTCATATTCCGGACACCTTGTATATAAATATATAACATAATAATTTTTGTTTATATTCGCGGCAAGAATTCAGCTGACGTTACGCAATTGTTTTTATTATCGACATAATTTTCAATATTTGGTCGCATTAAAAACAATAATTTTTTGCAATTTAGTGCAATCATAGACCTTATAAATCATGGACCGGCCCTAGAAAGAGAGGTCCGTAGTCCTGATGTGTACAAGAGGGATGAAGCTAGTCCGGACAAAAACAGATGTTATATGACAGGAAAACATATAAACATAACCTGACAAAACCTTTCCTGTTAATATTGTTAATGATTTGTGTGCCTTTTGTGATTTAGTTGTGTTTAGTGTGTTTATTAGCAATAGTTTTTTAAGACTCATAAACCATGGTGGAGTCGGTCTGTCACCGTAAATGTCATACGTCTGTCATTTACGGTTTTGTTTTTCGGCCAATGATCTGTGGGTTTTTGCCCGGAGTGGCTCTATCTCTGTCGCACATATCTGAGCATCAACGATTTGTATAGGCAGAAAACGGTTTTGGGCGCGTCCATGATTTATAAGGTGCATGCATGAGTGCAATATATAATGCAAACATTTAATGTAGTATACAGTTTTATTACTCTCAGTTGCAGTTTCTTAGATATTTTGATGAAAACATAATGAATTATTCATTTGTTCGAATAACGTAAGTCGTATTCAACACTAAGCAACTAGAATGTAAATCAAACAACGTGTTAAAAACTACAGAGGAATACAACAAAGTTTTGTTTGTAATTAGTGTAAATTATTTCACCATATAGCGTGATCAACAATAGAGAGGGCTCCCGATATTAGATAAGTTTCTACATCGCCTAGTTGGAGAACAACAAGGACAAGTAAAAGATTTTCAGCTGAGGCTTAGAAAATACATATATTTCTGAGACTGACGGCAAATAGTTACTTAGGTTATGGCATAACAATACGGCCACTATTAAATAACATGTCACATTTTATTGTCGTTATTTGATAGAATAAGGATACTTTTGAGATCCTTGGAGCTACCATCTTAAATATTTTTTAGATTCAAAATGTTTGAAAGAAGAATAAATTATTAAGCTGACTGTTATTTTACATTTCGTACTTTATTTTTTCTTATATTTTGTGTGCTACAAATCATTCAATTTCAAGGATTTCTTAATCATTACAAGAAAAAATGACAATATACAAAAATAATTTTTAAATGTAATGGGAAAAGAATGGAAAATAACGCTAGCCAACAACAATACAAAACAACAAGAATGTCCTTACTTGAGAATAGGCAAAAATAAAAATGTCTTTACTTGAAAATATGAAAAGATGGCAACTCTAAAAATAACAGTGTTGGTTAATTATCTTGAAGGGGTAACTTGATTTATTGGAAAAAAAGATTAATTTTGGGTCGACAAGAATGTCTAAATACACACCACGTATAACACATGGTTGATTTCGCTTTTTCCGCTATTTTTGGTGGCATCAAAATCAAGTATAATGGCCATGAGAAAATCATAGTTGGCTATGAAGACTTGGACTCTAATAGATGTAGAATGTTTTTTTACTTCTCTCTGGAAAGCTCATGAACAATATAAAGGTATCAAATTACATAACATGTAATTTAAAAATAAAACTGCTATAAAAGGAAACAAAAAACATGTAATATTCCTTCTTAGAAAATTGAAAGGCATTATAATCCGCATCTTGTTTCTAGTTTAAGCCACGCTGTATATACTACTGCTTTCGAGGTCTCTGTATTGGGTATCGTAAAAGTGACCCCTTGTATGAATAAATACTGTAACATGTCTCATTTTAAATAAAATGCAGAAATACACAAGACATTTCTCCAAGCAAATCTTTGAAACTACTGTTAGCAATAATAATCCAATTTTCTTGTCACGCGTGTTCAAATATCCCCGAGTATTCCCAGTCATTGTATATTAATAGCAACAATAATTGCTAAGTTAATTATCTGTCTGTAACGTCTTTCTAACTATCTGCATCTGCACAGTACATAATATCGGTTTATGTCAAGTTTTATCTCTGTTAGACGCGACGACAATGATTATCTTTCCCAAAGCATCTACTATTAAATATAATTCTTAGCAAAAAGTGGACTGTAATGGTTTCCACGGCAAGCTGCTGTTTGATCTCGATAATTTCCATTCTTCCAAGCACACGTGGGGATCCAACAACGACTAGTTGCTCGTAGATTAATTACTGCTTAATTACTTTTAATTTTGTAATTTTCACTACACCACTTTTTATTTACTTAAAAGTGGCAAAACATGTTTACACCGGGTTTGATCTTCGCCTACTTTCTCTATTTTTATTTGTTATATAAAAATTACACTACAGGAGCATACACAAAACTTACGTAATAAATATTTCATGATCGCAAACGCCAAATGATTTAATATTTGGTCAGAAACAACTGGTCACTAGTGCCAAAATGAATTTCTGGTCCCGTTAAGTGTAATTTGTGCTGAGAAACTCTATTTAAAAAGCACAATTTTCAAAGAATTATTGTACAGTTACAAGTACAATATACATTTCCACTGCAATACCGTGCAGTAAAGTTTGTTCCATACTTATTTTAGGCTTACGGGGAGAGTAGAACAGCACAATAGAAAATAAATGTTATAACAGCTAATTTATTCACAAATAATAATGGTTAAAATTTTTAAAAGGTGTTCCGCTATATTTTCATAGATTTATTGTGAATAGAGACGTTTATAATTATGAAACTAGAAATAGTATAGATATATAAATAGAACTAGCCCAAATAGAACAATTAGCTATTGGAATGTAGCTACGACTACTGTAGGTACTTTAAAGTGTATCGCGACTAGGCATAGATACGTAATAGAAACGTTCTCATTACATGTCCGCGACGAAATTTTTGGTGTTTACTACATTCCGGTGACGTTTCCGGAAGTTGTATGGCCACGTTTCAACGACGTTCGGTGAGATGACGTCGCGTCGGTTCCGTGAAGATGACGTCACCGCGTAGAAACTCACCACTCTTTCATATTAATTAGTATGTTGCCATTAATTTGCATGCATCAATTCATTAAATTTAATGCATAAATAATGGCTAATAAGTACTTATTTGTAAAATTAAGGTTAATATCTTACAATAATGGAGACCTGCCTTGCCTGTCAAAATGAAGCATTTCGCAAATTTTATTTTGAAGTTGTTTGCTCTAGGAAACCAAACTTGGAAGTAATTGAAACTTTAGCATCTGTATCGGAAAACTGCCAATAAGTAACTTTCAAGTAATATATACTACAAAATATCGAACAAGGCTATAGCTTTATTTTAAAGTAGCAGTAAAGTTGTGATTACCACACATTGTCTGTTGAAATGTTCAAAGACTTAATACACTCCTTGATCTTTTAGTCATATTCTAGTAGTATTTGAATACTTATACCCGTATAATTATTATTTATTACATTTCAGTATTTCTTTGTGACTGTGCTGATTACCCCGGTTGTATGCTTTGTTTTTTGGATATTTTATGACTGGAATATTATGGGTCAAAGTTTATAGTTTAGTATAAATATACTATACTTAGACTTACTAAGTTATTACTTAGTTATAAAAATTATGATAATATTCACAAAGACAAAACAATTACTTCACACGTGACATGATCGAATAGGTACAGATTTTACACAATGACTAACAGCACAAAGGTTATTAACTTTGGGAAACTGGATGGTAAAATTTTACTTCATGGTGAATTTAAGAGGTGATATGCACTTTCTAGTTGCTGTGTGTGATGATGTCAAATAGTTCTACAAGTAATTATAACGTTGCTAGGATTAATAAATTTTACTTACAAGTTCTACGACTTCAAACCAACAATTAAGGTTCCCTGAACGAAATGGCAGCTATCAAATTACTTGAAAGTGATTGCAATTATGAAGTCATACTTTAGTAACAAGAGTTAGTCGCTGCTACGATCATTTACCACTTTCAAGTTCTGAAAACTTAAAGGTTATCCCACGGGTAAATGAGACGTTTCTAAAATCAGGAGATCTACCTAGAAGCCACATAACTGTAAAGTAACCAGAAGTACCCGAAAATACGTAGCGGTGACTGTAACTTTGTGTTAAGTTATGTATACAACAAAGTAATAAATTTGGTAGTTACGTAATAGTTACTCTATGAAGGTTCCAGTGTCAGTTAGTGTTACTTTGGTGCTAGTTAGGAACACAGTTAAAAGAAAACTATATTTTGTAAAGGTTTAGACGATAATAAGCTACAGATAGATATAAAAAATTAGGTGTCGATAAATACGTTTAAGAGAAAATTACTTAGCTTTTTAATGACTGATAGATAATATCTAGATAAACTTTTAGTTATTAAATATTTAAGTTATGCAAATTAATTGATTGTTCATTGTTATTGTGTGTCTTAACTGAATCATTATTGTAGTAATGTGTTTTATTGTAATGTATCGGTAAATTATGTAATATTGGTATCGTACATGTAAAGTTTAATTAATTATGTATTAATGTGTATATTAGGCTAATTCCTATTTAAATAGGTAAGGCATTTTTATATATTTTTAGGTATTAATAATATTGTGTGAAACTAACTACTCTGTGGGTAGATATTGTGGGTGTAATTCAACGTTGTTTGGGGCTTTTGTCCACAGTGTAGTTAGTTTCACACAATATTATTAATACCTAAAAATATATAAAAACTTTTACATAGAGAGTAAACATTATTCAAGTAGGTATTGTCATAATTAATTCATTGACAGGCTAGTGTCACTTTTGTCATTGTCGATTTTAAATTTCAAATAATTTTAATTTATTTAATAATTTTTATAGTTAGATATTTAACTCAACTTAAAGGAGGCCACCTGAAGAAGCAATCCTAAAAATGCAGAAATAGGTCAGATCTCATCTATTGTGGTTGAATTGTCGAATTCCCACTGCCTAAAGTGAAGTTAGATATTTATAGAGTGTTTTCATTAAAACAGATTAGTAAATTTAGATAGATTAATTTCTTTAGATAATTATTGAGCAGAGCTTTGTTTCTGGAATTGTTCATTAGCATACCTAGATGTTTGGTATCAGAGAACATACATATGACTTATTGATAAAAATTGTAGGAGATTTGATTTATATTAGTTTAAAATACCTTTCTAATACAGTAAAAAATGTAAGGCATTATTATTATAATATATCAGACTAATTTAACTGTAATAATGAACATATTTATGCACTGCAAATGTAACTAAAATTGGTATTGTATATTAGATATGAAAAGTCATTAAAAATCATTCAAACAGATCTATAAATTAGAACTATTTTTCTCGTCTCAACTTTCTTGGCCAATTGAGTAATGGAATGGTACAAAAATACGAAAAGAATTTTTTTTATGAATTTAATTTTTGCATAATTAATTCCAAACTTTGTAAGGAAACAACACTCTTTCATATACCTAATCCTTGTAGTTTTCGAGATATTTACAATATTTTAGAAAAATAATAATTTTTCAAAGCTTTGTTTGAAATTAAATAGGTCGAATACTACGGAAGTTAAAGAAATAGTTTTATACAACGAATAGTTGAATCTTTAAGCTTTTAATGCAGTGTCACAAAAGGCAAAATCTCTTAAAATGTTGAAAAATCAAGTGTTGAATTTCTTTAACTTCAAACTACCAAAATTATATTTGAAAATGGAACGCCCGGTATATTTTTAAATTTTTTAATGATTCCAGTGACTCCATTCTCCGTCGTCATATTTATTCTTCTCTATGCCTATCTATCTTACTTATGTATGAAAATTTTTTACAAAATTAAGTGAAAGCGTCATCGTTTTCCAAGATAGGTATGAAAACGACAGTAACTATTATCTGTCTGTTTGTTTGCAAAACGTCAAACCAAACATACCTGAATAATTATAACGCAAACAAATCGTAGCAATACGTATCTAAAATAATATGGGAATAGATGCGTCATGAAAAATGGAGTCAATATCGTAAAAAATGTTTTTGTAAGAGTCTTATAATCTCCACGCACAAGTGCTAGTATTTTCACCCTTTACATCGCTGGGCTACTGCTACTGGGTTCTCTAGCCATGAGATATAAGATTACTTATCATACTAACTTTTTTGTGATACAAGTATTTACATCAGTTATTCAAATATCAAAAATGGCTTACGTCTTATAGCAACTCGCAGTTGATAGATATCGTTTTAATATATGATGAAGTGAAAATGCTTTAGCAGAACGATTTCCCGATAGACGGGTGCCAAATGTAGCTACTTTTACAACGGTATGCAGTGAGTGCAATTTGTAACCGAATTGTGGAAGAGATGGAGGTCCAAGGCGTCCTCGGCCTATTGTAGCAGTGTGACATATCATACACGAGGCTCAATTATATCCGTACTATGTACAGCGTGTCCAAGCATTAACTTACGTGGCCAATTTTATTAAGTAATGGAATGAAGAATGCGATTTTTTTTAATTTAATATGGTTTTTGTATAATTAATTCCACAAACTTTGTAAGGAAGCATTACCCTTCAGATTGAAATTCAATATTTCTTCATAAAGCATTTTGCTCCAAAGATTCATGACTGTATCTTATTGCACGGTGAAGTATATCGTGGTTAACGCTGAATGCAAAGCTGGGCATTTAATTCAATAAATAACTTATACGTGCAGGAAACTGAAAGCGTAATTGTGGGGGTTGGGCAGTAGGGAAAAAACGATTTACTTGAAGGCGGAGAAAATTTACTCAAATCACTGTAAAATGTGCAATTAGTAGTTCTGCATGTTGCGAATGTTAACGCTTACGCAAGAGGTCGAAAGACCCGTACATATGACATACACAAAAGCATATACCTACAATAATGCTTAATCAAACTTACATAACAGTTTTTGATAAATAGGTATTAAATGGCTTACAATCGGCTTAATAAATGAAATTTAACTGCGATTTATAAGTATACATCGAATTTGGTTACGGTATGAAAAACGGTAGTGGCATTTTTTTAACTTTGATTTAATGTTCCAATCCCACTTATTACAAGTAGTTTTCGGAATTTTTTACCCCAGCAAAAATGTGTATTGAAACTGCTAGGCTTGATGAAAATATTTATTTTTATTTCATAAGTGACTTTAGTCATTATAGAATTGTTGAAAATTTTTGATGATAAAGGATATAGTTAATGACCTCAGCATATTTTACTGTCAACTTTAAATGTTATCCTCAATTGGTTGATATATAGACTGGACCGAAGCTTTGATGGTAATGAAGTGATTTTTTTTTCGGAAAATGTGATTCCTTGTTTAATCAAATATGGCCTTTTCAGGAAAAAAATTTCAAAAAGCTGTTACTTCCAATTCAACTGCATGTTGTCATCAACTTTGTTTTTAATAGAAGAATCTGATTTTTATTAAATTTTTAGATCCCCCTGTTACTTCGTTGAGGTTTTCATGAGACTTTTATATAACTAATCCCTGTCATTTTAGAGATATTTACAGTATTTCGGAAAATAACCATTTTTCATAGCTATGTTCTATGTTTGAAATTAAATAGGGTGAATGCTATGGAAGTCAAACGAATAGTTTTTATATGACGAACGAACGAATCTTTAAGCTTTCTAACGCAGTCTCACAGGAGCAATAATTTCATGCAACGTATTGTAAAATCACGTGCCGAATTTTGTTAATTTTTTTAAAGGAATGCCCTATATATTTTTACATTTTCTAGTGCAGAGTTCTGTTTTCTGTCGATCCTATTATGCTTCCCTATACCTATACAGGGTGTCCCGATATTAATGGACACAGAGCAAGAGTAGATTCCTTACATCAAAATAATGCAATTAAGCCAAACTTACCTTAGTCCATTTGTCGCTAATAAAAAAGTTAAAACAAGTATACCTTATTAGTGAAAAATAGATAGGGTGTTTCTATTAAAACTTTCGTACACACACTGCTAAAAAAGTTATAATCAGTTTTTATCAACCGAGAGTACATTTTGTAGCGCCCTCTAGCGTCTACAGCAAAATTAAGTACGGATTCGTTTTGCTTGTCCCAGAAAACCCCCTAATCCAAATTTTCAAAAGAATCCTTTGAAAACTTTTTAATAATTTCGAATTGAAAATTTGAACTTTAACGCCCTGTAATTTTTTTATAAGCCACAAATGGCACAAGGTAAGTTTAGCTGAAGCGCATTATTTTGATGTAAGGAATCTACTCTTGCTCTGTGTCCCATTAATTTCGGGATACCCTGTATATTTAACTTCTCTATAAATAATATTTTTTTATAAAATTAACTGTCTTTTTTTCTGTGATAGCTGTGAAAAAGGTAGTAATTAGAACTATTATTTTTAAATATCAAATTATACATATTCTATCTGAACAAATTGTATTGGAAATGGTTATTGAGCACCTGTTGGCAAAACAAATTATTATCAAATTTTTCTAAATTTGGAAAACTAAAAACAGACATAAAAGTTTCGAAACCAGTTCGATAACGAACATAATCACGTTAGGGTCGCCGTATTTCCCACCGTAATATGATCAAATTTGTTGTGTTGTGTTTTTTAGGCACAGAAACCCCGAAAAATAAAACACCTATAGCAAAAGTCATATCAAAAATAAAATTATATATGTTTTGTTTAACCACGTTTAGTATTTACTCCACAAATATTTAAAATAATATCTACAGTTGAATTTTAAAAAATACGTATTATGAAACATTTTTGTACCTAAACATGTGTTGGTTAGACTGCTTTCTGTCATTATAACAGGGTGATTCATTAAGAATGGGCAATATCTGAACTGAAGATACTACACACCAAAATATGGCGATTGAGCCAAATATGCCTGATCCGAATATTTCTGGTTTAAAAACTACAGGGTGTTCAATGCTAGAATTTTATTTTGAAATATCTCAATAACTTTGAAACCTGCCGGAGTATAAAAAAAAATTGACACAATTGTGTTTTTTGGCACGGCAAATAAGAATTTTGAACTAATGTTGACGTCACTAGTAGAGGGCGCCACTTATGGCACAGCATGTTTCTTTTAAATGGCAGAAATTTTTTGCTGTTTAGTGTATCCATCTGTCTATTGAAACAATCGATTCTCCTACCTATTGTATCTAAAAAAGGTATACCTTGTTGAAGTCGTTAGGAGTAACAGTTTTCGAAATAATCTTATTTGAAATATTCAGTGCACCGATTGAAAACTGTTATCGTTTGAGGTAAAGTGCCTTTTCTACTGAAACTACAGCAAAATTTTACTTGAAAAAGTAGTTTAGTTGTTGTCGCCATATTTTGGTGTAGTATCTCTAGTTCAGAGATTGCCCATTCTTAATGAATCACCCTGTATATTCGTTTTACTTCGGTACATTTGAATATTCGCAGGTGGCATATGAGATAACATTTCTTTTATTTGCTGAACTCTATATTGTTCAGTTATTAAATGTCTAATATTACTTGTAATTGTAGAAAACACTATTTCAAGAATACGGTGCCCTTAATATAATTAGTTAGTAAATAGTTACTATATTGGATATTCCCAGAGTTCTATTTAATAATAATAAAATCTCTACGCCTCATTCTAATCACGAGGATTAGTCCAGAAGTCGAAGACTTGTGCGGGAGAGGGGGCAGCATATTATTATTAAGCAGGCCGCATTTGCGCGTGATTTTATTCATTTATTAAATTGCAAGCACTTCGACTTGGAGATGATAATTTAAAAATAAATTTCTGTGAAAACATATTAATACAGATCCAGAACTTCTCTGCCTGCTTATATTTTTTCAATCTGAGAACTTTTTGATAATAATCAATACCTAGGCATATATTTCGGTTACTGGTGATAATTGTAGATACCTCTCACTAAAAATTCGGTGCCTATAATTTTGAGTGTTTTTCCATGAATAAAAAATTAATTCGTTTGAATATCCATTTCATTGTTCGCCATTATAATTGTGCAACTATAATTTGACGTTTTGGCACCGTACAGGCAGATAGGTAATACTGTGGTTTTCATAGTCATCTCGGGAAAAAGACAACGCAGGCACTTAATTTTAACAAAAATTCTCATTTACATAGAAGCAAGGCGTGCCATTTAAAAAATATATATATTTTGACGGTTTGAAATAACAAACCTTGGCCCTTGATTTTTCCATACCTTGTATGAAATTATGCCACTTATATCACATTGTTAGAAATCTTAAAGATCCGAATATTCCTTGTATATGAAATATTTCCTTAAGAGTGGGCAATGGTAGACACATTGGTCAAACATACGGTCGCGGAAGGGGGTAACCATCACCGGGAGGCATGTCCTTAGAAGCAATAAATTATCTGGGCTGCAGTAAAAAATGACACACGCTCGACAGAGTCGAACTCGGACTTAAGCTCGGCGTATTAGGTAAAATAGGTATATCGGGAATAGGAATAGTCCGTGACGTCGCGCGGACTGTTAAAATTAATAATGCTTACTTAACATATTGTTCCAATTCATGACCATTTTAATATTAGCTCAGTTGTAACACTATATATTATTTGTTACTAACATCAAATAATTTGACAAATATAATGAAAATTATATACCTATAGTTGTGTTACTACTGTTACTCATAAAATACAGGGCGTCCCTGAAATGCATATACCAGTGAATCACACTATATTCTTAATATATAATAATAATAATGGTTATAAAACAACAAAGCGTCGAACGATTAAAATTAAATTTGACATATGAAAATATATTATATTGTCTGAAGCTATTTATTTGTGGCATAATTTTAGTTTTTCTTTAGTTTTGTTGGGTTTTGCCACACTTCTGAAAATAATAAAGATTAATTAAATAAGCCCTTGCGCCAAACGGAACAGTCAAGGGTTATTTTCGAAACTACTTTTCCTGATGCAATTAATGTTAATTATCAACATGCATAAATGGCTTAACCTAGATACCTCACTCAAAAAAATAATATATATTTTTTGTGTATTATCTGTCACAATTTATTTTCTAGTAAAAGCCAAAACTTTGTAGAACAAATTCTCTTCCAAATTTTTGATAACATAGTTAGGCGGTATTACCCACTATTTTCAGTTTTAGAAATTATTTCTTTAGTTATTTTTATATTCGCATGTAAGTTTGTACGTTGAAGTTTTCTGTTGTAAAACATTTGTTTAATGTTGTTCAACTTTTTGTAAAACATATATCAGTTAAGTTGTTTCTATTATTGAGTAAGAATATTTATATTTTATATTAAAATTTATGTAATAAAAGACATATACAATTTAGGTACTTAATACCTAGTTCGTGTTTTTTTATTTATTTCGTTTATACAACAAATAAACTTATATAAATAAATATTTTGGTTTTATTTGAAGAATTAGGATTTTATAGTAAAATATACAGAAAGACGGCAAGATGGAGTCTGCACGCGGGCGGCCAACACCCTATGAACGACCCTGATCAGTGTACTTTAAAAAAAAATTGAAACTAGTATTTCTACCTTAAAAAATATTCTCGCACATTTGTGCATTTTGTGAAAAGCTAAATACTAGAAAAATAAAAAATGTGTATTTATAAACTTTTAAAATCAATTCACTTCCCTATTCAATAATAATTGATTTCTGTAAGCAACAAAACAGTGATGAAGATAGTTATTTATTTTGTGTGGCTGTTTCTTTTCTATTAATAAGTATATATTCCTGTGAAAAATATACATTATGAAGCATTATGGTTAATTTATATTACATACAATATTAAGTTAATTATGTATATATTCCTGTGAAAAATATACATTATGAAGCATTATGGTTAATTTATATTACATACAATATTAAGTTAATTATTATATGTATAGACAAATAAAAAGAAATAGTACATAAATACCGAATTATTGCCGAATTACCGAATTGCGAATTTTACCGCAAACATGATATAATTGTAAAATTCACGTAAAATTCGCGAGGTAAGCGTAAATGGGCGCCGCCGGCTCTGATACCACTAGATTCCAAGCCTGCAATCCAGAATAGTGGGGAGAGCTAAGCCGTTTAACAAGATTATTAGAGATATCTCTGGATTCATAGGATAAAAAATTAAACAACTCATGATTTAGAATCTGCAATATATTGCTGAAGTCCGATTTCACTGGTTTCTTGTATATGGTTTGTCTAATAGACGTAATTAAATAAAATAGTTTAAAACTGGTCCTCAGCGCCATCTATACGAATTTGATTAAACTACATAGGTGCAAAATTATTTATTTGATTTAAAAAAAAACTCGTTGATATAAAGTAAATAAAAAAATAAAGGAATTAATCCTTGAATAGTAGTGCAAGTCCGAAATTTGTTAGATTTTCATTATTTATCTCCGGTGCATCAAAAAAAAATCATTAAATTTGGCGTTTATATCAGGTACCATTGCCCACTCTTAACTTCCATAGTATACGATATGGATGATTTAAAAAAAAGCGTGGAAAAATTATTAGTTTCAAAATATTGTAAATATGTTGAAAAAGACAAGGATTCGGTATAGAAAATTCTTATGAAAGCATGATTGAAATAATACGGCAAATCCCAAAAATGAATAAAAATTATCATTTCGTGACGGCTTCTGCAATTTCTCTCAAATTGAACTTCTTAACTCGCTTTTTATAAACATCTTTGGAATATTGTAGTCAAATAAGTATAATATATTTGCTGATTTTTTGTGCTTATTCGAGTCATTTTTCTACCGTTTTCATAGAAAATCTAAACAAAATTATTAAAAGTAAATAGATAATTGCACAATGACTATTTCTTATAAACTTATAATAAAGTTATTAAAATAAGAGGACGGTACGTGCTCTGTATCTCGAAGAACTACAGCAGTATTACAAACATGTGAAACTGCACCGTAAATATAGACGTCTGTAAAAATAGTGGGAACCGTTTGTTCTCCTTTGATAACGAGTAAATCGTAGGTAGAATTGGGGTGCAGGTGTTGAAAGATCATGTTGGCGGTTGCGCGAGAATATACCCAGTGACTGGAAAAACACTAAAAACTATCTCACGTTCTAAACCTAGTAGGTACCAATATTAATTTTAGTAACTACATCCAGTAGTTTAATATAACATTTCTGAGAAAAGTCCATTTTAAAACACAAAATGGTAGATTATTTAGAAACATACTTAATGTGTAACCATTATTTTAATTTTAAAAAGCATTAGGTAGGTGTTTTTGTTTCAAATTAGTCAGGTTTATTTCAGAAAATATTAATTAAATTTCAAAATCCGTAACAAACTGAAAAATTTTAAACAGGTTTTCAGAAAAAAAACATTTATATATCTCAAAAAGTTATTAAACAGTGACATGAACCCATGACGGCAAATTTATAAAATTAATGTTTGTTGGAATTATTTTTAAAGCTTAAAAAGAATATTGACAAAAAATGATATTACATTAAAAATGTATGTCTATAAACAATATGAAAGCAGCAGTATAAATATACCTACCTATCTGCGTAGTAATTTTGTATATTCTTGCATAACCCCTTCCATTTCTTTTTTTAAGTAATTTTGGAGAGAACTGAAATACATTTTTGCTAATTGCTTTTCCAAAATTACAATTTATATCTCAAAGAGCATCAAATGTATGTTTTAGACACTTAATTACTATTTTTCTATAGGTATCAACTGTTCTAACTAAAGTTTTAATAATAACATTACAAAAATTCATGTTAATGTTAATATTCTGCCTGACTATTAATTTTTTTGCTATGCATGCTGATTCGTGCTGAAATAATTGCATATTATTTGTTTTGAAATACAAATGACATAACAGCTGATTATTTTGAAATGCCATTAATGCTTCTTAAAATACATTTGACTAATTTAAAAGTAAAATGACACTTTCTGAAATGAAATGGATTATTACTAATATGAAATATAACTGAAGCTTTCTAAATTGCATATGGACTATGATGCAGTCATATGATATTTTTCAATCTTATTTTCATAAAAATCATTTGACACCTAGAAGTTTTGTTTCAATTATTTCATCAGTGTTAATTTTACATACGTATTAAGTTACGTTGGTTGAATAATTTTCAGGACAGTTACGTTTCTTATTCATAAGCAATCTGCTTCAGTGAAATTTTAGGGTTCCTTCTGAAGAAGAAAGTGATACATCTCTGAAACGTCAACAATTGTTAACAACTGCCAAGAAAACTTATAAACCGCGTTACGTAAGATTTAGTTTATTTCGGATTTTTCTTCTTCCTTTTTCTTAAATGATCAATTTCATAATTAAAATAATTATCAAATAATTTATCATTGTATAAACTTTGGTTTGGATCAATGGTTGTTGTTTATATTTTTAACACTGACATCACAGTAGATACCAAGGGTTCTAAAGTTAGGAAAAGCATATTTAAGAATTGTTTTTCATTGATAGCCGATCTAGTCGATTAGTGGAATAAAAATACCTATCAAGTATAGTTCATGTAAAAATTGTTATAATAAATGAATGGAAACTTTTTTGTTTTAATAAAATTCTAATAGCACTAATAAATTCATTCACATGTAACAACAGCAGAAATAATTGCTTTTTAATAAAGTAATACATTTATGGTTAAGGAAAAGCTCCTTAAATAACCTACACCGACTCTAGTGTACTTCAATGTCAAATGTTAAACAGAACAAATATTACATATTTGTAAAATAACGACGAACAATACATCTTCAAACTACTTCTACATTGATTATCACTTTTCTTTAAATATTACATATATTTTCATTGCATTATTTTATACAGGGTGATTTTAAAAGTGAGGTATACATATTTGTAAACCCCTACTTATCCGAAGAACAAGTAATATGCAAAAATAGTCCAATAAATGTTATATCATCATCATAAAACACTCTCCTATTTATTATGTAGATAATTGGATCTCGTTGTGTTATGCTTGCTACAGACTATGCGTGAATTCGCGATTCGCGATGCGCGATGCGTGGTTTGTAAGGAATTCGTGCATTGTGTGTAGTGTTTTTATGAATGGATTTTTAATGAACAAGACCCTACACACTATTCGTAAATTCCTCTCATGTCACGAATCGCGCATAACGAATCGCGAATTCACGCATAGTCTGTAGCGAGCCTAAAATAAACAAATCGTCTTGCAAAGGGATAAAATTAACAAGCAAATTTCTTTGCATTTTGTCGAATTTTGATTACACTATAATAGCATACACAAGTTCATTATTATTACAGTTGTATCATTCTGACAACAGATTATGATATCACAAAGTAATACTACGCATACATTACAAAACACTAAAATGATAACGATTACACGATTCGTTTTTAAGACGTTCATTGATTCGGAATTTTAAGGTTAACTAAAAGTAGTGTAAGAATCACTATGACTGTGTAGTACAATTTACCTTCTGTGGAATATTTCATTCTAAACTAAATAAACGATAATAATACAAAATGGCATACAATTTTATATATTTGTTTTTTTTTTTAATTTTTATACCTTCAACTTATTCTAGTGCCCAAAAATCATATAAAACTCCTATAGAAAATTTCCATATAGGCATATGACGTCGCTGTAAACTACATCGTAAAGAATTTATCTGCCTTGATAGTTATTTGGTCCACGGAGTAAAATGCATCCCTGTTAGAAGTTGAGATGGTCGATTCGTGGATGTCACGAGTCAAAGTCACGTCGTCGACCCGGCCCCCTTGGCCACCGCACGAATCGTCGTCCATTGTCGCCAGGTCGTATGTTTATACTCTACACCGGGATGCAGTACAGCACCTTCGTAAAAAGATGCGCTCTGTACAGAATGTCGCGAAGAAACGTTGCTACGCTGTAAAACGTATTCGCTTAAAAACTGGACCTATAATCTAAAGTTAATTTACAAGTAGGTAATACCAGAACAATGACAGTTTTAGTGAAGAGCACCTGGATCTATCTAGATGCACTTGATAAAGTACACGAGCATTGTATTTTGAAACGATTATTCATTTTTTAGACGATTTTAATAGTGTGGAATGGTCTGAAATTATTTGTGCGGCAATTCTAAAATTTTTCTGTTCGGCTATTTTGAAATCAATGAAAATAAAATATATATTTATTGAGTACGCAACCAACAGCCCTAGTCCTAACGCCAATTACAGGTTGAAAGAAAATACAGTATAAACAAGCCATATACATAAGAAAAATAAAAAATACAAATGGATGGAAGCATACATTTCGAAAATAATAGTTTTCGATATAATTTAACCTTATAGTACGGGATCCGGCTGCAAAATTACTACATCCATAATGTAGTTAACCGAGATTTAATTTTTATGTAATTTTATAAATGGAGGAACCCATTTCTCATGAGGTGCCAATTAAAAAGTGCCCGCGATTATTATTAATTAAAATATTATTAATTGGCTTTTCGTGAAACATATCGTTCACGTCCTATGGAAATAAAGCATATTCTACTTCACGGCAATGTATTTAAGGACTTTGAAAATGCACAGTTGCTATTGATCACTTAGCCGTAATCTCTCCGCAGCCAGGTGTAAACAGGTATAATTTTGTTAAATTTTTACGTTCATGGCGTATATTCATTTCAATTGTGCCACATTAAAGCTAACTTTTTTCTGTACGTGATGTAACATGTCTGCCTATAAAAAACAAGCCGCAAATAGGAGTTGCCTGCCGTTAAAGATGCTAGGTACCTAATTAAAATAATGTGACAGAGAGTGAGCGTGCAACATTACTTGTTAGACGAGGATGCTAAAGGCCAACTGTACGGGTTTTTTAAGCTACTGCGCATGCCTCAATAGATAGGGTCCTCAACCAACGATCTAAGTAGTATTAAGAGCTACTCAATTTAAATACTCCAAAAAATATTAAATAGATAAAATAATATAAAAAATTATTACGAAAAATAATATTTTGGTTACTTACGTCAAAGAAAATCTATTATGTAGGCCGTGTTTAAGCAAATGTTTGATTTTATTAATGTTTTCAGTGTATACTCGCGTCAAGAATTCAGACGTCTTACGTCACGGCTGACGTTACACATTTGTTTTTATTGTCAATGTAAAGTGATCAATAGCAACTGTGCATTTTCAAAGTCCTTAAATACAATGCCGTGAAGTAGAATATGCTTTATTTCCATAGGACGTGAACGATATCTTTCACGAAAAGCCAATTAATAATATTTTAATTAATAATAATCGCGGGCACTTTTTAATTGGCACCTCATGAGAAATGGGTTCCTCCATTTATAAAATTACATAAAAAATAAATCTCGGTTAACTACTTTATGAATGTACTAATTTTGCAGCCGGATCTTAGACTATTACATAATGACTAAAACAGTATTCTTTCAATATCTTTTTCAGTACAAGAAAATATGTCAAGGCTATTATGCAAGTTGTTATACAGGGTGTTCCCCTGTACAAACACAGAGCAGGTACATGTATGGGGTCCCAAAATACATATTGCAACTTAACTAAACATACCTAAACAGCTAGGATTATTCGTCAGATACTTTACCTATGGCATACTGATGAGAGCTAATACGCTCGAAACCGGTATATGTCTGGTGGGCTTCTGACGAGTGACTCTAGCTGTTGCTATAGGTTTTCCAGGTGTAATTCAATGCTGGTCGGGGCACTAGCCCGCGGAGTAGTTGTTTCCTGGAATTCCGTGTTTGTAAACATACCTGTATACAAAGTTGCACATAGGCGGAGTTGCAGGGCTTCAAAGTGGAGCCAAATATTTAGAAAAAAATTAATATGTCTCAATTACTTTAACCTGAAATAACCAAATTTGGTACATAATTTAAGTTTATTATTGGTCTTCTTTGACCATAGGTTCAAGTAAATTGAAACACTGCAAGGTATTCATTGAAGATGAGTTACCCCTAAAATTATATCAACTTTATTTGCAATGATCAAATTTAAAAGAATGATAATATCTCGCCCAGAATTTAATTAAAAACACATTTTCACTACTCACATAAGATTTTAATAGTGTTTATTAGAATAAATCAAAAATTCAGTAATAGGCTTAGTCTTTAAAATTTGACAGTAATAATAGTTATTTATTTCATGTAGCATTTTATTCACGGATAAAAAGCAATTAAAACAGGAATGTAAAAAAAATGTATCCATAATCACATTTGTAGAGGCAGAATTATTGGAATTTAATTAAAAAAATATTCGGTTGACTTGAAATAAAACCAAACTTGATATTGCAAGGAAAATTTAGCTGTTCTCTACAACAAGAGACATCCGTAACTTGTGCAAATAAATTATTCACAAAGTTCGGCAGATGTTTCGAAAAGGATGGCTACAAGGGTTGTTATTAACGGAAAGGTTAAAGCTAAATACGATAAACCGACAAATAAATGTGTATTACTATAAATGTTAATAAGTAAATAAATTAAATTTGATGTTTTATAGATTTATTATTTTTTCATTATTCTTCTAGCGAGATAAAAGTCCGATTACAAGGTAATTGTGGATAAAACTATTTTATTTCTGCTATTGTTTGTTGTTGAAAATGGCTGGAAAATTTTCATTCAGCGAACAAGTTGACACGTTACTTGTGCTAGGTTTCTGTGAAGGAATGTGTGGAAGAAATGTGGAAGAATATCATAGGAGTATTCTAAATCGAGTGATTCTCCATATATAAACATTTTCTAATGTTGAAAGACTGACTCCAGAGACAGAAAACTTTTTCAATAATAACCTAGTGCAATAAGGATATAAAATGAAGAAACTATTTTATATATATATAGCTTGAAACCGGTATATGTCTGGTGGGCGTCTGACGAATGACTCTAGCTGTTGCTATAGGTTTTCCAGGTGTAATTCAATACTGGTCGGGGCATTAGCCTGCAGAGTAGTTGTTTCCTGGAATTCCGTGTTTGCAAAATATCGTTTCTCGCCGATCGCGATAAAGGTCGACAGCTTTCAATGGTGTCTACTGCATGTAGAACGCTTCGTGCCTGTGACATTTTCAGTTCGGCATGGAGTAGCGAACGGCCGATAGATGTAGTTAGTTCTACACCGCGTACTCATGGTCCCTTCTGTCGGGTTAGACAGACGAAGGCAGCTAGGATTATTCGTCGGATACCTCACCTATGGCATACTGATGAGAGCTAATAAGCTTGAAACCGGTATATGTCTGGTGGGCGTCTGACGAATGACTCTAGCTGTTGCTATAGGTTTTCCAGGTGTAATTCAATGCTGGTCGGGGCATTAGCCAGCAGAGTAGTTGTTTCCTGGAATTCCGTGTTTGCAAAATATGGCGGTAGTTATTTCATTGCCGTATATTTATAGTGTGATTCAAAAAAGCTTGATATAATAAAAATTAACAAAAAAAATAAAATTCCAAATTCGAGGAAATTTTCGTTTTTTTGGCTTCGGAACGGTGGTTGTCGAACGTGCGAAAGACTGTTCCTTATACAAAGGATTGAAAAAAATGTTACCGCAAAAACAACTCAAAATTAAGGGAATTATTTTTTTTTACAAAACTTTTATCAAGGATTTATTATGACACTAACTAACGAAGCAAATACAGAGTGTTTAAAAATAACGAACCATTCTCTAAAAACCCTTTAAATTCATGGAATTATAAAAAACATTTTTGATGAAATTTTTAGCGTCACATAAAAACGACCCGATCCGATATTTAAAATACAGGATGTTGAAAAAAAAAAAACCAAACTCGAGGAAACACTAAAACCAACCAAAATATGCCAACCACTCTTCTAAATTATAGAGCGCCAGATTTTCCCCACCATAGAGAGTTCAGCCAAAGTCACGCGTACATTTTATTATTCACAGGCGTAGAGCCGAGCGCAGTAATGGACATTAAGTAAAACGCACCACGCAGCGGTGGTCATGCCGACTTGCCACCTTTCTAGTCTATATTTAATAGGCGTTTACATTTTTTTGTCACGTAGTATATTTGAAGTTTAAATCAATTTATTTGTCAAGAGAGCCATCAAGTTCTAATTTAGTTAAATATAAAACAGGTTACAGACTATGCATGAATTTGCGGTTCTTTATGAACCTATTTTTAAGGATACGTCGCACATCACGAATCGCAAATATACGCGAAGTCTGTAGCAAGCATTAGGCTAACAACGGTTAAAATTGTTGTACTTACTGATAGTTAATCCTTTATAATTACATGTATCTGTTGGACCAAAAATTTGTAAATATAAAACAGTTTTAAAAAAATTTCTATTAAATAAAGTTTCCTTATAATATTAATATTACTTAATTGTAAAAAGATCCCATTATTAGCTTATTTTTATACTTAGTTGTTGCCTCATCAAGAAAACCAATATTCTTCATCTTTAAAAATACACATTTATAGGTCGTTCTTTTGTTTTAATTTACACTCGTTGTGCTCGTTACAAAGTATCACTAAATAAATTGTATTCCATTCTTTTCTGCACACTGAGACTCCTTTAATTGCACCACTTTATACACGCCATATTGCAAACAGGATGATTTTTGTAAAAATAGATGTGCAATGTTTCTATAGGTCATTATTTAAAGAAACTGGAACCATTAATCCACGGCAAAGCATCCAGTGGAAATTCAAGGATCAACCAATAATAAATGGCTAATTGTGCGACTCATAAACGTAAAACAAAACACTGAATCATATACATCGAAATGGCACTGTATACATCAAACTAATTGCACAATAATAACACCACAAATAAATGCAGCGCAGCTACAAAGTCATTTTAAACAATATAAGGCTGTTCGATCGTTAAGGTGGCCATACATGAATCGGCTTGCCGGACGACTAAACCTGTATTCTAGGCTACGGCGCACACGTTACATTTTAATCACTGAGTTTTTTTTCAGTTTTATATTAAAATAGTGTTGAAAACATGATCTGGGAATATGAGCTGCTTTGATAAGTGACAATTGCTCAGATGTAAATCAAAACCAAAGATAAAGCACAGGCGTTCTAAATGGGTAAAACATTCGTTAAAAAATTAACAAGTGTATTATTCTCATATGCACCATATAGACGAATTATTACAAGTGAAACATCATGATTGTAGAAATTATCTACGTATAGACGAAAATTTATATATGGATGGAATTATTTAAGGGCGACGTATTCTTGAAATAGTGTTTTCTAGAAATACAAATAATTTTAGATATTTTAGAACTGAATATAGAGCTTAGCAAATAGCAGGAATTTTATCTCATGCCACCTGTGAATATTCAAAGATGCCGAAGTAAAACGAATATATAACGACAGAGAGCGGATTAACCAATAAATAATATTTAGGTGCAGAAATCATTCAAAATACGTATTTTTTTAAATTTAAATGTACTGTTACGGAAGCTCACCTACCTTTTAGTTTGTTAACTATGTTCCTGTTTGCGTTAGAATTTATAATTTTTGTAATACCTTTATTTTGACGTTCTCCGGAATATTCCAGGCTATATTCTATTTGTTTTACGGCACGTTCTCGAGATCGCAGAAACTTCGAGAACTCTAAAAATTTATATAAGCAGATCAATTACGCCGTCACAGTCAGTTTATATTGAGAAGCCAAACGCGAGTGACAAACGTCAAAGTAAAGCGTTGACAGGATATTTCTTGTTTTATCAATAAGAGTGACAATAAAGATTGTTTGTCTACGTGACGTGTTTCAACTATAATCTAATTTAGAAGTTACAGTACCTAGATGTAAATATTATTATATTAAATTAATTTAAAATAAATCTAATCATCAATATAAATATCAAATCAATCAAAATAAATTTAAAAGTGCTCATTTGAATGTAAGATCATTATTGGCTCATTTGAGTGAAATATTGTAGATTGCTTAAAATTTGATGATATTTGTGTAAGCGAAACTTTTCTTAATAACTAATGATATTTTATTTTTTGAAGGTTGTTATAATTTTATTCGTGTTGATAGAAGTGGAAGAGGCGGAGGTGTAGGTATTTATCTTAGGTCTTTTCTGAAATATGAATTAATTAATTGCAGTATAGAAATTGAACATATTTGGTTGAAATTAATTTTAAAAGCTGGCACTATTGCACTTTGTGTAACTTACCGATCATCTCATGTTAATTATTTATCTTCAATGTCTTTGAAGCAACTCTATCTGTTATAATTCCTACTGTTCATCATGTGTTATGCATGGGAAATTTTAATACAATATTTTGAAGCCTGACAGTGTTGCTACTTTTGCAAAAAATGTTTTTGATGGTATGCCCTTAAAACAATTAGTTACTCAGCTAACTAGAATATCTCAAAATTATGATATTTTGATTTCATTTTAATGTCATGTGATGAATTAGTTTCTGATGTGGCGGTTGTAAGTGTTCCAGACATATCTTATCATAAATTAATTCACTGTAATTTAAATATTTCGATTAATAAGGTTAAAACTGTTCGCGATTTGAAAAATATTAATTATAATAAATTTGACTCTGATCTAAAATCGATTCAATGGAAAATAATAAACGACTTCAATGACATTGATAACAAAGCTGATTTTTTTTACTGAAACAATCACTTCTCTTTCAGACAGCCATGCACCTTTAAAAATATTAGAATTTCTAGACCATATGCTCCTTGGCTTACACCTAATATAAAGTTACTAATATCCTTAAGAGATGAAGCTAAAATTAAACACATTCAATATAAATCTAACGTTAAGTGGAAAAATTATAAACAACTACATAACGCTAGCCATTTGTAAAGAAAAAAAGGCAGTTTTCAACTTTTAATAATCACAGCTCTAAAAAATTATGGTCAAACTTAAAGCTTTTAAATTTGCAGGCAAATAAAAAAACTTATAAATTACCTGATAACTTATCAAATGTTGAAGATATTAATAACCACTTTTTTAATGCCATACCGAAACTATCTGTATTCTGTACATGATATATTTTCTTTTGATATAATACTAACATGATATAATACTAATTTTAACCTGGATGTTAAACACTCTTTGCATTTTCTACCCCTTTACGATATTCTTATATTAAAAATTATTTCTGAAATTAAAAGTACGGCTATAGGTCATGATGGTATCAATATTTTGACAATTAATTTGTGTTTAACTTATTTTTCCCTTTTATCACACATATTACGTTCTACTTCTGTATTTACGTTATCTTGAAAAAAATCATTGCATAAAGTAAAAAATTCTGATAATGTGAACAATATAAGTACGGCATGTCAATCTACTTCCTACATTATTTAAAATTTTAAAAAGATTTATTGAGTTACAAAGAAGAAATAGCTATACAGAATTTCTGTATACATATAATGTAAACATTGTGTAGAAGAGTCTTACAAGTGTGTTTCAATTCCAAACACAATGCAATATTTATTTAGTTATGTATGTAAGTTGTATGGTTCTCCCGTAACTTACAATTTAATAAGTTAGGTACAAAATTGTGTATTCACTATTTAGATTATTTAAAGTGGATATATTATTCATCTGCACAACAAAAGTACTCTAAATACGCATTTGTATAGTTTAAACATTTTTTTTTCGTGTCAAAGCCAAGTTGTTTAATTGATAATTTGTGTACAGTAAAACAATTCCACCGCGTTCTCCCTGCGAAGTTATTGCTCCAAAAAAAAAGTAAAAACAAGTGTTAAAAATATTTTCGTTCTGAATATGAAGCAAATTACTAAATGCAATTTGAACACATATTATATTAATGTAAAAGCATTTATTAGGTAATATATTCATTTGGATGGAAAGAGTAAAAGGGTTAAATTAAAAAAATCAGCATCTGCCCCCTCCCCGCGAATTTATATCCACGAAAAGAAAGTGTAAAAAAGCAATTTTTATTTTCTTTCTTAAATGGAAAAAATAGGTTAAGTTAGGTTAGGTTCCTCTTTTTTTGATATTTATTTATAGTTTTTCATCATCTATAATTATGTTTTATTTCAATTAATTGATGTTGATTCTAATGTTGAACAATAATATTCTTATAGCAAGTGAATATATTGTCCAATAAATGCTTTTACGATAGAAGAAAAGTGTTCTAATTTAATTTAGTAATTTGCTTTATATTAAGTACGAAAATGTTTTTAAACTTGTTTTTTTGGAACCATAATTTCGTGGGCTTCCTTTCCGGTAAACCCCACCGTGTATGGCCATCATTATGTTAAAATGTCTTGCAAAATGTATTTTGCCCAATGTAGTGACATTTAGTATTACTAATTTTCAATAGATTTGATATAATAATTATTATTGATTTACTGACAAAGCCGAGAAGTTAATTAATAAACGTTTCCATTGTGTAATCCGGTCTTGAATCAATAAAATCGGTATTGTTAATGTTACAATCAGATTAATACAAAAATTAGATATAATAAAATTGTACATACAAATAATAGGTAATGATGAAAGTATTTAAATATTTTGATTGCTTTAATTGGAAACATTTAAGTAGTCAACTTGATTTAAAAACATGCTGTCCAATTTAGCAATAATCTATGTGATTTTAATTTGTTTATTTCATTAACCACTTGGCACAGGGTTTGCCATTATTTATGTATACAGTGTATCTCAAAATTCGAACCGTGTACGAACAGGAGTAGGTACAAGATGAGGATTAGAACGACAGAAAGGTCTGGTAGTGTTCTGAAAGTTTTTGTAAAAAAAATTACAGATATCAGAACATGGTCAAATCGTTGAAATTAACTATTTGCAATACAGGGTGGAGACTTTATCTGGAATAAATTAGTTACCAATGAATTGAATAATTGAAAAAAATTTCCGAGACACCTCAACGTTTAAATGTATTTACCTTCCTTTTCCAAGCAATATGCGAAATATAGGCCTTCAGAGGGAGCGAAAACTACCCCCAACTTTGTTTTTTCAGATGCATCATTATGGCTTGTGACCCCTCATGGAATGGTGACGGAAAGATAAATCCAGCGTACTGATCACATTTAATATTTTTCAAGAGGTTGAGAGTTGCAGAATATTAAAATGTAATTATTAAGATTAATTACTCTTCGACGTATCATTTGCTCAAAATATGAAGCATTTGGCACCATCCTAATCTGTGATACGTTTCGTCCTTTACATTACGTAGTATTTCCGGTATTATTGCCCTGGTTTAATCTCTTATTATTTTCTTCAGCTCATCAATGTTGTTTGGTTGATGAATGTAAATCTTACTTTTGAGGTTTACCCACAAACAGAAATCCAGCGGTGTAAAATCTGGAGACCATGGTGGTCATTCAATGCTTCAATGCATCTTCCAATTCACTTACTGAGGAAAATTCTGTCCAGATATTGGCGAACAATAACTACACCGCAGTGTAGTGGGTTTCCTTCTTGTTGAAACCATGACATCTCGTCGATCGTGTTACGGTTCAAGGGATTTGGATAGAATTGGCATTAGTTCGTCCTGGAGAAAACGTAGCTCTATTAAGATTGTCATCAAAGAAAAATATTTTTTACTGTATTAGAAAGGTATTTTAAGCTAATATATATCAAATCTCCTACAATTCCTATCAATGAAGTCATATGTATGTTCTGTGATATCAAACATCTAGGTATGCTAATGAACAATTCCACAGACAAAGCTCTATTCAATAATTATCTAAAGAAATTAATCTATCTAAATTTCCTAACCTGGTTTAATGAAAACAGTCATCAGGTGGCCTCCTATGATGAAGCAATCCTAAAAATGCAGAAATAGGTCAGATCTCATCTATTGTGGTTGAATTTTTGAGTTCCCACTGTCGAAGTGAAGTTAGATATTTATAGAGTGTTTATTTAATCGCTCTGAAGACTTATATTTCGTATAATGCTTGGAAAAGGTTAGTAAATACATTCAAATGTTGGCGTGTCTCAGAAATTGTTCGAAAAATTATTCAGCTCCCCGGTAGCTAATTTATTTCAGTTAAAGTCTCCACCCTGTATATTGGTGGAAATATTAAAAGGCTATAAAAAATATATTTCAATTTTAGCTCGATGTTTAAAAAATGGGGCAAAAACCTTTTTCTCTCTGAAAATTGGCGCCTATGACAATCAATCATCGTCAGAGATGGCTTTAGAATTGTCAGTCACCATGTGGTAACCTTTTACAATGTTGTGAAATATAGAAACGATGAAAACTAAAATTTTTTTTAATAATAATACTACCTAAGTACCTGATAGATAACAGTTAATTCGGTTAGCTGCAGTATTTTGCATTCGTTCTTTATTCCTTCATTGCACATTACCAAGACTACATTTTCACTCATTACAAGTCCATCAGAATTATCCACTAACATACTCGACAAATTCCTTTATTTAATTACTATCAAATCTTTAAAAGAAAAATATAGTCACTAAAACTGTGCTAAAAGTGAACCATAACCTATAATTTTGAATTGCTGGTCACTGGTCAAAGCTTAAAATATAATGTTATAGTCTAAGACTCCAAAGAAAAAAAAGATTTTAACACGTTAAACATCTCGGGATGCTATAGTTTAAAATAATACTAATTATTTTATGCAGATATCGTCGATTATTGTTAATATTGTTGCTATTATTAGTATTAACGGAAATTAATTCTCTAACAACACAACAACTTTACAAAACACAACAAAATTATCGGTGTGAAGTACACGTTGCATTAATGGCCTACAGATGACTACTGCATCAGATGCTGTCAAAAAATATCGCATACAGTACGGTGATTACCTTAAAATAATTTTTCAGTATTTTTAGCAAATTTTATTTTTCGCATATTTTTTGTGTACTCGTATTTACAAAATTCTCGTATTCAAATATCTAGATGACGAATAATGCAGATTTATGGGAAGTGTGACAGGTGCATATCGTGTGGCAGCGTAATATCTAAGAGCTTTTCCGAGTAAACAAAATATTATGTCGAATCTTCTTTGAACCACATGTAACAACTGTTGTAATGCCTTAAGCCTAGTACAGACTGTCAACAAATGTTTCGGAACATTGTTGAACATGTTCCCAAATAGTTTATAAACAGTTCAGAAACTTTGTTCCGGAACAGTTCCAAAACAATGTTCTGGACATGTCGAGTGAAGTTATTGCAGGAATTTGTGCTGCCAATTTATTTATTTTACTTAACAGGCAAAGGAATAGAATAAAGAAAAGAAGGTGGTGGATACGAAAAGCACTAATGGAAGGCATCAGTTATGGTAATTACCTTATGGGGGACATTTCAATTTCATTTTTTCTTGATTCCACATTGTAAAATCAAATAATAATAAACCACTAACGAATCACAACAATTATTATTATCACAACACTAGGAATCAATATTATTATCACAACACTAGAAAGTTGTAAACTATCTGTGCTCAGGAACACGTCCAGACTTGTCGCAACTTGTTCAATATTCCCGTGTTTTGTATCTCCAACGGGAAACAAGGAACAGGGCTGATTTTGTTCCGCAACATTTCAGAACAGTTCCGGAACAAGTCATAAACAAATTTGAGCTGTTCAGGAACATCGAACATTGTTCCTGAACACTGTTCCGAAACATTTGTTTACAGTCTGGACTAGGCTTTAGAGGTAAACGTGTGTTTTATGTATTTGTGTAATTTTGAGTGTTTTTGTCACTCTTGGTGGATATTTCTGACTGAGAGAATCCACCTGGTCATGGTCGTCGGCGATGGGCCAAGTACCTCATTTTAAATAAAAAAAAACGGCCGAGGAAAGGAGAGGTCCCCAGCAAGCACTCAGCAAATACAAAAATATTTGCAATGACAAGTTTTAATGTAGACAAGTAAGAAAACAGAAAATGGTTTTACATTTATATCAATCGTCGAAATAAATATCAGTGCTGCTATATCGTGTTTCTCATTAAATCATTAAATAATCATCTATATTTGTAATAAAACGGGGTTCTGTCACTATCTTTGATACCTAAACTTTCGCGCAATATATAACCTCGCAAATGACAGAAATCCAGAGTTGACGATAAATGGTGTCGAAAAAATTGTTTTCGCTTTATTAATGAGTTTCGAAATTTTTTGATAGACAATTCTGTTAATTATTATTTTTCTCGCTCCCCTCTTAAAATAATTGTACTTAGTTGTGTGCTACCTGGGACGTTACACTTTTAAAAGTGAAACCTAATAAACTAGGTATATTATGAACAGTAAAACCTTCTAGTGAGTACTTGGCGAAAAACAAAATCAAATTATCGAGTAAAACACATAGGAATAACAGAAATATTTGCGGTTTGCATCGCCAGCAGGATATTTTATAAAAACAATGAAAATGAAAATTAATATAATAACGGTTAGCTCAACCTGAATTACTTGGAAACAATTTGCTACAATGTAGGGATTTTTTGTCGGTCCAATCGCAAGTTATGAATGTCGGTGGCTGTCTCGCAGGGAGGTAAATGTCTGGCTGATGCTGCGGTCAAGAATTCACTTCTTTCTTTAAACTCGTCATTGAAACCATTTTGTTCATGATATTTATCAATGGTGTGGCACTGAAACAAGTTTAACGGCTTCTCTGTCACATTTGGCAATGTCGCGACATTTTCAGCGGTTTGTCCACGCATACTCTACTGCAATCAATTAAATTAAATAAAATTAATCTCATATAGTTTTTCCAAAGTCAGTTAGCAGACTATGCTCTAAAACATCACTTATCACGTTAATTTATTATCAAGCACAGCGTCAATTGAAGAAAATGGGGGAACCACAATTGATCAATGGTATTATATCCGTCGGTGCGGCAATTTATGCTTCCAGTAGTCGAATGTAATGCTGCCAGTACACGCTCGCCGAAGCGACTCGAACGCAAGACAAGTGATCCCGACTTCAAATATCCAAAAATCTTGGAAAAGAAAGTGGAGAGTTAAATCAATAAACCAAAATATAACAGAATCTCTATGATCTCCAGTCTGCAACAGACTTTCCGATATTTTTAGATATTCATTGCCAAGCATCTGCTACTTTCTCTTTTCTATTATAATTTTGGTGAGAGGGCCTACAAACAAGATTGCCCCTGATAAAATGCCAGGTGTGCAAGGGGTGCATAGCAAACCACTAGGGGCGGCAAAATAAAATAGGAATAAATTTTGCATATGCTTGGGCCACAAAAACTGAAACTTTCTCTGTCTTAAGGTCCTGTATCTGTTTTTTTTAAATAAACGTAACTTCATAGAGCAAATGCGCACTATAGGGGAGAGTAGCTATGAAAGGGACATTATGCAAAATAATACAAAAATTTGGTCAAAATAAATGTATATTAGATATTCAACTGCAAAGTTATATTGTAAGATATCTATTAGTTCAAAGTACTATTACAAAACAACGAAAACATTTTTCTAAATTTTGATAAAAATGGTTAAATGAAATCATGTTTTCGTCCCTTTCATCACCCAGTGTAGGACTGAAAGGGACAATAAAATGTATGAAAGGGCCAGTTGTATATTATGACTAACAAAATATTATGCCTTCACAATCTATGCTAAATGAATAGAAACAATTGATTCTTTCAGTTCCCTGAATAACATGTGGTAGTGGAAGTTTCATTTCAATATCTTTCAACTCGATATCAGCGATGTCGTCAACATCAGGGTAGACAAAATGATAAACATCATTTTTTTTTTCTTCATAAATTTAACCGTAAATTCTGATTCTGGTAAAACATTTACTATTTTTCCTACAGCAAACTTTATTGTCTTCTTCGTGCGAATTTAACTAGAACATGGTCCCCAAGTACAAGAGGTTCGTTCTGGTCTGATATATTGTCCTCTTCTGGTTGTAAAAAATCATCTTCATCGCTTTCAGCGTATTTCAGAGATACATCACTATCGCTTGATTCTTCAAACACTTTCTCTTTGGTTCAGTTTTATTTTTCTTAGTGCACTTTAACTGTTTTTCAAGTAACTGTCGCTCTATATTTTCTTTTTCCGGAGCATCTGTCAACACTCTAGAATAACCCCTTTTACGGCCTTTGGAAAACATTTTTCGAGGTTCTGCTTTTTGAAATGGTCTTACATTTTCTGGACTTATAACTGAAAGCTGAAGAGGTTTATGAGGACTAGTTTGTTCGAATATAACTGGTAAGGAGGCGTCAAGTTGATCGGATTGATTTGTGGATGTACAATCGTTTGCAATAATAATGACACTCTCTTAAAACAGTTTTTGAACTTCTGGAATTTCTGAATAGAAATATCATTAAATCTCTCTTGGTAAGTGAAACAACTAATAACTAATGTTAAAAATTTAAAGCATATTTCAATATGAATACGTCAGAAGTTCAAAATAAATTGCAAAATTCATTTTAGTGAGTGTCATTAATATTGCAAACGATAGTACATGGTTGTTCACATGAATTTGGAATTGAAGATGGTGGTTCACTGTTTGCAGGAATTGGACGATCTGTCACATAAGAAGTTAAAAATTCATTTACAGCTTCTACAAATTCATGTGATGATTTTCTAAGCCGTTTTGTTTTTTCTTTATTTTCAGTCATTTTAATCTGAAAGAAATACAGCGCTCAACGAAGAAATCTTATAAGGTAATGAAAGGGACATGTCCTTTCAATACCATGCGGTATGTCCCTTTCATTGCCATAGTGCACTTTTGTCTATATAGCGTTATATTTAATTATAACCTCTAAATTTTTAACAAGTTATGATAACATCTTATTCTAAAGTTTCCACCTAACTGCTGAATAACATTACTTAATTAAAATATCAAATTAACTTACCACAATTTTAAAGTTAGTCCACCAGCAAAAACAATAATTTTATCACCGAATTTGTACAATATTCCATTACGTTTGAGATTTGTTTTGAAACGCAAAGTAGTTTTGGTTAGGCGCTACGAGTATCTCTGCGCCATCTGTTAGGATTCATTGCAACCCGTTAGCATGTAAGATTACTGTAAATTAGCTCATGTCCCTTTCATGACCTGTCCCTTTCATACCCACTCTCCCTATAAAAGATCTTGATATAAATCGTAGTGAATTTTTTGTCAATTTTCCAGCAATTGTTCTTAATTTACTTATAAATTCAAAAAATATCTATATTATTCAGCCTGTGCCTATCGTTGGCATACTTACATGAAAGAACATAACAGTTAATGGTGTTTTCTTTTAAAATAATGAGAGTTCAAGAGACAATCGCACAAAATATCTAGCAAAGCCACTATTAATAAAATCGTTCGTTAGTAATTTGCTAACATTATTACATTGTTTTTTCGTTATGGGCTATAGATGAACCAGTCGAATCACCAGAGTTGAATGTCAAAGTTAATTTTTATATTCTTGATAAAATTGATAAAGCAGTATCAAAATTAAATAAGAGATTTGGACAGTTAAACGAATGCAATTACTAGTTTGGTCGATTAATCTACTACAAAACAAATTGAATAGTTACATTTATAATAAACTCAGTACAGTTGCCAATAAAGTATTGGAACTTAAAAGTTAGAAATCAAGAAAAAGCAAAATTTTACAAAAAGGCACTATTTATGACTAAGCAGCTATAGGGGTGGCAAGTTAATTCTTGTATCTGGGCGGCATATATCTACCCTTGGCTTGGCTCTGGGTAAAGTCATATTTCATTCCATAAAAATAAACAACGACATTAAATTCCGATGTAAATAACTACGACAAGTTTCAGTTCAGTTCAGAAAAGACGAACGTGTACTAGAAATACTGACACTCTGAGAGTACCGTATACAAGATGGTTCAAATTTTTGAGGGTTACAAATTGTTCTGTCACAGATAGAGCAAATCTGTTAGACGAGTTCTGGGCTATTTTTCGTAGAAAACCGTATCTTTTTATCCCTGTCCTGTCACTGGAAATTGGTGAATTTGGATGACGCATGTCTCTCTTTTACGTTACGTAACCTTTGTGATGAAATCATGGCCAACCCTATTTAAGATGCAGGAAGCCAAAGATGATTTTTTTAACAAAATTTTAAGCATATATATCCAAAAATCAATGTATCGCATTGACATTTGACACAGATAAGTTTTTGAGAGTTTAAATATGTCACTGTTGTTAATTTTTGATCATATGGTAGAGGTTGCTAACCACTATCTGACCCAATGGCACCGTGCGATATAATTATTTTAGGTTAAGCTTTTGCAGTATACAGGGTTAACTATGACTAAGTATAAACATTTTAACCACTTGCTCAGGAAGGCCTAAAAGACAAAAAAAAAATTATTTCAGAATTTCAGCTCGATATTTAAAAAATGGGGCAAAACCCTCTTTTCCTACGGAAAGTCAGCGCCTATAATAAGCATCGACTGAGATGGCTTAGATTCAAAGATTAAACTTACATCTGTCAGATTTAATATAATTTCGAAAAAAAAATTTCCTCGCTGTATAAATACGTTTGGTTTTTTTTGAAGGGTAGTTCCGTTAATTCTTAATTTTCTATATCCCCTCTTAAACTATTTGTATTTAGTCATAGTTCATAGTTAATCCTATGTTGTATATTAGGTCTGTTCAAACAAGGAATCTGGAATTGTTTCAAATTGTCAGAAATATTCGACCAGTAAGGTTATGAATTTTTTTGCAGTAAATATCGTGCAAGAAGTAGTTAGAGGAACGCATTTGACAGTTTGGAATCAGTCTGGATTTCTTGCTTGAACAGACAGACCTATTATAATGCAAAATTATATTGTATACCAAAAAGGTAGTCTTGTTAAAACAGCTGAATATTACACAAAATTTACAAAGTACAGTAATTTAAGAGACAAACCTAGTTGTAAAACGTAATACTTGCCCAAATAAAGTACACGAATATTCTACAAATCCTACATAAATACTTCCAAGTGACACCCATTATCGTGCACACAAAACTCACGTTGTCACGTAGATCTCCAATATTTTCGGTGGGATTATAATAAATTTTATCTTTTGGGCAATCCCCAAGCAACAAGCCCATGAATGCCAATTCAGTTACATATTTGGAAAGCGTCGATTTAAATATTGAAACATCACTACATTTCTAATAGTTAAAATCTAACGGAAGATTATTAGTGCATTTTCCATTTCCATCCTTAAAATTTAAAATACTAACAATAAAAACAAAGTTAGCAAATGCATGTCAAAATGTTTGTTGATTTTTATTTTACGTCAAGAACAAATATATTTTTTATTTAAATTATTCTATATATGTTTTAATTTTTATTCCTCAAATGAAATAGTACTGTTAATATTAACGTGTTCGTAATTTTATTCTACAACTCTTGCTGTCAAGATCCAATATAACGCTCATAAAAGAAAACAATTAAATGTTGCATAACGGGTTGAAATTCGATTTGTTATATATTTTCGTATATCTGTACTCAATTTCAGCTGTTTCTCTTGAGAAATAATGACTCTATACGGAATTTTCTAAAACAGCTATTTTTTTACAATATTTCGTAACGGCAGCAGATACCTTGGATCTATTTGGTATATATTAATGACTATCGATAGGCGAAACTTTCTTCTTCTACTTTGAGTCATCCTGTATATTTTACGGTTTCCGAGATGCTAATGGTGAGCCATAAAAACGCACCACCCTGTATTATTTTTTAACTGTATTAAATTTTTTTTATAATATAAGTTAATGATAGTGATAATCCTGATGTATTTCTTCAAATTACTCACTTAAGAGAATATTTTAGAATTTTTGTGTCTTACGAAGGCTCAAGGTTTTATTTTATTAATTTTTAAGTATTAATCAGCATTTTGTATTAATTTCATAATAACATACACGCAGAACAAGGTACAGTCTAGAATACAGTAGTTAGTATTATTTGAACATTTTTATAACGGCAGATGGCGTATAATTTCATGTAATTTAGGTATAATTTCAAGTTATAGCAGCATAAAAAATTGATCCACATGTTACAATATATTTTATAATCGCAATTATTCCTGTTAACGATGGTAACTGTGAGCGTATCTTTTTGCTCGATTGGCATTTAAAACACAGCAATTAGAGGAAACTGGTCCATGCATATTGACTGCAAGGTGACGGTCTACATTAAGCGTAATAAATTGTGGTCCATAGTTTCCAACGCATTCATGTAAATACATATAGATCATTTAAAAAAGTTCCAATGCTACCAGAAAGTACAAAGAAAAGTATATTAGAATGAAAAATGATGCATTGATATTCGCATTTGTTGACATTTTTGCCGAAATATAGATAGTGGAGCAACGAAGTTACCATAACAGTTTGCTTGATAATAAAGGCCCCGAAATCTAATAAAACTAAGATCATTGTGAAGACTCTATAGAGAAACCATATAAATCCAAACATATATTTCAGATGAGGGATGAGAAAATTATTTGAAATTTGGAAAAGGTTAATACCTAATTGAATATAATACTGACCAGATAATGTTATCTTCAATGTCAGTGTTCCTTCTGAAGAAGCGAGACATATTAAAGAAGCCAAATCCGACGACGTGGCAACCAGTTCGTAAATTATTCTATCATCATCTACCACGATAAAAGCTTACAAATCAAACAATAGATGTAAGGTTGATGCAAAGTGAAAACGTTTTATTACAGGAATTGTCAAACTTAAAAAGTATTTTATATTTTCAAGACAACAAAATTTGGAAAAGCTTTGTATATTACTAATTATATTCTTAGATTTGTAGAAAATTATGCAATTTGGTGGTGCTGTTGATGGAGTTGACAACGTACATTTGTTTATATCTAATTTCAGAATCTCTTTTCATTTAATTTGCATGTAGCTCACTCTGATTTGGAATGTGCTGACGTCTAGCCACTATTTTTCAAAGTATTTACTGAGGAACCACTGAGTCCTATTCCAACATTTTCAAATTTTATGCAGGACTACTCTTTGGAGTATTGGAGACTTTTGATTAGAATGTTGTGTTATAGCATCTCAATAAACTCCGTGTGGATTTGCCGTCGGGATCCGATGATTTTTCAGCATCAGTACTATAGTCCAGGGCATTTAGATCAAAATCGACCGAATATGGAGCGCTTCCCATGTTGTATGCAATTTTCCCCCCAGAATGACCCCCCGGATACCCCCGCAGAGCCGCCCCCGGGTAATTCCAATGCCAGAATTGAATTCGGCATCCCCGAAAACCCCTGAGTAACGAGTTTCGAGCGATTTTCATGCACGCTGCCATTTCTCCCCCAATTCACCCCCCGCGCACCCCCACAGAGCCACCCCCGT
This sequence comes from Monochamus saltuarius, assembly GCA_025584915.1. Lineage (NCBI taxonomy): Eukaryota > Metazoa > Arthropoda > Insecta > Coleoptera > Cerambycidae > Monochamus > Monochamus saltuarius. The sequence goes on from CM046721.1 coordinate 30,281,108, forward strand.
GCATCCCCGGGTAATTCTAATGCCAGAATCGAATTCGGCAGCTCCGAAACCCTCCGAGTAATGATTTCCGAGCGATTTTTCCGAGTTTCCAGTCGTTCCTATAATGGTGTAATGTATTTTCCGGCCCAGAAGGCAGTTTTCAAAAAATGGCTTAACCAGACGATATAGACTTTTTTTCCTGGGACCTTCCTGAACACAATGCAGAAAACCGCATCTCGATATCTACTGTGCCTAAATATTTCCGCTATTTTTCCTAACTTCCCTGGACTACTAAAACACTACAGAACCTTTATTTATTTATTATATGTATATTTTTTTTCTTTTCTTTTCTTGCCACGTCATCTCTCCCGTCTGATTGGTTGGTAGCTACAGTTCAGTTATATATATTCAAGAAAGGGGAAACAGACCCTGATAATTACCGATAAGTATGTTTAAAGCATTTGTCTTAATGTATAAATAATTATAGTACTTATCAAAAATAAGAAATTCTTCTTAACTCATATTTTGACATCTCAGCTTGGTTTTATTCCAGGCAGATCTACTACCACCAAACTATTATTTTGTTTAAATAATTGGTCCATTGCTTTTGATTGCGGATATCTTGTGGACGTTCTTTACTTGTATTTTAAAACTTGACCATCTAGAAATTTGAGGTGGGTTGAATTCATGGATTTGCAGCTACTTGTACAACAAAATATTCTCTGTTCGTGTTGGGTCCAATAATCTTTCTTCGTATCAAATACAGTCTGATATTCCACAACGCTCTGTCCTTGGACCACCTTTCTTCCTGTTATATTCGGCGGATCTTGATGATCTCATGACTGTCCCTCTTAGTTTTTATGTTGACGACATACAAATCTATGAGAATTTCTAGAACAACACACCATTCAAAATAATCTGACAGCGATTGATGGCTGGTGCAAAACTTGGTTAACTCTACTGAACTCAAACAAATGCACTATACTTCATATGGGTAACAAAAATATCCATATTGTCTAAAGCTATTTATTTGTGGCATAGTTTTAGTTTTTCTTTAGTTTTTGGGTTTTGCCACACTTCTGAAAAAATAATAGAGATTAATTAAATAAGCCCTTGCGCCAAACGGAACAGTTGTTACCTATCGTTTGTTACAACGATAAATGTACAATGTTGCGGACGGCTGCTCTTTTAGTCGGGGCACTTTTTTATAGTCGTGGGTTCTTGACTAGCAAACTGTTTAAAATGATGTTATAATTGGGCGCCACCTACAGAATATTCTGTTCGGTTTGCCTTTTTTACCCCTGTAGGAGGATGATAAATTTTGCTGAAGTCAAAAGTGAAATAAAATACATACATAAAAATAAACACAGTTTATTAACTTGCCCACCAGTTGATACACAGATGTGGAATTGAAGTTGACATACAGAGGTGGAATTGAAGCAGTTGACAAGTTCCTCCGTTGTTAACGTTGGAGATGACTCCGAGATGGGCAGCTTTTCTGTCGTACCTGGACTAGGGCCGCTACAATCTGGATTTTCAAAGCAGTGCTTCGAGAACAGCAGCTTTCTTGTAGTACCTGGATAGTGCCGGTTACAAACTAGATTTCAAAGCTTTAGAATGGCCTTCTTATTTCAATTTTGATTCTTCTAATTGTTCATTTAAATGTTCATATAATTATTCATTTAAATGTTCATATAATTATTCATTTAAATGTTCATATAATTATTCATTTAATTAATTGTTAATTTATTTAATCAATTATTCATTTAATTTATTTGTTAATTTGTTAATTTATTTAATTCATTAAATTTATTTAATTGGCCTCTAAAGTTGAGAAAATGACAAAAGAAAATAAAAAATAATTAGCATGTGCTTTAGCAAAGATCAAGATCAGGTTAGGTATTTTTATATTCTTAGTTTCAAAAATTAACATACAATATAGTTTAAAATGAAATCTACTATCGATAATAATCTTACTTAATCAAATATATTACCTCCATGTATATTGATGACTTCAATAAATTCAGATTTATTTTCAAAATGTGGCTTCGCACTATAACTAAATCTGTAATATGGAAATACTTCAGTCGACCAAAATCAGAACGAAAAGGGCTAGAATTTAGGTTCCTGTAGGTTTTATACCCTACAAAGATCTAAAAACTCTGAAATCTGATTGGTTCGGTTTCTATGAAACTTCCGTCAAATGTTCGTTCGAGATCTTAGCACATTGTTCCAATAGTTCGAATCTAATTGGATTATTATGACAGTTACCTTAACCTTGCTTTTTGCCAAAACAAAGCTAAGTGACACTAATTAAATAATAAACTGTTAACAAATTACTCCAGGATGTTATACAGATTAGAAAACATAACATTACGATATACATCGACGTAACTGGTTCACAGCAATGGTAAGTAAATAATTAATAAAATATTTATCGTACAAAGTGTTTACATTTTAGGCTTACTTGAAGAAATCTAAAACTACATGGTACACTGGATATGGTTCACACTTACTTAAACTACAACTTATACAGGATGTGCAAAAATACCTAGTTACTAGACGTTTCATATTGAAATTGTGACATTCTTAATTTTATAATAAAAGGAATGTTACAAATCTCCCCCCACTTGGAAAAAAAATTAAATGGACTTGATTCATTTAATTTGATAGTTGTTAAATGAACTGTGAGGTACGTAGAACAATTTAATATGAAATCATTTATGTACTCTTAGTTTCTGATACAAAACTTATATCCCAGCGTATAATTAATAATTCTGATAAATTTTATAAGCTAAAAGTTTCGATTAGCTAATATCCTACAATGAAAAGTATCTTTATTTCATATGTAAACAATATAGTATTTATGTACTATTAAATATTTTACCCAGTTACAGGGTGATAAATTGAAACAGTGACTTTATTTTAGAACCATCACTTATAGTTTAAACAAAATATAAGGCATTGAAATGCGGACAGTCAGTTCGCCTTTAAACTGCTGTAAAGCAAATATGAGGCTTAAAACACTTGCTAACTGATCACCTCTTTCAGATAGACTTGTGGAATGCAGGCATTTAAACGCAGACAAACAGTTCGCCTAAAACTGCTGTACTAGCGAAAGGATTTTTTGAGACTTGAAACACTTGGCACCCAGTTCGTCTCTGGACTGGAGCACTTGTGAAAACAAACATATGGGACATTTAAACACTTGACTTCAGTTCGTCCCTGGACTGAAATACTTGTGAAGACTCTACTTTATAGCGGGAGTACTCTGAGTGACAGTACGACTACCGAAGTCAAAAACATCGCTGAGAGAGCTCAGACGGAACACAGTAGCGCAATTCAACCTGGTAAAACCAACACCAATGGAACCTCAATTACAAAGGCTAGCCAAATTACACCCCCCATGTCTATCCTTCTAACAGGATTGCATGAAAGCTGTTGTTTTCTGACTGGAAGCCCCTGCTCTCACTCAGTCCCTTGACTAATAAAAAATTGCATAATATATACAAGCCGTCATGAGCTTGGGTCTAGTCCATAATGAAATGAAACCATACTAAGTGACGACAACCTACATTGACCAATAGAGATAAATGTGGGTTCGTGTACGATGTAAAGTTACAAACTGACTAAAAAGTGCGCAAACTCGTATTAAGTGGGAGATAGCCTCGTCTTTAAAGTCAATAATCTTTGAAATTGGCCAACATAAAGTCATCACCTGAATATAGGTTCCAGACCATTTACTAAAATTGTCAAATCCGGTACAATGAACGAAAAACTTCTAGGAAGTGTTTTCCCTCTCTAGATAACCACCAAACCTGCGATAATCAACAGTTTAACATGGAGCAGCGCTAACTCTGAAATTTATATGTGTCTCCATCGAGTCTAGGAAACTTATATCAGAAAATCTGAGAAAGGAAAAGGTAAGAAGTAAATTCTTTTTCTGTAACGTTTAACACAAATTATTCACCTACAAAATAAAATTTGTTCAACGAAACTTAATCTAAAGAATAGTTTCACCTTTTGAAAAAAATCATAAAGATAAGTTTAAAGTAAAGAATTAAGAACAAGAAAAGAATATTTTTTTGATGATGTTGTATCATGTCACTGGAAATTTGTGAATTTAAGTCAAAGTCAAAAATAGTATTAAGACACAGACTTCTTTAAAAAACAAAGTAAAACTTAACTTAAATCCACCCCTTTTCAGGGCTTCAACTCTGAAAATATTTCGAGGAAGTGACAAACTAAAGAACCCACCCGTTTTGCAAACCCGGCACTACTAGAACGAAGGGAGTGTCGCCGAAAAAAATTAAAGAGTCGCTACAAAAATAACTAACCCAAAATTTGGTAAGTAATCAAGGGTGTATGTCGATTTATGTAAGTAGTCTTAAAAGCCGCTAAACTGTCAGATATTCACCTGCACTGGTTCGTGTATTATCTCTAAATAAGAAACATATTAGTTTCTGTTTGTCTTGTAACAAACGCAAGAATAATTTATAAAATATTCCACATGAATTGCAGAATCATACTTGTAATTCAATATTACCATACAGTTATAGCAAACTACTATGTACAGGGTGCTATAAAATTTCTAGGCAAAACCAATAAGGTTTTATAAAACTATAAATCTTTGATCAAAATAGAATTTTGTTTTATCCATTTGAGATTTTAATCCAAAGATCGACTAAAAATTAAGATTAAATCTAATGATATTTTACACTAAGCTAAACTAATTGAACTAGACTAACTAAACTAATTAGAGTGAATTAGAGTAACTAAATCTAGAGTGAATTAAAATTAGAGTGAATTAAGATTAGAGTGAATTAAGATTAGAGTGAATTAAGATTAGAGTGAATTAAGATTAGAGTGGCCACTAATACTAAATCGCGCTTATTTAACTAAACTACCTTACTATTTAATTATCCTATACTGCTATTCTAAATTATCCTATACTGCTATTCTAAATTATCCTATACTGCTATTCTAAATTATCCTATACTGCTATTCTAAATTATCCTATACCGGTATATACTTCTAATAAATTGATAGCATTCTCACAAAATAGATTATAAAAATCAACAGCTACCATTAAGGTAATAAGACATGTCTATCGACACAATTTCCGTCAGTAAATTATACATATAGGTAAGTAGTTAACGTACCTAACCAAAAATTTTTGCAATTGTATTACAAAAGAAATGTAAAGCGAATCCAAAATTAAACTTCAAATCCAAACGATTTGCTAACGCTTTACGATAATTGTATCTCATTTATTATGAGCATACTAAAATTTCTCTCTCGAAAAATATACCGTGTTCAATAACACTATACTAGTTGCAAACAAAATTTTGACTGCGAATATTGTCAAACACTACATAAAATCCATTAAATTGAAAATATTAATTACTAAATATATTTTTGCATTGTATCAAAGAGGTAGTAATATTATGTAGTACAATATAGGTTTGCAAGCTGTGTATTAGACCCAAAATATGGCTTTAACTGAGAAACATGCCAACGTCCTAGACTGGTCCCTGCTAAATCTTGCAATTCATATGATATATTTGAAATTACCCTTTTTACAGTGCAAAGTGAATACTTTTCTGCCAGCTTTGCAGAAAAATCTTTCCCAGCATCAGATAAAACATAATTTTTTTTCCAAACGCGTTCACCTTCAGAAAAAACCCTATTTTGCCTGCGCAAGTTATAAAAATTCTTCGCACGCTCATAAGCTTTATCAAGTCTTTGTTGAACCTTGCTATATATCTCTGGTAATTTCGTAACTCGTCCGCATAATTTGATCTCGAACTGTCATTTATATTTAAATCTAAATTATTTTTACCATAATATTCTCCATTTATAGGCAATGTCCTACCAAAATTTAAAAATGCTGGTGAGAAACCAGTGACCTCGTGCTGAGACGTGTTAATAGCATATTGGATCTGTTGGATATTTTGATCCCAAGTCTTATGGCTTTCTTTATAAAAGATCTTATTGCTGTACCTACTACTCGATTCAATCTTTCAACAGAGTTACTTTGTGGAAAATACTTTAGATTATAGAATACATTAGGAATTTTATAGCTTTTAACAAATTCTTGAAAAACTTTCCCCTTATGGGCTGTAGCGTTGTCTAACAAAATAGTATGAGGAACACCGTACGTTAAAAATATTTGTTCCAGGAAAGATACTATGTTTTGCGCCGTTGCGTTTCTGACTGGCTTAAGCATTGTATATTTAGTAAAATAATCTTGTGCCGCAATTAAGAAACGGTTACGTTTCGAACTAATGGGAAATGGTCCCATAACATCTAAAGAAATTAACTGGAAAGGAAAGGTAACCTTTCTTTGTACGCCCATTAGGCCAAATCTCCTTGCATTATTTGCTTTTTGCTTATTACACGTATCACAACGTTTGACAAAATTTAAAACATCTTTGCACATTCTTGGCCAATAAAAGTTTTCCTTTAACCTATGTAAAGTTTTATAATAACCAAGGTGAGCGGCTGTCGAAGTGCTATGATTATTTTCAAGAATAGTACGTCTTTGAGATAACGGAACAAGTAATTTCCATTCGGAAATATTAGTTTTAAGTGGTATTCTGTCTGACAAATGTTTGTATAAATAATTATCTTTAATCATCCAATTAGGATATTTTTCTGGATGCTTACTAACTTTATCTCTTAATTTCAGGTACCATGGCTCAAGATTTTCTAAATCTATCCCGAGAAAATTTGTTTCTACTTTATCTATATAATTAATAATGTTCCATGTATTATTTTGAAAATTGATATTTAATGAAAATTGCTTACAAAAACAGCTACCTAACACCATACCTACACATAGTGAGGGTACTACTGAAAATTTTACGAGTTTACAAATATTTCCTAAATATAAGGGAACTTCAAAAATACCTGAGACGGTTTGACTTTTACCATCAGCGGTTTTAATGATCTGCCTAAAAGGTTTAGTTACTTTAATTTTATATTTATCCAACAGATATAAAGAAAGAGAACCAATACAATTTACATTTGCTCCGCTATCTAATAATGCAATTAAATTTTCGTCATACAGTGTGACAGAAATATATGGTCTATTATCAAGAGGTTTTTTAACTAAAACAGGAGATATAACGTTACTCTTATAAAAATTTCTTACCAAGACTTTCCATTTAATCCAGTCATTTAAATCGGTTTTTGGTTTCATGGGGTACAAAGAAGGAATATTATTACTAAATCTTGAATTATTGAAGGAATTACGAGAATCTAAAATTTTACAGCCTTTCATGAGTTTAAACTGATGCCGGCTTGTTACATCAGCTACCCGACCTAGTTTTTTGTAACTCTATTCTTATTACAGCCACAGGTCCTAACTGTGTAGTCAGATTTACCGCATTTAAAACAAAACTTATGTTGTTTAGCTTGTCTACAAGTATGAAATGTGTGTCCAGATTTGTGACAGTTCCAGCATGACAGTGAATTTAATTTACTAGACTCGCCCTGACTGGTAGTGGCGGCAGTTGTAAGTTCGCTTTTAGCCTCCTGAGTAGGCTTAAATTTAGATGGTTTAAAATTAACATGACTATTCACATTGGGTTTGTTGTCAATGTATGCTAAATCACTTTCTAGCAAACTAGTAGCTTTTGGAGCTGAAAATTTTACCCTATTCTGAAAAGATTCATCAATTTTTCTACATAAAGAAAGTAATTCAGTAGTGGAGGTTATTTCCATTAAAGCCAAACGCTCACTGTACTTAGGTAAAATATTTCGCTTAATGCGCTTTAACTGTTCATTGTCTGATACTTTACTAGACAAACGTTCATAAAGATTTTGCATTGCTGCAATATAAATGGCGATAGGTTCATTACGACCCTGTGTACGCGTCTTAATTTCTTCTAGCAACTCCTCGTCATATCTAACTCATTTACAACTTCAGCCCAAGTATTTACCTTATGTCTAATAGATCGATAGAAAATCAAAGCTTGTCCAGAAAATAAATCTATACAAGAATCAAATAAAATTTGTTCTGAAACATTTCGTGCCCGAGATAATTCGTTAACTCTCTCCAAAAATGCTTTTAAACTGGACGAACCATCGAAAGATAGTCCCCATTTATAAATTGGTACAAGCTTGTCATTTGCAGACGATTGAAATATAGGTTTAGATTTAACCGCAGAACATTTGACTTCTAAATGTGCACGTATTTCTAGACAAGAACTTAAAGCATCATCTTTAAAATCTAATAAATCTTTATGTAATTCTAAAGGTTCGTCTGGTACTTTAAAACGTTTTACCCTGTTTGTTAGGCTAATTAATCGTGAATTTATTATTTTTGAAAATGATTCATCTTTTGACTTGGTAAAATCTGTTACTAATGATACTAAATCTTCAATTGTTTTATTTATTGAAATTCTCTCTGAATCTACTTCAAAATCAGGATCAGCTAAATCACAGATGTCACCTTTGTCTTTATCTAGAAGACTTTTTAAAATGGTACGTTTAGAAATCAAATTTTTACGTGAAGCTCTACATTTCCTTATGCGTAATTCATAGTCTATCTCGGATTCATTAAGATGTAAAGGATCAACTTGGTCTGCCATGTTTTCAATAAAAATATTACTATAAAAAATTACTTATGACGAGAATTTGTAACTAAAAGTGTCGGGCAATATAGGTCTATAGCAAAACAATGTTTAATATAACATTAAAGACTGTAAATATCATGAAACTATTAAAATTTAGCTCTTAACTAAAATGTGAAAATCTAATTTTTGGGATATGAACTGTCTAGCAACTTAACAAAATACCATGTCTTAACTAAAATTCACAGGCATAAATAAATTATTTCTCTCCAGTTTGACTCAGCAAAATTGTCACGACTTGAAAATTTAAGAACTTAATTTAAACAAAACTAGGCCCACGTTGGTTGCGTCAAATCATTGTTACCTATCGTTTGTTACAACGATAAATGTACAATGTTGCGGACGGCTGCTCTTTTAGTCGGGGCACTTTTTTATAGTCGTGGTTTCTTGACTAGCAAACTGTTTAAAATGATGTTATAATTGGGCGCCACCTACAGAATATTCTGTTCGGTTTGCCTTTTTTACCCCTGTAGGAGGATGATAAATTTTGCTGAAGTCAAAAAGTGAAATAAAATACATACATAAAAAATAAACACAGTTTATTAACTTGCCCACCAGTTGATACACAGATGTGGAATTGAAGTTGACATACAGAGGTGGAATTGAAGCAGTTGACAAGTTCATCCGTTGTTAACGTTGGAGATGACTCCGAGATGGGCAGCTTTTCTGTCGTACCTGGACTAGGGCCGCTACAATCTGGATTTTCAAAGCAGTGCTTCGAGAACAGCAGCTTTCCTGTGGTACCTGGATAGTGCCGCTTACAAACTAGATTTCAAAGCTTTAGAATGGCCTTCTTATTTCAATTTTGATTCTTCTAATTGTTCATTTAAATATTCATATAATTATTCATTTAAATGTTCATATAATTATTCATTTAAATGTTCATATTATTATTCCTTTAATTAATTGTTAATTTATTTAATCAATTATTCATTTAATTTATTTGTTAATTAATTTAATTGATTATTCATTTAATTTATTTAATTGGCCTCTAAAGTTGAGAAAATGACAAAAGAAAATAAAAATAATTAGCATGTGCTTTAGCAAAGATCAAGATCAGGTTAGGTATTTTTATATTCTTAGTTTCAAAAATTAACATACAATATAGTTTAAAATGAAATCTACTATCGATAATAATCTTACTTAATCAAATATATTACCTCCATGTATATTGATGACTTCAATAAATTCAGATTTATTTTCAAAATGTGGCTTCGCACTATAACTAAATCTGTAATATGGAAATACTTCAGTCGACCAAAATCAGAACGAAAAGGGCTAGAATTTAGGTTCCTGTAGGTTTTATACCCTACAAAGATCTAAAACTCTGAAATCTGATTGGTTCGGTTTCTATGAAACTTCCGTCAAATGTTCGTTCGAGATCTTAGCACATTGTTCCAATAGTTCGAATCTAATTGGATTATTATGACAGTTACCTTAACCTTGCTTTTGCCACAACAAAGCTTATTACAAAAAGTGACACTAATTAAATAATAAACTGTTAACAAATTACTCCAGGATGTTATACAGATTAGAAAACATAACATTACGATATACATCGACGTAACTGGTTCACAGCAATGGTAAGTAAATAATTAATAAAATATTTATCGTACAAAGTGTTTACATTTTAGGCTTACTTGAAGAAATCTAAAACTTACATGGTACACTGGATATGGTTTACTCTACTTAATCTACCAACATTATACAGGATGTGCAAAAATACCTAGTTACTAGACGTTTCATATTGAAATTGTGACATTCTTAATTTTATAATAAAGGAATGTTACACAGTCAAGGGTTATTTTTGAAACTATGTTTGCCTAACCAAAAAATCTCACACTGAAAAAAACAGATAAGTAAAAAATAACAAAAATCACATCACTATCGCGCACTTCCGTATTATTGACGTTTCGAAAACCTCTCTGTTTTCGTTCTCAAAATCGTATGTCAAGTTTGACAGTTTAAAATTTATTTATCTGCTTCCATAGAGATGTTAAATGATTTTTATTTTATTGTTACTTACTTCTTCTTGATACAACTGTAGCCAACAAGGATCGATGTTCACTGAACAGTTTGACACACTTATCTCCGTTCAACAAAATAATCGCGGTCTCTTTTAATTTTCTTTTGTTGTGTTATCTTCCTTCTCTAAAATTTTTGCCGAACCCCATTGAATTAAATGACCGTTTTCCCAAGCGTGTTCGCAAATTTTGGATTTTTCAAATTCCGTCTTTTATGTAATTTTTATGTTCCTCAACTCTAACATTCATAGGCCGAGACGTTTCTCCAACATAGTGTTTATTGCATGCACAAGGTATGCTGTAGATGCAATTTTTGAATTTTGTATATCATTTTTGGACGCGTTTTAGACAAAATGATCGCAAAGTATTAGTTGTCTGAAAAACTGTTCGAATATTAAATTTATTACCGATTCTTCTTAACTTTTCTGATAATATAGGAATGTATGGAATTTTTATTGTATGATTAATTTCTTTTATTTGTCTTACAGTGTTCGTTTTATCTGTAATATTTTTTAATGTTCTATCAACAAAATTTAGAGGGTATTCATTATTTATTAATACATTTTTAATAAATTTTATTTCGTTATTAAAAATATCATTGTTTGATGAAATTAATTTTGCTCTATCATATAAACATTTAACAACACCTTTCTTAATATCGATGTGATGGTTAGATCTAAAATTTAAATATCTATTGGTGTGAGTTTGTTTTCTATACACACTTGTTTCTACAGAATTATCGTGTTTTTTAATTAAAAAATCTAAAAATGTTAGCATATTATTATTTTATATTTCCAAAGTAAATTTTATTGTTGGTAGTTTATTCACTAACGTACCAGTAGACAAAACATTGAATATCATTAAAAATAAACTGGAAAATGATATCAATTTGGCAAACAGAACAAAATTAAATGTAGGATGTATAATGGAATTACTAAGTCTATGTATAAAAACAACATATTTTCAACTAAACAATGAATTTTATCAACAAAATTTCGGAATGGCAATGGGCTCATCATTATCACCAATTTTAAGTAACATTTTTATGGATTTTGAAGAAAATTGTATTCAAAATATAAATAAAAAACCAACTATCTGGTGGAGATATGTAGATGATATTTTTGCAATTTGGCCTTTTACTGTTACAGAATTAAATGAATTTTTAAATGATATTAACAATAAAGAACCAACAATAAAATTTACTTTGGAAATAGAAAATAATAATATGCTACCATTTTTAGATGTTTTAATTAAAAAACACGATAATTCTGTAGAAACAAGTGTGTATAGAAAACAAACTCACACCAATAGATATTTAAATTTTAGATCTAACCATCACATCGATATTAAGAAAGGTGTTGTTAAATGTTTATATGATAGAGCAAAATTAATTTCATCAAACAATGATATTTTTAATAACGAAATAAAATTTATTAAAAATGTATTAATAAATAATGAATACCCTCTAAATTTTGTTGATAGAACATTAAAAAATATTACAGATAAAACGAACACTGTAAGACAAATAAAAGAAATTAATCATACAATAAAAATTCCATACATTCCTATATTATCAGAAAAGTTAAGAAGAATCGGTAATAAATTTAATATTCGAACAGTTTTTCAGACAACTAATACTTTGCGATCATTTTGTCTAAAACGCGTCCAAAAATTATATACAAAATTCAAAAAATTGCACCTACAGTATACCTTGTGAATGCAATAAATATTATGTTGGAGAAACGTCTTGGCCTTATGAATGTTAGAGTTGAGGAACATAAAAAGACGGAATTTGAAAAATCCAAAATTTGCGAACACGCTTGAGAAAACGGTCATTTGATTCAATGGGGTTCGGCAAAAATTTTAAAGAAGGAAGATAACACAACAAAAATAAAATTAAAAGAGACTGCGATTATTTTGTTGAACGGAGATAAGTGTGTGTCAAATTGTTCAGTGAACATCGATCCTTGTTGGCTACAGTTGTATCAAGAAGAAGTAAGTAACAATAAAATAAAAATCATTTAACATCTCTATGGAAGCAGATAAATAAATTTTAAACTGTCAAACTTGACATACGTTTAACATTTTTACGATTTTGAGAACGAAAACAGAGAGGTTTTCGAAACGTCAATAATACGGAAGTGCGCGATAGTGATGTGATTTTTATTATTTTTTACTTATCTGTTTTTTTCAGTGTGAGATTTTTTGGTTAGGCAAACATAGTTTCAAAAATAACCCTTGACTGTTCCGTTTGGCGCAAGGGCTTATTTAATTAATCTCTATTATTTTTTCAGAAGTGTGGCAAAAACCCAAAAAAACTAAAGAAAAATATCCATCACTATGACACCATACACAGATGGAAAATGTATAGTTTTTTTTTTACATAAACATGATACATTTAGAAGGTATGATCTTATATGATGTACCTGTTTAATCAATAATCAATAATTATTTCATACCTATCTTTATTACATCAATTTGTTACATACTCGTATGTTTTGTCTTTATAAATTAAGCATAACAGGCTGTTGCTCTGCTTTTCTCTTAGTTTAATACTAATAATTATTATTATTATTCAGGATGTTTTAATTACCTAACAATGCAGTGTACAAGTGATACAATATTTTAAATTAGTTACTACTTGAAATGCTTCTGGAATTTATCTCATTCAAAATTAGAAAAAAGTAATTTACATATTTCACTGTTATGATTAATAAATACGCCTTATTAGTTCCTATACACAAACACGGAGCATCTACTAAATTGATTTTAGATGTCAGGAATTGATAAATTACGCTACCGTTATAACTTAACAGTTTTATTAATAGCCGCTTTCGCGCGTGGTTTTCGATAGCTTAATTTTTTTTCCAAGTCCTCAAACATTTTACAAGATTATTCAATTTAAGGCTTAATTTTTTAAAGAGCGAATTTGAAAATCTTTGCAAAAGTTATATCAATACCTCATGAAAAAAGATGGCAGGTACTTCAAATCCGTAATATTTTGTCAGGTACAGTTAATATAAACCGCTTAGTTTAAAGACTCAATTATACTTCAACTTAACTGTAGAAGTCACAGCTACACAAATAAATTAATGTTATCAGATTTTCAAAATATGCAAGATGTAATACAACTTTGTAGAAATATGCGAGCGGCGTTTTTTAGTAATTGTTATATTGGATTGTTTATCGTTGAAGTCTATTTCAAAAGTTAAAAGTTTTTACAAAAACTAGAAATAGCCAAAACTGAGTGGTAAATATTAAACACAGTGGCGGCTCGTCGTATGAAGCAACTGAGGCCGGGCCTCACTGTAAAATTTAGCTTTCACTGTATATTTTAATACCACATAATTTCCAATCCGATTGCCTACTACATTTATCAAAAATCAATGTAACGAATCAATCTTAGCCTTCGTATGTTATAACGTACCTCTGGTTTACATTTCATTATCCCGCCGTTTCTGTTTCTACCCGCGTGGGGAATCCGGATCACCCACCAATCCCACCACAGTGAGGCCGAATTTTGTGTGCCTCAAATTGCGTCACACAATCATGTCTATACCTTATGATTTCGCCCACCACGCGAGACGGTTAATATCGATGATTTTCGCTCCACGTCCGCTCGAGACTGAGGCCCAATTTCTGACGCCTCAAGTTTTTAGTTCAACGACTTCAACGGCAAATGGACGATGTGACAGTGGCTAGTGACCGTAGGTAACTTGTAAACTGTAGATTATTTACATGTGTGACGCGATTAATCGATTGTTCAAGTGTTAATACTTTTATTTATGTGTTTTGAGGTTGGTAAAGTTTTAGGGAAAATGCAGGTAGGGTTAATTTAAAGAAATAAAAACAACTAACATAGAAATTCAACTTAATTTAAATATACAAAACAAACAAATTTCCGGAAATATAGTTTGATTGTTTACTACAAATGTATTCAAACATATTTGACATAGGTAAGTTGAAAAACAAACTTTATGTTTTGTACAGAGACGCACAATGTTATAATTTAGAAGTTCTGAAAACGGTAGAAATATTATACAAGGAATTTAAAATGATATTTTTGGAAACATACAAATTATTTTGCTTAGTTTTAACAATTCCTGCAATAAGTGTTTCAGTAGAACGAAACTTTTCGTGCCTTAAGCGCATTAAGACTTACTTAAGAAATACAATGACACAAGAGCGCTTAAACAACTTATCGATTATGGCTATAGAAAAAGAACTGTTACAAAGTCTTAGCGCCGATTCCCAATTTTATGAAGACATAAATAAATTTGCGAATTTAAAAGACCGACGAATAGACTTGTTTTATAAGAAGTGAAAGTATTCAAACATTTTTGGTAAAAGTGGCTTTGTTTTGTATGTAAATACCTAGATAAGTAGTTGAAAATTTGTTTCATATTTTTTCTTATTTTTTAGTGTTTTAAACACGTAGGAACAATTTTTTAAATTATTTAATGCTGAAACATTTCTTTTTTTTTATTATTTATATTGTAAATAAAAATCGGAGTTCTGATGTTATTTAGTTTTTTAATTTATGGTTATAGTAGGGCTATTGGCCAAGACCTCCATAATAAAAAATGGTCAACGCGTCAAGCAATATTACCTCAGGAGAGACGTGTAAATTTATTTCTATTTAGGTATTATTTGGGCCTCACCTCTTGCAGCTACCACGAGCCGCCACTGATTAAACATACTTCAATTTTTGCCATAGTCTGACCAAAACTTGATATAATGCTAGCTAAAAAAGCAAATTTATTATTCTGTATTCCTACATTGGATCAGTAGATAAATAGGTGTAGCAGAAGAAAACGAATACTTGAGAAACGGAAGAAAGTTGCCGATGAAAAATGTTACATATCAATAAGAAAGAAGAGAAAAGAAAAAATAAGAAGAGAATAATCATAAAAATAAAATTAGGAAATTGCTATAGCTAAAAATTTAAATTATAAGGCGCACACACAAGACTCATTTTAGATGAGCGGCCGCCGTCGTCTAAAATGAGCCTCGTGTGTCTTTGTCATTAGACTGACTTTGAATCTCTTGGACTTTACACAATTTAAAATAATAAAAAAATTTAAATTTTGTGTAAAATTGTCAAATAATTATGTTATAAATATTGGAATATCTGCAATGGATTTATTTAGTTATAATTAATAAAAGTACATTACACTAAGGAAAACAATAAAAACATAAGAATTTATGAAAACATAAATATAAAAATTGCGTAAAATTAAAAAATATAAAAACAAAATCAAAAATCTTAGGTGTGTATTCTTGTTTTATAAGTTAATTTATAGTAAACATTAAAAATATGGCTTTCAAGTCAAAAATAACAATTTGTGCAGTAGGTCAAATCAACCATCAAAATATCACTCAATTGCAGCAGTATAGTGAGTATAGTATTATTCTAGTTTTCCTTTTTTAATGATAGTTGTGCAAGCGAAAATAAAAAAGGAATAAGTAAAAATAACAGTTACCTATGTTGCAAACGTGGAATTCCAGGAAACAACTAGGTACTCTGCAGGCTAATGCCCCGACCAGCATTGAATTACACCTGGAATACCTATAGCAAACAGCTGAAGTTACTCGTCAGCAGCCAACCAGACATATACCGATTTCGAGCTTATTAGCTCTCATCAGTATGCCATACGTTAACGACGAATAACCTTTACTGTTTTAAGTCTGTCCAACCCGACAACAGGGATCAGACTTAAAAGGGTAGTATCGCAAAGTAGCAAAACTACATCTAGCAGCCATTCGCAACTCCATGCCGGACTGACCAGTAAAAGACACGAAGCGTTCTATACTGCAGTAGAAACAATTGAAAGCTAGCGAGCTCTATCGCGAGTTGGAGATAACGATATATTACAAACACGGAATTCCAGGAAACAACTACACTGGGAAGCTAATGGCCCGACCGGCGACCAGCATTGAATTCTACCTGGAAAACGAACAGCTAATGTTACTCGTCAGCAGCCCACTAGTCATATCCCGGTTTCGAGCTTATTGGCTCTCATCAGTATGCCGTAGGTGAGGTAATCGACTAATAACCTTAACTGTTTTAAGCCTGTCTATCCCGACAGTAAGACCATGAGTATCGTAAAATAGAAAAGCTACATCTACCAGCCATTCGCTACATATTCATAACAACTCAAGCGTCATTATTTTCGGAATCTCATGGCAGCGGGCGTGAAAAGCTTCATTTTTCCCGCTGCCATAACAGCGGGCATTATGACAGTACGAGGTGATATAGTTATGTTTCTGTATCTCGTATCCTAGGTATTATAACTAATTTATAAGGAAGTGAAAAAGTATTTTTAATGTTAATTACGAAAGGACCCCGCACAAAATGATAGGAAATGCACTCTCGGTCAAATTGTCTGACATGATATGTTATACATTTTGTCATCCTGAACAAAAGTCTCAATGGGCACTAAGCTCCAAAGTCCATGGTTTGGCTCCTATGGAGCTCCGAAGGTCCGTGACTCCACCATAGTATAGAAACCCCTAAAACGCATGTCACCTTTTTGAAAATCATACTTTAATTATTTTAATGTATGCCCTTAAGTTTTTGAGGATGCTGAATTTGAATATGATGTCAAATCGATAATATTGACAGTTGACAGCTGTCAAATAGCTGTCAAATGCTAAAAAAAAGAAATCTCATATTAAAGGATGTTATCATATGTTTTTGAGGACGCTGAACTCAAATGAGATCTCGAATCGATAATATTGACAGCTGACAGCTGTCAGATAACTGTCAAATGCTTTAACGAAAACAGAAATCATATAATCAAGAATGTTATCATATGTTTTTGAGGACGCTGAATTCACATGTGATGTCTCTTCACAAAATAATAAAACTTACTTTCTCTTTTTATACCCCCGTGCTCTGCTTTACCCAGGATCAACGACGTGGACGTGACGGGAACTGACCCCTTTGTGTGTGTGTGAGGGTGCGTGGGCGTGTGTGCGTGTATGCGTCCTCAAAAACATATGATAACATCCTTTAATATGAGATTTCTTTTTTTTAGCATTTGACAGCTATTTGACAGCTGTCAACTGTCAATATTATTGATTTGACATCATATTCAAATTCAGCATCCTTAAACACTTAAGGGCGTACATTCAAATAATTAAAATATGATTTTCAAAAAGGTGACATGCGTTTTAGAGGTTTCTATACTTACTATGGTGGAGTCACGGAGCTTCGGAGCTCCATAGGAGCCAAACCATGGACTTTAGAGCTTAGTACCCATTGAGACTTTTGTTCAGGATGACAAAATGAATAACATATCAAAAATTTAGACAATTTGACCGAGAGTGCATTTCCTATCTTTTTGTGCGGGGTCCTTTGTATTAGATTAAAAATAATTTTAAGTTGTACTTACATATAACCGATAATTTTAAGTACCTACATATGGGCAGCATAATATCCAATCCACAAAAATTATTTTTTCAATTAAATTTATAGCATTTTAGAAATTAGCTCAATCATTTTAAATTTGTCAGGTATTCATTTTGTTTAAGAATTGAGTAACAAAGATATCATTTAAAAGTTTTTCAGAAATTCAAGAATTTTGTTTAAGAATTGAGTAAACAAAGATATAATTTAAAAGTTTTTCAAAAATTCAAGAATTTAAAGGAATGTGTTATAGTGTTGCACCTATAAGTAAAAGAATTAAAAACTACATACAAAATTTTGTATAAAACCAGGCCTTTCTTTTTGTTGCCGATTTAATTCAAGTGTATCTAGTGCAATACATAGGCAACTTTATATACACAGTTCAATAAGCAGAGAAATTGAGGAAGCAAAGAAGACAATGAAGAAATTTTAGCGTTAGGCATTACTATTGTATGCCGAAAAAACTTTTTAATTAATACCTGGAACAGATATATACTTATTAAATTACACAAGATATCGCTGAATCTAGTCACATCATTCGGAAAAAATATTCTATTTATAAGAACTTAACTGTCAGTATCTTTGTTTAAAAGAAATTGTATCAAACAGTCACTACAGTGCCTATTATGAAATTCAAAAAATTACGAAAAATATTGTATTTACAGCTTACTAATTTTCAGCTCTCTAGTCCCTAGGTACATATTTTTATTGTATTATTGAAGTTATACTTCTTTGCGCCCGTTAGACACATTGGGATGGGATGTTGGTCGAGAAACCGCGTCACGCTCAAAAGGAAGAACAAATTTTTAAGAACTTTTTTTTTTCGTACGTTCAGGCTTTGAAAGGAAGTTCGAGGTGCGAGAAAATGATTGACAAATAAGTAGCATAATATATTTTATAAACATCTATACCACAGTAACTCAAAGAAACAGTTTTGAGTACTCCAGACTTCATCAGTAACTCTGTACCCGTCTGTAACAGGTGGTCGAAATGACTTCATTTTCATTCATTTTTACATACAGCTACGACACGACTTGACGTAGTCAATTTTGATGATCGTGAGCAAACGCAAGTACTTCATTTCATATGACATATTCAGGTGCCTTAATTCGCTTGTTGAAATCACTTCAGTTTTGTAAGCAACAGACTTCATGTATCCCCAAAGAAGTAAGTTTAAGAGATTTAAGTCCACAGAAAAAGGGAAGGTCTCTCCGCCCCACCTAACGACTTGAAAAAATGTTATTTAACGTTAAAAATTAAAAGGGCACGATTGAAAAAAGTACACGTTTTGTTTTGCATCTAAGGGCAAATCGTCAAGTTATCGAGTAAAGTTTGTAGTCGCTGAATGTGCAACGCATATATAACGCAGATGGAAACGTTGACTTACCGATAGATTTACACTTTATCGAATACTCAAGCTGGGATCTTCTTCAACTAAATTTAAAATATGCTCCGTTCAGCACGTCTAGCATAGCCAAAATCTTCTTGAAAACATCTTATGTCACATCCACTTTGTATACTATTGGTAAAACACTATGTGGTGCTGGTGCATGCCTATTTGGAAATCGCTTTGTATAAAAATGAGCAGTTAATTCGTAGTTTTTATTTGAGACTTCAAACTGTACCTACTACTGGGCCAGTTTAGTATATTTTTTACCGCTTATTAATAGATACACACAGGCAGAGAAAAGAAAAAAAAATGGGATAATAAATGGATTCACTACACATATTTTCGCAATGAAAGTTAAAGCAGAACTGATTTAACTTTGAACTAGTATTCACTAAAAAAAAACGGACAAAAAAACGCACTATCCTCGAACTCCTGCGAGAATTTTAGCCGCGATGTAGCAATGTATTTTCTATGTAGGTTAAGAATAATTCCAGCGGTACTCAATAAGTTTTCCAATTCTAGGTACAGTTTTGAGGTTTGAGATATTGATTAAAACTACAGATTTTTTTGTGATTTCTAAATAGCATCGTAAGAAATCCTCTCTAATAGCCTGTAAAAACTATGAGTTTTAGTGGTTTTGTTTTGAAAACTAAATTGTGCCATCAGTCACCAGTTAATTCAGTTTATTGTTTGAAAATGTTCAGTGTGAATATTATTTTGACGACTGCAGAACGGAATAGGTACGTTTCATTTAAAAATTGCTTTCCAAAATTAAGATCAATCGTGTTGATGCCCCGAGAAAGTGCATGTCGATCTACAATAGTGCCATCAATGACCACAAAGCAACAAGTTTTAAAATTATCTGTTTCTTTGATTCGACTTTGATTTAAAAAAAAAATATATTTTAGAATACAGGCTGCTTAAAAAAAATTGTGTATCGTCATGTCGTCTATTTTCAAGAGCTACATTATTCTCAGAAGTGTAGACTGTCTGATCGTGGCCACATATCAAACTATGTTAACGTAGTTTTACTGTACCACATTTATAAGTTTACATTTTAGTATATCTTGAATTTAATCTCCACATCGCAAAAAAATAATTTAATGTAAAATTTCGAAAATAATTTAATTGTAGAAAAGATTGAAGAATAATTTGAATCCATTTTCGTGGGAACAATGCATTTTATTGACCTAAATTGGGTATACATTTCTATAGTAAATAATGTGGCTTTCAGGAAAGTCTGCGTTTTCTCAAAATATTTTCCAAAAAAAATCGATAAAGGCTGTCGTGTAAAAAAATGTACTAAAGTTCACCCAAAAAAATTAAAGTCCAAATTCATACCTCAAGTACTATTATAGTAAACGAACACTGGTATCGGAACATCAATTAAGTGGCTATTACCTAGTAATCTACCACCATATAGCAAAAATAACTCCAATTTATGTTAGCATACTAATAAGTATGCCACCATTGAAAATCACTTCACGATTTTGTAAATTTTGGTGGGACGGTTTGGTGTCTGGAACGTTATGAAAACTAAGCAGAAGCAGCTTAAAGTTGCTCAAACTTTAAAATGGATATTAAAGGTAACGACAACCGAACCATGTCACGTACATATTATTTAGAAGTGACAGTGGCTTTAGTGTTTGTAATAGTTTTAGCGGCGTATTGGGAACCCTTAACAAACCTTTATATGGCGGCACTTGATTATACAATTGTAGCCACGTTATTACTTAATCCATAAGTGGTTTCCACATTTATTTTATATGGGATCAAAATTACTACAAAGTTGCTAGTACCTTCAAAATCTTTACCCGATACTGACATGCTTCCTACATAGGTAACCTTCTAACGCTACAGAAAATACATTAGTTTATTACAAAAACAACAAACAGAAAGCTCTTAAGCATTATTGTTTTTCGAGTCTTGAAAATTTCCTAATTCTGAGAATTTTAAAATGTACCTAAGCGAAGATCAAGTGTATTCGAGAGCATTTATTGGATTGCGTTTTAAAGTTTCTCTTAAGAATAATTTAAATGTTTTGACCAGAACAATGTTCCGGTATTTTTCCACTGGAACGACACATAAAGGTTTGTAGACATTGCACTCGTTGTGCATAGTATACAGTAGATATAAAAAAGTAGGTAGATATATAAATGCGCGAGATGTGTGCTATAGTCAGCGGACGATATTGTGGACAGTGACTAATAGATAATATAAAAACACTATTACTATTAAGCGTATAATATTTTTATAAGAGATTACACATTATTTACCTCATTATTACTGTGCCGCTTTCTATGCACAACGATACTATACTCACATGTACCCCACCACCATACAGACTCAGTCAAACTGAAGCCCGATGTATTCTCTATCTCTGTTTATTGCATTGTGGAAAACAATATTTTGGTGTGTGTAAACCGTGAGCGTTAGTACATGGCTCTGCCGTGGTTAGAACGCCATTAGAATATGCGTACGTTGGGGGATTTGCTACTATTCGCGGGGTGTTATTTATATAGTTATATTAAATTATAAAAATAAATTATTTCAACCGTGAAGTTTACAAATAACAGTTAAAAATGGATCAAAGTGCCAGTTCCAGTAAAAGGTCTATTAGTAATCGACATAACCTATGTAACGGACAATTGATAATGATAAAAAACGTATACGAAGGAATTCGAGCGCGAAACTCTAACATAAGTGTAAGTGATGCTGTTGATATGTGTAGTTCGTTAACACAAGTGTCAGTTTCTAGTGTATATCGTGCTATAAAAAAGAGTGTGGACGTAAATCCAAAGAAGAAAAAAATAGAAACACGAGGAAGGAAAAAAACAGAAGTTGATGATGACGTATAATACGCCATTCGCAGGAAAATTCATGGATTCTTCTTCAGAAATGACATACCGACGATAAAAAAAATTCAAGCTACGATAGCTGAAGATGAGGACATGCCTCAATTTTCTGACAAAGTTCTTAGAAGAACAATGCATGACATGAATTTTCGGTTTTTAAAACGAAATCGTAAAAGTATGCTCGTTGAAAAAGATGAAATTGTAGTATGGCGAAGAGAATATTTAGAAAAACTAAGAGAATTTCGTGCATCGGGCAAAAAGATGTATTACATGGATGAAACATGAGTAAACGATGGTTATACGGTATCAAAAGTTTGACAGGATGGTAACGTTCGAAGTAAAAGAGAAGCATTTTTAGATGGATTTTCTACAGGATTAAAGGCGCCTTCTGGAAAAGGACGTAAGTTAATAATAACACATATTGGAAGCGATTCGGGATTTTCAAAAAATGGTTTGCATGTTTTTGAATCACGTAGGGCGGGAGATTA
Organism: Monochamus saltuarius; assembly: GCA_025584915.1. Lineage (NCBI taxonomy): Eukaryota > Metazoa > Arthropoda > Insecta > Coleoptera > Cerambycidae > Monochamus > Monochamus saltuarius. The sequence continues at coordinate 30,303,894 of CM046721.1, forward strand.
CCATGAAGATATGAACAGTGAAGTATTTGAAAAATGGTTTGAATCTATTTTATCATATGTAGAACAGTTGTTGTGATGGATAACGCAAGTTATCATAGCAGAAGAGTGGAAAAGTTACCGACATCAGCATCAAGAAAAGCAGATATTATTAAATGGTTAAAATCAAAGAATATTGAATATTTGGACGCCATACTCAAACCACAATTATTAAAAATTGTCCAAAGAGAAAAAGGTCGATATATTAAGTATGTAGTAGATGAGATGGTCAAAGCGCGAGGAATTCATATACTCCGTTTACCGCCATACCATTGTGAATTAAATCCAATAGAGTTAGTTTGGGCACAAATAAAAACTGAAGTAGCACGAAATAATACCACGTTTAAATTAAGTGATGTGAAGTTATTATTACAGGAGGCCATAAATCATGTCACTGCTGAAACATGGCGTAAGTGTATTGGGCATGTGCAGAAGGAGGAGCAACGTATGTGGGATCTAGATGCAACAGTAGATGTTTTGATAGAGCCACTCATTATTAATTTAGGAGATGATTCAAGTGACAGTGATAGCAACATCTCTACTGATAGTGATAATTAAATATAATGAAGTGAAAACTTTGCTAGATAGTGGCAGTAAGGCAAAAGTGTTACAGTGAAGATTAAATTGTGATAGTGAAGTGAATATGTGACAGTGATGTGAAAGTGTGATAATGAAATAAAAGTGTTATGTTATAGTGAAGTGGATGTGACACCGAAGTGAACGTGTGGTTATTTTAATAAATAGTGAACATACAGTGATAGTGAAGTTTGTTATGATTATGACGTAATGCGTACTAATTTAGTGATAATGATAATATTTGTGTAAAACAATTACATATATGAAATGTATAAATAGTCAACATCTTGTGGCGGCATGAGCCGGGTGGTGGTGGGTCATCGATGCCCAAGAGGGCATCGTTTTATAGGATATATTTACAATGTTGGTAAGAATCTTTTCAGTTTGTCTTGATAAAGTTTCTAAATTAACTTAGGTACACCGATATACAAGATAAAAACTTTAAATTTTGAAATATTCATATTATTTTTATTATCTAACGCCTCGAAATTGGTAAAAACCGTTATATCACTGTTTCTACTCTAAAAATAATGGATATTATGGATATATTATTTTTGTAATTTTTGTATATTTTTTATATCTGATCGCATTCAAATTTGGTATGCCTATGAAATGTTGCTCCCCGCACGCTTCGCTCGTCGCGCGTCTACAAGCTAGCGATTAGTCACTGTCCACAATTTTGGAAGTCAACTATAGTGACATGAACTACATGTATTGCATTTTTGAGGTTATGGCGAATTAAGGTAAAGTAGCGAAACACTGTTATTGTAGCGTTGATACCACCTTTGGCCAGAAAGCGGCGCTTGTTTAAATTTCAGACTGTAACATCTACAGGGTTTTCAATAATGTCCGAGACCCACGTGACCGCGGCGTTAGGCAACCAACATTACACAAATTGGTATTCGATAAAAATTAAAACACTATGGCACCAGTGGTGCCATAGTGTTTATTTTGATGTATAAATTTTGAAATACACATTAACTCAGAAATTAAATGAAGAAATCCAGCTTACACCTTGATAAGTCAAATAAAAAAAAAAACAATTTACAATTAATTATTGAACATTTAATGTTTATTAAAAATTTTATTTATTACATATTGCTTACACCTTGCCATAAAATTTTTATGTTATAGGTAAAAAATCAGTTTCAAATTTAAACAAAGAAGTTTTAACAGGTAGAGAATATAAAAAAGTCACAATAGTTTAGTTTATCTTAGAATAGGTTTGGAACGTTTGATGTCGATACAAAACAGAAAATAATTTTACCACTCACCAAAACACTTCTACTTTTTCCGATGCTGCGTTTTGTTAACAAAGTAACATTCTCAACGCACAATTAAAAAGTGTTTTGGTGAGTGGTATTTTGTTTAGCTTTTATTATAAAAGGTGTTCAAAATGTCCACCTTCATTTTCTAGACATAAATTTACCCTCCGTTTCATGCATTCGAAAACACGTTCCAATTAATTTGGAGTAATGGATTCGATTTCATGGCGAATCGCTACTTCTAGGTCTTCAAGTGTGTGAACTCGCTGCTTGAAAATATTATTTTTTATACGTCCAAAGAGATAGTAGTCTAAAGGTGTAAGATCAGGGGTTCGACTAGGCCACAATCCCCTACTAATAATTCGATCCCCATAAAATTCTTCTAAATATCTAATTGTTTCAGCTGCTGTGTGGGCAGGTGCTCCATCCTGTTGAAAATATCCAAACCTCAATTCGTCATCATGCATTTGTTCTAACGATTGTCGTAAAATCTCCCTATACCTTTCACCATTTATCACTTCTCGAAAGAAAATTGGTCCTATTATCCGCCTTCTTGAAACGGCTACCCATATACCAATTTTTTGGGGATGTAGTGAAGTTTCAATAAATTCATGTGGGTTTTCTGTAGCCCACGTTCTGTAATTTTGGCTGTTAATGTAACCTGATAGATGTACCCATGCTTCGTCAGAAAAAAACGTCAAATTCAATAAATCATTGTTGTTCAGATTTTCATTGAACCATTCACAATACCGTATTCGTTGGTTGTAGTCAGGTGGATGTAACTGCTGAACAATAGAAACTTTGTATGGGTGCATGTGCAATTGCTTCTTTAAAGCCTTGTGACACGTTCCCACCGAGAACCCTATCAACAAAACAAATATTCAGAAATGTACTTTTAAACGATATAAAATATAACAATCTCAAATTCTCACAACGTCTTATAATAATTTCAGTTTAATACACACAGAAATTCATTTTAAGGCTTTTAATTTAATTATAAATGTAGTTTCAAGTATTTAATGTGTGTAAAATAAAACTACCTACATACCTGTTTGGGCAGACAACTGGGGATAGATTTTGGGGCTCTGCTCCATACGTTGTCGTATATCGTCAACTGTATTTTCAGTTAAAACTGTTGGCCTGCCTGTTGATTTCCCCTTGCAAATACAATGTTTTTCGTCATATCTCTTGAGAAGTATAGATTTATGCTTCCTAAAAACGTCATAATCAACGTCTATATCAGGGAAAGTTTCAATGAATTGGTCAATACATGACTGTAATGAATATGACCAACTTCCATCTGGATTTCGCGTGACACTCCGAAAATGTGCCTTTAAAATGTAGGCATCTTGTTCAGGTGTAAAAGGCATTTTTAAACACTTGAAGTCTAAAAATATGAAACAAACATAAATAAACATAACCTTAAAATAAATTATTTACTTACGTAAGAAACACAAACAAATTCTGTAGCTCTGAAAAGAAATGTTGTTAGTAAAGTAAATAAACGTAAAAATGTTGGTAAATCACAAAAACAATCAAGGGAAAACGTACGGACAACAGGTATAAAAATATCAAAACAGCGCGCAAAAAATGGAGGGAAATACCGTGAACGCCTCTGGATTGACAGCTGGTTTAGGTCCCTAGATTTGAAATTTTTCATAGCAGCCAACTTTAGAAAATCAAATTTATTGATAGTGACAACTAATTTGATCACGTGGGTCTCGGACATTAATGAAAACCCTGTATATATATCTGACGGTAAATTTTCAATCGTCCTAATTTTATACCTTAGGATTATTCTAATTCTATATTACATGTTTATATGATACACTATTATAATAGTATTATTTTCCTAAATATGACAGTAGCGAAGCATAGGTAAGCCAGAAATAATATGTTTGTTATCTCCTCCGTTTTCGCCACATATCACAAAGTGGTTTAAACGTATTTGTATAAGATGCAAAAACGTCGTTGTAACGTAGCTGACTCCAGAAAAGTGTTCTCCATTTTAGTCTAACCATTTCTATCATGTATCAAAGTTTTCAGTGTCATGGCTACTATGTTTCATTCACTAAAAATGCTATTTGGTATTATATCTAACTTCACTGAATATCTTATAGTCTAAGAGCCAGTGGCCGGCAACCTATAAGTAAATGATTATACCTGAAATTTTGCACAGTGAGTCTCTTACACCTATCACTCATGATGTGGGGACTCGCTAGGCGAGGCCGACTCAAGAGTTACTCAGGTGCGAGAAGTATGAAAATGTAACCAACTTCGTTATTAAATTAACAAAGCTGCCGTTTGAAAATTTTAAAATATACAATTATTATTATATAAAAATAACAAAGACAGACGATTACCGTGCTTCTAAGGTCATGGCAGACACTTGTGAAATTGGCAAAAATTATAAATTTCCAAAGTATTTGATTAAATCTGATTTTTGACGTTAAAGAACTGTCAGAAATGTCAAGCATTGTAATCGACATCACCAAATCTCAGAACCTGTGCCAGAAATAGAGGTTATTTGGTACTTATATTATTTTAATATAAAAAGGTGCTAAATATAATATATAATAAAAATAAATGCCTAATTTGTTAGATCTGAAATTTTAAAATTTTCAAACGGCAGCTTTGTTAATTTAATAACAAAGTTGGTTAAATTTTCATACCTCTCGCACCTGAGTAACAGTTGGGTCGGCCTCGCCGGGCTTAGCGAGTCATCACCTCATGAGTGATAGGTATAAGAGACTCACTGTGCAAAATTTCAGGTATAATCATTTACTTATAGGTTGCCGGCCACTGGCTCTTAGACTATTACTTAATAATATCTTAATAATTTCTGTAAATAACTAATATTACCCGACTTGAAATCATGGAATTCACTTCTGAGCTATTTTAACAACCCTCCAATAAAACAGTCGTAAATAAGCCCGTAATTCTTAGTTCTTTACACAATAAACATAAATAAAGCAGCTCCCGGTTTCTACGAATAGGCGTCTCAGTTTATTGTAAATAATTCTCGGTAAATTGAGAAAAATCCAATAATTAATACGAATTCCTTACCCTCCATCGATTAGAGCTCATTATATCAAACAATTTCCGTGAGAATTTCAAAGGTCGTCGGAGAAGGCGCTTCGCTATCTCGTGGATCTAAAATAGCAGGGATCAGCAACTATCAGCGTTATTACATAAAATGGTTGCGAATAACTGCCAATTTTAGAAGCATTTACAACAAAAGGACTTGTCGGGTACCGAGTGGTGGGAATAAAAGTAAATAGCCGGGGATGTTCGTTTTCACGTTGTGCATCCGCCGTGACAGATTTCTTGGCCAAAGGGAAGGGACTTCATGCCTACCTACTACATACAGCAGTACAAAAATAATGATATTTTAATATATGTGAAATTATTAAAACGTATTAAATTCACAAAAACTAATCAAATTCACGTAAAGTTTTAAAAAAATCAGAATGGCATCATAACTAGAAAAGGTTTGATATATCTTTTACGAAACCCGGTACAGAGAACCCGGTAGGAAACGACATAGCGGGTACATAGTGGCGTAAATTAGGAAAAAAGTTGCGCACTTTTAATGCCCTTCAATATTTCAAAAATAAATATGTGACTCGCAACCTATAATAATAATAATAATAATATCTCTACCCCTTATTCTAATCACAGGGATTAGCCCAGAAGTCGGAGACTTGTGCAGGAGAGGGGGCGGCATATTATTATTAAGCAGGCCGCATTTGCGCCCAGGAACGACTTACGCTGGTAGGCCCTAACCACTATTCAGTGCAGGAATGAGGAAAACCTGGAAAACCTCATTAATTAGGGGGGTAGTCAAATATCAACCGGCATCAATCTCTCACATTGACCCAAGCTAACACTATTCCACCCTACCATACCCACAGAGAGGGTGTCAATCCTCTCCACGAATATAGCTTATATACGGTCTACCGGCAGCTGGGCTCGAACCAACTCCGTCTAGTCACCTCGATTCAAGTACTAACGCCTTAAACCGCGCGACCACTGACCGATCAAGATAGATGGCCAAATGATAGTTAACTTAAGATTTTCTCAAGACTGCCATATTTGATTTTTAATTAATTAAAAGATACTTAATACTTTAAGAAAGAACCAGTTAAAATGGATTTACTCGTACAATTTTAGCAAACTGTTTAAAATTGATTGCTTGTAAAAAAGCAAGAACACGTTCTATCAGTCAGATAAAATTAAAAAAGCATCAAAGCAAAAACCTTGATATTTGTAAATAATTTGGGTATTGTTGCCCACCCTGTAACAATTAGGAGCAACTTATGATATAGTTTTGGAAACAGCTCAGCTAGGGTAATTTGGAAATTGGGGAAAAAATGTGGCGTTCTATTTAAAAAAAATGTGATGACGTCATTACTCGAAGGTAGGTCACCCTGTATATTAAATTATTATTTGAAAAAAAGTCAATTAAAATAAGAAATCGATCTGTTTCGGGAATTTTCAATAATGTATTTTATTTACCTAATAATGAATTTGTGCGTGTTTTTATCTACGCACTGTATACATACAGCAACAAGAGGGTAGGTGTTAAGTATAGAAGGGAAAAAAGCAATTATTTATAAATGAAAAAAAAGTTTTGGAGGATGATTTATCTCATGTTACAAACATATATGCCAGTTATTTTAATTTTTAATTCATCAAATCATCAAACAATAAACATTAATGGACCTCAAAATTCTTCTTATTTATTTCCTTACGTTACTTTTTTAAAAAAAAGTTTAACCAAGTCAAGAATTTTCGCTATTTAACGTCCGACATTCCGCTCGTTTATTTTCCTTGCGGCTGAATCGGAAAGAGCAAAGGAAGATCGGCGGCTCTTCTTGTAATGAAACGTCTCATAATAAATATTAAAATAAAAAATTATTAAGTAACTCTCTTAACGAGGATAATAATTACGCTCCATCCTATCGAGCACGTTCGTGTTTTATAGCGACTGTTAAAGTTCAGTCGAGAGGCCGAAATAAAAAGAAATGTCACCCGAGGTAATTGCCGCGCTTTATTCGAAAGTGGACCAAATTTAATGTTCAATCAATATGTACCGTTTAGCAGCTACATTTTTCTCGGTCTGGAATTTACTGGGAACAAAAATCGGTTTTCTGCCGAACACGACGAGAAATCACCTTGGTGGCATACTTATAGGTTCACTGATCCGCGGTGATCTTGACTTACCTTTCCTCTTCCCTGCTTTATTCTTGGAAGCCTGTACAGGGCGTAGAGTCCATATTTTACCTGGTTACAACGTTCGTTATGTAATAGTTGTACAGAAATTCATACCCACATAACGTTCGACGTTTACAGATTATGTACCCATCATTCACAAGATTCTTCTGTTACATTCAATCTTTGACTACTAGAATCTTAATGGTTCGTTAGTTTTTAATTTATAAATTTATTAACTTTGTATACAGGGTGTTAAAAAGTGTAAAATATTTCAGGAGGTAATAGTATGAACCAAAATAAGCAGAAAAGTCTTAAGTCCGCAAAGTAACGCTTGTGGAGATATGGACCACTATTCGTTTTTGAAACATTTTATTTTATTAGGAATAAACCGACAAAGGAAGCTTTTAACAAACAAAAAACAAAGTTAAAGAATATGTTCAAAGTGCCCTCTGTCCATTTCCAAGCAGGCACGACATCTTCGTCTCAACGATATTAGAACTCTTTCGAAAACACTCTCCTTGGTTTGGATTTCTTGACACTTTTGATTAATCCGTAGCTGCAGCTCTTCCAGGCTATTTACAGGAGTACCATACACTAATGTCTTCAAATATCCCTAAACAAAGAAATCTAAAGGTTCAGATCAGGCGATCTTGGAGGCCATAAAACAGGTCCGGCCCTTCCTACCCATGTGGAAAAGTTTGGTGTAAATGCTCTCTAACAGCCATAGAAAAATGAACTGGAGCATCATCATGCTGGAACCACATTTGTTGCCTCTGATTCAAAGGAATGTCTTCCAAAAACTCATACAGTGTGTTCTGCAAAAAGTTGAGGTAAGCAGCACCTGTTCATCGGTTTGGTAAAACAACAATACCCATCCAAATGTTAATGAAAAACGTGCCTGATGTCCAGATTCTATTAGAGCATGAGGATTTTCGTCGGCCCAAATATGCGTATTCTGAAAATTAAACACTCCATTTCTTGTGAACCCGGCCTCATCATTAAAAAAAATGTTTGCAAGAAAACGAAGGTCTTCAGCATCATGACGTAGAAACCAGCGGCAAAAAACCAAACGTACTTGATGATCATTTATTGGATTTAAGGCCTGTACTCGTCCACATGGTATGGATAAAGCAGTTGCTCGTGAAGGATTCTCCAAACAAGAAGACCACTAATTCCTACCTCGGCTGATATTCTCCGCACACTCGTACCTGGATTCTGCTCTACCAGTGCTAGAATTTCTTCTTCTGTTCTAGGAGTGGATACCGACCTTGGTCTTCCGGATAAATGGCACTGTTTGCTCAAGGAACCGGTATCACGCAATCTTTGGTGAATTCTTCCAAACATGCGTTGTGAAGGAATCTGGTGTCAACATAAAGACGTTGCGCTTCAGAGGCGTTCCCATTAGCACGACCATACATGAAATGCATGTCAGCATGTCTGTTAATTTTGCGTTAGAGTAACCAGCCATAGCAAAAGTAAACTTGTGCACTGAGAACAACTGTCAAATACGTACTGTTTATTTCACTAAACATCAACCAGCTATTATAAGAAAATACATAACGTTTTTGCAAAATAAAAAAATGGGCTAAAAACATAAAACATTCCATATCTCCGCAACTGTTACTTTACGGACCCATGTTCATTGAGACTTTTCTGCTTATTTTGGTTCATACTATCACCTCTTTAAATATTTTACACTGTATACAGGGTGATTCAGAACTTATTAAGAAGAAATGAATGTACAGAGGACTCTTCTAAATATAATTTTGTAAGAATAAAATCAAAAAGAGCAGTTCAAAAATAATTTTAATACTTTCGCACTTCACTGGAAACTGATCGACTGTAAAACCTGATAAGGCGTATAATCGGCGACCGGACATAAACTGCTATAATAATGCAGCAAATTCAACTTCTTCTACTCTTAATTAATTAATTATTAATAGAATTAATTTGTAGTTTTAATTAGTAAAATAGTTTGACCTATCTGATATTACAACAAAATTTTGGGCCCGTTTTACTTGTTTTCTACAAACTAACACAAATGCGTCTGCTTCTAGTTCGCTTTGAACTTGTAAGCAGCTATGATACGTTTGCGTAAATCGCCAATAATGTCCACTTTGGTGTAATATACTTCATTTTTTAAATATCCCCATAAAAATAAGTCCAAATGATTGAAAGTCAGGAGATCGTGGCGGCCATGGTAACGGTCCTCCTCGTCCAATCACCTGGTATTAGGTAATGATTGGACACGATACGTATATAATTGAACTTTGTGTATGATACACCACACTGCTGCAATACGCCGTGAACGTCCCAGACCTTCATTTCTTTCACGATTCGGTTGCAAATTTCACGCGTCACGCCTTCGTTTGCATACACTTGCACTCACTGCACGTCGCGGTAAAAGTAGCTGGATTTGGGACATATTTACCGGGAAATCGTTCTGCTAAAGCATTTTCACTTCACCATAAATTGAAACGATACCCATCAACTGCGAGTTGCTATACGTTAAGTCATTTTTGATATTTTAAAAACTGATGTAAATACTTGCATCACAAAAAAGTTAATACGATAATTAAACGGATATTTGAAATCGCCTGGTTTGAGACTACAGTAGCCCAGCGATGTAAAGGTTGATAGTACTAGAACTTCAATATGTTTTTTGTCAGAAACTATAAGGATTTTACAAACAAATTTTTTACGATATTTGGTTACACACAAATTTGGTTAACTCTTCCGTTTTCATTTCAAAATAAATTACTAATAGCCTGTAAAATCTAGTTATTGGTTTATTCTTTTATCTGTTTTATTGTACATATGATAAATATCCGCACTTTTATACAAATACTGTGTATTGCATATTCAAGATTAGCATCATTTTATAGTTTTCTTTTAAAAACTTTGACATCTGTCAAAATTTCTTTGAGCAACAAATTTATGCTACGTGACAAATATTATTTTATTTTAATAATTTTTTGCATATTTGTTCCTGTGGGTAAAAGGGAAAAATTATTACATTTTCAGGTCTATCTGTTAAGTTTTTTTGGAATTTGCATAAGTCGTACTTTGATAACGTAGCATTCTATTTTAAAGAATTTTGCTGCCCACATTTGTGTTGAAAGTGTTGTAAAGCTAGTGGCAAACGAAATTTATTTTACAACTGAGTATGCCTAGATGCCTAGAGTATGTAGATTTTGGCAGATTTCCCAATTTAGTAACTTAGCGAAGAGGCTCATTGTTCAGTTGCGCGAAGCAGGTTTGTCGGTAAGAGAAATTTCTAGAAGGACTAACAGATTATTACGTACCATAGTACGGTATTATCAGGCATGAAATCAAGAAAGTCGTCGACACAGAGCGAAAGGCATCAGCCATCGTAAATAAACCTACAAATTTAATGGTTTTTTATTTTTACACAGAAAAGTACACATGGAAAATTATTATCAATATAAAATGGTGTTTACCTCTCTTTGTCACTATAGAATAAATAGATACCGTGGTATGCGTATTTACTCTAGACAAATGTCTGGAGTGTAGACAAATGTCTGGAGTAAATGCACGCAAAAGTTATAGATTTTCTTAATATCGATTCAAGTAGTTTATTCCTATTGTCTTGTTAGCTTCATTCTCGGTAATGATTTATAATTTTTTTTTTTTCATTTTTCAACATAACAAAGTGTTTAAAAGTACGGGTGGTTCGAGTATCAAAAAACGTTGTGAGGTGAAGTTCTTGATAGGACCAGCAGTTCTCCATAAAAACAAGACTGATTCAAACAATTTCTGTTTTTAGAATTTGATAATTTTTTATCTCATTTATTGTTTATTGAAAACAAAATTTCTCGTCTTTTGGTATCCCTTTGACAAAAACTCGCTTATTTCAAAAATGCCCTATATATGTACAAGGTGTAACAAAAAAACAGGTCATCCCGTTGCGTATTTTTTGCATCAAAATATGACTATTTAACCCTACTTACTTATATATAAAAATACTTCCCTTAAAAGATAAAGCATGTTAAAGCTGAACTTCCAAAATTGTTTTTCGCTATAATCTCTTCAGATTTCTTCTTATCACTTTGAAATTTTATATAGCTACTTCTTGTTATTAATAAAATGCTCAAAGGTATTATTGTAAACGACGTCTAAAAAACAAACCTAGAAACGGGGGGATGGAATTATTTTATACCCTCATTTTTTGTGACGTACGCCAATGGACGATTTTTTATAACGTCATAATGCAGAATTTTGTTTAGAATATTTAATTACTCTTGATAATTTTTTGTAAAACTCGTGTTCTAACTTATTTTATACAGATTCTGACAACAGGGCTAGCAAGATGTGCCATTTATACACAAATATTTGCCAGTAATGTAAATTCGTTTATTAAAGAAAAAAATTAAAAATATTAGATATTAACTAGATTGACACTAATTGCTACACATATCCTACGCATAGTCTATCAACAATTTTAGATGCCACGACATTCCTAACTTTTCTGCAAAATATTTTTTCACTTTGCTCGACAATTTGCCACTTACTCTTCGTCAAAATATGTGGATGCAGCTTGATAGTGCTCCGCTCCATCATAGCTTAAATGTTAGACAATATTTAAGTTTAATTTTCCGAATTGATGAATTGGAAGTGGAAGAAAAGAACTATTCAGTGGCCATCACGCTCCCCCGATTTTAGTCCATTGGAATTCAGTGTTTACGAATTTATGAAGAGCGACGTTTATTCTATTAATTGAGAATATTGATCAACTGAAAAGGCCTATTATGAATGCAGCTGAAAAATTGTAATAATTATTTTATATAAATAAATTTTGTTGTTAATCGGTATAGAATACAAAAAAGTGTAAAGAAACAAAAAGTGAAGATAATATAATGGCGGATGTGATTTCCTAGTTTGCTTGTAATATTATACAGGGTGATTTTTTTTCTTTGGTAAATAATGATCGATGATACCCACGCCTCCACCACTGGTAATTTTCTAAAGCTAGTAATTTTAGGTTTCATTCCTACTATCATAAATATGCTCAATGAATTTGGACAGAGACAATAAACCAATAGACAAGGAGAATTAGACCGCAGCCTTTTCTGATTTATGGTTAAGGCTGTTTCAGACAGCCGTGGGACATAGGCGTCCGCATCATGTTAAACGTAATAAAATAAATTACGTAGAAAATAAGCAATAAATTAGTACAATTAATAACAATGTATTCAAAACTCATAGGTACTGCTGTTTATCACGATGTACTAGGTTGTTTGTCAGTGATCATAAACTGGGAAAGCTGTGTATTAACTGTGCAGCATCAGGTAAGTTGTCTCCGCGAGCTATGTTCGTTGTGGTGAAAAAATATGCTTATATTTTGAGAAAGACACTTTCATATCAATTGAAGTAATACAGGCGTACTTCAAATAGGCACATAAGGGTGAGTTTTGAATACATTGTTATAAATTGTACTAAAATATTGCTTATTTTCTACGTAATTTATTTTATTGTGTTTAACATGATGCGTACGCTTATGTCTCGCGGCTGTCTGGAACACCCTTATTTATGGTACTTCTCATGGCGTTTTTGAATTCCCTTATACCCATAGCATAAAGATATTTACATGATATGGGGCGGAGTCTAAATATTAATAGGGGAGATTGGTGCATTATTTGTGTAATTGACTGATTTGTATGGGAAATAACTAGTTCGTCAGACGTGTATATAAAATACATACATAATTTATCTTATCCAATGCAATGTCCAAAATTTACGCTTGACAGTCTAAGAAACTGCATTAATATACGAGTTATACATTGTTGTACAAGTGACTATAATGTTAGTGAAAAAAATAGGTCTCATTTGCCAGGAGCTGTCCAGATCTTTCTCGAGGCGCGCAAATTGAAACTTTATTGAGTTCTTTTATGCATTCATTTATCCCATGATCTCCAATGCAGTATAAATATTTATCTGTCGATGTAAAAAACAGCAGTGCCTTAAGTCGCAAACCCGCATGTGTACCAGGAATGATTCCAGTAACGGCAAACAACAAATGCAACTGTCAAGAAGCCGTGGCAGTTCGTTTATATTAAAACAACCACCGTCGGACAAATTCCACAGGCTGGATTTTAATTACTTATTAATTTGATAATTATCACGGAAATAGAGAATACAAATATAACAGTAAAATATACAGGGTGTCTCTAAATGGTTTGTATGCAACACTAGGACAAATTATTAAAAAAATATATTAAAAATCGCTCCACCTTAACAAACCTAATTCACTGCGTAAACGACTGGTCTCTAGATCTAGATAATAGTGATCCTATAGATCTAATATAACTTGACTTTACAAAAGTTTTTGATAGGGTTCCTAAGAGAAGACTTTTACACAAACTTTATTATGTGGGCGTTTGCAGTACCCTAAACCAATGGATTTTAACAGATAGATCCGTTAGATTAAGAGTAGCTGAATCTTTCTCGGTAGACCGGTCCTCAGCGGCATACCTCAGGGTTCAGTTCTAGGGCCCCTGTTGTTTATTATCTATGCCAGCGATATTCAATATCACGTCACAAATAATGTACCTTTTTACACAGATGATACTAAACTATACGTCAATCCTGTTAGTGACCATGTGTCCCTCTAACGATATTTAACATCAATTGAAAACTGGTGTGATAAATGGCTACTTCCGCTGAATGCAGACAAGTGTGTTATTCTTCATATCCGCCGTTTAAACCCCAATAGTGTATTCTTTACATGGACGAGTATCAGATTATGTAAACTCTGTGTGCAGACGGGGTAACCCTAAACTCTATTTACTACGAAAGTCGTTATTTAATTTATCGTTTGATGTATTCTGTAAAGTATACCGCAGTTATATGATGCCAATTCTTGAATATGCTAGTTCTGTGTGGTGCCCTATCTCATCTGAAACCAACCATGCTCAATGTTCTGCGACCAGGTCTTCCTTGGGATGAGTTCGACTTTCCTATGTGGAACGACTCCATGGCACATCTCAGCAACTTTCATCAGCGTCGACTTCGAGGCAATTTAATTATGACATTTAAAAATTTAAAATTTAATTTAGGTAATATGTCTTCATGTCATCAACTAAAGTTAAAAAAGAAAATTTTAAATCGAGAGCAAGGCAATATTTCTTATCTAACAGAATTTTTACAATTTTTAAAAAGAAAATTTTAAATCGAGAGCAAGGCAATATTTCTTATCCAACAGAATTTTAACAATTTAGAAAAATATACCGGCATCTATAATTGGCCACGATCACTTAATTAATTCAAAAGTATACTGGATGCTCACATTTTTAATTATGATAGAATTTGCCTATACCTATAACTATATTAGTTTAAGTTAATCCTTCATTATGTTTTTTATATTAAGCATTAAGCTGTACATATTTTGTTAATTTTGGGTAGGATTTTAGTCCTCTGTCTCAACATATCTTGTAATAATAATAATGATAATAATAAATTCCTGAGGGTAAAATATGAGATTATTATCTTAATTCAAAAATTGATAGTTTCCGAAATTAAAGGTAATTGATGCTAATTAAAACCGTCATCTATAACTAACCTTTCGCTCCCTGTATGTTGAAAATGAAGTGTTTTATGATACTTTTTGCCTTATTTAGGGATCTAGAAAACGCAGTTTAATTCAGGGTGAAAAGTTATTGAATGCCCCTGTACTTTCACAAATATAATTTGTAAAAAAATGCAAAAGGGCAGTTCGAACAGGATTTAAAAATTCACTTCTGCATGACACTGCAAACTGATCAACTGTAAAACCTGATAAGGCAAAGCATGCAATTGGGACCGGAACAAACATTTAAAGAAATTCCCAAAGAAAGATATAAATAACATTTTATAACACCTACTTTATTCAGCAAATTCAACTGCTTTTTCCGCTATCGTTATTAATTATTAATAGAATTAATGTATGGTTTTAATTAATAAAATAGTTGATATCATAGGATTTAAAGTCAGGAGATCGTGGCGGCCATGGAAACGGTCCTCCTCGTCCAATCCCGTGGTGTTAATGCTTGAACATGCTGTATATAATACGAATATAATTGAGCTTCGTGCATGATACGCCACACCACACTGATCTGCTGCAATACGCGCTTTGGACGGTTGCAAACCCGTGTCACGCCCGCGTTGCATACACTCGTACTCACTGCACACCGGGGTATTCCATCAACTCTGAATTGCTATATATGTCAGCCATTTTTGACATTTGAAACACTAATGTAAACACTAGCATTACAAAAAGGTTAATACTATGTATAAGTAACCGGATTTCACTATTCGGAATCGCATGGTTAGAGGTTATAGTAGTCCAGCGATGTAAAGGTTTAAACTACTACAACTTCAATAATTTATTCCTCGGAAACTATAAGGATTTTACAATTTTTTTTACAATATTGACTCAGTCAGTTTTCCAAAGCATACCATATTTCATAAAAATTTGACATAGGTGCGTATTTGGTAATGGTGAGCATGCTGGTGTTATTATTTTTTTTTTTTTGTATAATGTTGCTGACATTTTATTTTGATTTTTTTTTAGTGAAGTGATATGTAAAACTTTATTTCATACAGCGAGTGTGGTGGCAAGTCCGTTTCTGACTTCCTTGACAGTGTAAACATCTACTGTAGAATGGTTTTTAGGCCTTTATGGCGTAAATAGAATAATATATTTTTTTAAATTATACACATCAAAAGTTATAGCCGAAAAGGTAAATCGCTGGATACCAGCTCTGTATCTTCATTAAGGGGCACTTTTGTGTGACAAACTAGAGTTATTTTGTCGTTCCCTATACACCTCCGGGAGTATGCCATATACTTACCAGACCCCCTGTATAATCCACAGTTTTCGAGGAAAACGCAAAAAAACTATGATCAAGTCAGCCAGGCTCTGTCTCTAATGTACTAGTTCTTATTTATCAAATATATGCCAAACCCCGGATTCTTCTATTGGTATGTTATATTTTGAACAGAAATTACTATGCATTGTTTATTATCTGGTTTGAATAGCAATTTGTTCTTAGTGGATATTATAAATTTGTTAAGATTTTGTTCTGGTCTGTGTTGCTACGTGCTACTACATAATAATAATGGAAACTTATACTAGCAGTGAATACACAGATATGCTTTTGAATTTAGGGAAATATTTTTGAAGTGTCACAGCAGCAGTTGGATGCTAATTATTAACAATATTGTGAAGTATTTATCTGTTACTACCAGTACCCAGGTTCTCCGAAACGCCATGTGCAATTAGGATAAACAAGATAGTAAATGAACTTACGAAGTCGGAAGCCACAATAAGACAAGTATGTTCAGCAGAAATTGCAGTTGCCAATGTAATTTTAAATTATTTAATTGAATAAGATAAATGTAGACACAAAATCGTACAGATAAGTAAGCACCTACAATTAACGGAAAAGCAATTAAGATTGCGTTGTACCACTTGTAGTTACTATTTGTTTATGACAGTTAGGTAGTATACCTCTTTTCATATTGCATTTCTTTTATACATATATTGTTTAAGCAAATAAATAATGATTGTCAAGAAAATTATCTTTTTTTATTGGTGCAACTTCCACCTTTCTAATCTTATATAAGTACAGATGAGGTCAACGAGCATAATGTAGATGTATAGAGTTACGAGGGAGGTTTTAAATATTTTTCACGTCATCAAAATTCGATTTAGATAAAAATAAAGTTGGCGGAGGGATGGATGCTACTAACATTATTAAGATTAAAAATTTCTATTTTTTTTTGATATTTTATCAGTTAGAGAGCAAAAATATATGGTACCTATTTACTATATCTGCTGAGTTATGTACCATATTTCAGTTATACACACTTGTATGTATATGTAATGCTAATCGTGCTGCCGCATATACATTTGATGAACTTGTAATTTTTTACGGGTATACAATATGTTGCTTTTCGTACCTACATGGTGCTCTCCTAGTAAGAATAACTTATTCATACTGGAAGTAAGTCATAAAGTTATGACATGTAAGGTAAACGCATAGGTATCGAAATCTTGCGTCACATTTTGTAACAATATCGAAAACATTAGGCATACTTAAGTATAAGTTACGAAATAAACTGTCTGAGATTATCTGTTCTAAACTGTTAATAATATTGTAATAGTACTGTTTAGCAACATATATCCACACAGAAATTATTAAAACGACTGAAAATTGAAATATAACCCACACTAAGTTAGATGGCGAAAATCAAATTAAATACCATCGACGTCGCCTATTTAAAAAATGTAAAAAATAATGCTACTGGAAGTTTGTAGGCAACCTCCTCTGTTTAGCTATCTTAGTGGTAACCCGCTTGAAAATTATCCATTCATTGGATATTTTTGTACCATTCCTATACTTAATTCGTTTATCTCTAATTAGTTAAATCAGTGGTTTAGGATTCATTAGTTTATCAAAAATTACCATGTCTTGAAAAACAATTGATTTAGATCTATTCAACCTTCAGAAGCTATGAAAGACATTCCCTTCAGAAAAAATTATGATCGCTCTGTGTTAGAAGTACCATGTTATGAACTAAGATAATCGCATACATATGTTTTGAATAATTAGTTTAACCGTACAGTATAAACTGGAATACGGTCATATATAAATTAAATAAAGCAGTTTCTACTAAAGTTTGAGTACAAATTTATTCCCTATATATAAAGCATCAGCTCGACAAAATGCTAATAGTCTGAAATTTATCTTGTCACCGGGTTTTCAATGCGACACGGATCTGAATAGTTGACATTTTAGGAGTAAAGATTATTATTTATTAAGAGACATCGGACATTATCACATACTTTAACAGAAATGTACGTACAGAACAAACATCAATTTCTGATTAATGCATCAGGATGCATTCAGCTGTCACAAAAATAAATCAACAGAGTTTCATATGAAATCTACTTAGGTATTCTAAAAAATCTAGCAAGTAAAACAGTTAAAACTTTTTAAAGTGACCTATTCACGATTAGAAATCTTAAGAAAATGATTTAATTGAAAATTATCATTAGAAAATTCTATTTATAAACCTAAAATAAGTAATATTTAATAGTAATAGTAAAATTTACTTATTATTTTCTCCGTTATGATTCTTGCAGATTATTTAAAATAATATTAAATAGGGCAATGTTGTTTTCTTTATTAAAAGATTTATGTATTTCCATTATACAGTATGCGCCAAAAGTATGGAATAAATTCAGTAAAAATGAAACAATTATTTTTTGGGGAAAATCCTCGAACAGGTCAATTTTTAATTTAAAAAATACATATTTTAGCGTAAAATGCGATTTTCAAATGTCATTTGTTTTCGAGTAATGACGTCATCGATTTTTTTTAAATGGCAACACCATATTTTTTTCCTTCATTCTGAAAGATCGTTTAATTCTCTATCAGACAGTACTAAAATTTTGCCCTCTTACATAGGAAAGTTTTCGAGTAAATGACGATTGAATGTTAGAAAACGTAAATCAGTTAAAATAAAGCAAAAACGTTATCAAGTTTAGTTTTTCGAATTCCATAGTTCATTGACGTAGGTGAAAATCTTTGCAAAGTGTCATTGTCACACCGACTTTCTAATAAGTATTGTAAGCGACATAGAAATTATTATTCAATTTAAAGTATTATGGCACATTAAATTGTTACTCAAAGAATTGAAATTTTAATTCTTATCGGATGCGGGAATATGACTAGCACTCAGGAAGCAGGAAGTTTGCGATTTATTTAATGAAAAATATCCAGATCGCCCTATCAGCCAATCAACAGTCAGTAAGGTATAGTCTAAATTTAGAGAAACTGGCAATGTTGTAAATATTCCAAAACCTGGAGGTCCAAGCATTAATGAAAATCAGAAACAGAACATTTTGATAAGTATGGTGGATAATCCTCATAATTCTTCACGACTGGTTGCATTAAACAATGACACTAGTCAGAGTCCAGTGCTACCTATCTTGAGGAAGGAAAAATATCATCCCTACAAAATTCAACTTCTGCAGGAACTCAATGAAGATGATCCCGATCGCCGCTTACACTTTTGAGAAATTTTAATGGATTTATGTCAAGGAAATAGAAATTTACACCGGCAAATACTTTTTTCAGATGAGGCCACATTTTGTCTGAATGGTACAGTAAACCGTCAAACTTACAGATATTGGAGCCGGGAAAATCCTCATAGGATGGCTAAGGCACATACCCAACACCCTCAGAAATTAAATGTGTGGGCTGGAATAGTTGACGACAGAATAGTAGGGCCTTTCTTCTTTGAAGGAACCCTTACAGGACAAAGATATTTAGAGTTTCTAGAAAATGACCTTGTTCCAGCCCTTGCAGTAGTTTTTCCTAACGATAATGACCCTGACATTCCTGACGATACCATATGGTTTCAGCAAGACCACCTCCGCACTATGCGCGCCCTGTACGAGATTTTTTGGACAACTGTTTTCCTGGGAGGTGGATTGGCAGACGCGGACCGATAGAATGGCCTGCAAGATCGCCAGATCTTACACCTCTTGACTATTTTTTATGAGGATACTTGAAGTCAAAAGTGTACATTAATAAACCACGTAATTTAGAAGAACTTCAAAATCGCATTCGGGACGGAATACGCATAGTTACCCCAGAAATCATTCATAATGTGCAAGAAGAATTTCATCACAGACTTGCGCATTGTCAAGAAGTTGGTGGATATCATTTCGAACATTTAATTTAAGTATAAAATTTAATCAATTGTATTTTATTTTACATACCTCAGAATTGTTACTTTTTTATGGATAAAATTTACGTTTTCTAACATTCAATCGTCATTTACTCGAAAACTTTCCTATGCAAGAGAACAAAATTTTAGTACTGTCTGATAGAGACCTAAACGATCTTTAAGAATCAAGGAACAAAATATGGTGTTGCCATTTAAAAAAAAATCGATGACGTCATTACTCGAAAACAAATGACATTTGAAAATCGCATTTTACGCTAAAATATGTATTTTTTAAATTAAAAATCGACCTGTTCGAGGATTTTTCCCAAGAAATAATTGTTTCGTTTTTATTGAATTTATTCCATACTTTTGGCGCATACTGTATATTTGAATTGGTAATTTTGTCATAGAAAACATATTTTTTGTACAATTTAACTAAACATAAAAAAATAACGAAATACATATTTAAAACAACATAAATCTTTACGGAATATCATTGAAAGAGAATTGTTGCTCATAAAATTAATAATTTTTTAAATCTGACTAATAAAAATAATAAAATGAGAGAATAAAACAGTAAGGTAAGTCCAGAGGATAGATTGTCATACTCAGAATTTAATCCATTTGCTTATACCATGTGGTTAGTTATACGTCAACACTTCGTTAGCCTATGCCCATTTTTGCTAAAATCAGTTTTCTATTTTATTGTTAGATTTTTGTGCTATAAACACGACTTGCTGCATGTTTTACTGGTGACATGCTTGTCACATGTCACATGTCGGTGCAAATGGAGAAGAAAAAGGAAAGAAAATAGTTAGACCTGGAAGGACAAAGACTACATGAAAATAGCAAATCAAATAAGGAAAAAGGCAGTGTTGAAAGGAGGGCACCGATTGATATACAGTGGAGTAAATGAAGAGAATTGGGTCATTGAAGATGTGGTATGCTATATCAGGAAAGATTATATAAAATCCATAGAAAATTGGTAATGATTCTGAAAATAGAACTAGACAAAGAAGTAAAAATCACGTCATAGTGGCATATGGCCCAAATGAGGAAGAACAAAACAACATAAAAGGTGTATTCTGGGAACAACTAACAGAAGTGACAGAATAAAGTAAATGACGAATTATAATACTGGGGTATTTTAATGGAGTTGGTAGGAATTATGGAAGCACATTAGGTATGCATGAAAAAAATAACAGAAACAATAATGGACAAAGGCTAATAGATTTTTGTATTTTAAATAACTTAACAAATATCTTCCCACGCAAAGATGCCCATAAATATACCAGACAGGTAGTAAGTAGAAATGAAAGATCAATAATACATTATGTTATAGTTAAAATAAGATTTATAGAAGAGAAATAAAGTGAACAGGAGTAAGCAGAGGTTGGGAAATATAATCCGACCACTACCTAGTAATAACGAAAATGGAAGTAAAAAGCGAGGCAGAAAAGGAAAAGAGTGAGAAAAATTGAAAAAGTAAAATCAGTCTATTGAAAGAATTAATCAGAACATATAAACTCAGAGAAGAAGTAGAATATAACTAATATATAGGGTAGTCTTGACTGACTAATTCAGAAATAAACCAACACTGTCAAGTTTTCGGAAATCTTAATTTCCTTTCTGAAGACGTAAACGTGAGATTAAATTAGTAAACCATCAAAAAAGAGAAATACAAAGCTGTGGTTAAAATTTTTACACATAACAATTACTTATAAAAACCATTATAACTAACATCACATTTTTCAAACTATTTTCGGGTCAATATACTGACACACACAAGCAATGATCCTTTTCAGTAACTAAAAAATAAACTAAATACTAAAATTCGTAAAACAAACTGTTACAATCATGTTACAATTTGCGACAGAAGGTAATGCATACTTTGCCGTTTAAAAATGCACTATTTCTAATAATTACAACAACATCGACTACAGATTTTGTGATTATTTAATGTTGGCACTACATGTTTTCTTTAGAAGCATAATGCGCATTATTAAATTGGAACATATAATTATTTTTATAAAGCAGTCATTAAATTTAAAACAAATTGTTACAATCTTGGCTACAATTGTCTAACACAAATTTATATATGACAATGTAAGCAATGGAAGGCAATTTATTTTCCAGTTGTATAGATTATACCCACAACTTGTAAAAAAAATTGTTCTGGACAATGTTGTGTTTAAATTTCCAAAGGCATTTTCTTCCGTGTGGAAATAACAAACGTGCGGTTGTAATAAAACAGATAAAACTAAAAAGCAAACAAGATTGTGGAACGAATAATTCAGGAAGGAAGTAAAAATGAAGAAATAAAAATGGAAAAAATATCTCTATTTTGCTGATTTTTGAAAAAGAGGAGTGAGCGACGAACTGAGGAAGGTTATAGTTACAATATAGAAAACTAGAAATTGTGTGAGAACAGGAAATATGAGATCGAAAGAGTTTAAATAAAGAAAGATTGCGACAAGGAGTCCGTTTCTTTTTAATATAATTCTCAATGATGTTTCAGAAGAAATACATATATCGACAAATAAAGTAAGTAGCAACAAAATGGAAATTTCAAAGAGCGCATTTGCTGGCGACTTAATAATATAAGCAAACAAAAAAAGACCCAGTGTGTTCGGCACTACCAACAACATTCCGGTGACATATTTGAAACAAATCTGTTGGTCATTAAAAAAATACATTCAACATATGATTTTCAATATTGGGTGACTCTAAGACATACGTTTATTAAGCAAACCCCTTTTATTTTTCAATGTTCTATGAACCCTAGTAATATTGCCGTGTCTTTTTAAAACACCCTGTATAATATTTAGATCTATCGATTCGATATGTTAGAATACTTTTATTTGTAATTTTATTTTACGCAACAACAAGTGTGCTTGTAATCATGTACAATGCAACTTTTACATTGATAGACAATCTCTTTCTATCGTTAGTTGCAATTATTAAAAAATAGCAGTTAAAAATTATCATAAAATGAGAT
The DNA here is from genome assembly GCA_025584915.1 of Monochamus saltuarius. Taxonomy (NCBI): domain Eukaryota; kingdom Metazoa; phylum Arthropoda; class Insecta; order Coleoptera; family Cerambycidae; genus Monochamus; species Monochamus saltuarius. The sequence goes on from CM046721.1 coordinate 30,326,724, forward strand.
AAATTATTCTACTTTTAATTGTTAATTTAATTTTCTAACATGCATACTGTTACTATTACATTTTACGTTATTCTTGTACATTCCACATATTTAACTGTGCTGCACAGCAGATAGAATCTCTGCCATAATTCCTTAGTTGTTCAGATAAAATTTTCGCTACTCGCATTGTTGTGTGCATTAAAAATATTAAATAGATAAACAGAGCTTTGAAGTGGAATTTAACTAATTCCACAAATGAAATAAGAGAGCAGATTTGTATCTAATTTCTACATAACCGAACATAACATATTTTTAATTAGATTCTCTCGCCTTGGATTTGATTAAATTTAACTTTTACATGAGCATGTTAAAAGAATTTAATGAAACTTAATCGTATCTAAGATAGTACTGGATAACATGTTTCAAAGAGGTGCCTTTCCGTGAATGCCATAAACAATTTCAACTTTACTGGTTTCAGCTTAAACGGTTAGGTACTGAACAAGGAGCGACTAGGGTTTAAAAAATTAAACTTAAAATTACGGTTAATGCAATTCCTGATTTTATACAGGGTGTTAATTAAGTATGTGCACAAACTTTAAGAGGTTGATCTATGATTGATTTTAAGACAAAAATTTCATATAAACATGGGTCCGCAACGGCTTTGTTTTACAGATACAGGGTGTTAAAGTAAAAAGTAAAAAAATCAAATTTTTGGATCTATTTTCTGAGTCGTAAAAGCTACTTAGTTGAAACCTGGCATACCCTAATACAACAATAATTGCTGACTCTCATAATTTTCATTTCTTTTCATTACCTACCTTGCAATAATTTTGCGTTGAGTTCTGACCAATTATAACTAACTTAAATTGGTGACATAAGAATGAAATTAAGAAATTTTCTCGAAAACATTTCACCGTATCAAAAATTACCAAGAGACATTTTTTGTGTAATTTTAATTAGTTCAATTGACAGAGCTTTCGAATTTTGAAAAAATCATTGGAGCGCCATTTTATCCTTAAAAAGTTCAGTGAAGGTTAGCCATATCTCGTGACTAAATTAAAAAAAATTATAGTTTAAAAAAACTAAAAAAACACGCTTTAATAGCAAAGCGAACTAAAAAGTAGAAAATAATTTTGAAGTATCAAGAGCAATAGTATTACAGCAATAGAAAATTCCGACAATCAATTACGACTAATTAATTGGGAATAAAATTAAATTAGAAATTAAATTATTAATAAAGTAATTCAATTATAGTAAAAAAGCGTGGGGTGCTTGATATTAAATGTTACAATTCATTCATTATGAAAATAGTAAATTGCACCCCACGCTTTTTTTACTATAATTGAATTACTTTATTAATAATTTAATTTCTAATTTAATTTTATTCCCAATTAATTAGTCGTAATTGATTGTCGGAATTTTCTATTGCTGTAATACTATTGCTCTTGATACTTCAAAATTATTTTCTACTTTTTAGTTCGCCTTGCTATTAAAGCGTGTTTTTTTAGTTTTTTTAAACTATAATTTATTTCCTTAATTTTTAGTCTCATTTTACGGTGGAGATTCTGCGCAGGCCATTTACTTCATGCGTATAGGTATATGCGCATAAAACTTCAACTAACTACTGACACAATCGTGCAAGCACTTTCCTACGTTGCGAAGTAGGAAGCAGCCAAAATAGAAATGATTGACAGTATAATATTGATAGCGTTCAAAAATCTGTTTCTATGAAATATGCAAATTAAAATTGTTTTCAACGTTCTCGTATCAAAATCTTTTTCCGAAATATAAAATTTCTGAAATTTTTACTTTATAATTTTACAAAATTTTAGATTCAAAACTTTCTTCAAAATTTTTGCCAGTTTTCAAATTTTTGAATTGAAAATTTTTTCCGAAAATATTTATTTGAATATTTTTTAAATTATCAAATTTTTATTTATTTCTAAAATTTTAATTTTGATTTTGTTAATTTCAAAATCCAAAATTATTTACAAAATTTTGTATTTAGATTTTTTTAAATTTTAAAATGTATTTTTTTTTCAAAAATTTGTATTTCAAAACTTCAAAAATATAAATTTTAAATTTTGTGAACTCCAAAATTTTATATTTTGAAATTTTGAATTCTGCATTTTTTCGAAATTGTTTTAATCAAAATTTATCGCTTCAAAAATTTTTGAATTCCAAAAATTTTTTTGTCGAAATAAAATTTTTTCTTGATAATTTTTCATTCTTTTTTTTTTCAAAATGTTTAAAATCAAAATTTCTGTTAAAGTTCAGTTTCGTTTCCGATCCAAATTTTTCTTGAAGTTTATTGATTTAAAATTAAATCATAAACTTATTTTTTAACTATTCCTATTATTTTTTTCTCAATATCTCAAATTATTTTAACTATTCCTATTATTTTTTTCTCAAAACCTCAAATTATTTCAATAAAACTTAGAAGTGGTCCATTATAATAAGTTTGACTTAATAATTCAATAATTTGCAAAATATATGTTGAAAAGTTCCGTAACGACATCTATCGTATCATAATCGTACCATTAATTTTCATTAAATATACTCTAGTGATAAGAATTATTTTTAACATGCTTTTTACTTCTACTATCGGTAAAGAAGAATGTCATTATTGTCATTTACCATCGCTCTGTGGATTGTATACACTTAACCTGCAAATAAATCTAAATAGTTTTTTTTTCTGATGATCCTAGTCAGGACATTAGAACAAAGTTATTAAATAATTATATTGTCATCAGTCCTTGACCCCTGTGCAAATTTTCAAGCTGATCAGACTTCTTGAAATTGGTGAAAATTACGCTGAAAGATTCCGTTACATACATACAGGTGAAGCTAATATAAGCGTGTTAATAATTTAATACCCGCAAATTGTAGTTTCTCAATACCTATTAGGGTGTGCCAAGTATAACTTTAACACCCTGTCATAAAATGATAGATTAACCCCTTAAAGTTTGTGCACATTCATAATTAACAAGCTGTATATTATGATTTAAGTGATTAGTGCTACTGTGTTTGTTATTTTATTCAATATTATTCCAATGTATTAAATAAAATATTATTTCAAAGGCATTAGAATTCTCTGAAACCGTTCCCAGTGCTAGGAAAGGATTAAGATCTCAACTATATATAACAATTTTTCTAAACTGTTTGAATTTTTGTTGTGAGGATTCATATTATCTTTCGTAAGATTACCAGGAAACAACTACTCTGCAGACTAATGCCCTGACTAATATTGAATTACGCCTGGAGAACATATAACAAACAGCTAAAGTCACTTGTTGGCAGCATCCAGTTTGAGATTATTAACTCTCATCAGTATGTCATAGGTGAAGTAACTGACAGGCCCAAAGAGATCACAGGGTCCTAAATCTTCGTGTTTGCGTTATCGTTATCGCCGAAACTCGATAGCTGTCAATGCTCCGCGTCTGTGACTTTTCAGTTCGGCGTGAAGTAGCTAAACTTGCGACGTGGCGATCAGTCCGGAAATTGTTTTACCAAGGTGGAATTAGTTAAATGTCTACTTTCTCATAAAAGGTTGCGTTTCTGCTTTTATCTTGTATAAACGGTTGATTAAAATTACTGTCAAAGCAACATGACAGCTATTCATTTGTTTTGAAGTATGTCAGTATATCCAAAAAATTTAAATGTCAATTTTCTCAAACGGTTGGTGTCTTCTAACAACACTTCAAACAAGAGTAGCAAATTTTTAGATAAACTTAAGGAATGCCATCAATATCTTAATAAAATAAAAGAGTATAAAAAAAGTTATAGCCAAAAAACAAATTTAAAAAAATAACTTTGAGGTTACGTAGCTCCGTTAATATTGAGTTTTCGAGAAAATGTTACATGAACTTTACACATTATTTTTTTGAGTAGTATCAGTTCCTAAATTTTCTGCGCTAAGTTTCCGGAGACCCTGACCAACTTGGATGTACCCCAAGGTTTTGCTCTGTGTCCTTTGTTTCACAATCTTTATTAATGATACTTTATATATAGACTTTATAACAAATTACAACTTAATTTGATAAATTATTTACAATTAAACATGAAAATGGGAGCTATAAGTTTAAGTACTTCATAGAGAAGTTTTTCGCAATCTGGGCGTAATTTTTCTATGTAGACACAACTATTAATAAGTGTTTAATATATTCGAATTTGTACTATGTTGTTCACTTGATTCTACGGCTACTAACACTATAAAAACTTCATCCTCTGTAAGATTATCTATATTAGAATATTATTCACATTATTCAGTGTTAGAACCTATTTTGTTTCTGATTTATTCTTCAGATCTTCCACAACACCTTAAATCTATGCACGCGTCTTATGCGGATGATACAAAAGTATTTGGTGATCCTACAAGAAATAAACAACATCTTCAAGATGATATTGTAGCCACAGAACGCTGGTGTGAAAACTGGTTGATTCCTTTGAATAAAAATAAATGTAGTGTTTTACACATAGGTAAAAATAATCCAAGACACCTATACACCTTTAGTGACAGGAAGCCAGTTACATCTGTTGACAGTCAAAATGATTTAGAAGTTACTATAAACAGCACTCTTTCATGGTCAGAACATATCAGTCACGTTGTAAAAAAAGCAAACAGTGCCTCGTATGTAATAAGAAAATCCTTCCAACATCCGAGCAAACAAGTATCACTAAAGCTATATAAGACGTATATTCGCCCTCTGTTGGAATACTGTGTTAATATATGGTCTCCTTTTCTCGTTAAGGATATATCTTTACTTGAAGGCGTACAAAGAAGTTTTACAAAATGGATACCTGCCCTTAGTAACTTATCCTATCACGACCGTCTCCATGAACTTGACATTTCTGTTTTAAGCAACAGATGACTTCGAGGCGACCTTATCCAGGCTTATCGGATACTATGTAGTAATACTTATAACAGTGATTTCCCTAATTTGTTCAATTTAAATTCGGATCTGCGTCTACGGGGTCACGAGTTTAAATTATCCAAAGAAAATTTCAAAACTTCTGTACGACAATATTTCTTTCCAAATAGATTGTTTACTCGCTGGAACAACTTACCTTCATCAGTTGTGTCAGCACCTTCCATAAATGTGTTTAAAAATCGACTGGATGAGTGGATGTCACGGGAGTTAGTGTAAGTGCGCGATATATATTTCTTTACCGAGTGCAGGTAATGGCCTGTTTCGTTGATTTTGTGAAACTAATGTTTATTGTAAGGACATTATTTGTTTAATTTGCTGTCTACTATGTTGTTCATGTATTTTTAAAATATTGTTGCTATGATTGTTACCTTCTGGACATTATAGGCATTGCGCCTCTGTCCTTCTATTTAAATTAATAATAATAATAATAATAATAATAATATATGAAGGAACAACCAGTTCAATTGTCGATCATCTTACCTATGGCATACTGATGAGGGCTAACAAGCCCGAAATCGATCTATGTCTGGTGGAGTGTACGACAAGGGTTCTTAGCTGTTCATTCAGATACTGCAGGAGTAATTCAATGCCGGTCGGGGCATTAGTCCGCGGAGTAGTTGTTTCCTGCAGTCTCATTTACAGATTATTCACATGTTTAAAGCCTTCACTATAATTTAAATATTCAATATTTAGAAAACAATTAAAGGTGCCTATTAGTATTATTCTACTGAGCAGCATTACCAAACAATGGGAATATGATCTACTGATGCAGTAACATACATAATTTATCCAAAAGAAATAAATATACAGAGAACTTTTACAAATACAATTTTGTAAAAGAATCAAAAAGAGCAGTTGAAAGATGATTTAAAAATACACTTCTCCACGGAACTGGTCCACTATAAAACGCTATAAAACTTGATTTTCGCAAGCCGAAGCAGTCAGACAGCGAAGGAAAAATTGAAAGAATTTCCTAAAAAATAAATAAAATTTTATATCAGCAAATTCAACTGCTTTTGTCGCTATTGTTATTATTAATAACATTAATTTGTGGTCAAAATAATTTGACATACCTGATTTTGTCCACTGACGTACATTTGGGCTCGTCTTACCCCGTTTCTACGAACCATACAATGTTTCTGGTTCTTATTCGTTTTAAACTCGTAAGTTGTAAGCAGTCGCTATGATACGTTTGCGTTAATAATCACTAGTGTTCACTTAGGATGCACTTCATCTTTTAAATATCCCCACAAAAAGAAGTTTAAAGGATTTAAGTCAGGATCTCATGAGAGCCATGATACTGGTCCTCTCCCTCCAATCCATCGTACTCTTTGAATTTCATTTAGATATTTCCGAACATTTTGTAGAAAATGAGGGAGAACACCATCATGCAAGAACCACATTCGGATTCAAACAGCTAAAGACATATCTTCCAGAAATCTAGACAGATCGTTATTATATTAATATGAATACAATACGCCATCTATTCTACGATTCAATTGAAAAATTTCCGTATCACGCCCGAGTTGCACTACTGAGGTAAAAATAGCAGCATTTGGCACATATCTATCGGGGAATCGTTCTGCATACAGACGAGAATCTGCTAAAGCATTTTGTCTTACTGCATGACCATAAATTAAAACGATATCCATCAACTCCGTGTTGCTATACACGTAAACCATTTTTGATACTTGAAAAAGTAATGTAAACATTATCGTAAAAACGTTAATACTACAATCGGGTTTCAGTATTCGGAATCGATTGTTTCGATGACGCTTAAGACTACAGTCCATCGATGTAATGGTTGAAAATACTACAATAATTTTTTTCTCGGACATTTTACGGATTTTAGAAAAAAAAATACCATATAATCTTTTTGCATGACGCATCTATTCCCAATTTTTTTGGATAAGTTGTAAATCACCATGTATAAATAAAAAACAGTGAGTTTACTAAAGTCGATCCTAGACTAAAGTGACATATTGCAGACATATGAGCTGCTTTTCTTTAGTTTGGCCATAAAATAAATATGTTTATGTACCAATGCCATGTCAATCTGCCACCGTTTAAATCAATGCTAAATATCCGATTATCAGTTCATATTATTATATATTTTGCAATTGAATTGGTAAGATAAATATCTGTTACATCATTAGAAAGCATGTACTGTTACAATCTCAAGTAGTGAATACAAGAGAAAGATTAATAAGTTTCTCCAATGTTTTTTTCTGAATAAGCGATATATATCTGGTTCAGTAAATATTATATAACCAACATAATACAAGCAATATCAAAACTGTATACTGTGTATTGTAGATACTACAAAATAATAATTCATGATCTCTGCTATACGAATTTGCAGCTTTACTGTAACAGGGCGTATGTAATTTGTATTGAAATTTCAATTTCTTCAGTAGTTGTTAAGCACTTTATCTGAACAATAATAATTTATACAGAGTCGATTTAATTGAGATTTGTGTATTTAACATCTCCATTAATTGTTAAATAAAATATTTGTTTATTTTCAGCTCAATGAAGTACGTTATAGTGTATAGTTTAAAGAATAAAGAAAGCACAACAAACAGATTTTAAATAATGAAATCTATATATTTTTTTAATATGGTTATTTCATTTTAACTAAGAATAATAAATGTGTCCGCAGTAAAACAATTTTTACAAATATATTCAGACTTTCTAATATAGATAGGTTAAATAAATTAGGAATAATTACTAGAATACTTTTAACATGTATTGCGTAACTACGAGTAGGATATCAAATATTTTTAGAACTGCTCAGAGTTCCCAAAATTCGCGTCTCGGGACGAAAACGGCAGTAAAAATTTGTTCAGATGGCATGAAACACGACTTACTAAGGTCCATTTCTCCCTTGAAAAACATTGTTTCTAAACTCAAAAATCAAATAAAATGACGTCATCACTTTTTTTTCACTAACATAGATATGAACATTTTTTATATTATGATTGATTCCTGAGAACCCATTTTGCCAGAGTGAAGCCGGGAAAGCTACAGAAGTAGTGGAGCCACGTTGTTCCATATCTTCACACCATCCAACTGAACAATGCTGGACCTCATGTTGCCAGACAAACAACAGTTTTTGTGCATCAATATCAGATCAAGCGTTTACCCTAACTACCAAGGCCTCCGGGTCTGTCGCCTATTAAACATGTCTGGGTCATGATTAACTGCTGCATTTACAACACCCCCATAGACTTTAGCAGCTCTTACCCTTGAAGTTCAGATAGCTTGGAATGAGATACTCCAAAAACATATCGACAACCTTATTATGTTCGGAGCTAAGCGTGTCTACGAGTGTATTAGGAATCGTTAGTTCCCAACTCACTAGTGACCCTGATCCTGTGTACTAAAAATTATTAAAATATAATAAATACATAATGTAGATGTTTACCTTTATTTGTCAAGTAGTATATAACATTAACAGCTCTACATATCAATCTCATAAGCCTTGGACTAGTATACAGGGTGTTAAAAAAAGAGTGTAAAGTATTTAAGGAGGTAATAGTATGAACCAAAATAAGCAGAACAGTCTCAATAAACATGGGTCCCCAAAGTAACAGATGCGGAGATATGGAATGTTTTATGTTTTTTAGCCCCTTTATTTATTTTGCAAAAACGTTGTGTATTTTCTTATAATAGTTGATTGATGTTTATTGAAATAAACAGTACGTATTTGACAGTTGTTCTCAGTGCACAAGTTTTCTTTCTCTATGGCTCGTTACTCTAACGCAGAATGCATTTCGTGAATGGTCGTCCTAATGGGAATGCCACCGAAGCGCGACATCTTCATGTTGACGCTTATCCAATTCGCCAGATTCCTTCACAACGCATGTTTGGAAGAATTCACCAAAGATTGAGTGATACCGGTTCCTTGAGCAAACAGTGCCATTTATCCGGAAGACAAAGGTCGGTATCTACTCCTACAGCAGAAGAAGAAATTCTAACACTGGTAGAGCAGAATCCACGTACGAGTGTGCGGAGAATATCAGCCGAGGTAGGAATTAGTGGTCCTCTTGTTTGGAGAATCCTTCACGAGCAACTGCTTTATCCATACTACGTACAACGAGTTCAGGCCTTAAATCCAATAAATGATCATCAAGCACGTTTAGTATTTTGCCGCTGGTTTCTACGTCATGATTCTGAAGACCCTCGTTTTATTGCAAACAGAGGAAGATCCTCATGCTCTAATAGAATATGGACATCAGGCACGTTTTTCATTAAACATTTGGATGGGTATTGTAGGTGACAAGTTTCTAGGTCCTATTGTTTTACCAAACCGATTAACAGACGCTGCTTACCTCAACTTTCTGCAGAACACACTGTATGAGTTTTTGGAAGACATTACTTTGAATCAGAGGCAACAAATGTGGTTCCAGCATGATGGTGCTCCAGCTCATTTTTCCATGGCCGTTAGGAGCATTTACACAAAACTTTTCCACATAGATGGGTAGGAAGGGCCGGACCTGTTTTATGGCCTCCAAGATCGCCTGATCTGAACCCTCTAAATTTCTTTGTTTGGGTATATTTGAAGACATTAGTGGATGATACTTCTGTAAATAGCCTGGAAGAGCTGCAACTACGGATTAATCAAAAGTGTCAAGGGATCCAAACCAAGGAGGGTATTTTCCCTCTAGATTTCTTTTTTTGGGGATATTTGAAGACATTGGTGTATGATACTCCTGTAAATAGCCTGGAAGAGCTGCAGCTACGGATTAATCAAAAGTGTCAAGAAATCCAAACCAAGAAGGGTGTTTTCGAAAGAGTTCGAATATCGTTGAGACGAAGATATCGTGCCTGCTTGGAAATGGACGGAGGACACTTCGAACATCTTCTGTAACTTTGTTTTTTGTTTGTTAAAAGCTTCCTTTGTCGGTTTATTCCTTATAAAATAAAATGTTTGAAAAATATCTTCGCAACCGTTACTTTGCGGACCCATTTTTATTAAAACTTTTCTGCTTATTTTGGTTCATACTATTACCTCCTGAAATATTTTATACTCTTTTTTTAACACCCTGTAGGTATATGTATAACGTAGAAATTTTGTATCTTATACAGTAGTATTATGTGCATCGATGAAACTGACTTGCTAGATTCACGTTTCACTGATTTAGATCATTCTGAAACCATAAATTCTGAAATATTAATAAATCACGACCAGCGCACCACTTTCTTGGCTATAGAAAACGAAACTGCCAATAAAACTGATTTTTTAGGTAATCATTTCCTGATAATCAAATACTCTCATTATTTTACTTCGCAATTTCTATTTTTACAGTTGAAAAATAGATAGATCGGGCAAGCTTAATGGACACAACATAATAAATGGTGGATAAATACGCCTATTATTGCTGGGAATGATTAGGAAGCAGCATCAGCTAGACATTCTAAACTATTGCCTTCAAGATTGAATTAAGATCCAAGGCTACAATATTTATTTGCCATATTACTTCGCCATTAATCATTTTCAGCTATCCAGATGTCTAGGGATCGTTCTTAAAGAACGTTATTTTTTGATCACCTGATATTCACGTAAGTAAAAACCAAAAAGGAGTAAAACATCCATGCAATAAGAAGTCAAAGTAGGTACCTATTAACCGCTTTACTGATTAGTTAGAATTAGTATTGTCGTTTGTATAAGCGGTTTCTATTAAACAAAACATTTAAAACTTTACGTATTATTCATATGCATACTAAGTGTTTTGATGAAAGATGCCACATATTCAGTGACTGGTAGATCATCAACATCTTTCACTATCGATTTATTGTTTTCTTTTTCATTTTAAGATACAGGACGCCAAATATATTGCACACAACCTTGTACAATAAGATTTGTAACATCTTTTTATACAAATTGTATAAGATATTAACAATATTGTGTGAATTAATGATATAGAATTCAGCCAGGTATGTCTTTTTTGTTAAATTTAGCTAAATTAATTTTTATTTTAAATAATTATTGAATACAGCTTTATCTATGAAATTCATTGGTATGCTTAGATATATGACACCAAAAAACATATATACAGGGTGATGTACAACTTATCTAAAAAAAAATTGGAATAGATAAGCCATGAAAATGGAATCAATATTGTAAACATTTTTGTAAAATCCTTAGTTTTCGAAAAAAAATTAGTTGAAGTTGTAGTATTTTCAAACTTTATATTCCTGGGCTACTGTAGTCTCTAGCCAGGCGATTTTAAATATCTGATTACTTATAGTATTAGCGTTTTTGTGCTACAAGTGTGCACATCAGTTTTTAAAGTGTCAAGTTGATGGACGCTTTAATTTATGATGAAGTGAAAATGCTTTAGCAGAATGATTTCCCGGTAAACATATGCCAAATGTAGCTACTTTTACCGCGGCGTGCAGTGAGAGCAAGTGTCGTGCAAAGCGGCTGTAACAGTTTGCAACCGAATAGTGGAAGAGATCCAGGGCGTCCACGACTTAGTGCAATAGTGTGGCGTACCATAGACGAGGCTCAATTATATCCGTACCATGTACAGCGTGTCTAAGCAATAATACCAAAGGATTGGACGAGGAGGACTAGTACCATGGCCGCCACGATCTCCTGACTATATTTTTTGGACTTTTTTTGTGGGGATATTTGAAAAATTAAGTGTATCTCACCAAAGTGGATGATTTACGCAAATATATGCTGGTGACAATAACTAACGAGTTCAAAGTGGACAAGAAGCAGAAGTAGTTAGTTTATAGAAACTGGGTAGGACGGGCCCAAAATGTCGTTGTTGTGATATCTGGCATGTCAAACCATTTTATTAATTAAAACCACAAATTGATTATATTATTAATTAATAACAATAGCGGCAGTTGAATTTGCTGTATAAAATAGGTGTTATAAAATGTCCGGTCGCCGATTGCATGTTTTGCCTTGTCAGATATTACAGCGAATAGTGCCGTGAACTGCCCTTTTAATTTTTTTTTATAAAATTGTATTTGTAAGAGTCCTCTGTACATGCAAAAAAATAGATAAGTCCTTAATCATTCTGTCATCATACAATTGCAGTGATTTTTTACCTTTAATTCAGTAAGTTAAGAGCCCAACTGGTATTATCCTGTAACAAACGTCAAATTTTTATCTCAAAATTAATCAATTTGCGAATCCATAATTCTTTTTCAATAACATGTTGTCTTACTTTCATGTGGTCTATCACCTCCCCAGAAATTTCTCACCTTATCTGTAACACGTTGTATACATATATGTTATACGTATATAACGAAACCGCATTTTATTTACTTATCTTTATTTATCTATAAAATAAAAACCAACATGTCTATATTAAAATTGAGTTGATTGTACTCTAAAATTATCGTGCAGCTCCAGTAAGCTCTGCAGTTCTTTCTGTAATAATTATATCTACAACTGCAATAATGCAATTTTAATTAACAGTGTGGGAAAGTATATCAACTACAAAGGTGCTATTATTATGTAATATAACTTAATTAAAGAGCAGAATGTTTAAAATTAATTCGATTCCATATTTCCTGTCAGATTTAAAAAAAAAGTTGTAATATGTACATGTGGTTGCGGAACCCTCAATTTTCATACAAGTTAAATGTTATTTAAAAAAATATGGCTCCAATGTTTCATGCCGTAATATACAGGGTGTCCGAAATATGAGTGCTGTAATTTTAAGGGCTTATATATCTGATCAAATGCAATAACAAAATCTTATGAAAGAAATGTCCATAACGATTAGTGCATAGGTACACCAATAAATAAAAGTGCAACATAAATACAGAACTATGTTACGATATTGTAGAGTAAGGTACAATTAAGATGAAACAGAAGCACTATTATCGTAATTTATTTGTAATTTGCTTATGGAATATTTTAATAACCGGAAGCTACATGATAATTTATTGCGAAACTGATAAAAATTATAGATGGTATATCTGTCTAGGAAACTTAGCTGCTGAGAAATAAATATTAAATATCATTGAGAAACATTCCACAAGCAGCATTAGACGAACTGCACAAGAAACAGGAACAAATAGAAGCACCTGACTGACAGGCGAGCGATATTCGGCATCAATTATACGAGGGTGGTTCGATAAGTACTTAGCCTACAAAAAAACCCGAAAATTTTGTAAAAGTGGCGATCTGTTTTTCAATATAGTCTCCTTTTAGTTCGATACACTTAACCCAGCGATGCTCCAACTTCTTTAACCCGTTTGAAAAATACATTTTCTCGAGGTTTGGAAAGTAGGCTTCCGTGGCGGCGATGACCTCCTCATTCGACTGAACTTTCTGCCCGGCGAGTGACTTTTTTAAGTTTGGAAACAAAAAGAAGTCGTACGGGGCCAAATCTGGAGAATACGGTGGATGGGGCAGCAGTTCGTAGTCCAATTCGACCAATTTGGCCGTGGCGAGGGCGGAAGTGTGAGTTGGTGCGTTGTCATGGTGGAAGAGCACTTTTTTCTTCGCCGAGTGGGGCCGTTTTTCTGTAATTCGGGGTCGAATCGGGCCAATAATTCGGCATAGTACAGCCCTGTGACCGTCATGCCCTTCTCCAGGTAGTCGATGTAGACACACTTTGTGAATCCCAGAAAACGGTGGCCATCATTTTTCCGGCCGATAGGACAGTCTTCGCCTTCTTCGGAGCACGTTCGCCGGGTGAAGTCCACTGTTCCTTGATATCTGGTATGTACCAGTGGGTCCATATTTCGTCAACGGTCACGAAACGACGCAGAAACTCCTTCGGATTGCGCTTAAACAGCGTCAAACACTGCTCTGCATTGGTCTCACGGTTGCACTTGTTGTCCGAAGTGAGCAAACGCGGCACCCATCGCGCCAACAGCTTTCTCATGCCCAAAATTTCATGCAGGATATGACCCACGCGGTCTTTTGAAATGCCTACTATCTCAGCTATCTTGCGCACCTTCAATCAGCGGTCTGCCAATACGAGATCGTGGATTTTTATCACATTATCCTCCGTGGTAGCCGTTTTCGGGGCACCTGGACGTAGCTCATCAAAAACAGACGTGCGACCACGTTGAAACTCGTTAAACCAATTTTTGACGGCTGTCATGGAAGGAGAAGAGTCACCGTACACAGCATCCAAGCGCTCTTTGATTTCACTGCGCGATTTCCCTTCCAAAAACAAGAATCGAATCACCGACCGATATTGCTCTTTTTCCATTTTTCTAAAATCCTCGGACACGCCCGCTTCCACATGCGGTCAAAACAAAACTACGAGTCCGATCCGGCTGAAATTTCGACCGTAGCCGTCTAGGAGAATGTACTACGCGATAGTAAATTTCTCTTGCGATAGTGGCGCCATCGGGCGATGAGGGTAAGTACTTATCGTATATTACCAGAATATCAGTCAGATTTTCGTAAAGGATACAGTTGTGCAACAACATTGCTTAATATAACAGATGATATTTTTAAAGATATACATAAAGGAAGAACTACATTCTTATACTCTTAGATTATTCCAAGGCCTTTGATACAATTATTAGTCATGAAGTTTTATTGTCTATTACATTTTATTGGATTTCAACACAATGCAATAAAACTATTAACTAGTTATTTAAATTTTAGGTCCCAATTTGTAGAAACATCGAGTGGTAAGTCTGATACAGCATTTATAACTTGTGGGGTGACCCAGGGTTCCACATTGGGCCCATTGCTATTTAGCATATATACGTGCCACAGTGTTTCTTGTCTGGAGCGGGCTAAATACTATGTACTCGTATATGCTGATGATGCTCAAGTATACGTATCTTTCATTGTTTCGGAATGCGTTTGCGTGCGTTTAAATATTCGGCAAAACTTATGGTTTCTCCACGACGGCTGTCCGGCCCACTTTAGCAGGAATGTACGAGACTTTCTAGATAATAACTACGAAGACCATTGGATTGGAAGAGGAGTTCCAGTTGCTTGTCAGCAAGGTCGCCGGATTTGAATCCTTGCGATTATTGTGTTTGGGGATACATAAAAGCATTTGTTTATTCCGTTCCGATACAAAATCGTGCACAACTCTGGCGAAGGATACAAGATGCTTGCAACGAATTTAGAAATAACTTTGGAATTTTTGCAAGAATTCGGCGTTCTCTAAGCAAAAGGGTAAATTTATGCATAAAGACTAATGGTCATCACATCGAGCATCTTTTGTAACTATCTACCTTTGATACTTTTTTGTTACTTTCGTTCCATTGTAATTAATACTTTGTTTTTAAAAATCTTTAACTAAAATTTTTAAACTTTAATGACTAAAAAACTAAAAATTATCAAATCCAATTATCAATAAAACGGTGTGACATAATGACTTAAAGTAAGAGTACCTTTAATAACTAGAATAACTTAAAATTTAATAATCTAGTGACACAAATTCTTAAAATAAAGACAAAAAAGTTATGCGTTAAAATAACCGTTGACCTACCCAAAACGAACGCCTATGACCGGTACTAGAAATTCGCAATTGATGGAATCGATTCATCTCTGAAGGCTAAACAAGCATACCAGTTTTTGTTTTTCTAAGTAGAAGCGTTCTGGAGGTATTTAAACAAAACTATTTACAAGGCGCCATCTTCAAAGAGCTCTAGTTCTCTTAGGAAGCATTTTCGGACTAGGTGAATTGGGTTAAATTGTCTTAAAATTATCTGAGGAATCTCCGGTCTTCGTTTGTCAGGAGAGTTTCTGGACACCCTGTATAATTCATATTTAGATAACATGGACAAAACTCGCATTGAATTAAGATAACAAAATGTCCTCCATAAAATAATATTTCTTACCCATGTTCACAACTTAAGTCATATTTAAAGTATTGATTTCGCCACCACCTCACAAAACAGCTATTTTTCGTAGATCTTTTTCATATAATATTTACCGCTTATATTATGGCTCATCAGATCATTTAAAACCATTGTCGGTTTCTCTATTTAAGGCTAAAGTCAAAGAAATTCTTTTAAATCCTCCTACAAATTAGGCTCAATTTCATATTTTGTTATTTTATCCTCTCATATTGTCTAAAATATATTGCCTAAAATTTGTTGTTTAAAGTTGTTTGTTGTTATGTAATGTAAATTGTTTTTTATTTTCTTATTACTGTATTACCTCTATAGAACGATTTATATAGTTGTTATTGATGTGAAAACTAAAACTTGTTCAGCAGGTATTTTTTTTTACCATGTTGTTTTCAGTTCTCTTTATAGGCTGTAGGATAAGTAATCATATGACAAAAGTGAGGTACTCATATTCCGGACACGCTGTATATTTCTATTTGCTTTTATGGTCAATAAATGTTTTCTTTAAGCGACAACAAATTAATATACAACGTATAACAAAAATGCAGGTCATAAAACGCCTTCCTTAAAAGAGACAAGGTGTTTAAGGTTAAACTTTTAGAATTGTTTTTGCGCAATAACTTTGCCAATTTTTCACGTATTTTTTTTGTCGTTAACCAAATCCTCGAAGGTATTATTGTAAACGATACTTAAAAAAACGAACATAGAAATTGAGGAGGGTATTTTGTCAGTTTGTTGTAGTAGACTATTTTGATACACTTCATAATTTTTCCTGAACGTACTCTTTTTTATTGAGATGGGCTTGTATCTTTTAAGGGAGGCATTTTACATAGTATGTACATATGTTAAGTAGGCTTCAATTGTCATATTTTGTGGCCAAAAATGTGCAGTTAATAGGATGACCTGCGTTTTTGTTACACCCACAGAATAAGAACAATTCATACTATTTTTAAAAACAGATGTCGTTCAAGAACTGTAGGTATGAAAGTAATATTGGAGGATTCATCCCTCTGCATTTAGGAATTTACTAAAAAAACTAAACATTTTACATAAAAAAACACAAGAGGCAACAAATATTTTAAAATTTAATAGCCTTTCTAAAAATCTTGTAATATATGCTATACCCTAATTCCTAATTTTTTTTAGCAGAATATAGGATACAAGGTGATAAAAAACATTTTTCCACTCTCCAGACTTTATTCATATTCACATTATTTATTGGTTTCCTAAAGCTGGCTAGTCCCTGAAAATCTCATAATAATTTTTTGTAACATACTTTATGGAACACCCTGTATAAAGACATATAATTTTAAATTTAATACAATATAGTGTTTTGGGTGAATTAAAGAAGAAATATTATAATGCTGTATTTTAAATAAATGCGTATTTTTTATAAAAATATTTAACTATTATTTTGTGTATATGAATACTGTAAAATACACGCAAAATACGTAAAATATTTCCTTTTTTTCTTAACAATGATTTTATAAAATATCAAATTAAATATTGCCATGATCAACAACGATTATTAGTATTATTATCATTCATTAATCACAATTTGATTGTAATGAAAGTCAACCATGACGATTTACATTATGCAAAATATTATTTTGACAACAGGTAAACAACAATAATAACAACAAATGAAATTTGAAGAAAGAATTTATTTATGTTTGAATTTGTTTTACTGAAGCGAACATTTATTTTATCTGCAAAGTTGTTTTTTTCACACCTGAGTATTTAAAGTCAGAAACGGTGCAAGAACATAATTAGTTAGTAAAATGAAACGCTACTAAGTACATAATATAATTAGATAGAATCAGCTCGTTGGCTGAGATAAAGCCATTGAAATGTACATAATGGAATGCGTGCTACTAGGTATATAGTGTTTTAAATGGATATGTGTTAAAAGAGAAGTTGTATGTGTGTATTTACATTATATTTATCTCTAGTTTGTCGAATTGCTTTAATTCATTATATTAATAAAAAAGTCTGTAAATGTTCAGACAAATTTATAATGGCTTACACTAAGTGAGACCGGTGTCAATGATTATAATCGATTAATCAAATTTTTTCTGAGGAAGAGAACAATATATCTCTCGAAACGTTAAGAAATCAAGTCCCACGTTGTGGTAACCAGTCGGAAAATTGTTCAACTAATCAAAAATTGTCTTATCGGCAGATTAAGTGGCCTATTAATAAAATAAATATATTCAGCAAGGTCTTTGAAAAAAAAAACAGTGTATAATTTTCTCCTTAGTAAAGTAAAGCATAGTGCAATTGAGCAACAACAAGGATTTTTACCTAATAGATCCATAGAGTCTAATTTAATAAATTACTCTGAACACATTTTGTCTGCACTGGATTGTCAAATATAGGTGGACTCCGTGTACACTGATTTCAGTAAAGCTTTTGATAAGTTAAATCATAAGATACTTGCTAAATTAATAAAAAATTGGTATGCACGGCAGTCTACTTCGTTGGTTTTTGTCCTATCTGTTTAACAGGTCACAAATTGTATCCTTAAATGGATTTCATTCAGATCCTTATGTAACTACTTCTGGAGTGCACCAAGGTTCACACTTGGGGCCACTGCTTTTTATTATGTACATTTATGTTCTCATCATAGTAAGTTTTAAATGTACGCTGATGACAAAGATATTTTCTGAAATAAATAGTTTAGCTGATTGTTTACTTGTCCAAACCGATCTTAATAGATTTTTTGCATATTGTAGTGTTAATAAACTGTTTCGTAATATAGAAAAATGCTTTTTTATTACTTTGACTAGGAACATTAATAAATACTCATATGGCTATAATTTTAATCAAATTAATATGAAACAAGTTTCTGTAACAAAGATTTAAATATAATGTTTGATAGTAAGTTATTTAACACACATATTGATTAGTAGCAGTAGGATGGGTTTTATTATGAGAAATAGCATATTTTTTAAATCACCTGAGGCATGGAAAACATTCTATTTTGCATATGTTCAAAGTGAATTAAGTTTTGCATCTGTAATTTGGTCACCTCAGTATAACATTTACATTTACAAGTTTCTTAAATTTTTGGATTATATAGTCAATGGAGCATATAACATTAATCTATAGCAGTCATTAAACATGAATTTAATATCATTTCTTTAAAGAATCGACGAGAATTGAGTGACGTGATGTACCTATATGAAGTACTCCATAGCTATGTAGACTCGCCCTTACTTTTATCTAATATTAATTTTTATGCGCCTCCCTGCCCTGTAATTTTAAAGTACGTCACCCTTTTCCATAATTTTTGTAAAACTCAATCTGGAGAGAATTCTCCAATTAGAATGTGTAAGTATTTTAATACGAATGTTTCTAATGTGGATATATTTAATATTAGGTACTATAGGTATTTTCATAAAGCATATTACGATTTTTTTTCTTACAGATTTGTAAATTATTTCTCCTAATTATAATGTAGTTTCTTGTGTACTAATGTTACATTTTTGTAGTGTTGCTAGTTTTTTCTCTCGTGCTGTTAACAAAAATCAGTCCGAGACATACCTATTCAGAGATCAATAATCCCGCAATCCAAGTCATGATCTGCTGTATTTAGATCAATAACCTTGTCTACTCAGAATCACATAACAACATCAACATATCAGAAACAATAATTAAATTTGCATTTTTATAAACACCCGGTGTAATCAATAGGAAATTATAAGAATTTTATAATAAATGCCAACCGCAGTAATCAGCGCCGACATCAGATAGACTGTAATCAACGCACTCGGCACAGCTAAAAAGTTGGCAGTTCAAATTCTTGTTTAATACATTACCGGCGAAATAAATCGAACTATCGTTCGGGTTCTATGCAGACATGACCGCCGTTGACTGCATCTGGAAGAGTTGCTGACGACCGGATTTCTTTCTCTGCTTCATCCACATTCTACATCCATCAGTTACATTTTGACGATTTCGCGTGGTGGAGATTTGCTGAATTTCGTGTGTTTGCGTCGCCAGTGTAGTTTAGAATTATTAATAAAATTTGCTATTTGCCTAAATATAAATGCAATTCAAGTTGGGTAAAGTGAAGTAGTGAAAGACCACGATTGTCTTCAGCTGAACAGAGCCGTGGAATAATTTATAAAAGATGTTTTAATAGACATGTGCATCTGTGTTTTCCGTGTGCGTCTGTACTTTGTGCCTACTGATCATGAGTAACGGAACTGATTCATATTCATAATCAAATGCGATTTGCATTATTTGGGAATATCAACATAGGAGCTCAACTTGATTCTGCTTTCAAGAACATAAGGTGATACAAAACAGGTATGTTTTTAATGTTTTATTCAAAATTATTTTCTAAATAAAATTTTACGGAACTTTCGAACTTGCATTACGAGGATATGATGAATAAATATTACGTTAGAATTTGACAAAACGCTTAATGAATACCTTAAAAATGCAACAATGTTTACAAGGTACCTCAAAGAATATACAAAATGTATATATTTTATATTGAGAACAAGAAGTTTGTCATACTGTTATTATACGCTTGTTCGCTTGTGGTCCTGACAACGCTGCTGGACTTCTATATAGTTTCAATACACGTACGTGTCATCAGAAAATTTGTAGCGTACCAGAAGCGTCGTATTGCCGATTGTTATAGGATGATTTATTTATCTTTTGAAAGGTGGAGTAATTTTATTTTCCGATTCTGTCTTTATTAGGCCTTCCGAATACGTGATTAAAATTAATGACATTATGACCGAATCACCCTGTATACAATCTCGTGTGGACTTCTATTAAAACAGTATTGGGCTTTTTGTGTTAAAATGTACAATTATTTTTTTATAGTGTACAGTCGACACCGATTTCCCCTACGTATTAAGTAAATAATAGCTAAAATACGAAACCCCAAGGTTAGCAATAAAACTATATTATCCTTAGACGCCATAAAATTCAATGCCCTGTAGATTTACACCAGTCGTGTTTACAATGTGCAAAGAAACACTCTGACCTTGAAACTCCAACGTCTTTCTCCTGTTTGGCGTGCTTGCCTGGGTTCAAGTCTCGCCCTTCCATTTTAACCACTCATTGTCCCACTTGTTCCGCACTGACACTTGGCTAACTTCACCGCAGTAAATCGGCTGTGTAGCGAGCAACGCGGTTTCGCGAAAAACCGTCGTAAAACTCAAAGTCGCGATTTTTCTTGGAGTATCGGCGTGCTCTTTTAAATGGACTGAGCCGAATGGTTTCGATGCAAGGCGGGCAAGAGTAGGAAAGGTCGCGTATTCACCTGAGCTTGACGTCTTGCATGCACTAGGACGCCGCTGCAGGTCTTCACCAGCCGAGCACCGGCCTGACCATCGAAACTAACGCCCGCCTGGTACTCTAACGATTTATTTGCGCAATAAATTAAACGGTTTAATTAAAATCATATTTCAAAGAGCTAATAGAATACTTAGTACTGCTTATTACAACTGTATATCAACATAGACCAAAGAAATATACAGGGTGTAACTAAAATCCCTTATCATAGTCAAATATTAATTTATAGAGTTCACATGTCTGTAAATACTTCTATTGTGGATTGAGGTGTTAAAATTGCTAAAATTCTAAAAATTAGTCACCAACATAACATAACCTAGAATACGGCATTGCTAGTTGCATACTCTCCAAACATCAAATAACACTGCAAACTTAGCTCAACTAACAATTTCCTGTTCTATAAAAATTGTAAGAACGATTCTAGAGTAAATTTTATAGAACAATGTTAAAATTCTATAGCAATTCGTTATACAAATTTTGTGTTGCATGGTGTTCTATTTAGAGAACTTTAAAATCGTTTAATTGTATCTTTTAAAAACAAAATGTTTCTGTATCGCACATGTTAGAAATAATATGAAAGGGCCAATAAGAACCAATAAGATGGACCTAATCAGCCTACATACAAGTACCTACTTACATCATTACGAATTGCTTAATTGGTTTGTCCATCACGGAGTAGTTTATTTTAATGCGGAAAAAGTTTTATCCTGAAATATGTGGTACATAATGGTAATTTCTGACGCGCCCTCTGTTACCCTTATATTTCTTATGATGCTGGAAATTTAATAAAAAAAATGTGTTCTAAATTGATGAATTTAACAACCAACTGTGTATAAAATAGTCAAAAAGTAAGTATAGCCATATTATTGATAGCATTTCACCTACGTATATTGTATTTAAAGAATTTTCTTTCTCCACAATATGACGATAGAAAAAAAAACTTTATCTTGTACTTCCAATGGATTCTGACTAATGTGACATGTTTGTGTTAATGCAATAATTATAGAGCAAATATGCTCCACTGCGTTGGCATATTTTATTGTAATTTCAATTATTTCAATCTTATCTGATAAAGCTAATAAAATTCTTTAACCTCAACATCTAGAAGTGTAAATGAATAAGGTTTGGAATGGTCTAAATTAAATATGTTCGAAAATTTTATAAGGAAATCAGTTTCTATTAATAATCAAATAAATCTTACATATCGTAATGAAATTTTCTTTCTGCAAGCAGAAAATAATTTCTACAAGTCACAACTATGTTATACAAATTTCCCCATTATATTTTGATTAAGATATTTCGTACTTTTACAGGCAGATCTCGTCAGATGGGGGTATGGGAAACTTACATACCTATATAAATGGTTATAGTGATTTTATAGCGACTGTATTATTATTCTCTACAACTGTTTTAATGAGCTTTTTCTGTTAAGTTCGATAGCAGCTTCCATATTTGTAATTTGTTTTTTCGCAGCAGAATTGTAACTTAATAACAACACCTTATACACAATAAAAAACGATTACATAAAGAGTAAACGATTACATAAAGGGTAAAATTTTGTTAATAATTTAGTAGGTCGTTATGATGTTTAAATTCATTGAGAGATTAATCACCTTTGATATTGTCGACATTTAATTTCAAATAATTTTAATTTATTGGTATAATAATTTTTATAGTTAGACATTTGACTCAACTTAAAGGAGGCCACTTGAAGAAGCAATTCTAAATATGAAGAAATAGGTTAAATCTCATCTATTGTGGTTGAATTTTCAAGTTCCCTCATTTTCAAGAGTGAACTTCGATATTGTTTATAGAGTGGTTTCATTAAACCAGGTTAGTAAATATAGCTAGATTATTTTTTTTTAGATATTTATTGAATAGAGCTTTGTCTGTGGAATTGTTCATTAGCATACCTAGATGTTTGGTATCAGAGAAAATACATATGACTTCATTGATAGGAATTGTAGGAGATTTGATATACAGGGTGTCCGGAAAAGACGTGTACAACGAAAGACCACAGACTCCTGGGTTCAAAATAAGCCGATTTAGCCCAATTTACTTATTTCCAAAATTGCTTCGTTTCGCCGCTAGGGAGCGCCAAAGTTCGCGAAAAATTTTTGTTTATTCCGAATATCTCGAAAACGACTTGATCGATGTTAACCATTTTTGGGCTACGCAGTTATAAGTCTAACCGACACTTTTTGACATTATTTAAAATCTTTTGCAGTCATTTGAAATATAAGAAAAATCATGTATCATGCAAATATAAGCACATATTTTTAACCCCTGTACAATTACTCTCAGTTTTTTCTATTAGTAGCTGACTTTATTTATAAACTTTTTTATACTTTAAGAATTTTGAATAGATGAGTAGTTTAGGCAGAAAAATATTTTTCGTATGTCAACAATATCAGCATTCGTTCTGCAACAAATAACAAAAATTCCAAAACTCATTTATATTTTATTTAATAAATACGAGATAATAAGATTAATATAGCAAATAAAAAAAAGTTATGATATCTTATATCCGTTTTACGGTTTTACGAAGTTGTAGTGCTTTCCATGGATTACCTCGTAAAATGTTAACTGCGTCTTGGATTCACCTAAAAATCCTCTTTATTATTAACTGCGTAGGCATATACTTTACAAAAATGATCGCTAGGAGGTAACTCTGGTGCTCGAGGTGGCCATTTTATAGGAGCATCGTTTTCTCTTCCAATCCGCCTGTTAGGATACAGATTATGTAAATACTGACTAACGGGTATTGTAAAATGGGGTGCACCATCGAGCATAAACCATATGTAACGACGAAGTAGTAACGGTAAATCGTCCAATAAATTAAGTAAAAATTTAAATAGTTGACCCCATTTAATCGATGTGGAAACACAACCGGGCCAATAATAAAGTTGTCGATAATTCCCGTCCACACGTTTACTCTGAATTCATATTGAAAATGTCTTATTTTCAGTACAATGTGGATTTTCATCAGTATAAACGTGTTTGTTATGGATATTAATAATTCCTGACCTAGCAAAATATGCTTCATCTGTAAATAAAATTAATACCATAGACTCTTTGATCTTGTATAAAATTACACAATGCTAAACGTTTTTCAGGGTCAATTGGTTGATGAACCGGTCATAAACCGATTGTGGTACGGATGCAGTTACTGCTCCTTCAAAACATCATGAACTATGGTTTAGGTATCCCTATTTCTTGTCCAATGCGCCTTGCACCAATTTTTGGGTTCTCTTCTATCTTATCTACGATTTGTTCCTGCACCTTTATAGTTTTCGTGGTACGTTGACGCCCTTGAACCGTATTCATTTGGTTGAAGAACCAAATTCGCGAAGTCGCCTTTCGATGTTAGCAAAGTTTGATGATTTGACACTCGTCGATGAGGGAATCTGTCCATGTAGACCCTAACACTTTTGCGACCGTTATCTTGACAAACTCCATAAACCAAAAACATATCTACTTGTTCGGAATATGTATTGAAGTTGATACTTAAAATATCAGAGCGTACTTCTGGTACTCCGTTATTTGTTGCAGAACGAATGCTGATATTGTTGACATACGAAAAATAGTTTTTCTGCCTAAACTACTAATCTGTTCAAAATTATGAAAGTGTAAAAAAAGTTTCTAAATAAAGTCAACTACTAATAGAAACAAACTGAGAGTAATTGTACAGGGGGTTAAAAAATATGTGCTTATATTTGCATGATACATGATTTTTCTTATATTTCTAATGACTGCAAAAGATTTTAAATAATGTCAAAAAGTGTCGGTTAGACTTATAACTGCGTAGCCCAAAATGGTTAACATCGATCAAGTCGTTTTCGAGATATTCGGAATAAAAAAATTTTTGCGAACTTTGGCGCTCCCTAGCGGCGAAACGAAGCAATTTTGGAAATAAGTAAATTGGGCTAAATCGGCTTATTTTGTACCCAGGAGTCTGTGGTCTTCCGTTGTACACGTCTTTTCCGGACACCCTGTATATTAGCTTAAAATACGTTTCAAATACAGTAAAAAATAGTTCTATAATTAAACTATAAGCGACATTATGGAATAATTTTATAAGAGTGTCGCAGAATAATTATTATTATTACTATTAATAACATTATGACTATTACAAATAGTAAATTAATAATAATAACAGATAACAATAAAATTATTATAAATAATTATGTTATAAAAATTACAGTCCATAAAAAGAAAACCTGTTTAGTTGGTACACAATATAGGTTTAATTGTGAAAGTAACTATAACAACAACAATAATAATAATTATTGTTATTATCATATTATAATATTTGTTACTACTACTAACTACACACTATTTTAAACAAAAGTTTGTTGTAACAAGTTGAATAAGATAAAGGTTCAGATTATATTTGTAGATAATAACATGACGCAGTGTGTAAAGATGATTTATTTTATTATATTATTAAACAATACAATTTTTCTAAATTTAACAAAATATGTACTTTGGTGTTATAAAATACTTAATGGTGATGTATGACTGATGAAGTTCAAACGGCTCTTTATCGAATAAACTGTTCAAATCAATAATTTCTGGGTTTGATTTATTTTTCAAAATTTTGTAGCTAAGTTGTTGAGGATCAAATGAGATGGTAATAATGTAATGACACACACAAAATAGGTTTTCTGAAATAAGAAACAAATCAACAATTTTTTTGTATCGGATGAAGACGGCCATTGTTACTTACCTATCTCTACCACATCATCATAACACAAGTTCTCACTCTCCAGTTTATACCATATTTAATCTTTTTATGCGAATTGTAATTTGAAAATATATTTACAATTGCGGTCCATGCTTCATGATCGGGTAAACTTATGATTATCGCCCACAGACAGCAGTGACTTGTATCATACATAGCAAACACAACTGCTCATCGGTATCTGCTCGTACCCATACTTATTTTCCCCCTTCCACTTACTAAACAATGTGTAATATCTACAACGGTTGGTGGTATTATTACACACTATGTTCTCACTCATATATCTGGTAGATAAGCTTATTTCTTTGTTAAATGCTTAAATTTACTAAAAATTTAGCACCAATTTAATTCACTCATGTGAACTAGTTTGAATTTACTCAATATTATATTCTACTGTGCACAGTTAAAACTATATTTTGTTACTTAGTTAAGAATCACCCTGTATAAATAAAGACAGGTTTTTGCAGCTATGATTTCAACCTTAAGATATTTAAAAATTTATTATTAGAACTACCAATTTTGTAGCATTTATCAATCCAAACGAGGCTTTAGATCAAAATGATTAAACCATTGACCATTATTTCTAAAGTCAGCCTCCGAAAGGAACAATCTTGTTGAAATCTTATCCTCTAGAGATATATATTATGCAACTGTCCTTATGCGTTCCTACGTGTACACCGGAAAATTAAGTACTATTCAAGATAAATTTATTGGTTAAATATAATGGAAAGGAGCAATTGTTGTTGGCAAAATTTATGACGGTACTGCCGGTGGGATATTGATAATATTTCTTTGGAGGCAAATCGTCTCCATTTTGCAACATCCATTACACAATGTAAAATGTATAAATATTGTGGAGTATATCATAACAAAATAATACTAATGTCATATGATGAAATTGAAATATTACCCTTAACAAAACTTGTAATAATCAGTATTAAATAGCGATATTTTGTTTAGAAATTGTGCGTCAATTAATCTTTGCTTTTAATAAGTTACTGCTGAGCTCTAGTTAAGCGAAGAAGAAAAATATCTCATGTTTAGCGGTTTTACTCAAATATCTACAAGTTCAAAATCAAACTACAGCAAGATTGAAGTTAAGGTATCTGTAAAAGATCGCGCACACTATACATGCACGGACCAGCACAAACCTGCTGACGATTCTCCTATGTTGTTAAAAGCAGTATCGAACACTAGACCAGCACCTGCGTGCACCGTCTCCAGCAATAACCTTCACTGCAGGTCATGTCGGTGCCCTGCAATTTCTATGCCAGATCGCGCTAGTCTGATTGAAGTTCCTACAAAAATCAGCAATTGGTTTCAAACTCTTAGAAATATTGGACCAGTTAGGTTGTGAATCTGTCTCTAAACCATCGGACACCCTCGCTTATCACCAACCTCTATTTACTGACCTTAAACAAACTGCAAGTCTTTCTTCAGATGACACTGCTTTGCGAAATCTTGTGTTTTGGCACTGTAAATAAATGAGGGAGTTCACCATACAGCTTTCTTTCTTTTCTGGCTTCTTCCCCCTTGATCTCTTACATATAACATCGATAAAATACAATTTTCTTCTTCTGAACTACAATCAACTACTACTTAAAAACTTCAAAACGGCTGCCATCCACAGAATCTGCACAAAAAATTGCTGGTTCGTGCTGGACAAGTGTGCAAAGCCATGCAGGTTTGCAGATTATCTCTGTGCAGGTCCGTTTAAATGTAATGGTCATACGTCAGAGGTAAGCTCCCACTGATTTCGTATTGAGTTATCTTATTTTTGCTTTTTTAAAACGTTACAGGCCTACCAAACAATATGTTTACTTTTCAAGTGTTTCATTTTTAAAAATATTTTAGTTTTAGGGTCAACAGAGATTTTGGTAAAAGCAGGTATTTTGTTCAGAGCAAGCAAGATTGGAGAGATTTTAAAAATAATCGATATATTCGCCTGAGAGGACATCCTGTATACTTATCTTAACAATTTTGTCTATTTTATGAAGATAACGGTGGACAAATAAAAAATATTAAACAATAAAATATCATTAACCCATTAGTGTCATGTAAAGAACTTTATTATAAATCAATTGAAATACAAAACAACATTTCAAAGTTTTTCAAATACTGAACATCATTCAGGATCTGATTCATCAGAAGTTAGATGATTATCCTCAAATTCTGATTATGCCTGGCGATTATGATTGCTTTCACAAGCAACCTAACACCATCGTGTTCGCAATAAAATTATTTTTATTTTAACATATATTTCAGTGAAGAAGCAGAGCAGTACAAATTGCTAGTATAAACTTACTTGTTTATACATGGCAACTCGGTAATAAGAACCAGGAAAAGACAGGCAACCTAACTTTTGCATGTTCCTTATGCTTTGTACTTTCGATTGGTAATAAATTCGCTTAATAAGGAAGTGAGCGAAAAATTAAAAAATAAATAATTACAATATTTTTAATTAAGGTTCATAAACATATTACTTTTATTCTATATATAATATAATTTTAGTTTTTACATTTTCTATTAAAAATGCATCATATGACAACACCACAACTATCGTAGGTTTTGTGGTTGTACTAAAAATGTTATAAGTATGAAAACTTTTACTTGCTAGAAAAATAAATTTATACATGCTCTGTAAAAAAGTTGCTGTATAAATGAGATTTTCCAGCGCGTATTTCAGAATGAGTAAAATTTCCGTGTATAGTTTTACACAGTTTGGCTTTTTTGAACGTTTTCCGCAAAATGGGTTTATATTCCTAGTATATAAACTATATAACTAGGACTAGGTCGCGTTGTTGGGTTCAGTTAAATTTCCTTTGCGGGGTTCGAATGGATATAGATGTATATTTAAATTACAGTAGGACCAAAGAAAGTGGTACCTACCTTATATTGCTGATAACTGTGATAAAGCTAAAGTTAATCAGAACAATAACTGTTAAAAATATTGCAGCTTTACGGAAATTCGCTTTGATATTTTAGATTAATATAACTGAATTTTTGTTTTTCTTGCAACTTTAGAGGAAAATGTTTGAATCACTATCCTTACTATTTAATTTTCGTATTTGGTAGTACCTAAATACATATTTGATTAATGTTTATTGTTTCGTTGTTTATAATTTACCAACTTTTATTGAAATATGCACAAGGAGTTACAACTTCTATGATTGTTTGGTTTGTCTTGATTGTTTTTTTGTGTTAAAATATGTAATCATTTTTTTGCGGTG
This sequence comes from Monochamus saltuarius, assembly GCA_025584915.1. Lineage (NCBI taxonomy): Eukaryota > Metazoa > Arthropoda > Insecta > Coleoptera > Cerambycidae > Monochamus > Monochamus saltuarius. Next base: position 30,355,730 of record CM046721.1, read on the forward strand.
TATGCATATGTTAAACGAAAATAAACGATGAACCTTTGTAGGTCTATTGCAGGTGCTATACAGGGTGATTCAGAACTTATTTACATTTTTTAATGTACTCTTACAAATACAATTTAAAAAAAAATCAAAAAGGGCAGTTCGAAAATGATGTAAAAGTACAATTCTGCACGGTACTGGATATGATCCACTGTAAAACTTGACCAGGCAAAGCATGCAATAGGCGACCGGATAAAAAATTGAAAAAAATTCACAAGGAAAGACATAGGTACATAACATTTTATTACACCTATTTTATACAGCAAATTCAACTACCGCTATTTTTATTAATTGTTAACAGAATTAAATTGTGATTTTAATTAATAAACTAGTTTGACATACCTGATCTTACAACTAACACAAATATTTTTACTACTTATTAGTTTTGAACTCGTAACTTATTGGCAGCAGCTATGATACGTTTGCATAAATCATCAATAGTAGGTATCCACTTCGGTGCGTACACTTCATTTTTTAAATATTCCCACAAAAAGAAGTCCAAAGGATTTAGAGTCAGGAGATCGTGGAGGCCATGGTACGAGGATCGGTATCCTCCAATCCCTTGGTATTAATGCTTGGACTTACTATATAACTGAGAAGATTCTAAAAAAATAATAATACAGTGACTCCACTTTTCACGATAAATATTGATATCATATATTCCCAAATGTTTTTAGATAATTTGTGAATAACCATGTATACATCAGTGCCTTTTATAATAGTAAAATATCTCCAATATTTGATTATTTGTTATTCTATACAGCAGCAAACTAACTATAAACATGAAATATACAATAAAATTAACACATTTTCCAATTACTTAGAAATTTAAGAACTAGACGACTTTGTTCGCAGGCGGTATAATTTTATATACTATCAATTGACTCATCTAACGGCTTTACGACGAATGCTGTATTTTATTTCAATGGCACCATAAAAATTTGTGGCATAATCCCAAACTTCAAAATAATAAACCACTTTCGTAAAAGCAAATAAAAAGTACCCTTTTTATCGATTTCTTAAAGGGCTTCAATTCCCTTGAAAAATATTTTAATACATATTTTATCTCAAAAACTTATCTTAGTTTAATCAGTACTATCACTCCTCGAAGTCCAATATATTATTTCTTACAGTTTGTATAACAATTCGTGTTAAATACAGAAAAGATTATTTTTTAAAACTGTGTTTTTTATTCCTCATCTAATGTAATTTCACATAACACGCAAATTAATTTTATCTATTTACTGGACTATATGAAAAAATTATATAAGATTTAGTGAATTTAAACAAAATCTTTGCCCAGTGTAGACAAGCAGAAACCGTGGGAGTAATAAAGAAGATCCACAAAGAAACAACGAAAAAATCCTACACCCTCGTGCCTTTTTTCGTGTACCTTCGTGGAGAGGCGACTCATTGCCAAGATAAAGATGAACTTCGATAAACGCGGTTCAAGGAGAGGATACCCCACGCTTTGAAGCTCTTTAAAGCAATTACATGAATTATAATTACTCTTTGATTCCCGTCCTTTGATATCAGGGACGGAGTTGGCGAACAGCTCTCATACAGTACAGGTGATTCCTTTAGTACGTGAGAAATTATCCATTAGGTTACTGAATATATCTAGACTCTATGAGCATATTAGAATAGAATTACACCATCACGATATACAGGGAATCGACACCTACTGTGCGTGTAAAGGTGCCCAAAATATTGTAATTGTATTCTCTTACTACTTATCTAAACAATATGTGGTGTTTAAAACGAATAAAAATTATAAAGATACTTGGTAATATCAACAATAAAAAACCCTTATATGAAAAGCCCGATCGTTACCTATTTTCATGTAAATTAAATTTCAATTTTTGTAACAAAAAATTGATTCCAGTAGCATAGATTTTTATGGCAATAAGGCTAAGCACGCACATGCGATGTTCTGTTGCATGACGGTTTAGCCATAAAAATGTAACACATAACGTTCTAAGTACTTTAGAGAAAGAAAATGGTACATTCAGATAATAACCAGTTAATTTTTGTAACTCCTATTATGTAGTGACTAAATACTTATTTGATTAATGTTTGTCCCTTATTAAATATTTTGTTATAAACTTGTTTGTTGTTCATTTTAATTGAATATATTTTTAATAAAATCATAAGTAAAATATTTTTCTTATCACAGTAATACCATATCTGAAAATACTATACAGGGTGTCTGTGAAAGGTTGGGAAATCTCGCAGCTGGAGATACTGGCTACCAAAAAGTGGATTGAACCAAATATGCCTCATCCGAATTTGCTGGTTTCAAATATACAGGGCGTTCAATGCAACAATTATATTTTGAAATATCTCAATAACTTTGAAACCTGTCGGAGTATTAGAAAAATTGGCACAATAATGTTTTTTGGCACGGAAAATAAGAATTTTTAACGAACTTTGACGTCACTAGTAGAGGGCGCCACTTATAACCATCACATTTCTTTTAATTAGCAGAACTTTTTTGCAGCTTAATGTATCCATCTGACTATAGAAACAATCGATGCTCCTACCTGTTGTATCTGAAAAAGGTATACTTTGTTGAAGTCGTTAGGAGTAACAGTTTTCCAAATAACCCTATTTGAAATATTCAGTGCACCGATTGAAAACCGTTATCGGTTCAGGTAAAGTGACTTTTCTACTGAAAATACAGCAAAATGTTATTTGAGAAACTTGTTCAGAACTGTAAATTATGGGGACGTGTAAAATTTCAAGAAGATCTGCGAGGTTTGATTTTGAAACCATTTTTCAACAAAGCACAAAGATTTTATCAATTGTATTAACAGCCAAAAAAACAGCATCGGGTCGAATTCGTTACCTGACCGGTTAATAAAGGACAATTCGAATAAATTAATTATACGGGTGTTAAAAAACAGTGTAAAATATTTCAGGAGGTAATAGTATGAACCAAAATAAGCAGAAAAGTCTTAATAAACATGGCTCTGCAAAGTAACGTTTGCGGAGATATGGACCACTATTCGTTTTTCAAACATTTTACTTTGTTAGGAATAAACCGACAAAGGAAGCTTTTAACAAACAAAAAACAAAGTTACAGAAGATGTTCAAAGTGCCCTTCGTCCATTTCCAAGCAGGCACGACATCTTCGTCTCAACGATATTCGAACTCTTTTCAAATATCCCCAAACAAAGAAATCTAGAGGGTTCAGATCAGGCCGGACCTGTTTTATGGCCTCCAAGATCGCCTGATCTGAACCCTCTAGATTTCTTTGTTTGGGGATATTTGAAGACATTAGTGTATGGTACTCCTGTAAATAGCCTGGAAGAGCTGCAGCTACGGGTTAATCAAAAGTGTCAAGAAATCCAAACCAAGGAGGGTGTTTTCGAAAGAGTTCAAATATCGTTGAGACGAAGATGTCGTGCCTGCTTAGAAATGGACGCGGTTTATTCCTAATAAAATAAAATGTTTAGAAAACGAATAGTGGTCCATATCTCCGTAACCGTTACTTTGCGGACTCATGTTTATTAAGACTTTTCTGCTTATTTTGGTTCATACTATTACCTCCTGAAATATGTTACCCTGTATATATTAAAAACCGATGGCGCGACGCGACGCTAAATAATAGCTGGGTGAACATTTCCGAATTTGTCTTTCCCGTGGGCAGCTGCAGGCGACTCCATCGCGAATTGACAACGTGTAAGCAACTCATGATTGTAGATTATATCCCTCAATATACAAGTGATAAATATAACTCTTTATTTATCTCCAATAACCGTAATACTCCTCTTATGTAATGTTTCTATTATTGAGTTTGTTTGGATTGCGTACTTGACTTAACATCGGTACTTTTAGGTTCTTTTAAATTACGTTTTGTGTATGCAATACAAAAATGAAATATTAAAAGATGATAGCTATAGTGAACCCAATCGTTTATATTACAGACAATTGTTTTTCTTCTCTGTATTTACAAAAAAGTTGAATTTAAAACACTGTCAAAAGCCGCCCGACTTAAATTTAACGCAATCATAGAACATTTTGCTACGACTAAAATTCGTCTACTAGAATTGCTTTTTTAAAAACATTAAAATATTGTATGTCATGCATTTGTATATGTTATAATGTTTTATTTCGTGCAATATTATTTTTGTGTTTTTTATTTTGTTTGGTAATTCTATTTAATGTTATTTTTATTCTTTTTAAGAACACTTAATTTTGTGATATTAACATGCCATAGATATTTTTACATTAATTAATTTAATTTTTTGCCCTATTTGAATTTCTTTTTCTCAGTGATGTGTACCCATAAAAACAATTCCCGCTTTGCCACCGGTTACTTACTACTTTCAAATTTTTACTGAGGTACTGCCTAACCTGTCTCATCATCCCGGCCGCCATTGTTTCCAAATAATCCATAATGCCTTTGATTGTAGCTTTTATTAAAGTTGCAACTGCGCGTCCGATGTACAATTTTAGCAATTACGATTTTTCCGTCACAACTACAGAAACGACAGAAAAATTGCGCTTACTCTGAGAGTTCGACTAACAGAAACATTTTTGATTTGTGTTTTTTTTTTCAATTCAGACACCGATTATAGACTGCATTGCACAAGTGGTCTATGACAAGTTTGAGAGTGATTTATGATTGTAATGTTAAATGTTACAGATAAATTAACTGTTCACATGTTAATCCTTTTTTCGAAATAAGCTAGTTAATTTACTAAAAACACGTAATGATCAAACTTATGTATACAAGGTGTTCGGAATGAGTGCCTTTATTTTACTGCATGATAAATTATACCAAACAAAGCGCAACAATTTCTTTCTCTGGTGAACAGTATTAGAATTATGACAGCAAACTGGTATTGAATATGTGACAACGTTGCATACCTACCATACCAAATTTTTCTACATAATAATGAAAAATACCCTTATCCAACAAACTTACGAAGAATGGTTTTCTTAGAACTTTTCTCACAATGTCAAATAGTTATAAAAATATGTTGAAATTGACTGATGTTACATTCATCATACAAACGACTCCTAGTCAGAAAATTGTATCCAGTTTCACTGTAAATGGACATGTCATGCAGCTCATTATTACTTTTAATGTTTATTAAGACAAAAACATTTTCCAAAAGTAAATCCATTTTCAGTAAATTTAAATGGTATTGGAAATAATACTACGTTTAATTGTTGCATACTTGATTTAAATATATTTCTTAAAATCCAATTATCTTTAGAAATTTCAAATGTATCATATAAATTTAAAAAATAGTATAAACAAAATTATTTTAATTTATCTAATATTCTAGTACGCACATAAGTTTTCCTTATCGAATAAGTGAATATTAAACATGCATTTTGCAGAAGTGCTAAGTCAGTACCTGTAAAGATAATATTACAATGCTGAAAAACTTTAATCTCACAAGTTGTAACAATAAAGTAACATTCTTGGTACGCTAACTAGCGTTTAGTTATATTTTTAATGACGGCTTCAGTCTCTGCATTTCCATAATACAATGTATGCGCTTGGCAGTGTACTAGGGCCATTATTGTTACTGCTTGTAATTTTATAGAGTATTTTATAGACCGTGAGTTTAAACTAGAATCGTTTAATGAATTGGTTTGTTTACACTTGTTCGAGTATAAAATTTTATTGATAAAAATGGCGAAGTCGCCAGTGCTTCTCATTATTCCAAACTGCAACACGTTTTGCTACAAATGATTGAAATTTTTAAAATTTTCTGACGCCTCTAATGTCTTTAAAATAATTTGAGAATACACTGAGAGAAATCGGTTTATTAAAGTGTGTCGTAGGAAAAAATTTTTTACAGCAAATTATAATATTCATTAATGTATCTTACATAATAAAAATAACTGTATATACAAAATAACAAATTTAAAAATCTTGTTTATAAGGACTAAACACGTTTTATTAAAGCAATATAAAAATTGTTTTATATTTTAAATCTATAGGTACACTGAAAAATTACAAAACAAAAAATCTATTGCTTTCTACTGATGTCTAGATCTTAGAAATAGCTTTATCTACAACTTAATCACTAACATGATCAGTAACAGAAGAAGAACTACTAAGAACATTATTAAAATCGGAATCATATACACGGTATCGATTACATTATTACTATCAGAGACATGGATATTATCATTTGGCTTACCCTCAGTGGGCGGTTGGTTTATTTGTTCATTACTTGTAGGTATTAGATTATATTGGACTTTCAGATATTTTTATGGAATTTCTGCAAATTTGATCAGAATGCCTAACAGTTTTTTTACCACCTTGAGATTGCACCTCAAATAAAGCAGAACCGATTTTTTTGTTATATTCCCTTTAGTCGAAGTATAGGTTTTGTTGGATTTTTATAATCTTTAAAAAGTATTTCCCCTACGTTTAAATGTTCCCCGTAATTTCGATAAGTAGTAAATCTAAACTTTCTTTAACATTATTTTCTACAGGAAGAACAGATTTAAATGTTTTTACAGAATTTTCAGCTATAGTCGCCGCAAGAATTCAGACGTCTTACGTCACGGCCAACGTTACGCAATTTAACAACAATTGTTAACATAATTTTCGATATTTGTTCGAGTTAAAAACAATAATTATTTTGCAATTTAGTGCAATATCTGATGAAAACATTTAGTGTAGTATATAGCTTTGTTACTTCCAGATGCAGTTTCTTAAATATTTTGATGAAAGTACATATAATGAATGCCGTTTAATTTAATGTAATTTCTACATCATTTAGAAGAAAGATGGGGTTCATTATCCGTTAGTATTTTATCCGGTAAATCTAACTTAGTAAAACTAATCTTAAAATAATTATTACATTAGATGCCGAAGTAGAACATCCTTTAAAAATTTCTACCCATTTAGAAAATGTGCCCGTAGTAACTAGGTATGCATTATCTTGCCACAGGTCTAAAAAGTCCATGTAGATTCGTAATCGTGATAATGAGTTTTTGGAAGATATTCCTTTGAATCAGATGCAACACATGTGGTTCCAGCATGATGGTGCTCCAGCTCATTTTTCCATGGCCGTTACATTTACACCAAAATTTTTCACATAGATGGGTAGGAAAGGCCGGACCTGTTTTATGACCCCCAAGATCGCCTGATCTGAACCCTCTAGATTTCTTTGTTTGGGGATATTTGAACATATTAGTGTATGGTACTCTTGTAAATAGCCTGGAAGAGCTGCAGCTACGGATTAATCAAAAGTGTCAAGAAATCTTAACCAAGGAGGGTGTTTTCGAAAGAGTTCGAATATCGTTGAGACGAAGATGTCGTGCCTGCTTGAAAATGGACGGAGGGCACTTTGAACATCTTCTATAACTTTGTTTTTTGTTTGTTAAAAGCTTCCTTTGTCGGTTTATTCCTAATAAAATAAAATGTTTGAAAAACGAATAGTGGTCCATATCTCCGCAACCGTTACTTTGCGGACCCATGTTTATTAAGACTTTTCTGCTTATTTTGGTTCATACTATTACCTCCTGAAATATTTTACACTCTTTTTAACACCCTGTATACTGCAATAAGAGCTTACTGAGATTCATAAATATGTTTAAACATTTTTCGTTTTTATCAAATTTCAAGTATAACATTAATGAATCTCATAACTGCCATTTGAGTGGATCTACCTGCCCTAAATCCATGTTGACAATCATGAGTAGGTATGTTAAACTTTGTTGTAAAAGATTTCATATTTTCATGAACAATTTTTCCAATATCATCAATACCTCGAGGATTAAAATTTTTAAGCTCATTTACAATTTTTAACTGTATTAGAAAAGCATTTTAAGCTAATATAAGTCAAATCTCCTGCAATTCCTATCAATGAAGTCATATTATATAGGCTTAAAAGGCCTTTCTAATACAGTAAAAAAATGTTACAAAAGCGAATAAGGAATATATGGGTAGATATTGTAGGTGTAATTCAACGCTGGCTGGGCCTTTTGTCCATAGAGTAGTTAGTTTCACACAATATTATTAATACCTAAATATATATATAAAAAAACTCATTATAATATTTGAAATCTCCTCCAGTAACATATTCTAGAAATATTGAAGTTATATTGTTAGATAACTTAGATAAATCGAGACATTGGCTAGATAAATCAGTAACAAGTTTAGTAACTGTACTAATTAAAATAATTAGACAATGATTGAAGGTCATCTATTTTATTATCCTAATTAACTAATATACTGTTAATACCTATGTTCCTATCCAGTTATTTTACCACCCACTTCTTTACTTGATATTGGTCATATAGCTTTTGCCTTGTTTTTAGATATAAAATAAATCCCGTCATTTTCAAGTTTCGTACCGCTACATACACTATATATATTTACGATAATAACGGTCATGATCTGGATTATTACCTCTCACTTTAATAAAACCAAATATTTAAGTTTGTCAGAAGAAATGCGTTTACATTTTGTACACCAGGAAGCTTAAAAGGATCTATCGCTTGCCTCAATCAGTGGAAAACTGATATCAATATAATAAACATAATTTCAGATATGTGTTAAATTTGTTAAAGAAAATATGTCTATATAACAATTGAAATTATGTCAATCCTTTTGTGACAATTTAGTAGATTTAAAAGTAATCGAAGTGGAATATTTTTCCTACTTCACACCGTCCTGGAGTATTTTTGCATTCATCTATCTCATTTTGTAGATCCCTGTACTTGCCGTTTACAATGTGAATCAGGCTGCTCTAATTCTAGAAACCAGTTTTTACTGTTCTAGTGATACTTCCATCTTCTCTCCAACTTTTTGTCACTTCGCATACAATCTCTGATACCTTCCCTAGGCACTCATTTACATGAATTGTGTATCTAAATTAATTACACGTTTGGCAATTTAAAATAGACGGTTAACCTAGTTAAAGCTACAGGTATGTATTTAATGAAGATGTGTCATTTAGCGAGCATAGAAAATTATACGTCCCTGGTATTATTAATAATAGTGCATTAAATAAAGTGCCGGTTTATATAGGCGACGGAACAATATATGCCAGTGCTAATAAAATAACGGCTCTTAATAACACATTGAAGTCAGTTATTCTTTAAGACGCTTGTACCTTATTGATGGCTACAGAATAAGAGTACATATTTAATAGAGACACATTCAGTGGGATTTCCTATACAGGATGATTCTAAAGGCGATTTTTTGATAGCTAACTACTCCACATGGTTACTTGTAGTTAGAAGTAAATCGATTTCGTAAAGCTGTCTAACTACATAGTACTGAAAATGTAACCATCATATATTTCTATAAGTTACAAGGAATTGTATCTGTTGATACGAATTCTTTTAAGTATTTCCAAATCTCAAAATAAAAATAAAAAATTCAAGCTCTTGTCTACAGCACTAAAACCCAAGATTTCACAGAGCAGTGTCATCTGATAAAAAACATTTGTTTAAGATAAGTAAATAGAGGTTATTGGTAAGCCAGTGATCTGACAGTTCAGCGACACATACAATTTAACTGATCCAATATTTGTAACAGTTTGAAACCAATTCCTGACTTTTGTGGGCACATACCTTACGTAAGACTGGCGTGACTATGTATAAGAAATGCAGATCGCCGACACGACCTGCTGTGACGGTGGTTGCCGATGACGGTACGTGCTGGTGCTGGTCAAGTGTGCGCTGCTCTATTAAATAATAACGTGAGTACCGTTTTGAACAGGCTTGCTGGTCCATACAGGCGATCTTTAATACAGGGTGTTTATTAAGTAGAAGTAAAAAATCCAGGAACGTATATTGTAGTTGTCTTATAGTATTTTAGTTGTTAGTATTCTTTTGAAAATTCTTTGCGAGAATATTTTTGTAACGATTATAGAAGTTATTTAAGCTTTTTTAATTGTATTTTATTTATTAAGATTAATGTGTTTGCACTAAATAATTTTTGTATTAGTTTTCACTTAAATTTAAATTTTCAGTTATTATCTTCACTTAGGTATAATTATTTTCACTTATATTTATTATTTTTAAACTGTAGTTGCTGCTTGTGCATTTTATGTATCTGATAACATTTCGTAATTCGCTTCTAAAACATTTTTGTGCAGAAGAAGATTCCTAAACAGCAGATCACTAAAGAGTATTGTTGTAGAAATAATGAGAGCATAATAAATTTGTGGACTTGTGCTCCCATTATTTTGATTTACTAAAATTTTTTCTGTATTCTGATTTGTCATTTTGCACTTTCACTGATTTTTATTGTCAATATTTGGATTGCAGGATCGTCATGTAGTAATGAAGTAATGAAATATTATAGTTTTTTTGTTGTTAAAATGTTTGTCATGCTAAAGTTGTGTCAAAGAGGACGGTTCATGTTAAACTTCTAATTTTATAGAATTTTATTTAATTAAATATATATCGTAATAAAATAAAATTTAAAAACATATTAAATAATAATTTAACTGGTACTACCTGCTCAGACTGAAACCTTGGTTGCCACAGTTATTAATGAGGAAATGCCTTGCAGTGTAGGAGTGATGGAACCCAGTAATTCTGTTGTTCAGTAAGTTTATAGTCGCCGGACGTACCCCGATAATACCTAAGAAAGCGGCAATGGTACGGGTAGTTAACCTGAAATCCTTTCCACAGAAAATTACAAAGGGAACTGAATTAGGAGTCAGTGTACCTGTTACCATTGTCAGAAAACTCAAAGACCAGTCTACCAGAATGTTTAAGGGACATCGTGGATAGGGCCAAGGAAAGATTAACAGAGGTGGAGGTGGAACAACTGGAAGAGCTGCAAAGTGAAAATGAAGATGTGTTTGCACTTAAACCAGGCGACTTTGGGAGAACCAATGTAGTGAAGCATCGAATCGATCCTGGTTCATCGTCTCCTATAAAACAGCTACCACAAGAACTTCCACTAGCCAAGCGAGAAGAAGTTAACAAGATGTTAATTGAGATGCAAGATCAAGGCACGATAAAGCCATCTCAGAGTCCATGGGCTTCTCCTGTAGTTCTCGTCAAGAAGAAAGACGGCTCCACCCGATTTTGTGTGGACTACAGAAAATTAAATGACATCACTAAGAAAGACAGTTACCCATTACCGAGGATTGACGATACTCTGGACACCTTGGCTGGTCGAGGATATTGGCAAGTCGAGGTCAGCCCAGAGGACAAGGAAAAGACAGCGTTCACTACCGGAAATGGATTGTGGCAGTTCAATGTAATGCCATTTGGCCTATGTAATGCCCTGCACTTTTGAACGACTGATGGAAACTGTACTTCATGGCCTGCATTGGGAAACCTGCTTGATTTATTTGGACGACGTGGTGGTGCTGGGACGCTCTTTCCAGGAGCAACTGAAGAACGTGTCCGAAGTGTTCAAGAAGTTGAAAGCAGCGAACCTGAAGTTGAACCCAAAGAAGTGCAGTTTGTTTCAGAAGGAGGTTAGATACCTAGGCCACATTATTACTCCAAACGGTGTGAAAACAGACCCCGAGAAGACAGACTGCATAAAGAACTGGCCGATTCCTAAAGACAAACATCAAGTTCGAAGTTTTCTCGGCCTATGCACATACTACTGACGGTTTGTCCAAGGATTCTCTGACATTGCCAAGCCTCTACATAAACTGACAGAAGACAACATCCCGTTCGAATGGACTCCGAGATGCCAGCAAGCCTTTGAGACGCTGAACGAGGCTCTCTGCACTACCCCGATTTTGACATACTCAATACCTGGACAACCATTTATAGTGGACACGGACGCAAGCAACATTGGAATTGGCGGAGTTCTTTCCCAAGTACAAGATGGCCAAGAGCGAGTAGTGGGCTACTTCAGCAAAGTCCTATCAAAAGCCGAAAAGAACTATTGTGTAACCCGGAAAGAATTGCTTGCCATCGCCAAGAGTCTAGACCACTTTGATAAATACCTGTATGGTCAAAAATTCCTTCTAAGAATGGATCACGCTTCCCTTAAACGGCTGCTACAGTTTAAAAACCCTGAAGGACAAATGGCCAGATGGCTGGAACAACTGCAAGAATATCACTTTGTTGTTGAACATCGAGCCGGTAGAAACATCGAAATGCAGATGCTCTTTCTAGGAGACCCTGTCCTGTCAACTGCAAGCACTGTAATAGTCTTGAAAGGAAAGAGATCATCTCATCAGTTCCTTGCAACGTGGTAGCAGCCCAACCTGAAGACAGATGGAGTTCAGCGGCAATTCGGGAAGACCAATAACCTGACTCTGACATCAAGCCATTATTAGACTGGAAAAAGCCAACAACCGACCCTCTTGGGCGGAAGTCAGTAGTAAAAACCCAACATTAAAGAGCTATTGGGCTCAATGGAATTCCCTGGTGTTGGAAGACGGTGTCCTAAAAAGAGCATGGGAGAACAATGACGGAACGAAGGTCAAGAAGCAAGTACTACTCCTGAGGTCCCGGATCAAGGAAGTTTTACAGGAAGTACATGGGGGGTACTGGTGGTGGACATTTCGGTCTCAATAGGACTCTACAGAAGGTTAGGGAGCCTTTCTACTGGTAGAGCTGTAGAACGGATGTAGAAGATTGGAGCCGAAAATCTGACATATGTGCAGCCAGCAATGTACCGAAGACCCGTTCCAGAGGTAAAATGCGTCAGTATATCGTAGTAGCACCGTTTGAGAGGATTGCCATTGATATCGCTGGCCTCTTTCCGAAAACCCAAGGTGAGAACCGATATCTACTAGTGGCCATGGACTACTTCAGCAAATGGCCGGAAGTATACCCCCTTCCCAATCAAGAGACCACAACCGTAGCAGAAGCGCTAGTCAACAACCTGTTCTGCAGATTTGGTGTGCCCATGGAATTACATTCAGATCAGGGCCGAAATTTCGAATCAGGTGTGTTCCGAAAGGTCTGCGAGCTTATGGGAATCCGGAAAACCAGGACCACCCCACTGCATCCCCAGTCAGATGGTATGGTGGTACGCTTCAACGCCACACTAGAAACCAATCTGAGGATGTTTGTGAACGAAAACCAGACAGACTGGGACAAGCTCATTCCACTCTTCCTGTTAGCTTACCGCTCAGCTGTCCATGAAACCACTGGGAAGACTCCGCAAGGATCATCTCAAGAGAGCTCCGCCTTCCAGCAGATTTGGTAGTTGGTCGTCCTGCGGAACAGCCCACAGAGCCAGACACTTATACCCATGAGCTAGAACGAAGACTAGCAGCCATACACGACCAAGTCAGATCTCTAATGCGACTAGAGAGCGATCGCATGAAGACTCGATACGACGTCCGGGCCAATACAGTCGGATTCCAACAAGGCGACCTGGTGTGGCTGTACAACCCCACGCGGAAGAAAGGAAAATCGCCTAAACTACAGAACCGTTGGGAGGGCCTCTACACCGTCATTAAAAGAATCAATGATGTCCTCTACCAGATACAGAGGACTCCCAGGAGTAAGATGAAGGTCGTCCATCTGGAGCATCTGTCCCCGTATAGAGGTGTATCCGATCGGGACGATCGGTCCTAAGGAGGGGGCAGGGTCACGGAATTTGCTCCACTCATACCCAAACCGACGACTGTGGTATCGCAAAATGCTAAGATTGCCCCGATCGCCCCTACGGATTCTGGTAAACAAACAACATGTCGTGAATCGAGATGGGACTGGAAAAATAAGGAATCGACGAGAAGCATGTGAGTCGTACGGGAAAATGGATCTAGAAATACCTGGAATATTCGTTGGGTCTATAAAAGAAGAATAAACGGCCGAGTTAGTTAGTCTTGTATTACAGTCTGAAGTGAAGTGTTTAGTTAGAGAGATCAAAGCGATTTAGATAGCGATTAATTAAATAAGTGTTTAGTTGAGCTGTAATTAGTAGTGTACTGAGCAGTTAATAAAGAAGTGATTAATTAACGGATTGTGTTTTTCTGGCAATAGAAAAAGACGGATTGGGAAATCCGTGACAATATTGTGAAAGTGACTTAATACAGAAACTAAAAATCTAGAATCCATATAGACTGGAGAAACAAAGAAGTTGTTGATTAGTTACGAAGAAGATAGAAAAAGGGCAGCGTCGTTTTTTGTTAGCGTCCTCAAATATTAAGAAAAATTAAAGAATTTTAACAGAAAATCATTCAAAACATTACTTACCAGAAGAAGAACAAAAAAAGGTTCCATCATCTCCATCTCAAGAAGTTCCTGAAGGATTTTTCCAGCAGGCCCAGTTTCAACTTTAATTGGAATCCACAGCGGATATTTCCATGTTCCCAGGAGAATTTGAACTAAAATTAAAAGTACCAGGTACCATTTTAATTTGTGCACAAATAAATTAGCTAGCTAGCAAAATTCCAACTAATGAATCAACATAGAAACTAAACCTAGATATTCAGTATACATAGCAGGACTTACCTATATAATTAAATAAAATAAAGACCACTAAAACATCCAAAATTATTAAAAACTTCACAAGTGTCAATTTTTATTTTTCATAACCTAAATTACTTACTCCCTCGAAAATTGTATATTGATTTGGTGGTACAACCAAAGAAAATGTTGGTTGTCTAAGCTCGAAAATTCGAAAATAGGAATAGATTAAATCATAAAGACAAACCATTATAAAATTTGAATATATCCCTAATTAATGAGGTTTTCCAGGTTTCCCTCATTCCTGCACTGAATGGTGGTTAGGGCCTACCAACGTAAGTCGTTCCTGGGCGCAAATGCGGCCTGCTTAATAATAATATGCCGCCCCCTTTCCCGCACAAGTCTTCGACTTCTGGGTTAATCCTCGTGATTAGAATGAGGGGTAGATATATTATTATTATTATTGTATAGTTTCAAAAGAAAGTAGATAAGGAAAAGCCCATGTTTCTTTTCAAAAATTGTTTTTAATGTGGAATATAATTGATTATTTTCTAAGTTAATTATAAAACATTTGGTTTCTTTCTAAAGAAAATAAAATACAAGATTAAAAAAAAACAAATTTAACATTTTATTCTGTGTTTTGTGCGAAAGCTATAATTTAGAGAATAATTAAAATAAAATATAAAAAAAATAAATAAAAAAAAAGTTTTCTCTTTATAAAGAACCGACTACTGAGTAGAGTCCAAGCTAGCCAGGGTAAAAGATAAAACAAAAATTTAAAGGTAAGAAAAGAGTTTTAAAAGCGCCATAAATTTATTTCATAAAGACACACACATTCACACATAGTACACATAATAAAGATTACATACTTATACACACACACAAATAAAAATCATAACAATATATATATACAGAAAATTGTAGGGTCTTGGGCAGCCATTGCCCAGTTACAGCGTGCAAAAAATTTCAAAAAATCTGTTTTTAATTTTTAGTTTCTAAACAGCTTGAGATAATTTAACCAAATTCAGTGTGTATATTTAGTATGACAGTGGGTATGAAACAACAAAATACCAGCTTCAGAAATTTACCAGTGGCGGAGGTGTGGATATTATTGATCATTATATAATAAAAATATATCAGCTTGTATAATATTACAAATAAAATAGGTTATCATATGCGCCATTGTATTATCTTCACCTTTAATGATATTTTAACCAAATTCGGTGTGCATTCGTGCAGTAGGTATGAAACAAAAAATTATGAGTTTTAGAAACTTACCAGTGGCAGACGTGTGGGTATCATCGATCATTATTTCCCAAAAATATATATCATCCTGTACAATATTACAAATGAAATACGTCATCATATACGCCATGGTATTATCTTCACATTTTGTTTCCTTGCACTTTTTTGTATTCGAAACCAATTAACAGCAAAATTAATTTTTTTGATCAAGTGCATTTTTACACAGTTACTTAAATTACTTAGACGTATCTTAGGGAGGCCATTCAATAATAATAAGAAGCCGTCGTGTTACTTAATATTGTGTGTATTGTCAAATTAAGCTTATTTTTTAAACATTAAGTTTTGATAATGACCCATGCATATTCAAATGTTGAAATGGCCAATATGGTTTACATTTATGGCCTTATATATGGAAATGGTACTAATTCTAGACGAATTTATATGGAACCATTTCCAAATCATCCAACTTCAAAACAAAAATGTTCAGTAATGTTTCTCAACGTCTTTCGGAGTCGGGCTTAATTCAGAAAGAGGCAATTCCTGGAAGAACTTTTTGAGGGTAAAAACACTCAAGTTGGAGGAAGCTATTCTACACGAAATTGAAGAAGACCCAATTACTAGTACTTGGAAGATCACTGCAAATCTTAATGTGAATGATAAATTAATTTGGTCCGTTATGAAGCATCAACAGCTGTACTCGCATCACCTATAAATAGTTCAAGCCTTACTGCCGCAAGACGTTTCCCGCTCATCAACAATTTTGACCAAAAAATTGAACAAAGTGTACACGAAGGTAATTTTTCCAGACATGCTATAATGAACTTCCATAATAAAAACGTTTGGTCTGATGAAAACCCTGATGACACAATGGAATCTTGATTTCAACATCAGTTTTCTTTGAATGTATAGGTGGGTATTATTGGAAACTTTCTTGTTGGATCTTACTTTTGCAACTAACTTTAACCGGCGCCTCCTACAGACATTTTCTTGAAAACATTTCACCTAAATTACTTAAAGTTGTTCCCTATGGCTAAGACAAACAATGTGGGTCATGCACGACGGGGCTTCCCCATATTTTAGTTTGACTGCCCGCGAATTTTTAAATGAAAGATACGGTAATAACGTAACTGGACGAGTCACTGAAAACCAGTTCAACTTTGGCCAACTTGTTCATCCCTATTGATTTTTTTTGTCTCAAAACATTGGTTTGCAAGGTTCACATTGATCTTCTTACGTCAACAAATTATAGTTGGTTGTGATAAGAGCTACTCCTGAAATTTTTACACTTACTTGTTCGTTTTGGCTGAAGGTGGCCATTATCAGCATTTACTATAATAAATCATGCACTTGATCAAATAAATCGATTTTATTGTTAATTGGTTTGGAATACAAAAAACTGTAAAGATACAAAAATTGAAGATAATACAATGGCGCATATGATAACCTATTTTATTTGTACTATTATACAAGGTGATATTTTTTTGTTGGCAAATAATGATCAGTAATACCCACACCTCCGCCACTGGTAAATATCTGAAGCTGGTATTTTTTTGTTTCATACCCACTGTCATACTAAATATGCGCACTGAATTTGGTTAAATTATCACAAGCGGTTTAAAAATTAAAAAAATATTTTTTTATATTTGACACGCAGCAGCTGGACAATGGCTGCCCTATTTTATAAACAGAAACTGTTATTTTTGGCCTCAGAATACGCCTATGAATTTTTGACCTTTACTTAAGAAACACCCTGACCAAAAACTCATAATACGGCCACGGCCGGTATTTGTTACTTTTTGTAATTATTTATAAAATATTTTTAATACTCAAATCTCGTAATCGATAACCTATATTATGTTATTTCATTTGCTGTTAGGAATCTAGGTTTTTAATACTTTGTATTAAAGACGCTACACCCTGTATTGTATTGTATTTATCTGATAACATTTTCAACATCCTCCTTTCTCAAAAAACATCAAACTAATCAAAGTAAATCTAGAATTTGACGTAAATATAAAAGTACAGGCAATGAACAACATCTACTTGTATACAAAGAATCAAGAGCTTCTATAAAGCAGGACATTGATATTGAGCATAAAAGCTATGCAGCTAAACTTGAAAGTGAATTGAAAAATAATCCACAATTCTTTTGGCATTACATTAATGACAAAAGAAAGGTGATAAAATTAGTCAACCGCAGACTATTTTTGACGCGTTTGCTGGTTTTTTAAATGATTCTTATCACTTGTCTTCTGAATTTGCTGTTACTGATTATGTCTCTTGTAGTGTTCCTTGCTTGTCCGCGCCTAATATATCCGAAGAGTGTGTTGCGAGACCACTTAAAAAACTTAAACCTAAAAATACTAAGTGTTTTGATTATGTTCCTGCGTTTTTATTGAAATACTGTGCTACAATTTTAGCTTATCCCCTTTCCATTTTATTTAATTTATCACTTAAATCTGCAACTTTCCTTGATTGGAAAAAATCAAAGATTATTGCGGTGTTTAAAAAAGATAATAGAGAAGTTATAGAAAATTATATAGCTATCGTTATTATCAGTGATTCATGAGATACTCTTTAGTCATGTTAAACCTCAAATTTGTATTGATCAGCTTGGGTTCGTGCGCGGTCGATCTACAATTAGGTACTAATTTACTTTGCCTTACTCAGTATTTGTGTGAAAAACTTGAAAATGGAGGCCAAGTTGATGTCATTTATACTTATTTTTCTAAAGCTTTTGACAGGCTGGACCACGGTATTTTGTTACGGAAATTATCTACTTTTGGATTAAATACAAATTTTTTGAGATGTTTTAAATCATACTTATACAATAGATGTCTATCAGGACATTGCCGTGGTTTCAGTTCTGGCGAAATAGAGGCGACTTCAGGAGTACCTCAAGGTTCCGTACATGGTCCCCTATTGTTTATTGTTTTTATAAATGACATCACGTGCGACCTATCTTGCCCCTCATTACTGTATGCAGATGACTTGAAATTCTTTAAGACAATTGAATCTCTTGAAGACTGTATTCTGCTACAACGTGATATTGCAGTGATTAATGGTGTTTACATAATAATCTATTTCTTAATATTAATAAATATAATGCAATGATATTTACTAGAAAACTAGATCCTATTAAATTTCATTACACGTTGAACAACCAGAAACTTAACTCTGTTACGCAATATAAAGATCTCGAGCTGTTTTTCATCGAAATTATCATTTACCAATTAAATTGACAGCATGATATCCAAGGCTATCAAGAATTTAGGGTTTATAATACGCAACAGTCATCAGTTTGAAGGGCACGGTACGCTTATAGTATTATATAACACATTTGTAAGATCTAAGAAATAAATAAATAAATAAACACCAATAATCAAGCGGCTGGTGAGATTTCATGTAAGTATGCCATATCTCAATAACCAAACATGGAACTCAAACCAAACTTTAGAATGTATGTACTGTGGCCATATAGACCACTTTTGTAGAAAGTAAACGTTTTTGCAGTTTGCAAAAAAAAGTTGAAAAAAATTGTGTGCCCACCTTAGGAATTATCAGATTGGTTCCTTAATTCTAGTGAAATATTTTTTCTCATAAATTAGATGTAATTTTATCAAGGTATTTCAAATTTTATTAAAAAGTAATGATATTTGTAGAATTTATAACATTTTGAAATTTGTATAATCTGTCACAAATATAAAATCAAATCGCTGTAACTTTAAGAAATATTATAATTTTTTTGATATAGTTAATTTGTAATTTTTTGATAAAATTCCTCTAATTTATGGAACATACTCGAAGTCTCACCAGCCGTCGCATCCTATTAGTAATAGTGAAATGAAAACATTTATTCTCTTTTACTGGTTTTACTGAGATTCATAGAGTTCTGCAAAAATTTGTAGAAATGTTGGCGTGAGGTATTTAGAATCTATTAGAGGAAAGATGAGTACCTATTTACATTTTTTTTTTATGATTTATACTAGCAGCTGGTATAGCGAATGAAACGCTCATTTAATTGATCCTCGCATTTTCCATGTTTACGTCACCGTCTACAGCAAATAAAAATATATCAGGGCTGTCAATTTTTTAGGCCATCTCGAATGTATTCTAGAAATTTTAATAGACCATTATGATCTAAAGCCGAGTTCAAGGCGAGATTTTTTGTCTGCTATATTTTTTTATTTGATATATGACATAACGTTCTTAAATGTAATAGATTAATGTCTGCTAATCCTGTTGCAAAATATATCAGAAAAAATACACCTAGTTAAGTAGACGGTAGATAAAATTTAAACTCATCTTATATGTATAACATTAGTACATGGTGTGCCTTTTAATAATATTGAAAAATAATATCAAATTATTTTATTAATTTATTTTTAATTTAATATAACAATTCGTCATTTACGACATGCACGATGTCTAATGCTGATAAAAAAAATCAATTAAAATATTCTTTCTAAGCCCATTGAGATATTGTTAGCAAATCTGGCATAACTTTGGTGGGTATAAAATGTGCATGACTAGTTTCAAAAGAAAAGTATGTCATCCTTGATAATCATACAAAATTTTTTACAAAAATACGTAAGCTGCAACTTACTAAAAAATGATACCAATTAGCTAAAAATATCTCAAGAGGTTTACAAGTTAATTTTTTTTTTCAGTCCCGGAAATTATTTAATAAAAATACCTTAATTTTGACAATACAATACGCCCTTGAATTTTCTACATATATTTAAGAAATACCCTGTACAATAAGTTGATAGTGGTGCCTACTGTAATATAAAAATATTAATAAATAATTCCTTGAGACTAATGGATAAGTCAGGGTTAATTTTACATAAAAAATAGAAAATTAGAAATAGAAAAATTTGACTAAAATTTATCATTTTTAGTTAAAAAGATTGATTACAAATAAATTATTATCAACAATTTCTCAGCTTATATTGATATAAATGTCTAGTGTTTATGTTAACGCACAGTTCCTATGTGAACTTTGATCAGTGGAATGTGTTGTTATATGTTAAAATTAATTTGGAACAACATTCTAGTAATTGTTTTCACTAGAATTACATCATAAAACCATTATTCATGTACAATTGATATCTAATGTAATAAGTATCAATAAAGGACAGGTTGAACATACATGTCGTATACAAAATATGGTAATGAAAAAAAATAATATACGCATTCTGAAAACTATTTTAAAAATGTAATTGCACGCCGCTGAATTTGATCTACCGTAATAGAGTGACAAAGCAAACTGGCGGTGTCACATATCGCACGAAAAAAACCTCCAAAATTTTGCGTGTTTACTTTAAAATAAACTTATAGATAAATCTGGCAAAGTGATATGTCTTTAAAATAAATAAAATTTTGTTACACTAATTTTGGGGAAGAACTGCGGTACTTGACCACTATCAAAAAAAAAATTGCACATACCTTATTACAAAAACTGTTCGAAATTTTCTCCCTCGACTGGTACATACATTTGCACACGCCTTATCCAACTTTGTTGTATTAAAAAATCCTGATTTCCTTTTCGGTACAATATCCCTAATTTTTTAAATGGCGGCACAGAAAAAAGTCAAGAGGGATTAAATCGGATGACCGCGGAGACCGTCCCGTCCAATCCACCGTGTTCCATGCACTTGATGGAAATAATGAGATAATGTCGAACATCTAGCCGAACGTGAAGTGGTGCCCCATCATGTAAAAACCACATACGTTCTCGGACAACGAGGAGTACATTTTCAAGAAGGGCGGACAGGTCATTGCGAATAAATGCAATATGAACAGTTCAATTAGATGTTCCTGCACAAACATTCAGTGAAAAGTGGTGTTGGACTTGATCTCTTTCAATTTTGTGAGGATTTTCGAATTTCCAAACGTGTGTATTGTGAATGTTTTATTAGTATTATTCCATTGCGAGTGAATGAAACTTTATCTGTCAGTAGTACAGTAGCAGTAAATTAAGGATTTTCAGAATTTTGCTGCAACAACCACTCACAAAACCTAACTTACTAATGGATAATCCGCTGGTAACAGTGGCTAACTTCATCATAAATAAGTACCATGTCCATTAACTTAGCATTACTGCGATAAATAAAACAACACTACTCACCTCGTTCGTTTACCATAGAGAGCATATCCCCACTTCAACCCTATTTTCCAATCAGTCGTGTGGAAACGTGCTCCAGACGCAATTACTCTTTTTGTATATCAGATGCCGTTGAAGTACAGTTGCCCAGCTATGTACTTCTTTATAATATAAGAACTTTAAACATTTTTTACGTGATATGTATTAGATATTTATTATAATTTTTTGGTAATGTCGACTTCTTATTTAAGGCTGCACATATCCACAAAGTTTTTTGGATAAGTTCATAATTACCCTATATATTACTAATTAAATAACTGATAGTGTCTGCCATTTTCTAGGTTAAGTGAATACCAGGTCACTAAATTACTACTCAATGTCATTTGGAAGGGATGCATATCAAATCAATGAGTAAAATACTTGAATACCTAACCGAACCGAACGAATAAAAAAAGTTGTTTTTAATTTTCACCATTGCTCATAGTTAGAGGTGCTTAGGCCATTAATATCCAGATACGAGTACTATAAAATAAAAAAGTTTATAGTTTCTATGGCTGACAATTACTATCGCTCTTCCTGCTTGTCAAATTTTCTGTGAGCACCAACACAACACTTGTGATAGGTCATAAATTTAATAAAACCTTTAATTGCCTCCTACATTGTATTTATAAAATAAATCTTCTGCCCATGAGATTATTGCAGATACAGTAAACGAAAGACTTGTGACATGATAATATGATTGTAAATTTTTTATTAATTGTTTTTAGACCCATGTTGATATTAAACTTTTGCCTTAGTATGACATTTTCTCTTATGCTTTAATTTGGTACCATATTTTTTAAACAAGTATACAGGGTGTCCCGAAATTAAGAGGAAATATTTCTTCAGTCAATGTCATATAAACATGAGTCCAAAAATTATCCCTCAAGGAGTTATGGCCACTTAAACTTACCATAACTTTTTTGTACTTTGACTCTTTCAATTTTTCACTGAAGAATATGTAATATCACAGGTTTGTTATCAAAAAACAATACTACTTGGCTCATATTCATAAAGTGCTCCATTTTTTTAAATAAAATCTGTTTAAAATTTTTTGTTGCATGCGTTAATAAAGTGGAAATGTTAATATTGAATTTAATTAATATACAATAATAGATTTCGAAAAACTAAAATGCGTTTGGTGTCATTTCCATTGACAAATCAGTTATTGACTTTCTGCAAATTGTTATCAGTTGAAAATTCAACATTTGATCAATGTGGAGCTAGCAGATATTTACCACATTTATAGCATTTGCAATGGGAAATGCCCAAGAATATCGTAAACTATTTCCTGAGCGTAGAACACCTAATCGCAGAGTATTTCAGAATGTACACATAAATTTGAGAGAGATTATGGAAGGTCTCGACGTATCTACTCATCGGCAAGAGAGATCTCGGTCTCCAGATTTAAATCTTATAGATTACTTTCTATGGGGCAGGATGAAGGCTATAGTCTACGCTACAAAAATTATTCTTTGGAAAAATTGCAATTCAAGTTGTCTTTTAGCAATGACAATAAGCGTAGACTGACTGAATTTGCAAAAGAACAGAAAATGAAAATAATGATCACATTCTTTATGTTAACGTTCATGCAGAGTTGCATACGTAGACTCGGATCATTATCTAGTGAAAATAGATTTGAAGATAAAAAGAAAAATAATACAAATAAGGAATAGACAACATTACATTATAACATTACAAAATCAGAGAATCCGAAACAGAAATATGAAGAAGAAATAAGGAAAGGACAATAATTATTGAAAGCAAAATATAAATGATGAATGGATAAAACAAGTAAGCTGCAAGCGAGGAAGTAATTTAAAAAAAATATGCAAGGAAAAAGAGATTGTGGAATGAAGAGTGTATCAGAGAGGCGGATAAGATGAGATAGGATAGACGAGGTAGATAGGACAGACGAGATAAAATAAGCTTAAGATTAAAACGCTTCAGTCCGTACAAAAGGAAGATAAGGAAATATACAGAGAACAAAGAAGAAAAGCAAAGAAATTGTCAGGCAAGTCAAGATTTGAGAAAAAAGTCTTGTGAGACAAGACAAGAAATATTGCTACGGCAAGAAGTCTTTAAAATATAAGAAGGGGTAGTATTACCTAAAAAAATTAATTGCATTTCTCTTGTAGGTGTGTATATACTTTATTTAAGGAACATTCAGCTAAAATTATATGAAACAAAATAAAAACTTCTAATTGGTTAAAAAACGATGAAACGGTGTGAAATTGTCTAATAAAATCTAAATTTCTTTAAACATCATTTGCCTACGTTCTACTTCATCACCAGTGATATTTAAGGAACTATGAAAAGCTTGCAGAAGTATGCTATTGCTAAACTGATCTTCTTCGAGATCTATTTGATTTTAACCACGCAGCCATGTTCCCTGTAAATCACTCGGTATATTTATGAGAGGAATCTCAACTATAAACTATTTTCTAAGCTTTATGTAGTCCATAAATATAATCCTTTGAAATAGCGTCTTCAGTTAGCGCATCTTTGTTTAGCAAAATGTCTGGGCATAAACCAGGTAAAACAATTTACTGCTCAGTGTATTTACTTTACCCTCGGAAGTTATAATTTTAACTTGAAGGCGAAGCGGACAGAATCTCGTTGCACTTGTCTTCGAAATGACAACTAAGATTACGGAAAGTGATTTATGACGTGCGTATTTAAACTGAATATGAAGAGTATTCACTAAGGTATGTCAAAAAACCTAAATATGTGTTCGAATTGTAAATATGCGTTATAAAAATTTGTCATGGCTTTGGCTTTAAAATATCCTGCAATGTATTATGCAAAAGATTGTTATGCGATTTTCTCGAGAATGATAAACTTTTAAGAATAATCATTATGGTCGCCACCTATAGCCATAAAACCAATGACTACCACCTCAGCAATCAAGGAAATTGAAACGATAATCTCAGTACACAACTCTTTACAATTCCAAACGACGAAATGTTATGTTTTATAAAGGCTTATTCCATGATACCACATTCATGTTCAAGTATTTTTGTATAACCAATAAAGGTAAATTAAAAACCATATTTTTAAAATGCTGAGAACAACTTAATGAGAATAGATTTCATATGGCAAAATGAATAACTGTTAGGGTTCATACTTCACTTTTGGTGTACCTACTACAAGAATTTCAGCCCAGCCTTTTCTTTCCATATGGCATTAGACAATGATTTGGGTATCTACGCTCGTTTTTATAAATACTGTGTATTAAATAATCTCTTTTTAAATATAAGTGTCACTATATTACTGTATCTAAACTATAAACAAATATATGAATTAAGTATACAAAAAATTTATTGTTACATTGAACCCTAGTTAATGTTTAATTTACGTATACAGGGTGACCAGAAAGTAATGGGACCCAGCTTCAATATAGCTTTCTGTGATCAAATACAACTGATTTAGATAAACTTAGCTTAGCCCAAAAGTGCCGCGTTTCGAAGTTGCAGGGCTTCAAATAAAAACGAAAAGCCCAATCATGTTGAAATTTTGTACAGTTATGTTTTAGATAAGTACAGCATGGAATTGTGCCTGTGGCATGTTGACAGTATAGGAAAATTCAGCACAAATTCAACTGAAAATTTCACAATAGTATTTTTCAGCCAATTAAAGGCCTGTATTTTGTAGCGTTACTAGCAACTAGCAACTAAGAAAATTTCCGGAAATTTTTCTCATCCTTGGGGTAAGGAGCATGAAATTACACTGGAAATTTTTTGACATTTATATTTAACTTCAAATTTATTCTATCATAATTTAATAAGTACAAATCATTTATAAATAATTATTTACCAAGTATGTACTTTTAGTAGTTTTAATTAAAGCGTCCAAATGTTGCTGAAATTCCTCAGCCACGTCTTCTTTTCTTAATAGGGAATAATCAAGCACACATTCACTAAAATTTATAAAATATCTATGTTTCAAAAAATAAATGTACTTAGTACTTTGAAACAATCTTATTCGGCTGTGATCCTTTTGAATTAACATACAAAGCCTACTGTCTCTTCAAAACAATCAAAAAATTTTAATATCTTTATATTTTTGTCGATATTTTTTAACACTTCATTGTGAAATTTTCTTACCGAATACCACTCTAGCTTCAATTAAAAACTGGAAATTTTTTCTTGCACACGAATATTTTTTAGATAATTTTCAAAATATTCGTGTGCTCGAAAAAGTTTCCAGTAATAATTGAAGCTCTAGTGGTGTTATAAGTGAAAATTTCCAGCTTTCTCTTAACTTTGCATGTAATACTTATAAACATTTAAATCGTTTATATTGTCAAAAAATGTTACATAAGTAAGTATATAATTTGTCTTCTACAGGGTAATTAAAAATAATAGGAAAAAGTTAATTACAGAATCTACATGTGAAATTATTTGACCCGTATTTTTCCGATATCTCATTCTTGGAAGCCTTGATATTGGGAAATTTTTATTTTTTGAAAATATCTTCAGAACTCCTCGATTTTAATTGAATTTGGTATGAAGTTGTAGATGGTCTATCTGAACTTTATTAAAAAAATAGTTTTGTCAAGTATCACAGAGAGCGCAAGTTATGCGTAATACCCACATACCACTCATTTTTTTTTCAAAGAGTTTTATTTCCATTTTTTTTTCTAAATTATTCACCATTCAAGCGTTTCATTATAGCTACACAAAATAAGTACGGTTTAATTTTTTAATTTGCAGTTTAATTTTCCAGAAAAAGTTGCTAAAGCTGCAGTGCGACCTTTGGCAAATGCAACTGAAAAATCAGTAAATAAGATGTAGGTAGAGTCAAATAAATGGATAATTGAGAATTACATAATGTTTTAAATCCCTTGAAAAAAATAAAGTGACAGCGAAATCACGAATCAACATCTGTCACACAATTTGTTTGAATTATCTTTGCAACCACTTTCTTCATTTTATTCATTTATAATTTTTCAAGTTTGTCAATGGAAGTATTACAGCTTTAGTAACTTTTCTGGAAAATTAAGCTTGAAATGAAAAAAGTAAAGTATTTTTTGTGTAGAATCAAACGATGGTTCAAATACACCGGCAAAGAATCTAGAAAAAAATATAAAAATAAATGTTTTTGAAAAAAACTGAGTGGCATTGCGCATAACTAGCGCCCTCTAGGAAACTTGACAAAATTAGTTCCTAAAAAAAGAAATAAAATTATAGGCTCAATTTCAAGGAACCCCAAGACCCCCTAAAATTAGAATTTGGTAAAATAAAATAATATGGGCCAAATAATTTCTCATGCAGATTAATTCTCAATTTTTTTCCTAGTATTTCTGAATCACTCTGTATATCATTCTTGATAAACAATTCAACAAATATATCTTATTTAGGTTTCAACTCAACAAATTATTAATTCAGAAAGTATATTTGTTGTGTAGGTATTTTAGTCAAGTTAGTAGAGAAGCTCGATTCGAGGTTACAACAGTATTCACTTAATTTTATGTTGTGTTAATACTTACATTTATATGTTTGTTTATATTGTTCATTAATAATAATTATTTCATAATTTTCAAAAAGTGTTAGAAAATGTTTGTATGATTAAGTCAAACTTAAAAAGCATCAGACTATTAAATAGATTTTTTGTCTTTCACTTTAGCCTAAAATACCTATCATACAAATAGACAGCTATTTTAAAGGTAAAGAAATATCTCCTCTTTGGTAATACTTTTAAAATTTGTCCTAAGACGCCACACCTCTGAAAGAAATTCCTCTAGAAAAATGTGGAATTTTTTATTAGGTGGCTTTTAGTTAGATACATTGATTGCTGTATTTGTTTTTTATGGTTCTAAAAGCATGTAGTATCAGCTGTTGTAAATATTATAACTTCTACTAGTGAAGCATTTTAATTTACCTACTTGCTTTGGAGAATATATTTTTTTTTTAAATGTGACTATTATTAGTTCTTATAAATTAATTCAACTTAAATTTAAAATATAATTTTAATCGACGGTTGATACGCATACAGCAGTACAGCTGTTTACAGCTTTCAGCCTAGGTTTTTAAATTCGGTAATAAAACCTTGTTATAAAGGCTCATATTTTATATTAAAAGTTTTTTACTGTCCACAGTTGTATAATAAAATGTCTTTTTGATAAAAGTAATGAAACAATTGCAAATTGTTTACAGCATGTAAGTCAACTTTTGTTAAAATGGGTTCACAATTTTTTTAGATTTAAAAATATTCTAATAATAAATATTCTGAAATAAATAATAAAAATATGTGAACTCATTTTAACAAAACTTAACTAACAAAAAATTTAAAAAATAAAAAATCATTTTTTGACTCACAAATTAGAAAATAAAATTAAAAATGTTTTAACCTTCCTTGTAACGACTGAGGAGTAAGTAGTACACCCCGAAAATAGTCCAAAAATGTGAGATTGATACTTTTTTTTTTAAACAATGAACGAACTCAAATTTGTCAATTTTGAATTTAATTTTAAATTTCAGTTTTCACAAAAAACGCTCAAAGGATCAATTTCTAATACACGTCTTAACAAATCTTATACAGTGTTTCTGAACACAGATCTAACCAGACTTACCATTTTTACGCAAAAAAATGTTTTTTTTTACTTATGTAATTTCGTTTACTAAGAAAAATGAAAACACTTACACGGATAGAAAGCTAAACTAATATAAAGATTAATATACTTACTTAATCCAACACTGGCTTAGTTTCACTATTCCTCAAGTATAATAATACTTTATGGAATGATTAATTTATTCTTGTATAATAAGATTATACAGGGTGATTCACAATTTATCTAAAATTGTACAGGGGAATCTTACAAATACAATTTCATAAAAAAAATCAATAAGGGCAGTTGAAAAATGATTTAAAAATACACTTCTGTACGGCACTGGAAACTGGTCCACTGTAAAACCTGCATCATGTAATCGGCGACTGGACAAAAAATGAAAATATTACTGAATTAATACATAATGAAGTTTCAGTAAAATTATTATATTTAAATATAGAGTGTAGATGTATTTTCGTGTATACACTAGTACTTAATTAAACATAGAAATATTAACATTCTAAATCACAAATTTCAATTTCATTAACGGACTTTTCTAATTATTAAAAATGTAATACTGAAAAATCCGTGGTTTTTGTGACAACCATTCAGTCGCATTCATGAGTCCTCATTGCGTCGACCCTATCGATCGACTCAGTCGTTCGACACCGTCGACAAGTTAAAACATTTGCCACGTCCACACTGAGAAGAAACATTTTTGTAAGTCAGTCGAAAGTAAAATGAACGAAGGCGAATACAGTGAATGCTATGGCACAGGCAATAGACTCGGAATCTCCGATATTTGCCGGTGCATCGCAATGTTGAATGTCGAACGCCAGGTCGCGTCAGGTCGCGTCCACACTATATTCAACAAGTCGATTGGGGGTGTCCACACTTATTCGACAGTCGGTCGAACGAATCGATCGACAATGTCGACGCGGTAAGGCTGCGTCTTGAGAGAGACGCTATTTTCAGTTGATTAATATTCTCCATCGATTCAGAATTCTTGACTCAAGTATAGCAGTACGTTTGGTCTGTTTCTTAATTACTGTTTTAACATTTTCTTGGTAAATGGCATAGTTAAGAAAAAAGGTAAAGCTGGCTAGTCCTATGTTCAATAATAATCTGTATAAACTCAGTTATCACATATTTAAAATGTCAGCAAATTATCTACAAATTCTTCCTTGGTTCTTTCTTTAAAATTTGAAATTTAAAAATATTATTCTCTGCGCTATTTCTAATGTTGCTTGTCTTTCATAAATTATCTCGAAATAAGAGTTTTGCAAGATAATGTCAAGAATAATAAAATAATCCAAATGAAATATTACGCTGTGATAATTAGAGATTGACCATGGGTGTACGTAAAAATAATGGGAGGGGCAAAGTAGGGGGTACTGTCCCCAGTTTCTACATTTGTGTTTTATGCTTCATTTATAGTAAAATCATTAAAAATTTGACTGACCACTTATATGTGAGTGAGTGATTAACAAAGTTACTGCGAAAATACAATTTTAAAAGTTTAACTTGAATACCTTGTACTTATCTTTTAAAGGAAACATTTTTGTATATAGGTACCTAAGTAAGGTTAAATTGTCAAATTTGGTCTCCAAAAATATATCGTTAATGGCGTCGCCTACTTTTTTGTTGAACCCAGCATTTATTAAAATACGTTTCTATTCTGATGAAAAATAAGAATAAAGTAGGTATTTATAGTATGCGTGCGAGTATGCAGGGTGTATCTAAATAACACCGAAAAAATGCAAGGGTCGATTCTCTGATGAAAATTAATATAAGTCTCTTGTATAAATTTTTTTGAAAAAACCTTTCCTGAAAAGTTACGCCCCTCAAAAAACTTAGTGAACATGTTGTCAATAGAACTACATTTAAAAAAAATGTCCCTAAAGTATTTTTGTACGGGGTTAAAATAATCAACCTCTACGAAATTTTTTCTATTTTTTTTTTGATAATTTTTTTCCTTTTTAAAAATATGTCTATAAAGCTCCAATCATTTATTAACTTTTTGATATCTTCAAATTTTTTCGAAGGATTTATGAGAAAAAAAATAAATGTATTGCAATGCAAATTATACATATACCCTTTTTACACCCTATATATATTTTTGCTTATATTCTATTTCTTTGCTGTAACATATAGTTACCATATTAGTCATTTTATCTTATGCTGAGACTTGCATTTATTTCCTTATATATAGAGTTCCAGATCTAGCTTAGCTTCAGTGTGAACTATACATCTGTACCGCTTACTTTGAATAAACGTCGTTTGATATTATAAATGTATTAAGTTATTTACAACGTTCTCGTTCAGGACATACTTAATTGGCGCAGTCGGTAGGATCTACAAACAAGTCTCTGAATTCTCGTGAGTGAGTGAGTGAGATCCTTGGTGTACTCCTGTACTTTGTTGAAGATCCAGAACCTGTCCAGCTCTCAGGTGAAATTTATTGGATTCGGAACTTCAAGTGGTTGGTTAACTTGACGCCGAGATCCCTGGACCGTCAGCGACGATTCAAAGTAAGTCCCTCTTGTATTTTTCCACTCCTTTCCTCGCTAAGTTGATATAAAACTGGTTTTTCATATACTTGTGCGGCAAAAAGACATTTTGATTTACACTTGCCTGTGTACAGTCAAAATTAGTTAAGATTAAATTTTAAAAGTGATTAAGTGAATTTAATTGTTCTATATTCATTTTATATATTTTTTCTCTGTCCAAAGTGCTTCTTTTGTCGAGTGACTATTAAAAACAATTTGTTTATGAGTCAACTCGACTGAAAACGAAGTGCTTGTTCAGATGCCAAAGGATAGTAATTCTCAAGCTAGATTACGTGTAGAAAATCCATACCAGGTCCCTGTCGGTGTTGGACTCTCCGTTAATCAGAACGAGATAGATAATTTAGTAAATCAATTAACTAGTACATTAAATAGTGAAAATATGACTACTAATTCAAATATAAATGAAGCAAAAGCTTTCCTTGATGTGATACCAGTCTTTGATGGTTCACAAACTAAGTTACAAACGTTTTGCAAATTATGCGACGAATTAATTAGAATATTTAATATACCTGAAAGAACTGACCGCATGGTATATTTACTTGCGGGTATCAGATCTAAAATCACGGGCCAAGCAGAAATTATTTTAAACCAACGGTTAGAAATCCAAACTTGGACACAAATAAAAAATTTATTACAACAAAACTTCGGAGATTGCAGAGATCTCCGTGCCTTCAACAGGACTTAATCCATATGCGATATAACCCTAAAAACGAAACCTTGCAGGAATTATCGAATAGAATCCAGCACCTGAGGTCAATTTTATCTCAGAAATTAGTGAACTTGAATATCACAGCTGTTGAAAAACAAGCTTATCAGGATATTTATGCCAGACTCGCTCTCGACACGTACGTTGCTAACTTGCCAGATAATTTACAGTCAATGATACGGACAGCTGACAAAACTACTTTAGAAGACGCGATATCTTTCGTAAATAGAGAACTACAGTTTAATCAATACAAAGAACAACTTAGAAAAAACATGTCTTATTCACAACCGCCGTCAGTCCCACCTAAAATTCCCCAAAGAAATAATAATCCTAATATGAATTTTAGAACTAATCAAAATTTCAAACCAAATTTCCAAAATCAAAATTTTGCAAGACCACCTCTTCCACCAAGAAATCCAAATTTTAATCAAAATTATAATCAAAATCATAATCAAAACCGAAATCAACAAGCTTCGGGAACTTACAAAATTTCAGATCAAATCATCCCACTCCAATGTCAGGAATTCAATCATTCGTAAACCAAACACATAACACTAGAAATAATCATCAGAATTTCAGACAACAAAATTTTAGACAAAACCGAATAGGCAAAATTTCCCTAGAACTAACGAAAATTTTAATATTGAAGAACAAAACTTTGAACAAAATTTTGATCCAAATTTCGACCCTAGTCAAGAATGTCAAAATGACAATTTACCTTTTGAACAAAATTTTGAAACAGATTATAATGACGAAGATTTTAATCAAAATTGTAACCAGGATTTTTATAACTGTGAAAATAACCAAAATTTTCCTTTAACCCCTCCTCAAGACAACCAAATATAGTAGAAAGTAATATTCAATTAGCTGCCCAGTTACCGTATATAAAAATTTCTCAATATCCTTATCCCCCTTTGAAACTTTTAATAGATACAGGTGCCTCATATTCTATGTTACGACCTGACATAATAGAAAAATCTGTCCAAATCAAATTTTTAATTTTTCAACTCAAGTAAAAACTATTTTAGGAAAATGTACTATTAAACAAAAGCTCATGTGCCCGCTTTTTCGGAATTTAATTCAAATCAAAATTTAGAAGTATTATCTTATGATTTTCATAACTATTTTGACGGACTTATTGGCTACCATGATATGAAAAATTTAACATGATAATTGACTTACCTAACAACAGACTTATAGGACAAAATTTTAATATTCCTCTTTATTTACGTGATCCTTATGACATAACAAGACGCGTAACTCTTGCCCCAAATGAGTATTTAAAAACGACCATCCCTGTAGAAGCAAACTTTGGCGATATTTTAATACCTTTTCAAAATTTAAACAATTTAATAATTAGAGAAACATTAACAACCAGCGAAGACGGATATGCCCCGGTAGAACTTTTAATCCCTCTAGTGAAACAAAAACTTTTTATTTTCAAAAACCCATTCCTTGTCAAAATATAGAAAATTTCGAATTATATAATTTCCAAATCTCTTCAAATTCAAGTAAATGTAAAAAGGAACAAATTCCAAATTTATTAAGAACGGCACATTTAACTAAAGAAGAAAAACAACATTTAATACCCCTTTGCAAAAATTATTATGATGTTTTTTATTTTCCTGGCGATCCTTTGACTTTTACTAATCAAGTTAAACATCAAATAAAACTGAAGACGAAATTCCTGTTCACACAAAAACATATAGATATCCAGAAATACATAAAGAAGAAGTGAAATCACAAATTCAATCCTTATTACAAAATAATGTCATCAGACCTTCAGATTCACCATGGTCCAGTCCCATATGGATTGTACCCAAAAAATTAGACGCTTCCGGAAATAAAAAATGGCGACTCGTAGTAGACTACCGAAAAGTTAACGAAAAGACAGTTACCGACAGATATCCTATTCCAAACATCACGGACATATTAGACAAACTAGGACGATCCCAATATTTCACTACCCTTGACCTAGCATCCGGTTTTCATCAAATGGAAATGTCTCCAGAATCAATCCAAAAACCGCTTTTAACACTAACAATGGGCATTACGAATTTTTAAGGGTTCCTTTGGTCTCAAAAACGCCCCGCAACTTTTCAGAGAGTCATGGACAATGTTCTTAGAGATTTACAAAACAAAAATTTGCCTCGTATATATGGACGACATTGTAATTTTTAGCACTTCCCTTCAGGAACACATTCAAAATTTAAAACTAGTATTTGAAGCATTAAGAAAAGCAAATCTGAAAATCCAATTAGACAAATCTGAATTTTTAAAAAGAGAAACAACATTTTTAGGACATATTATTACCCCTTCAGGAATAAAACCAAATCCAGACAAGGTAAAAGCCATTCAAAAATTTCCTATACCTAAAACACCTAAAGATATAAAATCATTTCTTGGACTTGTAGGATTTTATCGAAAATTTATAAATAATTTGCAAAATAACAAAACCACTAACTCGATGTTTAAAAAAAGGAAATAAAATTGAACACTCCCCTGAATTTCTAGAATCAGTAAATTTATGTAAAAATATTTTATCTAATGAACCCCTTTTAGCTTTCCCAGATTTTTCAAAAACTTTTGTATTAACCACTGACGCATCTAACTTCGCGATCGGAGCTGTTTTATCCCAAAATGGTCACCCAATTTCATACGCAAGCAGAACTTTAAATCCGGCAGAAATAAATTATTCGACAATCGAAAAGGAATTATTAGCAATCGTTTGGGCAACCAAATATTTTAGACCTTATTTATATGGAAGAAAATTTATAATAAATACAGATCACAAACCCCTTCAATGGCTTTTTTCCCTAAAAGACCCTCAGTCTAGATTAGTCCGCTGGAGACTAAAATTAAAAGAATTTGAATACGAAGTAAAATATATTAAAGGAAAAGAAAATAACGTTGCAGATGCACTATCCTGATTTCCCCAGACATTAACATTCACCAACTTCAACCCTCTACTTCTCAAGCCTTAGATTTACCCTTTCTAGATGACGATACTCTCTCCATGTTAGTAAATGTGGATAGACCTAACTTCACCCATTGACGAAGAATTACTTAACGATATTTTACGAGAACTTCCAGAACCTTCTCCTCCAGTATTACACATACCAGAACCCTCTCCTCCAGTATTACATATTCCAGAACCTGACGATAACGAAACAATACATACATCAATAGAAAATCCAGTAGCAGAATTACCCATAACCGACCAACCGATAAACCAATTCAAATATCAAATATCTATCGCTCTAAACCCAAATCTTGTTCAACCTTACTGGCACAGACTAACCAGACCTTTTGATAAAAACTCAATTTTGTAGTATTTAATCCTCAACTTTCAGATCAAAATAAAGCTAAAATATTACGAAACTTTCTAAAACCAAAAGAAATAAACTGTTTATATTTTTATGACCAAAAAGCTAGACAATGTTTTGAACATCTAATACCAAAATTCTTTAATAATACAATTAAATTTATAATCTCCACACTAAAAACTCAAGATGTAGAAAAACTAGAATCCCAAATTAGATTAATAATGAAACAACATGAAGTAAATACAGTACACAGAGGCATTGACACTGTTTATAATTCTTTAGCAAAACTCACTATTGGCCTAATATGAAAGAAACTATAACAACCTATATAAATAATTGTGAAACATGTAATCGAGCAAAATATGATAGACACCCACAAAATCCACCAATCCAAAAAACGGAAACACCCACTAAACCTTTCGACATTATACACATAGACATACTATTCTTTGATAAAAATCAATTCTTAACTGTTTTTGACACATTTTCAAAATTAGGACAAGCCTACCCTATACCTAGCAGAAATGCTATAACAACGACTAATACTATTCTAAATTACATCTCCCATTACGGAATACCAGCTAAAATAATCTGTGATCAAGGCAGTGAATTTAATAATAAAATATTTTCAGAATTTTGTCAACTACATAAAATAATTTTACATTTCACTAGCGTCAGTAATTCAAATTCTAATAGTCCAGTCGAACGTTTCCACTCAACAATTTTAGACTCCATCAGAGCTTTGAAATTAGATAACCCTACTTTAAATCAAGAAACTTTAATTAAATTAGCAACCATTGGATATAATAATTCCGTACATTCTGTAACTCAAAAACTCCCTTAGAGATAATATTAGGTTCACCACAAAACATAGAAATAGATGAAAGAATAATTACCACAAACTTTATAGAAAAGCAAAAACAAATTTATTCAAAATTATACGAGGACGTACAAAACAAAATTGAAGTGACAAAACAAAAAACTTTAGACCGGGTAAATAAAAATAAAACCGAACCACAAAAGGTCAAAATTCTACAAGACATACTAATAAAAGACAATTTAGCAAACAGACATAAAAGAAGACCAAAATTTAAGAAAGCCATAGTTATGGGAGCCAACGGCCCTACTATTCAAACAAAACAAGGAAAGATTCATAAAAAACATGTCAAGAAATTAAAATCCCCTGATACTTCTCCTCTGTCGAAGGACGAAGATTTTACTGATAGTGACGACAATATTCCATTGGCACGCCTCTTCCGAAATACTTAAACTCATCAAACACTATTCGAAATCTGACTTGTAGAAAAATTCTAAATCTTATTAGTACAAGATATAATAAAACTCTTTGGCCTCATGAACAATCAAAACAGAGAACAAATAGAAAGTAAATTAGAAATTTTAGAAATCAATTTAATTTATAAACTCAATTAAAGGAACAATTAAGTTACTTAACCTATTTCATCAAAATTAGTAATAATCAGTCAAATATATGTTCAAAATTATAAAATTTATATCAACTTTCAAATTCCCATGTTCCAAATACCTCCAAATTTTACCTGTACCCTTGAATCAAAACCTACCTATTCTTACCTTAACCTACTTACTTAAGAATCAACAAGATATCTTCAAAGGAGGAATGTACCCAAATACCAGGCCTGTACCCATGGAACGACACGAGCAGAGACAACTGCACGAATTCATTGATGCAGTGACAAAATCCTATCGACTGTACTACATCCAAAATTTAAAGAAATTCCATACATCAAATTCAAAATTCGTTACTCATATAATTCACAACTCACCATGATATACAGCTAGATGAACTGAGTAGTTTAGCGTAGAGTATATCCCAAATATAAAATAAAACCCTGGAATTGTTTGACCAATATCCACATTAGCAACTTCACTATTTTATCATATAAATATATTAGATTTTTAAGAGTTTCAATCAATAGCATCTAGAATTTTCATACGAAGGTCAAACCCAACGACGACGACATGATTCAACGACTGGAATCACGTTTACTCCAATGATCTCCAGTCACCACACCAGGAACAGTGACTCCCTGCTGTCTCCTTATTCCCCTCCGCGAGATGAGCGTCAAAATGAAGAAGCACCCTGAGCCTTGGTTTCAGATGAGGACTTCGCTACCCTAGATGTCTCAACCCCAGAAGTAGCGACTACCACCCACTAGGACCCTGGTCGCTTCACCCAGTGAGCTCCCTCTACGACGGGAGGAATTATACATATACCCTTTTTACACCCTATATATATTTTTGCTTATATTCTATTTCTTTGCTGTAACATATAGTTACCATATTAGTCATTTTATCTTATGCTGAGACTTGCATTTATTTCCTTATACGAGTATATAGAGTTCCAGATCTAGCTTAGCTTCAGTGTGAACTATACATCTGTACCGCTTACTTTGAATAAACGTCGTTTGATATTATAAATGTATTAAGTTATTTACAACGTTCTCGTTCAGGACATACTTAATTTGCATAGATCTTTCGGCAAAATACACTCTCAACAAACAGCTCATCATTTTAAAAATGCTCAAAAGAAGACATTAAACAGTGAATAAGTAAATGAATGAGGCTTTTTAGGCATATTTTATAAAAGGAAAAAATTTATCGAAAAAAAAGTGATAAGACCCCTTACAAAAATACTAAGGTTAAAATTTTTAAAAAAAGTGTAGTTTTATTGATAGATAATGTTCACTAAATTTCTTTAGCATACATGGCATTTATATATGGAAAATAAAAAGGAAAATCAATTTTTTTTGGAGGCGGATGACTTTTCAGGAAAGAGTTTTTCCAAAAAATTTTAAGAGACTCCTATTAATTTTCATCAGGGAATCGCCCCTAACATTTTTTTCGGTGTTATTTAGATAGGTACACCCAACGTAACCTAACCTAACTATTTTATATATATATATATATATATATATATTCAGGTATTGTGCATTCAGTGTTGTGAACAATATTGTGTGAAACTAACTACTCTGTGGGCTAAAACCCCAACCAGCGTTGAATTACACCACAATATCTACCCATATTCTTTATTATTAGCTTTTGTATAGGACGGTAAAACTGTGTATGTATACACATATAGATAACATCAATATATAAATTCAAATCACTCACCCTAAATAAATTCTTTTATCAGAAACTTCGTCATTTCTACCATTTCACTTAAAAACACTATTCACTTCACAACGAATATTATATCACAAAATCCAAACCTAAACACAACACTTAATGTAACATAAGTCACAAATGCACATGCACACACACACGCAGACACTTACAAATTTTGGATAAATTACAATTATTACTTCTACAATTCCAGTGAAAATTAGGAACTTATACTAAACGAACCACGACAAACCGAATACTGAAAGAATGAAAATTACTGCATTCATAAAAACAGCAAAACCGATGCCGACGGACAAAAACTAGCGCTGTAAAAAGTGCAAGGCTACACCGATTTTAATTTCGTATTAACAAAAATGTAGCATTGCGCTACCAGATAAGTCAAGTTAATAAATATTTTATTTAATGCAGGATGTTAAATGACATTTTCCGAAGGCATTTGCGGCTGGTAAATCGAATACTATAGAGAGTGTTTTTAAAAAAGTTATGCAAATGGTACTGGTGAATCTATAGCTAAAAAATATCTAATATATAAAATTCTCGTGTCACAGTTTTAGACGCCATACTCCTCGGAAACGGCTTGGCCGATTTTTATTAAATTTTATATGTATATTCCGTAGGTCTGAGAATCGGTCGTAATCTATATTTCATACCCCTAAGTGATAAGGGTGGTCCACCCCAAACATTTCTTTTTATTTTTTGGACAAAATTTTTTATTTTTATTTTTTTATGATATGGCATTAAAAATACATACAACCCTTAATTTTCACCCTTCTATCACAAACTCCTATTTTTTAATAGCCATTTTATTAATTTAATATTTTTCCTTGAACAACATTTTTTATTTTTATTTTTTTATGATTTGGCATTAAAAATACATACAACCCTAAATTTTCACCCTTCTATCCCAAACCCCTATTTTTTAATAGCCATTTTAGTAATTTAATCATTTTTAACTCTGGTAGATACCTAACTGATCGATTATCACTAGATCAGTTATCCCCGCCAGGCGTCTACCGTTGTCACATTTCACCACAAACCTAGAAAAAATATGGACAGCGTCGGTTCATGATATAGGTCATGTGACAGGTGCCGCGTTTTCTAGGGACCTAAGGTCCAGAAAATTGATGTTTTATTTGATTTATGCTGGCGGTTGTGCAAATATGAAATTAACTAACTTGCTGTCATTTTACATGTCATTAAAGAATGTGACATGAATGTCAACAATCACAGTAAACAAATGAGATTCACGCTACAATACAACCAACGTAAATTTGCATAAAAACCAAGTTTTAGTGATTCTTGACCTTTTAGGGCAGCCATGAATTAGCGGTTGCCGGCAATATGACACTGGCACAATCTATATTTTTTCCAGATTTGTGTTTGTGCTTCTCACTCAGTAAACAGCACGGAGTAGGGATGAGAACGAAACCGACTACCAAAATATTCCACTAGAAATAATTCATATGGCAAAACAACGTTTGCCGGGTCACCTAGTGATTGTATAAAAATGAGCTTAGTAAAATGTTCACTTGTAATGCTTGCTACACACTATGCGTGAATAGATTTTTTACTAACATGACCCTAGTCGTCTAAGGCTTGCTGCAGACTATATGTGTATTCGCGATTCGTGATATGTGAGAAATTTGCGAATAGTGTGTAGGCTCTTGTTCGTTAAAAACGTATTCATAAAAACCCTACACACTATGCAGGAATCCCTTACAAATCACGCATCGCACATCGCGAATTTACGTGTAGGGTTTTTATGAATGGATTTTTAACGAACAAGTCCCTAACCACTATTTAGGAATCCCTCACACATCAAGAAATGCGCACAACAAATCACGTATACACGCATAGTCTATAGCAAGCCTTAGGAGTTATACTCTATACTACTTAAATAACGGCTGCAAAACTAAATCAGATGTAAATTAAATTTTACACAAATTTTCTACTACTTCACAATTTTTCAAAAATTTCTGCCCCTTGGAGAGCGTCTAAGTTATTTTTTGCTACAACTTATTGGTTTTACAAAAACTGAGTATTTAAAATACGTGTCAGATAGCCTGGTGTATTTTATAAGTTTTACCCTCTCTTACTTTTTTTGCTTTAAAACTAACCATTTATTAGGGAAAATATAAACTTAATTATCATTCACATTACAACTCATATGATTGCTACTAATATTTAAGTAGGCAACTGTGATGATAGTTTCTATCAATATATCTATATTTAAATTTTTGCGACTGATTCCTTAGATTTACTACTTAAACATTTTATTTCTCAAGATAATGACAAATAATTTTATTATATTGTTTTCAATAATATTTAAAAACAAAAAAAGGTTCTTGAAACTTTTTCTTTACACTTTCCATATAATTTTTTTTCCAGTGCCTTCTGGACGTTTATACTAAAAACATCCTTCCCTATTTTCGTAATATTGAATGCCTGTATGAGAACTACGTTTCAACATAATTTAAGAAAACTTAGTATATTTATGTTTTAGATAACGCTGAACAAGGCAACGTTGCTTTGATAAAAAAAATCACTAATATGAATTTTCGAAATATTGTTCAAAAAAACGTCTCAGAAGGCCGTCGTCTAGTAAACTAGCCGTCGTGGTAGGTTATACAGCTTCAGCCGAAGGGTATTTAGTTACAAAAAAATAAACATCAAAATAGCACTGCTGACTACAATTTTACAATGATGTGAAGATGAGAAGCGAAGTGTAGTGTTTTACTATTAACAATATTATTAATTATTCAACAAATAAGTGCGCTTTTTCATCATTGGCAAAAATTGCACATTTCTATTTAAAAAGTTGCTGCGAGATTTATTAAGTAATATTTCATAATCATTTCATTTCGGTCGGTGGTCGCGCGGTTTAAGGCGTCATTACTTGAATCGAGGCGACTAGATCGGTGTGGGTTCGATCCGCGCAGCCGGTAGAACGCATATCAGCTATGTGGAGGGGATTGGTCCCTCTCTGAGGGTATGGTAGAGTGGAATAATGTTAGCTTAGGTTAATGTAATAGATTGATACCGGTCGACATTTGACTACCCCTCTTAATTAATGAGGTTTTCCAGGTTTCTCTCATTCCTGCACTGAATGGTGGTTAGGGCCTCCCAAGTAGTTCCTGGGCGCAAATGCGGCCTCCTGCAGCAAATTAGTATTGATAAGTAAATACAATATTACAACCGTATTGCACAATATGCGTAAAATAGATATCAAAAATGAATTAATTAGAAAGTTTGGAATCAATCGTGCAATAGTTAAAAAATTCTAATAAATTTATTCGCTTAAAAAAAAGATCAATTTCAAATAAATTTGTATTTTGTGATTTACCTATAAATAATAATTAACAAAAAAGTTTCCAACGTATTATGTTAATTCTGTAGCGCTTGCCTCACTAGTTTAAAGTCGCCACTATATTGAACGCAGAAGCTCGTGATCAAGTATTATACACGTATTTTTGAGACACCCAGTACAATAATTATAAAGTATTTATTTTTGTATCAACCACGTATAAACTTCTTATTCATTTTTTGTGTTTTAGATCCTTTTAACGTTTTAGTTCTAAGTGACATCATTAACTTCTTTTTTCTCATTACTACTACATCAAACTGAATTTGAACACTGAAAATTAAAAATTATGTTGCATTTTGATATTGTAAAAATTTGCAAACAAGTAGTTTGTAATTCGAAGTGCTTGAAGATGTTGTACTAAAATTTTCGCATTCATTAATTTGCACGAAAGCGACAAATAAAAAATTGCAGTCCGAAGGAATATTTGATAATTCCATTCCATTATTAAAATTCTGAATGTCTCGGAAATAAGTTTAATAAACGGTCACGTAATGCAAAGTAACTGATACCACCATAAATTTAATTAATTCCCAGTTGCGACGCAATTGCAGATGCCGAAAAAATAAGCGTTTTTTTGGGGTAAACGAACCTTGAAATGAACCGAACTCCGCACGCACAAACAGGATTCGGGATGGTCGTCAGATTATTTCGATTACCGACCCGGTTTTCGGATCAACAGAAAGCTTCGAATTATCCCTTTCTAATACAGGGTAGATCACATTTAGGTAAAGTTGTAGTAAAAAAAACAAGTTTATTTTCTCAAACGTGTTAAAAATATTTAAATAGTATAATATTAATATTAGGAAATGTAACAAATTTCAAAAGACGTCGATAATAAGTCGTGGAACGGAATGGTGCAATATAATTTCAAGCAAGTGATATAAAAATCATAGAATATATGAATTGTATACAGGGTGGCCAGATAAAAACAAAACAGAACCGTTTTCAGGAACTACGTCAAGATTATAGAAAAAACGCTCATACCCATCGATTTTAGATTTAAGGGGGGTATTTTTGACTCCGCCACTTTCACTCCCAAGCAAAGGTAAACATTACCCTAAAATATTTAAATGGCATTGGGGGTTGAGTAATATTTATTTTGAAAGCTCTTACTATCTGTACAACAGACTTTAATTTTATACTTCCGCCCAATACTTTGAAAAAAATTTACATTTTAAAATTTAAAGTATGTTTAGTTGCTTACTTACTACTTAGTTGATTAAATGTTCAAACGGATGACCGCCCGCTTCCATACAAGAATAAAGATTTTGTTCGAAACGTTCGCGAATATTCTGAAACATTTCCAGAGTGATTCG
The DNA here is from genome assembly GCA_025584915.1 of Monochamus saltuarius. NCBI lineage: Eukaryota > Metazoa > Arthropoda > Insecta > Coleoptera > Cerambycidae > Monochamus > Monochamus saltuarius. The sequence continues at coordinate 30,398,481 of CM046721.1, forward strand.
ACGACATTCATCGACGATTCCTTGACGCAAATCTTGCAGCGACGCTAGCTGTATTTTTTAGATATTACTTTTTAGGTATCCCCACAAAAAGAATCAAAGGGCGATAAATCCGGTGATCGTGGAGGCCACTCAATGCTGCCTTTCCTCCCAATCCAATTCCGTGGAAAACGTTGGTCCAAATACTAACAGACAATTAACGCATAATGCGGAGGAGCACCGTCCTGATGAAAAATCAAATGGTCTTCATCATACACTGGAACATTTTCAATAATATCAGTCAAGGCAGGGTCAAAATAGCGTCTTCCAGTAATTGTAAATACATTTGGCCAGTCAAATTACCAGGTAGAAAAAAGGACCCACCAGCCCATACATTTAATTTTTTCGGTTGCTGTGTATGTACCTCGTGAAAAACTCTTGGGTTTGAATTTGACCAATAGCGGTAATTGTGACGATTTATCGTCCCGTTCAAGAAAAAACTGCATTCATCAGAAAAACAGATGTTAAAAAGGAACTGTGGATCGTTCCCTGCTCGCTCACTCATTATATAATCATCCTCATGAACTTCCTGGACTAAATGTATTCTTCTTCAATTTGGTTTGTATGCTAGTTCGATTGAGCCCAGACACAGATACCAGCTGCCTCGTACTTAATGTAGGATCAAGTTGAACTTGTCCCAAAACTGCAATTTCACTAGCTTCATTAGTGTGTATCTTCCTGACCGACCATATATAATAAATTGATTCAAATAAATTCAAATGGAGTTCAATCGAACCCCCCAAAATGAAATTTATTAGTGCAGCGTGAGCAATACAATTTTGCTATTGGATAGGTCAAGTCTACTAAATACAATGTAATTGAAAGTTAAACAAAACAAAAAAGACTTACGACTATTCACATACATTAAGGTATAGATATTAAAATAATACAGTACAAATATAAATATACGACAAAAAATAGAATAATAAAATAGAACTAACAGCTATAGTTAAAATATTCCTGTATGCACAAATTTTTACTAAAGACATTTTTAAATTCGTTTTAAATAGATGAAATTTGTTTGTCTTTCAAATTCCGAGGTAACTGGTTAAACAGCCTCAGTCCCAAAACATTGTGTGCTTTCAAGGACATGCCAAGGCGTCTAAAAGAGACAGAAAGATGATGTTTGTTACGAGTATCATGACAATGGACAGATACATTAGTAATAAAAGGTTCTTTATTTTTATAAACATATAGCAGTATTTCAAAGATGTATAAACTTTTCAACGGAAGAATTCCAAATTTTGCGAATAAAGGACGGCATGACTGGGTAGAGGGTACACCAGCTATACATCTGATGATACGTTTCTGGGCAATGAAAACATTATCTGTCCTACATGAACCCCCCCCCATATCATAATACCATATGCTAACCTTGACTGGATTTGTGAAAAATAAAAAGATATTAATTGGGGTATGTCCAACACATCCCTCAAAATCCTAGTTTGATAACATTTTGAATTTATAGTACTGGTAAGTTTATGACAGTGACTCCCAAAAGTTAAAGTTTCATCCAAAATGATGCCTAAAAACGAAACACTATTACTTTTTTCAATATTGATATTGTTAAACTTTATATTTAGGGAAGATAGTATGCGACTTTGTGGTGTACGATAAATTACATAGTTTGTTTTAGCACTATTAAAGAATAAAGAGTTTCCACTAAACCACTTACATAAATCAGAAATTCCTGCTTTTATTTTATTTTGAGAAAGAGGATCGAGGTATCATCAGCATATTGTGAAACAGATGCAACTTTAGTTCATTGATATAGATAATGAACATTATAGGCCCCAGAACAAATCCTTAGGGTACACCAATATTACTACCTAAAGTAGAAGATATATAAGTAGATTTTTTATTACTTTCATAGTTATGTATTTTATCCATTTGCTTTCTTCCCTTTATATATGAATAAAACCAAGCAAATGCTGTACCTCTTATCCCATCAGCGTAAAGCTTTGTCAGTAGTAAGTTATAGTTAACACAATCAAAAGCCCGACTGAGATCGCAAAAAATTCCAGTCGGACTCTTGCTTGCTTCGATAGCATCCAATATTTTCGCAGTCGAATGACCTTCACAAAAGCCATGTTGATTTTCGTTAATGATTTTATTTTTATTCAAAATGTTAGCAACTGCGAGAGCATTGCATATTCAATGTACATTATGTATATTATGAACTAAATGGGTTAAATGAAATCCAAATGGTGTTCAATAGAACATTCCAAAGGAAAATACAACATTTTGAAAAACTTAATAATATACTTTATAAAGAAGAAAATAAAAAGATATTGTTGTTAAAAAAATGTTTGTCTGATGATGGGTAAATAGAAAAACCGAAACGTACGTAAAATTCTAATATACGTAAATGATCTACCTGGAATCTTTGACAATAACACCTTATGTTTGCTCTTTGCTGATGATACCTGTGTCACTACGTCTGGCTCTGATTTGTCTGTCTTGCTTAATTACATGTCCTTGTTGCAGCCACTAGCTAGTAATTGGTTTATCAGTAGCAAGATGACAGTTAACATGTCCAAGACTGAAACTGTGATTTTCAGCCTTCGTAACACAAATCATATAGATAATCCTAAAATAATACATTTCTTGGTGTTTATTTGGATCCTACGCTGTCGTGGATTGATCATACCGACTTTGTTTGTGAAAAATATCAAAATATCTTTATCTTTTGCGCAACCTTGTGCACAAAGTTTCCTCGCCGACTTTAAAACCGTTTATCATGGCCTGATTCATTCTTGTATATCATATGCGATCCTAGTCTGGAGTCATGCTCCCTCTAGTGCACATGTATTTTCTCTTCAGCGTAGGGCTATACGTATTATATCTAAGCTGGGATATAGAGACGATTGCAGGGGTTGTTTTACTGACCTGAAAATTTTGACTGTCCCATCTACTTACATATTACAGTGTTTACTCTATGTTAAACGCAGTCTGAGTAATTGTTCTAGTAGAAGCCAGTTACATTCTTATGACACTAGAAGGATATATGATCTTCACATTGGATTTTTCCGACTTCAAAAAACAAGAAAAGGAACAGACTTTTTCGGATTAAAGTTTTTCAATGCATTACCTCCTCATATAAGAAATTTGAGCACAGATAAATTTAAAACAAAAATTAAAAAATTTCTAGTACAGCAAGCTTTTTATACTTTGGATGAATTTTTTAATTGTAATTTTAATGACTTTTTATAAGTGACTTTCTTGCCTGTTTTTTATATGTTTTTAATCTATATTCCACTACTATTTTGTTATTTAAATTTAACTTATAGCTTTAAATTTTAGTATTTAACATAGTTTTAATGTGTATACAGTCTTATGTTATTATGATATATCTGTATTATTTGTCCTAAATTGTTTCCTTTCTTTCTTTTGGACGTATGCAAACACTTTTGTGTATTTAGCATGAATTTGGAATAAATAAAAAAAAAATAAATAAAAGTTTTTTGTTATGCAATTGACCAATATTCAAGTAAATAACATTATTTGAATTATTTGTATATGGTCAGGAAGATAAGTAGTGATGGATATAATATAAATATGGATAGAATCAATGATTGCCAGTAATTAGTAATGTGTAAATTATTTCTATTACTTCTATTTAGGTAAAGCCAAAATGCATATACGGGGTGTCCTAGCTTTTATTGAGTACGGCATATACACGGTGTTTCTAAAAGTATTTAATTCAAACTTTTAGTATCATAGGCGCAATTCAGAAAACCATATTTTAGAAACTTGGTAATTTCCGCCTACACCGAAAGTGTCCATCTACTTCATTATTTCAAACGAAACACCCTGTATATTTTTTAATTTTTGGATTCCTCATCGAACTTATCTTACAATTTTTTTACGTTAAATTTGAAGTCTCTGTATAAAATAAGACTCGGCTATATTTTAATGTCATATAAACCCCCTATAAAACTTGATTCAATGACTTTTATCCCTTACTATTTGCATTTATTTTAGAGAATTACATGGAAAGGTTACAAAGACCACCCCCGGGGGTTTAGGACGGCCGGCGAAGAAAGAACCTAGAAGACACGAAGAGCGCCAGAAGAGGCCCCCCTGCCGGCGGGGGTCAGCCAGGGCAGGAGGAGGTTCCTCGAGCCGACAGCATCGGCCGCAACAGCGGTCGAGGCTGACCGGAGAAGGGAACCCACCTCTACGAGGCCGCCCAGGTCTACAGAGATGGTGAAGGATAAAGAGCGATAATACCGCTCGATCCTAATCCATACAAGGCCACCGTTCGCCAATAAAAATAAAATAACTTGGAAAGGTGTCATCAGAGCTTACTGACTGATTAAGCTTGTAAAATATATGCAGACGCTATCCAGTTCCAAAAGCGTTAACAGGTTCGTGGGAAGCGTAAAGCATACGCTTGCAATTTTTAACAGCTAATAAAAAAATTGAACAAGAAGGTTTTAAAATTGCATTATGTAAGAAAAATTGAAAGCATATTGAGTCCAATGTATTTTGGTGGACGTATATCTTAATAATGAATAAAAAAAGAAAACAACAAATGTAATTATTTTATTGCAGTGAGGATACGCTATTGTAAAAATAAAACTATATACATATAATATTTCCGTTTTGTTGCATTTCGAAAAGATTATTAACAATAAATTAGAAACATGAGTATTTTCACAATGCAACAATCAAACGAATAATTGCAATACCTACTGTGAATGGCAAATTTTTTTAATTGAATTCAGTAAATCCTATAGATCTCGAATATTTTTTTCTTTGTGTATAAAGGTACTGAAGCTTACTGGTAATTAGGCCATATTTGGCCCTTTTTACCTACTAACTTACCATTGTGATTGTTACCATACTAAAATTTTTCAAGATGGGAGACACAAAACAAAAAATATAAACCATAAACACAATACTTAATAAAGGTAAAAACACAACATTGATAATCAGACGCTAGGAGATTTTGGCCATTTTGATAATCCGACGGTTGAAGATGATAGGCAGGGTAAAGTAGAAGAAATCGACGTTTGGCGATGATAGGGGGGGTAGAGTGGATCATTCCAACGCTTCGCGATGATAGGGGATAGAGTAGAGCAATCCGACGCTTGGTGAAGGTAAATTTACATGGTTAGCGTTTTTTCCCTAAAATGTTTGCGTCTTACTGCCCTGCTCATGTTCGCTGTTAGCGGGTTCACGTTGAGTGTGAATTTCTATGCCACATTCAAACATGTAATTTAATTTACATTTGTACACAATAAAACAAGCTTATCCAGCAGACGATTATAATAAGTGTTGCAAATAAAACGTAACGCATAAAATTTCAAAAGATTAGTAATACATGTGAAATGATTTTTAAATGAGAAAAAAGAATGGATTGGAAGAAAAGGCCCTCCTGAATGGCAATTACGTTCGCGCTCGGCATTATTTGGATGGCCAAATGATAGGTCCTCGCTGCTTTTCCAGTCCAATAGGGAAACAGTTGTTGTAATCTCGTGAGTTATTGCCAGTGGTAGAATTTGAAAGCATCCCTACCACTTTACCTTCGGAAATAAATGAGAAAAACCTCATCACAGAACAATAATACTTTTTGAATATTATGGAAGCTATTACAACAGGTTGTAGATTTAGTAAAACATTCAGCTAATAAAAAAAACCGGATTCAAGACAGCTTATGTCATTTATAATTTTTCCTTGGTATATACATATAGCAATTGCCACCTCAAGTAAAAATTTGAAAACGTTAGTAACATTATTGTCATGAGAGTTTATGAAGCCACACGTTTGAAACAAAACCACATCCTTTCTGTATCAAAGGAGTACAGCTTTTCTGAAAAATAAAAAATAGGAAATATGATCAATCTCGTTTCAAAGAACTTTCCACATCCGAAGTACCTCCTCTTGTGTATACTTGAAGATAATAATCGTCATATTGTAAAATCAATATCAACCTGTTAGTTTTAAGGTTTCGTATTATAGATATAGATCTAATATATTGACAAAGTTTTCAGATAACTGAGCTGCTACTAACCACAAATTCGTGCGGAGGAAAGTTAAGAATTATTGTCGATGAAGGTCTGAAGACTGTAAATAACATACAGTTACTTCCGTGATAAACGCAGTCCGTGGAAAGCTACATGAAGTTAGAGCGGAAGCTTCAAAAACAAGTAGGAAATAAGCCAGATACGCTTTTATTAGAGGAAGGCTTATATGTTGCAAAAGTGTACCTTCATTTAACACAAAATCGGAATATTAATTTTGAAATATCTAGTAGCTATCAAATTTTGTTCATTTTATAATACTAGTAACTAATTCTCTTATTATATCTAAGAACAAAGAACAGTGCTTTAGTAGATTTAATTTTTCGTGGGTAACATGTCACAAAATAATTTCAATTTAAAACACTCACAATTGTATTTTATTGAACAACAATACATTTTTAACATAAAAAATATTTTTTTGGAAATATTTGAGGAATTTGGGACATCTCAACACTTGAATCTAGAAAATTCATTGTTAGCTTTTTGCAACAATTTTGTTGAAAAATCGAGAAAAATTAAAAGTATAATTTTTGTATATTTGAGGCATTTGGAACACCTCAAAAGTTAGAAAAACTTTATAGTTAAAGCAATAGACACCTATTCTGTTTTCAAAATCAAATATATGTTTTTTGACAAGCATAACTTCACTCCACCCTACTGTATAGTAATATTATTGCCTCACAATATTTTATATCATTTGTGTCAGTTATTAGTAAACATTATAAAGCTTTAATAGCAATGCCTCCTAGAGACTGACGATTTACCAACAAAATAATGATGGGATGGTGCTGAGATCTATAATGAGGCATTTAATCATATTTATCTATACATAAAAGTCAACACTTCTTATTAAGATACAGCTCAGTGAATGTGATAAATTTATCGAAATTGTGTTATAATATCACTTTAAAACTGTTGTATTTAACTTCAAGCCTATTGGTATACGCCTTTTTTGTTTGACTATGTTTCTTGACTGTGCAAACAATAAAGCATGGTGTTATATTTTTTAATCACTCACAACTTCTAACCAACCCATAACTGATTTGCGTACGCCAATGAATATTTAATTTACATTTTCGATTGCAAAATTCATTTTTAAATATTTCTTATCTGCAGCAAAATTTTGTTATATGCAGTATCTGAAAAATCAAAGCTGTTCTACATAAAGTGTAATGACAGAATGCTTAAAAATTTGGTTACTTTATTAACTCTCAACAATTGCTGAACCAAATATGATATCATTACATCAATTCTACAATTTCTATATTCTATTTAATTTGTTCAATGTTCAATGTAAGCAAGTAATAATATATTATACAGGGTGCGTCGGCAACATTGACTTATTATTATCTAAGTAGACTTCAATGCTATATCAAAAAAAAAATCTATTTGCCTCTGAATTGGCAAAAAAGAAATATAGAGTCAATGTTTTTAAATTATGACTTGGTGTTTTGGAAAAACCTTATAAAAGTATTTACTTATTTTATTTCTAAGATTAAAAAATAAAACTCATTCAGATAAAGACCTTTTATTTACCCTAGAGAAATTTAACCACATGTGGTTGTGGTACTAAAATATATGTATGTACAAATATCGGACCTAAATTACCTTCAGATCTCCTTGTAATTAGGTATATTAAAATTATTACTACCTCTACTGAAAATGATATATAGCTCTCAATATACAAAAAATTGCCTACAATTGTTTTAATAAAATATTAAATATTATATAACAGAAGAATCAACAAGAACTTCATTTGCCATTTATATAAATTCGATAAAAATAATAATAATAAAGAAATGATTAACATTATGGAAAAATTAAAGTCTGAAACTTTAAAACATTCTAATTTACATAATAAGAGACTAAACAATCACATTAAAATAAAATTGAATGACTCATTATGTAATTTTTTAACTAAAAAATATATATTGTATTGAACTAACTACAAGAAAAAACATATACATATATCACAAAAATATTTAGAAATCTATAAACTACTTTTATCACTTTCACCTTTCAGTTTATTCATAACAGAATGTCTTAGAACGTCACATAGAAAAGATAATATCAAATAGCACCCAACATGTTGATTAACAATAATTAACCTTCTGCATATATGTGTATGCAAATTTATTAAATCCTATACTATCAGCTTAGAATTTACTTGATATTTTTAGTTAAAATCATCTCTCGATTTAACTTCTCAGACAAAGATGCATTTACTTCAACCCACTTTTTAGAGTCAAGAATCAATTCCTTTATCTTTTCTCTGACACATTGCAATCACTCTTTTCCTCAATTACTCTCTTCATAAGAACTCATATACTCCAGCGATATTAGAAAATATCATACATTCTTGATACTACCACGTTATTTATTACTATATTATTAATTATTAACATGTCTGTTGAATCAAAGGGATTCGATATAAATAAATATTACTATTCATAACACAACTTTCCCTTTTCTATTCTCATTAAGATAAAAATGTAGGTATCTATTTCTACCACATTTTGATTGCTTACTGGATATTACATATCTACAAACATTTATTGGAGATACCAATTAGCCGCAAAATGTAAAAGTGGAAAAATTTACCTCATAAACATGTTTTGTTGATCTTTAGTTTAGATACTTATCACTATACAGGGTGTCCTGGTTTGAATTTACACACATTTACCAACCAAAACTACCGATTTTTTTCTGTTGTGCACAATTGCTTAAATACATGTCCTTAAATAAAACAACATGTATAAATTATTTTAGTTATATATTTGCTACCTGGGGGTGCTTTGGTTTCATTGCCTAGAGTATACCTTTCTCCAAAACAATTAATGTAGAAATTTTAGCATTTGCACAAGATAGAGAGAGGAAAATAGAGTTTCAGTTTCAGAGAATAGAGTTCAGTTTCATGTTAGACGGCACAAAAAACTAGACGTAGAAAGACTTATCAGAATTATTTTTGTCATATAATTTTGCATAAATAACTATCCAACTCCCACGTCAATTTCAACTTAAGAGCTTAAACTAAAAGATACAAAAGTTTACAGCAATGTTGTCTAAAAAGTTGGCATGAGTTGCATGATTAGTTCACATAATTATCAATACTTTGTTGAAGTCATTTACAAACATATATTATATTTTCATCAATCTGAAAACCTTTGTGCCAAGTGTTTATTACTTTCCGTATTGCTATTGAAATTTTCGATAAGCATCTGGATAAATAGAGACATGTAATTGAGCCTACACATTATTCAAGCCCTTCTAAATTTAGAATAATATTTTAATCTTCCTAGAGAAATAATTTTGTGGCAAGATGACACACCTGATTTTTCGAGAGGTTGAATTAAAATCACTGAATGAACCATTGTTTTAACCTCCTACAGATTCCTATCTTACCCTACTCTATTTTGATTTATTGAAACACAATATGTAACATTTCGTTTATGTGGTATTAAATGAAATGAAAAGATAATTGTTATAACAAATAAGGTTTCTTTACATAATGCTTTGATAATTGCTATTTTTCGAGTAACTTCATCTTATACATACGTCAATCTATATTTGAACAATCAAAAGTTATTGATTTCTAGCAAGAATTTGTACCATTTGAGAGAAGATGATTTTTCAAAAAATTATTACAGACTCCAAAACGGTATACTTTAGGGCAATCAAACCAAAGGTTGAACTACTTTAATTTACGAAAATATTAATGAAGAGATAATTTTAAATATGAGCTATTCAAGGCCTCCCCTGATGTTAGATCAAAAATATAATAGGATTTTAACAATCATACCTCAAAATTAAATTCCCTTGAACGATTGCAAATGTATAACTAAAAACAATTATTATTATTTAAATTTAACATTAACTATATGTTGGCAAGCATGCGCGATGGAAGAAAAAGTTTTCAGTACCTATCATTTTATTCGGTAAATTTGTGTAAGCTCACATCCGAACCCCTGTGTTTACACGAAGCAGTCAGTCACATATGTACAATTTATAACTTCTAGAAAAATATATATCACACGTACACCTCTCTCTTTGGAGAATTATTTCCCGTACTTTGAGAAACCACTGATATCTTCCTAGCCTTCGCTCCTTCAGTAGCGGCACTACCCAGTGACACTAAAGAATTGGGTGCGGAGACGGTGGGTGTGAGTGACATTCCTTCCGCGCTTGCTATAAAGCTGGGACTTCGTTCCAAGGTTGGCATTTCTATGCTAACAGTTCCTGGTGCATCTGTAGGCACTTCAGTTATATTCGACACTACTGTAATTGACGTCATGGGCTCTATTGAATCTGAAGTGGTATCCAAAGGCGTTTCCAAGGATCTTTTGGATGTTACCGAGGCCGTGGTGTTGGACATGTTGGATGTTATGGAGTCCTTAGACGCATGAGAGATTTCTGAAGCAGCTGATCCATTGTTGCTGCTGGTGCTAGACAGAGGTGGCTCCTCTTCTGCATGCATTTCTGTCAATGTGAGGGTTTGGGTGGGGGTTAAAGGCTTCTCTCGTTCAAAAGCCTGTTCAAAAAATGCATTATTAATTATGTATTCAGTTCTACTTATATACTACTTGCCTGGATAAAGGCGGGGTTTCTATCGGACAAATGCTCGAAAGTTCTAGCTAGAAGTGGACTACCGTGGTGTGATGTTAGACCAAGAGAGGTAAGCTGTGATACTGTCATTGGTACGCTTACGGGGGTAGCTAGAACCGGGCCAAGACCTGGTGACAGAACAGCTTGTGCCAGTGCCGCTGTGCCTGGCTGATTGGCGTGCAAGGTGTTGTTTACAGAGCCTGAACCATCCAGTTCTTGGATTGGTGATAGGACAACCTAGTGCAGAAGAGTGCGTAAGAATTAGAAGGCCGGGACACAGTTGCCGATAAGCCAAACACCATCGAATTACTGCGAAAGCTCATAGATTTAAAATAAAGACTGGTTTATATGTTGGGTAGTCTTTGCTAGACACTTAATATCAATGTAATCTAGATATGATAAATGGTAATTGTGCCATTAATGGAGTATTTATTCATGAGGTAAATAACATTAACGATCATTACATATTACCAATCAATTTATAATGTTATCGCTAAAATTAATTGATTATTATTGGTATGATTAAAACTCAGATGAAAATAATTATTGTTCTAAACAATTGGTTTGCAAGCTTCCGTCACAGTTGTTAATGGTTGAGCAAGTTAGTAAAATACTCATTTTATCTTGGTTGAACAATTTCTCGACAGGGCGCCAAGTTGTTAGTTTGGATTTTTTGATGGGTCAGGGGAAGGAAAGAATTGGTTTGATAGATTTCGTGACTGTTGTAGTTGAGCAAGTTTTGAACTGGTGGCCACGTTGTCGGTTTAGGTTTCTTAGAAGTTCGTAAGAGAGAGAAAGCTCTCTCTTTCAGAACAAGTTTCTCTGGTATGGCAACCTGCCTGAAAATTGTTCAAATAAGATAAAAAGAGTTCGCTATATTTTATTAACTTAGTGATATTTAAATATGTCACATTTATCCATATATTATTATGTGCATGTATCTAAAAGGTCTGTACAACACTACACCATGTATAGTATGGCTCAAAATATGTCGATTTAAATAAACTTGATAATAACGGAGCTACAGTGTGTTAAAAAAATAACATTGTCTTTAATATCTTTCGACTACTTCTTTGGGATGAGAAATTCGAATATATCGACGATTTTGTTATATCTTCTAGAGGACTCCACAAGCGACCATTAGAACGCATTTAAACTGCCAAACTTTTTTGCACTACAGTGTATTTCATTTTGCGTTGGAAAATTGTTTTTCCTCAACTTCTGCTTAAAAAAGGTATACCTTGCTAATATCTCTAAAGCCATGAGATGTATTGTAAATGTTGCTCATATCGTGTTTTGACATTCAAAGGTTTATATAGAGGATGATTTTGAAATTGCTATATTAATTTTCTCTGATCACAGTACGTATAACATAAATCATTTTGCAAAATATTGCCCTAGTAAATGGTTTTTAATAACCAAGTTTAAAATTTTAAAGCTTACCTACTCTATTTATAACCTTAATCTTAAATAACAGCGTAACACGCACGTAAACAAAACGTGGCATTTTTATTATTTTAGATATTTTCTAGTATATGCGTAGTATTATTTCACGTTACACTAATTTGCTGACACAGTGATATAACAATTAAGTAAATGTAAAAATTCACTAAATTTGTATATAATTATGTGAATCAGTGATAGAGATAAGGCATATTTGAAAAGTGGATCATGCAAATTGAATTTTATAAAAAAATATGTCTTCAATTTAAAAACTAGTAACTTTCAAATTACTATTTTATTTAGTTTAAAATAAACTTACCACGGCAGTAACTAAGCTAACTAAAATAACATTATTTGTTACAGATACTATAAGAGATGGAGTTATAACAGAAAAGCAGTGGCATAAAATTTTTTATTTTATATAGGAGCTAAAGATACCCTATATGGTTAAAAAAAATTAAAATTTCTATTCCAATTATTTCTGTCTTGTAGAAAAAGTAATTTTTAAATTATTGTCAAAATTTTCAACTATGGCACCGTTACATATTAAAAAATATAAAACATTCGAAAATTATCTGAGATACATTCTGCACATATCAGAAAGATAACATAGACCCTTTGTGGGTTGGCATACCAAGTAAAATTTCAATGAAAATAAATCTGATTTGGTCATTATTGTTGCTGAGGGTTTAAATCTAGTTTAAATTTACTTCAATTAAATCTAGTTTAAATTTACTGAATTAAAATGACCGTATGTAGCTCTAGCTATAAATCTCCAGAGAATGTATTAACTAGTTCAAAACTAAAAGCATTTTTAAATTTTTACCTGTACTACAGGAACATCGGAAGCAGAATAAGAAGTGTAGTTGGCAGGTAACTGATGCGACATCAGTGTCAGTCCCGTAGACATTTGGTTTTGCATGTTGGCCACACTGGCTGCAAGACGGTTTTCTCTATCCACAACTTCTTTTGTAACATCAGGTGTTGGAATTCTTGGACGATTTTTAACCTGCATGGCAGCTGCACCACTGAATTTTGTGTCTGTAAGAAAATCAGATAAGAAATCAGTAGACGTAATATTATGTTAATATCGGTCAGTGGTCGCGCTGTTTAAGGCGTCAGTACTTGAATCGAGATGACTAGATCGCTGTGGGTTCGATCCCCGCAGCCGGTAGACCGTATATAAGCTATATTCGTGGAGAGATTGGCACCATCTCTGCGGGTATGGTAGCGTGGAAGAATGTTAGCTTGGGTCAATGTGAGAGATTGATACTGGTTGACATTTGACTACCCCCCTAATTAATGAGGTTTTCCAGGTTTCCCTCATTCCTGCACTGAATGGTGGTTAAGGCCTACCAACGCAAGACGTTCCTGGGCGCAAATGCGGCCTGCTTAATAATGATATGCCGCCCCCTTTCTCGCACAAGTCCTCGACTTCTGGGCTAATCCTCTTGATGAGAATGAGGGGTACAGATATTATTATTATTATTTATATCTCAACTTCATTGATGATGCAGGTTATGCTCTGGGTATGTATATAATTTAATCATGTATCATAATTGTGAGTGTTACTTTATATTTACACATTTGCGTGCAGAAAACGTTTTTATCTGTAAACTTGACCTAGTACTCAAAGCGACATTAATTTAGGACATTGCTAATGACATACAGAAGATAAATATGAAAATTAGTCCTTTGCGTAAAATTCAACCATGCAGTAATTTTCCATTTTACAAATCTGATTATGCTCAATATCACCAAGAAAACTGACCTTGCTCAAGCAGCATGTAAACGAAAACAATGTCACCACTTTACGCAAAAAATGGATTTGCCAGTTAACTGAATATTTATTTTTCTCAATTCAATCGCATATTTGCAGTTAATTTAGGATTAATTTTTGTGAAATATTTATGTAGATTGCTTTAAATTTTCTTGATTAATTTGACCTTAACATTAGTATAAAGTCATGATAAAGTTTCTCATAAAATAATGCTGCAGAAATGAAAACCTTGGAAATCACTTCAGTCATTCCATATTTTAGTAGTGCTAATGGCAGCAGTTGAAATTCAGTAATTACAAAACTGAAGAGGAGTATTCTTTTATGGTCTTGATGTTAATCGTCAAAATATTAGATTTATTATACTGAGTGTCCCAACTTTCTTAGTTTGACAGGTTATTCATACAGTCCAAATAGACATTTAAATATCAATTTATTCATTCCACAACTTATCGAAAAAAAAATCCGTCATGAAAAATGAAGTCAATGTCGTAAAAATATATATATAAGATTCTTGTAGTTTCTGAGAAAAAAATGATATATAATATAAATATATAACATAAATACATATATAAAGTTGTAGTATTGTCATCGCTGGGCTACTGTAGTCTCTAGCCAGGCTATTCCGAATATTGAAATACGATTACTTATAGTATTAATGTTTTAAGCGTATACATTAGTTTTTCAAAGGTCAAAAATAGCTTTCGTGTATAGCAACTCGGAGTTGATAGATATTGTGTTAAATTATGAGGATGTAAAAATGGTTTAGTAGAACGATTTCTCGGTAAACATGTGCCAAATGTAGCTACTTTTACCGTGGAGTGCAATGAGTGCAGGTATAGTGCAACATAGGTGTGACACGGGAAATTTGCAACCGAATCGTGGAAGAGATGGAGGTCCAGGACGTCGACGGAGTATTGCAGCAGTGTGGCGTGTCACACACGAGGCTCAATTACATCCGTACCATGTACAGCGTGTCGAAGCATTAGTACCAGAGGATTAGAGAATGAGGAACGACAGGATGGCTGATACGATTTCCTGATTTTAAATCCTTTGGATTTCCTTCTGTAGTAATATTTAAAAAGTATATCGCACCGAAGTGGATATTATCGACGATTTAAACTAACGTATCATAGCAGCTGCCAATAACGTACGATTTCAAAATGGACAAGAGGCAAAAACGTTTGTGTTAGTTTGTAGAAACTGGATAATACAGGTTCAAAATTTTGTTGTTGCAACATCAGGTATGTTAAATTATTTTATTAATTAATTCTATTAATAGCGGTAAAAGCAGTTGAATTTGCTGTTGTTATAAAATGTTATTTATTTAATTCTTTCGAATTTCTTTCAATTTTTTGTCCGGTCGTCGATTGCATGCTTTTTATTGTCAGGTTATACAGAGGATCCGATTCCAGTTTTTTATTTTTTTACAAAATTGTATTTGTAAAAGTCCCCTGTGCCTTTAATATATTTTTTAGATAAGTTCTGTATCACCCTACCATGTATAGGTTTAGTGTTGTGCAAAGATATTTTTTATCTAGATTAAGATAACAGATAACCTAAAATCTAGATAAATTCGAATTAAAAAAAAAATTAATTTGTAACTTGTTCCAAGTAGTCTACAACAAATGTTATCTAACCTCTTCGATCAAGATTTGTTCTTCTGTCGATTTTTACTTGGAAAATTGTTGAATTTAGATCAAATTTATACAGCATCAATAAAATATTTAAAAAAATAAAACCCTTTTATCAGAGAAAAATATTTAAGAATAAATCTAGTTATAACAGAGAAAACAGAAAAGTGGAGTTGCCTATGGTCCTTTTTTAATCATGGAATGTGATGAGAGATATGAGAAAATAAAATAAAAAATTTAGAAATTTGTATCATATCTATCTGCATTTATCTGTCAAGAGCATGGCTCCCCTTAAAAACTACACAGGAGGGGAGTTTAAATTTGTGGTCCAGAACTAAATAGTATTGAGCAGGGATGATCTTTATCTTTACCTTTGTAAAATACTTAACAGTACTTAAACATATTCTTTTAAAAAATGAATCCAGCTCTCCTTTTTCTCGATTATCAATAGAAAGACCAAGATTTGCAGAAATGGACATCACAGAGTTTTCTTTTCTACTGTTCTTCCGTTTATTAGAGGAATATGGAAGAATATGGTAGATCAGTGGTCGCGCGGTTTAAGGCGTCAGTACTGGAATCGAGGTGACTAGATTGGTGTGGGTTCGCGCCCAGCTGCCAGTAGACCGTAAATAAGCTATATTCGTGGAGAGGATTGGCACCCTCTCTGCGGGTATGGTAGGGTAGAAAAATGTTAGCATGGGTCAATGTTGAGATTGATACCGGTTGATATTTGACCCCCCTAATTAATGAGGTTTTCCAAGTTTCCCTCATTCCTGCACTTAATAGTGGTTAGGGCCTACCAACAAGTCGTTCCTGGGCGCAAATGCGGCCTGATTAATAATAATATGCCGCCCCCTCTCCCGCACAAGTCTCCTACTTCTGGGGTCATCCATGTGATTAGAATGAGGGGTAGAGATATTATTATATTATTTTATAAACTGCGGAAAAAATCATCACTCTCATATGTACCTAAGTGAGAGATATTCCTGTGTGATATTAAATTGTACTCAGTAATAAACATATTTTTACAATAATGCTTAGTGTCTGACGAAATGCATTCGATTTTTTTTGCATTGCGATACGAATGATGAATGTTTATCAGTTATAGTAAGTAACATCATCTATTAGCTAAGCTCGTTGTTTAGATGAAAGATTAATACTTAATCTAAGATAAGATGAAAGGATCTGTCATCTAGTTAAGATAAAAGATCATATTTAACCTAGATGAATCATCTAGATAAAATACTTTAGATTATGCACAACACTGACTAAGCTCTAAGAATATTTACAAACTATAACTTTAAAATTCCAAATCCTAAATCTCCTAAGACTTTTTAATACCAAATTTAAAAAAATATTTAACATTTTTTACTCCTATACCCCTTAAAATATCCCCGTACCAATTTGCATAAATATCATAGGCATGCAAATTTAAAAAATGCAGTAGCTCTTAAAATATTTAAAATTTTCTTTTTGTTCATTGTTTTCTGAATTAGCTTTAGAAAAGGAGAAAAAAAATTAACAACTTACTTGGCTTCATATTTCTACTTCTTCCAGATCTTCTTCCAACCAGTCTGTCATATATAGACATTTTCTGATGTGTAGGCATACCGGGAAGTTGACCATTTTCAGGATTAGCGTACACCGAGTTACCGCGATGCCTGGTGAACAGTCCTCCAGAGGAGTAAGCAGTAGATGCAGACCTGATCGAGCCCATTCCAGTTCTGGAGATTTGTCTGCTGAACCAGTTAGAGCTTTTTCGTCTCTCTACGATAGGAGTGTCCACACTTTCCTGCAATAGATATTTTCTAATTAGTTATCATCATCAGATCACATATTCAATGAATATTAATTGAGTGCATGAAAACGTCTATCAATATTGAACTAATAAGTTTAATAATATATTTTCAAAATATCAATGTTAAAAAACATTAACTAGTAAAATGTACGCTCCTTCAATACACGAGTACTAACAATAATTTGGAGACTTGTGTGTAGACATGTGAGATGGCATAATTATCTGTTCTGGTATAGCCATTTCCGTCTTTAAATTTCACCCCCCTGCTGACCTCTAACGTAGCCCAATTGACACTAAAAGTGTTTGAGTACGTATAGTTTTTAACTTTTTAGGAGCGGTAAGAATATTTATTTGGTGTCAGTATAATAATCAATTTCAATTATTATTCGTAGTTACTTGTAGGTCAAGTGACCTTATAACAATACTACTAAAGTGTGTAATAATAGTTATTAATTATACATATAAGGGAATTAACAAGCCTTAAGGATTAAAGGATGGTTAATTTCCCGAATGTAATTCAACGTTTTATCCACGATCAAAAGCTGTCAATTAAGAGAGTGAAAGCCGTATGAGAGCAGGTGAAAAATTATGGTTTTGAAAAACATCATATTTGACAAATTTATTTTAGCAAGAATGTTGATTATCAGCAGAATACTAGAATGTCTTGGAATCATTTCTATGACATGCGTTTGTTTATTTATCAACAAGAGTTAAACAATTTGTATTGTATTTGTACAATGTATGCTGATGATCTGTCCTTGATAATTTCAAATAAAACCACTAAAGACCTGACTGTTAATCTAGACAATACGTTGTACAATGTTTCTAAGTGGTTCAGTTACAATAATTTATATCTGAATACTGACAAAACTAAATTAATTAGATTTCACAATAGGCAAAATAAATGTGAGTCTGTTTCACAAATATTAATGACTGTACTATGAGCAGTGGTGAGACAGGCTCTGTCAAATTTCTAGGAATCACTCTTAATGATACACTGAACTGGAAAATGCACTGCAATAATCTTGTTTCCTCATTAAGTTCAGTAAGTTATCTCATTAAATCTATGAAAGAAATATTCCATGAAAACAATTGATAAATTTATATTACGCCTTTGTGGAATCTAGATTACGTTACGGAATATGTTTCTGGGGTGTTTCTTCTCATTCTGTTTCTGTTGTACAAAAACGGATCTTAAGACTAATTGCTGGTGTACCAAGTCATCGTACATGTAGGGATATTTTTTTCTCATATATTTTCAGGTATTAACAATATTGTGTGAAACTAACTACTCAGTGGACAAAAGCCCCAACCTGCGTTGAATTACACCCACAATATCTACCCATATATTCCTTATTATTAGCTTTTGTAACATTTTTTACTGTTTAAGAAAGGTATTTTAAGCTAATATGTATCAGAGAACATACATATGACTTCATTGATAGGAATTGTAGGAGATTTGATACATATTAGCTTAAAATACCTTTCTTAAACAGTAAAAATGTAGGATATATTCAAGAAATATAATATTCTTACTTTAACTTAATTATTTATTTTTGAAATGTCTGTGTATATATATAGAAATAAGGAATCTTTAATTTTAAATAAGGATATTCATACCATTAATACTAGACAATGCTATAACATACGCTTGCCTTTTGTAAAATATTCTATAACAGCTAAATCGCCAGGTTATTTAGGCTTAAAGATATATAACAACTTACCGAGTGAGATTTTAAAGAAAATATTTTTAACTAATAAGTGTTTTTATTCATTGTCAGAATTTTTTTCTCCAGTTGTAACTTAGGTTAAGTTTAGTTAGCATTATATTACTATTGTTATACAACTTATGTTGTCCACAACAAAATAAATGAATAATAATAATAATAATAATTTGCAAAATTGACACAAAGAATGCGCGAGAATGTTGAGCATATCTTCATTCCGGCTGAAATCCAGTAAGAAGCCCAAGAAGCAACATTACGTCTGTTATCAGCGAAAAGGAAAAGTGTGTACGAGAAGGAATTGGTAGAATTCGATAACTGGCAAAAAGGGGTATAGGAGAAGGAGCAATTATAGAAGAGGTGCTACTCTCCTACTTTTAAATGTGGAGAAACGGTTTACTGCGTCTTCGATGTGGACAAAATATTCCCTGCTAAAATCAAAGTGAAAAATGCAGATATTGATATTTTGAAGTATGGTAAACTTACATTATATTTGAAAGTAGAATTAAGATATTATAAACTTACAATCTTCTTTACAGATTGCAATGATCATGGGAGTTGCAAGTCGATGCAATAAATTAACGTTTTTGGATATAACCCATGTCCAAGATAAGAGGAGTTACCTATACTTACTCATTCCGGGTACAAAAACAAATATTTCAAGAAGTTTCACTAGCATAGACTAAGGTTTTTCGGTCAATGCTGTAGAAATGTATCAAAAATACATCATTCTGTGATCTAAAATTGCCGGTGGGAGATTATACTTGCGATATGTGGCAGGAAAATGTACTACACAATATGTAAGCATTAACACAATTTCGAAAGTGGCTGCATTTCTTGAGCTCTCTGGTCCAGAACGTTTTACCGGACATGGAATGAGACATTACTGGCCAATTCTGGGGGTGATATTCTCACGGTGAAGCGTCATGGTGGTTGGAAATCGACTACGATAACGGAAAGTTATATTGAAGATTCACTGTCTAACAAAATGGCACTTGCTGAAAGAATCCAGGTCCTACCTAGCGAAGTTGTGTCAGAAACTTCTTCTCAACTGAATTTAAATAATCCCGGTCAAAATGACAAGATCATTCTTGAGATAAATGTTAATGTTAATAATAATAATAATCCATTAGTGTGTTAAAAGGTCTTTAATCCACAGAAAACAGACCTATTAAACCTTTTTAATATAGTGGTCGCGTATAGAACGTTATTATGCTTTGAATGACTGAAATAGTTATTTTCATACTAAAATTTGTAAAATTTCCACTTGTGATTTAAGTACAACAAACAATTGTCAGATCTAAAAATTCTCCTCCGCTATCTTGTGGTTTCTTTTATCTTTACTTATTTATTTGTGTTAACAATCCGATATAACAGGTTGCGTTTAACAAACAAATGACTAATTGGACTAAACCCGTATTATGTAACTGGATTGAACAAATAACTTAGAAAACCTATTCAACCATTACGACAATGATGCAGTCAAACATTTGTATTAAATTTAAAATGTTGTGAAGTGAGTCGCGATCAGCTACAGATAAATATTTAAAATACATAGACAGGTGAGAAGTAGTGGGTACTAAATCCGGATTAGACAACGAATAATCAATGATGTGCCATAATGAAGCAATTTTTGTCTCTTCATTACATCACTACATTATCATAAAAAGTACAGTATCTTGGTCAGCAGTCCTCCACCTTTATTTTGAATTGTCGAAGGATTTAATAATAACTAGGTATGTTTTTATTAGCAATAGCCATAGCATTTCAGTTTATTTTTTGCGTATATTGATTGTTGTCTATTCTCCGCCGTGAATCGCATTTCATCTCAACAGTCATCGGTTTTTTCTGTCGGTTTGGTCTGGAAAAGTTGTTATGGGAACTTATATAATCTGTAACCATCTCGATCGTGCAGTATAAAACGTTAAATCTTAGAAGTAAATCGACAATATTAATTGATTGATTGATTATTCGATTTGATTTACTTCCCCAAGTTTTTTCATCGTGAACATGAGATCATCTTTTCCATAAGTTCTAGCGAATCTGCAGTTAAAACTTAAAATACTTTCTTCGAGCAGATAAAAAAATATTTTTTAATTTGCAACAGCGAAATTTTAGAAAACAACTAATCTGCGAGTTAATGCCTCGAGAAGCACCGAAATTACACCTAAACAACATATATCAAGTAGCCTTGGCTAATCTTCAGCGGTGATAACAGACATGTACCAGTTTCGAGCTTGTTGGTTCTTAACAGTATGCCATAGATAATGCCAACCAATGCATTACTTTGGCTGCTTACGCTTTGTCGTACAGAAGAACATGAGCACGCGAAATATGGATCTACATCTTGTGGTCGCTGGCTACTCAATGTTGCGCTAAATCACCCTCTCTGCGGGTATGGTAGGGTGGAATAATGTTAGCTTGGGTCAATGTGAGAGATTGATGCCGGTTGATATTTGACCACCCCCTAATTAATGAGGTTTTCC
The DNA here is from genome assembly GCA_025584915.1 of Monochamus saltuarius. NCBI lineage: Eukaryota > Metazoa > Arthropoda > Insecta > Coleoptera > Cerambycidae > Monochamus > Monochamus saltuarius. The sequence continues at coordinate 30,420,010 of CM046721.1, forward strand.
AGGTTTCCCTCATTCCTGCACTGAATAGTGGTTAGGGCCTACCAACGTAAGTCGTTCCTGGGCGCAAATGCGGCCTGCTTAATAATAATATGCCGCCCCCTCTCCCGCACAAGTCTCCGACTTCTGGGCTAATTCCTGTGATTAGAATGAGGGGTAGAGATATTATTATTATTATCAACCACAAACAGAGATCATGTTTTTGTCGGTGCGACAGACCGTTAACAGCCAGTGTTATTCGTCGGGTGGCCTCACCTATGGCATACTGATGACAGCTAACAAGTTCGAAACAGGTATATGACTAGTGGTACTGCTGCCGAGAAACCGAGACTGTTTGCTATAGAATTAGTAGCGACATTAGCCCGCAGAGTAGTTTTCTTAAATTCCGCTTTTACGAATATCGTAACTGCCAATACTTTTGAGTAATACAAACAAACTATTTGATAAACTTTCCTTAGGATAAATCAAAGATAATCGGTTTATAAGTGAAAAAATTAAACCTATTAGCACCCTATACAGTAACCGTTGGGTTTGGGGTCTTAATAGTGTTTTCTACCAAAATTAAAGATTCTCAAGAACAGGATGCTAGAAAGCTTCTAGTGTGTACACGCTTGTTTTGTTAATAATAAGCGATGGTAGTATAGTATGATAGAATCGTTTTCGGAAGGCGAAGTATGCATAAAAATGTTGGTGAAACCCGACATATACCTCTAAGCCCTTTCCACTTGTTTGTAATATACCTAAGTCATGTTCAGGTACGCCCCTTAATAAGGTACGACTAACGTTACGGAGAAATTACCTGCACTGTAGAAGGATGGCCAATAAGTTGCACTTCTTGTCAAAAACAGACGGTTAAACAGAGCCGATCTTGGAATAGTTCGAATGTGTTGATCATTCTATTGCGTTGTGTTGATTATTGTGTTGTGGTGTGTATGTAATACAGTTCTAACGAAATTTGAAAATGGCTCATCGTGAAGTTTTCAACGAGCAAAGTAGGAAACTTGTGTTAAATGTTTTGGAGTATTTCTAAAATAAATTTCCAGCTGTATCTGTCAATTTACCTCTAGAGATAATTTGAGTACCGTCATACCTGCACTACTCTAATCTTATCACATTCTTAAAGAAGTCCTTCCGCGCATAATTTCAGCTGACCCGCTAGCTATACTCAGTTATACCTGTCATCAGCAGGTATTAGTTGAAATTAAATAAATGTATAAATTTCGTCTCACCAATGTTTTATTGCTCACTTAGCCTTCCGAAAACGATTATACTTTATCGTATTCCAAAGCGCAGCATTACATTGCATAGCGTGCAATATGAACGTGCACTAACTTGGACAGCTGTAAAGTCCTACCACATTCTGGAATTCATACTTGATATTGTTCTCAAGTCCCAAACGTAATAACTCAAAAAACTCCTCCGAGAATTATCCTTGAGTACGGGAATCCGTAGTAGTGTATTCTTGTATATAAAATTGTTTTTTATTTATAGTTGATAATTTGCTTTTACTTGTACCCCTCTCTTTGTTTCCATATTTGAAAAAATTAGGTTCCTAAATACAAAAAGAGCCACTACAATGTTTACATTATCTAAAGGCGGATTCTCACTATAGTTGACTTAATTGATCAATATTATTGAATCTGTGCCATTGTCTAAAAGTGTGTTAAAATGAAACTTTTACTTCAGGGGCATAGATTCAATCATATTGAGAACACGTCTTAAATTAATGTATAATTTCGTGTTCATTATTCTGGTTATTCTGCCTTGCAGGAAAGTAACAATAATAAAAATGGTAAAGTAAACTAATAATACCACTCCTCTGCAGTGGCGGCTGGTGCTAAAGGGCACAAGGGCACGTGCCCACCCTTCACTGTACATGTCACGAAGAAATATATGATGCTATTATAGATTTATATATTTTTTTGTAATTCTATTATCGGTTGCGAAAAACTACTCAAAACTTATTTCCCGTCAACCATCCACGCGCCGAACTATATCAAACTTTATTTCCTGGGAACCCAAGAATTGTCTCCAAACGTGGCTCATTTTCCGACGTTCGGGACTTCTCGGAGTAAATGAAATTCGCCGATTTAAAGCCGACAAAGGGCACTGAAATACGTGTCTCTGTCCCTTCTCCACTAGTCTCCAATCTCCATCACTCCGTCTCCCTCCGGCATTCAGTTTTCAGTTCTCAGTAGTCGCTTGCTTTGTTTAGTACGTACTTGTATATACAAATATATTTCGCTTGCAGAATAGTTGTGTAAACAAATTTGTGTTTTAACTTTGCTGGTTTTAAAGGCAATTTCTCATTATAGATATAATTTTAAAGTGATTCTGTGTATTTGTACATACTTATTAAAAGAAATGGATCAGGAACCAGAAATAAATTCTGTTCAGTATCTGTTAAAAAACAAGCCAGTGCCATTGGATAAAAAATATTTAATTAAAAAGAAAGGTAGGCTTACTGATTTATATATTAATTACGAATCTACAAGTAAAGCTAGAACATATAATAGAGTTTTTAATAGAAACATATACGAGAAATATGGTTGTTCTGTGACAAATAAATTGTTATGTTTTGTTTGTTTCATATGTTACAGCGTGGACCAAATACGGACTTGACGATTTAAAGCACATAGCGGATAGGGCCAAAAACATGAAAATTCTGTGACTCATTTAAAAGCATATATGGACTTTAGTGTTTTAGGAAAAACTGACATACGTGAACAATTAGATATACTCGCGTCAAGAATTCAGACGTCTACGTCACGGCTGACGTTACACATTTGTTTTTATTGTCAACGTAATTTTCGATATTTGGTCGCGTTATAAACAGTCATTTTTGCAATTTAGTGCAATATATAATGCAAACTTTTAGTCGAGTATGTAGTTTTATAACTATCAGTTGCAGTTTCTTAAATATTTTGATGAAAATATAATGAATTATTCATTTGTTCATATGACGTAAGTCGTCTGAATTCTTGTCGCGAGTATAGTGCGTATTTGCGCCATAAGTTAGGACCTCGGTTAGAACATAATAAACAGGTGGAAAAAATCGTCACATTTTGCGTCGTTTAATAATGTGTATAAAGTTTTTTGTGGAGCCTTCGAATTAGCCTTGCGAGGTCATGATGAGAAGACTTCGTTCAAAAATCCAGGCATTTATATAGGTTTAATTAACTTTTCTGCAGAATTACATTCTGTTCTTGCAATACATTTAAATGAATCTAAATTTATTTTTTGTGCCCACCCTTTGAAAAACCCACGGGCCGCCACTGCTCCTCTGATTGCAATCAGTTTAACAATACCGGAGCAGAATATTGGTAACGCCACTATTTTCAAGCACTTCAACACCTGCTACTCTGAATTAATATGGAAGTATCATGTAATTGTTGTCAGTGCAACTTTTACCAACAGTATTTATTACATTTCCTAGTTGTACCGGAAAATGGCTAAGAATCTAATAATATATTATTGTAGGTATAACAAGAATATCTGCTGCTCATGTAAGTACCCACACTGAACTGTTTAATAAATAACAAATCGCCTACGGCTGACGATGTGAAGCAATAAAAACGGTAGTAATAATAATACCACTGTCTCTCTACCTACTGTATTGACAGTAATAAACAACGCTGATAATGCTATAAGTTTCAATACTTTAAATAAATAACAAACACTGTGTGGGTAGATATTGTTGTTGAATAGTTAAGTACTTACCTTTCCCCCTTAAACAATTTTGAGAAATCCAATAGGTCAAAAACCAAATATTACTTACAGTGAATAGGATTATTAATATTGTTTTAATTAGGTGTGAATGTGTTTTTTCTCATTACATTGAAGAACTTTCATTGTATGTCTGCTTTTGTGCCACATTAAAATCAGAATAACTCAATCATATTAAACAACGCTGAATATTTTGATCTCTTATTAATTTACAGGGAGACCTGTCGTAATTCGCAAAGGGTACGATGTAAATACGGCATACATGCTGTATTCGTTTTGCTTTCTCTATCATACAAAGCATCTTGTTCTTGTTGACACCGGCAGCTTTAAATAACAATGACCAAAATGATATGTTTTGGGTATTCTAAGTATAACCTGTCTCATTGTATGGTATACAAGGTGTTTCTTAAGTAGAGGTCAAAAATGCAGGGTCTTATTCAATGGCCAAACATATGGATTTTTTGTTGTGGGGTCCTAGGACAGCCATTGTCCAGCCACAGCGTGTCAAATGTTAAAAAAATCAATTTTTAATTTCTAAACCACTTGAGATAAATAAACCAAATTTGGTGCGCAGATTTAGTACGACATTATGTCCAAAGAAAAAATTAGAAATTTACCAATGGCGGAGGTGTGGGTATCATCGATTATCTTAACATTTTGTTTGTTTACGCTTTTTTGTATTCCAAACCGATTAACAACAAAATTTATTTGTTTGATCAAGAGCATTTTTACACAGTTACTTACTTACACATATCTTAAAGAAGTCATGCAAAACAATAATAACTAGAAACCGTCGTCTTATTTGTATTGTCAAATTACGCTTATCTTTGACAAAGATTAAATAATAATGGCTTATGCATATTCAAATACCCAAATGACCAATATGGCCTTACATATGAAAATGGTAAAGGCTAGGCGAATTTATATGGAAACATTTCCAAATCATCCAATTCTAAATCCAAGAATGTTCAGAAATGTTTTTCGAAGTCAGGATCATTTCAGAGAGGTCCAATTCCTGGAAGACCTTTGAGTGTTAGAACGCCTGAGTTGGAAGAAGCTATTCTACACGGAATTTTAGGAAGACCCAAACACTAGTACTAGGAAGAACGCTGCAAATCTTAACATGAATCATAAATAGGTTTGGTCCGTTCTGAAGCATCAACAGTTATACCCGTATCACATACAAAGTGTTCAAGCCTTCTGCCACAAGACTATCCTGCTCGCCTACAAATTTGCCACTGGATTTTGAAAAGAACTGAAAATGACTTCACCGCTGGCATATTGTTTTCCAAATATCCTATAATTCCACAATAAACACATTTGTCTGATTCTAAATCAGTTTTCTTTGAATGTATGAGTGGGTATTATTGGAAATTTTCTTGTTGCGGTCGCATTACTTTTTGTTAAGAACTTGTGCCTCCTACAGACATTTTTTTGAAAACTTTTTACCTGAACTACTTGACGATGTTCCCTATGCCCTAAAACAAAGAAAGTGATTTATTCACATTTTAGTTTAACTGCTCGTGAATTTTTAAATGAAAGATTCGTTAATAACGTGATTGGACGAGGCACTCAAGAACCAGGTCCACCCAGATCATCCCATATGAACACTATTGATTTTTTTTGTTTGGGGACATCTCAAGACATACGTTTACAATGTTCACATTGGATCTGAAGAGTACCTACTTACGCCAACAAATTATAGCTGGTTGTGATATGATAAGAGCTACTACTGAAATTGTTGCACGTGTTCGAGCTGCAATTTCATGAAGATGTCTGAAAGTAGCCATTTCCCACCCGCAGAATGGAGATCTGAAGACCCATTGTGCATGCAACTGATTGAAGAGTTCAGAACAGCACTAACTCTGCTGGAATCTTTGTAATGTCTTAAAGAGAATGAAAAGCTGCCCAAGATACTTATGCCTTTTTACTATTAAAGAGACACCGTTGCAAAGGTTTGAATCTTCATCGTTGTCGCAAGGCCTAGACTTCGCGATTGCTTAAACCTATCCTATGTAGGTGCTTATAGTGATGTCTGGGGACTTCTAAGAAGCCCGTGACAATCCTAATACTGATTATATTAAGCATAATAAAATTTCGGTTTGCATCAGCCCATGGACCCACCCACAATCTTTCTTTGATACAGTCATCAACTGACTTTGCGAGATGGCATTGTAGTAATCCCAATACTACTTCAGGTCCCACAAAGTAACTACCGTTGTCTAGCCAACATATATGCCCTCTCATTGCCTGTCTCATCACTGTGATCCAGAATTCAGGTCACACGATTATCCCCACCTAAGAGGGCAAGAGCAAAGACACAATGCAGGCCACACGAGAGGTAATCCTAAGGACATAAGCGCGCGTAAAGTCGTCTGGCTGTCTGTGCACAATTGAATATTCTGGTTTACGTGTCTCCTTTTTCTATTCCCTTGAAGGTCAGTAGAGCAAATACTTCAGCCTGAAAGATCGTGGCGTATTTCCCCAAGGAGTGAAATTAATTCACATTTGGTTGCACTCCATAGATCCCCGCTGCTGAGCCCTGGTTTGTCTTGAACTCATCCGTGAACCCGAAAAGCCTTCTTTAGAACTGGATGTAGGATTAGTGAGTCAGGCTTCCCTATTCAGAATCACTTAAAAATTCTTTTGAAATACGTAGGTAGGGAATATCTTGTCGCTGACTGGTCCAAGAATGTCATCTCCATCCTAAGTTCCATCACAATGTGACCGCTGTCATTTTACCTTGCCACATCTTCCACTATTTTAGCCGATAAGCAGACATTCTCGGCCCGCAACCACCCCAATCGTGATCCCATCTAGAGTGGTGTAAATCTTAATGTAATGTAATATACTTAAGTTATAATTTTATGCAAAATTGACTTGCTTGATGTTTCATATTCCGTGACGAACTATCTGAATCAAGAACTATTATAAATAACACTAACTTAAATCCTGCGAATTAAATTTTTGGTTTTAGTTTATGTCACAGAAATTTAAAATTAAAGTGAACTTAGACAACGGATGCATTGCAACAAATATCTGTAAATTCAGGTATATTTAAACGAGTATGCAACGTAGTCAAATTGTACCGATTATCCAAGTGGTTCCTAATAATTTAAATGATAATCTTTCCTAGGACATAATATGTGGTACACATAATATATTTAACTTGTTTGAGTTCTGTCTATCACATTTTGGGATAATGACAGTCAAATCTCTTATACCGTGCATAAAATACGAAAAATCAATATAAACCATGTTCAGTTAAACGTACGGATACGGTGTCAGTTCTATTTTATAAGTACCCCACACTTTAAAAAATTGGCCAATACATACAACCCATAAAAAATTAAAATCACGTGCAGCGCACACAAAGCCTACTTACATAATCGGCGTACATGTCGTCGTGCAGCATGGATTTCTTCGGTGTCACCAGGTTAGCGTACATCGCGTCTGTCGTTTTTACTTTGTATCCTTCCGCCGACCCCTTAGGCTCCTCTCTTCGGTAGTGTTCAGATGCCACCGTGTAAGGGAGCTCTTTGGGGACGACGTCATCCCAGTATTGGTCTTTGAGCAACTCCGGGTGTTCTTCGTGCATCTCGTCAACGATCATGTAACCAGCCTGCAAAATATAACAGAAATATGTTTATTCTACTGCTTTCACATAATCTCTTTGCATCGTTTTGAAAAAAATAATTCGTAACATGCGAACTTTTCAACAGACTTTCGAATAAACAAAACGAAGGACACAGGAACACTTCATAAAAAAAATCCTAGGCTCTATGATTGATGAAAAATTTAAAGTTTGGTACAAAATTTTAAAATGCGTTAAACTTATGCCCTTGATCATAAAACTTACATAAAAATCAATTTGGCTTATCTCATGTTGAAGAAAGTAAGACTAACTGAAGTGTTTCAATAATTCCGCTAAAATCAGAACGATTTCTCATTATCCTTATTTTTACATGTTTGAAGCTTATTGATATTATGGAATATTGCCAAAAAAACAAGCCTGGTACTCGCTCAATTCGGTATGCTCTGAAGATCATAAATACATTTGGAAAGTATGTAACGGTGTTACCGCCTATTGATAATTGCAAAAAAAAGTCAACGGAAGACATGACTTCCATTATTTTGAAGATCAGTAGCCTACGTTTCCCAACAACGTCATTCAACCAGATGAAAAAGTGAACACTGAAGTTTAAAATAATCCTAAAAATACTAATTGAGTGCAACAAGAGAACGTTAAGCTAATGACAACAGCCACGACGAGGATAATACTATCGGGTACTGCAAACAAAATGTCAGAGAAAACATGGAAGATGTCAAAAAAGGGGAAGAGTTACAATGAATTTGATTTTGTATACCTATTTATCGTAATATAGATGTGAACTAAAACATTAATATGAGCTTAATAATACTTTTCAAACTAATAAAATATGATTATACACGAATCGTTTATATAGGATGTTCCCGTTTATTATTAACTTTGGGAAAAGATAAACCTCGAAAAAATAATAAGAGTCTTTCCTTGTTCTCTACGACACTCTATTTTCCTCATGTGTTCAACTTTAAAATGTATTATTTACGAAACATGAATAATTTTCCTTCAAACTTGGTACGCAGTAATCATAATAAAATGTTAATATTTTGACGTAAATTGCTTTTTTGAACTAAAGCCAGTAGCGTAGGTATGGCGTTTAAGTTCAGATTTGAACCCCATTAAGCTTTTACACCAAAAGTGAAAAATATTTATTCAGTACAAATATTAACATTATGGAAAACATGTTCTTGAGGAAATTCGCAAAGAACCTTGGTTTTTCAGATATTTTGACTTTCAATCATTTATTAAACAAAAAAAAAACAATGGTTTGTAAGCACTTTAATTTAAATGGTGAATGCCCTATATCAGGAAAATAGAGTGTTACAGAGACACATGTTATGGGAAAGACCCCTATTATTTTTTATGCTTTATCAAATCAAAGATAAGAACAAAAAATCGGGGACAGCCTGTGTAATTAAACATAACCGAATTCAGAGCATTTGACGAGCCTAGCAAGGCTTTAATGATCTTGAATTGTAGTCAAGTTGTAGTTTAAGAATTCTTATGATATAAACTGTCATGTTACGACACAAATAAGAGCAAGTAGTTTTTAAATGTTTTTCAGTTTTTCACGTGCCAAACATCAGATCAATCAGACTATTTTCTTTTACTTAATTGCATGGGTATTTTTCAATTGATTTTCTGACGCAACTCACAAAAACCAAAAAAAATGTAACTACTGGACTAACTTTCTGATCAATATCTCAAAAACCATAGATGTATAAATTACAATTTCAGTTCAATCCAGTCCCATCTACATCTCAACTATAACAAGTGGCGTCAAAATTAAAAATGGCCTGAGTGGTGATTTGACACAAAAAGAATTTAAAAACTCAAAAACTATAACAAAGCGTCAGCACCAATGTTAGCAGTGCAGCATGTAGAAATTTTTATATGAAATTGAACCTTTAAATACATAATTACGTAGATCTAGTTGAAAAATTATTAAAAATAATTGTTATTTATTTTTGATTTGTTGCCGATGAACTCATAACATTGTCATGAGGGTTGACTTTAGTTCAATCACAATTTTGTTTCAGTATTTCTTTGATAATTTCTTTCACACAAAAAAAAAAATAAAAGTTCTGTGCCCGAGCTCCGACCTATGGTTCCCCATGTATTTTTGGCTCCTGAAACCGATCCCGGGGTCGGTATAGCCCAGACGTTCCATATTTGCGCGCTACGGTCAAAAAATGACCAAAATTTGGCCATTACCTGGAAATAAGCGCAAAGTTTTATCTGCGTGCCATTGAAGGGTCCAAACATGAATCAGTTGATAGATAGGACCTCGCACATCATAATTGTCACTTAAAAAATTTCAAATTGTCAGGAAAAATCATATGATTTCACCGTATTCAGGATCGAATTGATTTAAGAGGATTGTCTTCATGTAAAAAAAATGTAACCACTGGACTAAGCACATGCAGTGAATAAAGATATAAAAAAATAAACGTCTGGGCTATACCGACCCCAGGATCGATTTCGGGAGCCAAAAATACATGGATAACCATAGGTCGGAGCTCGGGCACAGAACTTTTTTTTTGTGTGCCTGTGAATTATAGTATTTGCACAAAATTTAGTACAGCGGGTATTTCTGGGATAATAAATTGAAATTTGCTCATACTTTTACTATATATTGTAGAATGCAATGTGCAGTACATTACATAGAGTTAAAGTGCCGAACAACCATTTTTGAGATATTTCCTTTTCAACTTGCTTTTACTTTTATTACTTTATTAAAGGTATTTGAGGTATTTCAAATCAATTTTCTTAGAATTCATATCAATGAGGTCATGTAGGTATTCTCTTTGATGTCAAATATCTAGGTATGCTAAAGATATCACATCATAGATAAGGTTAAATTCAATAAATACCTAAAACTTAAGTAATCTAGGTAATTCGCTAGAAAAGCATGACAATTTAAGTTTTGGCCATATATTAACAAGCAATCAATATCAATAGATAAGATCTGACTTATTTATGCATTTCAAAGGTTGCTTCATCATGTGGCATTCATTAAATAGAATCAAAATATATAAATAAATATTAATATATAACCAAAAATGAAAATTATGTCATGTGTTCTTTTAGTATAGAAATACAGGGTATTTTATTCAGTGGCTATTATTTTTAATTTAACACTCATAAAATTTTCGAAAAGTGACGACACGGGCAAAGTGCCAGTTTATCTTACCCATTTTGTCTTTAACTTGTAGCACCTAAATTCGTCTATTCTGCAGAAATGTCAGTTGTGCGTGTCTAATGGGAATCGGTTCAGTTTCTTACTTGTTGCTGCTTAGATACAAAGAAAAAACTGAAGGAAGAAGGTACCACTGAATATACTCCAAATTCCTTTTTAAAACGAACACTGTACAGAAATTGAGAAGAAAAAATAAAAACAATAAAGTGAAAAATCGGAAAAGAAGAAAAAACTAAAAAACGAGAGCTGAAAATGAAGAGGTGAAGCAGATCTAAAAGAGAGTGTTCAGTTAAGAGTGGGTCATACTTTAAGGTTAGCTTGCTTGAACAAAAATAATGTGGTATCAATCAACTTACCCAAGTTTGCTTCCTTATCAAGTTACAGGCCTGATAAAGTAGATATTTTAGAGGAACCCTGCGTTTAACGTATTTGTTAAGCTTGGAAGTCAATACATAAATTCTAACAAATTATTAATTTAAAAAGTTATTACAGTTAGATATGTTTAGTGAGTAGCAGTTCGGGTATCTCAAAATTAAAATTAAGATTTAGTTTATGCCATTACGGTTATGTTTAAGTGGTTATTTATTTTAATATTTTTGAATGTTATCTTTTTCTTCCATGTTGTCGTATTTAATATTATGTAGTCATTGTGTTTTATGATAGCATTACTATCTATAATACCTCTTTGAATTAATAATTTATTAGAATAATTGGTGTATTGATTTCCAACATTAACAAATACGTTAAACACAGTTTTCTCAAAACATCGATCCTTAAGAAAATCTGAAAGCAATAATACAGTGACATAGACACTCAGAACTCCATGTACATCTAACTGGAAAATCAATATTCATCTTTATCTCACATTAAGAAACGTTCTCTTCCAAAATTTAAGTACAATTCACAGACAGTGTAGCACAGACACTCAGAACTCCCTGTACATCAAACTCAAAATAAATATTCATGTTTATCTCACAAAAGGAAACGTTCTCTTCCAAAATTTAAGTACAATTTTACACCTTAACAAATAAGAAAATTGTGGTAAAAAAAAATTAAAAAAGTACTTTCTCAGACCTATAACTTGTTAAGAAAGCAACATTGTCACACATCACACCAATCACATTATTTTTGTTCAAGGCAGCTAACCTTAAGGTATGGCCCATTTTTTTAACACCCTGTATAAAAACATACATTTAGAAAAGTAACAAACAGAGAGGTACATTTGAATATAGGTACACTGCAAATAGGTATATGCAAGTAGTAAGTATATCATTGTACAGCAAAATTGTAAGAGAATTGGAATTTAGCATCCTATAAATCTCCCCCGCACTAAGTTTTGTGAAAATATTGGAATTTTGAAAAAACTTGTTGAAAAAACGCTGAAGAAAAATTTTAACCGACACCTGTATATTGATATTAAAAACGCTTGTATTATAATAGTCCATTGAAAAGTTACATTTGGGGTTGCATTTTTTAGAGAACGCAATTTTATTGTTTAGATGGGAGGGGGGTCAAAAAAGCTTAACTTGAAGTTTGTGGGGTCGCAACCCTCCAACTTCGGCCGCCATCTTGGATAAGGGGGGTTAAATTGTTTTTAGCATTTATCAGGTAAACTATTGGTCATACAAAATTTTTTTAAAAACATTTTGTATTGCAAATTGAATCCTCTAGAATTTTAGTCCAGTAACATTTTGTTGTAAAATCAAAAATAACAAAGATAGTAAAGAAAAACAATCTAAATTTTTGGACAAATTTTCTTTTGGACGCCATAATTTATTTATTTTTTTATTTAAAATAAAAATTCCATCAGAGCATTTTTGTAGAGCGGTTCTACACGAAGAATTTTTATTATATACTTTTTTTATTATATTCAATAGTTTGGGTTTTACAGCGCTGTGAAGTGAACACCTAATTTTCCCTATAGTCCATTGAAAAGTTACATTTGGGGTTGCATTTTTTAGAGGGCGCAATTTTATTGTTTAGATGCGAGGGGGGGAGGGGTCAAAAAAACTTAACTTGAAGTTTGTGGGTGCAACCCTCCAACATCGGCCGCCATTATGGAAAAAGGGGGTTAAATTGTTTTTAGCATTTGTCAGGTAAACTATTGGTCATACAAAATTTTTTTAAAAACATTTTGTATTGCAAATTGAATCCTCTACAATTTTAGTCCAGTAACTTTTTGTTGTACCACCTACGAGGTAGAGTCTGGAGGCGCGTTTTTTTTTACGTGGTATCTCCAGTAGGCATGATGAAGTTTTAAGTCGATAACTATTAAATAACAATATTGAAATGTCTATAATAAAAAACATTATTATAAAAATAATGTAAAACTATGCCATATCATTGATATAAATTTATACTGATCAGTAGGGAAAATTAGTATTCAATTCACAGCGCTGTAAAACCCAAACTAATGAATATGATAAAAAAGTATATAATAAAAATTCTTCATTAAAAATCACTCTACAAAAATGCTCTGATGGCATTTTTTTTAAATAAAAAAAATTAATAAATTATGGCGTCCAAAAGAAAATTTGTTCAAAAATTTTGATTGTTTTTCTTTAATATCTTTGTTATTTTTGATTTTGCAACAAAAAGTAACAGAACTAAAATTGTAGAGGATTCAATTTGCAATAAAAAATGTTTTTTAAAAAAATGTTGTATGACCAATAGTTTACCTGATAAATGCTAAAAACAATTTAACCCCCTTTTCCAAGATGGCGGCCGAAGTTGGAGGCTTGTGACCCCACAAACTTCAAGTTAAGCTTTTTTTTCACCAACCCCCTCACATCTAAACAATAAAATTGCGTCCTCTAAAAAATGCACGCTAAAGCCAAAATAATGTAACATTTCAATGGATTATAACGCTAATTTAAATTTATTTCAAAACTGGCTGCTGATTATTTTAATTTGTGCATCCAAGGAAGCTCTTTGGGAATGTCAGCAACCTTGACTTGCTTAATTTTGGAGTAAACAACTGGGAAGTAATTCATGATAACGGATTAAGCAGAAGTCCTCGACAATAACCTGCTACCTTTGAATTATTAAACCCCTGCCGTGCAGAAATAGATTACTAGAACTCCGCATAATGTCAACGTTCGCATTTACACACACCGAATTGAAAATGCGTCGACGTTATTACCTTGGCACCGATCGGGGAGACTTACGTCGAACCATACTAATTGTAGAGGTGACGTTGTAGAATGTACTGGACTCGATTAAATTATTTCGTGGGTCTGATTGACACGAATTATAAAAAAGTTTACTTCAGGGATCGTCATATACAGGATTTTCTGCAATTATACTGCATTAATTTACCTTAAGTCTGGAGTTTCAAGGATACAGAATCACATCGTAACATACACAAAAAATCCACCGAGATGATGAAGGTTTTTAGCGTATAATGCTAAACTATAGGGTGTAATAAAAAAATAGGGCATGCCATTAACTCATTATTTTTGACGACACAATATGACTATTTAACGCATCTTGCATATATACAAAAATGCCTCCTTAAAAAAATACAGAATGGTGATGTTGAACTTTTAAAATTCGTAATAACTTTGTTAATTTTTTACGTAGGTATGTGAGATATATTATTAAAAAAAAAATATATATTAAAGAAGGCGTTTCTAAGTGTAGTTATCATTATAAAAGGTGAGTTTTTATTCACTGAGCAATCTGTTTCACTTTGTGTATTCTTGTCAGTATTATTTACGCAATTACCTGATAATATTTTACTGCCGAATAGTATTAGGCACGACTTTGTTTAAATACTGCTTGCCCTTATTTTGTCCAGAAAAATATAGTTATTGGTTAATAATTTGACGGGTGGGATTCCCTTATTCGTTTGTTTAGATCTCTCAATTATTGCCATTTTAATGGTGAATGAGAAGAGGAATAGAAGTCAATATTTTGAAAAAAATTAAAATAAGTTTACATATCTTTATTTCATTTTTTTTTTTAAACATGCGACGGAAGTTATGTAAAAAAACGAAAAACAATTTATTCTTAATTTAGGTTAGGACGGGTCTGACCGATTACGGCTGAACGACCCGATCTATCAAATAAGGGATTGCTCAACGTTACCTTAATCATGCATAAATATGGTCGAGCACTATCCTTATTACTGCTGCCTTAATAATGCAGCACATATGCGCATGCTTAGATGTCAATATAAGAGAAACTTAAATACTGCTTAACCTTATGACACGTCCAATAACTCTCTATTGTTTTTACTGTTTATTTGATACAAAATGCATCATTTTGTGGAATTTAGTCAACCACAAGAAATATCTATTAAATTTAAAGATATATTATTTTTACTTTTTGTACTTTCTTTATTAAAACCTTTTGCCGAGCTTTATTAAATATATACCTGTATGAGAGATTTATAACACATAGCGTTCTGCAAAACTAGAACAGGCTTCAAAAGTTTAATATTTTGATATTTATTTATTGAAATCTTTTGGCAAACAAACTGTATTTATTATTTTAACTTCCTGACACTTTACATACATAGTGTTTAACAAAATTAGACCAAATTATGCTTTACCCTTGGCATAAGCCGACTTACTTACCTTTCTAGTAATTAAATTTCAACCTCATACAATAAAAACTGACAAAGTTATTATAGAAAAACAATTTTAGATGTCCAAGTCCTGTTTCTTTTAAGAGAGGCATATTTATATATTGCTAAGTAGGGTTGAATCGTCATATTTTGTCGTCAAAAATACACAGTTAAGAGGATAACCTGCTTCTTTGTCACACCCTGTATAATTCTGAAGCTGAATCATTTCCTTTAACTTTCTGGGGGAACATAGAGAACACAGAAGACCGTGAATTATATTTTATTTATCACTTTGTACCAAACATCGTGAAAAATACTTAATAATTTAAATCAGTTCAAGTGTTACTAGTTTTATGATCAATCAATAATAATTATATATTTTAATGATATTTGCGTACCATTGTGTCCTTCTTTATTTGTTTTTTGTAATTAAGTTGATAAGGAAATATACTAAAATGGAAGATTTTCAAAAAGCTGTCTCACATAATACACCAACTATGGTGTCAGGATTTTAACCATGTACAAAGATTTGAATGAAACTAAATCCAGTAATGCAAAAACAAAACTGTAAGCATTGTTTAAAGTAAATAAACCTATATAGTACTTTATTATATAAGATGTTACAAATTAAATGTTACTGCTTTATTTGCATCTTATATTTACTTTAAAAATTACATTTTAGATAAAACTAAAAGCTATAAAACGATACTGAATGGAAAAAACTTAACTTAGTTTTTATTTTGTGTGTTATTTTTAGACAACTAAATTTGCAATCTAATGGCAATGCTCAGTTTTAAATTTCACTTATTTACTTTTAGTTTAAGCAATGAAGGGGTTGTATCGTGCATTGAAGGGGGGAGAATATATCTCTGCGGGAATGTGTTTGGAGTAGTTTGGACGTAAAAATATTAAAAGTCCCCACCCCTAGCCCGTCCGCTTCAGAGGAGGGGGGGTACAAAGGTATCCTTTTTTGTTTTTTCGCTTATAACTCGAAAACGGTGCATTCTAGTGAAAATTCTAAAAAATTGATTTCACACATTTTTCACTACAATGCACCTTTTCAGAGATATCTGCTCTCAGATGTCGGTAATTAAAAAAAAATACACTCTCTAATTTCATCTGTGAGTTCATCTACACATTGTAGTAGATTATATGCCGCTTTTCCCACAGATTTGCATCAGTAAAAAGTGTCGTCGACTTGAAGGATTATTTGCAGTAAGAATTGGCTGTTTCCCTTGGGCTTATTCTTATACAATGAAGGTGTTATGGGAAAGCAAAAAAAACGTACTTTACAAGCTCTTTCAACCAACCAGCCAAAGGTTGGAAGCTTTTTCTTGCATAAGATCATCTGGCAAAGATGATCCTCAGTTTCCACAGTTAATATATAGAAACAC
This sequence comes from Monochamus saltuarius, assembly GCA_025584915.1. Lineage (NCBI taxonomy): Eukaryota > Metazoa > Arthropoda > Insecta > Coleoptera > Cerambycidae > Monochamus > Monochamus saltuarius. The sequence goes on from CM046721.1 coordinate 30,436,500, forward strand.
AAGGCAGAAGCTGCACCACTGTTTTTGATGGAAGTAACAGCTCTCCTAACAATATTAAGTCGGTAGAACAGGAAAGGCGCTATTGGATTAAAAAGTGTGTCGACATCATCTTAAATTTGGAATTTGAATTTCAGTGATTCAAGAATTATTTCTCTCCAAGCACAAAAAGAAATAAACTGATCAAGCTATTGCGCTCTAAATTCCTGGAAAACGACACTATAAGATATCAAGCATCACATAATACTGAGGTGTTGATTATTAACACCAGTCCGTAAGTGAAACAACCATTGTGACTGTTACAGGGGTGATCTCATTATGCTACTTATAGCATAAACGCCACCTGACCATAACATTACTATATATTAAAATACGCGATTGCCTCTCGCTTCACCGGGGCGCGGGAAAGTGGCAAAGTATCTCCTCAAAGGCTTTTTTCGCGAGCCTTGCCGCGGCGAGCCGAAGGGCGCGAAGCGCCCTTCGGTCCTGGGGTTGTCGCTTAGGCGTATTTCGGTGGGTTCTTTTTACCGTTTTCGGGGCGAATTTTGCGTTTTTCCGGAGGTCCGCCGGCGTTACTTTTCCGTTTTCGCGAGGAAACGAGACAAAAGTCGAAAAACGCCCCTTATCGGAAGTCCGGAAGCCGCCCGGAGGCCGGTTTCGCTGCGCGCGTGGTTTTTCGGGCGAGCCCGTCGGGGACGCGGTCGCGGGCGAGTCTCTTGATTTGGTCCTTTCTCCGTCGCGACGAGGCGCTCGGCGGGCCGTTTTTCGCGATTTTCAGGTAAATTTTCCGTTTTTCGGAGGGTCCTCGCCGGCCGTTCTCGGCGAGAGGGATGGAGATAGCGGAGGAGGAGCTTATCGCCCGGGAATCGGAGAAACGTCAGTCGGATATGGGTAGACGTCAAACTATTTCGGATTCGATATTTTCGTATTTTCCCGCATTCCTTTCCATAAAGCCCTATCGAAACGTAAACTTTGAACCTTCTACGATGTGTCGCGTGCCTCAGATTTAGGTTTAAAATTCGATTTTATAGGGAAAATAGCGAAAGTTTTGGTCAATTACACGTTCGGCTGCATTCGCCTTCACTCGGCCGTCCGAAACGTCAAACGGCTAGCCGGACGGTGCACGGCCGGTGACAGCTCCGGATAAAACGTAGGAACGTTCGCTAAACGGGCAGATCTGAGACCCGCCAAGGCCGGAAAAGGTAAATTTAAAGTCTCTAGATACTTTCTGTTATGCGAGCGCTGGGTTTTGAGTTCCAATTTGTATCGAATTTTGCGTAATACCAAACAGAGACGTGGAGAAGAGCCTGGCAATATGGCGGGTCCTCACAAAACCTTCAAAATGTTACATTTTGCAAAGTAAGTACCCTTTATTTCCATAAAGCCATATCGAAACGTAAACTTTGAACCTTCTACAATGTGTCGTGCCTCAGATCTGTTTTTAAAATTCGATTTTATAGTAAAATTGCGAAAATTTGCGACGTCAAATGGCGAGTGCGCGGTGACATTTCCGAATAAATCGCAGAAAATTTCGCTAAATGGGCCGACCGGAGCCCCCCAAACGCCGAAAACGGTAAATCTGAAGTCTCTAGATACGTTGTGTTATGCGAGCGTTTGGTTTTGAATTCGTTTTTGTATCGAAATTTGCGAAAATCCTAAGCAAGACGGGGTCAAAATGACGTAAGCCATAGAACAGCTGTCAAATATTTCCATCCGCTATTTCTATTTGCATTGAACTTTGCATAAATAGAATGAATAGGTAGGTGGTATCAGTGAGCTAGACAATATGGCAGACCAAGACGGGGTCAAAATGACGGAAGCCATAGAACAGCTGTCAAATATTTCCATCCGCTATTGCTATTTGCATTGAACTTTGCATAAATAGAATGAATAGGTGGTATCAGTGAGCTAGACAATATGGCACACTTCAAGTCGCTTCGCTTATATACAGTGCGACTCAAAAAGCTCGATGTACGGGGTGTTACGATAAAATTGACGAGAAAAAATAAAAATTACAGATTCGAGGAAATTTTCGGTTCTTTCGCTTCGAGGGGTTCTCTGACGTGCGTAGGACCGTTTTATATACAAAGTGTTGGAAAATGTCGAACGTTAAAAATGTAAAAATTAAGGAACTGAAAATTTTTTGGTACGAAACTTCCGTCGGGGACTCTTACCGCACTAATTATCGAAAAATACGGGGTGTTTAAAAATTCGAACTGTTCCCTAAAAATCCTGGACATTCGTGGATTTAAAATTTTTTTGCTTTCTGATGAAACTTTTACAATAGTTTGTAGAAAAACTGTAAAAATATATACTTTGGTATTATTATGTATATGAATACATACTTATGAAAATACAGCGTGTAAAATAAAAACCATTCTCTACATCCACAAAATTTATGGATTTTATTTTTTTATGAAACTTTGACGATTGTAAAAATCATACTAATGAGAAAATACAGGGTGCTTAACGAAACCAAACCATACTCTAAGAATCCTCACAATAATTCATTGAATATTTTTATGAAACTTTTCACAATGGTCTGTAAGAAAACTATGTATACTAATTAAAAACTACTGGGTGTTTAAAAACTGAACCAATATTGAAACTCCCAAAATTCATGGAAATTTTTTTATTTATTAAACTTCCATCAAGGATTTATTATGACACTTTTATCGAAGCAAATACAGTGTTTAATAATAACGAACCATTCTCTAAAATTTTCAAAATTCATGGAATTAAAAATTCTTTTGATGAAACTTTATACAATGTTCTGTAGGAAATATATACTAATTAAAAATACAGAGTGTTTAAAAATAACGAACCATTCTCTAAAAATTTTCAAAATTCTTGGAATTAAAAATTCTGTTTGATGAAATTTTATACAATGTTCTGTAGGAAAAATATACTAATTAAGAAATACAGAGTGTTTAAAAATAACGAACCATTCTCTAAAAATCCTCAAAATTCATGGAATTTGAAAATTCTTTTGATGAAACTTTATACAATACTTTGTAAAAATCTATATTAATGAAAAATACAGGGGTTTAAAAACTGAACTGTTCCTTAAAAATCCTGAACATTTGTGGATTAAAATTTTTTTTGCTCTCTGATGAAACTTTACAATAGTTTGTAAAAACTATAAAAATATATACTTAGGTATTATTATGTATATGAATACATACTTATGAAAAAATACAGGGTGTAAAATAAAGAACCATTCTCTAGAAATCTAGAAATTTATGGAAGTTATTTTTTTTATGAAACTTCACAATGGTCTGTAAGAAAACTATACTAATTAAAGAAGTACTGGGAGTTTAAAAAGACTGAACCAATATTGAAACTCCCAAAATTCATGGAAAATTTTTCAAAATCATTGAATTAAAAAATTCTTTTTGATGAAATTTTATACAATGTTCTGTAGGAAAAATATCGCAATAAAGAAATACAGACGATTTAAAAATAACGAACCATTCTCTAAAAATCCTCAAAATTCATGGAGTTAAAAATTCTTTTGATGAAACATTTCACATTAGTTTGTTAAAACTATACTAATGAAAAATACAGGAGGTTTAAAAACCGAACCATTCTCTAAAAATCAACAAAATTCATGGAATTAAAAATTCTTTTGATGAAACTTTTACAATGTTCTGTAGGAAAAATATACTATTGAACAAATACGGGATGTTTAAAAACCGAACTGTTCCTAAAAATCCTGAAAATTCGTGGATTTAAATTTTTTTTTGCTTTCTGATGAAACATTTTACAATAGTTTGTCAAAAACTATAAAAATATATACTTAGGTTTTATTATGTATATAAATACATACGTATGAAAAATATAGGTGTAATATAAAGAACCATTCTCTAGATCCACAAAATTTATGGAATTTATTTTTTTTATGAAACTTTTTGTGATTGTAAAAAATTATACTAATGAAAAAATACAGGGTGTTTAGCAAAACCAAACCATTCTCTAAGAATCCTCACAATTCATAGAATATTTTCTTATGAACACAATGGTCTGTAAGGAAACTATATTAATTAAAAGACTACTGGGTGTTTAAAAATGAACCATTCTCTATAAACCTTCATGGAAGTATAATATTTTCTTGATGAAACTTTTAACAATGGTCTATATGGAAACTATTTTCATGAGAACAATATGGGGTGTTTAAGAGAATCGAATCATTTTAAAAATCCTAAAACTTGAAATTAAAAACTCTTTTGGTTTTGTTGAAACTTTTAAGATAGTTTGTAAAAACTATAAAAATACATACTTAGGTATTATTATGTAGCTATATAAATACATACTTATGAAAAATACAGTGTGTAAAATAAAGACCAATTCTCTAGATCCACAAAATTTATGGAATTTAATTTTTTTATGAAACTTTTCACGATTGTAAAAATATACTGATGAAAAATACGGGGTGTTTAACAACCAAACCATTCTCTAAAAATCCTCACAATTCATGGAATATTTTCTAATGAAACTTTTCACAACGGTCTGTAAGAAAACTATACTAATTAAAAACTACTGGGTGTTTAAAACTGACCGTTCTCCAGAAACCTTCATGGGAGTATAATATTCCTTTGATGAAACTTTTAACAATGGTCTATATGGAAACTATTTTAATGAAAACAATACAGGGTGTTTAAGAAAACTGAACCAATATTGAAACTCCCAAAATTCATGGAATAAAATTATTTGTTTTGCTTCGGATGGGTTGTCGGATGTACGAAAGACCGTTTTATATACAAAGTGTTGGAAAAATGTTGAACGGTTAAAAATCTCAAAATTAAGAGAACTGACTAATTTATTTTACTCAACTTCCATCGGGGGTCTCTTAACGCACTAATTATCGAAAAATACATGGTGTTTAAAAACTAACCCTACTAAGAAAGGTCAAGTCGGCGAATGCCGACTTGCCACCTTTCTAGTTCTAATATATTAAAATGCGCGATTGCCTCTCGCTCCCACCGGGGTGCGGAAAAGTGGCAAAGTATCTCCTCAAAGGCTTTTTCGCGAGCCGCGTTGTGGCGAGCCGAAGGGCGCGAAGCGCCCTTCGGTCCTGGGGTTGTCGCTTAGGCGTATTTCGGTGGGTTCTTTTTACCTTTTCGGGGCGAATTTTGCGTTTTTCCGGAGGTCCGCCGGCGTTACTTTTCCGTTTTCGCGAGGAAACGAGACAAAAGTCGAAAAAAACGCCCCTTATCGGAAGTCCGGAAGCCGCCCGGAGGCCGGTTTCGCTGCGCGCGTGGTTTTTCGGGCGAGCCCGTCGGGGACGCGGCCGCGGGCGAGTCTCTTGATTTGGTCCTTTCTCCGTCGCGACGAGGCGCTCGGCGGGCCGTTTTTCGCGTTTTTCTAGGTAAATTTTCCGTTTTTCGGAGGGTCTCGCCGGCCGATCTCGGCGAGCGAGATGGATATAGCGGAGGCGGAGCTTATCGCCCGGGAATCGGAGAAACGTCAGTCGGATATGGGTAGACGTCAAACTATTTCGGATTCGATATTTTCGTATTTTCCGCATTCATTTCCAGAAATGCATGTCGAAACGTAAACTTTGAACCTTCTACAATGTGTCGCGTGCCTCAGATTTAGGTTTAAAATTCGATTTTATAGGAAAATAGCGAAAGTTTTGGTCAATTACACGTTCGGCTGCATTCGCCTTCGCTCGGCCGTCCGAAACGTCAAACGGCTAGCCGGACGGTGCACGGCCGGTGACAGCTCCGGATAAAACGTAGGAACGTTCGCTAAACGGGCAGATCTGAGACCCGCCAAGGCCGGAAAAGGTAAATTTAAAGTCCCTAGATGCTTTCTGTTATGCGAGCGTTGGGTTTTGAATTGAATTTGTATCGAATTTTGCGTAATACCGAACCGAGACGTGGAGAAGAGCCTGGCAATATGGCGGGTCCTCACAAAACCTTCAAAATGTTACATTTTGCAAAGTAAGTACCCCTTTATTTCCATAAAGCCATATCGAAACGTAAACTTTGAACCTTCTACAATGTGTCGTGTGCCTCAGATCTGTTTTTAAAATTCGATTTTATAGTAAAAATTGCGAAAATTTGCGACGTCAAATGGCGAGTGCGCGGTGACATTTCCGAATAAATCGCAGAAAATTTCGCTAAATGGGGCGACCGGAGCCCCCCAAAGGCCGAAAACGGTAAATCTGAAGTCTCTAGATACGTTGTGTTATGCGAGCGTTTGGTTTTGAATTCGTTTTTGTATCGAAATTTGCGAAAATCCTAAGCAAGACGGGGTCAAAATGACGTAAGCCATAGAACAGCTGTCAAATATTTCCATCCGCTATTGCTATTTGCATTGAACTTTGCATAAATAGAACGAATAGGTAGGTGGTATCAGTGAGCTAGACAATATGGCAGACCAAGACGGGGTCAAAATGACGGAAGCCATAGAACAGCTGTCAAATATTTCCATCCGCTATTGCTATTTGCATTGAACTTTGCATAAATAGAATGAATAGGTGGTATCAGTGAGCTAGACAATATGGCACACTTCAAGTCGCTTCGCTTATATACAGTGCGACTCAAAAAGCTCGATGTACGGGGTGTTACGATAAAATTGACGAGAAAAATAAAAATTACAGATTCGAGGAAATTTTCGGTTCTTTCGCTTCGAGGGGTTCTCTGACGTGCGTAGGACCGTTTTATATACAAAGTGTTGGAAAATGTCGAACGTTAAAAAATGTAAAAATTAAGGGAACTGAAAATTTTTTGGTACGAAACTTCCGTCGGGGACTCTTACCGCACTAATTATCGAAAAAATACGGGGTGTTTAAAAATTCGAACTGTTCCCTAAAAATCCTGGACATTCGTGGATTTAAAATTTTTTTGCTTTCTGATGAAACTTTTACAATAGTTTGTAGAAAAACTGTAAAAATATATACTTTGGTATTATTATGTATATGAATACATACTTATGAAAAATACAGCGTGTAAAATAAAAACCATTCTCTACATCCACAAAATTTATGGATTTTATTTTTTTTATGAAACTTTTGACGATTGTAAAAAATCATACTAATGAGAAAATACAGGGTGCTTAACGAAACCAAACCATACTCTAAGAATCCTCACAATAATTCATTGAATATTTTTTCATGAAACTTTTCACAATGGTCTGTAAGAAAACTATGTATACTAATTAAAAACTACTGGGTGTTTAAAAACTGAACCAATATTGAAACTCCCAAAATTCATGGAAATTTTTTATTTATTAAACTTCCATCAAGGATTTATTATGACACTCACTAACGAAGCAAATACAGAGTGTTTAATAATAACGAACCATTCTCTAAAAATCCTCAAAATTCATGGAATTAAAAATTCTTTTGATGAAACTTTATACAATGTTCTGTAGGAAAAATATACTAATTAAGAAATACAGAGGGTTTAAAAACCTAACCATTTCCTAAAAATCAACAAAACTCATGGAATTAAAAATTATTTTTGATAAAACCTTATACAATGGTTTGTAAAAATCTATACTAATGAAAAATACAGGAGGTTTAAAACCTAACCATTTCCTAAAAATCAACAAAATTCATGGAATTAAAAATTCTATTTGATGAAATTTTATACAATGTTCTGTAGGAAAATATACTAATTAGGAAATACAGAGTGTTTAAAAATAACGAACCATTCTCTAAAATTCCTCAAAGTTCATGGAATTAGAAAATTCATTTTGATGAAACTTTGTACAATAGTTTTAAAACATCTATACTAATGAAAAATACAGGAGGTTTCAAAACTGAACTGTTCCCTAAAAATCCTAAACATTCGTGGATTTAAATTTTTTTTTGCTTTCTGATGAAACTTTTACAATAGTTTGTAAAAACTATAAAAATATATACTTTGGTATTATTATGTATATGAATACATACTTATGAAAAATACAGGGTGTAAAATAAAGAACCATTCTCTACAGCCACAAAATTTATGGAATTTAATTTTTTTATTAAACTTTTCACGATTATAAAAATTATACTAATGAAAAATACAGGGTGCTTAACGAAACCAAACCATACTCTAAGAATCCCCACAATAATTCATTGAATATTTTTTTAGTAAACTTTTCACAATGGTCTGTAAGAAAACTATACTAAATAAAAAAATTCTGGGTGTTTAAGAAAACTGAACCAATATTGAAACTCCCAAAATTCATGGAAATATTTTTTTATTTATTAAACTTCCATCAAGGATTTATTATGACACTCATTAACGAAGCAAATACAGAGTGTTTAATAATAACGAACCATTCTCTAAAAATCCTCAAAATTCATGGAATTAAATAATTCTTTTGATGAAACTTTATACAATGTTCTGTAGGAAAATATACTAATTAAAAATACAGAGTGTTTAAAATAACGAACCATTCTCTAAAATTCCTCAAAATTCATGGAATTAAAAATTCTTTTGATGAAACTTTATACAATGTTCTATAGGAAAATATCCTAATTAAGAAATACAGAGGATTTAAAAACCGAACCATTCTCTAAAAATCAACAAAATTCATGGAATTAAAAATTCTTTTGATGAAACTTTTACAATGTTCTGTAGGAAGAATATACTATTGAACAAATACGGGGTGTTTAAAAACTGAACTGTTCCCTAAAAATCCTGAAAATTCGTGGATTTAAAATTTTTTTTTGCTTTCTGATGAAACTTTTGTCAAAAACTATAAAAATATATACTTAGGTTTTATTATGTATATAAATACATACGTATGAAAAATACAGGGTGTAATATATAGATCCATTCTCTAGATCCACAAAATTTATGGAATTTAATTTTTTTATGAAACTTTTCACGATTGTAAAAAATTATACTGATTAAATAATACGGGGTGTTTAACAAAACCAAACCATTCTCTAAAAATCCTCACAATTAATGGATTATTTTATAATGAAACTTTTCACAACGGTCTGTAAGAAAAATATAATAATTAAAAAACGACTGGGTGTTTAAAAACCGACCTTTCTCTAGAAACCTTCATGGAAGTATAATATTCCTTTGATGAAACGTTTAACAATGGTCTATATGGAAACTATTTTAATGAAAACAATACAGGGTGTTTAAGAAAACTGAACCAATATTGAAACTCCCAAAATTCATGGAATAAAATTATTTGTTTTGCTTCGGATGGGTTGTCGGATGTACGAAAGACCGTTTTATATACAAAGTGTTGGAAAAATGTTGAACGGTAAAAATCTCAAAATTAAGAGAACTGACTAATTTATTTTACTCAACTTCCATCGGGGTCTCTTAACGCACTAATTATCGAAAAAATACATGGTGTTTAAAAAAAACTAACCCTACTCAAGAAAGGTCAAGTCGGCGAATGCCGACTTGCCACCTTTCTAGTTCTAATATATTAAAATGCGCGATTGCCTCTCGCTCCCACCGCGCGTGCGGAAATGGGGCAAAGTGTCCGGGTAAAGGCTTTTTTCGCGAGCCGCGCGGCGGCGAGCCGAAGGGCGCGAAGCGCCCTTCGGTCCCGGGATTGTCGCTTAGGCGTATTTCGGTGGGTTCTTTTTACCTTTTTCGGGGCGAATTTTGCGTTTTTCCGGAGGTCCGCCGGCGTTACTTTTCCGTTTTCGCGAGGAAACGAGACAAAAGTCGAAAAAAACGCCCCTTATCGGAAGTCCGGAAGCCGCCCGGAGGCCGGTTTCGCTGCGCGCGTGGTTTTTCGGGCGAGCCCGTCGGGGACGCGGCCGCGGGCGAGTCTCTTTATTTGGTCCTTTCTCCGTCGCGACGAGGCGCTCGGCGGGCCGTTTTTCGCGTTTTTCTAGGTAAATTTTCCGTTTTTCGGAGGGTCCTCGCCGGCCGATCTCGGCGAGCGAGATGGATATAGCGGAGGCGGAGCTTATCGCCCGGGAATCGGAGAAACGTCAGTCGGATATGGGTAGACGTCAAACTATTTCGGATTCGATATTTTCGTATTTTCCCGCATTCATTTCCAGAAATGCATGTTGAAACGTAAACTTTGAACCTTCTACAATGTGTCGCGTGCCTCAGATTTAGGTTTAAAATTCGATTTTATAGGAAAATAGCGAAAGTTTTGGTCAATTACACGTTCGGCTGCATTCGCCTTCGCTCGGCCGTCCGAAACGTCAAACGGCTAGCCGGACGGTGCACGGCCGGTGACAGCTCCGGATAAAACGTAGGAACGTTCGCTAAAGGGGCAGATCTGAGACCCGCCAAGGCCGGAAAAGGTAAATTTAAAGTCCCTACATGCTTTCTGTTATGCGAGCGTAAGGTTTATAAAAAGAATTTGTATCGAATTTTGCTTAAAACACAACCGAGACGTGGAGAAGATCCTTGCAATATGGCGGGTCCTCACAAAACCTTCAAAACGTTACATTTTGCAAAGTAAGTACCCCTTTATTTCCATAAAGCCATATAGAAACGTAAAATTTGAACCTATTACAATCTGTCGTGAGCCACAGATCTGATTTTAAAATTCGATTTTATAGAAAAAATTGCGAAAATTTGCTACATCAAATGGCGAGTGCGCGGTGACATTTCCGAATAAATCGCAGAAAATTTCGCTAAATTAGCCGACCGGAGCCCCCCAAAGGTCGAAAACGGTAAATCTGAAGTCTCTAGATACGTTGTGTTATGCGAGCGTTTGGTTTTGAATTCGTTTTTGTATCGAAATTTGCGAAAATCCTAAGCAAGACGGGGTCAAATTGACGTAAGCCATAGAACAGCTGTCAAATATTTCCATCCGCTATTGCTATTTGCATTGAACTTTGCATAAATAGAATGAATAGGTAGGTGGTATCAGTGAGCTAGACAATATGGCAGACCAAGACGGGGTCAAAATGACGGAAGCCATAGAACAGCTGTCAAATATTTCCATCCGCTATTGCTATTTGCATTGAACTTTGCATAAATAGAATGAATAGGTGGTATCAGTGAGCTAGACAATATGGCACACTTCAAGTCGCTTCGCTTATATACAGTGCGACTCAAAAAGCTCGATGTACGGGGTGTTACGATAAAAATTGACGAGAAAAATAAAAATTACAGATTCGAGGAAATTTTCGGTTCTTTCGCTTCGAGGGGTTCTCTGACGTGCGTAGGACCGTTTTATATACAAAGTGTTGGAAAATGTCGAACGTTAAAAAATGTAAAAATTAAGGGAACTGAAAATTTTTTGGTACGAAACTTCCGTCGGGGACTCTTACCGCACTAATTATCGAAAAATACGGGGTGTTTAAAAATTCGAACTGTTCCCTAAAAATCCTGGACATTCGTGGATTTAAAATTTTTTTTTGCTTTCTGATGAAACTTTTACAATAGTTTGTAGAAAAACTGTAAAACATATATACTTTGGTATTATTATGTATATGAATACATACTTATGAAAAATACAGCGTGTAAAATAAAACCATTCTCTACATCCACAAAATTTATGGATTTTATTTTTTTATGAAACTTTTGACGATTGTAAAAATCATACTAATGAGAAAATACAGGGTGCTTAACGAAACCAAACCATACTCTAAGAATCCTCACAATAATTCATTGAATATTTTTCATGAAACTTTTCACAATGGTCTGTAAGAAAACTATGTATACTAATTAAAAACTACTGGGTGTTTAAAAACTGAACCAATATTGAAACTCCCAAAATTCATGGAAATTTTTTTATTTATTAAACTTCCATCAAGGATTTATTATGACACTCACTAACGAAGCAAATACAGAGTGTTTAATAATAACGAACCATTCTCTAAAAATCCTCAAAATTCATGGAATTAAAAATTCTTTTGATGAAACTTTATACAATGTTCTGTAGGAAAAATATACTAATTAAGAAATACAGAGGGTTTAAAAACCTAACCATTTCCTAAAAATCAACAAAACTCATGGAATTAAAAATTATTTTTGATAAAACCTTATACAATGGTTTGTAAAAATCTATACTAATGAAAAATACAGGAGGTTTAAAAACCTAACCATTTCCTAAAAATCAACAAAATTCATGGAATTAAAAATTCTATTTGATGAAATTTTATACAATGTTCTGTAGGAAAATATACTAATTAAGAAATACAGAGTGTTTAAAAATAACGAACCATTCTCTAAAATTCCTCAAAGTTCATGGAATTAGAAAATTCATTTTGATGAAACTTTGTACAATAGTTTTAAAACATCTATACTAATGAAAAATACAGGAGGTTTCAAAACTGAACTGTTCCCTAAAAATCCTAAACATTCGTGGATTTAAATTTTTTTTTTTGCTTTCTGATGAAACTTTTACAATAGTTTGTAAAAACTATAAAAATATATACTTTGGTATTATTATGTATATGAATACATACTTATGAAAAATACAGGGTGTAAAATAAAGAACCATTCTCTACAGCCACAAAATTTATGGAATTTAATTTTTTTATTAAACTTTTCACGATTATAAAAATTATACTAATGAAAAATACAGGGTGCTTAACGAAACCAAACCATACTCTAAGAATCCCTACAATAATTCATTGAATATTTTTTATGAAACTTTTCACAATGGTCTGTAAGAAAACTATACTAATTAAAAATTCTGGGTGTTTAAGAAAACTGAACCAATATTGAAACTCCCAAAATTCATGGAAATTTTTTTATTTATTAAACTTCCATCAAGGATTTATTATGACACTCATTAACGAAGCAAATACAGAGTGTTTAATAATAACGAACCATTCTCTAAAAATCCTCAAAATTCATGGAATTAAATAATTCTTTTGATGAAACTTTATACAATGTTCTGTAGGAAAATATACTAATTAAAAATACAGAGTGTTTAAAATAACGAACCATTCTCTAAAATTCTCAAAATTCATGGAATTAAAAATTCTTTTGATGAAACTTTATACAATGTTCTATAGGAAAATATCCTAATTAAGAAATACAGAGGATTTAAAAACCGAACCATTCTCTAAAAATCAACAAAATTCATGGAATTAAAAATTCTTTTGATGAAACTTTTACAATGTTCTGTAGGAAGAATATACTATTGAACAAATACGGGGTGTTTAAAAACTGAACTGTTCCCTAAAAATCCTGAAAATTCGTGGATTTAAAATTTTTTTTGCTTTCTGATGAAACTTTTACATTAGTTTGTCAAAAACTATAAAATATATACTTAGGTTTTATTATGTATATAAATACATACGTATGAAAAATACAGGGTGTAATATATAGATCCATTCTCTAGATCCACAAAATTTATGGAATTTATTTTTTTATGAAACTTTTCACGATTGTAAAAAATTATACTGATGAAAAATACGGGTGTTTAATAAAACCAAACCATTCTCTAAAAATCCTCACAATTCATGGAATATTTTCTAATGAAACTTTTCACAACGGTCTGTAAGAAAACTATACTAATTAAAAAACTACTGGGTGTTTAAAAAACCGACCTTTCTCTAGAAACCTTCATGGAAGTATAATATTCCTTTGATAAAACGTTTAACAATGGTCTATATGGAAACTATTTTAATGAAAACAATACAGGGTGTTTAAGAAAACTGAACCAATATTGAAACTCCCAAAATTCATGGAATAAAATTATTTGTTTTGCTTCGGATGGGTTGTCGGATGTACGAAAGACCGTTTTATATACAAAGTGTTGGAAAAATGTTGAACGGTGAAAAATCTCAAAATTAAGAGAACTGACTAATTTATTTTACTCAACTTCCATCGGGGGTCTCTTAACGCACTAATTATCGAAAAAATACATGGTGTTTAAAAAAAACTAACCCTACTCAAGAAAGGTCAAGTCGGCGAATGCCGACTTGCCACCTTTCTAGTTCTAATATATTAAAATGCGCGATTGCCTCTCGCTCCCACCGGGGGTGCGGAAAAGTGGCAAAGTGTCCGGGTAAAGGCTTTTTTCGCGAGCCGCGGAGCGGCGAGCCGAAGGGCGCGAAGCGCCCTTCGGTCCCGGGATTGTCGCTTAGGCGTATTTCGGTGAGTTCTTTTTACCTTTTTCGGGGCAAATTTTGCGTTTTTCCGGAGGTCCGCGGCCGCCGGTTTTCGATTTTCGCGAGGAAACGAGACAAAAGTCGAAAACCACGCCCATTATCGGAAGTCCGGAAGCCGCCCGGAGGCCGATTTCGCTCCGCGCGACGTTTTTCACGGGAGCCCGTCGGGGACGCGGGCGCGGGCGAGTCTCCTTATTTGGTCCTTTCTCCGTCGCGACGAGGCGCTCGGCGGGCCGTTTTTCGCGTTTTTCTAGGTAAATTTTCCGTTTTTCGGAGGGTCCTCGCCGGCCGATCTCGGCGAGAGGGATGGAGATAGCGCGGGAGGAGCTTATCGCCCGGGAATCGGAGAAACGTCAGTCGGATATGGGTAGACGTCAAACTATTTCGGATTCGATATTTTCGTATTTTCCCGCATTCCTTTCCATAAAGCCCTATCGAAACGTAAACTTTGAACCTTCTACGATGTGTCGCGTGCCTCAGATTTAGGTTTAAAATTCGATTTTATAGGAAAATAACGAAAGTTTTGGTCAATTACACGTTCGGCGGCATTCGCGTTCGCTCGGCCGCCCGAAACGTCAAACGGGAAGCCGGACGGTGCGGTGCCGTTGACAGCTCCGGATAAAACTTGGGAACGTTCGCTAAACGGGCCGTTCGAAGACCCGCCAAGGCCAAAAGGTAACATTAAAGTCTCTAGATACTTTCTGTTATGCGAGCGCTGGGTTTTGAGTTCCAATTTGTATCGAATTTTGCGTAATACCAAACAGAGACGTGGAGAAGAGCCTGGCAATATGGCGGGTCCTCACAAAACCTTCAAAATGTTACATTTTGCAAAGTAAGTACCCCTTTATTTCCATAAAGCCATATCGAAACGTAAACTTTGAACCTTCTACAATGTGTCGTGTGCCTCAGATCTGTTTTTAAAATTCGATTTTATAGTAAAAATTGCGAAAATTTGCGACGTCAAATGGCGAGTGCGCGGTGACATTTCCGAATAAATCGCAGAAAATTTCGCTAAATAGGCGACCGGAGCCCCCCAAAGGCCGAAAACGGTAAATCTGAAGTCTCTAGATACGTTGTGTTATGCGAGCGTTTGGTTTTGAATTCGTTTTTGTATCGAAATTTGCGAAAATCCTAAGCAAGACGGGGTCAAAATGACGTAAGCCATAGAACAGCTGTCAAATATTTCCATCCACTATTGCTATTTGCATTGAACTTTGCATAAATAGAACGAATAGGTAGGTGGTATCAGTGAGCTAGACAATATGGCAGACCAAGACGGGGTCAAAATGACGGAAGCCATAGAACGGCTGTCAAATATTTCCATCCGCTATTGCTATTTGCATTGAACTTTGCATAAATAGAATGAATAGGTGGTATCAGTGAGCTAGACAATATGGCACACTTCAAGTCGCTTCGCTTATATACAGTGCGACTCAAAAAAGCTCGATGTACGGTGTCACGAGAAAAATTGACGACAAAAAAATAAAAATTACAGATTCGAGGAAATTTTCGGTTCTTTCGCTTCGGAGGGGTTCTCTGACGTGCGTAGGACCGTTTTATATACAAAGTGTTGGAAAAATGTCGAACGTTAAAAAAATGTAAAAATTAAGGGAACTGAAAATTTTTTTGGTACGAAACTTCCGTCGGGGACTCTTACCGCACTAATTATCGAAAAATACGGGGTGTTTAAAAATTCAGAACTGTTCCTAAAAATCCTGGACATTCGTGGATTTAAATTTTTTTGCTTTCTGATGAAACTTTTTACAATAGTTTGTAGAAAACTGTAAAAATTTATACTTTGGTATTATTATGTATATGAATACATACTTATGAAAAATACAGGGTGTAAAATAAAAACCATTCTCTACATCCACAAAATTTATGGATTTTATTTTTTATGAAACTTTTGACGATTGTAAAAATCATACTAATGAGAAAATACAGGGTGCTTAACGAAACCAAACCATACTCTAAGAATCCTCACAATAATTCATTGAATATTTTTCATGAAACTTTTCACAATGGTCTGTAAGAAAACTATGTATACTAATTAAAAACTACTGGGTGTTTAAAAACTGAACCAATATTGAAACTCCCAAAATTCATGGAAATTTTTTTTATTTATTAAACTTCCATCAAGGATTTATTATGACACTCACTAACGAAGCAAATACAGAGTGTTTAATAATAACGAACCATTCTCTAAAAATCCTCAAAATTCATGGAATTAAAAATTCTTTTGATGAAACTTTATACAATGTTCTGTAGGAAAAATATACTAATTAAGAAATACAGAGGGTTTAAAAAAACCTAACCATTTCCTAAAAATCAACAAAACTCATGGAAATTTTTGATAAAACCTTATACAATGGTTTGTAAAAATCTATACTAATGAAAAAATACAGGAGGTTTAAAAAAACCTAACCATTTCCTAAAAATCAACAAAATTCATGGAATTAAAAAATTCTATTTGATGAAATTTTATACAATGTTCTGTAGGAAAAATATACTAATTAAGAAATACAGAGTGTTTAAAAATAACGAACCATTCTCTAAAATTCCTCAAAGTTCATGGAATTAGAAAATTCATTTTGATGAAACTTTGTACAATAGTTTTAAAACATCTATACTAATGAAAAATACAGGAGGTTTCAAAACCGAACCGTTCCTAAAAATCCTAAACATTCGTGGATTTAATTTTTTTGCTTTCTGATGAAACTTTTTACAATAGTTTGTAAAAAACTATAAAAATATATACTTTGGTATTATTATGTATATGAATACATACTTATGAAAAATACAGGGTGTAAAATAAAGAACCATTCTCTACAGCCACAAAATTTATGGAATTTAATTTTTTATTAAACTTTTCACGATTATAAAAATTATACTAATGAAAAATACAGGGTGCTTAACGAAACCAAACCATACTCTAAGAATCCCCACAATAATTCATTGAATATTTTTATGAAACTTTTCACAATGGTCTGTAAGAAAACTATACTAATTAAAAAAATTCTGGGTGTTTAAGAAAACTGAACCAATATTGAAACTCCCAAAATTCATGGAATTTTTTATTTATTAAACTTCCATCAAGGATTTATTATGACACTCATTAACGAAGCAAATACAGAGTGTTTAATAATAACGAACCATTCTCTAAAAATCCTCAAAATTCATGGAATTAAATAATTCTTTTTGATGAAACTTTATACAATGTTCTGTAGGAAAAATATACTAATTAAAAAAGTACAGAGTGTTTAAAAATAACGAACCATTCTCTAAAATTCCTCAAAATTCATGGAATTAAAAAATTCTTTTTGATGAAACTTTATACAATGTTCTATAGGAAAAATATCCTAATTAAGAAATACAGAGGATTTAAAAAAACCGAACCATTCTCTAAAAATCAACAAAATTCATGGAATTAAAAAATTCTTTTTGATGAAACTTTTACAATGTTCTGTAGGAAGAATATACTATTGAACAAATACGGGTGTTTAAAAAAACCGAACTGTTCCTAAAAATCCTGAAAATTCGTGGATTTAAATTTTTTTGCTTTCTGATGAAACTTTTTACATTAGTTTGTCAAAAACTATAAAAATATTGTTGTGTTATGAAATTTTGTTGGGCGCCAATTAATATTTGTGTTGAAATTGTATTTGTGTTTCTGTATGATTTGTATTTATGTGTTTTGTGTGTAAAAGAAAATTGTATTTATTGGACTACAAACCTGTATCTTATTTTTTATGCTTATTCAATTACCCTGGCTGCTTGGAGAACATAGACTCTGGTAGTCGGTTCGCTCGTCAAGTCAAATCTTTTTTAACACACTGTATCTTACTTTCAAATAAATATCAATTTAAAATGGACAATTTTATTTCATAAGATATTTGTTTACTACTTATTCAAGAATATTTAACGTTTTATGAACATTTAATTAATAGGTAACATATAAATTTTATTTTAAAGGCATTTGTGTATTAAAAGTTGCCTATCTTTAATATTTTAAATTTCTTAATAGGATACAACATTCTTAAAATCCGTGATTCTATGGTATTCTGCTAGTGTATGTTTATTGATGGTAATGTATTATATTTGCAAATCATAACTTTTTGACAGATGTTCCACTAAATAACGAATTTTAATATATTAAATAGAAAAGTAAAGATTATTAATTATACTACGGTAAGTAACTTATTGTTTTAATAAGTTTTAGAGTCTGTGACTGTCTATTTTGTGAATTTAATAGCTAGCTAGCGTTTATTTTCTCTGATATAATTTACGTAAATTTCTGTGAATTTATGTGCACATAAAATACCTTTCTGTAGTTGATTTTCTTTTATAAGACTTCGACTGGAAATCCTTTGGAACTCCCTCTGAACTGGTGATTGGGCTGCAGATGATTGGTTTTCCCACTATATGGTACTGCCAAATTTCTGTCTTGGATCTGGATCTCTGTTTATATTGTTGTTCGACACTTTTCTTGCAACGTGAGTATTACTTTTGACTATTATTTGGACTTTTTCTTGCTAATTTCTAAATTTTATGGAACCTCTGTTCAAAAACCGACGCTGCCCGTTCTTACATTCTTTCGTATCTAATCAACAAACTTTTGTTTTTCCACTCTTTTTCTACCAATTTGATAACTTGATGCCTTGTTGTAAAATTTGCACACATATTATGGTCCATACATATGATCTTATATAGTTTTTCGATGCACTGTTTTTTTTTTTTCACTCCACTACTTAAAACTATGACAAAATTTTTAATGTTATTACAATTTTCCTTATGTCTAATTATTAAATATTCTTCAATATTACTCTTTTTATGTACATTGTTATATCCCTTGTGAAACCAACTTTAGACTTGACATTTGTCCCTGTCTATGATATTTATTTGACATTTCTAAATATTTTACTAATTTTATTTATTTAAATTACTAATATTTTAATTATCTTCACTTGACTTATGTTGATATGTGTATGATGTTATTAAATGATCTTTTCTTTTTCTTTCTATATACTTTAATCTTGGTTTAAGTCCTTTTTTGTTTATGTACTATACAAAAATGTGATATCATGTCCCAATATTTAATGAATTTTAACTATATTTTATTTCAAAAATGGTAATTTATTTAATTTACTCTACAATAACTGTTTATATGCTCTGCATTGTCAATTTTATATTATTTTGTATAATTCTACTATGTTTTAATTTTTATAACAACAATAATTTCTATTCTATTTTATGGTTTTTTTAAATAAACATGTAAATTCTCATAAGTATTGAAGCTGATTTTTCATATTGTCTCAATTTTCCCAAAATTCAATTGGAAATTTTATTTCCCAAGAAAATTTTCAATTTAATTTTTAATTTTATATGATTTGTATGATATTTTACTTTTATTTGTCCTATATTATATTTAGTCTTTGTAGTATGGGTGTAGTTGTGTCACGTTGTATATGCCTTTTGTTCTGTCTGAGTCTATGTATTTTAGTTCGTAACTGTTAGTCCCGTTTGTCGTGTTGATCATATAAGGTCCGTCATATGGTAGCATTAACTTTGCACATCGGTTGTCTCTTCTATTTGGAACCCTTAGTGTTTTCACAATAACCAAATCTCCTTTTTCATATTTTATAAAATTTTTCTTTGTCTTTGTCATGCGTCTTTGGTATTTGTCAGCGGCTCGTCGTAGTCGTTCGTTTACTTTTTGAATTATGTCATTGTACTGAGTGTTTGTCGTTATCGTCCACGGTCTGTCAGGTTGCTCGTTTTTGAATATTGTGATGGGGCTTTGGTCTGTCACGTTGTTTGGTATGTGATTTAAATATTTTTCTACGTCTGTCAAGTAATCTTCCCACAGTGGTTGTTCGTCAAATACTAGCATACGTAGGTACTTAGATACCTCCTTTACGTATCTCTCGGCAGGATTAGCCTGTGGATGACGTATACTAGTATAGTGTAGTCTTGTCTGTCTTTGTCTAAAATAATTTTGAATTCTGTCATTCCTAAAATATGTAGCATTGTCAAGTATACATTCTTCGTATTGTCCTTCTTCTTGTACGTATCGGTTGAGTAAGTGTATAACTGTTTTCGTGTTTGTCTTTCTACAAGGGTAGATTCTCACGTACTTTGAAAAAATATCAACAATTAGAAAAATATGTCTACTACCCTTGTAGCTTGTGATGAGGTTGCTTATGAAGTCTATTGCAATTTTATGTCTAGGTCTAGTCGCTCTTATTGATTTCGGCTGTCCGTCGTAATGTCGGTTTTTGTCTTTTGCTAGTTGGCATATATGGCATGTCTGTATAATATTTTTCGTAATTTGTCGGTCTTGTTTGTTATAGTATGTTTCTCTGTAAATTTTCCATGTCTTGTCAATCCCTACATGTCCATAGTCATGATGTATTCGTCTTACTATTTCCTTCGTCAGTTCATTTGTAATGGCATATAACTCTGTTTCTTTAATTTTCTTTATATAAATTTGATCTTTTACTGTGAATTTCTTCTTGTCATTGTCTGTTAATTTTTGCTGGTCTTGTAATATCGTTGCGTTTGAAAACAGTCCGTCATTATCTTTTAAAACATTTACTCCAATTTTGATTATATTTCTATCATCCTGTCTTTCATCCATCCTTGTCAGTGCGTCAGCTAATATGTTAGTCTTTCCCGGTATGTACTGTATGTCAAAATTGTATTCGTTTAATAGTAGTGCCCATCTGTGTATCCTGTTGTTTCCGTATTTGTTGTTAAGTATCGATGTCAATGCCTGGTTGTCTGTCTGTACTATGAATTTATTTCCTAACAAGTAAAATCTCATTTTGGTTATCGTGAAAATAATACTAGCAAGTTCTAGTTCCGATACGCTATAGTTTCTTTCATGCTTCTTTGTTACCCTCGATGTGAAAGAAATTGGTACCTCTATGTCGTCTTGTGTCTGTAGTAATACTCCTGCCAGTCTGTGTATAGAAGCGTCCGTTCGTATAGTAAAAGGTAAGTTATAGTTTGGGTGGTAAATTTTAAGTTTATCTATTATAATGTCTTTAAGATCGTCAAATGCTTTCTGTTGTGTTTCTGTCCATGTCCATCGTACGTTTTTCTTTAATAATTCTATTAGTGGTAATTCAAAAGCAGTCAAGTCTGGTATAAGTCTTTTAAAATAATTTATCATCCCCAAAAATCCCCTTAATGTTTTTAAATTGTTCGGTCTTTTAAATTGTTTTATCGTTTGTATTCTGTCCTCGTCCATTTGAATTCCCGTCTGATTAATTTGATATCCCAAATACGTTACTTGTTGTTTGTAAAATTGGCATTTGTCTATGTTGAGTTTGAGTCCGTTCTTGTCTAGTTCATACAGTACTATGTCTAAGTGTTTTCGGTGATTGTCAATGTTGTCTGAGTATATTAGTATATCGTCAATATAATGTAGAACAAATTTATCATATTTATTAAGAATGTTATGTAGGGCACGCACAAGAGCAGAGCATGAACTTTGCAAGCCAAACGGAGTTGTGTTGAAGTGATATATTTCCCCATCCACTGTAAATCCTGTATATTTTCTAGATTCTTCATCTAACGGTATGAGCCAAAAACTATGTTTTAAATCTAATTTTGAAAAAATGTTAGCATTTGTTATTCTCCTAGAATAGCGTCCACCATTAATGGTGCCTCATATTGGAACAGTGTACTTATTAATAGTCCTAGCGTCAAGACATATTCTGATCTCTCCACTTTTTGTTACTATTACCAGCGGATTTATATATGGTGTATTGCTTCTTTCAATTATTCCATCTTTTAATAATTTGCCAATTTCAATCTTAACTTTTTCTTTATGCATATATGGTATGGGATATTTTTTTTTTTCTTTAAAATTCGTAATATCTCTAACCTCTAATCTATGTACATAACTCTCAGCTACTCTCATTTCATTTGACACTAACCTCTCATATTTTCTTAACGCTGCTCTTACCTCACTTTCATAATTATCATCTACATTTATTTTAATTTTATTAATATCAAATATTTCATCATCTACCTCATCATCATAATAATTATCATTCCCACAAAAATACATTTCCTTTTCATTCCTACCTTCATCAAAACCTACTTTACCTTGTTCACTTCCTTCTATGTACATAAATTCATCCCTATCTTTTAAATTCAACCCATATATCATCTATGCATAATTTTCTTGCCTCATAATCTATTTTAGCTTTGTATTTGTTTAAATAATCAGAACCTATCACTATATCCATTGGCATGTTTGGCACGATTAAAAGTTGAAATAATACATTTTCATTAAATTTTAGATTGATATTTAGCATTTTATTTACATCATATAGTTTCTTTTGGTTAGGACCTATTAATGTTACTCTATTCACCTTTATAATATGTTTATTCAATTGAGGAAATTTATCTAAAATATTTTACTAATTAATGAAGCTTCAGAACCAGAATCTATCAATATCTCTAGATTTGAATTTTGAAATTTTGAATTTACATATACTAAAATATTATTTTGATTTATAATTACATTTTCATCTAACTTAATAAATTCACGAGGATGGGTATAATTACTAATACAATTTTTGACTATGTTGTTTGACTTGCTCTCTACTGAAAATTTTGATTGTTATCTACATTTTGTATTGCAGGTTCCTATCCATTGATACAGATCTGCGCTGTTCGACTGGTCGTTCGTCACATTGTGAATTTTGGACACGTTCTACTGATCTGCTCGAGTTTCGTATACTTTGAAAATTTACCTGTCTATTTTGGTTTCCATCGTCTCGTCTCGATGGCTGATTTTGATTTCTGTTATAATTTTGGTTATTGTTGTTAAATCTGTTATTATAATTATCATTGTTATTATTGTTGTTATAGTTTCTGTTATTATTATACTGATTTTGTTGATATCTATTGTTATTATATCTGTTATTATAGTTAAAATTATTACCATTATTGTTGTATCTATTATTAGTATTAAAATTATTGTTGAAATTGTTTCGTGGATAATTAGTATTATTATTATTACTAGGCCTAAAGTTATTGGATCTATGATTAAAATTGTTATTATATCTAAAATCTTGATTATTATTATTTTGATTGTTACGAAAATTTTGTGAATTGTTTCTAGTGATATTATTCATATTATTACTATAATTTTGATGATTATTTGTGACATTTATATCTACAATATTTAAATAATTGTACATTTGTTCCATAGTCCTAATATTTTGCATAGCAATCGTTTCTGCAATTTCCGGTTTGAATTGTCGTGAAATGTATAGCACCAAATCTTGTTCGTTTAGCTTTGGGGTTAGATATTGTGCAGACGAGTATAATCTTAATGCATAATTTGTTAAACTGTTTGTTAAATTAGGATTGTACTTTCCAAAATACAATTTTCTCTTACTGCTAGTTGTGCATTGTCCCAAAAATGTTGTGTAAAGCGTTGTGTAAATTGTGTATAGTCGTTTATATTATTTTCAATACCATTAAACCATAATAACGCCTCATTTTCCAGGTTTTCCCTAATAGTTTCTTTGATTCTATCCATTCTTGTGTCTTCCGACGTTGTCCTATCATAAATTTCTTGTATTTTTCTGGTTAGCGCTTTTAAAAACACTACTGGGTGTAGTTTATTGATATTTCCTGAAAATTTGTGAATTTTGTTATCTTCATGGCAGATTATTTTTGTTATTACTTCTCCTTCTCTATGCTTCATCTCTCGGACATGCTCTATTTCCTTCTTAAGCTGTTCTATCTGTTCTTCTGTTCTTTTTCTTTCATTGTCCAATACCTCTTGATCTGCTGGTATTCCTTTCTGTACTTGACTTTTGACTAATTCTATTTCTTCTGTATTTTTGTTGACCTGTCTTTCTATCGTCCCTATTTCAGTTTCTTGTCGGTTTGCCCTGTCTTCTAATTCATTCGTCCTAGTCACCATTGTTGCTACGTCTTGTTCTATCTTGTCCACATTTTTCTTTAAATCATCTTTCCACATGTTCAAATCTTTTCGGAATTCCTCTCTCATATCTTTTAATTTAACATCCAATAATGTCACCACACTTTCCAAGTCCTCCTTTCGTCCTTTTTCTAATTTTTCCATATCTTGTTTTCGTCCCTCTTTAATGGTTTCTTCCAGTCGTTTTCTATCTTCCTCTTGTCTTTTTCTGTCCTCCTCTTGTCTTTTTCTGTCCTCCTCTTGTCTTTTTCTGTCCTCCTCTTGTCTTTTTCTGTCCTCCATAATTGTCCTCATCATCTCTTCTAACATACCTCTTACTCCTGTCTCGCTTGCTTCTCCTACACTCGTTCCCTGTTCCTCTACACTTTCTTGTTCCGATTGTGTCTCCATCGACTCCTCTCCAAGTTGTTTCCCACTTCTTAGATCCATTTTCCTTCTTTTTCTGTATTCTTCTTTTTTAACCCTGTACTATTTTCGAGCTTGCCTCACGTTGGGCACGCCAATTTGTTGTGTTATGAAATTTTGTTGGGCGCCAATTAATATTTGTGTTGAAATTGTATGTGTGTTTCTGTATGATTTGTATTTATGTGTTTTGTGTGTAAAAGAAAATTGTATTTATTGGACTACAAACCTGTATCTTATATTTTTTTTATGCTTATTCAATTACCCTGGCTGCTTGGAGAACATAGACTCTGGTAGTCGGTTCGCTCGTCAAGTCAAATCTTTTAACACACTGTATCTTACTTTCAAATAAATATCAATTTAAAATGGACAATTTTTATTTCATAAGATATTTGTTTACTACTTATTCAAGAATATTTAACGTTTTATGAACATTTAATTAATAGGTAACATATAAATTTTATTTTAAAGGCATTTGTGTATTAAAAGTTGCCTATCTTTAATATTTTAAATTTCTTAATAGGATACAACATTCTTAAAATCCGTGATTCTATGGTATTCTGCTAGTGTATGTTTATTGATGGTAATGTATTATATTTGCAAATCATAACTTTTTGACAGATGTTCCACTAAATAACGAATTTTAATATATTAAATAGAAAAGTAAAGATTATTAATTATACTACGGTAAGTAACTTATTGTTTTAATAAGTTTTAGAGTCTGTGACTGTCTATTTTGTGAATTTAATAGCTAGCTAGCGTTTATTTTCTCTGATATAATTTACGTAAATTTCTGTGAATTTATGTGCACATAAAATACCTTTCTGTAGTTGATTTTCTTTTATAAGACTTCGACTGGAAATCCTTTGGAACTCCCTCTGAACTGGTGATTGGGCTGCAGATGATTGGTTTTCCCACTATATGGTACTGCCAAATTTCTGTCTTGGATCTGGATCTCTGTTTATATTGTTGTTCGACACTTTTCTTGCAACGTGAGTATTACTTTTGACTATTATTTGGACTTTTTCTTGCTAATTTCTAAATTTTATGGAACCTCTGTTCAAAACCGACGCTGCCCGTTCTTACATTCTTTCGTATCTAATCAACAAACTTTTGTTTTTCCACTCTTTTTCTACCAATTTGATAACTTGATGCCTTGTTGTAAAATTTGCACACATATTATGGTCCATACATATGATCTTATATAGTTTTTCGATGCACTGTTTTTTTTATGTTTTCACTCCACTACTTAAAACTATGACAAAATTTTTAATGTTATTACAATTTTCCTTATATCTAATTATTAAATATTCTTCAATATTACTCTTTTTATGTACATTGTTATATCCCTTGTGAAACCAACTTTAGACTTGACATTTGTCCCTGTCTATGATATTTATTTGACATTTCTAAATATTTTACTAATTTTATTTATTTAAATTACTAATATTTTAATTATCTTCACTTGACTTATGTTGATATGTGTATGATGTTATTAAATGATCTTTTCTTTTTCTTTCTATATACTTTAATCTTGGTTTAAGTCCTTTTTTGTTTATGTACTATACAAAAATGTGATATCATGTCCCAATATTTAATGAATTTTAACTATTTCTTTCTTTCAAAAATGGTAATTTATTTAATTTACTCTACAATAACTGTTTATATGCTCTGCATTGTCAATTTTATATTATTTTGTATAATTCTACTATGTTTTAATTTTTATAACAACAATAATTTCTATTCTATTTTATGGTTTTTCCAAATAAACATGTAAATTCTCATAAGTATTGAAGCTGATTTTTCATATTGTCTCAATATATACTTAGGTTTTATTATGTATATAAATACATACGTATGAAAAATACAGGGAGTAATATATAGATCCATTCTCTAGATCCACAAAATTTATGGAATTAATTTTTTTTATGAAACTTTTCACGATTGTAAAAAATTATACCGATGAAAAAATACGGGGTGTTTAACAAAACCAAACCATTCTCTAAAAATCCTCACAATTCATGGAATATTTTCTAATGAAACTTTTCACAACGGTCTGTAAGAAAACTATACTAATTAAAAAACTACTGGGTGTTTAAAAACCGACCTTTCTCTAGAAACCTTCATGGAAGTATAATATTCCTTTGATGAAACGTTTAACAATGGTCTATATGGAAACTATTTTAATGAAAACAATACAGGGTGTTTAAGAAAACTGAACCAATATTGAAACTCCCAAAATTCATGGAATAAAATTATTTGTTTTGCTTCGGATGGGTTGTCGGATGTACGAAAGACCGTTTTATATACAAAGTGTTGGAAAAATGTTGAACGGTGAAAAATCTCAAAATTAAGAGAACTGACTAATTTATTTTACTCAACTTCCATCGGGGGTCTCTTAACGCACTAATTATCGAAAAAATACATGGTGTTTAAAAAAAACTAACCCTACTCAAGAAAGGTCAAGTCGGCGAATGCCGACTTGCCACCTTTCTAGTTCTTATATATTAAAATCCGTTGTTTTTTCTCGCTCCCACCGGGGGGTGAGAAAAGTGGCGTTTTGCATTACCAAAGGCTTTTGAGGCGAGCCGCGCAGCGGCGAGCCGAAGGGCGCGAAGCGCCCTTCGGTCCCGGGGTTGTCGCTTAGGCGTATTTCGGTGGGTTCTTTTTACCTTTTTCGGGGCGAATTTTGCGTTTTTCCGGAGGTCCGCGGCCGCCGGTTTTCGATTTTCGCGAGGAAACGAGACAAAAGTCGAAAACCACGCCCATTATCGGAAGCCCGAAAGCCGCCCGGAGGCCGGTTTCGCTCCGCGCGATGTTTTTCGGGCGAGCCGTCGGGGACGCGGGCGCGGGCGAGTCTCCTTATTTGGTCCTTTCTCCGTCGCGACGAGGCGCTCGGCGGGCCGTTTTTCGCGTTTTTCTAGGTAAATTTTCCGTTTTTCGGAGGGTCCTCGCCGGCCGTTCTCGGCGAGAGGGATGGAGATAGCGCGGGAGGAGCTTATCGCCCGGGAATCGGAGAAACGTCAGTCGGATATGGGTAGACGTCAAACTATTTCCGATTCGATATTTTCGTATTTTCCCGCATTCATTTCAACAAAGCCATATCGAAACGTAAACTTTGAACCTTCTACAATGTGTCGCGTGCCTCAGATTTAGGTTTAAAATTCGATTTTATAGGGAAAATAACGAAAATTAGGGTCAATTACGCGTTCGGGGGCATTCGCGTTCGCTCGGCCGTCCGAAACGTCAAACGGCTAGCCGGACGGTGCGGTGCCGTTGACAGCTCCGGATAAAACTTGGGAACGTTCGCTAAACCGGCCGATGGGAGGCCCCCCAAAAGCCAGAAACGGTAAGTTTAAAGTCTCTAGATACTTTCTGTTATGCGAGCGCTGGGTTTTGAGTTCCAATTTGTATCGAATTTTGCGTAATACCAAACAGAGACGTGGAGAAGAGCCTGGCAATATGGCGGGTCCTCACAAAACCTTCAAAATGTTACATTTTGCAAAGTAAGTACCCCTTTATTTCCATAAAGCCATATCGAAACGTAAACTTTGAACCTTCTACAATGTGTGATCTGTTTTTAAAATTCGATTTTATAGTAAAAATTGCGAAAATTTGCGACGTCAAATGGCGAGTGCGCGGTGACATTTCCGAATAAATCGCAGAAAATTTCGCTAAATGGCCCGACCGGAGCCCCCCAAAGCCCGAAAACGGTAAATCTGAAGTCTCTAGATACGTTGTGTTATGCGAGCGTTTGGTTTTGAATTCGTTTTTGTATCGAAATTTGCGAAAATCCTAAGCAAGACGGGTCAAAATGACGTAAGCCATAGAACAGCTGTCAAATATTTCCATCCGCTATTGCTATTTGCATTGAACTTTGCATAAATAGAATGAATAGGTAGGTGGTATCAGTGAGCTAGACAATATGGCAGACCAAGACGGGGTCAAAATGACGGAAGCCATAGAACAGCTGTCAAATATTTCCATCCGCTATTGCTATTTGCATTGAACTTTGCATAAATAGAATGAATAGGTGGTATCAGTGAGCTAGACAATATGGCACGCTTCAAGTCGCTTCGCTTATATACAGTGCGACTCAAAAAGCTCGATGTACGGGTGTTACGATAAAATTGACGAGAAAAAATAAAAATTACAGATTCGAGGAAATTTTCGGTTCTTTCGCTTCGAGGGGTTCTCTGACGTGCGTAGGACCGTTTTATATACAAAGTGTTGGAAAAATGTCGAACGTTAAAAAATGTAAAAATTAAGGAACTGAAAATTTTTTGGTACGAAACTTCCGTCGGGGACTCTTACCGCACTAATTATCGAAAAATACGGGTGTTTAAAAATTCGAACTGTTCCCTAAAAATCCTGGACATTCGTGGATTTAAAATTTTTTTGCTTTCTGATGAAACTTTTCAATAGTTTGTAGAAAAACTGTAAAAATATATACTTTGGTATTATTATGTATATGAATACATACTTATGAAAAATACAGGGTGTAAAATAAAACCATTCTCTACATCCACAAAATTTATGGATTTTATTTTTTTTATGAAACTTTTGACGATTGTAAAAAAATCATACTAATGAGAAAATACAGGGTGCTTAACGAAACCAAACCATACTCTAAGAATCCTCACAATAATTCATTGAATATTTTTCATGAAACTTTTCACAATGGTCTGTAAGAAAACTATGTATACTAATTAAAAACTACTGGGTGTTTAAAAAACTGAACCAATATTGAAACTCCCAAAATTCATGGAAATTTTTTATTTATTAAACTTCCATCAAGGATTTATTATGACACTCACTAACGAAGCAAATACAGAGTGTTTAATAATAACGAACCATTCTCTAAAAATCCTCAAAATTCATGGAATTAAAAATTCTTTTGATGAAACTTTATACAATGTTCTGTAGGAAAAATATACTAATTAAGAAATACAGAGGGTTTAAAAAACCTAACCATTTCCTAAAAATCAACAAAACTCATGGAATTAAAAATTATTTTTGATAAAACCTTATACAATGGTTTGTAAAAATCTATACTAATGAAAAATACAGGAGGTTTAAAACCTAACCATTTCCTAAAAATCAACAAAATTCATGGAATTAAAAATTCTATTTGATGAAATTTTATACAATGTTCTGTAGGAAAAATATACTAATTAAGAAATACAGAGTGTTTAAAAATAACGAACCATTCTCTAAAATTCCTCAAAGTTCATGGAATTAGAAAATTCATTTTGATGAAACTTTGTACAATAGTTTTAAAACATCTATACTAATGCAAAAATACAGGAGGTTTCAAAACCGAACCTGTTCCCTAAAAATCCTAAACATTCGTGGATTTAAATTTTTTTGCTTTCTGATGAAACTTTTACAATAGTTTGTAAAAACTATAAAAAATATACTTTGGTATTATTATGTATATGAATACATACTTATGAAAAATACAGGGTGTAAAATAAAGAACCATTCTCTACAGCCACAAAATTTATGGAATTTAATTTTTTATTAAACTTTTCACGATTATTAAAAATTATACTAATGAAAAATACAGGGTGCTTAACGAAACCAAACCATACTCTAAGAATCCCACAATAATTCATTGAATATTTTTTTGAAACTTTTCACAATGGTCTGTAAGAAAACTATACTAATTAAAAAATTCTGGGTGTTTAAGAAAACTGAACCAATATTGAAACTCCCAAAATTCATGGAAATTTTTTTATTTATTAAACTTCCATCAAGGATTTATTATGACACTCATTAACGAAGCAAATACAGAGTGTTTAATAATAACGAACCATTCTCTAAAATTCCTCAAAATTCATGGAATTAAAAAATTCTTTTTGATGAAACTTTATACAATGTTCTATAGGAAAAATATCCTAATTAAGAAATACAGAGGATTTAAAAAAACCGAACCATTCTCTAAAAATCAACAAAATTCATGGAATTAAAAAATTCTTTTTGATGAAACTTTTTACAATGTTCTGTAGGAAGAATATACTATTGAACAAATACGGGGTGTTTAAAAAAACCGAACTGTTCCCTAAAAATCCTGAAAATTCGTGGATTTAAAATTTTTTTTTTGCTTTCTGATGAAACTTTTAACATTAGTTTGTCAAAAAACTATAAAAATATATACTTAGGTTTTATTATGTATATAAATACATACGTATGAAAAAATACAGGGTGTAATATATAGATCCATTCTCTAGATCCACAAAATTTATGGAATTTATTTTTTTTTATGAAACTTTTCACGATTGTAAAAAATTATACCGATGAAAAATACGGTGTTTAACAAAACCAAACCATTCTCTAAAAATCCTCACAATTCATGGAATATTTTCTAATGAAACTTTTCACAACGGTCTGTAAGAAAACTATACTAATTAAAAACTACTGGGTGTTTAAAAACCGACCTTTCTCTAGAAACCTTCATGGAAGTATAATATTCCTTTGATGAAACGTTTAACAATGGTCTATATGGAAACTATTTTAATGAAAACAATACAGGGTGTTTAAGAAAACTGAACCAATATTGAAACTCCCAAAATTCATGGAATAAAATTATTTGTTTTGCTTCGGATGGGTTGTTGGATGTACGAAAGACCGTTTTATATACAAAGTGTTGGAAAAATGTTGAACGGTAAAAATCTCAAAATTAAGAGAACTTACTACTTTATTTTACTCAACTTCCATCGGGGTCTCTTAACGCACTAATTATCGAAAAAATACATGGTGTTTAAAAAAAACTAACCCTACTCAAGAAAGGTCAAGTCGGCGAATGCCGACTTGCCACCTTTCTAGTTCTTATATATTAAAATCCGTTGTTTTTTCTCGCTCCCTCCGGGCGGGCGGAAAAGTTGGGTTTTGCATTACCAAAGGCTTTTTTCGCGAGCCGCGCAGCGGCGAGCCGAAGGGCGCGAAGCGCCCTTCGGTCCCGCGGTTGTCGCTTAGGCGTATTTTGGTGGGTTCTTTTTACCTTTTTCGGGGCGAATTTTGCGTTTTTCGGGTGGTCCGCTGGCGCCTTTTTTCGTTTTTCGCGAGGAAACGAGAAACATGTCGAATTACACGCCCATTATCGGAAGTCCGGAAGCCGCCCGGAGGCCGATTTCCGCGCGACGTTTTTCACGGAGCCCGTCGGGGACGCGGGCGAGTCTCCTTATTTGGTCCTTTCTCCGTCGCGACGAGGCGCTCGGCGGGCCGTTTTTCGCGTTTTTCTAGGTAAATTTTCCGTTTTTCGGAGGGTCCTCGCCGGCCGTTCTCGGCGAGAGGGATGGAGATAGCGCGGGAGGAGCTTATCGCCCGGGAATCGGAGAAACGTCAGTCGGATATGGGTAGACGTCAAACTATTTCCGATTCGATATTTTCGTATTTTTCCGCATTCATTTCAACAAAGCCATATCGAAACGTAAACTTTGAACCTTCTACAATGTGTCGCGTGCCTCAGGTTTGAGTTTAAAATTCGATTTTATAGTGAAAATAGCGAAAGTTTTGGTCAATTACACGTTCGGCGGCATTCGCGTGCGCTCGGCCGCCCGAAACGTCAAACGGCAAGCCGGACGGTGCGGTGCCGTTGACAGCTCCGGATAAAACTTAGGAACGTTCGCTAAACGGATCGATCGGAGGCCCGCAAAAGCCGGAAAAGGTAAATTTGAAGTCCTAGATGCTTTCTGTTATGCGAGCGCTGGGTTTTGAATTGTATCGAATTTTGCGTAATACCAAACAGAGACGTGGAGAAGAGCCTGGCAATATGGCGGGTCCTCACAAAACCTTCAAAACGATTACATTTTGAAAAGTAAGTACCCTTTATTTCCATAAAGCCATATCGAAACGTACACTTTGAACCTTCTACAATGTGTCGTGTGCCTCAGGTTTAGGTTTAAAATTCGACTT
This sequence comes from Monochamus saltuarius, assembly GCA_025584915.1. NCBI lineage: Eukaryota > Metazoa > Arthropoda > Insecta > Coleoptera > Cerambycidae > Monochamus > Monochamus saltuarius. The sequence continues at coordinate 30,468,794 of CM046721.1, forward strand.
TATAGTGAAAATAGCAACAATTTTCGTCTACTACAGAAACGTCAAATGGCGAGTGCGCGGTGACATTCCCGAATAAATCGCAGAAAATTTCGCTAAATGGGCCGACCCGAGGCCCCCTAAGGCCGAAAATGGTAAATTTGAAGTCTCTAGATACGTTGTGTTATGCGAGCGTTTGGTTTTGAATTCGTTTTCGTATCGAAATTTGCGAAAATTCTAAGCAAGACGGGGTCAAAATGACGGAAGCCATAGAACAGCTGTCAAATATTTCCATCCGCTATTGCTATTTGCATTGAACTTTGCATAAATAGAATGAATAGGTGGTATCAGTGAGCTAGACAATATGGCAGACCAAGACGGGGTCAAAATGACGGAAGCCATAGAACAGCTGTCAAATATTTCCATCCGCTATTGCTATTTGCATTGAACTTTGCATAAATAGAATGAATAGGTGGTATCAGTGAGCTAGACAATATGGCAGACTTCAAGTCGCTTCGCTTATATACAGTGCGACTCAAAACAGCTCGATGTACGGGGTGTTACGATAAAAATTGTCGAGAAAAATTAAAATTACAGATTCGAGGAAATTTTCGGTTTTTTCGCTTCGGAGGGGTTCTGTGACGTTCGTAGGCCCGTCTTAAATGCAAAGTGTTGGAAAAATGTGAAACGTTAAAAAAATGTCAAAATTAAGGGAACTGAACATTTTTTTGGTACGAAACTTCCGTCGGGGGACTCTTACAGCACTTATTTTCTAAAAAAATACTGGGTGTTTAAATTATCAGAACCATTCCCTAAAAATACTGTACATTTGTGGATTAAAAATTTTTTCTTTCTGATGATACTTTTACAATAGTTTGTAAAAAACTATAAAAATATATACTTTGGTATTATTATGTATATGAATACATACTTATGAAAAATACAGGGTGTAAAATAAAGAACCATTCTCTAGATCCACAAAATTTATGGAATTTATTTTTTTATGAAACTTTTACGATTGTAAAATATTATACTAATGAAAATATACAGGGTGCTTAACGAAACCAAACCATACTCTAAGAATCCCCACAATAATTCATTGAATATTTTTTTATTAATCTTTTCACGATGGTCTCTAAGAAATATATACTAATTAAAAAACTACTGGGTGTTTAAGAAAACTGAACAAATATTGAAACTCCCAAAATTCATGGACATTTTTTATTTATTAAACTTCCATCAAGGATTTATTATGACACTCACTATCGAAGCAAATACAGAGTGTTTAATAATAACGAACCATTCTCTAAAAATTTTCAAAATTCATGGAATTAAAAATTCTTTTGATGAAACTTTATACAATGTTCTGTAGGAAAAATATACTAATTAAAAATACAGAGTGTTTAAAAATAACGAACCATTCTCTAAAAATTTTCAAAATTCTTGGAATTAAAAAATTCTGTTTGATGAAATTTTATACAATGTTCTGTAGGAAAAATATACTAATTAAGAAATACAGAGTGTTTAAAAATAACGAACCATTCTCTAAAAATCCTCAAAATTCATGGAATTTGAAAATTCTTTTTGATGAAACTTTATACAATACTTTGTAAAAATCTATATTAATGAAAAATACAGGGGTTTAAAAAATTCGAACCGGTCCCTAAAAATCCTGGACATTCGTGGATTAAAATTTTTTTGCTCTCTGATGAAACTTTACAATAGTTTGTAAAAACTATAAAAATATATAGACTTAGGTATTATTATGTATATGAATACATACTTATGAAAAATACAGGGTGTAAAATAAAGAACCATTCTCTAGAAATCTAGAAATTTATGGAAGTTATTTTTTATGAAACTTTTCACAATGGTCTGTAAGAAAACTATACTAATTAAAGAACTACTGGGAGTTTAAAAGACTGAACCAATATTGAAACTCCCAAAATTCATGGAAAATTTTCAAAATCATTGAATTAAAAATTCTTTTTGATGAAATTTTATACAATGTTCTGTAGGAAAAATATCGCAATAAAGAAATACAGACGATTTAAAAATAACAAACCATTCTCTAAAAATCCTCAAAATTCATGGAGTTAACAAATTCTTTTTGATGAAAAATTTCACATTAGTTTGTTAAAAACTATACTAATGAAAAATACAGGAGGTTTAAAAAACCGAACCATTCTCTAAAAATCAACAAAATTCATGGAATTAAAAATTCTTTTGATGAAACTTTTTACAATGTTCTGTAGGAAAAATATACTATTGAACAAATACAGGTGTTTAAAAAAAAGAACTGTTCCCTAAAAATCCTGAAAATTCGTGGATTTAAATTTTTTTGCTTTCTGATGAAACATTTTACAATAGTTTGTCAAAAACTATAAAAATATATACTTAGGTTTTATTATGTATATAAATACATACGTATGAAAAATATAGGGTGTAATATAAAGAACCATTCTCTAGATCCACAAAATTTATGGAATTTATTTTTTTATGAAACTTTTCATGATTGTAAAAATTATACTAATGAAAAATACAGGGTGTTTAGCAAAACCAAACCATTCTCTAAGAATCCTCACAATTCATAGAATATTTTCTTATGAACACAATGGTCTGTAAGAAAGCTATACTAATTAAAAGACTACTGGGTGTTTAAAAAAAATGAACCATTTTCTATAAACCTTCATGGAAGTATAATATTCTCTTGATGAAACTTTTAACAATGGTCTATATGGAAACTATTTTCATGAGAACAATACAGGGTGTTTAAGAGAATCGAATCATTTTAAAAATTCTAAAAACTTGAAATTAAAAACTCTTTTGGTTTTTGATGAAACTTTTAAGATAGTTTGTAAAAAACTATAAAAATACATATTTAGGTATAATTATGTAGCTATATAAATACATGCTTATGAAAAATACAGGGTGTAAAATAAAGACCAATTCTCTAGATACACGAAATTTATTGAATTTAATTTTTTTTATGAAAATTCACGAATGTAAAAAAATTATACTGATGAAAAATACGGGGTGTTTAACAAAACCAAACCATTCTTTAAATATCCTCACAATTCATGGAATATTTTCTAATGAAACTTTTCACAACGGTCTGTAAGAAAACTATCCTAATTAAAAACTACTGGGTGTTTAAAAACCGACCGTTCTCTAGAAAGCTTCATGGAAGTATAATATTCCTTTGATGAAACTTTTAACAATGGTCTATATGGAAACTATTTTAATGAAAACAATACAGGGTGTTTAAGAAAACTGAACCAATATTGAAACTCCCAATATTCATGGAATAAATTAATTATTTTGCTTCGGATGGGTTGTCGGATGTACGAAAGACCGTTTTATATACAAAGTGTTGGAAAAATTATGAACGTTAAAAAAGTCTCAAAATTAAGAGAACTGACTAATTTATTTTAGTCAACTTCCATCGGAGGTCTCTTAACGCACTAATTATCGAAAAAATACATGGTGTTTAAAAAAAACTAACCCTACTCAAGAAAGGTCAAGTCGGCGAATGCCGACTTGCCACCTTTCTAGTTCTTATATATTAAAATCCGTTGTTTTTTCTCTCTCGCGAAAAAGGGGCTTTTTGCAGTACCTACGGCTTTTGTGGCGCGCCGCGCCGCGGCGAGCCCCGGTGCGCGAAGCCGAGTTCGGTCCTTCGGTTGTCCGGTGGGCGTATTTTGGTGATTTCTTTTTACCTTTTTCGGGGCGAATTTTGCGTTTTTCCGGAGGTCCGCGGCCGCCAGTTTTCCATTTTCGCGCGGATGTCGCGAAAAAAAGAGATAGATATAGCCGGGAATTCGAGAAACGTCAGTCAGATATGGATAGACGTCCAACTATTTCGGATTCGATATTTTCGTATTTTCCGCATTCGTTTCCACAAAGCCATGTCGAAACGTAAACTTTGAAGCTTCTACGATGTGTCGCGTGCCTCAGGTTTGAGTTTAAAATTCGATTTTATAGTGAAAATAACGAAAGTTTTACTCAATTACACGTTCGGCGGTATTCGCATTCGCTCGGCCGCCGGCCGTCCTAAACGTCAAACGGCTACCAGGACGGTGCACGGCATGTGACAGCTCCCGATAAAACTTAGGAACGTTCGCTAAAAGGGTCGATCGGAGGGCCGCCAATGCCAGAAAAGGTAAATTTAAAGTCTCTAGATACTTTCTGTTATGCGAGCCCTGGATTTCGAGTTCGTTTTTCCATAAAAATTTGCTTAAATCCAAACTGAGACGGGGAGAAGAGCCTAGCAATATGGCGGGTCCTCACAAAACCTTCAAAACGATTACATTCTGAAAAGTAAGTACCCCTTTATTTCCATAAAGCCATATCGAAACGTACACTTTGAACCTTCTACAATGTGTCGTGTGCCTCAGGTTTAGGTTTAAAATTCGATTTTATAGTGAAAATAGCAAAAATGTTCGTCGACTACAGAAACGTCAAATGGCGAGTGCGCGGTGACATTTCCGACTAAATCGCAGAAAATTTCGCTAAATGGGGCGACCGGAGCCCCCCAAAGGCCGAAAACGGTAAATTTGAAGTCTCTAGATACGTTGTGTAAGGCGAGCGCCGGGTTTTGAATTCGTGTTTGTATCGAAATTTGCGAAAATCCTAACCAAGACGGGGTCAAAATGACGGAAGCCATAGAACAGCTGTCAAATATTTCCATCCGCTATTGCTATTTGCATTGAACTTTGCATAAATAGAATGAATAGGTGGTATCAGTGAGCTAGACAATATGGCAGACCAAGACGGGGTCAAAATGACGAAAGCCATAGAACAGCTGTCAAATATTTCCATCCGCTATTGCTATTTGCATTGAACTTTGCATAAATAGAATGAATAGGTGGTATCAGTGAGCTAGACAATATGGCAGACTTCAAGTCGCTTCGCTTATATACAGTGCGACTCAAAAGCTCGATGTACGGGGTGTTACGATAAAAATTGACGAGAAAAAAATAAAAATTACAGATTCGAGGAAATTTTCGGTTTTTTCGCTTCGGAGGGGTTCTGTGACGTTCGTAGGCCCGTCTTAAATACAAAGTGTTGGAAAAATGTGAAACGTTAAAAAAATGTCAAAATTAAGGGAACTGAACATTTTTTGGTACGAAACTTCCGTCGGGACTCTTACCGCACTAATTATCGACAAAAATACGGGGTGTTTAAAAATCCGAACCATTCCTAAAAATCCTGAACATTTGTGGATTAAAAATTTTTCTTTCTGATGAAACTTTTTCAATAGTTTGTAAAAAAACTATAAAAAATATATACTTTGGTATTATTATGTATATGAATACATACTTATGAAAAAATACAGGGTGTAAAATAAAGAACCATTCTCTAGATCCACAAAATTTATGGAATTTATTTTTTTTTATGAAACTTTTCACGATTGTAAAAATATTATACTAATGAAAATATACAGGGTGCTTAACGAAACCAAACCATACTCTAAGAATCCCCACAATAATTCATTGAATATTTTTTTATAAACCTTTTCACGATGGTCTCTAAGAAATATATACTAATTAAAAAACTACTGGGTGTTTAAGAAAACTGAACAAATATTGAAACTCCCGAAATTCATGGAATTTTTTTATTTATTAAACTTCCATCAAGGATTTATTATGACACTCACTATCGAAGCAAATACAGAGTGTTTAAAAATAACGAACCATTCTCTAAAAATCCTCAAAATTCATGGAGTTAAAAAATTCTTTTTGATGAAACTTTCTACAATGTTCTGTAGGAAAAATATACTAATTAAGAAATACAGAGTGTTTAAAAATAACGAACCATTCTCTAAAAATTTTCAAAATTCTTGGAATTAAAAAATTCTGTTTGATGAAATTTTATACAATGTTCTGTAGGAAAAATATACTAATTAAGAAATACAGAGTGTTTAAAAATAACGAACCATTCTCTAAAAATCCTCAAAATTCATGGAATTAGAAAATTCTTTTTGATGAAACTTTATACAATAGTTTGTAAAAATCTATATTAATGAAAAATACAGGGGTTTAAAAATACCGAACCGTTCCTAAAAATCCTGAATATTTGTGGATTTAAATTTTTTTTTTCTTTCTGATGAAAATTTTTACAATAGTTTGTAAAAAAAATATAAAAAATATATACTTTGTTATTATTATGTATATGAATAAATAATTATGAAAAAATACAGGGTGTAAAATAAAGAACAATTCTCAAGAACAACAAAATTTATGGAATTTATTTTTTTTTATGAAACTTTTCACGATTGTAAAAATATTATACTAATGAAAATATACAGGGTGCTTAACAAAACCAAACCATTCTTTAAATATCCTCACAATTCATGGAATATTTTCTAATGAAACTTTTCACAACGGTCTGTAAGAAAACTATACTAATTAAAAAACTACTGGGTGTTTAAAAAACCGACCGTTCTCTAGAAAGCTTCATGGAAGTATAATATTCCTTTGATGAAACTTTTAACAATGGTCTATATGGAAACTATTTTAATGAAAACAATACAGGGTGTTTAAGAAAACTGAACCAATATTGAAACTCCCAATATTCATGGAATAAATTTATTTTTTTGCTTCGGATGGGTTGTCGGATGTACGAAAGACCGTTTTATATACAAAGTGTTGGAAAAATGTTGAACGTTAAAAAAGTCTCAAAATTAAGAGAACTGACTAATTTATTTTACTCAACTTCCATCGGAGGTCTCTTAACGCACTAATTATCGAAAAATACATGGTGTTTAAAAACTAACCCTACTCAAGAAAGGTCAAGTCGGCGAATGCCGACTTGCCACCTTTCTAGTCTTGTCATAAAACCTGACGAAGGAGAAATATAAACCAACGTTTACTCCATCCAATCAAGTGTAACAGCTGAGACCCTAAAAAAAAATATATAGCACGACATTCCGGAAGAGTAAACTTGATTTCGTAAAAAAATTACTACAAACATTATGATATGAAAGAGCAGTTGAAGTGTTCAACAACTCATCTCTCTCACATGCCGATGTTGAGAAAGCTAGGCTAATATGCATACTGAAATGGTACGGTGCCCCTGCTAAGTTCTTTGAACATTTTCAGGTACGGTTCATTTTTGAAATTGGAATAGAATATAAAACAAGATGTTGTATCACTTCCATCTAGCAGAGGTAATGAAAGAACACGCATTACCCACGTTCCACCATGTGCACTTCTGGCTGGGAAACTAACTATCTCCCCCTTAACACATTCCTGTATCGAAAAATCCCCCCACCCCCTCCTCAATGCACGCTACTCCTACTTTTCGGCCATTCATTGACTAGCCTATTATTTATTTTTAAGGATTTTGGACAAATCACGTTCAAAGGTCCCCAGCTCCGTTATTAGGCGCAGAATAGGCTGGTGAATTATTGCAGTCTAATTTCGGGACACACTGTATTTGTAACTCTAGTATTTGTTTAAATTATATGACATTTTACAAGTATGAATTCATGGAGTTGTTTTGAAAGCAGGTGCGACTTGGGTGCGTAAGAGAATCCGTTTTATCTGGCAATATAGAAGCGATTAAAATAATTTGTGGTTGTATTTATACATAAATGTATAAGTCATTTAACGATGGTATAAATAACTTGACATACCTATATTTGAATGATATGATGAAAATACAGGTTACAAAATTTATTCTACAATATTTAACTGGAGGAAATTAAAAAACGGAAAACGGATGAAAAATTAGTAAAATTGAAAGATAGCAAAGCAATAAAATAAATAATACACTGCTAGTAAAAAACATAATTTAGTAAAAGTTATAAAATACGTGTGTTATTTTTGAGACTAAACTTATAATTTCTTTATTAATATTATTTCTGGAAAGTGAAAATAAATTATAGTAAAGAAAAACTATAATTCGAATTAATGTGGTTATCATTATAAAAGTTCACAAATTTTTCAAACTTTAAATTTATGCTCTTATAGTACCTAATAATAAACAAACTAGATACTAAGTACTGATAACAAATAACTACCATATTCTTATTAGGATCTGGATATAAGTATATACTTATTATGTTTATTTATTGCATCATTTTTATAGGACAATATTTAAAATTTAAATTTTATTCTAATAAAACCTTCGGACTATGAACTAGAACAAGTACTAAGGCAGAAATGTTATAGATGCTTATTTTGCTATTGTTTTATTTAAAGAATTAATATTATTTTTGAGTGTCCTGTAATAGGTACATATTTTTATCTGAATGTACACGTATTTTTTTGTGTCAGCATTGCATGTTTTAAAATTTTGCCATTTAGTGAGCTGGATTCTGTCCAACTAGTCGGAGATCAGAATTTTTTAAACAAACCAATAAGAATGCATTAGTGGATTCCATCACACCAAACTGCTGGATTTAAAAACAGGCCCATGTCTAAATTTCCTATTTCGCAAAAACATCACATATCCAGAAGTTCTGTTATTTTTTCTGCAATAACTCGATTTTAAGCAAAAATGGACATACGTGATTTCTGCTCATATACCTAGTTGGGGCAAGAATTCAGACGACTAACGCCACTCAATTGTTTTTATCGTCAACATAATTTTCGATAGTTTGTCGCAAAGCATACCTTTTTTGTAATACCTAGTGCAAACATATAGTGTAGTATATAGTTTTATTATTCTCAGTTGTAGTTTCTTAAATATTTTGATGAAAATATAATAAATTATTCATTTGTTCGTATGACGTAAGTCGTAATTCTTGCCGCAACTATACCAATTCAATTGTCGAATTTTTATACAGAAAGTGTTCAAAAGTGCACCAGAGGTGTATATTATAATTTGTAGTACTTGTATACATAAGATTAGTGCCACTTTTCCGTACAAAAGTTGTCCAGTATTTTTACAAAACGTGTACAGAAATGTATGTAAAATTTTACTACTAATTTTATTTACATATTTTGACTAATATATTGAAGACTATATCGAGCTTGTTAGCTGTTTGTTGTTCGCCTGTGTCTTAACCGACACAAGGGCACGAAGATGTAAGTAGTCTGCATCTAGTGGCCACTCGTTACTCAATAACGTAATATTTACTAACAAAATGCATATAAATAAAAAATATGTAGATATTTCATATTTTTCAAAATTACACAAATTTGTATATAATATTGAAACTATTCAATAAAATTGAATAAGTGACATATTATAGATAAAATTCACTGCAAAACTTAAAAACCCCAACTAATGTTAAATAGTATTACATAATAGTGCAAAGTTTATGCTCAAAAAATATTGCATAGCGTATGTGGAAAATATATATAACGATTTTTATCTTCGTGTATCTAAACAGTTAACTATAAGTATGAGTAACTTCCTTAATAACTTTTTATGTGGCAGATGTACTAGAAATACGCAAAATTATAACTATCTTAAAGAAAAGTTAAAATCAACATCAAAATATCTCCATTACATGGCAAGTCTCAATTTATTCTTTATATTTATTACATAACTATGTAATTAACATTATGTTGTGAAATATTTTTATATCTTTATACAGGGTGATTCACAGACAGAGTAAAATATGAAAGTACATATGTGTTAACATGTCAGTCCAAACTTATTATTATTCTCGGAGTTATAGCTTACTGAAGTTTACAAACAAATGAATATGTTTAAATCCAATTTTTCTAAAAACTTTAAGTTATTTAAAGAACGAAATTTCAGTACATAAGAACAAATAAACTACCCAGCGGTAATAAAACATCGAACGGAAAGAATTATTGAAATATATATCATCTATGTTTTTAAGATGCAAGGAGTTAAGTACATTTCTTAAAATGAATTTTGCCAATATCTCTAAAAGTAAGACATTTTTAAGTCTTAGCTGGGTATTACTCGAATTTACTGTATTGATGAGTAGTACAACACTTGTGTACTCATTATCAGTATTCAAGTATTGAATAACTGTATCTGGACATTCAGTATTCGTAGTCATCATGTTCAGATATGTATACAGAATTCACAACTTGAAAAAGTATTCATGAATAGTGAAGATTGATTTAAATATTAATCCACACACTGTAAATATTCAACATTGTATTCATATAATATCAAAATTTGAATTCAGGTGTTCAGGATTCAAAAACTTGTGTTGTGTTCAAAATTCAAGTAACCATGAATACTTTTTTAATAAAGCATTCAGTATTCATGGATTGAATACTTTTCCTGTACTCACGTCGACATCTGTTTTAAATAGTAGCAAGAATACCGCCAAAATATGATACTGATTTCAACTGGAAACCTTTATGTTACCGTGCGGTGAGTATACCTAGTAGTATGTTTATAGACTCTAAAATAGTTGTGAATATTGCTTAATTTGTTTAAAATTTGTTCATTCAATTTGTACTGGCAATATACTGTAACAAAGATAAATACATAAATGTATAAATAATAAAATAAAAAATCTATTATAGAAATGTTCAATTTCATTATATCATCTTCACAAATACATTATTTTTCTAAACATTGACCTTTCCATTACACGTCGAAGGACAAAGTTTTAAAATTGCTGTAACATCAGTTGTTAAATTATTTTATTAATTCAAACCACAAATAATAATTTGTGTTGTTTTTTAATTAAAAATAACAATAGTAGCAGAAGCAGTTAAATCTTCTGATATAAAATAGGTATAATAAAATTTTATTTATTTCTTTCCTTGGGAAATTCTTTCAATTTTGTGTCCGTTCATTTTTTATTGCACTTTGCCGCGTCGCCGGTCGCCGACATTCTTTGCCTTGCACAAAGTAAGGTTTTACAGTGTACCAGTTTCCAGTGTCGTGCAAAAGTATGTTTTTTTACAAAATTGTCTGTATTTTCAAAAAAATTGTTTTTAGGTAAGTTCTGAATCACCCTGTACAAAATATATTTCATTGTGAGTAAAATTGATGCTCAGTTATTCATTATTGTTTCATATTATTTAATAAGCAAAAGTTTTAAGGAAAGCTGGTTTAATTAGTTTTATTGTTATAAACCTGTGGGAAATAATTCGAAATTAATTTGTTTGTAAAAACATTCTTCACGCGATTGTGGCTGAAATTGCCTTGTCAAAGAAATTACATTGCATTGCTAAATTATCTTTCCAACAGACAACTGTTCAATTCTATAACTGAAAGAAGTTAAGCTATTGTTATTTTTTCAAGCGAGAGCGATTGCATGCAGACTTAAGAAGAAAAGTAAAGGTCAGCAGTCTCGTGATTCTGTTACCTTGATATGCCTGTCAATGAGCCAGTTCAGTTCAATGTCGTCATCATCCTCGCCGAAGGGATTGATCAGGACTTCTGCCACTTTCAGCCAGCCGATGTAGAAACAAAACTAAAAAAGAAATTGTCAATTAAATTTACTTAAATCCTTGTAAAAGTTTTTAAATTGTTATTACTATGTTCTTAATTTAAACTTAACGTTACTTTAATCAATGCAGAGAAAAAAAATAAGAGAATAATATTTCTTATTGTTTTAGGAAGAAAATAATATTTTTCCCTAAAACAATTCCTAAGGTCTTTTTGAGACACATCAAATATTGGTGTTGTGGTTTTTACTCAAGTGCCAGTCTTACATTATATTAGATTAGAAGCTTTAATTAGACTGAAGTACGTAAGAAATATAATAGAAGATATTGCCTTTGAATGATGAAACTCCTCTTATTTGATCCAGTCTCGGAATTAATAGGTATTAATATTTCCTATCCTTTGATGTGGTAGCCATGGCGAGTAGGGAAAAATTAATGATTTGGAACAAGGAAATATCCAAAAGTATTGGATATTGGTGACGGAAATAGGGTAACAGATGGTACAAAAGTAGAACAAGTTAATCAGTTCAAGTATCTTCAATAATAATTAATGAACGAGCAAAAATCATTGGAACTTGAAAAAAGAATAGAGAATACTTTAAAAATGTATTATGCAATGAACAATAATTTTATAAATAAAAGGAAAGTAACAAAAGCAACAAAGATTAGGGTACCTGTATAAAGGAATTTACAGACCGATACTGTCACATGGGTGTGAATCATGGCTATTAGCCAGAAGACAAAAAAGTAAGTTACAAGCAGTGTCAATAAAGTATTTAAGAAAGGCCAAAGGGAAAACAATACAGAATCTCTAGAGTTAGGAATGACGTTACGTTACGTCATACGCACAAATGCTTTATATTTCCATCAAAATATTGAAGAAACTGCAACTGATAGTTATAAAATTATATACTACACTAAAAGTTCGCATTATATTTTGCACTAAATTGCAAAAATTATTGTTTTTAACGCGACCAAATACCGAAAATTACGTTGACAATAAAAACAATTGTGTAACGTCAGCCGTGACGTAAGACGTCTGAATTCTTGACGCGAGTATAGTAAGAGAAGAATTCCAAATTTAATCGATGCTACAATTTATAGAGAAAAGCCGATTCGGCTGATGGAGGCATTTAAACACAATGAGCACTAGCAGGCCAACGATGAGAATATGGGACTGGCCAAAATGAAGAAAGGGAAACGTGAAATTGCTTGGGAAAATTCTGAAGAAGAAGAAGAAAACACGGAAGGAGGCAATGGATCTTACGTAAAACAGGAAATAATGGTGAGCATTCATACATGGACGACAGAAACTACCCCCGCACCTAACGTTATAACAGAGATGTTTGATTATACACAGGATGTTAAAAAAATAGTGTAAAATATTTCAGGAGGTAATAGTATCAACCAAAATAAGCAGAAAACATGGGTCCGCAAAGTAACGGTTGCGGAGATATGGACCACTATTCGTTTTTCAAACATTTTATTTTATTAGGAATAAATCGACAAAGGAAGCTTTTAACAAACAAAAAACAAAGTTACAGAAGATGTTCAAAGTGCCCTCCGTCCATTTCCAAGCAGGCACGACATCTTCGTCTCAACGATATTCGAACTTTTTCGAAAACACCCTCCTTGGTTTGCATTTCTTGACACTTTTGATTAATCCGTAGCTGCAGCTCTTCCAGGCTATTTACAGGAGTACCATACACTAATGTCATCAAATATCCCCAAACAAAGAAATCTAGAGGGTTCAGATCAGACGATCTTGGAGGTCATAAAACAGGTCCGGCTCTTCCTACCCATCTATGTGGAAAAGTTTGGTGTAAATGCTCTCTAGCGGCCATGGAAAAATGAGCTGGAGCACTATCATGCTGGAATCACATTTGTTGCCTCTGATTCAGAGGAATGTTTTCCAAAAACTCATACAGTGTGTTCTGCAGAAAGTTGAGGTAAGCAGCGCCTGTTAATCGGTTTGGTAAAACAAAATGACCTAGAAACCTGTCACCTACAACACCCATCCAAATGTTTAATGAAAAACGTGCCTGATGTCCAGATTCTATTAGAGCATGAGTATTTTCGTCGGCCCAAATATGCGTATTGTGAAAATTAAACACTCCATTTCTTGTGAACCCGGCGTCATCAGTAAAAAGAATGTTTGCAGGAAAACGAGGTTCTTCAGCATCATGACGTAGAAACCAGCGGCAAAAAACCAAACGTGCTTGATGATTTATTGAATTTAAGGCCTGTACTCGTTGCACATGGTATGGATAAAGCAGTTGCTCGTGGAGGATTCTCCAAACAAGAGGACCACTAATTCCTACCTCGGCTGATATTCTCCGCACACTCGTACCTGGATTCTGCTCTACCAGTGCTAGAATTTCTTCTTCTGCTCTAGGAGTGGATACTGACCTTGGTCTTCCGAATAAATGGCACTGTTTGCTCAAGGAACCGGTGTCACGCAATCTTTGGTGAATTCTTCCAAACATGCGTTGTGAAGGAATCTGGCGATTTGGATAAGCGTCAACATAAAGACGTCGTGCTTCGGCGGCGTTCCCATTAGCACGACCATACAAGAAAGAAAACTTGTGCACTGAGAAGAGAAGTCAAATACGTACTGTTTATTTCACTAAACATCAACCAACTATTGTCAGAAAATACACAACGTTTTTGCAAAATAAAAAAGGGGCTAAAAAGCATAAAACATTCCATATCTCCGCAACCGTTACTTTGCAGACCCATGTTTATTGAGACTTTTCTGCTTATTTTGGTTCATACTATTACGTGTTATCCTTAGCTGCAAATATGCCCTTGCTAGACTTGGGCTATTAGAAGACCTACATCATCTTTATAGGTCTGTTCTCGCAAGAGTCACGGATTGGTGCTAACTTAGAAATATTCAACCAGTTAAGTTCGAATGTGTTTTCTGTGCATGTATTTAAGAAGTAGTTAGTTGTATATATTTGACAGTTTCAAATTAGGTAATGACTGAATGAACAGACCTTATATTGATTTATATCCAATACTAAGATTACCACGAGGAATCTCAATGAAGGTTGAACCAGAAGTTTCGACAGCGAATCCGCTTCCACAGACCCTAATCCGAGAACAGCAAGGCATATAGCGTAACAACAAGGAAAATCAAAGCAGACAGAATTTAGATATACTAACAATAATTTGGAGAGACTTGTGTGCAGAAATGTGAGATGGCGCAATCACTTATTTCGGTTATTTCTATCTTCCTACTTCTAATTTTTACCCCCTGGTGCCGAATAATACAGAATGCTGGTGCGTGGCACACTGCGTGCGCATAGTTTCTGACTTTATATGAGATAGGTAAGAATATTTATTGTATGTTAGTATAATAAATAATTTTTATTATTATTTCTCGTTATCTGTAAACTAACCTAATTTACGAAATGTTATGTGTATGAAAAAATTATCATTTTATAAAAACCCATTTGGCTTTAGATTTGACATCGATATGGATTTCAATTTGCAAATGAAAATGTAAATGTATTTATAAACAACTGGCAAAATTGTTTCGACAAGCTAAAAATGATGCTGTGCAAAATATAACAAGAATTTATCAGAATATTTAAGAGAAAAAATCTAGACATAAGTTTTGGAAGTATTTTAATAATAAAAGATATATTAAATGTCAGCAGTTTTATTCAATATTATATCCAACTACTTACGGAAACCTTAATATAGCATTTACTGCAGTTTTTATTTTCTAATGAAATTGAGAAAAATGTAAATTTTGATTAATTCCTTACTTAACAAATAAATTTATTATCGTTGTTAAAATCATTAAATCAATAACAACTATTGATTATTATATTAACAAAGATCATAATGTGTTATTCACTATGAATATCTGACGGTTATTGTACCGATAAACAAGATTACTGAAATAATGTAAAATTGCTCTAGATTCAATAACTGATAGCTATAGGTATTATTTATAAACGAAATAATGTACTGCTTTTCTTAAATCCATAACTGATGATTATTAGCAATATTAATTTGAACACTTAGCATTTTCCAACTTGTTTTATTTTCAAAAGTGTTTTCCAAAAGTTTTTTTTTGATCGTACAATTTTTGACACTTAGGATATACAGGGTGAGTGAGAAAGAATGGGTCAACACAAATCTGGAGATACTAGACACCAAAATATTATATTTGAGCTCATCATGCCTTATATGAATGTCGCTGGTATATGAGGTAAAGGGTGTTCTAGGTTTAAATTTTACTACGAAATTTCTCAGTTATTAAGAAGGTTTTGATAGCATGCCTCTGAAAATTGGTAGTATGAAAATTTGAAACTTATTTTGACATTGCTCCTAGAGGGCGCTAGTTTTACCGTATTATTTAGGTAAATCAAAACCTATTTTTTTATCTCTTGAGCTATGCTTATAAAAATCTAAAAGAACGTTCAATTCTACGTAAAAAATTTACTGTTACGAAAGCTCACCTACCTTTTTAGATTGTTAATTATGTTCCTGTTTACGTTAGAATTTATAATTGAAGCTCACCTACCTCGTCAGTTGGTAAATTACGTTTCTGTTTATGCTGGAATTTAGAATTTTTGTGATGCCTTTATTTTGACGTTTTCCGGAATATTCCAGGCTATATTCTATTTGTTTTTCGACACGTTCTCGAGATCTCAGAAACTTCCAGAACTTTAAAAACTTATATAAGCAGATCATTTTCGCCGCTGGAGTCAGTTTAAATTGAGCAGTCGAACGGGAATGACGTTAAACGTCAAAGTAAAGCATTTGACAGTTGTGAATTGGTTGAAGCAGATTTCTTGTATAATCAAGAGTGGCAATAAAGTTGTTTGTTTACGTGAAGTGTTTGAACGATAACCTAATTCAGAGGTTACAATACTTTAGGTCGCCTAACTATCGGTTTCTGTGTTACTTGTATTTAAAAGTTTCAATACATATATTATGTGGTAATTTTCTTTCAGATACTGATATTGCTATTTCTTTCCTTAATACGCTTGTGTCAAATATTCATGTGAATAAATATTAACGTATTTCGCGTACGTATGATTTATTCGTGCAATTATTGAGACATTTTAGAATAAAATTTAAATCTTTATTACCCTGTACTTCTTAAACCAACGACTTTCGTATAAGGCATGATGAACTCAAATATAATATTCCGGTTTCTAGTATCTCCGGCTTAATGTTGCCCCATTCTTCTTACTTACTCTATATATTTATTTAAATTTAGAAATATTGCTGAGAATCAAATGTATTGATTTATCTCCAAATATCGATATACACTATTATGATTATTATTATAAATTTATATGTCAAATCATAAATCTGTTGAATACAGTCCAAAATTAACGACAACATTGTTCAGGTCACCCTACACATACTTAAATCAGATTGTTAAATATTGTCTGATATTTTTTGCTGTAAACATCCATAAATAGTATGTCCTACTTTTCTGCATACCTCATGGTACTTCCGTCAAACTAATCAATTATAATTATGCCCCGCGGTATCAGTTTTTTATGACTTCATATAAGGAGAGGGAACTGAGTAGATGGTTCTATTTGCCCACACCAAATACGACCTAAGATCTGGTTCAGACTGAGACGAAATTACATGGTAAGGAGATAGTTTTCCAACAAATTTAAACACTTGCTGCATAAAATTTTTAAATAGCACGTTATTTTTGATACATGCATTTCCGCTGGTGGCGCTGTTGTTGTTATTTGCAGCACATGTGTCAAATTCATCATGGAACGCTAGATGATCCTTCAACGCGTACGTTCTGTTAAAACGTTTTATTAAAATAATGAGTCAATTATTGCAACTATACGGAATCTACAACAAGATTTTGGTCGAAATAATGTGCCCAGTATCAATACCATTCGTCAATTAGTGTGGAAATTTGAACAAAGCGGTGAAGTTAAAGAAATGACAAGGTAGTGTTCGACTGTTCGACCCCAGAAAATGTTAAGAGAGTTCAAGAAGGTTAAGTAGAGCACATACAAATTTTAGTTAACCCAAGAGCTGCAACCTAGAGACCACGAAAGTCACCGATAATACAGATACACAATATTGCAGCTTAACAACCAAACGAACGATTTTTGAGTGAGCATTATCACTCATCATAATGAGTGATGAATCCCACTTCGATATGAATGGATTTGGTAACAATCAAAATTGTCGTATCTAGGCATTACAAAACCATCGTGTCATCCGTCGTGTTGGTGTGCTGGTGTCATCGAACCTTACTCTTTCTGAAGACGCTGCAAAAGTAATTCTCTTACTGTCACTAGTAAGCGCTAAAGCAGTATGATGCAAAACTGTCTAGCTTCTCGAATTCAACATCTTAACCTACAAAACATGTGGTTCCAGCAGGACAGCGCCACTTGTCCTACAAGTAGGGAAACAATTCATCTTTTGCGAACAATGTTTCCGGGGCGTTTAATCTCTCTATTTGGCAATGTCATCTGACCCCTCAGGTCACCAGATTTCTGTTTATGAGGATTAAAATATGGTGTATGCCAATAAACCAAACACTGTAGAGCAGTTGAAGAACAATATTCGGCAAACGATTCAAAATATTCCTCCTGAAAACTACCAAAAGGTAATGGAAAATGAAATTAAGATGGCTTTAAATGAGAAATCAGTTAGCTATATATTGGTCATTTAATATTGTTTGCAATATAAGCCAAGTTTGAGTAGATAGAAATTAGTTTAGATAACATTTGTCACTATGTATCTTTATAACTACAATATTTTGTTGCCGAGTTAACCACATAATTTTATATACAATCAACATATTCTAACAAACACAATAATTAAAAATAAATTATTTATATATATATACGTTTTAAAACAACTAGGTCACCTCTTGTGTCAAAATTTTACTCTTTTTCAGAGGTACAAACTATAGTTGTACAAGAAAAAAAATGTCAAGTTCTTTTACAACGACTACAATATAATTTTACAATTTTGTGTTAATTATTTCATTCCGTGAATTTCCGTAAAAGATTTCAATATTACCGATCTTCAGTTTCAACATACGTTGTATGTCTGACGTAACTAATATTGTCCTTGTAATGAAATACTAAATTATTGCCCCTCTTTGAATACTGCTTATAACATTTTAAGATAATTATTAATTAAATCGTTTAAATTAAGTTTAATTAATTTAAATGACTAGAAACTTGCTGAGTGCGCATACAAAGCGATTAAAGTTAACATTCTAATTAAAAGAAATAATGGAAAACAAATATACTGGTAAGATAATTACAAATTTTACTAAATCAAAACCTTTATCACTGTCAAAAATCTGTTAGTTTTCATAAAAAAATAAGAGAAAACTGCTACTACTACAAATACAGGTGCAGTTTAATGTCTATGTGTAGCAAATTTGAAAAGCCATTTAGTAAAACATTATTAATTCTGCATCATGCATAGGTTTTGGCTTTAATTTGGAAGTACCCTGTACTGTAAAATAATGTGTTATATTATTGGGATGATGTACAAGTTTGCAGTATTTTTCGACTTTCAGAGCAAGAATGTGTTAGATATTAACATTGCTTTAAGATCATTTAACCGAATAACCTTTAAAGTTATAAATTTATATGGAAATCATGTTAATTATTGCAAGAGAAAATAGAATGTCAAGTAGTAAACGAAGAACATTTCCGATATTATCCCTTTGCATACCGCTAGAAAAGTATAAAAGGAAAATGATTTGCTTGTTATACAGAACGCCATAGAAGATTTTCCATGTTCAGAAATATTCATGTCAATCTGTCAGTTGACCTAGAAATTTACCAGTATGATGGATTGCGAGCAGTCAATTATAGTGCGACATCTGTATTACATGGACAAAGTTCAAAATTGAGTGTAATAGGTGTCGTATGTTTTGAACCAAATAACAAACATCAACCTGTCAACTTGTAACTCTCTACTGACTGATCATCGTTTAGTTTATCAACGGTTTTCGTTCCAGACTGTTACTGATAACAAAAAATGGTGCATTTAAATCAACGATAAGAGCAGAAAATAATGAAACTTTAACTAAGTAAATCGAGAAGCATTGGAATTGATAAAACATACCAGTGCATATTGCACTACTATAGTATCCGCATAGTTCCAGAATAGACAGTGAAAGAGAAACTGAAGTTGGAGTACAGGTGTAGCAAAGAATATATAACTTGGGAATCTTTCCCACAGTATTCTAGGCTGCTATTTTTGCCATAAGTACATAATATAGGGAACCTAATGAAGTGATACATATATACTTAAGCTCTTTCTATACAGGGTTAACTATGACTAAGTACAAATATTTTAAGAGGGGATCGAGAAAATTAAGAATTAACGAAATCACCCTTTAAAAAAATTCCAAAATTATTTGTAAAGCGAAAAAAAATTTTTATTTTCGAAATTATATTAAATCTTTATTTAACGCCGCCCATGTGACTTGTCCACCACACGTATACAGAATCAGAGAGGCAATGTAGGCAACGTAGGCAACTAGCAGCACGACGGTAAAATTTCCCGTCACGTCATAATTTACTTTGTGGTCATAATTTAATTCCTGTGTTTACCATGTGTTTACGTTGTAGTTTTGTGTTCTTATTCAGTTTTTAGTGCCTTTTTCAATTTTTAAACGTTCTATAGTTAGTAAATAAAGAAATTTGAATCAGGTCCAGATACTCGTACTTTCCCACAATATAATTCGCCGGTTTGATTTTCTATGTTATGGGACAAGATTGCCGTGGGTACATTAAAAATTTTCTATTATCTATTCCTTCGATTTTGTTATAATAAATAGGCATTTTATCTAGCTGGTACCTACGGAAAGTGTATTTTATCGGTAGTAAATGGTTATAATGAATGAAAATGCCAGTTTGTAATGAAATAATGAAAAACGAATGCAAAATAGTAGAGTCAACTAGATTAACTGTTACTTACCTATCTATCAGGTATTATTACTAATAAGAAGGTTAATTATTGTCGTTTCTGCATTTACAAATGCTGTAAAAAACGGTAGCATGGTAGTAGTGTAGAAGATCCTGTTGACAGATGTAAGCTTTATACATGGATCTAAGTCATCTCAGTCGATACTTATCATGATGTTTCAATTTCTGGTTTGAAGTTACTGACCTGTGACGTTCCAGTCCGTGATATTTGCGAATGAATAATTTCCAAATTTCAGATAGTTCAGCCCTCGTCTCAATCGATGTTATATCGATTCTTTTAAATATCCATTGCTTATCTATAGAGTATTGACCGGAATTTTCTCTCTCTCGCTATAACCACAGATTATAACGTTGGTTCTGTCTACGTCTATTGCATGTCCTTATCCTGTTGTGTGCATGTCTGTCCAATATAAACCTTGCTGCATGTATGCTGAATGCTGTATAAAACAGGACCTTGGAGAAAATTTTTCTTGCAGCTCGTCTTGGGAAAGGCAGCCCTTATCTTCCTCGAGGTATTGTAGACGGTGTTGATGCATATTCATAAGAAGTAACCTTTCCTGTCAGTACGTTGTACTCGTATATAAGTAGATAGGTAGTGTTTGGTTCATAAATTTTTGTACAGCCCTTATATGTAAAATGCGATCATGCGAGCTCTGAACGCCGCAGTGTTAATCTAGCTGTAAGAGAGAACACATGTCGATTGTCGATTTCCAATAAAGTTTCTCTAGTGACAAAATACATAATTCATTTCATCCACCTTCAACAGCACATGAACATGGTCCTTCGTCCGTATTAACAGCCCTTAGATGTCATCAAAGAAGAGGTTATCGGCAAATAATTCATTAATCCAGTGAAACAGTCAATTCATACATCATTACAAGCTAGGCAGCGCTCCCGCTACAATCAGCACGTGAGTCATCTTCCTTAAAATTATTCATTTGATCCTACTATTGGGCAAATAATTACATTTTTAATCAAACAGTATTCACTGTGTCTACTAGCGAAATACAGATTTTACTTAAAAAACGAAGTAACCTAAAAGGTAATCTTACTAGATTCAAAACATACCTAGACAAAATAGACAAATCAAACAGTACACAAATAAAAGAATTGCGATTACGTTTAAGCAAATTTGATTCTTGTCTAGATGATTTCAATACAGTTCAAGAGCAAATCGAATTATTAGACGATAACTCTGAAAATTCAAATAATCATGAATATGAGCGTGAGACATTTGAAAATAGTTATTTCAGCTTAAAAAATATAGCATGTGTACTAATCGAGTCAAATTCTGATAATGAAAGTCAAAAAAGTAGAAGTAATTCAGACGGTACGTCAATTCATAGCATTTCTATAGCAAATCAAAATATTAATCCAGTAAATAACGCGAATATAGCTGTGAGTGGCTTAGTAGATAATACACAAATACGCAATTTACAAAGCATAAAATTACCTTCTATTTCTTTACCTGATTTCTCTGGGGAACCTGATCAGTGGTTAACGTTTTATAATTCATTTAAATCATTAATACATGAAAATAACTCAGTACCGGATGTACAGAAATTTCATTACCTAAAATCTAGTTTAAAAGGTGAAGCGGCGCAGGTTATACAAGAATTAGAAATTACATCAGAAAACTATAATGTAGCATGGCAGCTTTTAAACGAAAATTACGAAAATAAAGCCAGTATTATAGAAAGTCATATAAAAGCACTTTTTAATCAAGAAAGTTTAGCAAAAGAATCACATGTAGAATTACAGCAATTATTAAACAATTCTTTGAAACATTTGCGAGCACTAAAAATGTTAAAACAGCCTACTCAGTACTGGGATGTACTCATTGTTTATTTAATTTCCACCAAATTTGATCCTTACACTAAAAGAGAATGGGAAAAATTAAAATCAGATTTTCAAGATTTGCCTACCATTGAAGACTTAACATCATTTTTAACAAAAAGATGCAAATATTTACGTGCTTACAATTCAAATAAACGGAATTCAGGTACTAATCATAGTGAAAGAACAAATGTCAGATCATACGTAGCAATTAATAACCAAACATGCAAATTTTGTAATGGGGAACATCCTATATATAAATGCAAAACATTTTAGATCTCTCGGTACGGAGAGAATCAATGAAATATCAAACAGAAAGTTATGCAAAAACTGTTTTAGAAATAACCATCAAACAAAGGAATGTACTGCGTCCACGTGTAAAAAATGTAATTTAAAGCACAGTACTTTTTTGCATTTGGACAGAGAAACAAAAAACTTGAGTGTCGGTGAAGCTGCAAATGCGATGAAAAATTCTAGCACACCGAATGATACGGCCGCCGGGTCAGCTGATAGTGCACCTGTGGGTCTCAGTTGTGCGTATGCAACAAAAGCCAAGTGTTACTCCCGACAGCCCTTGTTTATGTTTCTGACAATCAAGGCAATAAATTAAAATGTCGTTTATTATTAGACTCGGCTTCTCAGTCAAATTTTATAGTGCAAGATTTATTTGACAGGTTAGGTCTCAAAAGCAAACGTATTAATTTACCTATATTAGGAATAAATAACTCAGAATCGAAAGTTTTTCATGAAACTAAAATTAAAATTCAGTCTTTATACAATGAATTCAATTGTACAATTTCATGTTTAGTTTTACCACAAATAACACAAAATTTACCGCAGTCTAGTTTTAATTTAGAACAAATAAAAATTCCTAATAATTTACAACTAGCGGATCCTCAATTTAACAAAACAAGTGACATACAGATATTGTTAGGGGCAGAATTATTTTGGAAAATAATATGTATTGGTCAAGTATCGCTCGGGAAAAATTTGCCTGTAGCGCAGAAAACGCACTTCGGTTGGGTGATTTCTGGTCCCTTACTTTTACAAAAAACTTATGAAAAAAATCACAATTTATCGTGTTTCTCTTGTTTATTAACCACAAATAATGACAATTATAATATTCAACAGCAATTAACGTCGTTTTGGAAATTAGAGGAGGTAGTTGCACCTACACTGCTCACAACAGAAGAAGCACAATGCGAAAACTTTTTTATACAAACAACAACAAAAAATGAAAACGGAAAATTTGTAGTTCGGCTACCGTTCAAGGATAATATTCATAATTTAGGCGAGTCTTATGATATTGCAAAACGTCGTTTTTATGCGTTAGAAAATCGTTTCGAATCTGATGAAGTAATGAAAAGGTCTTATGTTAAATTTATGCGGGAATACTTAGAGTTAAATCATATGTCCCCTGTTAATTATACAAATCATGAATTGAGTATGGCTTATTTTTTACCGCATCATGCTGTTTTCAAATCTGACAGTCTTACTTCAAAATTGCGCGTAGTATTTGATGGATCCTGTAAAACTACATCTGGTATTTCATTGAATGACACACTAATGGTCGGACCCACTGTCCAGTCAGATCTATTTTCAATAATTTTACGTTTTCGTACACATGAGTATGCATTCACCAGTGACTGTGAAAAAATGTATAGGCAAGTGATTATGCACGAATCAGATCGAATTAAGCAAAACATTTTGTGGCGTGAAAACAAATCAGATCCTCTAGAGTCTTATCAGTTAAATACGGTAACATACGGTACCGCGTCAGCGCCGTTTTTGGCCACAAGATGCCTTGTACAAATTGCTGAAGAAAATAAAGAGTTATACCCTATAGCAACTAATATTGTGAAGAATGATTTCTATATTGATGATCTAATAAGTGGTAGTGATACTATTGAAAATGCGAGGAATTTGATTCAACAAATTAATACATTATTACATTCAGCCGGTTTTCCACTTAGAAAATGGGCATCAAACTGCAAGGATATTTTAAAGGATATTGAATATACTACAACAATTAGGCACTTTAACGATGAAAATGACACAATTAAAACTTTAGGCTTAATTTGGGATGCCAAATTAGATAATTTCAAATTTCCAGTAAAGGTCACTGATAATCATAAAGTAACAAAACGTACCATACTTTCAACTATTGGCAAAATATTTGACCCTTTGGGTTTAATTGGTCCCATCGTTGTAACTGCGAAAATATTGCTTCAAAAACTATGGCAGCTTAATTTAAATTGGGATGAATCAGTACCCAGTGATTTATACACATTTTGGATTAAATTTCGTGCAGAATTAAGTTATTTAAATCAGATTATTATCCCTAGACATGTTCTTTGTAAACAACCAATATCTGTGCAACTTCATGCATTCTCAGACGCCAGTGAAACAAGTTATGGCGCATGTATCTATTTGCGATCCACCAATGCAAACGGAGAGCATACTGTATATTTATTGTGTGCTAAAAGTCGAGTAGCTCCTTTAAAAACACTGACAATACCTAAATTAGAATTGTGTGCAGCACAACTTCTCGCGAAATTAGTAACTCAAATTCGAGCACAGATAAACATTGAAGTAAATGAATACTATTTTTGGTGTGATTCAACTATCGTCTTAGCGTGGTTATCAAAATCTCCGTCACAGTTAAAGTCATTTGTAGCGAATCGAGTCGCAGATATTCTCAATTCAACTGATATTTCGCAATGGCATCATATTAGATCACTTCATAACCCAGCAGATATAATTTCAAGGGGTATGACACCTGAGAATTTAGCAAACTGCTCGTTGTGGTGGCATGGACCTCCATGGTTATGTCAAGACATGACATTATGGCCAAAATCAAATATGGACGTATCTCAAATTAATCTACCAGAAATCAAAATTTGTAAAAAATCATTAATTTGTACTTCAGATACAAACATCAAAATTGATTTAATAAATAAATATTCAACTTTAAAAATGTTACAAAATGTGGTCTCATATTGTTTAAGATTTATAAAAAATTGTTCCACTTCTCTTGAATTAAGAACATTTGGTCCACTCACTATTAGTGAAATTCAAAACGAAACAAACATAATCATAAAATTGTACAATCAAGTGAATTTGACAGTGATATTAATTCTTTGAAAATTCATAAAAAATTACCAAAACGAAGCAAATTACTTTCATTAAATCCATTTTTAGACGAAAATGAATTATTACGCGTTGGAGGTAGACTCACAAATTCAGATTTGCCATTTTCTAGAAAGCATCCGTGTATATTACCAAAAAAGAGTCATTTGACTACTCTAATGGTACGTGATACTCATTTAAAAAATCTACATGCAGGTTCACAATTCGTTTTAAGTAATATTCGCAACAGCGGCTTTTGGCCTATTGGCGGTCTTAACACAATTAAACGCATTTTAAGAGAATGTGTAACCTGTCGGCGTAAAAATGTAATTAATTACCAATCGTTAATGGGAAATTTACCTCAATCAAGAATAACACCTTCTAGGCCATTTTCTGTTTGTGGAACAGATTATGCAGGACCGTTTTTAATAAAAGAAACTAAAGGTAGAGGACGTCGTATTTCAAAGGCATATCTTTGCGTTTTTATCTGTTTTTCAACCAAAGCAGTGCATTTAGAGGTAGTAAGTGATTTATCTACTGAGTCATTCATAGCCTGTTTACGCAGATTCATTTCGAGACGCGGCTTGTGTCATACTATCCACTCAGACAATGGTACTAATTACATAGGCGCAAATACTGAATTGCAGAAATGGTATGAATTAGCACGTACCCAGAAACACAATGACAAAATATCTAAATTTTTGACATCTCAATCCATAACATGGAAATTTACTCCGGCAAGATCACCTCACTTTGGAGGACTCTGGGAGTCTGTAGTGAAATCTGTTAAAAGACATCTTCATACTCTTACACGTAACAACACATTTACTTTTGAAGAAATTAATACATTATTTGCTCAAATTGAAGCCATTCTTAACTCAAGACCATTAGTCCCATTGACCTCTAATCCCAACGATTTCAACTTTCTGTGTCCTGCTCACTTCCTAGTGGGTGACTCACTATTAGCATTACCTGAACCTAATTTGCTGAATATTAGGACGAATCATCTAAGTCATTTTGAAATGATTCAAAAACTCCAGCAACAATTCTGGAAAAAATGGACCCACGATTATTTGACAATTTTACAATCCCGATCAAAATGGAAACAAGAATCTCATCGTTCCATTAATCTTGGAGCCTTGGTTTTACTTAGAGAAAACACCCCTCCTTTACATTGGCGTATGGGAGAGTCATCGATCTTCATCCTGGACCCGATGGTATCGTCAGGGTAGTGACAGTAAAGACATCAACAGGGTCAGTGAAACGTGCAGTGACACAATTATGTGAGCTTTTGCAAGACACTGTTTAAACTATTTTTATTTCAGAAACTTTATGTGATTTTTACTTTACAATATTTTAAGTTACAATATTTATTGGAAGGCAATTGCTTCCAAGGCGGCCGGGATGTTTGGTTCATAAATTTTTGTACAGCCCTTATATGTAAAATGCGATCATGCGAGCTCTGAACGCCGCAGTGTTAATCTAGCTGTAAGAGAGAACACATGTCGATTGTCGATTTCCAATAAAGTTTCTCTAGTGACAAAATACATAATTCATTTCATCCACCTTCAACAACACATGAACAGGTAGATAGGTATTTGACAAATATTCCCCTTTTTTCTTGATCTTAGATGTTCTTCTGATAACTTAAATAATATTTTTTCGTTTCTCCAAAGAGAGAGAGAGAGAACTCAGTGAAGACTACGAAAACTTATATACAGTGTGTCCAAGAATGGAGTTGACAGGAGGAGAAAGTCTTTTGTTTTTGACTTTATTGAAAAATGTCACTCTTTACCAAAAGTTCTGCTTCTCAAAAAAATGAGAAGTCATAGAAATGTCTTGGATCAGATATACAGGATGCTCACAAATTAAAAAAATAGGAAAATACCATTACTTATTATTTTACATATTTTTATAAAACAAATCTGTTTATAACCTCAAATAGAGTTCTAATACAAAATAAAATCAGAACTTCAATTGTGACTTTTACTCTACATAGCTACCTTCTACCTCAACACATTTTCCTGCTAACTTAATAAATTTTTTGTACACTTTACGAATAGTTTGCGGTTCATTCAATTCATTTATTCCTTCTTGTATGCGCTTTTTTAATACTTCCTTATCAGTGGCAGATCCTTTGAAAAAATCTTTAGGGAAACCCAAAGAAAAATGTCAAGGGTCAGGTAATTTAGCAGGATAATGGATTGGGCTACATCTTCCTATTCACCTTTCACCAAAATAATCTGCTAACCATTATGTGAGCAAGACTGTAGAATGAGCAGAACAGTCGTCCTGCTGCCAAAACGGGTTATTACGTACTTCCGACTCTAAAGTATTTAAAAATAGTAAAACAAATGTTTCCGAAATGTGCAAATGTATGCTGATTTAAGTTTTCTTCTATAAAAACGGTCCAACTATACGATAAAAAAATACACATCACCTTTAATTACATAATCAAGGTTACCGAAAGCCCAGTAATTACTGTTTTGACTAGATACATACATTTGTAATTACTTTAGAGTCAGAAGTACGCAAAAACATGTTTTGGTAATAGGACGGCTGTGCTCCTCATTCTATAGCAGTGCTCAGACAATGGTTAGCAGATCATTTTAGTAAAAGTGGAAGGATAGTGAATATGGTCCAATAAATTATCCTGTTAGATCACTTGACCTGATACACCTTGACTTTTTTCCTTGTGGATGGCCTAAAAAATGATGAAGAAGCACTAAAAGAGCGCACACCAGAAGCAATAAATCAATTAAATGAACCCCAAACTATTCATAAAATATACAAAAGATTTATTAAGTTAGCGGAAAACTGTGTTGAGGTGAGAGTAAAAGTCAAAATCGAAATTTTGATTTTAAAATTTGTATTTAGACTCTATTTCAGGTACCTAATAAACAGATTTGTTTTATAAAAATATAATATAAAATAACAAATAATTGTACTTCTCTCTTGAGTATTTTTGTATTTTTTTAATTTATGAGCATCCTGTATATCTGATCTGATATTTGTATGGCAGTCCTATTTTTTCGAGAAGCAGAACTTTCTATAAAGAGTAATATTTTTCGATCAGTCAAAAATAAAAGACTTTCTCCTTCTGTCAACTTCATCCGGCGTGGACACACATATATCTTAAGGGTGCCGTATCCTTGAAATAATGTTTTCTACAAACACAAGTAATTTTAGACATTTAAAAACCGAATAATATAGAGTTTAGTAAATAACAAGAATGTTATCTCATGCCACCTGCGGGTATTCAAAGGTACCGAAGTAAAACCAATATATAACGTCAGAGAGCGATCTATCCTACAAACTTTTAGGTGCTGAAATCTTTCATATACGTGTTTTTTTAAATTTGATTTTGAGGAGAGTTTAAATAGTGAAAGTGTATAAACAAAACATCAATAATATTATTATTGATATTGCTTTTACTGTACGTGTTTTATTTTTCGAGATTTCAGTACCTAAAAAACACCACAAATTTGATCACGGCGAGAAATACGTGGATTAAATAGTAGCAAGTAATAAAATAATTCTGCTTAAGATTATTGAAAAGTGCGTCATGGATATTGTGATATTATTAGGTACTAGCAAAAGTAATTAATATTCAATACACTTATACCTATTAGTATTTTACTCAATAAAATCTGGGAAAATTACCTGTAGTGAGGTGAAGAATGGGAAATATATATCTGGCTCTTCCCATTTGCTAAGTAAGGGTTTATTGTCAGCGTGAGGTATGAATTGCCTTCCTAGTAAGGCGGCTATGAAGTAGACGTATAATGCCAAGGACACCACCTGAAAATAATAGACAAAATTAATATAGATTTTAAAAAGGAATTGTACCGAGTTATATTATGTGGCAGCCGTTTTAGTCTGTATTAATGGCTAGCACATACATTATAAACTAGCAATTATTGACGCTGGTAGCAGTCAATTAAAATTTAAGTAGGAAGCCGATTATGTAAATAAATTATTTTATTAATGGGGTTTTGTACGTCTGAATCATAAATGTAGATTTGTTTTAAGTAGTGAATGGTACGTGAACACAGAGAGAATTGACAATATTAGTGTCATGGTTTAACAAATTATTGAATTATGACTGTTGCCAATCAGTAAATCGGTCTACTTCAAATGAGTTGGAAAAATCATTTTTTGAAAAATAATTGTATACTTAACAAATTTACATTTTTCTTTAAATGTTTTACAAAATATAATTGAGTAGCAAATTTCATTGGGCGCACCTATCATCTGACCGAGAAATTAAATTTATACAAGGTGATTCAGTCATAATGTCATTAATTTTAAGGGAAGAGAGGGAAAAATTAGTATAATACAAATGTGCGATTAATAAAAATTTTAAATGCGTATTTACGACGAAAATAAATATTTTTAAATCATTATTTAAATTCCCATTTAAAACTGTCGCCAGTTCAACTAGGTGTCGTCTTGACACGATGTTGCCAAATTTAAATATTTTTGTATTATCTACTTATTGTAATGTTAATATATGTAATTAATGCTATAAATTATTTTTTAAAACGATGTAGGTAATTAACATATTAAGTTTTAATTTAAAACATTTTATATTGTAGTTACAAAACCATCGCATCAAATAATAAACCAATTACACTTCATTACATGCTTAGCGAGATAAAAAACAAAACTAAGTAAATTATTAAGAGAGGCTAAAAAGTTTTTTGTATAAATAACACAAAACAACAGTAACACAAAAAACAATCCTGCTGGCAACAAAAATCAATCCGAGTCATATTCAGTGATACACAATGCGGCAATCCGAATCTTTACCTATCGTATTTAGATCAATAATTTAACTTAATCTTCTGTGTACATAAATTGACTTTTAGTAAATAAGTGTGGTAATAAAATTAGAAAATGGTATGGCTCATCTTTCCATTAGGTTGAACTTCGAAGAATATTAGACTAATTTTTTAATAACACCATCATAAAAATCTAAACTTGAAATCCAGTGCGTGAGATGTCTATATATTATTCTATACTATACTATACTATACTATACTATACTATACTATACTATACTATACTATACTATACTATACTATATAGACTATATCTTGTAGTCGCTGGCTACTCAATTCTGACCTAGCAGTTATATAAATCGAAACTTCACAAATGAAAATGTAGTGCGTGAAATGTAAGTGTCTATATCTTGTAGTCACTAGCTATATACTGTGTGGGTACATCTCACGCACTCACTACTTCTGTCGGCTATCACAGAACGTCCTTCGTCGGTGGCATGATGATGATGGACTAATGCGATCTAACAAGCTCGAAACCGTTATATGTCTGGTGGCACAGCTGACGACTAACGGGGCATTAACCCACAGATCAGTTGTTTCCTGATTTTTATTTTATTTATTTTTGTACAAAAATATTCTTGAATTTTAAACGCAATTTTCGAGATAAATGGTGAAAATTGCGCGTTACATCAAAAAACATCGTCTGTTTATTCCATAAATTATATAAGTATTTTATTTTTTTTAATTTCAGATTTGCGATTTTTGATTGACCTAATTTATCCGTCTTAAATTTAATTCCGTACAGTGCAGCAGAATCAACCTTCATGTTATTTGCAAAAAAAGGTGTGACGTTTTATATAAAACAGTTATGTATACCTTCTTTTACGTGGCGTCCTTAAAAATCATTTTAGACGTTATTAATTGTAAACGAAACATCCTTGTTTCGGAAGTTCAGCCAGTCGACAAGTCGTAGACATTTACTTCAAACCGGTAAAAAAATCAAGGTCGTCCTTATATATTGCTCTCGTGCTGCACCTCGATTGCTAACCTCTTTATTAATGAATTGCAATCAATTTCAATTCAATTCAATTCAACGCTACGTACATCTTATGCAATACTGGTGCAGATTATAGTAAGAGAAATATTATTCCTCAAGTCTTGAGACATGTGTCACATTTTGAAAGTTCAGTCTTAAGATGAGATTATTTTTAGATTAATATGTTAATTATTTAGCTAATTAAAATGCATAATATAAAGTAAAGTAAGTTTGATATTTTATTTACAACCATACCTGTAATTTTGACATTACTAATGTCATTGAAGGTTTGAAAGTGTCACATTACCTACGTCTACTTCCCTCTTCCATTTCCCTCACCCATTTCCCTCACTCATTTCCCTCACTCGTTCAATAAAGCAAAATATTTATTTAAGTAATATATTTATTGAACAAATTCTTATATAGAAACAACAGGGCAATTAATTAACAACAATAACATTTAAATAATTTATCATATATTATTTATTAAAATTAATGGTAATATTTGACTTATTATAGGATTTAACCGAAATATTTAAGAGACCTCCCTGATGATTTGAAATTTCATTACTAGAAAATGTTATTTCATGTCCACTGTCAGATCCCGTGAAGTTAACAGCAGGAGGTAGAGCGTTTGAACTGGTACAGGAGGACGGTTTTAGTTTGGTTAGCTACAGATTCATCCACATAACTTTCTGCAACTGTACTAGACCGCCAGCCCCCTAAGCGCTTCAACTGAAGAATATCTGCTCCGCTATTAACCAGCAACGTAGCTGCCGTTCTTCTAAAAGCATGACCTGTGTACGTTTCTGCCTTAGGAAGTTTTAAAAAGCAGGCTATTTTATAAGGAAATTTTGAGATAGAATTGTATCCAAAAGGCTGATTTCGAGCTCTTTCCGATCGATATTGAACAAAAAGTCTCTCATTTTTTATATCTTTCCGTACCTGGATAAATTCTTTCACAATTTTTATCCAGTTTATTTCAGTGATCATGAATGATCTACTTTTATAAGTTTTTGTATCCGGAATTTCAATAGAAATTTTCTTTCTAATATATCAATACGCGTAGTTTTCATTTTTAATAATTCATCAGTGCGGCATGCTCCAGATACACCTATTATAAGCGCAACCTAAAATAATTATAAAAAATAATTAAAACCAAATAGAAAAATTAAAAGAAAATTTCACCTTGATAGGAAGGAATTCTTGGGGTGCTTTGCTTAGAAAATCCTCTATATTTTGTCTGGTAAAGGTAGTAGATTTCTTGGACCTAAAGCCTATATTCTGGCGTTTCAAAAAAGCAAGGAGCTTGTTATATCTAGATATATCAATCTTCTCTCGTAAATCTAGCATGGCCCGTAACATGCTGTAGATAGCCCAAAGAGTAGATGGCTTTTTTGCTTTGCCATGTCACTAAAATATGCCATCAAGACTGTTTCTGAAGCAATATTCTTAGTATTTTTTTCTAAACACCAATTTTCGTAAACCTTGAAGGCTTTTTCGTAACGCCCCCTGCTTTTTTCAGGAAGTAAACTTTGTTCTGCTTTTTCAGCAGCTTGTTTTAGTTCTGGTGGAGTTCCGTCTGACAAATAATTCTTCACACTCGCTATCTGACAACATTTTTTCAGCCGCAAATTTGAAGGATCGAACGAGAATTCAAAATTGTTTGTATCTGTCATGCGTCGTTGCTAGGCATGGCCCTGCCACCTGTACATGTTTGTTCAACGCAACCTGCACAATTTTGAATGGTGTCAAAACAATAAAATGACACATATTTTGGCATTTTTACTACATTTAAAAATATGAAATAGAATTTTCAACTAACGATGTGGTTGTAAATAAAATAGTATACATACCTCGGAGGGAAGTTTTCATTAATATCTCGAGATTATAGTTAATCTCTCGACAGTAATGAAACACTTCCCTCATCGGTATGTAATATACTATTACAAAGTAAACTTATCGACTCAATTTTTTGGTAGAGAAACCGGAATACGTGTTAGTACCCTCACACATACATACAGATTCTGAAATACTTGAAAAAAAAAAAATAAGTACAGAATCTACGTCAAAAATTATTTAACCCGTATTTGTTGGTTTTTCCGATTTCTCGTTTTTCCCTTGAAATTGGGCCCAAAGTTTTGCTTTTTGCAGATATTTTTAGAAAACGTAAACCGATTTTAATAGAATCTGGTATGGGGCTATAGATATCATGTCCCAACATTATTAAGGAAGTGTTTTTCAAGTACCACAGAGGGCGCTAGTTATACTTAATGCCAGTTTTCTCTTTCTTTACATTGTATTAGAGATAGCGTTTCATTCTGCACAAAAAGTACTGTTTACTTTTCAATTGAAGTTTAATTTTTCAGAAAAAGTTATTAAAACTGTCAGGGTGATATTTTGAAAAAAATTGTTTTAATAACACCCTGTAACTCGCTAGGCGTGCATGAGAGATTTTTGTATAAGAATTTTATTCTTATTTTGGTCTGATCTACCCCTGGTTAATTTTTGTACGCTCACACTGGTAGACCCTGTATAGTAAGTCCTATTTTGTATAGATCATGAAGTGTTACTTAAAAAACTATGTAATTACGGTATCTCTATAAATATGCTAAAGGTATCATTATATTTAAGAAATCGCCAATTCATTGTAAAATATAATTGTTTGTACTCTGATGAATTTGATGCTTACTCTGGAGTACCTCAGGGTTCAAATTTAGGTCCATTACTATTTTTATATTTTATTAATGACCTACCTGAGGTAATATCACATCCTAACTGTTTATTGTTTGCAGATGATTTAAAGTTTTTTAGACAAAAAATGATTGCGAGTTACTTCAGGATTATATAATGCTGTTTGTATGGGAGTGACGAAAATAAACTAGCTTACAATATAAAAAAATGCTCTGCGATGTCTTTTACTCGAAATTCCAACATAATTGTGGCTTCTTATTTCATGTTCAATTTTGAATTAGATAGGGTAACTACTGTAAAAGATCTAGGTATTACAATTGATTCACAACTAACTTATCAACAACATATTGGCAATATGGTTAAATCTGCTTATAAATCATTAGGGTTTCTGATAAGGGAATATAGGCAATTGAGATCTAAAAAGTATTGTTATGTTGTATAATGCATTGGTGAGACCTAGGTTAGAGTACTGTTCTTGTGGCATGCACTGCCTAGGAAGTATACTGAATGCTGTGGAAAAGTTCAAAAAAGTTTTTATATTTTAAAAAATATAACAGGCCTCCTGATTATGATGTTATTAGATCTGCACATTTACGGCATGAATTTGAAATTAACCCTCTTTTTAATCGTAGAATTATT
The DNA here is from genome assembly GCA_025584915.1 of Monochamus saltuarius. Taxonomy (NCBI): domain Eukaryota; kingdom Metazoa; phylum Arthropoda; class Insecta; order Coleoptera; family Cerambycidae; genus Monochamus; species Monochamus saltuarius. The sequence continues at coordinate 30,503,193 of CM046721.1, forward strand.
GTTACATTACTTTTTGCTTATAAAATACTAAATAGCTTAGCAAATGATTCTCACATTCTCTCACTTATCGAGTTTAACATTCCTCAAAAAAAAAACTAGATGTCATCAGTTGCTGTTTGTACGTACGGTTAAGACTAATTACTATTCTCCTTTACTAATTTAGTAAATTTTGCTTCCTCCAAATATAATGTAGATTTGTTTCAACCTTCATTGATTAAGTTTCAAGGTGTTGCTAGAAATATATTTAATTGTAATTATATACCTTAGTTTTCTCTCTCCTTTCTGCAATTTTGCATACCATTATCATTATTATTACATGTTATAGTGATTTTTTGTGTATCTTACTTATGTAGCATGATTACTTATTGTTATAAAATTATCACGTGCTTAATTGTTCCTTGTAATTAGTCTTTAAGGCCTGTTTGGAATAAATAAAATAAAATAAAATTAATATAAATACTGTAACTTTTTTACCATTGGTTATGGAATGTCCTGCGCATGTATTTGATGCAGTAGAGGAGTTTGTTTTTATATTGATATCTCTTTGACCCAATACTTTTGATGCTACTTGAAGTTTTTATTGAACGGAATCATCTATACACCTTCTCCTTCTGTCACGTTCGTTGCTCTCCATCCATGCCTTTTAAGAGTGGTGAAGTCTGCTCCAGCATCAGCCAATATCGTAGCAGATGTTCCCCGGAAATAGTGGCCGGTAACATTTCCAGCATTGGCAAATTTTAAAAATTCAGCAGATTTTTAGGAAATCCTTTATATAATTTATATCAATGCACTGCCTTGCACATTTTTCATTTCTATATCCTAGGAAGTATTTTGAATGCTCAATTGGTGCGGACGAAGAGAGGAATATTTACAAACATTTCGACAAGATTTAGTCCTTCGATGTTGCCGCTAGAAATAGTAAATTCTCTTCTCACGTTCGTCTTTGTGTTCGGAATCTTTATCAATATATATTCTCCTATGTTTGTTATATGTTCAAGCTGAAAAATGTTACCAACAATTGATCCTATCATTATCAAGTTGTTTCTATCATCTGCTTCTTTCAACAGTTTCTCAGTTTTGATTTTCTACAAAATACTAGACTTCCTGGATCTATGTCCAACCGATTTACGTTTAAGGAAAGTAATTACACTTGGAAATTTATTTATATCAATATTCTTTTTCAATGACAATGTTCTTATCAATAGATAAAGACTACACAGCGTAGAACTCTGGATTTTTGTTCAAAATATGCTAGTAGAACTGCCTTAGTGATAAGTTACTCCCTTTTGACGACTCCAATCTTCAAATAATATTATTGTACCGGATCAACATGGCTTTTGTGAAGGACGGTTTACTGTTACAAATCTTTGTTGCAAAACTCAATTTATTATTGATGCCTTAGATCGCACTAGTCAAGTAGACGTTGTCTATACAGACTTCTCAAAAGCATTTGACCGTCTATATCATGGTTTATTATTGGGCAAATTGGATGAGATTGGTCTAAGTACTAATCTTATTGCCTTATTTTATTCATACCTAACGAATAGATCGCAGTATGTGCAATACCGTGGTTATCAGTCCGATAAATATCCGCAGAAGTCAGGTGTCCCACAGGGATCTACTCTTGGCCCCTTATTATTTATTTTGTTTATTAACGATATTATTGCTAGCCTGGATGTAAACGTTTTAATTTATACTGATGATGTTAAAATCCTTTCTAATATAGAGTCACATATATACACCGACTGTAATAAATTGCAGCAAAATCTTGTCTTGTTAATTTGTGGTGTGTTACTAATAAATTACCTGTAAATGTTGCCAAGTGCAATGTAATGTCATATTGTCGCAAGTCTCGTATGCTGATTTATGACTACAAATTGGACAATATTACTTTAAATAGGCCTGAAACTATATGCGATCTCGGTGTCACTTTTGATTCAAGACTATCCTTTGTACCTCATATTCAGAAAACTATTAGTAGTGCCTATAAAACTCTTGCATTCGTATTGAGGAATATGAAAGAATTTAAAAATATGAATACTCTTAAACTTCTTTATACTACGTTTATCAGATCTAAACTGGGGTATTCATCTATTGTATGGAATCCTATATATGCAGTACATAACACAGCAATTGAAAGGGTGCGATTCTTTAAATCTGCAGTTTTTTCTTTGGATGGTGTATATCCTTTAAGAGGCACACCTTACAATTATTTCTTGGAGAGGTTTAGCATGAGTAGTTTAGAAAAGAGGAGGAGTATGACAGCTGTACTGTTTCTTTTCAAAATTCTTCACAATAAGGTTAAATGTCCGTCTCTATTGTCTTTGGTAGATTTTTGTGTGCCTAGGATTAATAACAGAAATAGTAGACTATTCTACATTAAGAACTATAGAACCAATATATATAAGCAGTCTCCAATATACCACATTATAAATAGTCATTCACTAATAGATGGTCATTTAGATATGTTTGTCTGTACAATTGCAGACATAAAAAAAATGTTTAGCTTCTGAATTTATGTTTGTTATTTGCTTTTAATGTGTACAGCTTGTTTTATTATACATAGTATATGTTTGTAATGTACCCTATATACACGATTTTAATTATTTTGCATTCTTCATTAGCTTTTATTTTTACACAAAATTTTATATATTTATTTTGTACATTCTTAGGAGTATTTTAGTTTGTTATGTTTATGTTAATCAACTCAGTTATATTATCTTATTACTATTATTTTTATTGTATTCTTGTAAAACTTATCCTGTTAATGGGTTTTATCCCGTTGGATATTTTAAATAAATAAATAAATAAATAAATAAGCGATACGCTTTTTCATATTTATCTTTGGATTTTGTCGATAATAATGATTAAATTGAGATTTTTGACGATTCTTCTATCTATCATTATCGTTGTAAATAGAAGATTCTAATATTTTTCATGAATCACTGACACAATAATATTAACGAAAACCTAAAAAACAAACTCGTTTCTATATCAGCATTCCCTCAGGATTCTTGATTCACATTTTTGAAATTCCCAATTTTCAATAAAAAATTATGATAACTATAGTTATTTGAGCTATTTTCAAAAAAATATTTGAAAAAGTCATGTGTGCAACGCGTAGAAAATGTCTTTTCCGCATATATCCTTGTCCCCATGGACGCGAAATTTGCGAAAATTCGCGCGAATTATTTAATGGCGGGAAAAATCTCAACTTTTAGCGAATCATAAAATTGTCATTGATAGGTAGATGTCAGAAGCTCCAGTGAAATTTATTAATCCCACATAATGATAAAAATAATGATATTTCGAAATTCACGAGAAATTGGCACTTTGCTGCCATTAACAATTTAAATCAAAATCTGCGAAATTTGCGACAATTTTAGCGAATTTCCATGAGGACAAGGCGTGTTTTTTTATTCCGGCTGAAGCCTTTATAAAAAAACCTACGCCAGATGCAGAAACAAGTAACTTTCCTTAACTTATTACACAAATAGCTATTCCATTTCTGATTATCGTGGTGGAAAATAATTTGGGATTGGGAATATTCTGTGATGTTAGCATTTTATGCAAGTGTTTCCATCTATGCATTTGTTCATAACTTCACGTATTTTAATGGTGAGGTCAATGATGTCTATTATATAATTCTTATCAATATACCAATACAAAATTCTTAGGTTCTCAATAAAATATGAATGAGAAGAAAGTTGGTAAAATTTAACTACTTATTTTTCGTAGAAGTGACAGGCTCATATCTTTCAAACTGGTGTCGATATAGTTCACTTCCTCATACGTCATGTGCTGCACGAGAAACAAACACTGCTGGTGATATGAATGCACGGGCAAGACAGACAGAGACCGGTTTGGTCCGGGGGGACAATGACGGGTTTGCCTTGAGAACAACTGTTTTAACGTTTGCAAGCGATAAACGTGTTACTAGTAAACCAATCGACTGAAATTGCTTACACAGATACTTAGAAAATGTCCAAATTTGCGGTCGCACGCAAAAAACTATGGTCTGCATGATGACAGAATTTAATCGTCATTGATGACGTATTTATAGAGTGTCCGCAATATAAGTACCAATATTCTAAAAGCTTCTATATTTGTCCAAGGATACAAAAGAAAGAAAAATTTGATCTCCTTCCCAGCATGGATATTTTGAGGAACGATCTACTGCCACAAATCAATTGGATAATGATAATCAACGTGATGTAATTTATTTCGATTTTACCAAGGCATTTGATAGACTGGATCATAGATTATTATTACAAAAACTTGAAAATTTCGGTTTATCAAATGCTTTAATTGCAATATGTTGAAATAGGCACCATTACATTTTCTCATTACCATTAGGCGTTCCTCAAGGATCCGCTCTTAGCCCTTTATTATTCAATCGTTTTATTAACGATATAGAATGTCAACTTGATAGCAAATTTCTTGTATGTGCTGTAAATTTAAAATTGTAGGTATAGGAAAATAATGATTTATCTATTTCAGAGAGATTTAGATCTAGTGGAGAGTGGTGCGTAGTAAATAATCTTAATATTGAAAAAAGTAATATTACGTTATTTTCGTTAATAACATAGTTTATTCTGCTACCTCTGGATCTGCTGTTTTTTGGCACTTTCTTCATATGTTATAAATATAAAACTGTTTACAGTCTTTTAGGCCCAGAGCTGTATTATTTTTCTTCACTCTATTCGGTTGCTCGTTTAGGGCAAATAAAGCAAATAAAAATAAAAAAAATGAAATCTAAACTAATCTTAACACTCTCACTCTATGTAAAAATGAATATTTACTGACGAAATATTGCAGTATATGCTAAAATAGTCTTTTAGGTATAGATACAAGTATTTTTTTTACACATACCTTAAAAAATTACCTATCTTTATCTGTGGAATTATGAACAGAGATGTCTGTTAGGATGGAGATCAGGACAGTTACCTTTCCCGTATGGGCGGTGAGACACATACAAATAAGTTAAAGAATATTTAATTTCGTCAATTTAAATAAAAAAGTGATTAATTACATTCTAAATTCTGCGACAGTTTGCCGGTGACAGCCTGTTACATCACCTTGTCGAAATCCAATATCTAATAAGTAAAATTGAATTGGTTCATAGTTTTAAAACATTTATAGATTATTGTAAAACTATAATATTGAATACGTAATTTTGAAAATTCGTATTGGATGTTTAAATAGTAGCATTATTATTTGTATGTAAGCTATTTGTTATAGGAAATTTCCAAATTATTGTTTTTAAGCAATAATTAATTAAGTACTAGGAACTAAAATTTTCTTTTAATAGTACTATAATTATGATTTATTGTTGTTTTGTTTCCCATTTTGAACATTACGGGTAGCTATAGGTATTTCTTGGCTTTATTTGTATTAAAGTTGAATTATCGTTATAAAGAATATTAATTAGACGAATAAAAATAAACAGAAAATTTATAGAATGTTCAACAATTTTTTTTACTATTTTTTGCAAATGCTGGGTGGTTCAAATTGATACGTTTTTGAGGGGGATTCTGTCGTTCTATATCTTACAGTACTCAAGCTACAGTGTGTTTGCAAAACCTGCTGATACTAAAAACCGTGTTGTAACTCAAGAAAAAGAAAGATTCGGTATTCTCCATAGATATTATATCGAAAAACGAGCCTAGAACAAGAACTCGTCTATTAGATTTGCTCTATCTATAACAGAAGATCCCGTAACTCTCAATACTAATTTTAACCACTGCTAGACCGCCCAAGGTACTATAGATATTATCTTAAATTTTATTATCAAATTAAATATAATATATTGGAGGTTTGTGGAATGCTCAATAATATTTATTTATTTATCTATTTATTCAAGTCGCTGCTTTAGAAGTAGAAACCTAATTACAAGACAGGTAAAAAAAAGTATTTATCATACTAAAGAATGGGGAAGTTGCATGAATTTTATATTGGTTTGAAATACATTACAGATCAAACATATTGAAAAATCAGAACATAGTCACATAATAATTAAAATACTTCCATAGAAAGTAAACAAAACTAGGCGGCTGAAAACGCGATATTATTTGTGTGACGTTACACGCCATTCGGCGCGGTTTGTTTCCGTGGATACAGGTGCAGTTTACGGTGTTGGTGATGTAAACAGGCGCTTGTTTCTTGTATTTTTGCGTTTTTGTGGCATTTGTGGGTATAGGTACATAGTGTAAATACGGTGTAGGTAATGCGATAATTATTAGTGGTGATGTAGTGAATTTACGGTATTGTTAAACGTAACTTATATAGATCCGCTCGTGTGAATTGGAATAAAGCTGAATACGATAAATGAGAAAAAATTTTAGTTTGCTTTACCATTGATTTTCTACACACTCTGTAGCTTAATAGAAAAGTTGATTGATCCTTTACATTTTAGTTTTTTCGATAAATTTAAACGTGTATTGTATTTCCAATTAAATTTACATTAAAATGGTCTCCACAAACAAACAGTGTTGCAATACTTCCTTTCGTCGCGCCTCATCGCGACACAACACTACAGCACAATTTTCTTTTCAATTTTTGGTACGGTTTTAATTAGGCGATGTCCTGTATTCGTACAAAATGGCATAATGCAATACTTCTGTCATTTGGACGGTGAGATGAACTTTCTGTGCCCACTTTACGAGTCTATTTTGCGACTTTATCCAATACCAATGTATATTTAACACAATAACATCTAATAACATCACAAATGACAAATTAATAATTCTTCTAGAATCTACTGCATTGTCCGAAAGCATGGAAATCTTTTGCAGATATGAACTAAAGCACACTGCTGTATTTAGGTATACACCTGTGAACGGCATCTGACGTCACATGTTTACACTGTGACGGCAACCGTTTTGTAGGGACGTGACCAGATTATTTTTAAATACCGATTTGAGGCTTATTTTTCCATGAAATTGTCTAGGACAAAAGCCATTTCGATTAAAATAATACATTCTTTTTTCTGCGCGGATTTGGAAAAATCATACAATTTCTCCATTAGTCGTTAGGTACAGAATAGAAATAATAATAACAATTTTTTTTCGAAAAATATGAATAATAATAAAAAGCGAAAAAAGTAAATACAGAAAAAAAAAATAAAAATACAAAATACGAAAATAAAAATTAAATAATATGATAACAGCAGAAAAAAATGCCACAACAATATTTGTTCTTAAATATATGACTTTAAGATGTCTGTAGTAATATCTGAGCAGTTATTAAATTAAAAAATTTAATTTAAACTCTTTGAACATTTCTATTAGTGGAAGTCTGGAGTCTTAGCTCAGTTTCAGATAAGAAGTGAAATGGACTCTTCGTTTATACAGGGTGACTCACAACTTATCTAAAAAAATGGGAATAGATGCGTGTTGAGAAATGGAGTCAACATCGAAAAATAGAATTGGTAAATCCTTTTTTGTGATGCGAGTGTTACATTAGTTTTTCAAGTGTCAAAAATGGCGTATGTGTATAGCAGCTCGGAGTTGATGGATGGTTTTAATTTATGGTGAAGTGAAAACGCTTTAGCAAAACGATTTCCCGGTAAACATGTGCAGCTAATTTTACCGCGGGGTGCTGTGCGTGCAAGTGTAGTGCAATGGTGGTATGGCATGGGAAATTTGCAACCGAATCGTGAAAGAGATGGAGGTCCAGGGCGTCCATGACATATTGCAGTAGTATGGCGTATCATACATGAGGCTCAAATATATCCGTACCATGTACAGAATATCCAAGCATTAATACCAAGCGATTGGATGAGGAGGACCGGTACGATACCCACCATGATCTCCTGACTTGAAGTCCCTTGGACTTCTTTTTGTGGAGATGTTTAAAAAATGAAGTGTATCGCACGTATAGATGCTGCCAATAACTAACGAGTTCAAAAAGGACAAGAAGCAGAAACATTGTGTTACTTTGTATAAACTGGGTAAGACAGACTCAAATAATTGTTGTTGTTGTAACATCAGGTATGTCAAACTATTTTATTAATAGTTTTTAACAATAGCCGCAAAAGCAATTGAATTTGCTGTATAAAATAGGTATGTTATAAAATAATATTTATTTAGTTTCCAGTGCCGTGCAGAAATATAATTTTAAAGATACTGTATAACGGTTTTGTACAATCAGGCCGAACAATAATCAAAGTAATTGAACTTTTTTGTCTAGCATTAATGTTTATACAACTGTCGAACATATTTTTTTAGTCACAGCTAACTGAAATTGATAACTGAGGCATCCTAACTTATTAAGCAAAACGCGGTAATCGAAGCGATCAAATGCTTTAGCGAAATAAAGATCTATTACGTACCTTTGACACAGTCATCTATTTCAGTAATTCATCAATATATTGAGTAACAATCATAATATTTATTCCCGTTGTCCTACCCTTATAGAAACCATTCTGATTTGTGTTAAAAAAATATATTGAATCAGAAAGTAGAAATTCAATTCATATTATGGTTTGGATGCGGACAAATAACCCATTAGTGAATTTCAATACTTCTCTGAACTAATTTGAAATTCATAAGGCCAAACACATAACTCATATTTATAATACCACCTATATTTGGGAGCTCTGCTACAGTTCCTATTAAAAAAAGTCATAAAAATTCCTATACCACAACAAATAGTCAGTTACCTAACAACAAATTAATGGGTTTACTTCTTTTCTCAGAACCTGGCTTTATATACAGATCCTTCCTCAACAAAGTTGCATGCGGTCGTGTAGGCATTTATGCAAATGTGCAGCAGCTGTACTTTAAGGTGTTTACCAATTTTCTTCAAAACGTTTCGAATTATCTCACTGATCCCACTTCGTAGTCCCACCTAAATACAAGGGAAATATATCCATGGTTATTTTCTGACCGTGCATACTGATGGCTTCACATAAACGCTTTGAATTGTAAATTTCGACATAACCGACTTGCTCGTCATGTAAGGATAGGTACACTCGATCGGTGTGTAACTCTTATTGAAAATGCAACATGATAATGTTATTGTTAAACAGAGTCATAATGCTGTTTATCGTCCGTAACAATTGAGTAATTACATATTATTTATTCGACTAATTATATATTCTTTAATAACTAACAAGGTCTCGTTAAGTAATAATTACGTGTGTGCAAGCATCGTTTTTTTTATAAAATTTCATCAGTGAAGTGTAGTGAATATATGCTGTAGGCGACTGCAAACTTGCTACCCAGGTTTTCTTACTTTTGATGCAAATACTAGGAAAAAGCCTTTGTTTTGAAGGGGGCAAATTTTATGGAAGTACTCATTCCCTAAATTTCTTTCTTTAAGCGGGGGCGATTTTGGAAAATCTGAAAAGGAAACTCGTGTTGTGTGATACATTATTTCAAGGGCATTATTTTTTCAGTGCCATGTAGTTTCTTAATTTGGAAATATTAAAAATTTCAGACATCAAGTTCACTTACCACTAATTTTACTGTATTAGATTATTAGATGATCAATGCATCTATGTACTACCCATCACCAACTTTCACGCAGTATTAGTCACTACTCAAAATGTTTTATAACATTTTTGGGTCGGTCAGTGGTCGCGCGGTTTAAGGCGTCAGTACTTGAATCGAGGTGACTAGATCGGTGTTGGTTCGCGCCCAGCTGCCGGTAGACCGTATATAAGCTATATTCGTGGAGAGGATTGGCACCCTCTCTGCGGGTATGGTAGGGTGGAAGAATGTTGGCTTGGGTCAATGTGAGAGATTGATACGAGTTGATATTTGACTACACCCCTAATTAATGAGATTTTCCAGGTTTCCCTCATTCCTACACTGAATAGTGATTAGGGCCTACCAACGTAAGTTGTTCGTGGGCGCAAATGCGGCCTGCCTAATAATAATATGCCGCCCCCTCTCCCGCACAAGTCTCCGACTTCTGGGCTAATCCCTGTGATTAGAATGAGGGGCAGAGATATTATTATTATTTGTAGAGTAAGGTAGGATTACATAAAAGTATCCCCTAAGAGTACGTAGTTATTTTTTTAGGCAAAAATTACATAGATGTTTGCAATATTTACCAATTACTGAAAAAAAATGCGTGTTAGCAAGAGACACGTACTCTTCCGCATCAATATGCAGTGCTTAGGTTGTTATGACTGTGACAGTTGCTGGCTATCCATAGTGAAAGTGCAAAGTTTAATTGTAGTCTAAATGTTATAATATTTTCAACTTCATCGATAAGTTGTTACAATTACTTAGTTGTTCAATTAGTAATGTGGTGTGTAACTATATATCCAAATTTTTAGAACCTCTATTGGAGATTCCTACAAAGGCCTGCTAAGCTATGACGTGCTGTATTTTTTACAATTTAGCTCCGTGAAGGTAAGCTACATTAACGTCGCACTGAACACTTGGGACGGATTTTATTTGGCAACATGGCATGCAGTCAATTCGATGCGGATAATATGCGATCAGCATTGAGGGCACTGGTTTGAAGACATAAGGCACATATATAAAATTTGTCTGCGGTGGACAAATTTAATTTTCCACATAAATTGATGTGTCCAGCATTTAATATTTCCTCCCCTTCATATACACATCTAGAGGAATTTGTACCTCTAAGATAGCCCATATATTCTACTAAGCTCAGCCTAGACATTTTATACCTAAAAAATATGTCTTAATTAGTTACCCTACTCATTACACGAGACATGCAATGTTTTTACTGTTTAAGAAAGGTATTTTAAGCTAATATGTATCAAATCTCCTACAATTCCTATCAATGAAGTCATATGTATGTTCTCTGATACCAAACATCTAGGTATGCTAATGAACATCCACAGACAAAACTCTATTCAATAATTATCTAAAAAATTTAATATATTTACTAACCTCTGGAGTGGGAACTCGAAATTCAACCACAATAATTGAGATCTCACTTATTTCTGCGTTTTATTTTGGATCGCTTCATCAGGTGGTCTCCTTTAACTTGAGTCAAATATCTAACTATAAAGATGATTATACCAATAAATTAAAATTATTTGAAATTGAATGTCAAAATGAAATATCGACAATGTCAAACTGATTAACTGTCAATGAATATCATAACAACCTACTAAAATAAATAAAAATTAATAAAAAATTCACCTTTTATGTATAGTATTCTTTCTCATATATTTTCAGGTATTAACAATATTGTGTGAAACTAACTACTCAGTGGACAAAAGCCCCAACCTGCGTTGAATTACACCCACAATATCTACCCATATATTCCTTATTATTAGCTTTTGTAACATTTTTTACTGTTTAAGAAAGGTATTTTAAGCTAATATGTATCAAATCTCCTACAATTCCTATCAATGAAATCATATGTATGTTCTCTGATACCAAACATCTAGGTATGCTAATGAACATCCACAGACAAAACTCTATTCAATAATTATCTAAAAAATTTAATATATTTACTAACCTCTGGAGTGGGAACTCGAAATTCAACCACAATAATTGAGATCTCACTTATTTCTGCGTTTATTTTGGATCGCTTCATCAGGTGGTCTCCTTTAACTTGAGTCAAATATCTAACTATAAAGATGATTATACCAATAAATTAAAATTATTTGAAATTGAATGTCAAAATGAAATATCGACAACGTCAAACTGATTAACTGTCAATGAATATCATAACAACCTACTAAAATAAATAAAAATTAATAAAAAAAATTCACCTTTTATGTATAGTATTCTTTCTCATATATTTTCAGGTATTAACAATATTGTGTGAAACTAACTACTCAGTGGACAAAAGCCCCAACCTGCGTTGAATTACACCCACAATATCTACCCATATATTCCTTATTATTAGCTTTTGTAACATTTTTTACTGTTTAAGAAAGGTATTTTAAACTAATATGTATCAAATCTCCTACAATTCCTATCAATGAAGTCATATGTATGTTCTCTGATACCAAACATCTAGGTATGCTAATGAACATCCACAGACAAAACTCTATTCAATAATTATCTAAAAAATTTAATATATTTACTAACCTCTGGAGTGGGAACTCGAAATTCAACCACAATAATTGAGATCTCACTTATTTCTGCGTTTTATTTTGGATCGCTTCATCAGGTGGTCTCCTTTAACTTGAGTCAAATATCTAACTATAAAGATGATTATACCAATAAATTAAAATTATTTGAAATTGAATGTCAAAATGAAATATCGACAACGTCAAACTGATTAACTGTCAATGAATATCATAACAACCTACTAAAATAAATAAAAATTAATAAAAAAAATTCACCTTTTATGTATAGTATTCTTTCTCATATATTTTCAGGTATTAACAATATTGTGTGAAACTAACTACTCAGTGGACAAAAGCCCCAACCTGCGTTGAATTACACCCACAATATCTACCCATATATTCCTTATTATTAGCTTTTGTAACATTTTTTACTACATATGACTTCATTGATAGGAATTGTAGGAGATTTGATACATATTAGCTTAAAATACCTTTCTTAAACAGTAAAAAAATGTTACAAAAGCTAATAATAAGGAATATATGGGTAGATATTGTGGGTGTAATTCAACGCAGAATGAACTTTGTCCACTGGGTAGTTGGAGTTTCACACAATATTGTTAATACCTGAAATATATGAGAAAAATACTATACATAAAGGTAATTTTTATTAATTTTATTTATTTTAGTAGGTTGTTATGATATTCATTGACAGTTAATCAGTTTGACGTTGTCGATATTTCATTTTGACATTCAATTTCAAATAATTTTAATTTATTGGTATAATCATCTTTATAGTTAGATATTTGACTCAGGATTAAAGGACCACCTGATGAAGCGATCAAAATAAAACGCGAAATAAGTGAGATCTCAATTATTGTGGTTGAATTTCAGTTCCCACTCCAGAGGTTAGTAAATATATTAAATTTTAGATAATTATTGAATAGAGTTTTGTCTGTGGATGTTCATTAGCATACCTAGATGTTTGGTATCAGAGAACATACATATGACTTCATTGATAGGAATTGTAGGAGATTTGATACATATTAGCTTAAAATACCTTTCTTAAACAGTAAAAATGTTACAAAAGCTAATAATAAGGAATATATGGGTAGATATTGTGGGTGTAATTCAACGCAGGTTGGGGCTTTTTGTCCACTGAGTAGTTAGTTTCACACAATATTATTAATACCTGAAATATATGAGAAAGAATAACATGCAATGTTCTTGAAAAACATGTAGTTTGTACAAAATGATTTTTTTTACTGAAACAGGTACCTATGCACATTCTGACAAATAAATTTTCCTTTATGATTTATATTTACTATTTTGTCTAATTTTAAGTAGCAGCAGTAGCAAAATTACGGCCGGTCTTTATATCTTAACCTCAAATAACATAAACTGTATATTGTGTTACTGAACATTAATTTCTCATTAATTACCGTATTTCCTCTGTTAGAAATGAAATATATTTTCAGAAATACCCTCTTTCACCTTGTTTGTCTACAGTTTTTTTCTTTTTTTTTAATAAGTAAACATTCACTCACTCCCGAGCTCACTCCAAAACAATGTCAATATTTGTAGTTCTCTGACCGACCAACGTGGCACTGCAATCTTAATTTCAGATGCAGTATACTCGCAGCAAGAGTTTAGACGTCCTACGTCATAGCTGACGTTACGCAATTGTTTTTATTGTCAACTTAATTTTCGATATTTGTGGCGTTAAAAACAATAATTATTTGCAATTTAGCGCAATATATAATGTAAACTTTTAGTGTAGTATATAATTTTATTACTCTCAGTTGCAGTTTTTAAAATATTTTGACGAAAATAAAATGAATTATTAATTTGTTCGTATGACGTAAGTCGTCTGAATTCTTACAGCGAGTATATGCAATATTTATTTATTTATACAGTTAAGGAAACCCAACAGAATTCTTACAAAAATTCCAATAATAGGGTTACACATAAAAACTGTGTGTAGACACTGCTCATACATAAATTTAGAATTTAATAAACTAAATTAATTAATTGCAAAATAAAATCCGTTTTGTCCGTTCCGTGCGATGTGAATACTTGCCTTAAAAGTACACATGTTTACCCTTCGATACTCTGCGTATTTTTTGATAACTGCCTGTACCTATATTTTCTCTTTTTAACTTGACATTTAAATTGATTATGAATACTTACAAAGTTTAAATGATTGGTCATTAGCTGCATAAAACTAATGTTCTCAATAGAAATTCATACATAGCAGTTTTCATGTAACTTAATCCATATCTCATTAAAATAGTAATCACATGAAGCTAATTTTTATATATAAATATATTTAATTGCCCGCAAGAAATTACATCAATAATTTAAACCCTAAAATAATTATATAATGTGAGTATTATTGGAATATAATATATACCACCACCTGGATTTTCAAATAATTCGAAGTAAAAAACTCTTATTATCTTCCGGTTCATATATCTCTGCTATAACATTTGTATTTGTGACAGCAACTCAGATTTGACGGATATCGTTTTAATTTATGGTGACGTGAAAATACTTTTACATGTCTCAAATGCAACTACTTTTACTTTTAAGTGTAGTGCAATATGAGCGGGACTCGAGAAATTTGAAACCGAATCATGGAAGAGATGAAGATCCAGATCGTCCACAGCGTATTGCATCAGACTCATTTACATCCGTATCATGTACAGCATGTCCAACCACTAATACCAAGGACTAAATGAGGAGGACCGATACTATGGCTGCCACGATCTCCTGACTGAATCATTTGGACCTCATTCTGTGGAGATATTCAGAAAATGAAATATATTTCACCGAAAATTTTGTTGTTATATCATCAGGTTTGCAAGAGTTCCCTGTATGTTCCATTCCATTGTAACTCTATGCACATTAATTATTTATTACTTGATAAAATATTTTGAATGGTTTTTAATACTGGTAATTTAAATTCCATACCTATTATTGAAACAAATTCCATATTATACTTAATAAAATTTGCGCTTCTTCTGTCTTTTTCCAGTTAACAAGTTGAAAAAAAAAATGGATAGAAACAATCAAATTGACCAAGCGGATCTGAGCTTTCTTAATTTTGTTATACCTACCGAATCATAAAAAATATATTAGCTTTTATAATCTATATTGACTCTGTTCAATGACGCGTGTCTAGTCCTTCACAATATGACTCATAATCTAAGAAAACTTGTCACCCTTTATTATTGCTGTTATTATTAAATGTCTAAAGATTTTAAAATGGTATTACTGTGTAATTTTTCTAAGATCTTTAAGTCCACGTTATACAATGAAATTTACTATTTTACTAAACAATTGATTTCTGTACATCAGTATGGATTTATG
This sequence comes from Monochamus saltuarius, assembly GCA_025584915.1. NCBI lineage: Eukaryota > Metazoa > Arthropoda > Insecta > Coleoptera > Cerambycidae > Monochamus > Monochamus saltuarius. Next base: position 30,518,572 of record CM046721.1, read on the forward strand.
CAAGGTAAAAACAACAACAAACCTATCTATTTTTTGTCACTATGTATCAGATACCACAGACTGGAGGACACGTTGACGTCATATTTACAGATTTTCAAAAACCTTTCGACCAAATAAATCTTAACGTTTTATTAGCTAAATTGCGCTTGTTCAATCTTTCAGATTCATTAGTCTCACTCTTAAAATCATATTTGGAAGATAGACACTTCATGGTTAGATATCGAAATTTTACTTCTCGTCCATTTTCTCCCACTTCGAATGTCCCTCAAGGCTTGAACTTGGTACCTCTCTTGTTTCTAATTTTATCAACGATTTTTCAGATGTAGTATCATATAAAAAATTGCAGTTTCTAGATTATTTCAAACTGTATTCTATGATAAATTCTCCTTTGGACTGCGATCGAAGTCAGATGAACTTAAACAGGATATCGCTATGATGTGATTTAAATCAATTGTCTCTCAACATCTCCAAATGTAAGTCAATGTCCTTTACCCGAAAAATTAATTTTATTGCTTATGATTACTGTTAATCTGTTAACACTATTGATAGGTTTGAAAGCTTTAAGGATTTGAGAATAGCTTTTGACAACAAACTGACTTCCATTGATAATATTAATAATATTGTGCCTAGTGCATTCCGTCCATATAATACGGCAAATGTAGAAACTTTTCTGAGGAATGTACTTTTAAAACCTTATTTCATTCCCTCATTAGATTGAAAATTGAATATGGCGCAATAATCTGGTATCCTATTTATGGTGTGTATTTTTATCTTATTGACAAGATGAGTTCTATCCACCTATAAGCATTAGCCATGTTGAACTCCTGAACCGTTTTAGTATGTAAGAACTGGAAGTACATCGTAATATTTCTTTAATTCATTTTTATGTACAATCTTAAATAACTAAATTGACTGCTCCATCTTATTTGCCAATATAAATATCCGAATTTTGCAAGGCAATTCCAGCATTGTTTTATTGCAATACTCCCAGAACAAACATCTTAACTAAGTATCTAATTGATTTAATGTGTGGACTGTATAATAAAATTTTAAGCAGTTGCGATATCTTAAATGATAGTACGAATATGATTTGTAGTTTTGTGATGAGTTGTAAAATGTTCATAATTATAAAATTGTTAGTTTAGGTTAGTATTATAATGTTATTATTGTTAATTATTATTACTAAAATGCTGGTAATATAGACTTGATGATTTAAGTACAAAGAATCAAATTACTTTTAAAAATTACAAAATAATTAAAAAGTTAAACAGCCAAAAAAAATATTTGTAAAAAAAACGTTATACTAGAAACAAAATGTCTAGTTTCAAATTTAGTGCGATATGTGGGGACCTATGTAAAGATTTTGTCGACAAAATAATTTTTTTTTGTTTAACTTAAACTTATATGACTTTCAACGAATGCGGGTATTTGCAGTTTCATAAAAAAATATTGCACTTACAAAATCTCTATAGGAAGGAAAGTATTCATGGTTCATTAGTTTCAGCTACTTTGCTGAATTAGTTTGTGATTTCTTAGTAGGTACCTATCGAAGAATGAATATGTGTAAATTACTTTGTTTAGACATTACTGTGAAATATTTATAGGTAGGTAGGTACCCTTGGAATTTCGAAAATGAGTAATACTATGCAGAAACAATTGTTCAACATTATTATTCTTTCCAATGGAATTCTAAAATCTTGCAGTTCCAGCTAAAATATAAAAAATATATATTTTGCGAGTGAATACTAGAAGAAGAAAAAATATGTTTCTTACAAATATATTCAAGGTTTCATAATGCTAGTGCATGCGTCAGCCTATTGATTTCAAAATGGCGTAACTGAAAATACATTGTTCATTGTAATATTTTTCAAGTGTGCAATATCTAATCACTAATTAATAGCATTCATCCATTGCCAAGGTTACGCGAAACTAATTGTTAATTGCAGTTATTCAAAATGCACTAAACAAAATTTCAGAGAAACACCTGATTAAACATGACTATTTTATTATGCAAATGTTATTGTGATTTCAAATTGCGTACTACAATATCAAAATGTGGACAGACTACTTCTAGAAAAATCTTGAAATCTCAAACAGTCTTATAGCACTATAGGTAGGTACTTTTTGTATATTGCAAAATAATAGATGTAATATAAGAAGAATGCCTAGAATTTAATTTGAATTGACGCAATATTGATTCATCGCATGTACGTAATTTAGACAATATAATTTGATATAATTAGGGGATTTTTATTTAGATTATTTATTTAATTTTAATATAAGAACAATGAAGTGTAGATATATTTACGTCAGCATAATATAGTAAAAAAATTGAAAAGTGAATATTTCTTATTGCATATAACACAGACTAGTATAACAAGAATCATAATGAAAAATCAAATTGAAAAACGTATAGTGTGAAATTGTATGTAACATCAAATTATCATAGCAACACATTGAACATTGACATTGAATATATGAGAAATAGATTGCTGATCAGCCAACTACAAAAACAAAGAAAAAATATCCTTTATTGTAAGCGAATATTTAGCAACAGATTTTTCATTCAAATGGCATAAAACCAATTATACATTTGGAAAAATGCCAAAACAAGTTGCTGTGTTTCTCAAATTGAAAGATGCTCACGAATATACCGGGCATTGTTTGCGTAGAACTTTAGCTACATTATTAATAAATTCAAGAGTTAACATCACAACTTAAATAATAAAAATGCACGATGATTTCATAAACCATCTACTAGTGAAAATGCTTTACTTTTTTTCACTTTCAATACATTTGCATTTTTTGAGAACGGAAACACGGAGTTTTTCAAAACGTCAAAAAATACGGAAGTGCCCAATAGTGATGTGATTTTTGTTATTTTTTACTTATCTTTCTTTTTAGTGTGAGATTTTTTGGTTAGACAGTGTTTTTTTTTTGGTGTAAAGGTTTATTCAATTAACCTTTATTTTTGCAGACGTGTGGCAAAATACCCAATTAAACTAAGTAAAGAAAAACTAGAATTATGCCACAAATAAATACATTCAGAGGAGATGGTATAAGTATAGTACTTTTATTAAGATGCTAATCATACAACGCTGTTGAACAAATTAAATGTTATGGGAAAAATATATGTACCTATATTAATTTAGTGCAAAGTCGTTTATGACAAAACTAGTAAAATTAAATATACAAATTGTACTATTATATTCTATAAGTAATTTGCACAATTAAAATACATAGAACTCCGCAATGATGTGGTTATAAATTTTCCAATTTTTTGGAAAGAATCTACAAATGTTATTGCACAACGTTGCGTGAATATTAACTAAAGAAGTTAATGTATTTTCGTCAGAAATTGTTAGTCATCTACATATATTAGATAAAATAAAGGATCCACCATGGAACCCTGAGGTACTTTATGCATAATTTGAGAATCAACAAGATAAGAAGCTAAAATATGTTCTTAAAAGACTATTTTAGGCTGAAATCTCATATTTTCCAAAATATTCCTTATTAAAGGATCTCGAGTAATGTACTTATTCGTGAATGTGAAACCCATATTGAACATTTATGTGAACTGAGTTAAATTGTTGTCTTTTCTTATTGTTTGTTCTGTTGTTTCGTTTATTTAAATTTACTGAATAAAATAGAAATGACCATTTAATACCAAGAGATATTTAGTTTGTATCAAACCTAACACATCTAAAATTGCAGTATCTCGGGAACCAAGGCTCAAATTAAAATCTTATGAGAATGAATAGAACCCAATATGTGTCGGTGGGTGGTGTTAACTCGGACACAAGAAGCGTATCACAAGGTGTTCCACAGGGCTCTATTTTGGGTCCTGTCCTTTTTTGCTGTACATTAATGATCTAGCTAGCTTGTCTAATGAAGCATGTTTTACCTTATATGCAGATGACATTTCAATAATTCTGTCTGATAAGTTGGATACAAATTTGACTAATAAATGTAATGATTTGCTGTCAGTTATGGGAGTGGTTTTCACAGAATTTTTTGTACTTGAATCCAGACTTTTGGGGCCTCTCGTCTCATGCTGGGGCCGTTTTTATAGCCCAAAAGAGAGCTCTTAGATGTATGTTTGGTCTCTCTTCCAAACAAACTTGTAAAACCATTTTTACTTCATGTAAGATTTTAACACTGCCAGCACTTTTTGTATTCGAAATGTGTTTGTATGTTTATTTAAATAGAAATAAATTTATTTGTGTTAAGGATATGCATGCGCACAATACCAGGCAAGTGAATCAGTTACACGTGCCATTTAATAAACGACGGATTTCCTATAACTCTCCCAACTGTATGGGACGAATTTTATTTAATAAATTAAAACCAGACATAAAAAACTGTGATACATTAAATTCATTTAAAAAAGCATTAAAAGCATTTTTAATTGAGAAATGTCTATATACACTGGACGAGTACCTTGCCATTTAAGTCTGTGTACATATCTGTGTTTGTTTGTATTAGTTTGTAATATTGTGACCATCCCTATACAGTTGTACTGTCTTTTGGATAATAAACATTATTATTATTATTATTATTATTAAAAAATAGAATAAAAATATGCTCTATCCAAAAAAAATATTGGAGGGATGGTCCGTGGGCACGACAACTCCCTTTTCCTCCGTTGGGGCTTTGATATTTTATAACAAAATCACTCAGTGTGCGTGTATAAGATAAAAATATGTATAAAAATTGAAATAAATATATCTAAAGTCACCTATCAATGAAAATCATTAAAAAAAATAATAATTTTGACGCCCTGTGTTTTGAAAATGGAAGTAAATTGAGAGATTTATCTCAGATGTTTAGGCAAGAAAAATACGGTAGCAGTTAAATCGAGCATTGGTGCGGATATTATCGTCGTTACATTGTAGGTTGACTATCAGTCACAATTTATAACATATCCGCATACTGCTTTAATAGATTCGTAGACTTCCACACCCCTATTATCAACCGCGTAAACAACCACTTTCCGGATTTATCTACGTAAGTAGCTATTATTTTTAGAAATTAATAAGCAAACAAATATATATTTTTACATGTTATTGTAAACCTAACACGTTGTTCACTTGCTTAAGAATTTAGCAGTTATGTCATTATTTATCTGGAAATGCACACACAATTTAGAATTATATATTTCTCTTAATTGTGTAGAAAAACTAACAAACAAGGCCCACCATTTTTTCATTATCTATGCAGAGTGATCTACGACTAGTGCGCCAAGCTCAACTTGTAGGTAGATTTTTGGAAAACAATAGTACTTAGGTGTATCAAAGTTTACTGAATAAATAAATAAAAGTTATACCACTCTCTGTCGGCAATTTGATGTTTTGAGATCTAAGCCGTATCCCAACAAACAATTAAAGTTAAAATTACGTTAACTTGACCTCTGAATTGGTCAAAATCTTTTCGTGACCAATTCCATATAAGGAAGTTTACCTATATTTGTTGGCGTTTTTCCTTATGTGGGGAAAAAACTAAAGTAATATGGAAGTTAATAATTGGTCGGCAAGAATTTTATTCTAATAAGATAATTGGACTTAAAGAAATACGGACCAATTTTATGTTAAAATTTCGAAATATAAAAGACATTATTACCAAAATATACCCTAATTATGCCCTATATATGACATACTTTTGCCAGAGAGAGACAACATTATATGTTTGATTTTATATATTCTAATAGCGAACAGGGATAGCAACAAAGAAAAACTACCTATGTCAGGCTACTAAGCTACAAGTAGAGTAGGAGTTAGTATATTTATAGATATTTAGATTTTAATATAATAAAGTCTGTATTTTTGGTTTCCATTCATCAAATTGTACAACCCAGGAAATTTTTTCGTATAATGTCATGACCAAACTTTCATAAAAATAACGCGCCTTATAAATATACATTTTTACTATTGCTTTTTAATAATATTACTATACCGAATAATACTTCGTGATAAAATGTGTTTAATAATCTTTCGTCATAAATGTATTAACTAATATTATCTGTATTAACATAATTTTAATGAGTAATCAATTAGAAATAATGAACAAAACATTTAGTGTTTATTACAACATGGCCGCTCAAACAAAATCAACTTTGAAGTCAATTTGTCTGTAAGTTTTAACCTATAGGGCAGATTGCCTATGCCAATGTTGACGTCACAGGAAAATATTAACTCTGTGGTTGAAATTTACTCCAAATGAAGATATTTTATGGTAATTTATTACCAATTAAATTATTACTAGGTACCTACATATAAAATTCTACTCTTGGATTTATTTGTGATTGAAAATTCAAATTAAAGCCAATAATGTTATGTATGCGTAATAACAAAAAAAAATATTTCCTAATGGAATTCAATTTAAATTTCAATTCACGTGCACTACTGAATTCATCTGACACGATAACAGTCATAAGAATACTTATACCTATATGAAGTGTTTATCGATATATTATCATTAGATTGATTTAATATGCAGTGTTGGCTTAAATTACATCTCTTTAATATTGTGTGGGGCTTAGTTTTCACTGCAGATCGCTAAAACACAAAATAATTTCTAGGCGCTATTACATGAAGATATGTCGGAATACATATAACAAGAAGCTTGTTCCCTAAAAGACCTTTATAAGACACACTTACGTCGAGGTATTATTAACAAGTAAATTTGTACCATAATATAGAACAATATTTCTATTACGTTAATTGAAATGGTCAAATATTCTTTAGAAGTTATCAACAAAGTTGAAAATAGGATTATATTGTAATAAAAACTAAGAACTTAACCAATTGAATGATTTAATATTACGAAATAACTAGTTATTACCTTATTTTTAACTACTAGTTGAAGACAAAATAAGTTTTACAATTTCGTAATAAATATGTAAATATTTACCTATTGTAATAATTTTAAAAATCCTTGGATATTGAAGACAGATTTCTAGGCGAAATTAAGTAAATTATAACTTCGACTTACACGTTATTGGAATGTTAGCATTTGAAATCATAGACTAGGTAAACAATATGTAATTTCGAACTGTATAAATTGACATATATTTCATTTTACTTAGAAGGCATTATATTACTTTAGTTAACAAATTTTTCACTAAAATTTTGGTATTATAAGATTTTGTAACATTGAGGACTATTTTTATGGAGGAAAGTAGCAAATCTTGATCAGATCAGGATTATTTTTCTTATGTAGTAGTCTATTAGGCTTAAATGTTAGTTGGGTTCCTTGAACAATAGAAAAGGAAAAACCACCTTTTGAGGGACAATTATCACAGTGCAATATATCACGGGTATTTTTAGAAGAAAAATAAAATAAACACTAACTGATATTCAAAGTTTTTTGTCTCACACTATATCGATCGCACTCAACACATTACAGTTCTAGCGTTGGCCACATTGTAGGATCCTGGGTACCGAATGGTCCCCGAGACGGGTGAGGAGAGCGAAATTGGTAGGGCGGGGCGTGTTCGAGAGTGAAACAACATATATTTATTCTGTAAACTTTGGCCGTATCCTAATTTTTTAAAGAAACAGACGTTGTTGAAGGTTAATAATTTCCATGTTTTTACAGCATAATTTTAAAGACCTGAACGCTTCTTCGAATAATCAAAATGACCACAATATGTTGTTTCATGTGTAATGGTAGTATTTAGATAATTTTAGAAAATGTAGAGAAACTCGAGGTGCTCATGTGGAAAACGTTATTATTTTGTTTATTTTTTTGTCTGGAAATACTAACTTCATTATCTCATTAAATATGTGTTTATGTAGAAAATGGTAACAGATATCGAATAAAACAATGTATAGTTTTTTTGTAGCAAACTGTTAGGAATCGAACTGTTAATGCAAAATGTCAAAATTAGAATAACTTCTAAAACTTAATTTTGACCATAACTGTATAATGAAACATCTAATTCCAATTTAAATAGTGAAAGTTATATTACTAAGAGCCACTACTATCATCTAAATTTCTAAGTTGCCAAGGTAACTTTTTACAAACTATGACTGAAATTTGGTATTTAACTTCTTCCTTGGTCCTGTATATCCGTAATGAAGCTAGAAGGAACAAAAATGTATATGAAGTACTGACATTATTTTGACTCGCTCTGTATGCCCTATCATTTTTCGTCACTAGTTTCTGGACACCCTGTATATTTTCAAACAAACAATCAACGAAATATGCAAAGAATTCATTAAATAATATCCTATAAAAGGCGAAAAAATAGCTTATACCGCTTTCTTCCCGATAATTAGTCACGTTTCACTTATACTGTGTACTGTGTCATAAATAGAATCATTACCAATGTAAGGAGCTGTTACCTTCGAACTAGTTTCCACTCGAACTGCTTTTATAATACACTGAAACAATGATTTATAACAATAACAAATGATTTAACATTAATAAATATACGAAAACACTACAAACACTAGTTGCATTATAACGTCGTATAACTTTAACAATTCTATTTGTTAGATACATCCATTGTATTGCATTAAATTGTTAGTTTTATTTATTATATTAACGCCTTTTCCTATAGGACAAAAAAGTTTCAGAGGTGTCATTTTAAAACCGTTTTATTTATAACTAATAAGCTAAGTACTACTGTCAGTGATTGTAATTGCCAATCAATATATCCTATAATTTTTTATATACTATATAGTGATAGGCAATCACTGACAGTGGTATTAGGTTACTAGTTCTACGTAAAATTGTTGTTTTTTTTTACCTTCGAAACTATAATCTGTATCTGACGATGGTAGTTGTTTAATGATGAAGACACATAAATACCTAAGATCCTCATTTCAAGATATTAGGACTTCAACAGAACTAGTGTTTGTTTTTGCACTTAGAACGGGCGACATGCACAATGGGTTTCAAAACCTGAGTGCTGCGTCCTTTGCACAAAGTCTAAACAACTGAAGGGACCTGACGCACCGCAGTCAAAATCGACTTATTATGCATCCTACGAGTTAATAATTCGTTTAACAGACTTGTCCTTTGCATAAAGTCTGTTAGCCGATATTTATCTTAATTCCCTCGCATCTAAGAAAAAAGACATCTCAGGCTTGTTAGGCCTTTGTATTCTCTCAGTACATGCAATGCGGTCTCCTCCTCCCAGTTCCACCCTTGGAATGTTGAGTTCACAACTATTTTTTTTATCAATCGGCAGTGTCCTGTTAAAAATCCCGCAATCTCCCTAAGCCTGATCTGCCTCATGTTCAGCATTTAATTTGCAATTTTCTATAAAAGAAAATCTAAAGCTTTCTTCCATTGAGCCTGCCCTGGTTTTGAAACTCAGTCTTCACAATGTTCTTTTTGAACCCACCCTTCCAGAGCTCGCTCTAAGGCACAGTAAGGAATGCCAAAAGCTAGCTTTGATCCTAAGAAAGATGTTTCAGATCCCTTTTCTGTAAGTTCATTTGTTCTTTCATTCCTTCAATTACCTCATGTTCTATTACCCAGCACAGCCTATCTGTGCCGATGCTTACTAGTTCATTTAGGAATTGTAAACAATCTCAAACAAATATTTTGACTCCATTTCGTTTGAGACATTACCTAAGGCTTTTACTACAGCCTGACTATCTGAGAATATATAAATGAGTTTACGACTGTAACACCTGCTGAGATTCGTTTAGAACGAACATGTCAGCCTGGAATACTGTCGGAAAGTTCTCCAGTCTATAACTTATCTGTCACTTGGATCCCACTTCTGCTACTCCGGCTCGAATTCCACTGTCCATTTTAGAGCCATCTGAAAACCACATCTAGCTTCGTCTCTCCAGAGCATTATTATTTAACCGTGCCTCTCAATTCTCTCTCTATTCGAATCTCGAACAGTATGAATGTTAGATCTCACCTGTCAGATAGGATTTAACAGCAACTTTTCGATTATATTGGAGTGTCCTTCATTACAAAGTGCTATTCTCCACTAGTTATTATTCCTAATTTGGTAGGCTACCATTCTTGCTTCTCTTTGCAGTACAATATGTAGGATGGTAGATTTAACAAAACTTCCAAGGTAGGAAAGACGTAGGAAATGCGCCATAACTCCTTTTATACCTAAGCCTCTGAAATTATCTCGTATCATATTTGATCTTAGGCCACCATACCACTGAACCATAATCAATCCTAGGTTTTACGACATACTCTAAATGTGCATTCCAGTTAAACATTGTATCTAGTACTAACCCCAAATTCTTAACCTGATTTGATGGGTTTCCCACTAAATTTCTTCTGTTGGTAGCAAAGGTACCATACTGTCTTACCAGGATTGGCAGACAACATCTGCCTCCTACACCAATGAGTTACCATATTCAATGCTCATTGCATAAGCTTTAACACTACAGTGTTATAATCTCTGACTTCTACGGCAAATAAATCATTTGCATAGCATTTTGCAGGAGTAGTATTTAAAACATCATGTGCACCACATAGGACCAATCTCCACAGAAGTGGCCTAATATGACTGTGTCTCACTTGTTAGTATTACTTTCACAACTCGGCTCCTTATCATAGTATAGGTACATCCATCGAAGGGTGATGCCTTTGTTACGAACGATATTTATGGATCGAAAGAGATATTACCGAATGCCCTTTCGATATTGAGAAATATCACCATTGCTAATTTTTCCCGATCAGCGCTTGTTCTACCGTAAAACTAAGTTGTGAGGTGCTGTATCGACAAATTTTCCTGGTTGGTAGGAATATTGGTACAGAGCAGAGATGCAAAGGATTTATCCTCATAATTTCGTCTGTTATATACCTGTCCACTATTCCTTCCAACATTGTTTGGGGATAATTGAAGACATTAGTGTATGGTACTCCTGTAAATAGCCTGGAAGAGCTGCAGCTACGGATTAATCAAAAGTGTCAAGAAATCCAAAGCAAGGAGGGTGTTTTCGAAAGAGTTCGAATATCGTTGAGACGAAGATTTAGTGCTTGCTTGGAAATGGAGGGAGGGCACTTTGAACATCTTCTGTAACTTTGTTTCTTGTTTGTTAAAAGCTTCCTTTGTCGGTTTATTTTTAATAAAATAAAATGTTTGAAAAACTAATAGTGGTCCATATCTCCGCAACCGTTACTTTGCGGACCCATGTTTATTAAGACTTTTCTGCTTATTTTGGTTCATACTATTACCTACTGAAATATTTTACACTCTTTTTTTAACACCCTGTATAATCTTTCGACTTTGTGTTTTAAAAACAACTTTTATGTAATTTAGAAAATGTTGATCCTTTACGAATAAAAAAGAACGGAAATAAATTATCGATTAATTTTAGTAGCAACAAAAGTTAATCGGCTTAAAAAGTTTTTAAAGGTTAGCACTGCATAATAAAATGTCAAGGATAAAGACAGCACCCTTTCTTAAATGATTTAGTCCTGACTACGTTTCATTCAAATAGTAAATAGAAAAAATACCAAAAGTGCAGACTTCAGCATTCATATTAATGAGAGACTTGTCAAGAATATTTAATACCTTTGTTATATAACCATGTATGAGCATCACACTATTACAGCCTGACCTAATTATCAATAACTGCATATAATTGCCGTTATAAAAACCCGTAATTATGGTAACCTTTATGTTTACAGCTCTTCCTTTCAATAATTCCCATTTAAATTAGCGAAGGTTTCGATTAATTGTTGTTTCGCTTAATTAACAAGCTCTGGGATCACTTTTTGTTCCCATGTAGAATAATGATGCAATTAAGTAAGGTATCTATTACCTTGCACTTTCGGCTGTTAGAGATTTCATAAAAATTAATAATTTTAATTATCACCGTACGAAGGTTTCTAATATCGGTAATTCCATAGTGCCAGAGAAACAAGGTAATAATAGTTCATTTATAAATTAAAATATGTTTAAAATTAATCTAGAGGCCAAGGATATGCAACATCGTAAATAGGTTCAACTACTCACTGTACATGGTGTTTTAGATATAATTATAAAATTCAAATCAAAGTTATTATAATAAGAGAGAAATCTCTATGAAACTTTTTTCGGTATCATATCTATTCTTGCCCCATTCATCGAGTGATAGAGATACGGTGAGGGATTTAGTAATCATCAGTTTACTGCGAACAAAGCTATTATCTCAAATTATAAAACAAAATCAAAAACCCAATATGAAACCAGCCAACAACTTGGTATTACTTCGTGTTAAACCTTCGAGCACAGCAATGAAAGAATTAAAAATTAGATTTCTTAGTTCTGGGGGATTTAAACCGACTTAAACTCCATAAAAATATGCTCGATATTTTCCAATTTGCGCTGGTGGCACAATGTATACAATTCAGAAGTATTGATAGAGTACGAGATGCCATTAAAAATTAAATTTGTACAAAATTTGTTACAAAGGTGGAGTTATGAGGTAAGTCTAATAATGTAAATAGGTAATTGCAACGTCAGATAAGAAGCGGTGTCCCCAGTTATATTAACTTTTTATACAAAACAGGTGTTGTAGACAGCATAATTAGAGCTAAGCCTTTCTGATAATGCATTTTCTTATATTTTTGTAACATGGTAGGCATATATGTCTCTTTGGACGAAAGTAAGTCAAGTTGTTCAGGACATCCACACAATTTATGCTGTGAAGCATCTGTCTGACTTGAAGAAGCCAATTATAACGAGTGTCAGTATTTAGTAGCTGTATTTGCCTAACAAAATATGCACGTGCATAACAATTGGTTTCTATCGCCAAAAGGCGAAGTAACCAGTTTAGAGCTGTTTTAAAAACCAGTAAAGACAGACTGCTAATTCCTACTTCAAGTCTAACAATGGAGGCGTGTTCAGAGGTAATAACAAAAGTCTTAAAAAAACTGACTGGTATCTTTTCCAACAAGTCCGCAAAATGATAATTGGTTAAGAAGTTGACAATGATCGAGTTATACAGAACAAAACATGAATCCCAAGAATTTGTTTTGGATTTGGCCATTCGAGGAATGACAGACCCAACTGTCTGTCTCGCGTTTGACTGGCTTTTGGACAACTGACCCGGTTATTATTAGAAAGAGGCTTGGGAACAATCTCAACAGGCTGATTATTAAGTAGGAAAGGAAAAGTATTAGAAAGACCGCCACGAGAGAAACAAATGATCTTAGTTTTTGAAGTGTTCAACGTTAATTGGTTTAGTGTTACATACTTTTTAAGAATATTGAGTTTACGACATAAATCCATTTCTGAATCAGTCATTATCACTAAATCATCAGCATAAGCATAAGTATTTCGTTATGGTTATCAAGATTGAGCCGACGAGCGTTAAACGAATCAAAAAAATATTCAATATCAGCAATAAATTTATGAAAGTAAACATAACTATATGAAAGAAAATGATTTTTTATATATTTTCTTACCTGGGTATAGACTAGAGGTACGTTCACAGTGTCGTATCCTATAAGTGCTCCCAGTCTTCTTCTTATATCTGACAGTTCCATCAACAAAGTCTGCACAATGTGGTCGCTAGTAATTAGCGATTCCTTTCTGGCTCTGTTGATAATATTGGTCGCCCACACTAGAGGCATCCAGTATTTGGACATGGGCGTTTTCTGGTCCATCAGTTCGAAAATTTTTCGTTCGCTCTCCATCATGAGACCTGTAACAAAACTTTATTGAAACTAACTATATTATGCGGTGTTACAACAACTGCTATTTGATACAAATTTAATAGGTTACAATATACGATGGAAGTATGGATGGCATTATAATTGAAAAAGTATAGGTGCCATCATTTTACAATGATACACATATAATTAATAATTCAAAGCTAAACATAAAAAACAAGTTCGTTGTGTTTGTGAAAAAACCTATATTGACTCTTTTAACACCCATTTGTCAGCAGCTCCTTCATGCCGCATCCACGAGAGTGTGGATGCGCTATCACAGTATCTATCGATTATACAAGGTGATGTTAAAAGTAGTAACATAAATTTAATTGCGTTTTATAGACTAAAATAAGACAAGTCTATATAGGGTGATTCAGAACTTATCTAAAAAAAATTTTTGAATGCACTGAGGATTTTGTAAAAAAAAGGAGGCAGTTCAAAAATGATTTAAAAATATACTTCTGCACGCGCTATTGTTATTAATTATTAATATATTTATTTTGTAGTTTGAATTATTGAAATAGTTAGACATAAGTACCTAATATTACAAGAACAACATTTTGGGCCCGTTTTACCCAGGTTCTACTAACACAAATCTTTCTGCTTCTTGTCCTTTTTGAACTTGCAAGTTATTGGCAGCGGCTATGAAACGTTTCTGTAAATCATCAATAATATCCACTTCGGTGCAATATGCTTCATTTTTTAAATATCCCCACAAAAATAAGTCAAAATTATTGTTATTTTGGGCCCGTCTTACTCAGTTTCTACAAGCTAACACAAATGTTTCTGTTTTTTTGTCCGTTTTGAACTCGTAAGTTATTAGCCACAGCTAATGTTAGCGTAAATCATCAATAGTGCCCACTTCACTGCGATACACTTCATTTTATAAATATCCCCACAAAAAAAGTCCAAATGATTTAACGTCAGGAGATCGTGGCGGCCATGGTACCGGTCCCTCTCGTTCAATCTCTTGGTATTGATGGTTGGATACGCTAGACATGGTACGGATATAATTAAGCTTCGTGTATGATACACCACACTGCTGCAATACGCCGTGAACGTACTAGACCTCCATCTCTTCCAAGTTTCGGTTGCAAATTTCCCGTGTCACGGCTACGTTTGCAGTACACTTGAACTCGTTGCACACAGTTGTAGAAGTCATGGCATTTGGCACATGTTTACCAGGAAATCATTATGCTAAAGCATTTTCACTTCACTATAAATTAAAACGATATCCGTCAACTGCAAGTTGCTATACATAAGTCATTTTTAACATTTGAAGAACTAATGTAAATACCCGCATCACAAATACGTTAATACGATAAGTAATAGAATATTTGAAATCGCCTGCCTAGAGACTAGAGTAGCCCAGTTGAAATACTAGAACAATTTTTTTGTTTACGATATTGACTCCATTTTTCATGACGCATCTATTCACAATTTTTTTAAAATAGGCTCTGAATCACCCTGTAAAAGGTTAGTTCCCGATGACGGTTTTTAATTAGTATTTCTCAAACGTGCAGAGATAAATTAGTGAAATTTGGCACAATCCCATAACTTTTTTGGTAGTCTAAAAATAAATTAATACGGTTTATCCAGGGGCGGGGAAAAGCAAGGCGGGTAGTGCTTCAAAAATACCCCAGTTTTTTCAGTAATGTTATTGATAATTTTCTAGCAAAAATAAAAACTAAAGATTTTTAGATAAAAAAGGTACTCTTGTTGAAATTTTAAGTCGGCAACAATTTTCAAGAAAAATGGATTTTAAATTCCTGGGTGCATGGTAAAAATGTAGGAGACTTGGAACATAGTTGCCTTTTAACGGAAAGAAAAGAAACAATTTTAACATTTCCGCACATATAACTGTTGAATGATGTCAAAATTGTTAAAAACCGTCGTCTTATTTTGGGGATTAGAAAAAGCAGTTACATTTATGGTATTACTTTTAGAAACATATTGCATACTCGTATGAATATAAAACTCAACAATTACATTAAAAAACTTTATATATTTACTCTTTCAACCCTTTATACTTTTTAAATTTGGTATAGAATATGAAGTTACAGGTTTAGAAATAGAGCGCTATTAGAAAGATTTTAAGGCCTTTGTTTAAGGACCTCCTTTAACACTATAATTATAATAATATAAAAAAATACTTGTAGTTTGAATGAGATTGCATGTAAATTTCTACTTTTTGCAGTGTTAGCCAACACTAAAAGTTTCAAATTTATGTTTACCATTAAGATAATATTATCAATGCATGTATAGTGTATACTCGTAGTAGTATATTATTACCCACATGCGTACATTAAAAGACTTTATGTTCTTAAACATAAAGATTAATAAAACGGTAGTACCCATTGATAAAACAAAAATAGATTGCGATGTATAAGTTTAATTCTAGAATCCTAGTCATGCGTATGTGGAAAATATTTCCATTTCTATGTCGGCGCCACTTGATTTATTATTGGCGCCTTTTCCGCAATCTAATGGGTTACTGCCACTTTCAAATGTCTCTTTTTTCTTCTACTAAATAGTTTCATGTTCAGCTAGTGACTCTCTACGCATGAATGCGTTGAATATACAACATCGTTTTTGCAAAACACTGTAACATCCACATCGCATATTTATAGAGGAAGTTTATTACAAACACTTATCCTATTTTTGCGATTCATTAAGAGAGGTCTATTGAAAAAGAGAATCTTGAGATGGAGAATTGCAATAAATATATAGTGACTGAATCCTATGTCAGTCTTTATCTAAAGCGAAACTAATTGCTATTATGAATAAATAAAAAAATTACATGCAAAGCTTTGCAATATTGATTAATGGGTTTGATATGTGCCAAAACTACAAGGGTTTCTATATCCGGTCAACATATATAAATAACTTTTATAAGGAAAATGTCTGAAATGAATAGGTTTTTTTAAAAATACGTTTCAAAAATATAAATGCAACTGCAATGCAGTGCAAAAACGTGTTCAACTAAGGTTCAACGAAGCTCTTTAACGTAATTTGTAACGTAATGGAGTTTGTCCCAAGTTTTCCTAAAAATCCTTTAAAGTATGGCAACATTGCAATCCAATACTAACTTAAACTAAATCAAAATACATTGTGTATTGTACATACTTACTTTGTATTGCGACTACGAGTAGTGTGTTTAATTTTTTTATAGTTGATAATATTTTGTTGATGTTTGTGAGCATACATAAACAAACCCAAAACATTTTAGAAAACATGATTTGCTGTTAATTTACAGTGAAGTTATACACAAAGTTCTCTGGCTACAAAACATTTGTACGGAGAACGTTTCTCGCAAGCAAATTTATTTTGTAATAATAATAAGTAATTAATATTACAATGAAATATGATCTGCCGTTTGGTTATAATTATTAACCATTAAATAAATAGGAGATTTTATATGCATATCTGTTCTAGTATCCCAATAATAGAACAGCGAATTATCATGAGAGCCAAGTCTCAGAACACGTATATTGAATACAGTGAAGCCTGAGAATCAACCATACCATAAAATAGTTTAAACAAATAAGTCAAAATAATTATCACCCTTCTAGTATACAACGACTGCAAATTAAATCTTTTTAAAAGTAGCTGGTGATCATATCCCCTTTCAGGATAATAATTGCCGATGCGAAAAGACAGTAGTTTGAGAAAGCGTCGCTGTATTCTTTCCAAATGGTTACTCTGGATTTGATAGTAGGGGTACCAAATGAGGTTACAGTATTCGAGTTTTGAACCTACAAGTAAATAATATAGGCTTTACAATGCACTTGCATCAGTGACAGATTTTGTACTCCTTATAACAAAGCCTAGGATACTGTACGCAGATTTAATATTTGAATTAATATGACTAGAAAAAGATAATCTGTTGTCAAACATTGCATCAAGATCTTTAATTTCCATACCTATATTATAATCAAATAGTGGTTCATTTTTGAGAGTATACGTACATGTTTTGCATTTAATGCAATTTGCAATTAATAGGTACATAATTATCAGTACACCAAGTATAAACATAATCTGCAAGGTCTTGCAGAATCAAACAGTCAGTCGTACATGATATATTCAAGAACACTTTCAAGTCATCGGTAAACAAAAAATGATTTGAAGAGTGGCCCCAAATTGGAAGCTTGGGGCACTTATGATGTCGCAATAAAGTGGTCGACGTTAAACCGTTATAATAATAATAATAATAATAATAATAATAATTCTTTATTTGCTTTGTTGCCACAGACTAACTATGGATTAGCATTGTCAATAATTAACACAACTAGAATAAAGAACAATACGTCTCACACATATAAACACACAATATATAACAAACCTACTACAATAATTTACAATACATCTATCATTAACGACAATAATGTATTAAACTACATTACATATCTGCGGAAAAGTAAACCCCATTGTTGTCAATGTTAAGTCATTAGTGCCTAAGTGATGTACAGTATTCTTCAAACTCTGTTGTGTTATAAAAGCAGTTCTCGGCCAGAAAATGTTTCAAGTTATTTTTGAATATATTTGCAGATTTTGCAGTTTTTATATCCGGAGGAAGTAGATTATAGTATTTGTGACCAGAATATTCTGGAGATTTTTTAAAGTATGTGTGGCTAAATTTATCAATATAAATGTTATTCCGATTTCTTGTTGCATATGCATGCATATGCGCATGTTTTTTATACTTGTTAATATTTTTATATACATAAACCAGTAGTTTAAATATGTAGATACATGCAAGAGTCAACATTTTCTGATCAATAAAAACACTTCTGCAGGATTCCATTTGCGTCATTCCAAAAATTAGACGGATTATACGTTTTTGGATTACAAAAATTCTACAGTATTCTGTTGTTTGCCCCCATGCTACTATATTATATGATAATGTCGAGTACACATTAGCATAGTAGAATTGCAACAAGCTGTTTACATTTAAAGTATGTTTTAAAGTTTTGAAAGCATAAAACGATTTATTTAACTTATTACATATTAAGTCAGCCTGCTCACTCCAGTTCATTGAGCTGCCCAAGACGGCGCCCAGAAACCTAGTTGAGTTACTTATTGCTACCCCACTGTTTAGGTTTAGATCTAATGATTTTTTATAGACACCACTGAATTCTACATATACTGTTTTTTTTAAATTATTTATAAGATGATTTGCTGTACACCAGTCTGAAAATTGTTGAGTTATCATTTCAACGTTATGTGTTATTTCCTCTGAAGTTTTCCCCTTTACTAGAATGGTAGTGTCATCTGCGTACATAAATACCTTCCCATGGTGTATGTGGATTGGTAGATCATTCACATACAATAGGAATAGCAGCGGTCCCAGGACGCCACCTTGTGGAGTGCCTAATTCAACATTATATATGTCTGATACACTATCTTCTATTTTTACCACAAGCTGTCGGTTTGTAATGTAAGATATTATCCAATGATTTATGTTTCCCCGTAGGCCTAAGCATTCCAATTTTTGTGAAAGGAACGCTGAATTTAATGTGTCGAAAGCACGTGACAAGTCAAAAAACACGCCCACTACCGTATCTCCTTTATCCAAGCTACTAATTATGTATTGTGTAAGTTCAGTAGTAGCTGTCTCGGTTGAGTATCCGTTATAAGAAACGTACAGCTTTCATTAATACAGATAAGAATTAAACAGGCGGAGTAAGCTGTTAACTGAAACCATAACGTTTTAACTTGCGAAGCAATATACTATAATTCACCTTGTTAAAAGCATTTGAAAAGTCTGTGTAAACGACATTAACTTAGTTGTTAGCACTAACCCTTAACACTCCTGATATGGTAGTTGCGCGCCGTTCTCACATACTCAAATATATGCTGTCATAATTCTATTACCGTTGGTAGTAAACTGAGAAAAAACATTGTTAAATCAGTTAGTCGTCTTGTTTTCATCGTTCTGATTGAACAGTTGTAAAGTCATTTTATTACCAGTATGATATCACAAAATATATTGTCTTAATATAGAAATCCGCAGTGTTTTCATTGAATTCTATTTTTTTTTCAATAAACAATATACACTCACCGGCAAAAAAAAAACCGGCAACTAAAAACTAGCCCCAATTTTAAAGCTGGCTTCCTCGCAAACCGCTCATTTAATTTTGATGATCTTTTTTTTAAAATTGTACATTGATTTCTCAGGAACGGATGCTATGTCGGAAATTTAATTTGAGCATATACGAGGCGCAATAAAAAGTCGAGTTTTTTCCCGAAGTTGCTGTTGCTAACTGTAGCCTCATCTTTTGTGACCATTTTGTTTTTTTAATCACGACTTTATCTCGGTTTTTATGGGAGATACAATGTTTTAAAAAGAACGCCTCTAAAACAGGCTTCGCAGGCAGAAATTTCTACATGTAAATAATCAAGGCGGCATAGACGGAAACGGATTGATTGTTTGAAATATGACAATTAAGAGTTTGTCAACAGTTGTCTGCGAATTGGAGGAAGAATTTGATGCAATTTCACAAGGATTTGTTACAAACCTGATTGATTCGATGCCACGTCGATTGAAGCGAGGAGGCCACACTAGATATTAGTTCCTTAAAATTTGTTTACTTTTTTTTTAAATTTCAATTGTTTTTACATTAATCTACGTTTTGATGTTTATTTGTTTATTTCATTCGTTTTCTGAGTTTTTTCCAAGACGTTTATTTTAAAGCAGTGTATCTCCAAAAAAACAGAGATAATGTGATTAAAAAAACAAAATTTTCACAAAAGATGAGGCTACAGTGTGACTACAGTTAGTAACAGCGACTGTAGCTGCTGCACCATACAACAAACTTCGGGAAAAAAACTACGACATTTTGTTGCGTCCCGTATATGCTCAAATTAAATTTCGAACAAAAATTTGCGACATAGCATTTGTTCCTGAGAAATCAATGTACAATATGAAAAAAGATCATCAAAATCAAATGAACGGTTCGCGAGGAAGCCAACTTTAAAATTGGGGTTCGTTTTTAGTGGCTGGTTTTTTTTGCCGGTGAGTGTATATATAAAGTACTAAAGAATATGGTTTTTCCGTTGTTTACGATTGCCAGTTTTTCTATTCCACGTCTGAAGAATTCCAGTGGTTTGGAAGTAAACAATCGACGAAGATATTTTTAAAACGCAATGTCGTTATTAAGGAAAATTCTCGAAGATCGATAGCAACTGAAGAGTTGGCAATCTGATGAAGCAAGATCTGGGCAGATGTGTGATAACTTTCCAACCGAGCACTTGAAGATCCGCTTTTATAATCAGGGGTATAAGGACAGGCATTTCATGCTAGGAACTCACTGTATCATGTCTTCTCGGTTTTTTTTCTTGAATTGTTTGTTATAAATTAGAGAGTAAAAAGCCTATGTTAAGATTATCAATGTTCAATTTTGTAGTTTCTTGAATAGATATATTTCTGTTAAGTTTGTTGTTTTCATGGACTATATAAGAACTGAAGGCATTGTATCGATACTCTGAGTGAAGAGTCCGGCTCGGCTAACTACTAGAACGTTGTATATCTAATTTTGTTTGTCCTTTAGCTCTGTAATCCATGAAGCCACGATTCCTTGCTCACTCAACTGGTACACTTATTTAAAGGAAACACTACATTCCTAAAGAAGGGGTTTTAATAACAATATATAAATAAAGCATTAACAAACTAAAAAGACAACGAATATGAACCAATATTGAACTACACACTTATAAATCTTTCATTTGTTTGTTTGCATGCGCCAACGCTAAGATAGGGAAATAGCCTTATTTTATTTATTTATTTTTTATTTAGAAGTACAGCTGCCCAGACAGAAATCCAATTACAGGGCAGGAACAAACATAACATTTAAGATAAAAAGATAAAATAAGACAAAACATTAAAAAACTACATACATATAACAAAAATTGGTATAAAAATAACAATAGATAAGTAATTAAATTTGAAAACAAATTAAAATAAAAACAACAATAAACAAAGAAAATTAAAATTAAGAAAAAAAAACAAAGGAATCATAATGACAATTCAGTGTAAACTTACTTTAATATACATTGCTTTTGTAGTAGCAGTGGAACAGCTAAAAATGTCAAAGTGTGCTTGATAATTCAGATACTCCGTGCACATTCTATAAATAGGAGAATATTTAAGCGCGTTAGTTCTTGCAGTACTCAAATAAAAAAAGTGTACGGGAAGGAGTTTGAAAACAAGGGATATTGAAATTAAAGTTACTCAAAATATCTGGAGAATCAGAGACAGCAGAAAATAATTTATGTAAAAATAATACTGAAAAATAAGTGCGTCGTGTGGCTAATTCCCTAAAGTTAAATCCACTTAATAACTCTGATTGCGGAATCCCGCGAGGTGGATAAGTACCATCAAGTCTAAAACTAAGATATTTAACATATTTCCTCTGAATGTTTTCCAAACTGTTTATATGAACCTCATAGTTGGAATCCCAGATAATATTACCATATTCCAATTTTGGTCTGACAAACGAGTTAAAAAGTAAATTAAGGGTAGACACCTCCGTAAAGTGACGTGAATTTCTTATAACAAAACCCAAACATTTGTAAGCATTAGACATTACCTGCTCAATATGCGGAACAAAAGACAATTTTTATCAATATTGACGACTAGATCCTTGAGCTGAGTACATCTGTTTAATGAAGTATTATCCACTATATAGTTATATTGAATAGGAACAATTTTTTTAGTAAAACTCATGACGTTACACTTGGATAAATTTAATGGTAGTTTGTTATTTTGGCACCAGGAGTTAATTTTTAACAGTTCTTGCTGTAAATAGTAACAGTCCTGAACAGAATCAACAGATGTAAAGAGTTTGAGATCATCAGCATATAAGAGGGCATGTGTCTGAATACTATTAAATATGTCGTTCATGAATATTATAAATAAAAGGGGACCAAGTACCGATCCCTCTGGAACCCCTGATGCTAATAAACTGAATTAATGATTTTAGCTTTAATATTCAACAATTACACCTTATTTAACCTTATTAGACGTCGAAGTACCAAACTGTTTGGACCCCAAATGGCAACTAACTGTTCCGAGTTACTTCCAGATCATTCGGTTTCACCGTACCAAGTACATATGTAGTTCCTTAACCTAATTTGCCTAATTTGTATAGGTTCCACTATCTCCCTGTATCTTGGCGGGCGCATTACTAGCTATATTTTACGGATCACTCAAGATTTATTAAAAATGTTACTCTGCTGACTGATATGTTCGAGGGAAAGAATTATCGTCTATTACGACAAGAGTAAGTCGTTCTTCGATAAGATTTCATGCGAAGCTGTGGAACGTGCCAAGGGCAAGTCTCAACGAACTGACTGGCATGTTGAAGGTAAACTTTACTATGAGACTTTTGGTGTGGTGGCTACAAGAAGGGGAAATTGCCGAGGAAAAGGAGGTTTCAGAGGTACGAATTATTATTGTAGTGTTAACAAAATCTGTACCTGTCATGTCCCTTAATAACTTAAATTTAATATTTATTTATTTATTTCCCTCTTTCTGAGAATACTGACGCTAAACTGATAACGTGATTGGGCTCTTGTTACAGAGTGTTGCTAGCATATCGATAAATGTGCATAGTTGAAATGCCTGTTAACATTTTCGGCAGTTTTCGGCGCTGCTGTGTGATTTTGAAGGTAGGTGGAAAAGTATACACAGAATAGTAGTACAAGTTAGAAGCTGATTTTTAATTCTAGGCAATATAGGCTTGTTCGGCATATTTTGTATTTCAGAAGTCCAACGTACAAGTGAAACATAATAGATCTGCAAGCTATTATAATTTTATTCGCACGTTTAGTACCTATCTTAAAATTAATCTCTACCATGCGAGAATGGGGGCGTGGCCAGGCGCCACGTCACTATACGCATATGCCCAGCGACTCGACTTGATCGTTATACTTTCGGACTATTGCTCGTATTGTGTATTGCTTGTTTGATTCAATATGAATACACAAATATTATTTTAAGTATAGCATAGTTTCAGAATGCATAAATATGAGTACAAATGTTTCGCAAAAATTACTTATTTGACTCCCAATCGACCAAAAGCAAAGCAAAGTAACATGTAAAGCGGAGATCTGATTTTGTATCCAACAAAGGCATAAGATGTTCTTGTAAAAGTCACTTTATTCAATAGTATAGATACTCGTGTATGACGTTTTTAAGTATTTTTTGTTTAAAATACAATTTGAAGATGACATAGAAAATTACCTTTATTTAAAATCCATGAAATGTGGAAATGAATCTATGAATATTAAGTGCCTCGTGTATTGTTTATTATTATTTAGAATAATTTTAAATCAAAATAATTTGGTTGTAAATTTTATAGCAAAGTTAAATTGTATGCAAAATGAGAGAAAATCTACATAAAACAAATTAAACCTCTGAACTTTACAAAATTAACATCTTTAACAGATTTTCTATTGTTGATAATGACAAATCTTTAAATATACATACCAGATCGTTAATAACTTTTGAATTACTCTATTGTAAAAGCAAACAGCATAAGCTTTTCTTTTACAGATACATTTTACAATTTCATGTAAAATAATAGCAACACAATTTCTCTTAAAAGGATATTAACTGTTTTCTTTTATGAAAATACATAAATATGTTATTAATTTTGTCTTTAAAATACCTAGGTACATTTGTGGGAAAGTTTTCGTATTATCGTATCTATTGTTAAATGACCAACTTCTGTGCATCTAACAAGCTGTTAATACTGTTAAATATATAAATTAGTGGCCACCTGTTGATATAACTTATACCTGTGTGATTTATTTTGTCGCCTCAAGCAACTTCAGTTAGTTTCAGTTTTTTTTTGTTCGTATAGAACTATTGCCCAAATTATATGACAGAAAATGTTTCAAATCGTTGCATTATACAAGTATTCGACTGTTAAATATCAAATTATATAATAGTCACATAAGTATATTTATGGAGAATTTATAAAGAAATATTCTCTTATAGAGGGTGTCTTTGTGTGGTGATAGTATATATAAAGAATAAGACTAAAAACTTTCATAAACATACCCTTTTAAATACTCCGTTTTGCAGTTATACAGAGTGTTAAAAAAGAGTGTAAAATATATCAGGAGGTAATAGTATGAATCAAAATAAGCAGAAAAGTCTTAATAAACATGGGTCGGCAAAGTAATGGTTGCGGAGATATGGACCACTATTCGTGTTTCAAACAAACAAAAAACAAAGTTACAGAAGATGTTCAAAGTGCCTCCGTCCATTTCCAAGCAGGCACGACATCTTCGTCTTAACGATATTCGAACTCTTTCAAACACACCCTCCTTGGCTATTCAATTTTGAATTGTTTTTTGTCTCTTGTGTTTTTTACGTAAATTGTTTAGTTTTCTAGTAAATTAAATAAATGCAGAAGAATGAAATGTTCCAGTACTGTTTATATCCGAGGTGACAATAGTAGAAAGTGAGTAATTGATAGAACTATTAAAGTGCTAGGTTCACTTAACGCAAACTTACTATTAGTAATTTTGTGTTCTTTGAATTCTTGTCAAGTGATACGCCTATGGAATCTTGTCCCCTGCAACAATCACTTCCCTTTCTCATATAAGCGCTATAAATTAGTCATTTGGAACTCTGGTATAAATAATACTGGAACACCCATCCCTCTGCTTTTTGTTAGAGACTAGAAAATTTAATATTTTACATAAAAAGCACAAATGGCAAAAAATTTCTAAATTCAATAACTTTTCCAAAAATTTTGTAATCTTGTAGTAGTTGATGTACCCACTGTTGTTATCTTTTACTAAACGTTCTGCAGAGAAATATTTTCTAATATCAAAATTTCTTTTGAGTTATAATATTTAATATGTCTATATTATGTATAGATATTTGATAACATACATGTTACGATTTAAAAATTCTGATGAAGTCATAAGGCTTTCTCAG
Organism: Monochamus saltuarius; assembly: GCA_025584915.1. NCBI lineage: Eukaryota > Metazoa > Arthropoda > Insecta > Coleoptera > Cerambycidae > Monochamus > Monochamus saltuarius. The sequence goes on from CM046721.1 coordinate 30,544,157, forward strand.
TATTTTGACATGGATATAAAAATAAATATTTACTTCATAATATTAGTTTTAAAAAGGTGGGCATATGATCTCATATACCATCATAATTTACCTTTTTTTAAAATCAAAATTCAATTAAGACTATTTTGTATATGAATTTATTGCACATATCTATTTATAGAGCCATCGATGAAGTTTTAATTATATTTACGTAAACATTTGTTTGGATGAAATTTATTATAAGCTATGTATTAATTTTCTTGGGCGGATGAAGAATCAATATTTTGAAATCAAATAATTATACCGGCATCTATTTCTAGATGGATAGTAGTCAAGCAACCTGAAAATACAGAATAAACGTTCTTATAGTTAGCAATATATTAAGAAACGAATGTCCACGGTTTTGTACAGCATGTACAGCAATGTAAAACTTAACCTTGCGCAAGGCAAAGTATGCAGTCGGCGACCAGTACGACGGCAAAGTGTAAAAAAATTAACGAACAACAATTTTAAAAAATTTTCAATGAAACAAACAAATTTTTTCTAATTTTTACAAGTGACACTTTTTAAAACTGATTGACATTATGAAACGTCTTACTTTTTGTAACTAGTTGCATAAAGTAAAATTTTATGCAATTGGTGACGAAAAATGTATTTCAAAATTAGTGACAAAAAGATTTATTCTATTTATTAAACTGTTATAATACAAGTTAAAAACATTGCATAAGATTTCACCAAATATTTCTTGCGCTATAACATTTTTATTCATGGAATTTTCAACATATCCCTCCGCAACAGAGCTAGATTTCCAACCTCCGTGTCTTTTTAATTTTAAAATATCAGCGCCACTGTCTGCTAGGAAAGTGGCAGAGCTTCTTCTGAAGCAGTGGCCAGTATATAGAACAGGATTTGAAAGACCAAGAAATTGTGCAATAACTTTTGGCATACTGCTAAATGTGTTAATTCCCACAGGATTTCTGGTACATTTTTCATTCGCATAATTTACAAAAAATCTGTTGTGTTTAAGAACCTGGGGACGCAACTTAATATATTTTCTTAATATTTCAACAAGATTCGTATTTTCAATGTCTCCAGTGGTAATTGCAAACAGCCGTATAACTTTTGTTTTTGAAGGTGGGATATCAACACGAAAATGGCTTCCTTCGTCTATAACATTTTCAACTGGAAGAAATGTTAATTCTGCTTTTCTGCATGCTCCTGCCATTCCAATTATCATTGCAACCTTAGCCATTAAGTATTCTTTGTCATCAGCTTCCACTAAAAATTTGGCAAAATCTTCTTTAATAAAAACTTTTGACTTTTTGGCACTGTACCGTCCGCTTGCCTTTTAATATATGCTACCAAATTTGTATATTTTTTAATATCAATATTCCTTTTCAGATTTAGTTCAGACCTTAACATTGAGTAAAGTGTCCATAATGTGGAAACTTTTAGATCTTTCTTACCCTCAAAATATGCAAGTAAAACTTTCTCATTAACATGTTTAATTTTCTTCTCATCACACCACGTAACAAATTTTTCGTATGCCAAATCATAAACTGCCTTTGACTTTTTGGGAATTACTGATAATAGAGCATTACCTGCTGCCTCTTCAATATCGCTTGGTAGCTCTTCAGAACTTGAATCACTCATTTTTTAAAAATAAAACTAAAAATATATCAATCTCGCTAAAAATCTTCCGTCTAGACTTTTTTACAAAATGTCAAACTGACAACTAACATGAAGTAACAGCAACAAACTAAATTTATGTTTTCCAAATTTTTGTCAATTATATTAAATTTAATTTTTTTATTACTTTCTTCAAAATTAGAAAAAATCTTGTATGCAATACGTTACGAAATGAAATTTTGTGTAACTTGTGAGTTACACAAAATTAGGCATTTCGTAACTGATGGCATAAATAGCTATTATAACACCTATTTTATATCAGCAATTCCAATTGCTTTTGCCGGTATGGTTATTAGTAAAATTAATTTGTATTTTTAATTAATAAATTAATTTGATATACTTAAAAAAACAATTGTTCAAAATTTTGTTCACCAACGTGTAAACATATTTGGGCATACTTCTACAAACTATCACAAATGTTTCTGGTTCTTATCCGTTTAGAACTCGTGAGTTATTGGTAGCAGGTATGATACGTAAATCATCGGTAGTGTCCACTCGTCTAAAGAATTTAAGTCAGGAGATCGAGGCAGCCATAGTAACCTCCTCGTCCCATCCATCGTACCTCTTGAACTTCATTAATGTACATTTTATTGGACATGACGGCAGCACCATCGTATAAGAACCACATTCGGAAGAAAGCTAAGGGCACATCTTTTAGAAGTCAAAGCAGATCATTTCGAAGGAACTCGAGATACTGAACCCCATTCATTCCATTTGATAATATGAATCGTCCAATTAGGTGATCATAGCAATCCTTGATCAAACATTTAAGCATAAGCGTTGTTGGAAATGATCCTGTTGAATCTCGTGCAGGTTTTCAAAATACTAAACATAAATACCTATTATGAATGTTATACATCCCATTCCGTGTAAAAGTAGCTTCATCTATCAGCTGAAAATCTGGGAGTTTGAGCATTTTGTTGCAGTAACTATTCACAAAATCTATAAAGCGTAAGGGATGGTACATGTACATGGTACGGATATAATCGAGCCTCGTATATGATACGCTATACTGTTGATTGGGATATTCCTTGTACTTGTTGAGCGATTTGCCTGATTCTCTTCAACAATCTCTAAAATGTATTCATCAGCTGCTGAAATACGCCGTGGACGCTCTAGACCTCTATCTCTTCCACGATTCGGTTGCAAATTTCCCCTGTTACGCCTGCGTTGCACTACCGCGGTAAAAGTAGCTGCATTTGGCACATGTCTACTGCACACAGACAAAAAGTTGCTAAAGCATTTTGTATTACTTCACCATATTATATTAATCGATATCCATCAAATTTTTCTTTGACGTTTGTGATTTTGGGCAAATCAGAGAAAATGATGAAATAATATCAATATGTTTCAAATTTTGTTCTTGCCAGTGCCAATAGTTTCCATATTTGATCGTTTTGCGTTGAATAAACATACATATTTCATCTTTTTGTTCATCATTTGCCTTTGAAAGTAGTCAAGCGCCTTGACATTAATATTGTAGTTATTCACTAGAAAAAATATCTGTAACGTTAAGGCGTTTTAAATAAAATAAATATAATGTAATAGTTATTTAAATATCTGGCGAGAGCTATTTATACCCTTACGGTATTAAACGCATTGCACGAGATTTATACAAAACTTTATACACGGCTGATATTTAGAACACTTATAAATTTCCTATACATCCTATTATGTATTTCCGAAAGTGTCTTTATAACTAAAATAAAGTAATTATGTTGGAGCCGAATTTTGACACGTGTGACGGCTGCCTAGCAATAATATCAACAAACGAGGTTTTCATGTACGCCAAACTTATTACACGAAAAACATCTAACAAAGCGACATATATATATTTCATTAAATATGGATTTCAGTAGTGATAGTAGCACAGAAGAGATTCCGAGTAGGCCTCTTAATATTTTTAAAATAGCGGAGGATGCGAAAGGACGTCTATTCCCGGAAAAATCAAAAAAACTTTACAATAAAACTTATGATGACGCTGAAAATGTGCTCCTAGTATATTTTTTGGAAAAATGTGAGAACAGTAAGTCGTCTTTTTTATGGTCTTATTATTTCATGTTAAAGGCACCTTTACATCATAACATCGATATTAGCAAATATTCAAGATTAATAACATTCTTAAAAATAAAAAATGATGGTTACAAACCGAATAAGTCAAGAATATTGACTAGAAAGGAAACTGACACTTTTCTAAGAGATGCTCGCGATGAAATAGTTTTAATTTTTAAGGTAAGTGGTCATCTTAAATTAGGTGGCACTGATTTTTGGCATAGGCGTAGAGAAGAGTTATGCATATAACATAGCAATAGATGATATTCAGGATTTAGATGAAATCTGCTAGTAACTATAAGATACTCCAAGGCTAAAATAGATCACATAATAATAATAATAATATATCTACCCCTCATTCTAATGACGAGGATTAGCCCAAAGTCGAAAACTTGTGCGGGAGAGAGGGCGGCATATTATTATTAAGCAGGCCGCATTTGCTCTAACCACCATTCAGTGCAGGAATGATGGAAACCTGGAAAACCGCATTAATTAGGGGGTAATTAAATGCCAACCGGTATCATCTCTCACATTGACCCAAGTCAACATTCTTCCACCCTACCATACCCGCAGAGAGGGTGCCAATCTCTCCACGAATATAGTTTATATCCGGTATATCGGCTGCAGGGGTCGAACCTACAGCAATCCAGTCACCTCGATTCAAGTACTGACGCCTTAAACCGCGCGACCACTGACCGATAATATTACATATTTAGTATAATTGATAACGAAAAAAAGTCATAAAGATATTTGGATATGTACCGAAGATATGCGTCTCTTCGTCAACCGGATACTGAGAATCGACATTTTTTTGTATATTATAACAATAATAAGTAATCCAGGCAAGTAGTTGGAAAAAATACGTTGGGTCAAATTTCGTATAAAGGAGCAAATTTCTTAAATTACCAAATCCGAAAGAATATACCGGGCATTGTTTTCGGCGTTCTTCGGCTATTTTATTAGCTGAAGCTGAAGTAGCTTTAACTAATATTAAGCATCATGGTGGTTGGAAATCATCCACAGTTACTGATGGCTATATTGAAAATTCAATTTCCAGTGAAAGTGGAAAGAGCAAAAAAATTATTAGCACTAATATGCCTTCAACTAGTAGGTGCTCTGGATCTTCCGCAGGATGTTCCAAAAATACTAGTTTTACTGATGTTAAAAAAAGTAGCCCTGCATTACAAGTAGAAAATGGACAAGACAAATTATGTCCTAATATTTTTATAAGTAATTCCCTTAATTGTACATGAAAATATAATTCATATGTATCTTCAAAGAAACAGGTGGATTTTGATGGCTAGAGAATCCAGAGAAAACAGATGGAAGGAATAACGAAGCAACTGCAGACAACGTTGTTTCTGGGTTTTTTGCCCTTCATCAGCGCAGTGCAGCGTAAAAACCCTTGCCCTTCCTTCTTTTTCCATCTGTTTTTAAGCTGCACTGCTCTGATGAAGGCCAAATCCCAGAAACAACGTTGTCCGCAGTCGCTTCGTTGTTACTTCCATCTGTTTTCTCTGGATCCTCTAGCCATCAAAATTCATAATTATATTAGTATGATCAAATTGTAATATATTATTTGTAGTTCTTTATCTTTTTCCATAGAATGTGGTATTACCAAATGATATTTTCCTTCAATAAAAATAGAGGACATACCACTAAAGAAAAGTGAATATTTAGTTAAATAAGGCACTCGGGCAATAAAGTGACACTTATTGCCCGAAAAATGTAACTTTAAGATTCAATTTAACGTCCAGCTGTGTATAAATATAATTAGGTATAGTTAGATACTTTGTCACAAAACATATTATAGCGCAATCGAAAATTTGTCAAGTTCAGTTGTAATGCAGAGGGTAATCGTAAACAGGAATTTGATTGCAGTCAATGGGAAAACACAGACGAAGTGACTTCTTAATTAATGGAATATTTTTGAATTGGATGGAAGTTAAAGAGAAACTGATATCTAATTGCATGGAAATTAACTTACTGACATTGTAATTGTTTTATTTTTTAAATAATAATTGAATATATCTGTGTGAAGCAGTAATGTCTGTGATATAACTACTGTTTAAGTTATTAAAAATAGAAATACTCGATACTTCATAACACACGTAGGAGTTAATTAGAAAAATAGGCAAGCATAGTATTTATGAGATTAATTATAATTAAAAATAAAAATGTATTATTATTTATAACTAATAATAAATTACTGGAATATATTTCAAACATATTAGACCGATTAAGTGTCTCCATCAGTTGAGTCAGCAAATAGGGTGTGTGTCGTTTATTTTTTGTCATAAATATTATTTGCTGTAACGTTAGATGTCCCACAGAGATCTGTTTTAGGACACGTGTTGTTATTATTACCTATATAGAAATGATATTGATACCCGGTGTAGTCAAGCTACATCTAGGGGCTATTCGCTACTCCATGCCGGACTGAAAAATCACAGATACGAAGCGTTTTACATCGCAGTAGAAACCATTGAAAACTACAGACCTCTATCACAATTCGGCGATAATGATATGTTGCAAATACGGAATTCCAGGAAACAACTACTCTGCGGGCTAATGCCCCGACCAAAACTGAATTACACCTGGAAAACCTATAGCAAACAGCTAAAGTCACTCATCAGCAGCCTACCCGATATACTGATTTCGAGCTTATTAGCTCTCATCAGTATGCCATAGGTAAGATATCTGATAACTAACCCTTATTAACTCATTTTTTAGTAAAGATTTATTTATTTATGTGAAATATTTAGTTCAGTGCTTGCGTGCGTGCTTATAAACATATTAATATATAATTTCCTTGAAATTATTCTAGTATTGTGTGGAATACTGACAATATGCCATAAATCATGTACTCTTCCTGAATGACATGTTTTCACCACAGTGAAAGACGATTATTTTTATAATTTATTATTATTGTGTTAACTTCTATCTTACTGCTACTAATAACAAATTTCTGATGGAAATAATTTTATTTATTATTATTTATTAGAAGTGTAAATTATGCTATTAATAACTATTAGTCAATGTTTGTGCTTGCAATTCCTGTCTCACTTTTACCTCAATATAGAGGTTAAATGCCACATTTGCAATATTTATATATAACGTATTGCATACATTTTCCATATATGAGACAAAATATTCATAATTTGTGAACTTGGTCTATATTTGTATTCTGTAATCATCTTCCAGTTTTATCTGACCGTGAAATGAAAACGATTACAACGGTACTTTGGCTATAATTATATATACGAAAATATTTAATATTACAACCAACAGAATTATGAGTGATGTAAGAAAATATTACATTTAATTTTGAATAAACTAACCAATGACTTAGAATAATACTAAGTAAGAATATTATTATCTCAACTATGCTAATGTATCAAGAACATACATACACTGAGAAACATAGACAAACGAAAAGCTTGCTAAGATAATTTATATCAACATTAGAATTTCTTGTTACCTTAAGTCAGTGTTTTGATAAAACAATATAACACCTTACGTTGAATAGCTATATATTTTCTATTACTTCTTCTAAAGGTAACTAGACAACTTATTGCAGTAGGTAACTGAGTTTAGTTAAGGTCTACTTATTAACAGTTAAAAATAATTTACCTAAGTCTCAAAACTACACTAAGTAAGAATTTTATAATAGCTAGATATTTTGCTGTTGTATACTAATGGCTAATATACGCGGACGCATGAGTTACATTTTGTGTTCAACATTACAAGAGGAAGACTGCACTACTTTTTGTATACCTTAACATAACCATAACTATACCTGTAATAAACTCATAAACTGACAAAATGTTGTGATACATATATGTGAAGAAAAAAAAAAGTTATATAAAAATGAGATGAATAATAAATATATGTTGCCCGAGAAAGTGTAAGTAATACCAGTGCCCACACAGCGAAATATCTTTTAGCCATTAGTATATATTGTTTATTCCCAGCAAAATATCTGCATTAAATAAGCTCCAGAAAAGTTACGTTGCTGTCATAATAAAAATAATTTTGTTAACGATACCTACAAGCTGATAAAAGGTAATCCCACCTTTTCATTATAGCAGTTTTTGCAATTTTTCACCGTAGCAAAAGTTTAAATTGGGGCGTGTTAGGCTTTCATCCTAGGATGAATAGTTCTATAGTAACACCAGCAAATATCTCTTCCTATTTCAAGTAAGTGATTTTATAGCCCCTATTAAATGATTTTCTTACCATTACAAAGTACATTTAGATTGGGTGAATTATCAACTTTGTCTTTAAATTTTAATTTTACATTAAAAAGTCCTTTTAAGTCCTTTAATATAAATCGAAAATTTTAAGTTAACGTTGATAACTAATGATCACTGTAAGTGCTAGCACTACACACTCTATCATGTAAAATTGCTTTTATTATAACATCAACATAATTTTTAAGGAGCCTATTTCATGCAGATATTTTTCTTATAAACACTATTCACTATAAGCTAAAAGATGTTTTTCTCAGTGTAGAATACTAGGAAGCTCATTCTATAGGTGTCTGGTTTGTCATTATTTATGTTTATTTGAATTGATAACAAATTCTTTTATTTTATGGTTTATCATACTGGCCCATCGATTTCAGTATTGAAAATTTAAGCATAGATTCTATGTGTAATTTTAGTGGGACTTTTCTCAAGCAATTTTAAATTAGGCTATCAATAAGCAACTTTTTTGATATAATTGAAATGTTTGGAAGACCATTACAGATAGATTAAGGAAGTTTGATAAAAAAATCCTCCTAATATTACATGTAGAATTCGAATATGCAAAAATTACAGAGTGTTCCATTTAAAATAAGGAAGTGCTAAAAGAATGGCATTATTTTATTTAAAGAGAGCATCCGTGAAAATTCAAAAGCCTAAATTTTAAAAATTTCAAAGTGAAGAATATAATAATAATATCTCTACTTCTCATTATAATAATTTCAACCGTTAGTGTGACACAGATAATGGTAAATTATGATATTCGATCTAAAAAATTTTTTTCTACGTTCATGCAAAAAACAAAACCATATTGAACTATATTTAGTGGAAATAGTGGTTCACTAGTGCAATAATGACAAACATAAACGTTCAAATCGACGTCACGTTTTCCTAGACTTAGTGTCATCTAAATATAATTTTTTGGTTTTTGCATGACCGTAGAAAAAATATTGTATGCAACTCGTACAAAAAGTGTTTATTGCACTCGACAATTTCACGTCGCGTGCAATAAACACTTACTTTTTGTACTTGTTGCATAAATAACTATTAAACAATTCCACTCGTTTATCTACGACACATTATAAAAAAATAACGACCTCTGCCAAGCCATTTCATTCCAAACTATGTTTTTGCCCATTTTGATGCTACAATTAATTACTTTTAATTTCAAACGGATTTAGAGCAACAACTTATTATTTAATGTTATATCTAACCGTAATAAATTATCTCACATTTATTTATCCATAATTTACCTACATGAAAAGTTATATTTCTGTCATGCTATTCTTACAGATAGCTGTTAGATAAATTTAATTCCAAACAACCTCCATCTTCTTCGACAAATATTCCAATCAGTTGTTTTAATATCCGCAATTCGACATTGATCACGACTTAATTTGCCCAGAGAAAAGGAGTGGTTAAAAAACAAAGTCATCATTTTTAATTTATTACAGTAAATTATGAACTTCCTGATGCTCTAATAAATATGTATTCAATTGCCACTGATTTCACTTTTTCGTTACTTTAATCACGATTAATTTATTAAAAAGTACAGATTAGACCATTAGAAACACGAATGGGATATCTACTTGATGGCACAGGGATATGTATAATAATATTATAAGGTAAAATTTATGAAAGTATAATAGAAATATACTATTTGTTGCTCCAATAAATATTTATATTTGTATATATTTTTATTTAATATTTGATTCAATTTAAAATGAAGGAAGTGACCTGAAGAAGTAATATGTATGATCAAAAGTGAATTTTAGTTTTGAAAATCATTTAATGATTTCTTTATCGCAGGTATCTTTCTCGTTAGTAAATTAAAAAGATTAACTTTTATTTTAGCTATTTATTGAATTAAATTTTGTCTATAAAATATTTGATATCATAGAACATATGACTTTATTAATAGGAATTGATTTCGATTAGTTTAAATACCTTTGTAATGCAGTAAACATATTTTAAAATTAGACTTCAAAATGGACACATTTATAAGAAACAGTACTGAAACTGCATTGAATAGTAGCCACATCTGTATACAGATTGGAATTCTTAACTGGAACAAATTCTATATCTTAAGAAGTAACAGTCTGTCGCAAAATTCCTAAAACATGTCACCTTTTATTTTCAATGTGGCATATTACAAACTTTTTTAAATGGAAGAGTAGGTTGATTAAATTATTCTAAAGCTTTTCCAATTGCAAATACAACTACGTATTTTTATTACTTTTTATAAGCAATATGTCGGGAAAAATAAAATAAGGAACTGTCTACTGAAACCTCTTTAACGCAGAAAATTTGCAGTGCCTTCCATCTTGTTGCTTACAATACCCTAGTCAATAATAAAAAGCATTCCCAACATTTCCTTGCCTAATTTCATCCTTGATTCTTTGTTGAAGCTCGTCGATGTCGTTAGGTTTAGTATCATAAACCTTGGTTTTAGATGTCCCCATGAAACAAAATCTAAAGGGGCTAGGTCGGGTGATCTTCCTGGCTACTCAATTAGGCCCGTTCTTCCAATCCACCTATTCGGAACCATTTCGTTGAGATAGGTATATTTTGAGCAAAATGTGGTGGTGCCCCGTCTTATTGAAACCATATCCGTTGGTTAAATAAATCGGGATACAAAAAATATTATTATTATTATTATTATTACTGCGTTTTTTGAGGAGTTCAATATGGTACTCACGCATCCAGTGCGGATTTTCATCAGCGCAATAATGGCGATTTACATGCCCATGTAATGTAAACGTAGCTTCATCAGAAAACAGTACCCATTCCAAAGCAATTTGCACAGCATTGGTAGATGCCATAAATTGTTTGCAAAAGTCGAGTCTACGATCAGCAATGCCTTCGTTAAGCTCGTACATATTTTGCATCTTATATTGGTGCTTCTTGGCTTTTTCAGAATTTTTCAAAAACGTATGCGTCTCTGACAATCTGAACGCGAGCTATTTGCCTAGCTGGACTAATAGGAGGTTCTTCAACTTCCAACAACATATTTAACCAGGTTTCTTCCTCGATGTTTAAAGGCCTTTGTCGAGGAACATCCTTCACGTGGTCCAACTTCTGATATCGAGTTTCAATTTTGTTAATCGTACTATTATTAGATTAGTTTGAGGCATTTCTGGAGGAGACTATGCGTCTTGGTTAAACAGGGCATTTTCTTATTTTTGGTTTTTAATTTACACAATGCAAATAAGTACTAACAAATCAATCATATTGAGTTCAAATTGGCAAAAAAACTATCGAGCAGATGATAAGGTATGGAACTGTTATTGTGGCTTATCAAGTAAGAACAAAATTTACAAATTAAAAATGTTTCAGTAAACATTTCCTTATTTTATTTTTTTGCTTATAAAAATTAACAAAAAAATACGTAATTGGATTTTCAATTGCAAAAACTTTAAAATAAAAAAAATATCAACATACTCTTCAAGAAATAAAGTTGAAGGATGCTGCTGCTTTTCACATAATTAAAAATATAAACAAACCTCTTTGTAATAATATGTCCTATTACAAATAAAAATTGACGCGTTTCAAACATTTTGCGACAAATCTTTATTTATCAAGTTACAGAATTTGTTTCAGTCAAACTGTCTACTCTTTATAATAAATAAATTAATATAATCCACTGGATACTATCAAAATATAGATGTCTAACATTATATTTAATTAAATAATATGGTTAAATATCCGTTAGCTACTCCTGAACCGTTATCAATACCTAAACTAAATCTAATAGAATAAAATGAAAGAAATAGGTTATTTCCCAATTAGTACCAATTAGTAACTTTCTACCAAATGAAATAAGCAATTGATGTGTACATTTTCAAGTCGATTCTGTTTGAACACAGCAATATTATTTATTGTTATTTTAAAGAGCTCTGGCTATCTGATAACAAGATTTTTATATTGCCTATTCTGTTTGCAAATTTTAAAAAGATGATCTGTCACTATAACAAGTTCTTGTTATTGAATATTGTTATCTCAGCAAAATTCTGAATTAATTTATTTTCAAATGAATGTCTGAATAAATTATGTATAATTATCCTTAATCAGTAAGTATCTTATCACATAATATAATTTCTGATAAAAATATTAAATAAAATTGTAAACATCAATTCAGACTGCTATATCTAATAGAATATTCAAGAATAACCACCCATTTTTTGAGATACAGGACGTCTAAAATAATTTTAGATCATCAAATTTTGTATGCAGTTTTTCTAAAGACAACATATTTGGTCAAAATTTGACATAGGTACTTTTTTGCTATAAAGTAGAAGATGCTAGTTGTTAGCACTTCTGTTGACTTTTTATTCTGTAACACAGTTTTCTGTGTCTTCTTTGAAAATGGTGCATTATTAACAAATTTACTAAGAACACCTTTTTATGTATAATGAAGTTTTACATAATATCACGTGACCTAAAAAAGGATAAATTAACTTAGATAAAGTGCAGATTGCAGCGGAATTGTTAGCAACTAATGCTCAACTTATACCTACAGAAAGGCTGATAACACAAGTGTGTCTAGCACTACCGAAGAATGTAACTGTGTCAAATTTTGATGAAATATATTGTGCTTTAAAAACACATCCAAAATTTGATTTTCTAATGTTATTTTACACCTATCTCAAACATGGCTAGCTTTAAAACATAAGCTTGTTAAGCAAAATCCACTTTGCAAGCCTATTATTTTATTCACAAGGGCGTTATAAAACCCTGCATAGGCGAATATTATAATTTAGATATGAGTTAACCTAAATCGCATTAAAACAAAAAATCTTTATTTTAAATTCTACATTAATTAGGAAAACAGTGGATCAAAACAATTGTGCTATGTACAACAATCGTTAGAACCGTGTTTTAATTAAGATGGTTTAGGCGCGGTGACTATCATAACGATACAACCTCATAAACAATAAAAATTAGTGTCAAAATTGTATATTATATAGTGTTTAATTGAAAATGAGCTCGGAAAGTGAAGACGAAAGTGAAGCGGCACAAAGTGCTGTTTCACAATTAATCCCCAAAATATCGCCCAGGCAGTACGAGATTGCCCACAATTAATTCAAAGGGTGATGTAGTTCGAAGAAAATTCAAATTGTCCGAAGCGGTATTATTGTCATATTTTGAATAATAATTAAACCTTTGACCTTATGGGCAGTATATCCCAAGTAAAAAGTACACTGAATGTCAAATAAAATATCAAAAAATTTCCAAAACTAATACCATATTTGAAAAGTAAGTCATTTTAATTAGTGTTCGTGGAGCTTTGAGAAGTGATGAGCTACTAAAGATAACGATTGTTGATATACCGCAAATATTGTGCTTTACGCACGGCAATTACTGCAAGTATGCCAGGAAAAAATGTGATAACCAAGTGTTTAGCGTCAAGAAAATAGGGAATGTGCCAAAAGAATTTGCAATTTATTTCAATTTGCCTCATCTGAAAACTTATATAGGGCACTGATTTAGACGTTCTTCCACCACTCTGTTAGCCGACGCAGAGGCCAATATTACCACCATAAAAACAACTTGGGGGTGGCATTCTAGTATGGTAGCGGCGACATATACAGAGTGTATGGAAAGAAGTGCAACACAGAGAAAGAGTAGATCCCTTATAACAAAAAAAATGTGCTTTTGCCAAATATGCCTTAGTGAAAAGGTGTCAAAAATTTTATTTACGATATTTATAAATAACGTTATTTAAAATACCAGTATTTGCATACATCTTGGAGATTGGGGGTTTTTGGAAGCGAGAAATTCAAATTTGTTTCTAATTTTGATGTCACAAGTAAAGGGCGCCACTTATGACACATCTGCTTCTTTTAAATGACAGTACTTTTTTGTGGCTTATTATATCCATCTGGCCATTAAATTAGTCGATCTCCTACCTTTTTTTAACTCTTGTTAAAATCGTTAGAAGTAACCGTTTTTAAACAATCCTATTTGAAGTATTCAGTGCATCGAGTAGAAACTGTTTTGGTCTCAGGTAAAGAGACTTTCTGCTGAAAATATAGCAAAATGTTATTTAAAACAGTTATTCACGATGGTAAATAACAAAGTACAAAATTACAAGGAGATCGGCAAGATCTGATAAAACCGAGTTTTCAACAATGGTCATTGAAGCACAAAGTAATTTTGCTTGGTCACAAAAAAGACTCACTTTGTCAACTGAAAATTTAACATTACTGTCCACTTTTGATGACAATTTTCGAAAAAAGTTATTTTGTTATATGAAATTTATAATTCTACAAACCTATTTTAGTAGTTTTTCTTACTAAATGTAAAACTCGAAATTCTCAACAGTACATTGCACAAATAACAAATTTTAGTTTATAATTTTCTCACAGAATTCACTGGCAAACAGTGACGAATGCGATAATGCCAATGGGTCGCCCTTGAAAAATAATGCTAAATGATATTGTTATCATTGTAACTCAACAATACTTATTATAATGCATTAGTCAGAATATGGGTTTAGTAAGCCATCTTGATATAATTTGCATTGTTAACAACATGGTTTATTAAACAAGATATTTGATAATAAACGAACAGACTCGACATGATAGCAGGTCTAGAGTACCTATAAAATACGAAACATGCGAAATTCATTGACATATGTTTTTGAGTCTAGTCTAGAGATCTCTTAAGCATATATTAACAACGGACTATGGCCCCTTCTCAAGGTCTTTACTTAATGCATTCAAATATTTCAAGAAAGTCCAGTTAAGCTTCGAAAGGTACTTAATCATTTTTATATGCTCTGCGTGTACTTCCTCTAATTTATGTGCAGACATTTACTGGCACGACACATGTTCTAGGAACGTGCTCGGGTCTGGTGAACACCTTCACGAAGAGGCTTAACTTTAACGATTTCATTAGAAATATTTAAGAATATCCATGAATCACATTTCAATGATATTAATATTTAATGCTTGTCGGTCCAGAGTGTAGTGTGATTTTAATGTTATAGGTGAATGGACAGGCGGCTAACCGCCACAGTAGTGAAGACAGTGAACATCCTGTTCAGAGTGGATATACAACTTTTAGGCACCAGGCTATTTGAAATATGGATTGTTACAAATAACATGTATATGTAATAAACTGTATATTATATACATACATTTTTATCTTCAAATGGTTAATCAATACTCAATTATTCGTCGGTAGGGAATAATATATTAGATTATGCATTAAATATTTCTTTATACAGGGTGATTTTGATTTGTGGCAAAGAATATAATTTAAATTCAGTAGGTATAGAGTTGTATGACGGACCAAATGATTGAAAAATCAAATGTAAACAATTTTTTAAAAAGTGCAATACTATGAATTGGAGGTGACATTGAACCCTTATTTCTAACAATAATATTATGAACCTGATGTTTATAATATTAATATCTAATTGTAATCTATGTGTAATCATTATTTTATGGTACAAAGTTAGCGCAAGTAATTTTCTCCGATTTTTCATATTTAACCAACTAACATTTGATAGCTTATGTGAAATATGTTGAAACATTTTAATTCCAAAAATGAATCGCAAGGATACATTCTGCCTTTGAATACGATTGAAATGATCTACGTCTCAATAAGGCCCATAGAGTGGTGAACAGTAATTGAATAGAAAAAGAACCAAATCCTTACATAACATTTTCTTAGTACCATCATTTAAGTCGGCCCTAGAGGATAGGTATATCTCAAAGTTGCGTAAACTTTGAGATATATTTTGAAATTTGATAACGGTGTCTAAGTGTACTATGCAAATAATACTTTAGTTTTCTTCTATTTCTACATCAAATATATATTTAAGATTACGCGATGTAGAACAAACTACATCTATCATCCATTCGCTACTCCATGTTAGACAGAAAATGTCATAGACACGAAGCGTTCTACACGCAGTAGACATCATTGAAAGCTGTAGCCTTTATCGCGTTCAGCGAAAATCGATATTGTGCAAACATGGAGTTCCAGGAAACAACTACACTGCGGGTTAATGCCCCGACCAGCATTGAATTACACCTGGAAAAAATATAGCAAACAGCTGGAGTCACTCATCAGAAGCCCAGCAGATATATACCGGTTTCGAACTTATGAACTCTCATCAGTATGATGAGGTGAGGTATCTGACGAATAAGCCTAGCTGTTTCAGTCTGTCTCGCCCGACAAAAGGGACCATGAAGATGCGATGTAGAACAAACTACATCTATCAGCCATTCGCTACTCCATGCCAGACAAATGTCGTGTGCTTGTCAGATACCTCACCTATGACATACTGATGAGAGCTAATAAGCTAGAAACTGGTATACGTCTGGTAGGCTACTGACGAATGACTCTAGCTTTGTGCCATAGGTTTTCCAGGTGTAATTCAATACTGGTCGGGGCATTAGCCCACAGAGTAGTTGTTTCCTGGAATTCCGTGTTTGCAAAATTTTGTTCCTCGCCGAACGCGATAAAGGTCTACATCTTTCAATGGTGTCTACTGCCTGTGGAACGCTTCGTGTATGTGACATTTTCAGTCTGGCAGGTGTATTCCTCACAATTCTATTGCATAATAATAACATTGTTGATTTGGTAAGATTCAGTGATAAATTGTGCGGCTTAGAACCTTACATAAATTACTTAAATCTTCATTTATTACATTTTTGGTAAGGAAATAACTAGTATAGGGATTAAATGATAACGGTCCCAGAATGGAACCCTGTGGGACCTCTTTACTTAAATATCTTCATTGAGAAAATATATTACCTAATTTAACCACCTGACTATGCCCATTCAGATAATCCTCAAATAGTATACTTTTGTCATCTAGCCCAATAGACCTCAACACAACCAGCAACACTGTTTAACAATGTTAAAGGCCTTATTGAAATTAAGCAGAGTTAAAACTGTCAGAAAATCATCATCTGTGGCTCTAATTATATTCAATAGTGCTGTAGTATAGCTAAACCCAAACCGAAAACCTGATTGCTGAATAGGAAGAATGTCATTAGCATCAATAAAACTACGTAGCTGTTTTTCCATGACTTTCTCTACTATTTTAGACAGACAGGACAAGATACTTATCGGTCTGAGACCTTTAAAATCCGAAGGATTATTTATTTTTGGTAAAGGCACCACTAAAACCTCAAAGAAGGGAAGTGCGATTCCAAAAGTATAGTATTGACAATATTAGTAACAAATGCTAAAATATAGAGACAACATATTTTTATAAAACATATACTAAAACTATCACTACTAACAGCATTGGACTTAAACTGACTGATAATTAATCGTATATCAATTACGTCGACAAGTGTAAAAGAAAACTTTGGATAAGACTTCATTTTATTTATGTAGTGATTAATTAATTCATCATCGGTTTGCAGCTTGTTAGATACACTATCAATAAAGTAATTATTGATATTATTGGCTTTATCAAAATAGAACGGAAGCGATGTTCTTCTTTGTTGTTTAATATTTACCAAACTTTAACTTTGTCCATAATTTTTTGCTAGTACAATTATTTGAAATGTTATTTAAAAATCCCCTCTCTTCGCTGGTAACAACATGATTTGTGCAATTGGGTAACTGTTTATAATATTCCCAATGGGTTCTTTTAAATGTAGCTTTAGCTTTGTCTCTTAATTTCATAAGTAACTTTAAATTATCAGTTAATCAAGGACAATACTTATTTGTAATACGAACCGTCAAAGGAAAATGTATATCAAACAGCATCAAAAATTTTTCATTCCGAAAGTTTACTTTATCATTAACCTGGTTAATGAGAACAATATTCTCTAAATTTAAGTTGCCTAAATCATTAGTGAAAGCAGTTTCATTATAATCTTTCCAACTTCTAAATGTATAAAAGAAGAGTTCAATGTTAGTGAGCAATACATTGACAAATAAACTATAATCATATCATGATTCGTCAAATTCCGCCCACCAACATTAGCAGCAATGCAATTAACATCAGGAGTATGTCAATAAGTGTAGCTGAAGTATTGGTTACATGAGTCGCCTAGGTTACAATTTGACCAACATCTATTGATTTAATCATATCATTAAAATAAATAGTGGAAAGATCATCAGTTTTAAAGAAATCTATATTAACATCACCAAGACAATAAATGTGGTCAGCAGTTTGAAAACATATTGATACAAATTCTTCAGGAGCATCAATAAAAACTTTATCATTTTTGGAGCGTTATAGATCACGCCAAAAGTATAGCACATACCATTAAGTTTGAGCAAAATCTAAAGTTTTCCAATACTAAAACTAACATGTGCTAGGAAAATCGAAACATTGTACTTAAAGTTTATTCCATTCATCAAATTTTGTTATTATTGGATATTTTTTCCATATAATTAGACAATTTTAATGTTTAGATATAAATAAATATATTTGGTAGATATCAAAGAACATACATATAACTTCATTAATAGGAATTGTAGGATGGTTGATTTATATTAGCTTAATTACTATTACAATACAGTAAAATTAATTTGTATATTTTTTGTCTTTAGTTTTATTGGGCTTTTGCCATACTTATGAAAAAATAAAGATTAATTAAATAACTTGCGCCCAACGGATCAGTCAAGGGTTATTTTTGAAACTAAGTTTGCCCAACCAAAAATCCCACACGGAAAACAGCATATATGTAAAAAATAAGAAAAATCACGTCACTATCGCGCACTTCCGTATTTTTGACGTTTAGAAAATCTCTGTTTTCGTTCTCAAAATAAGTAGTAGTAAAAGTATTAAACTATGTCAAGTTTGATAGTTTAAAATTTGTTTATCTGCTTGCATAGAGATTTTTTTACTGTATTAGAAATGTATTTTAAGCTAATATAAATCAAATCTCCTACAATTCCTATCAATGAAGTCATATGTATGTTCTCTGATACCAAACATCTAGGTATGCTAATGAACAATTCCACAGACAAAGCTCTATTCAATAATTATCTAAAGAATTGTAGGAGATTTGATTTATATTAGCTTAAAATACCTTTCTAATACAGTAAAAAATGTTACAAAAGCTAATAATAAGGAATATATGGGTAGATGTTGTGGGTGTAATTTAACGCAGATTGGGACTTTTGCCACTGAGTAGTTAGTTTTCACACAATATTATTAATACCTAAAAATATATAAAAACTTGCATAGAGATGTTAAATGATTTTTATTTTATTGTTACTTACTTCTTCTTGATACAACTGTAGCCAACAATAATCAATGTTTACTGAACAGGTTGACATACACTTATATCCGTTCAACAAAATAATCGCGGTCTCTTTTAATTTTCTTTTTATTGCGTTATCTTCCTTCTCTAAAATTTTTGCCGAATCCCATTGAATAAAATGACCCAAGGTTTTCCCAAGCGTGTTCGCAAATTTTAGATTTTTCAAATTCCCGTCTTTTTATATAATATTTATGTTCCTCAACTCTAACACTCATAGGCCGAGACATTTCTGTAGATGCAATTTTTTGAATTTTGTATATCATTAAAAAACGGTCAAACTTGGCATACGTTTAATACTTTTACTACTATTTTGAGAACGAAATCAGAGAGCTTTTTGAAACGTCAATAATACGGAAGTGCGCGATAGTGATGTGATTTTTGTTATTTTTTACTTATCTGCTTTTTTCAGTGTGAGATTTTTTGGTTAGGCAAACTTAGTTTAAAAAATAACACTTGACTGAAGCGTTTGGCGCAAGGGCTTATTTAATTAATCTTTATTTTTTCAGAAGTGTGGCAAAAACCCAATAAAACTAAAGAAAAACTAAAATAAAAACTAAAATTATGCCACAAATAAATAGCTTCAGACAATAATTTAATTTGCATATTGTCAGAAACCCCAAATAGTTTACGTTTGATATGTTTCCCTATTAGGAATAAATGTCTGACTACTATGTATTATATTTACGTCGAAAAAAACTTGTAACTCACCGGATACACGGTGAGTTCGAATAATAATAGGTCTGAACGGAAACTAATTCATTCTGTTTAAACGAGTGTATCCTGCCGATGGTGTTCACGTCGATTACGCTGGTAAATAAATCTTTAATTTGCATCTAAATCCGATATAAATTACGTAATATTTATTATCTTCATTCAAACGACGGATTTATTGTTTTATTGTTCATGCTAATCGTGTGAGTATTCTTGGTTCATTATGTCCTTACTAAAGTCGTATTTTTCCTTGATTTACTGAAGTATTTATGGTTTGTTGCCAATAGCGCTAAGACAGATGATGAACAGCATTTCCAATTGTCACCATATTCAATTTTAATTGTGTTTGAAGTTGTTATGACTAGATGTATCAAGTGAAAATATAAAAAATCTACTGTCTTGGATCTTTTAATAGTAATAAAATACAACAAATCAGTTTGTCATCAGAGTATTTTAAGCGTTCTCATTAGCAGTTTTTGTTTTATTGATTCGTTATTGTGATAGTTTGATAGTGTTTGACGAACCAATTTTGTATAATTATACAAAAATATATGGCCAACTATGCATGGCGCAACGTCAATTTCATCAATTTCTAAAATATAAAGTAGCAACTATTATATATCATTATGAAGGGAAAAAATAAGGCTTTTGAATGACGTCAAAATATACAGGGTACATTTTCCTGCATTGATTAAAATGGGTGGAAATTTTCATGTTTAGTTATGCTCTCTTTACATAATATTTAAATTATAACATTGTATATTAAAGAATAATAAAGTGTATGTGTATGTACAATGGAACTATTTATTTACTTTTGCCCAGTTTATTATTTTACAGAAGTTTTCATGTGATTTCTATTACACATGCGCAGATGCCCATCCACTTAACCTCCAAACTAATACGTTTTAGTTTTGTTTCTAATGTGTAGTAGACAAACATATTCAGTTCATTAATATGAACTTTTTGTGGGATATTCATAAAACAGTAAGTATAAGAATATATTTTGTTACGTGTGCATTTGCAACTGTGCCAAGTTAAATATTAGACAATTGATAAATATTATATAAACTGAAACGGTACGTTGTTTAGATGTTGCATCAAAACTACGCCATTACATGTGTCTGTAAACCATACAACATTCATTTCAAGTAACATATTTATCTTTATGACAGTAAAAATAGTAATTGCTTACAACTGATATTAATATTAGTTGTAGTTACGATAAATATAAATTTATTGTAACTGTATATTTGCAAATATTTGCAAAAAAACAAAGAATATGTACTAATGTTTCAAGAATAGTTGTGTAGTATTTTCAGCAAAAATATTCAACATATTTTCTGAATGAAATAAGTACATTGCAATATATTTTTAGATGATGGATAAACATTTTACAGAGAAGGATGGATAATTCACATTTAGAGGAAGGATGGACAAACTCCACTAACAAAATCTTCCTACACTGCTCCTGGCAAGGTCTTCTTAACTATTTAGAAATAAAAATGTGACTCGCATAGTATTTTTTTTATTATTGAATTCTTATAATGCTATAGATTTGCAAATTATATTGCCTAGCTTAAACCTGTACTTTTGTACATTTTAACAAACAGACTTTTTTCACGGTATTAAAAATAATAACTTCTCCCACATTTCAACTTCATCTGTCTACACCCTTTGTATGACTAGAAAAACAATATTAATATATTTTTAAATTGCCTTCTGTTACGCTATTCGGATTCAGTAAAATAAAAAATTTTGAATTTATTGATGAACTACTCTTTGGTACATTTTTTTGACATGTGCATATTGTTCAATTTTTTACACATTGATATTCAGTTATACAAGGTGTACCAGTAGTAAGTACTCAAAACTTGTGAGCTTATAAAACAAGTCAAAAAATTACGAAAACCTTAGTACAACTTTTGTCAGTGGCGACTCCTCGATCACGCTCACTTAAAGGGTAACCTCGAAACAGTTTTTAATTCGTTAAATCAAAACGGTTCAACATTAAGTCACAAAATTTCAACAGGGCGTGAGAAAATGCAAGACTTAGGGTCAAATTTAATCATATCTTTTTTGTAGTTAATTTTTTCTAGTTTTTGACTCGAAAATATCGAAATTTGAAGTATTTAACATAAAAACGGTACTCTTGTTAAATTTCAATAGCATGAACCGTTTTTCAGTAAAATCGATTTCAATCATTCCTAATGTGCCCCACATTCAACATTCATTACATAACAAAATAAATTAATTGCGGTGTACCATAGAGAAAACAGCTAGTCTTACAGTTAACAGAAATGTCAGGTATTTTTAGTTTAGTAGTGAACAAAAATAAATAAAAAATATTTTAAATGCAAAATTATACATATTCTGAGTATGTAGATTTTTGCGATCTTTGAGGCCATAAAACAGGTCCGGCCTGATCTGAACCCTCTAGATTTCTTTGTTTGGGGATATTTGAAGACATTAGTGTATGGTACTCCTGTAAATAGCCTGGAAGAGCTGCAGCTACCGATTAATCAAAACTGTCAAGAAATCAAAACCAAGGAGGGTGTTTTCGAAAGTGTTTGAATATCGTTGAGACGAAGATGTCGTGCCTGCTTGGAAATGGACGGAGGGCACTTTGAACATCATCTGTAACTTTGTTTTTTGTTTGTTAAAAGCTTCCTTTGTCGGTTTATTCCTAATAAAATAAAATGTTTGAAAAACGAATAGTGGTCCATATCTCCCCAACCGTTACTTTGCGGACCCATGTTTATTAAGACTTTTCTGCTTATTTTGGTTCATACTATTACCTCCTGAAATATTTTACACTCTTTTTTAACACCCTGTAGTGTACAGTGACGGAAATTTAGATGGAATTGAGCGTAATAGTTGTAAAATACCATAACCGGTCAGTGGTCGTGCGGTTTAAGGCGTCAGTACTTGAATCGATGTGACTAGACCGCTGTTGGTTCGATCTCCGCAGCCGGTACACCGTATATCAGCTATATTAGTGGAGAGATTGGCACCCTCTCTGCGGGTATGGTAGGGTGGAAGAATGTTAGCTTGGGTCAATGTGAGAGATTGATACCGGTTGACATTTGACTACCCCCCTAATTAATGAAGTTTTCCAGGTTTCCCTCATTCCTGCACTGAATGGTGGTTAGGGCCTACCAACGTAAGTCGTTCCTGGGCGCAAATACGGCCTGCTTAATAATATGCCGCCCCTGCTCCGCACAAGTCTTCGATTTCTGGGCTAATCCTCATGATTAGAATGAGCAGGGGTAGAGATATTATTATTATAATAATGAATTTTATCCATGTTTATTTCTATAATATTACAGTCTATTTATTTGATTTACAAAATTATTATGTAATTTTACATAACCTTACGCTGGTCACAAATTGCCAACGTAAAGTTACGTGAAATTACAAACAATTGTTTATCAGTATGTAGAGAAATTACAAGTACGCCACTGACGTAAGTAAAAAACTCTATCAGAAGCAATTTTCATTCTGATATCTCTTGTAGTTTCCAAGATACCCTGCTATTACAACGAAATTGAGACACTCTGTAAATATATATTAAGTATGTATTTATACATTTACCCGTTATTAATTTATACAAGTAGCACTACTGTGGCATTTAGAATTGCACATATATTTTTCCGCCTACCATATGTGAAAAAAATCATTTCAACCTTAAAAATATTACCGAAAGTAATGTTTATCGTCCCTTGGGCTGCTAAAGTCGTAACAACACGATTTTGTAGTTTTTCTCTGTTTAGACACCTTTGATTGTTATTTGCGGTCTTTGACTTTTCAGATAAATTTTCATTAAACGTCAGTGTAAATCAAAATCTGGAATCAAGAATATCAATACCAAGAATAAACCTATAAAATAATAATACGTTATGATCTGAATAACTGTGATTATGTGAATTTGTGAAAATGAATAGTAATTCAGAAGAAAAGTGAACTGAAGAAAAATGTACGAATACTCCACCAGACTTGCAAAAAGAAGCTAGCAATGTTTTTCTAAATTTATTACCTAGAAAATCAAGACAATGGACTATGAATTGTTTAACAACAGGAAATAGAGTAAAAAAGCAGAAACCTAACGGAAAATGTATTACTTGCTTATCTATCGGAAAGATAAAAAATTGTAAATACAGGTACATTATGCTCTAAATTTTCAATGTTGAAAAGCACTTTTAAAGTCAAGGAAAATATTAATTTTGATAATTTTCATAAAGATGGAGCATTTTTTAAACGAAATTCTGTAAATTACCTGCCCAAAAAGTCCAAAACTTTGAATCAAGTACAATGCATCAAGTTTTTTAAGGAAGCAGATAATTTGAATATCTTATGATAAAGGTAAACATATAAATTAAGATAAACTAATTTCATTTTTTTATTAACGTTAAATTATAGATTTCTCTTATGATGGGGCTATAGAGAGCTTGTCGCCAAAATGAATTGTTAAATATGAAGCTTGACCACATAGATAATAGAGGAGATATATACCTACCTATTGATTATTACAGTTCTAGGAACAAAAAAATATTACAAGGACGTTTACAATGACAAAGAAAACTATTGATGGATTGAATCTACTTATAATATACAACAAATATATTTTCCTTAGACCTGCCCACACTACTCATAATCTCCTATTTATTTATTACAAAAATAATAAACTTACCTACAGTACAACCTGAGACCGATGGGAAAAATAAGTGACCATACTGGCTAGCATTTCAAAAACCTATCAAGTACCTATAAATTCTGATATTACGATCCATAATTGTGCTCGAGGGATAAATTAACATCCTACATTTTTACTACTTAAGTTTCTGATTAAATTCTGGATTTATTTATAAAATTAAAGATTTTTTATATTTTCCTACATACATTTTTGTGGTGGGCAAAAACAGTTGTGTGTCGTCCCACATGCTAAAGCTCATTTATCTACTCTTATGACACAATATACTATATAAGGACAGCTTTTATTTTTATAAAGAGACTATCTATCTGCTGTAACAATATCCGCACATTATACCTAATCTTTTAATTTTACTTAGGAGAGATTCTAATTGGTATGCTCCATTTTTCTAATATATATCTATGCAAAATATGAAGATGACTTTAATATTTACTAAAAACAAATTAGTCCAAGTGAAAGCGTTAAGTCTCATCTGAGAATGAGTAATTTAAAATTATATTAACAGATACCATCTAACATCAGATCTAAAAAAGTCTGTTATTTATTACGTAAATTAATAATATAATACAGCAGCATAAAAAATTAATCTAAATACCTATCCAAAATTGACTTGGACGTAAAGTTTTGCTTCAAAATATTCATGCATGTGATCACTAATAAATATTTAAAAATACCTACGCAACACCATCAGTTTTTTTTATTTTAATAACTTGTGAAGTGTCAACAGACTTTGTAATCAATTTAATAATTAATACATTATGACATACAAGGTGATTATAAAAATGCTATACGGAAACATGAGATGGGAATTGTCAAGTAATGGATCCAAAACCACTTATACATTCTGTCTTACGGTGAAGATCTATTACAATGTTTTAGGCTACATCAGTTTTTTTTATTTTATTAACTTGTGAAGTGTCAACAGACTTTGTAATCAATTTAATATTTAATACATTATGACATACTAGGTGATTATAAAAATGCTAAACGGAAACATGAGATGGGAATTGTCAAGTATTAATAATAATAATAATAATAATAATAATAATAAATTTATTCACGTAAGCCTTTACAGGGTATGAAACGTCACAAAAGAAAGACACAATAATAAATTACACTATACACACTAAATATTAAATTAAAATGTTAATCTATCAATTTCCATTAAAATTATAAAATTCCTGCAAGCTATAAAAGCAATGTTGCAATAAAAATGAGCGAAGCTCCTTGCGAAATTTATTTTCATTGTTTAACAGTGTTAATGATTCAGGTAAATGATTAAATATGGCTGCACACAAATAATATGGTCCCTTTTTATAATTGGTTAAGTTGAAATTATTTATACAGACAAGATTCTTCCTCTTGTATTATGGACATGTACACTATCTCGTCTAGGAAATAGATTACTATTAAATTTAACAAAAGAACTGCCTCGTATATCAAAATACAGGGAAGTGATAATATTTTTGTTCCACCATAGTTGGACGACATGATTGTAATGGTGCCAGTGAAAATATTAATCTGATGATTTTTTTGAAATATAAACTCTCTGAAACTCCGTGCAGGATCCCCAGTACATTATTAAGTACCTCATGTGAGAATATGCCAGAGCAAAATATATATTTAATAGGTATTGTTTATCCATACAACTCCTCAAGTTTCTAATTGCAAAATATGCTGATTTCATTTTATTTACAACATGTTCAATATGATTATTCCAGTGCAGATGTTCGTCTATATGTAAACCTAAAAATTGTGTATTTGTAACTTTAGTAATGATCGACTCATTTAATTTAATCAACATATTAGGATTTTCACGTCTCTTGTGAAACATTATATATTTGGTCTTGCTGGCATTAATTATAAGTTTGTTATCGGAACACCAAGCATAGAATTGTTTAAGAGTTAAATCAACCTTGTTTTGCAACTCATTGGGAGATGACGCTGTAATGCTAATTGTGGTGTCATCTGCATACAACACCACATTAACACCACTTGTTATAAATTGATCCATATCATTGATAAATAATAGAAAAAGTAATGGTGATAACACACTCCCCTGAGGTACCCCAAGGTTGGTCTGACATGACTGGGAATATTGTTGGTCTATTTTCACTGCCATCATACGGTCCGACAAAAAAGAACTAATCCAATCAATTAACGGATGCCTTATTCCAATGTTACACAGTTTCCTCAAAATATAATCTTTATTAACGCAGTCGAAAGCTCTAGTTAAGTCAAAAAAGAGCGTTAAAACATACATGCTTTTATCAAGTGACTCATAAATGTGATTTACCAAAGAAAAGGCTGCAGTATTTGTAGAATGTTTAGGACGAAAACCATGTTGATTATTACTTAAAAGATTATACCTGTTAATGAAACTGTAAATACGATTATGAACAATTTTTTCAAATAATTTTGAAAAACACGATAACAAAGTTATAGGTCTATAGTTTTCAACGAGATCAGTTTGTCCTTTTAAAGAGTGGTATTATGTTTGCCATTTTAAGTTCATTTGGGAAAATTCCAGATTGTACTGACAGGTTAAATATATAAGCTAAAGGATGCACTATACTTTGGGAAATATATTTCAAAACTTTAATTGGCAAACCATCGGGCCCACTTGATAATTTATTTTTCATTTGCGATAATTGTTCTTCAATTTCGTCTGGAGTAATATCGTAAAAGAAGAGTGAAGTTACAGAATGTCTATGCCCAACTGTGCCACTGTCCCGATTATCCTTATAAATTGCATTTACAGAACTTGAAGCAATATTGGCAAAATACGTACAAAATATATTACAAATTTCATTTCGGTCAGTTATTATATTGTTGTTATAACTCAAATGATCTATATTGATACTGTTTCGTGTCCGACCTATACTAGAGTTAACTATATTCCATATATCTTTTGTGATGTTAGTAGATTTGTTTAATTTATTTTGATAGAAATTTTGCTTTTTTAATTTGAGTGCCAATGAATAGTTTTTTTTGGCTTCTTTATAATGTTCGTTTATTTCTTTATCGTTCATATTTTGTGATAACCAATATAAATTTTTTAGATCCTGACTCATTTTTAGAATCCCTGAGTCTATCCAGGGGTTTCTCATATTATCACTGCAGTACGATTTAGTTCTAGTTAACGGACACGTGCATTCTATACTGTATAATAAATGTTGCCAAAAACATTGCCAAGCTTTATTCGCATCTGTCATTTGGAATAAATCGCTAATGTCAGTTCTTGAAAAGTTATGTTTAAGGTTGTACAAATTTGGTGCAGAATAATTTCTCCTATAATAAAATTTTGGTTTGATTATTTGTTTTGAAAGAGCTTTCTGCATAAACATCGCAAAGAGTTGCGCCCTGTGATCCGAAATATTTAAGTCCAAATTTGAACCTGTAACATGTAAAAAGTTAGACACTACGTAATCTCCCGCCGAAAAGGAATCATTGAAACACCGTGTCGGTTCAAACGGTAGACAACATTTCAGATCAAAGCTATCAAAAATATCAAATAACATTCGTCTTGAGATACTGTCTGTTAATCGGTCTATATTGATATCTCCACATATTAAAATATACTTATAATTACTTAAAACATTACATATTATGAAATTGAAACAATCCAAAAAGGTGACAACATTAAATTTACGATCTGGAGACCTATAAAAAACTAAGAATGCAATTTTTTCATTATTCACATTGATACTGACTCCTGAACATTCACATATAAATTCGTGTACACACTCTTCAGGAAGTGTTATAGGATTACATTTTATATTATTTTGGCAGTAGACAGCTACACCACCGTGAATAGACTGAGATCTACAAAACTGTTTACAAGTTTATAGCCTGGAAAATTTGTTACAGAAGCTTGCTCCTTAGTCATCCAGTGTTCACTAATTAACAACACCTGAGGTTCTTCTTGATGCAATAACAATTCTAACTGGGGAAGTTTGTTGGAAATACATTGTATGTTGATGTGGATACCTTTCAGAATATGTGATGGACAATTATTTTCTTTTATGTTCATCATATTCGAGTTCTTGGTTTCTTGTTTCATAAGTGATTTTATTCCTAATGGCCCGAAAAAAATTGAATTCCGATACAGATATACCGCGATTCCATGAACTTGGGCTTAGTAAGTCATCTTTGAGATTTACATCGGCACCTATTTTGAAAGAACTAAAAGTTGGAGCGTGATGTTTCGGTATAATTTTTTGACATATGAAATCCCTTCGATTGAACTTCGAGTATAGGAGTTCTAAAATATCATCCGCTGTTAAATCTTTATGAAAGTTAGAGACGTGAATCCATATGCGTTTAGTAACTGCAACTGCTGAAAATTTGGAATTTTGCGTCTCTGCTGTTCCAATAATTTTATATTTATTTTTGTCGTTTTTGTTATTGGCCTCTTTAGAATGGTATGACGAATTGTCTCGCCTATCGGTATTTACCACCGTTTTTGTGAAAGGGGTTTTTCCTTTACTTTTTGCTGTATGGTTTTTGTTTTGTGCTGCCGATATAGCTGCTGCTACTTGCTCGTTTGAAATTACTTGTTTTGGATATTCACTAGGGTTGTTAACAAGATTGGTATCTTTTGAACCTGTTGCAATCGAAGCATAGGTGGCAGCAGTTGGTTTATCATTTGGAAGTACATTAATTAATTGGTTATTATGTGAGTTTGCTATTAATAGGTTTATTTTCTTATCATGTTCATGTAATGGGTTCAAAACCACTTATACAGGCTGTCTTAAGGTAAAGAATGTTTCAAGCTTCGATTTCTATTTCGAAAATTTAGGGTTTGGAGTTGTTCGGGGTGTTCTCTTTAAATAAAATAATGTCATCATTTTACTTCCAGTTATACCAGAAGTAACTATCTACTTGCTTATTTTAAATAAATCACCATGTATATTTTTGCATATTTGGATTCTACGCGTTATTTTAGAAGAACTTTTTTATCAATCTTCCTAATGAGAGTATCTGATCTAATGATTTTCCAGATCAATTAAATAAAAAAGTTGCTTTTCGATAGCCTAGTTTAAAATTGCCTATTATTTAACATCATGCAAGGTAAAGTATTGATATTTTAAAAGAGATAGGAGGATGGGTGCCTATGATTTGTGACATATTTTAAAACTTGTTTCATTTTACATATGGTGGTGAAAATTTATTAACGAATTTGCTTAAATGTGCCATTACCGTGCAGTAGCGGAGTAGCCTACAAGAGAGTAAGATTTTAAACCCTTGACAGATCCTGCTATCTAGTAATACCTAAACTTTGTAACTCAAAAAAATACCGATACTGTATATTACGTGATCTCGTTATCTTTAAATACGGTGATAATCAAAACAACCGTATGTAAACCGTCATAGCTAATTTTAAGTTTACTTTTCTATAAAACAATTAACATTTTCTTTGACTGCAGCAAAATACACATGATGTACTTAGAAAAGGTTTGTGTTCATTTTTCTTACTTTTGCTTTTAAATGTGAAAATTAATTGTTGAAATGTATGAAAAAATTCTATAAAAAGTATAAAATTATTACATTTTGGCAATATAAATACTAACACCAACTAAGCTGAACTTATTGGTATACAATAATGTAACTTTTTTTAGTAACTTTAACAGGGTGTAAACTTTAAAATTACATCGACATTCTACTATTTTGGACACAATTATGACCACCTTAACTTTCAACTGCCAAAACTTGGTTCTACATGGAATACTCTGTATATTTAACCAAAAACTGTTGTCGAATTATTCCTTCTATCTATTCATATTACACTTACTTATACTTATACAGGGTGTTAACAAAAGAGTGTAAAATATTTCAGGAGGTATTAGTATGAATCAAAATAAGCAGAAAAGTCTTAATAAACAAAGTAAAGGTTGCGGATATATGGACCACTATTCGTTTTTCAAACATTTTATTTTATTAGGAATAAACCGACAAAGGAAGCTTTTAACAAACAAAAATCAAAGTTACAGAAGATGTTCAAAGTGCCCTCCGTCCATTTCCAAGCAGGCACGAGATCTTCGTCTCAACGATATTCGAACTCTTTCGGAAACACCCACCTTGGTTTGAATTTCTTGACACTTTTGATTAATCCGTAGATGCAGCTCTTCCAGGCTATTTACAGGAGTACTATACACTAATGTCTTCAAATATCCCCAAACAAAGAAATCTAGAGGGTTTAGATCAGGCGATCTTGGAGGGCATAAAACAGGTCCGACCCTTCCTACCCATCTATGTGGAAAAGTTTAGTGTAAATGCTGTCTAACGGCCATGGAAAAATGAGCTGGAGCATTATCATGCTGGAACCACATTTGTTGCCTCTGATTCAAAGGAATGTCTTCCAAAAACTCATACAGAACACACTGTATCGAATATCGTTGAGACGAAGATGTCGTGCCTGCTTGGAAATGGACGGAGGGCACTTTGAATATCTTCTGTAACTTTGTTTTTTGTTTGTTAAAAGCTTCCTTTGTCGGTTTATTCCTAATAAAATAAAATGTTTGAAAAACGAATTGTGGTCCATATCTCCGCAACCTTTACTTTGCGGACCCATGTTTATTAAGACTTTTCTGCTTATTTTGGTTCATACTATTACCTCCTGAAATATTTTACACTCATTTTTTAACACCCTGTATTTTTAAATTTTCTGTTACTAACGGTTTTTGTGTTAAGTAATTAAAATGATCCAATTTCTTGCAAGATTGGCTGTAAAATTGCTAGTAGAAACAAAGCAATCAATATGTCATAAGTCACCATTTGCTTGGTTGTTTTGTTTTTATGTTTGCTAGCAAATTTATAGCCAATCTCGCAAGCAATTGGATTATTTTAATTACTTATCACAAAAACGATAGATAACAGAAAAATTAACAAAGATAGGTATAGGGAAGTGTAATATCGATAAATAGAGGGTAAAAATGTACAAAAGTTTTTGATTAAATATACATTACCCTGTAAAACAAAAAAAAACGTTTTGGCATTTCAAAGTTAAGGAAATTCTACAAGAAATTTTCATCGCCCCGTTTAAAATTAAATAGTTTTTAAAATATCTGTGACAAATGATAGATAATTGATTTCCTATCCCCCTATCTCTCTTTTAAATATTAAAATTTCAGCTTGCACGATGTAAAAAATAGGCAATATTGAATTAAGCTATTGAAAAACAACTTCTTTATTGATAGAATTGAAATATATTGAAACCATTAGAGATAGATATAAGATATCTTGATAAAAAATCCCCCTAAAATTACGCGCAAAATCTAAATATGCAAAAATATACATAAAAGGGTGTTCCATTTAAAATAAGTACATGGCGACTTCCGGTATAACCAGAAGTGCTGCAAGAATGGCATTATTTTATTTAAAGAGTGCACCCTCGAAAATCCTAAAGCCTAAATTTTCAAAATAGAAATCAACGTAGTCTATGAAATGTTCTAATGAACCGTCACCGTAAGACAGCATGTATACGTATGTTACAGAAAAATAAAATGTTCCGAAAACACATTCTTTTAACTTCACAATTAATGGCGAAAGTGCAAAGAGTAATTGAAGAATTATTTCCACACAAAAAATGTGCAGTGCAAAATTACACTGTAATAAGTAATTACACATTGTAACGCAAAAGAGCATAATACTTTGTTAATAGAGGCACAGAATGTGCGTAGCTATATTTTCTGTGATAGAGGTTATGCGGAAATGTGTACATTTTTACTATCTCTCTCTGTATCTGCAGTGTATTGAAAGAGTAACACAATCCAGTGTGTTAATATAATAAATTGTATGTGTAACTTTTACGCAATGCACAGTTATTTTCATTATTAAAGGTGTAGATTCTAATATAATTATATATAAATTAAAGTGTTAATTTTGTATTATATAGGTATGCATATACCGGGTGTTCCCTCTAAGACTTTCAGTGCGAATATCTCAGAAACCATCATAGCCAGTGTGACGAAATTTGGTATACAGACATTAGATGGCGCGTAGAATTCGATGATGGCATTAGTTTTTATACAGGGTGTTCGGTTTTGCAGAAAATGAATTTAATTTCGATTTTTTGGTAGCGAACCTCAGCAAAATTTGTATTTAAATTGAAACATCTTTAATTATGAACACGTTCTGATAAAAAAAGTCACGAAAATTTTTATCTTGTCATAAAAAAACTCCTATGAAAAGTCCTCAAATTTCATTGTTTTGTCATGCTAAATGAGAATAGCCATGAGTCCAATTTACACACACACAACTACCGCATGGATAGACATCAAAACGTGAAGTGACAGAAACTGTCAAAGCAAGTTTGAGTATTTTTGTAGAAATTTTATTATAAATACGTAATACCACGAGGTACCTACATTAAATGTGCGTACGTATTTGCAATAATGATATAGTTTTATTAAAAGAAAATGGAAGTTTGAGCAACCTTGTCTGTAATGAATACCCAGAACACAGAAAATTGTGAAACATTTGCCGTTTTTTAATTGCATCTTCCTTACGATACAGTAATTCTTATCGGGAATTATTATTATTATTATTTTTCACCATATCACTCTCAAACTAATAAATTATTACGTGCAAACATTAACAGCTGTAAAAAAATATAATATTGTGGGAAATCATACAAGCAATAGGGGACGATCCCTAAATCAGAAAGCTGAAGCTCCCTTGGGTCGACTTGAAGCGCGCAAGCGCGCTGCGAGCTATGTATGTACAATCTAAACTTGTGGTTGCTTAACCTAGAATTAAAAATAATAATAACGTGCCGGCAACAAGTGGTAGAAAGGCTTTAAACTCTAGAAACAATCATAAATAATGATTTAATGGGTTCCTTGAGTGAATACTTCAGTTCCAGTAGCATAAATAAAAATTCACCTGCTTCAAAAACGATTCCACATTTATCAAATCTGAGTAGAATTTGGAGACCTATTCCTACACAAATTAAGTACATTAATACAATAAAAGATGATAACATAAGGTCTTTAAGTACAACCCAACGATTAATGGTAGCTTGCCTAAGGAAAACTGTAAGAGGTAAGTACAAAGCAAGAATGGCAATGTTGTAGGTAATTGCAAGTTGCATATTGCTTTTGACCTCTTGAACTGTAGGGTTATATTTATAAGAAACTGCTCATTTACCCATATACGAGAATTATTTTTACGTAATTGCTTTCAGATGGAGAAGTTACTGGGATGAGAAGGTATTTTCCAATATTTGTAGAACAGAAAGAACAAACGTAAAAATATCCACAAAAATGTTATGTCTCACCAGCATATCTTCAATAGATAGGAACCAGGAAAACAAAGTACTTTATGGAAACAGGTTGACATACACAGTTACGTTATTCATTGGTTAAAAGATTCGATAAGATACTGAAGAAGCCAGATGCCAAGATTAGTTTCTATTCGTACGACAGATAGATGAGAGAGACGAGGAAAATTTTGCTAGAAAACATTAGACTTTACGTTTTGCCATAAATAAGGACATACCTAACTTTCTGTACTTGGTTTAATTATTTAATAAAATTAAAGTGCATGGAATGTGTAAGTTAACTAGTGAACTAAATAAAAAGTGTAAATAATGCAAGTATAACGGAAATTAAAGTTTATTAAATTGTTAGTAAGTATTATTATACACTACAGCAAATACCACTTGTGTTTAATAATTTTATAACAAAATTAAGATGTCTAAAACATAAATTTCACTGAAGAATTAAAATTCAGTTCTTAAATAAGGTAAGTATGATTCATTGCGAACAGTATTCTACAAGGACAAAATATGTTACTGAGTGATTTTTTATATTTTATTATATCTACCAGCATAATTTCAATTAAAAAATAATCCTACCTGCCTACATATTGATCTATTTTTTTTTATTAGTGACTAAATTGATTAACTTGACCCTTCATCTTTAAGTATTCATTATTTCTTAAACATTTGTTTAATAATTTGTGTAGAATAAAAAACAACAAATACAGACTTTAATTTATTAACAATAAAATAAAATTACATTAAGTATCTACATTATTACATCTGGTTTGATATTAAACAGTTATTCTGTATTCTAATTTCTATTACAGAGCAACGTTCAATCTGAGGGATGGTCATGCATGTACGATTACAAACAAATCTTGCCATTTCATTGTTCGATACCAACCTTATTACATTATGTTGTGTATATTGTAACAACAGTTAGCTTTCAACATTTTTAAGATATTCTAACGAGATGTTTTCATACTGTACATAGAATTATGAAATTAGTTTATTTTTCTTAAATTTATTCGTTTAGAAATTTTAAAACCCACGACAGACAACTGAATTTAAGTGAGTTAGAGACTTTATAATATTATCCTGATCCATCATTCCATGTTCTGAATTATTTTCAAGAAAATGTCTAATATTTTTGCTTATTCTTTCTGGTGGCAGTCTGGCACTAGGTACTCACACATAACTGAAAGATAAAACAACAATTACAAATTATTATCTAGCTTTAAATGACTACTTAATAGGTACCTACTGGGTATAGTACGTCTGCAGGTGATTCTTCCTAGCAAAACCAGTTGCTTTATTTTAGTTCTGTATCATATGAAATACAAACATTGTAGTTCATTGTTTACTATTTTACAGATGTAGAGTTCTTCTTAAACATATTTTATTCATCAGGAACATAAGTAAAGTGCTGAACTGCTGAAATATGTGGACACAAGCAGAAGTAATCTCAATAATTTCTAGGTTATGCTTTCGTAACATTTCTTTGTGGTGCTGGGGTAGGTTCCAATCTGACTTTCAACGACAAACACGTTCACATTATAATAAAAAAAAGTTTTAGGAATCGTTTTGTTCGAATTTAGTTGTTGCTAAATAAGTAATCAATAATTACAGCAGTTGGAAAAGAGAGATATTCTTTAGGTACTTACACAATTTTGTAAATTATTTTGTGATAAAAATACGGGTACCTAATTATTGTGTACACTGTAGTAACATAAAAAACAATTTACTGAAGTTTTATTACATTATAATGGAATAATTTAAAAATATCCACAGATATTTTACAATATTCACACTGTAACCCTAGCTGTAGCGGTAGATTGTACCGACAAGGCGACCCCAATGCTCCAAAAGGTTCAACTTAAGTCTAAATTTTTATCGACAAGTCTCAATAACACCATTGTGCATACGTAAATTGCATTAAATACATTATTTAGCGTTATTTCTGTAAAATAAAATACTTTATGCCATTAATATTTGACAATTCAATGACAATCCATAGTTTTGACGTTTAGCGATGTTAGTTTCTTCTGTGTAAGTCTGGCTCAAGGCTATGCACGTTTTACATGACAAAACAATGAAATTTGAGTACTTTTGTATGCATTTTTTATGTTAAATTTTGAAATTTTTGAATGTTTATTTATCAGAATGTGTTCATAATTAAGTATATTTCAATTTAACCATAAGTTTTAGCATGGCTGACAACCAAAAAATCAAAATTAAATCGATTTCTTGGAAAATGGAACACCCTGTATAAGAATTGATTTTATCATCAGATTCTACGCGCCATCTAGTGTCTGTATACCAAATTTCGTCGCACTGACTATGCTGGTTT
This sequence comes from Monochamus saltuarius, assembly GCA_025584915.1. Taxonomy (NCBI): domain Eukaryota; kingdom Metazoa; phylum Arthropoda; class Insecta; order Coleoptera; family Cerambycidae; genus Monochamus; species Monochamus saltuarius. The sequence goes on from CM046721.1 coordinate 30,580,404, forward strand.
CTGAGATATTCGCACTGAAAGTCTTAGAGGGAACACCCGGTATGTATAGTATTTACAGATTATAGTTTATTTATTTTTCTACGTTCATGCAAAAAACAATACTTTATTGAACTATATTTAGTGGAAAAAGTGGTTCTTTATTGCACTTATCTGTCATTCTACTGTGTTTTGTCATCATGACAAACATAAACCTTCAAATCGACGTCACATTTTTCTAGACTTAGTGTCATATAAATAACATTTTTTGGTTTTTGCATGAACGTAGAAAAAATATTGTATGCAACTCGTACAAAAAGTGCTTATTGCACTCGACTGTTGTCCTACTCGGCCTGACGGCCTCGTTGGAAAATTTCACGTCGCGTGCAATAAACACTTACTTTTTGCACTTGTTGCATAAATAACTATTATGTACCTACATATTTATTGCAAACACAACATTCCACGGTATTAACACAATTACGGGATGAAAACTTGGTACAATATAAATAACAAAATTATAGTAAGGTTACAATAATAAAACGTAAAGTCGAAAAAAGAAATAAAATATATATATATAGAGAGAGAGAGAGACATAACTGTAACACGAAATAATAAAAATATCCTTTAAGAAATACATAAAATAATACACATCTATGAATAAACGTTTTTGATTTGTTAAAAATAAACAAATACATCAAAGTCAATCTCTCGACATCAAGGTAGGTATTATAGCATATAGCATTGGTGCGCGCTACAGGTAATTTAAAATTATTATATATTAGCTCAAATGTGTTTAAAATTCATTAAAAAAACAACAGCTAATAATAATGATTATATGGGTAAATATTGAGAGTGTGATTCAACGCTGGTCGGGGCATTAGTCCGCAGAGTAGTTAGTTTCACATAATATTTATTAACACCAAATAAAAAAATGTATAAAAAACGATAACATAAAGGGCAAACGGGATATTTTTAATGTATATTAAATTGATAAGTTATTAGCTCTTTTGACATTGACATTTAAAAACCGAATTTTTCAATTTTAATTCTTTATAGTTGGATATTTGATTCAATTTAAAATAAAGTAGGTCACCTGAAGGAGGAATCCTAAAAATGCAGAAATAGGTCATATCTCGTCTATTGTTTCTGATATCACGTGTTCGTATATGTTCAAAGGTAAATTTAATTTTTGAAAATCATTGACTATTAAGTCAGATATGTATTTTTTATATGGTATGGGAAGGTCATGTTGATTATTTGGCCAACAAACTCAATAAGACCATCTTTGTAATCAGATCGCTGGCTAATCAAGTTGCCAGGGATGTCTTATTAACAACATATTATGCACTTTTTAATTCGAATGTAAATTATGGTCTGTTGTGCTGGGGTCACTCGTCTCACGCGGATAGGATTTTTGGACTGCAACGTAAGGTAATCAGAATTATATTGAATTTAGGATTTAGAGATGATGTTAAGCCAGAATTTAAAAAGTTAGAAATTATGACTGTTCCTTGTTTGTACATTTTCCAGTGTCTAAAATATGTAAAACTAAATATTAATCTGTATAGCACAAATGAAGCGTTACATGCTTATGAAACTAGAAATGCTAATCACATAAGACCAAATTATTATAAATTAAATTCTAGCCGCAATGGTAAAAACTATTATGGTCCTCTATTTTTACTGCCGACAAAGGTGAAAAAATTGGGTACTAATATGTTTCTAAAAGAAATTAAATGTTTTTTAATACATAATGCGTTTTATTCTATTAATGAGTTTTTAACATGTAATAATATAGAAGATTACTTCCAGGTATAGGTAACGTGTATAGCTGTATGTATAAGGTTTTTATATATGATGTTTGTATATTGATTGTACTAATTATATTGTTTTAATTAATGTTTATAACGTTATTTAAAAATGTGATAAATAATATTGCAAGTCTGTGATAGTGTTGGCTTTAAACACAGTTTAAATGTTTAAATATTTTCATTGTTGACATGTTAAATTTAAATTAGATTTATATTAATCTGACGAATGTAAAACAATGTATGTTGTTGCAGACAGAATAAAGTTCTATTCTATTCTATTCTATTCTATTAGTAAATTTAGCTAAATTTATATTTATTTCAGTTCATTAGCATAACTTAGATATTTGTTATCAAAGAACAAGCATATAACTTCATTAATAGGGATTATAGAAAAATTGATTTACGTTATAAGAATATACAGGGTGTCTATACATTTATGTTCAACGCTCCATCAGATATAGTACGGCTCAAAATAAACTGATTTGACTTACTCCAAAAAGTCATAAAAACGGAGCTACAGGGTGTCAAAGTTTCTTTCTTTAATATCTTTCGAGTAATTCTAGCTAATTTCGCGAAATTTCGTATCCAGGCGTCTTTTGGGATGAAAAATTCGAATATATCAACGACTTCGTTGTATCTTCTAGAGGGCACCACAAGCGATCATTAGGGCGCATTTAAACTGCCAAAACTTTTTTATGGTTACGGTGCACTTATTTCACTTTAAGCTGAAAAAATATTTTCCCTCAATTTTTCTGCTTAATTTCAATAAAAAGGTATTTAAATTTGTTCATGCAAAAATTTCTTTAAAAGTTATTTTTCAACTCCACTGATAAACGAAACATTTACCATTAGAAGCAATTTTTAGATAATAAGATAATAATAATATCTCTACCCCTCATTCTAATCACAGGGATTAGCCCAGAAGTCGGAGACTTGTGCGGGAGAGGGGGCGGCATATTATTATTAAGCAGGCCGCATTTGTGCCCAGGAACGACTTACGTTGGTAGGCCCTAACCACTATTCAGTACAGGAATGAGGGAAACCTGAAAAACCTCATTAATTAGGGGGGTAGTCAAATATCAACCGGTATCAATCTCTCACATTGACCCAAGCTAACATTATTCCACCCTACCATACCCGCAGAGAGGGTACTCCACGAATATAGCTTGTATACGGTCTACCGGCAGCTGGGAACGAACCAACTCCGATCTAGTCACCTCGATTCAAGTACTGACGCCAACCGCGCGACCACTGACCGATATTTTAGTACGTTGCTTAAATTGTGTTAGATTGTTTTTAGAAAGTATGTTTTTTGCTCTGTCAATTCTGTTTGCAGAAAAATTGTTAAATAAACAAAATTTAAAATTGCACTGTTTCCTCTAAAGATATATTTGTTGCTAATAAACGGTTGCTTCTATTAGTAAAGGTTTCGCTTATAAACAATTCTTTTTTTATACGCTTACAAATTTAAATGTATTGCTGAAAACGGTTGATTTAGAGATATACCTTTTTTGAACAGAAAAATTAAGGAAAAACATTTTTCCAGCCCAAAGTGAAACACACGGTGGCACAAAACAGTTTTGGTGCTTTAAATGCGTTCTAATAATCGCTTGTGGTGCTCTTTAGAAGATGCAACGAAATCGCCGATAAATTCGAATTTCTCATCCCAAAAAAATCCCCGGATACCATATTTCACAAAATAAGCTCGAAGTAGTCGAAAGATATTAAAGAAAATACTATTTATTGCTGTAGGTGTAATTCAATGCTGGTCGGAACATTAGTCCGAAGAGTAGTTAGTTTCACACGATATTATTTACACCTAATTAAAAATAGATAGAACATCGATTTAAACTTGAAAAATACCACAGACAATAAATAAAATAAATGATTGTGTTGAAATGTTAATATAAATAATTTATAGAAGCCTATCACAACATTAGGAGTGCTATTGGATAATTTTATGTAGCAAAGGTATTACATTTTTTATAAACATTAAAACAAAAACTTACCAGAGTCGACGACATGTTGCCACGTGGGAAACCTTTTCTTAACTCTTAAAGATACCCTTTGGAGTGTTATTACATAAGCTAATACTGCATATCTAACTATATTTCTTCTCATCAGTCTTTGTCTTTCATTCTGCAACAAAAAAAGAAAACATACTAATACGAAAATTGTGACTGTGATATACTATCAAAAGTGATATTACTTAGTAATTGTACGTTATAAGTTTGTTATCATCATTTAGAATCAATTAAATTAATAACAATTTAAAGGTGAAGTAAACAGTTTTTCGCTAAAATTCCTGAACGCGGTTTAGATAACTTTTTTAGAACGAGGTCTACGCATTTTTGTTTCATTTCGTAAGATAATTAATTAAAAATAAGTGTCTGTGGTCGATCACGGTTTCGACTATTAACACTATTAAACCAAATCAATGAATAACCATATCTGTTCGTCAATATTTATGGCGAAATATGAAATTGCTGGTCCTTTAAACATTTGTAGGACTATGAATATTTTAAGAGGATTACAGTATCCTGTAACTTAACAAAATTTATCTTATATTTAAAAATTACTTTTATTAACGCTTAACGCCTAATAAAAATTTACGACCCACTTTTTTCGACATTGGTTGCTTAACAATCTGTTACGTTCATTTAACAGTAAGTAAATCTATCACCACAATTAACTATTCATTAGGATATTTGTTTATTAAGTGCACAATCAACAGCCCTACATTGAAAAAAAAAATTGGTGCCTGTAAAAAATTTTTTTTCATGGAAATAAATTATTTGTTTGTGTAGAACCAGACATTTATTTATTTCCTGACACCAAATCGTTTTTTTGAAAAAGCAAAAATACAATTATTTTACATGTTTCCTTTTCAATGGTACAATTCTGGTGTTGATTTAATTGTATTCTGTCATAAAACAATATTTGTATATTTCAAAGTATTTTTTTTAATTAAACATCTGCAGGCTAATGACCCGATCAGCATTGAATTACATCTATAGCAAATAGCCAACATATATCGGTTTCGAGCTTATTAGCTCTCATCGGTACGTTCATATCTCTTAATCCCGACATATCTGAGTACGCGAAATGTAGCCCAGTTTAATCTAGCGGACACGTACTAACAATTATTTTTTGTTTATAGAAAACAATTTTTACTTTGAAACAAATAATTTTTTAGACGATACGACTGTATTAGGAAATTAAGGTTTTTTAATTTACGTTTTTTCAAAAGATCATATAACCTAATAAAACTTTAAAAAAAGAATTAGAAGATTACATATTTTTCATTTCCACGTCCCTCAATTAAAAATATGCATATTTGAATTAAATAAACGCACCATTATTAGTTATATTAAAAATATGTATAATTAATTTCAATATTAAATGTGTAAAATAATATATATTTTTAGATTAAATAAAAATAATACGTTTTTTATATCATTAATAATTAATTATATAAATATTAATAAAATAGTAAATATATTTCCGTACAGAAGCAGTTTGCGTATGTATGGGGAATTCTGAAATATGAAATTATTCTAAGAAATTATTCAGAAAGTAGCACAAATATATACTATTGCCACAATGCAAAATGCGTAAAAAAATATTGTATTTGATAGATCTCGATAATTGTTTCGAAACATGTTTTTTTTTGTTTGTGATATAAACCCAATTGACTTAAGACGTAATAAATGAATAATTATTTTTATTTTATTTTATTTTTTTTTGGATTTCCCATTCTTTGTTAATGACATGAGCAATTATTGTTACGAGGTTTTCAAAATATATACAAAGTAAATATCCTTAGAACCTATTATTAGAATAGAAGCGTAAAAATAAAAATTAAAGTTTATAGTAGGTACCTAAATGTCAACAATTCTCCAATATCTGGCTAAAATAGTCACAATATAGTTGGTATTTAAAAATACAAAACTGTTTTATGTAAGTATGCTAACAAGAGAAATTGTATTTAGACGTGTTTGGTAGGCATAAATAAAGCATTAAAAAATAAATGAATCATACTCCACGAAGAAAACAATGACACTGTAAAATTTCGTAATAACTTTTACGTAATTAAAAATAAGTACAAACAATTTTCCATTTACGGATATTTTGTATACAACAGTAATGTAATATTAAGTATAATTAAATGTTATAACAACTTTCGTCTGCTAAATCTTGTAACAAATAATTGGCAAAATCAGATTTATGTAATATACTTTATTCACAGATCTGCAGATGCTAACTTGAAATTTCTGTTTTAAAATAAATTTGAAATCAGTTACTTGTAGATTTAGAACTCTAACAGTCTACCAACAGTGTAAGAAAAAAAAATACGTAAAAGGTTACTGGATTATTATAGATCTTAGCTCAAGTATACTGCGATATTTAGATATTCTTAACTTTCATATACTATAAATGTCACAAAGTATTATGCAAATGTTTATTTTCGGATGTATACATAATTTAAAGACTAACAAAATTTACATAAAATGTGCACTCCTTTTGAAAGATAATAAAAAAATAACGCATAAATCTTGTCAAAACTTTGTGAGACATTTAAAATTTTAACAGTTTCACTTTTAACATCTAAAAGATGAGTAAATAAATTTAGATAACTGATCGAAATTTTAAGTACCTGTTTTATTTCTATTACAAGGTACTTCAATTTATAATTACATTAATACCACTTAAATATTTGGCATATGCTAAGTCTTATATTATGCAATAATTAATGGTCAAAACGTTATGTTGTTTCTATCTACAGATATTTCATTTGACGTACAGTGATGATTATTTTTGTATATTTTTTACTGAGTGATACAAACTACAAAGTATAACAGTATTGCAAATTTTAGTTAAATAGTATTTAATACAAATATTCAGTAGCATAGCCTGATGCCACTTTCTTAAAATGTAACATTCTGTCTGGTAACGCATTGTATATGATATTTTCATTGCATTTTAATAAGCAAGTTGAAATTATTGTTGAAAATGACAACCATTCTGAGAGAAATATAATTAAAAGAAGCAGAATTGAAACATAAAATATTTACATAGCAGTGCCTGTACTACTTTCTAATGACGTGCGCATAAAAACTGTTATGTATTTTTTACAAACATTCGTAATTTCTGCAGTACAAAACCAGTGCATGCCAAAAAATATATCAGTAGATAACTATAGAAATTCTATAGCTATTTCAATAGTTACTTTCGTGAGACTTGAGCAATAGTATCAATAAAAATCTAGTTATTAGACGCAATTCACATGTTTTTATAAATTTAAAGAGATAATGATTTGATCCCAACAAGGAATAAAGCCATCAAATACGATACTTTTGCCTTAGAAAGAGTTTGTAGTTTGGGTTACGTAAATTGTTAAATTATTCTCTAAGGTAATCTGGCAGCGATAACAATTTCATTACTGGAACAGGTTAAAGCTGTTAGACTGTATATTAGGATGTCGGCTTGAATATGTAGTAAATAAGGTATAGTAAAATTTCAATAATTTTAATCAGTAAGTTTTAAGAAGGAATAGCACCTGAATTATTTGATTACCAATTATATTTTTTTGGGACCATTATTACTGTCGTCTGAATATTTCTTAGCAGGTCCACCTATATGTATAGGTCATGGATATGAATCTTCTAAATCTGCTATTGTACTTCAAATACATTTTATCATGACAGAATATATCTTGTGTTAGATAATAATTTTCTTCTCATCACTTAATCGTGAATGATTTTTGTGTGTATGACATAAAAATTAAAGACGTAATGAGAAAAACGCAACATAATGTCAAGAACGCTGGAGATTTTACCAATAGATCAAGTAATTCAACTGGATTCAGATGTCAATACTTCATGGAACATAGCGGTAGCGTTTCCTAAAACCAGCTGCTATAACAATAGATAGATATATATGTATATATACTCCAAGCCCCAGGTGTACATACAACAAAGCATTGGACACACGAGGAAATATGAAGTTGGAGGATACATGAAGCTGGAGGAGACATGAAACTGGAGAAACATAAGTAACACAAAGATTCTGGTGATATGGAGAATATTCTAGCTAAAATTCTAGAGAAAGAATAAATAAATCTAAAAACGAAATAATAATAATCAAGGAAAATATGGACTTAAAACTGCTCATAATTTGCAATCTATTAATACGTAAAAATTTAAAACTGGGACAGCACAGGATATTGAACACATGAACCAGACCTTATATTAAATATAAATACCGCCCAAAAGACTTGAAGTATCTCTAGTTTCAGAGTCTTTTCCTTTGCCTTTACTATTCTCCTAATTTCTTGTTACTCGTCACACTTTCTTTTTTGCTCTTGTATTCTGAAAATAATATACTTTTCTCTTGATATCTGCAATTCCGCATTATTAGCTTCCTCTACAAGTTTGCTTGTTGCCTTTTCTAATTTTCTAATATGTCTTGCAATGACTTTTAAACAATATCTGCCCTTCTCTGTTTAACTGACTATCTCTTATGACCTTTTCTAGTATCAAATTTAAAAGAAGCGTGGAAAGTGAGTCTCCTTGTGAGTCCTGTGTTAATAGTAACAACTTCTGGACATTCAGCTTTTATTAGTACTTTGCTTTTGGTATTTTCTAACAATTTTTAATTGCCCAATCAGTTTTGTTGGTACCTCAAATTATTTTATTATTCCACTTTTCTATATTGATAGCACGTAGTAAGGATTTTCTTCACCAGGAAAATTGAGTCAGATGTCCCCTTTCTAAAACCCGTTTGATACTCTCTATGTGTAGCTCTGATATAGGTTCTATTCTCTGTGATTTTAACGTTGCCATAATTTTATATCTTATATCAAGAAATGATACACCTGCAGTCTGTTGCATCTCCCTTTTTAAAAATTGCTAAACTCATAGCATCTCCCTTTCATTAGGCATACATTCTCTTTTCCAAATTTTTAGTACTGTTTTGTATATCGAAATATCGAATCGAGGTGACTAGATCGGAGTTGGTTCGCGCCCAGCTGCCGGTAGACCGTATATAAGCTATATTTGTGGAGAGGATTGGCACCCTCTCTGCGGGTATGGTAGGGTGGAATAATGTTACCTTGGGTCAATGTGAGAGATTGATACCGGTTGATATTTGACTACCTCCCTAATTAATGAGGTTTTCCAGGTTTTCCTCATTCCTGCACTGAATAGTGGTTAGGACCTACCAACATAAGTCGTTCCTGGGCGCAAATGCGGCCTGCTTAATAATATGCCGCCCCCTCTCCCGCACAAGTCTCCGACTTCTGGGCTAATTCCTGTGATTAGAATGAGGGGTAGAGATATTATTATTATTATATTCTTTATCTTAAATCCACTCCAGCGTACGTAATGTTCTCTGCCGTTATTCCGTTTTTCTATGGACTTTTACTATCTTTAAAGCTTCTGTTACTTATATTTCCTATTTAGTAGTATCTTCTACTTCCATTGCCTCTCCCCTTTCCAGTATCATTTTTTCTTACTCGTCTCTTTCCCTTTCACTTTCATTCAACGGCTCTGCGAAATATTACTTCTATTTTTTTCTCACAACTGTTTCCTCTCCTATTAAATTGCTAATTGCATCCCTCACGTATATTACTTTCCTCTTTTTTGTTTTCTTTTTTTATCTCTGCAGAAGTTACCTAGTATTTATTCCTTCTTATAATGGCGTTCTATTTCATCTATTTTCTTAATATGTTCTTTTGTCTAAGCTTTTTTGCCTTTCGCCTTTGTTCCCTGTATATTTCCTTATCTACCTTTTGCACTATTTTAATCCTGAGCTTGTTTATTTTCTCCATCTCTCTGATACGTTTCTCGTCCCACATATTTTCTTCTCTGCATACTCTTTCTTGCTTGTTTCTCAAATGATCCTAAGCGATATGTCCAAAAGTGAATTTGAATTTTAAAAATTATTTAACAGTTTCCCATACCTAGTTATGTATATATTATATTAATTATATTCGTGTATTAAATAATGACCAATTATACCATATTTACGATCTCTATTTAAAACTAAACACTTCAAAGATGTTACCGGTAAAGTACAGAAGTATTATAGAATCGTTTACGTTGTTTTTTTTTCTTTTGTAATTCTCTATTGTAATTACTGCTCCTGGTACCACAGACAGAGACAAGAATATATTTCGTTGGTCATTTATATAACAGCGTAATTATTAAGTATGTTAAACAAACATAACATCATTTCGTAACACAATAACAGAATCGGTACAATACTCTCGCATGTAAAAAGGTTATTGTTTCTAAATAAGTTCGTGATATGGTTGCAAAAATAATGTACCAATATATTGAACAAAACAATGTTTCTATGTACAATAATATCGACCTTAATATGCCTGTACCGTTAACTACATCCAATATTCTATGCCGGGGTGAATACCCAATCAAAACAATGATTTAGCAGACAGACCTATCTGTTTTTCAAGTTTTATTTTCTAACGGTTGCGTAACGCTGATGAAACTCTCCGATATAATGTCTGGAGCGCGATGGATTTAATAGAGACTTATAACACGAGGTATGAGGACATTGGCATCTCTTTCAATTCAAGACCTATTGCAAACAACTTAAATTGTAACGAAAAGTGGTTTTCCACCTAATTAACGATACATTGCTTATTTAAATTGATTTGTTGGTTATACAGGATGTGCCAATATTCTGTATCATGGAACTAATAAATATTTTTGTTTTCAAAAAAAATTCTCACAATCCTTTATTAATGATTTAATTAAAAACAGTTTTTTTTCTTTTAGTATTTAAATAACGTATTAAATTAATTTAGAAAATCAAAGGAAGAAAACTGCAAAGTTGTTTCATTTTTCTTTAGTTTTCTTCTATAAACAATTTTTGGAATATTAACTGACACTTACCAGTTGTCTATTTTTGTTATTAATTTATATCTACTTAGAGCCGGTTTAGTAAAAGATATTTAAACTGGATTTAATTCAATTTCTTAGCAACAGCCAATCAAACGTCTCATGCCATAACAGCCAAACTAGATTAATTAAATCGTAGTTACATTCATCTTATTTAAAAATAAAATCATAAATTACAAGATGAAGTTGAAAATATTGCATATTTTCTAACTGAATTATATACAGATAATTTTGGTGAAAAAATATTGTATTAGAAATTTCTTTCAAGTTCTTTCATAGAGCATTACACAACCTTTATTTTTATTGAATCCAATTTTTTTATAATAATAAAACAAAATTTTCTGATGCGTTGTTGAAGTTAAAAATAAAACAACAAATTTTAAAACGACGAAGAAATCTTTCAAAAACCTTTATTTTTGAAATAATTATTTCCCAATATTTTCCCATCTCTATAAATGCAACTGTTTATTAAAAATTAAAATATGTTTACAGAGTGTTGACTATAAAGCTAAAATAGTTATTTTTCCTAACAAGTGTAGAAAGTGAAGAAGGCAATTTCCGCTTGAGTTAGGAACCACACTTTTTCTACAAGCTCATGAAAACAAATGGAAAGTATAATGTTCTTAAATATGTATTAATACAAACGGAAACAAAAGTGACAACAAGAGTGAATACGAACATATTGAAATAAGAGATGCAATCTTCTTACTTATTATGAGGGATATTAATTGTAAACGTGAAAATTATTTGGGGAAGTTAGCATGTGGGTTGGAGTTAGTCTTGGATGAAGATTGCTCTAATACGGGGAACAAACATGGGGAAGAAGGTTTTTAAAAAACAGGCGTCAAATCTTGGCTGTAGATTACTTATATCACATAGGGCAATACGTTAATGGCTGTGAAATGCAGTTTGAAGATGATGAAATGTTCAAATCAAGAATTTTATTTTGTTTTTGTAGTCTTCTATTTCTTCTATCTTCAGCAACAGAAGTTGATTTCCCAAACGTTTAATATTTGTGATACATTTCCCATAATCGGCAAGAAAAGTGAATGACTTTTGGAGTCCTTGATATTGACAATTACCATGTCTTCTTAGTCTTCTACATCGTCGATGGTGATTTTCGTTATTTCCTCTCGTCTGCCAGCATGTCAATTCAAAAATCGTTACCAACTTAATCGTCAGGTCAGTTTCATCGGGCGTCTCACTCATAATTTTTTTTACGTCATCTTGTCTAAAAATGTTTGCTTTGTTCGGACAAAATCCAAAATCCTGCATTTTTTGCCAATTTCAAAATTTTATCATTAAATATCTGGACCATAACGTGTTTGCTTTCAAAGATTTGGATATTTCCAAATAAAATTCTTGGCGGGTATCAAATTCAAGCTGCTGCTAAAATTTCTTCAGGAAGTTCAATCAAAACTAAATATTAATCTTAATTGCTACAGCAGTTATTAATGCATAATGTTCTCCAGAAAATATTTCAAATTTTTATTTTTTTTTGTTTAAAAAAATGCAAATTATTGGATAATATTAAACAAATTTTCTATCTTTATGAAGAAACAACTTGAGACTTTCATAGTTTGTAACCACCTACATAAAAATATTCTTTAAAATTTTACTAAAGCATGCGTTCGGGAAAATCACGCTTTCCGAACTAAAATGCGTGTGACATAGAGAAAACCATTATACTAATGTAGTGTAGTGGTATTATTTTCACTTGGCAAGTAGAAGTCTAGATCAAATCCCAGAGAGAACATATTTTATTCTCTCTTTTATTCATTATTAAAAATAACTACGAATTCTGGTAACTAGAAAATGAATAGGCTGTGAAACGTCATCAAACACGGTGCCATTTAAAAACAAAAGAACTTGTCAAATTATTAAACTCTTACAAATATTATTAATATTATTAAAGTGACCCAAATGCAGTCGTATGAAAAGTATAGTGTAAAACACTGATGGGACTTCGTGTGAAAAATATCCTTTTCAGCACTTGTTATAAAATATACTAGTGTCTACAAACTTAGGTTATTAGAACTGCCAAGCTATCAGTCAGATCAATTATACATATTTCTTGAGTTATTGAATACAGAACATACTGAAATATTGTCGGTTGTTTTTCCTTCTAGAATATTGGTCAAATATAAAAAGATACATCTTGTATTTAATAATCAGTTAATTTTGTCATGGCATTGGAAATATTGGAAAACAATTTCAAAATTGATTTAATACCTACATTGAATCAAAAAACATTTATTGGGATACAATACCAGTACCAATTCGAATCAAGAAAGCTCTTTCTGGCGAAGAAAGTACTTTTTTGTGTAGAAAAATGTTTAACTACTACTACCTACTTAATTCAAAATTGTAGTAACAATGCATGTGTACAGTGGCCCCAACATAAAAGTTTCCAACTTAACACGTATACTACTTTTAAAGGAGTGAGCTGGTGGACTATTACTAGAAATTTTAGGGTGCATTAATAATTAGGTCATGTCAATAATTGTTTTTGTCTAGGCACATGTCTGGCAAACAAGCAGTTAAGACGTTATAATTGAAACAAAATATTATATTGATTTGGGTTGGAAACTTTTATATTGTGGCGAGTGAACATCCAGATAAATGTATTCCTGTTCCAAAAGGATGTTATCTGGGAATTTATCCGTAGCAGGAAATATTTCAGGGAACAAATAAAATTTAAAAAAAGAATACGTACTTACCGAGCCTGGGATGCCCGCATTCAGGAAAAGGGCAAGAGTATCAGGCCAAGGAAGTAGTTTGTACTGTTCCCACCACCTTTTTACAACTAATGATACGTAAAATCCTAAGACGAAGGACATAGGTATCGTCTCACTTTGTTGACTAAAGTATAAACGAAGTGTCTCGAATATCCTGAAACATAAAAAATTATAATATCAGTAAATACAATAAAGTCAAATCTCAAATTACACTATTTTATGGAGGGTTTATGATGTATGGTCAACCCAGAAAATTTAAGTCGACCTGATAAGTAGTTTTCGAAATATACGAGGTCAAATTGAAATTAAACGCGATTGCAAGGCGTGACATCATTGCCTCCGCCTCGAACTCGAACAAGGGTTTTCGGTGCTTAATTAAAATAGATTAGCAAAAGCTAACCACTTTCAAAATTCACAACATGCTATTTAAAAGTATATTCGTCTAACCTACCGATAGTAGATTTAATAATGGATTATTTGCATGGTATGATGATATAAGTGCTGAAATGAGAAGTGTAAAAATGCAACGGCAAATTCTAAAACCAAATCGTTAATAGCAGTTACGCTTTTTAGATAATTGAGATAGGTGCTTAAGTAACAAAAAATATGTATGTATTGTTACCAAATCAATAATAGAATAGAATGTTTTGAAGCCAGAGACGTCACATAGTTGTTTACGCGAGTCTATGTTCTAGAGGCGTTAGAAAATTATAGTTTTTTCAGATCACACTAAAATTATAAACATTCAGACAATTTTATAAGAGAAAACTCTAGCAGTGATATTCAGTCTGTCTCCAATGAAATTCAAATAATTTCGGACGGACAATGAATACAGTGTCCTGAAACAGTGGTATCTTATATATTATTCTTGAAATTCACATAATTTCGGAATCGAGACCGCTCTCTAGCGACCGGAGACGGGCTATGAATATCACTGTACCTATTGGACGGCAGTTACATTGGATACGAATTTCGACATTGTGTCAGAATAAAAAAAACTTGCATGTTTATACCAACTCGAGCCATATTCTATTAAGATATTTAATAAAAATGCCCCTATTCTGCTTGAATTGCCATGATAGTAGTAATATTGTTTTCTGATTTTCCGATTTGGTTAGCCCATATGCTCTGTGCAGAAAACCTAGCTTAGGATTATCGTTCGATCATTCTTTTATCTAAATTGTCAAAGAACATTGTGTTACCACGAGTACTTATTACGATCTCGTAAATTGTCTATTTGGCCAATATATGGGTCCATTCATTGTCCATGGCACTATTGCGATCAGAAATTCAGGTCAATTTCATATGATTGTTTTGTTCGAACAGGAGCATGATGTTGATACAATCTGCTGATGGTTATAGCACCATAAGTAATGTATTATATAGGACCGAAAATATAAATAGCGTCATAGTACTGAATGAAGTCAGTGGATTTTGCTTAAGGCTGGTATTTAATAGAAAAAAAATCCACCCAGATATCCTAATAGCAAAAAACCCAAAGTGTTTATAATTTCAGATTTGCTGAAACTTGATCATTTCCTTTCCAACCTTGCAGAAAAATACATTAGAAAAGATAGCTACTCATTTAAAGGTTCTTCTTGTATCGCATTTTGTCAAAAATACTTAGTAATTTATAACAGTGGTTTGTTTTTGAAGAATTCTGTGGGGTTTGATTATATTTATAAATACTAGATATACGATTTTATTAGTGTACAGCAGGCGTATAAAACAGTAGAAAATGTAATGATGAAACATAACAGGTAAAAAAAAAATATTTTTTTTATTCGAAATGATTTGGCAACCAGTCAACTGTTTTATACTCTAGAGATGTTGCTTTGAATTGTGCTGTACAACGAAAACTTTTTTCCTTAATGGACCAAATGAACTTCTCGTATCTTGATGCGAGCCGGAAGAGATAGGATGATTTCGCAAAAACAAATTAGAGAATTAGAAAAATTTGGCAACACAGGTGAGCTGTTTGTCCATTGTCGGCAATATAAAAGAGTTTTTTTATTTCTACATTTTGTATATACGAGAAAAACTGTTAACTGCATTGTTTAAATTAGACTTGACTATGTCACATAATTACTTGATTTTCCGTTTTCTTCTTAGTCCAGGGCATTTAGATCAAAATCGACCGGAATAGCGGAAATTTTTAGGCACATCAGATATCGAGATGCGGTTTTCTGCATTGTGTTCAGGAAGGTCCCAGGAAAAAAGTCTATATCGTCTGGTTTAGCCAATTTTTGGAAAAATGCCTTCTGGGTCGGAAAATGCATTACACCATTATAGGAACGACTGAAATTTCGGAAAAATCGCTCGAAAATCGTTACTCGGGGGTTTTCGGGGCTGTCGAACTCAATTCTGGCATTAAAATTACCCGGGGAGGCACGGGGGTGGCTCGGTGGGGGTGCGCGGGGGGTGAATTTGGGGAGAAATGGCAGCGTGCATGAAATTCGCTCCAAACTCGTTACTCGGGGGTTTTCGGAGATGCCGAATTCAATTCTGGCATTGGGATTACCCGGAAGCGCTCAGAGGCGGCTCTGCGAGGGTATCCGGGGGTTCATTCTGGGGGGAAAGTTGCATAGTCCATGGGAAGCGCTCCAAACTCGTTACTCGGGGGTTTTTGGGTATGCCGAATTCAATTCTAGCATTAGATTTCCCCGGAGGCGCTCGGAGGTCCCTCTGTGGGGTTGTTTGGGGGTGATTGGGGGAAATGGCAGCGTCTATAAAAATCACTCCAAAATCTGTGGGAAATGGTAAAGAAGAAAGTGAAAAATCACAAATTATGAAAATAATACCTTATTCAAATAACAAATATTCATTTCCCCCCAATCACCCCCAGACAACCCCACAGAGCCACCCCCGAGCGTCTCCGGGTAATTCTAATGCCAGAATTGAATTCGGCATCACCGAAAACCCCCGAGTATCGATTTTGGAGTGATTTTCATGGACGCTGTCATTTCCCACCCAATCACCCCCATACAACCCCACAGAGGGATCCTCGAAAACCCCCGAGTAACGAGTTTGGAGTGCTTCCCATGGACTATGCAATTTTCCTCCCAGAATGATCTCCCGGATACCCCCCAGAGCCGCCCCCGGGTAATTCCAATGCCAGAATTAAATTCGGCATCCCTAAAAATCGCCGAGTAACGAGTTTGGCGCGACTTTCATGCACGCTGCCATTTCTCCCCCAATTCACCCCCCGCGCACCCCCACAGAGTCTCCCCCGTGCATCCCCGGGTAATTCTAATGCCAGAATCGAGTTCGGCAGCCCCGAAAATCCCCCGAGTAACAATCGTTCCTATAATGGTGTAATGCATTTTCCGGCCCAGAAGGCATTTTTCAAAAAATGGCTAAACCAGACGATATAAGTAGACTTTTTTCCTGAACACAATGCAGAAAACCGCATCTCGATATCTGCTGTGCCTAAAAATTTCCGCTATTTTTCCTAACTTCCCTGGACTATCTACAATTTCTAAATTAGTAAAATTCAAGTTGTACAACTTAATTTTAATGAAACAAGTAGAAAAATTTAATTAAATGAGGAATTTATTAATCATTAGAATCTTTACACTGGTAAAGTTTTAAATTTGAATTAATAGTAGGTGAGTTTACTCATGTTTCCTGGATATGTAATCATTTACTATAGCTTTAAATTTCAATTATGTGTTGTATAAGTACCTACTTGATTTTGTACAGAAGTTTCTCTACAAGAAATCTTCAATATTTGTCTGTCATCTAACATATGTAAAACTGGCATCAACTAACAAATGCAATTTGAAGAATAACACATCATTAAGAAACCGACACTATACAGGGTGTCCCATAATTATAGCGACAAATTGACAGGGGTCGTAGAGGTTATGAAAATAAGCAATTTTACCTTATAAACCCCTGTCCGGAAATATGTCGTTTAGCCGCTACAGCGCAGGTGCCCCTGACTCATTAGCTTGCTGTGTTTACTTTTTTGTCGGCCTAAAGTCGCCACACCGATTCAGTTCAATGGCTGGCAGTCATAACCAAAAAACAAAAACACACCGAATCAGTTAGTTTCAGTGACTGGTGTGTGAAACGTAAATAGTGTGGTACAATGGAGCATTATTCGTATGCGGAAGTTGCTGATATGCATATGATTTACGGAGAAGCTATTGGTAATGGGAGAAGGGCCGCGCGATTGTACACCGAACGGTTTACAGAACGTCATCATACTCATCATAGCATTTTTGCTAGAATTCATGGACGTATTCGTGTCACTGGCAGCGTCAGACGTTCCGAGGGGGAGGGCCTTCGCCATGCGGACAGTAGAGTTTGAGGAAGAGGTTCTGCACCATGTAGAGGCCAATCCGTCCACAAGCGTGCGTGACACTGCACATGATATGGGAGCGGCTGTTTGGCGAGCTCTCTGGGATTAACAACTACACCCGTACCGCATGTTACAAGTCCAGGTCATGGGTCTGGAGGACCATCTGCCGCGTCGCCGTTTTTGCCGTTGGTGGTAGCAGCAGGAGTTCAGACAACCACACTTTGGTCGCTACGTTTTGTTTACTGACGAGGCCTGTTTTACAAGAGATGATTTTCTTAATAGCCGCAACAGTCACTTTTGGAATAACCCCCATGTCATAGCCCTCCGTAGATACCAACATCAGTTTGTAATTAACATCTGGGCCGGCATTGTGGGCGAGCAAATCATTGGACCATATTTGCTCCCACCAAATTTGAATGGACATGTCTATGCTCAATTCCTGCAGCATGTGCTTCTAGAACTATTAGAGGATGTGCCACTGAACATAAGAGTTAACATGTGGTTTCAACACGATGGCGCCCCAGCCCACTTTGCTTTGCCAGTGAGACACTATTTGAATGGAATATTTCCTAACAAGTGGATAGGCCGAGGTGGCAATGTGCATTGACCTGAGCGGTCACCTGACTTAACTCCCTTGGATTATTTTCTCTGGGGCCATCTAAAAGCTTTAGTACCTATATGAAACTCCTGTTCCCAACCAACAAGAGCTACTGGGAAGAATGATGGCCGCGTCCGCACAGATTCAGAACATACCGTGGATAAGAATCGTGCCCAGCTATGCACTGATCACTGTGGAGAACACTTATTTGAGCAATTACTCTAAGTTCTTTCAATAAACTGGTACTTTTTCAAATTTTTCTTTTTTTTTTGCTGTAGCGACCAAACGGCATATTTCCGGACAGGGGCTTATAAGGCAAAATTGCTTATTTTCATGCCCTCTACAACCCCTATCATTTTGTCGCAATAATTATTGGACACCCTGTATAATTTTGTATATATTTGAACAGTAGTAAATTAATTATCATTTTTCTAACCAGTAATTAGTATATTTAAAGCCTACAGCAACAAGAAGCTAAAAAGATGTAATAAAATGTATGATGACATTTAAGAATAGGTTGAAAATTATTAATTAATTTTTAGTTTACATACTTCTAATCTGTTCTTATGAAGATATTACCCAAGTAACAAAAGCTTATTTGATACATTTAGTCTTACGCCTTTAGTGCGAGTAGGCATATAAGTTATGTTATTTCTCCATATTTTGTATTGATGTAACATCAGTGGTTTAAATTTAATATTACACAATATTGCTATTACAGGCAATCAGTTTAAATATAGAGAGGGATTGGTTAAAATAAACTTACACAGAAATACCGCAATACCGAAAAAAACATTGTGCTTAGATTTGATGGTTATAGAGTTCTTCCAAGAACAGTATAGAAGTTCATCTTAAAGCCTAACTGTGAAGGTAATATTGATAATTCTTAGAAAAACGACACTAAACATATATCTACTTTAAACATTAATATTTTGGAAAGCTAATATTAAATTAGTAATAATAATGATCATTTTTAAAGCAATACTCATATTTATATATTTTTATCTATTAACAGCTGTGTGAAACTAACTACTCTGACTAAAGCCCCGACAAGAGTTGAATTACACCCACAATATCTACCCATATTTATAGAATGTTTTCATTAAATCAGATTAGTAAATTTAGCTAGATTTTTTTTTTTTAGATAATTACTGAACAAAGCTTTGTCTGTGGAATTGTACCTAGATGTTTGATATCAGAGAGCATACATATGACTTCATTGATAGGAATTGTAGGAGATTTGATATATATTCGCTTAAAATACCTTTCTAATACAGTAAAAAATTTTACAATATCTAATAGTAAAGAATATATATTGTGGGTGTAATTCAAGGCTTAGTTTCACACAATATTGTTAATACCTAAAAATATATAAAAAAGCAATTACATGAAGGGTAACATTTTGTTATTAATTAAGTAGGTTGTTATCGTGTTTAAATTCATTGACAGGTTAATCACTTTTGACATTGTCGATATTTAATTTCAAATAATTGTAATTTATTGGTATAATAATTTTTATAGTTAGATATTTGACTGAACTTAAAAGAGACCACCTGAAGAAGCAATTCTAAAAATCCAGAAATAGGTCAGATCTAATATATTGTGGTTGAATTTATTTAGATAATAATTATTGAATAGAGCTTTGTCTGTGGAATTGTTCATTAGCATACCTAGATGTTTGGTATCAGAGAGCATACATATGACTTCATTGATAGTAATTGTAGGAGATTTGATATATTAGCTTAAAATACCTTTCTAATAGAGTAAAAAGCTCATATTTATATTCAACTCCTTCATCCTGCTTGTTGGTTTTGCTCTACATCGAAATTTAAAATTATATTTTATTCTTTTCACAATTTATACAAAATTTGTCAGACTAAATGTCAATATGTAATCAGCTATATTAATTTAAATTAATTTTAATTCAAAAGTAGAGTAAATTATTGAAATGTAATAAGTTCTTACCTTTTCTGAGGCTCATTTAATGCGAACCTATATATTAAATTAACTGTATAATATATAAATAAATATGCTAAGAGTTCTCTCCACACTAATTTATATACACTCCCCCGCCATCTGAAACAAAAGAAAATATTTTAGAACAAAAACTTTCATTGGTAGGAATGAGTAAATTATTAATTATTAAAAGACTGCATGAATAAAGCTTTTGGTTTTTCTGTTTAAATTCTAGCTTTCAAACTATAACGTTTCTGCATTTTACGTATAGCAGATACGTCCATACATTTCAGAAATACCGAATATAGAAATAGAAATTTTTGGATAATTAGTTATTTTGGAACAGCCTTCGATTAGTTTTAAAAAATATGTACTTGTTGACCATTTTAAAAAAAACTGCGTTTAAAGTATTTATTAAGCTTAGAAATCTATATAGATACATAAGTTCTAACAAAATATTAATTCAAAAAGTTATTACAGTCAGTAATGTTGTTCATAAAACAGCATGAAATACAACACAGAGACATTGACTGGCAACATGAATAGACATGTTTGTTTTTATGTAACTATTTTTTGGCTAATGAAAAAGTAATTTTAAAAACAAAAATGGTAGTCTATTTTTTCAATATCAAGTTCTTTATTAGGCAATATAAGTTTCATAAAACAACAATTCTCCTATCTTCGTGCTGGATTTAATTATCGATATTTAATGCGTTTATGTGCCACAAATAAATAAACTTAGACAATATGATTTAAGTTTGTGACAAACTAGCTAAGTTACTTGAACCCATCACTAAAGTTTAACTTATTCCCAGTAACTGAATGCCACTCTTATAGAAACTAAACGGTTTCATTTCGACTTTCTCCAGAAACTAACGAATTTAAAACCAAAAAGCACGGCTTGTTTCATTATTATGTAGAGACCATTATTGTACGAATAATTGAAATTCTTCAAATAAAAGTGGGTGGAAGAAAGAAAGAACAGATTATTTGCATTTTGTTATGTAGAACGTAAAAATAAAACCTTGCAAACGTATTGCTTATTAAACCATAATTTAAGGATAATTGCTGAGGATTTTCCAGTCATTTCCATGTCAATCATACCAAATTATTTATCGCCTTGGCGTATTATAATTTAATTATCATATTTCCGTGTTCATAGAAATCAACTACTCTGTTTGAACACTATGACAAATTCAAGATACAATAACATCACATTGTCGTCACTCACATTATACAGTTTTCAGAAAAAATGTGACCAAAAATTCCAGAGAACAATATTTACTACAAAACAACAACACGTGATTAAAAACAGTAGAGTATTCATTCTACATTTTTTTTATGTACTTCAGAAAGTTTCAATTGTATTTATGAACAGCCGGCTTTAACTGAAAATCTCTAAGTTCCATTTGTCACTTCTATTTTAAAACATTACGTGTATTTCAGAAAATGCCAATGGCATTTTTAAGTTTGTCAAAAAAATTTAAGATGAGTTGTTGAATGTTATGTTCCTGCGTAGCTGAAAATATATCACCGCTTTTGAAAATGCTATTTCGTTTTATAACACATTTTTTATGACATTGCTCTTTGACTATATAGTCCATGTAAAGTAAAATGATGCCTACATATATTAAGAATAATTTAGTTAAGTATTTCATTGTTATGGCTTATTGATATTTCTGAAATTAAATATAGGATTCCTGAAAATTCATTTACATTTCCTGAAAATAAAGTAACACGATCTAAAATAAAATTTCTAAAAGTATGTATATTATTCCTTATTTTTCGTGGCGAACTTTATTCTGTAACTTCAACCTGATGTGGACTGGACTCTGTAACCTTGTCGTGTTACGTCACAGCTAACATGGGTGTGCAACGAGGTTCGTAACTTGTGGTATTTTCGCACATCAAAAGACGTTACTGCATGCGGTTACAGACGTGAATTTCTGTTCGGAGAAGATTTTCCCGCTAATATCATATGCGTATCACGACCTATTCTGATCGTGCTTGAGTTGCAGTTACGTATTACGAGGTTCTGTTACAGGTGAGTATATACGCAGCTTAACATTGCTTAATATCCTCACATTTTTTCTAATTTTTTGAAAGCGAAGTAATAATAATAATACTAAAGGTTTATTGCTCAATTCTAGTTACAGAGCACAATATGAAATCTGTTTAGTATAATATATAAATATTACAAAAATTAAAACAAAATCTATGAATATGTATGGTTTTAGTTCTAGATCTAGAACGGAATCCATAAATTTAGCTGCAGCATTTCACAAGCCAAAGGTCAATCCAATGGATTCAATAATCCAAATCCAGGTATACTTGCGTCAAGAATTCAGACGTCTTACGAAACGGCTGACGTTACACATTTGTTTTTATTGTCAATGTAATTTTCGATATTTGGTCGCGTTAGAAACAATATTTTTTTGCAATTTAGTGCAATATATAATGTAATCTTTTAGTGTAGTATATAGTTTTATTATTATCAATTGCAGTTTCTTAAATATTCTGATGAAAATATAATGAATTATTCATTTGTTCGTATGACGTAAGTCGTCTGAATTTTTGACGCGATTATAATGCAAATGCTGTCGTTTCCCACGATTGAGCATACAAACTGCTTATCATTTACTAGTATTACATTGAGGGTTCTGTTGTTGTATTATTTATGCTATCGTTTTATATAATTATGGTGTGCGAATTAGTACAATAAGCTTAAACTGAGCACTGCGATATTCAACAAGGCGCTTTATATAACTTCTAATAGAATTATCAACATCATAACAAAATCGATGAATGCATATGGATTTATTCTATCCCTAAAATACAATTCATATACTTCACTGCGTCATTTTGCAAGCCAAACGGCATCCTGATAAATTCATTAATCCCTATTCACGCAGTACAAATGCACTGCATAAATATGCGTATTACGTTTTTATCCGAATAAAATTCCCAAAGAAAATTAATAATAAAAAATCAGTTTTATATTAATTGTTAGATATATTTTCCAAGTTATTAATCTAATTAGAATTCATATTTTTTTAACTTCACAGTTAGTAAAATTGAACAAGGAAAAAGCTTCCCCATTTTTAACTAACTGTATTGTTGTTCTCTTTGTATTAATAATATTAAATTTCGTATTCTAAACTAAGTAAAATTAGTACATAATGAATTCAAATTGCCTTGAATACATTTGCATAAAATACTGCACTTCTAAATTCAGTCATTTCATCGTGGCAGTTGATGAAATCGTGCCCATGCCAGCCATAATTTCACATCGTGTATATAAACACATGTATTTATAAAAATTGCGCGCAGGTAGCCATTAGACGTCGCATTTTATTACATAACGAAACACTGTTAATAATTATTTATTGCAAATTCGTGACAAAAGTTGCTTTTCAAAAAATGTAAACAGCCATTGACTATAGATTAAATATATTAACATAATTAAAAACTGATGTAATTTGTGGAAAAACAATAGGCGCCAACGTAAATCAAGCGACGCGAAATCTGAACGTTTTTCAAAATGAATCTAAATAAAACGTAATACTTTTTTACCTTTAATTTATCGTACTTTGTCACTGTAGATTTAATTTTAATTCCTGATTTGCATTCATAAATTTAGATATCAACTGTTATTTTTGAAACTAAATATATTTTTAATAATGATGGTAAAGATGAATTCAAGATAATGTTAAAGTATGCAAAATGATTAATAAATAATGAAGCTCACATGCTCTTTTTCATTTTACAAGATGACAAAGATTTAAAATAAACTAGAACTCTGACAGTACTGTCTTTCAAAATCATTACACGCACCAAGTTGGATATTTTATACACGGTTAACCATCACTAACTATACAAATTTTAACCACGTGATCAGAGAGGCCTAAATGTCAATGAAAATGAAATTCTAGCTCGATGTTTATGCCTATGGCAATCTGTCAACTACCATGCGATCGTTTTTTACAGGGTTGTCAAATTTTGAAACGACAATATTAAACATTTTTATTAATAATAATATTTACCTCATAGATAACAGTTAATCCGGTTAGCTGCAGTATTTTACATTCGTTCCTTCGTTGCAAACTACCAAAGCTACATATTCCGAGTTCAAGTACAGTTAAATAAAATACCCATTTATTCTGGGGAACCTCGAAATTTAATGTAATAATACCTACTAATAAAACACTCAGAATGAACCCTCGGTAGTACGCATTGAGTGCTAGTCGCCTATAGATGGTGGCTGCATCAGATTCTGCCAAAGACAAAATATTGCAACCGGTGCTTATTTTAGTTTGAAATAATTTTTCAGAATTTGCTTTTCGCATATTCTATTTTTCGCGTTTTTTTTTGTGTGTGCAGTATGGTGCTGATTTATGAGAAGTGCGTGTGGCAGCATAATACCAAAAGCGTCTTCCGAATAGATAAAATATTCAATCTAATCCTCTGTGAACCACA
This sequence comes from Monochamus saltuarius, assembly GCA_025584915.1. Lineage (NCBI taxonomy): Eukaryota > Metazoa > Arthropoda > Insecta > Coleoptera > Cerambycidae > Monochamus > Monochamus saltuarius. The sequence goes on from CM046721.1 coordinate 30,605,192, forward strand.
TTGAACAACTGCTATAGTGTCTTGGGTTTTTTTTATGTATTTGTGTATATTTGGGTGTGTTTTTGTTATCCTTTGTAGAATCCAACTCGTCGTGGTTGTCGGGCCGAGTACCTCGCTTTAAACAAAAAGAACAGTCGTGGGAAGGAGAGATCCCCAGCAAGTACAAACATCTTTTCAATGTGTACAAGTAGGAGAACAGAAAATGGTTCAGCATTCTTGAAATCTCGCCAAACATCAATTTCGGAAATAAACATCAGTAAGGTTGGTGCTACCTCTCTGTGTTACGATATCGTGTTTCTCATTAAATAATTACAATTTGTTATTCTTTAAAAGTGGCGTAAATTGATACACGTGACAGTTCGGTGCCCTGTCACTATCTTTGACTTAAGATATTTGTTTTTGCAAGTATTGTAGATCGCTTTATGTGGTGGCCGTTCAGGTTCAGCGGGAAGTAGTCACTGACTACTAGATGTGGACACGTGCATCTCTCGTTCTTATATACAGGATATTTCTCAAATTAGTACATTCCTTCAAATAGGTAAATGAATATGTACTGTGAAAATAATCAATTTTCAGTGTTACCTTCAGTCTAAACTGTCTGGTGTTTTATTTGCATGTACTGTTACTATCTATTTTGGACTTATTTAGAAGTATATACTTATAGATATGTATGTATGTATGTATGCGTATGGTATGATTCGTATGGCGGTATAAATATATACTAAACTTCGTATACCGAAGATTTGGTTAAAAAATAACGAAAACCTAGTTACTTGTTAGTGAAAGTTATGATTGGAAATAAAAAACAAACGCTTTCGAAATGAATTCAATGTTTAGTATAGGTCTGTTTTTAAATTCAGCAGTTAGAGGGAATTCACTAATGCACTCTTATCAGTTTGTGTAAAGAATTATGATTGATTAGATGGGATCCACCACACCACACTGCTGAATTTAAAGAAAACTATAAAATACGATGCAAATGATAATATCCTAAAAGTAGATATTATATTATTGCAATATTTCTGCGTAATACTTGATTGCGCACTTTCGGTAACTTATATCGATGTTTTCTCTTGAGGTACTGTTTGAATTGATTTTATTTTCAAACCCCTATTAAGTAGAGAAAATAAAGGGTACCATTTTTGTTTAAATAGTTTATATTTATGTTGTAAATTATTTAGAGATGATAAAAAGTTGTAAAAACTGTGATTTTACTTATATTTTAATTTGAATAGAATTTGCATTTATTTAATTTATAAGTATGAACAAAGATATTTAGCTAATACTTCCCTTAGAAAGGATCATGTGTCAAAACACAAAATAAATACTATTTTTGATCGCTTTCGACTGATGTCTCTGCAAATTAATCAATTTAATTAGTACAGTGATACACGAATATTGATATAATTCGATTTTAAAATTTTATTATTCTGTCGATTGAAAAGTAGTGTCCCATTAATACTATTCCATTCTTATTGAAATACCTTAAATATTAATATCTAAAAATATCGTGTTTTATGATTTTTCCAAAAATGTAAGCAAATGTACTATTTGTTTTTCCACAAAAGTACAAATTTTTAAGCAAGTCCCACGAAGACAAATGGAATTTGAAATAGGTGACTCTATATGTAGGAAAATGCTAAAAAGAGTTAAAATGCACATCCCTAGCATTAGTTGGGATACTTTTACCTGCCCTGGTTGTTCTCGGGCTAGGCTCTGTGGGGACAGACCCGCTATCGGTGTCTCTGGGCCTGTCCATATATTGATTTCGGTTCCTATTGTTGGTATTACGACTGCTACGGTTGGAACTGTTTCTCGGAGACTGGTGGTCCTCCAAGGCGTTCCGTAGCCGCCGCTGTAACTGGTCGCATCCCATGCTTCCCAACATTTCGCCGCTCTTCACTGTCGGCATCTTCAGTGGTGACTCTGCAAAAGCTTCGCCGCGACTAGGGATGTGCATTTTAACTCTGTTTCTGGCAGCTACCAGTTACCGAGGTCACGGCATAACAACCCGGAAAATCATCATGTATCAAATTACAGCACTGGCCGTGAAAGCCTAAAAAACACTACAATTATATACTTGTTTAAGTTTAATTGTACCTCTCTATCTTATACAGTACAGGGTGTCCGGAAAAATGTGCAAAATATCTCGGGTGCAGATAGAACATGAAAAAAATAGGATAAAAAATTTCTATAATTTTTTTTCTATGTGGAGAACGCCGCTAGAAATCGGCTTTTCTTGAATAACTTTTAAAGTACTTAATATAATTGAATAAAAATTTAATGTGATGGACACTACATAAAAAAGCGTTCTTGGAGTATATTTAGCTTTCTTAGTTTACCAGGGGCGGACAAAGGTTAACTTATTGCCTGCATTTTTGACACCGTGTCTGATAAAATAATAAATATGGGTAGCTTCAATCTTAGACTAAAAAAGGTAATCTTGTTTATTGTCGATAAAATGAACCGTATAGGTTCTTATAATTTAATAAACATTTAATATGGTACGATATATTGAGTACTGTAAAAGTTATTCAAGAAAAACCGATTTCCAGCGGCGTCCCTCAGGGACACATATCTCCGTAGGTAGAATCTGTAGGAAACTTTTCCTCTTATTTTTTCATGTTCTATCATCTATCATTTCTTAGGTGAAAGAGATTTCCCACATTTTCCCGGCAACCCTCTGTATAATTATTTGTTATCAATATTGAAGCGCAAGCATGAAATATTAAAACAAAATCGTTTAAAATGAATAAGAATGTCGTAAAAACGTAAAAATGTGAGTACCTTAAATAGAATTTCAAAATTCTTTGTAACTCTGTCGGATCGTCAGTCTAGGTACATTATAAATGCAAACTAGGCTGTCTAAGTGGGTTAACAGTATGTGTTGTAATGATTAAACACAAATAAACCTACTTATAGGCGATGATTAAAATGGTTTTAATTTATAGCAGGAAGTTGGTACATTAGAACACTTACCGTCAATAAAGAACCGACATCATATTTTCTTTTTATTCATACTTCACAGTTTATGTCAAGTATAGATGTAATAATTATGCAATAAAGACTTTAAATCGACGTCTAATTAAATTAACTTTGAATAACTTCGTAAACAATAAGCGGGGAAGATATATCCTTAGAAATTGTTATTTTGATCAACATAAGTTATTTGTTATAAAGGCAAAAACACCTTTTAAAATAAATTAATACTAATACTACATGTTTATGAATGCAATAAACAATAGCAGTTGTGCATGTGGTTTAACTATTAGAATATAGTTTTTTTTTTCTGCAAGAATATGTAAACAGCGCTTTAAAACAAAAATAGAGACTTTATACCATATGATCTTTAAAAAAATTAGGCGAGCATGTCAATTTGTATTTAAGAAAAATTTGTATCCAAGAAAATTAATATTTTACACAGCCAGCTATCAGCTGTATTCTGTATCCTATAGGTTAAAAATAACCATCCGGTTAAAATATTAATATTAACCCTACCGCTAAAAATTATAACTCCAATTGGTATTCTGTATAAGTTTTCTTTAACGGCCCAGTTAAAATTATTTTTCAACCCTATGTTAATATTTCAGTGTTAGTGAAGTTAGCTGTAAGGTAAAAGCATAGAATATATTTATATATTTCTATGGGTAAAAGATTTCGATTTGTGATAACATAACCCCGATTACTAGATTAATACAAATTTGTTTCTGTTTTAATAACCTTTTTGTGATTTACCGAGTATAGGGGATAAAAAAAAACGTTCCCCACGCAAGACAAAAAAAAACACATCTTTTTGAAAGTCAACAATATTTTATACTAAACAAATTGCAGCCGCATGATTATGATTGATTTAAAATGACAATTTGTTGTGAAAGTCAAAAGAGTTACTTAAAAGTACAATTACTTAATTCAAACGGTTTGCTTTGATCCCTTAAACTTTTATGAAAAGTGGCTGAAAAAAAAAGGTAAATATGAAACTGTCATCAATAAATGAAAATAAATAATATACTCTATTTACGTCTATTCCAATCTGTCAGCTTCATCCAATAAAATATAATTAATTTGAAGTGCAAGTATAACATTTATGTGGAAATAAATGATAGAGATTAATTATACCAATCGTGATTTATACTGGTATTTAATAGGTTAAATTTTAATAGCATCTATTTTGGTCCCGTTAAATTTTAACATATTTGGTTAAAATAAACCTATTAAAATTTTTACAGAATATAGTATTGGGTTAAATAATTGAAGGTTAAAATTTTAACTTTGGCCTTGACGTTAAAATTTAACCAAAAGCATTACAGAATAGACCTGTATGTCAGTCAAAATATTAGCAAAACATTAAAATTCAAAATATCAAGTTTACCGTGAAACGACGGCAGATAGTAACAAATACTAGAAAGGAAAGGGAAAACTTCGGTACCTGCTCTAAAATTTTCAAAAGTGACTGGTATTTCGTTTTAAAAATTGTCAAATCCCGTCAATTTTGAGGCTTTGGTTTCATTTGTTTCAACCTTCTGTATTTTAAAAGTTGAATCGGGTAGGTAGTTTTTATTTGGTATCGAAAGTTTCATATAATTTTTAAATTCTATGAATTTTGCGATTTGTTAGAAATTGGTGCAATTATTTTAAACATTGTTTTCGTTAATTAGTGTTTTAATAGACTCATGTTAATAGATTCATCTTTTTTTTTAATTTCATGAATTTCGAGATTAATTCGATTTGTTAAAACACCCTGTATTGTTTAGTTAACTAGTGTTCTAATAGACCCTTGTTAAAAGTCTCATCGAATTTTTTTTAAACTTCCATTAATTTTAAGCGTTTTTAGAGATTGATCAATTTTTTTAAACAACCTGTATTTTTTTCGTTAATTAGTATTCTAATAGTCACACACACACACATATATAAAACATATTACAAGGCATTATTTTTTGTTCGTAACTGAATACTTTTTTGACAAATGCTTCTGATTCTATTATATCTAGGGCCATCGTACTTTTGTTATCAATTTGTGGTATCAGGGTTATAATTTAAAAACTTGATATATTTCACTCATATCACCCTTATTAATGTATCTTCTGCACCAAATTTGGTTTGGATACTTTGATAGTTGGAAAATGAAAATAAAAAACACTCTCAAAATCGACATTAGGATCTGCATTAATTATATTAATTTTTTGCATTAAAATATTATTCTCTATAAAGTGCTAAAGTTCTGATTAATAAAGCTGATACATTCTATGGAAACAGAATTTATCTATTCATACTTTGAACCTGTTACTTGCTCTGTCAGTCTAGTTAGAAATCATAACAAAATTTCATGAAGATGAAGATAGGTGAATAATTTGTTTTACCGTGAAGTATCCTGTACGTACGGATATGAAAAATCTAAAAACGTTCAAAAAAAGTCCATACGTATTTTTTTAGTTTCGCAAACAATACTACGGATGTTTCAATTTTTATATTTTACCCAGAAATCGATTGACTAATGTTCATTGATATATTAACTGGAACGATTAATTCATGGTTACCATTCATAACAGACGTGATTTGAATATTACCAAAGGCAAAATAATACGATCTGGAGTTCCCAAAAGTCCGTTATATACTATATACTACAAAATAAAGACAAAGTTATAAACTATATTAGTGTCTAACTAATATACAATATTATACAGTTGTATATAGTTTATATAGTTATATAAAAGCTTCATTATGATTAGAATTATGGTAATATGAAAAGAGAACACAAATATGAAAAACAAATAGTTCCTATATTAGATAAATGAAGCTGTAAGCGCAACTAGTCAATTAAGGATTAAAGTGTTCTAGTGTTTCTATTTATAGAAGTGAAAAATCATTTGAACATATTTGAAATTATTAAGAAATTTATGTTTAAATAGAAACTAATTTTAGAAAGCAGATATAACTGGAATTCGGTTGTACACTAATTTTAATAATTAACGCATTAGTGAATTCCTTCTTTAATTTGTTATCTGCGTATTACTTTGTTCAGGTATGCATTTAGCATAATCTTATCTTGTACCTAAGTATTTGAAATAGTCAGATAAATATTTTATTATGTGCAATTTTTTTATTTTTTCGAAAAAATAAATGTGTTTTATGAATACAATTTAATATGGGCAAATAAAACTTCTGCTTCTGCTATTAAAAATATGAAAGTCGAAAATAACTGGCTAGTCAGATGGTTTGCTCGGTTTTCAGAAGGCGATGATATTGATAAATATTGTGACATGCTCATTAATGAAATTTATTAGCCTCAAATAGTTGAAATATGCAATTTTACTCTCTAATTCTATTTTTTGAAAATATCTTTCAAATGATCACCAAGAGAAGCTATACCTACATTGCTATAATCAATAACAAAACTGAACATTAAATGCTACTTACTTCTTGTAGGAAGGCAAACGTCAGTTCTTAAAGTTTTTCTTGAGTTCGAAATCTTTACAAGAAGTAATCTCAAACATTCAAGTTCGAACACCTTACAAGCCAGTAAATGTCAGCAAACCGTGAAATAATTCTAGGGTAAATGTGTTCATAGACTTAACAATAACACTTCCCTGTTAGATCAGTGTATTGTGCAGATCAAGTATTATTGCTTCATGCATAAAATAGGTTTGAAATTGATCTTAACTAGCCACTAGCCACTATAGACACTATAATAGGACACTCAATACGTCGACCATCACCGGCCATTGCTACTGTCCACATGCGGGCTCATTGTTCAATATAATCATGCTCGATGTAGTAATTTCCTTTGATGTTTGCTCGAAATATCGACACTTAGGCTATCATCGGCCGTCATTATAGGCAAGTGTACTCTTTACACGATGGCACATCGTGAAGAGAGGCCTTAAGAGATGTATTCGAAATATTAATAAGCTTGACAATGTTCTTTGAGTGCACGTGTTGGACTTTGCTAAACAGGTTCATAAACAGCGGACTGAATAAATAGTATCATTTACGAAAACTACTTGTCACACAATTGTCTTTCTTATAAGCAAGTAGTTTATACCTGGGTCTTCTTTGTATCTCCACAAGCTGTGGTTTTCAAAATACACTTCTTCTAAAAAAACTCGTTAGTCTAAATGAAAATCTATTACTACATCAAAACAAATATGTTCTCTGTCTGAAGGTTATGTTTCTAAAGTTAATAATAACATTAGATATTAAGACAAATAAAGTCTATCTAATTTATGATATTACTTACAAATTTTGACGTTTGTAGGCCATCAAGACTGATAACACTGCGATTGACATCATCAGATCTAAGGACCCCTGTCACGAACTAGGCAATTTGTTACTCAAACTGTTACAATACGATAACAAAAGTAATGCATTTAATAAATCAATATAACATAAGTATTTGTGAACAAAACTCGACCTTAGTAGTAGTAAGGAACAGAGCCGCAACAGTCCTGGCAATTATACTACAAGTGGTCCTTTTTTTGGCTACCCTACAATTCGATCACCTCTCCACTATTTGCCTTCGGTTCTTCTCGAATTTACCCAACGCCTTAACAAACACCAGGATATTAGTTCTTGATAGACCCCTCATCTCTTCGTTTTGCAGTTCATCGGCAACAAAGATCCTATGTATTAGTCGCAATGTCCTAGAAAGTGAAAAAGAACATCCTCCATAGTCCAGGCATAAAGAGTCATCTATCCATATCAAACTTAGATGCCTTCTGAATGTGCAGTGGCCTGTCTGAAGCCCCATCCTTTGATTCAAGAACCTTCGACTGAGCTTCAGCAGCCACACCGTCCTAGCCACCCATCGAAGAAATCATGAAACTGTCTACATTATCTATTCCTTCTCCAATTCCCTGATTGTCAGAACAAATGAAGATATTTTCCCCACACAATTCCTTACTTCTTTCTTGCTTGCTACCGTCGCAAGGACAAGGTCACTGCCTGGATGACCGTGACTCAGAAAAAAAATTGGGTATATTCCTACACCAGAATACTTCTTCCTGAAATCCATCCATGTAGTATATCAGAGCGTAGGGAACATGTCGTCTACTCAAGGATAAGGTCCTCCGCTTCAGTAGCCCTTAAAGCAGAGATTGGGATCTCTCTCTGCACCCTGAGCTTTAGCAGCATGACTCTCTGCTCAACCTTCTGCCCTCCAACCGCATGCATCTTTTATTCTCATATAGGACGCCACAATCCACGTTGGGAGCGGTGGCAACCCCAGACGAACCTCCAGGGCAGCAGTTGGGGTCGTTCCCATCGCTTTTTCGATAATTTCTAGGCCACTAGCACCCGGTCGACATCCGACCACTGATCAAGACTCCAAGGTGTCAATATTGTTTTTAGACGTCCTTATTTACATTTAATTATTCTTCCTTATAATAAAGTTTACACACACGATAATATCATTTCATTTGTATATCGAGCAATTTCAACTTTAGAAGCTTTTGTTTTTTCTGTATCTTACTTTTTAACGTATTGTAGCAAATTTAGTACGATGATCAGATTAATCTCATCTAACAAATTTCTTGGTTTTATCTCATTCATTGAACGGTTTGCTAGTTTGGTTAAAAACAAAATGTCTTACGTCTACATCCATTTCAAATGCTACAAATCTTCTTTTTGGTCGGATAAGTGCTGCAGGTTATTGTGGTGAAATGTGGTAGGTAAGTACACATTTAACAACATTGACTAAAACAGTGATATTTTTAGTCATGATCAAGATGCTTCGATTAGAAATGGTTACTCTAAATGCAAGTAGATGTTTTAGTAAAAGTTTAAATTTTTACTTTTTTTATATGAGTAGTTTAACAAAATATGAAGGTATTGGACATTTATTAACAAATTTACTTCTCTATATTTTAATCATCTATGTCACAAACTTGAATTTTAATAATATACTTTTACAATATCTTTTTATATACGAGGCACAGAAATATTTGCTGCGCTATCAAGTTATACCTAGTTGTCTAAATCTATCTAACCACACATGATGGAATAAATAACAGTTACATTCCAACTTGAAATGTCTACTTAATCGGTCTGCAATTATATAATTTTATCCAGGCCATCCTGTTCAAGCTACTCTCGTCTCGAATATTTCTATTTTTTATAATAATTGTGAAAGATGTTTAATCTTCTTTGGAATTTCGAGTAACGGTAAATCTAATGCAGGTAATTATCTCTCTTGGAGAATATGAAGAATCGGGACAACATGATCTTGCGGTTGAATTCATTACGAGGAACATTAAGTTTTACCGAGAAAAAGTACAAATTTTAAAATAATATAAGCTATGAGTATAAGCTATAGTATCAAGATTAGTAACTTATTTCAAAATTAGCTTAGTTTAATTGTTACTCAAGTACAGCAATACTTTATCGAAAGATCGACTTATTCTATAATAACATACATTCTTCTTTTAAGAATAAAAATTAGGTACTTGAAATCAAGGAAACTAATATATTTAATATGATATAAAGTTCCGTTTATATAAAGAATTGTTTTATTTTATTTACACAATAAAAATTACTTGAGGCAACAAATGATATTCTCAGAGTAAAATTATGTTCTCTTTATTTGAAGTCTTAAGTGATTTGAAATAATTGCTGCAAATATATGATATAATATTAAATAATTTTATATATATATATAAAGCTGTTTACAGGCCTTTTAGGCCCAGAGCTGTGTTATTCTCCTCCACTCCATTCTGTCCTTCGCCTTTCTTTTCCAATCCGTTACATTTTTCTCCCTTAGATCTATTGCCACTGCCTCTCTCCATCGCTTCCTCGGTCTACCTCTTTTTTTCTTGTAGTTAGGTTTACTCCCTACTATTTTCTTAACAGCCCTTTCATCCTCCATACGTTCTAGATGCCCTAGCCACTGCACTCTCCTGGCTTTTACAACTTCGTCTATTGTTGGTGCCTGGTACATTCCATATATTTCCTCATTATTTCTCCTTACATAGCCTTCCTCTGTCCTCTTTTTTGTATTCCTTTCTAGACAAATATTTAATTATTTATATATGGTGGATCAAAAACAGATGTTTATAAAATAAATATGTGTAAACACCTGAATGACTTATAGCAAACTGTCAAACTCATTCATTAGCGGCACACCTGGCATATACCGCTTTCGAGCTTGTCATCTCTCTTCAGTATGTCATAGGTGAGGCAACCGACTTATTCAATAGAAACAAACCTGAGTAGATGTAATGTTGCACATAGCTACATCTTGTGGCCATATTCTAAACTTAATGGTCCCACAAAAAATTACGTTTATTTATGTTTGCACCCGACCACCTGCACATACTACTTGAATACAATTTGTAATATAATTCTGGTGACGATAACCACAAATGTTGTATTAATAACGTCTATAAATATTATTATTTTGCACTATAGCTACTTTTTAAATTTTACATGGCCTTTATTACAAAATACTAATAATTTTATTTCGTGCAAATCTATAAACCTATGATAAGGAAGAATAGCCTATTCTATATTTAATATTTTATCCATAATAGATTAAAACAACTGTAACAAATACTATTTTATTCACTTGTGAATGATTTTTTTTTAAATCATTCTACTATTTTTACATTGCAATTGTTATAGTGTATCCAAGCAACATCTAATACATTCTCACAGATCACTCAGTTAGCTCATTTGTTCTAAATTAGTTCGCGAGTATAAAATTACGTTAAATATGAATAATCTGTCACAATTGAACAAAATATTCTATACGCCGCATGAGTTAAATGAATTAATTCACTAGAAGAAAATATCGTCAAAATAACAAATAGCAAAAATACCAAATCCAGGTCGTTTACTCTCCTTAACAATTGTTATGTAAAGATCTATACAGCATACATGTTTTTTTATAAAATATCAAAATGGAAGTTCCAATCGAGTGGTAACGGGAATTCATTAGAGGAATATACTAGACATTGACTTTGTAGAACATCCACGGCTCTTTATTAGTCGATAACAGAGTCGACATTCTCGTTGAAATGACATAGTGCTTGAAACTCTAGGGCTGTTTCACAAAGTTACTTATATAAAATAGTTTTTGTCGCAACAAAGAAACTGGACTGGAACTTCTGAATGTCAATAATGATAAATTACCAATGGAAAATTAAATAGAGAGAGACGTCCAAGCGCCAGTAACTGAGACAAACGGTATAACCTTCTTGAAGCTAGACCATAAATTTGCCGGAAGGGATTTACTTATTCCAAATGTATATCTTATCATATTTATCTACACGAATGGAATTAGTAAAATATGATATAAAGCAAAAATTAGTTTAATAACAAAAATGCTTCTCAAATAAAAAGAAACACATTTTTAGAAATAGCGAAATCAGTTTTGAAATTGATTGTCACTATTCAAGAGAAAAGAAACAGCTAACCAATTTTTACGTAACCAGAATTATAATGTCACATTACGACATTCAAATATCAAGTACATTTTTTTATGCATTCCAGTCTTGAGCTTAACCTTGAAAATTATCTCGTAATAGAAGTATGAACAGTATAGTAGTTTATAGATATTAAATATGCATTAAATGCTACAATTATAAAATTATCACTGTATATATTTTTTACTAGAGCATTTTGATTTAAATACCTACTTGATTTTACACAAACATGCTGATTTCAGTCATAAAAGATATAAACAGTAAAATTCATCCATTAATCCTCTAAAAAAATTCATTATCGTTTCTCCGTTCTAAAACTGCTCAAGTTATCATTAGGTATCATTATACAGGCTGTTTCCAAAATAAAGGTACCAAACAGGACATACGTCAAACAACAATCGGAAAACGGACCTTTACGCAAAATATTTCCTATATGTTCGAAAACACTTTTTTTATAAATAATTTCATCATGGTTGATCAGAATTACATGAAATCTAGTACAAACTGGATCGATGCAATAAGTAACATGAAATATATTTTTCCACGAGATTTTTTCGCAGTAGAGGAGGTGCATGCAAGAAGTCAGGAAAATGAGAAAGTTGTTGGTTCACCCTATCAATAAAAACAGAAAGCTGTGTGGCGAATTTTATTAATTATTTTTTGAACTAGAGAAATATCAACGAATTTTTTTTCAGTACCTATTGCCGAATGTACAAAAACAATTTTTGAGTTCTTGAATGGTCCTCGCCTACAGCATCAAAACACAAGAGCAGAGCAATACCATCTGACAAAAGACTTGCTGGGTGTTTAAGCTAAGTAAATAAAGCTTGTTGATAAGCGAGAATACCCGATAGTTGAGCGACACATTCACAACATAACTGTTCGAATTTTTCTAACAGTTTGAAACCAGTCCCTGACTTTTGTGGGAACAGAACTTACGTCAGCTAGCGCGGCCTGGCACAGAAATTGCAGGTCACCGACACAATCTACAGCGACGGTCGTGGCAGGTGACGGTACATGCCGGTGCTAGTCTAGTGTGCGATGATCCATTAAGTGGAGCATGAAATGATCAAAAGTCGTAACACTTCATAGATAGAGACACATTGACCTTTTTCTTAATTTTCTCACTAGAATTTGCACCGATAAATATTTTATAAAGAATTAGCATAATACAACTTCTCGTTAATAGATGTCGCCCTCACGAAAAATGTGGAAGTATATCTAATAAACTTTCGTAGAGGGCAGTGAATTTCTGAACTAAAAAATTAGCCGACTGCCGGCTGCAATAGTGGTCCAGCAAAATAATTGCATTGAACTGAGGAAATCGATGGTGCAACTAATTTGGTCACTTGGAAACAAAAAACTATGAAATGCAGGTGTTCCGCCGCCGCTTTTACTTTTTATCTTATATTTTACATTCATTTTTATTCTCATTTAGTTTCTTGCCATTTTCGCTCATATTCAATATTCAACTGCCGCTCTTTACTTCTTATATTTTATATCGTCATTCTATTATTTTTATTCATTTAGTTTCTTGCCGTTTTCGCTCAGTATAGTATAGTGTAGTGATTTATTATAATACGCGTAAAATGCCGAAAATTGTTGGAAAAAGAAAGAAAAGGACTAATCGTGCCAAATCCATTAATTTTTTTTTTAATTGACATTGACATTTAAAATGTAATGAAATAATTATTTTTACCATTTTTTATTCCTATGTTAATGTACTCCTATTCAGCAGTAATTATATATCGGTAGTTTTGTTAGCTATAATGATCGTTCTTATGAAAAACACGCCGTCAATATGCACTGCTTTAAAAAATAAATTTCTCCTAAACCGTCGATTTTACTGAATCCAAACAGGAGTATATTTTTGTTAGCAAATCGTTTGTGAAACATATTTTTAATATTTGCAGATTGTGATCGTTATCCATGTGAAGTGAAAATTTTGGCCTATTATCCACCGGGCCTAGTCCGTCTGGCATTTGGGGGGGCTAATGTGAAATTACATAATTATTATTATTTTATTATTATTTAATTAAAAAAGTGATATCTAGTTCTGATATTATTTTGACCTCATCTACACACTCCCGAAGCTGGGGACACCCTGTATCTATTGTAAGAAATAACTGTAAATTAAAATTATATCAAACATTTCTTGATTATTTGAATAATTTCAATCTTCAGCTGCCATTGAAGAATAGGTACACAAAAATTTTTTTCTGTTTCAAAGAAATATAAATTTGTTTTTTTTTAGATACATATATGTATTAGACAAATATAATGATATTAAAAACATATTTTTCAATAAAGTGTTATATTTTCTAGAAAAAGCGCTCTTTGCTCCAGAAAATAATTTTTCTTATGTTTCATAAACTGCATAAAAAGATTGTTAAAATAATTGCAACAATGTAATTATGAAACTCGATATTATAATTATGATCCACACAAAAAAAAATGGAGTGGACTGATTCAATATAGGTATGAGATGTGCCGATCCACAAGGAGATATTGTGTACCAAATGTAGTTTGTCTTAATTTAACCAATAGTTTTATTAAAATTTTTAACAACCTCGAAAATGAATGAGTTTTGGACATTTGTTTAGAGAATTTTTTCAGAGGTCCCTAATCACCCTTATAGTTTGTTCCACATATTGTAAAACACCCTATATATGACCAAAGTGTAAACCGCCAAAACCATCATCCTTGATTGAGGTATTAAGGTATATTCACATCAAACACTCGGCATTATCGGGTGATAACTGTGTCCTGTGTGTCTTTATCTAGTGTGTGTATTAAAAAGGGTCCGACAAAGCCGACCGTTTCATGTGAACACGCCCTTACTTAGGCAATGCTATCATCAATTACTGCGAAAGCAAAACAGGTTTCTGCAAAGCTGCATCGGTTCTGCCATCTGTGACAGAATGTCCAAACTGCCCTGTATACATATATATGTACGCTTGGGTGCATATCGTGGCTGATAAACATGGCTGACATGGCTGTCAAATGATAATTTTACAAAAATCTGTTCATTGTCATTATTAGTACGCATTTAAATCCAATTTTCAGGAAACCATTTACTGAAGACTATATGCAGGCATTGACAAATTTCGGTCACGATCTGTGACATGAATTATTCATTTGTTATTGAATTTCAATTGTTTATAACTTTAATAATACAAGGTATTTTGCAATAAAAAATATGTCAAGTCCTAGCCCAATATTCTGTCTAGATACGTATTACTAAATGCTATTTATAAACTATACGGTTTTTGAAATGAACAGATTTTGGTAAAGGTCTATTTTCGGTATATATTTTCATGCCCCTCTTAAATAGCATGGGAACCTTAATGTGCGCGATATTTAAAACGAAAAGGGGAGAAAGCAAATTATGGATACACCATATCGTGGTCGTATGCACTACTAGACGCCGACGTGTGTTCTGAAACTGCTAGAAAGAAATAATTTGCAACACTGCATGACAGTAGCGACTGACTATTAGTTTTGATGTGAAGCCACTCACTACAAACAATGACTCGTGCGTGCGCTGACAATACGACGACGCACGGACTCGACATTATGCTTGTCAGACGATTATATGCACTTCATGTAAAACTACTCAAACATATAGAGCTTGCTTATATGTCCTGCTGATCCGTCTTGATCATATCCTCCATGTGAAACGGCACTTAGAAAATAAATTCAATGTCAAATGTAAGGTCACCACTGCCTCAATCTCCGCACGAATTTTGAATAGGTCATTTTCTCAGTACCTAGCAGAAGTCATGACCATAGAGAAAAACCTATTTATATGGTTGTTAATCTGTGACATACGACTTTCCTATTTACCGACACAAAAACTTTATGGGTTTGGTGTTCATGATAAATTTTGGTGTTCAGAACTATATTCCCAAAGTTTTATCCAATTTGAACAAAATTTAGATTACCTAAAGTTTGTGCAAGATCCTTTGACTGATTGATACATCAAATTCTATTAAGGTAAATTGAAATAAATATGCTATATACATTGATATGTTTAATTTATTTTGCGTTTAATAGAAAGAATATTTCGCAAAATAACAATGACATTCCGTGAACACACACAGAACAAAACAATTTTATTACTTATTGTTGCAAACAATGCGGGTGAGAACCCGATTCCTTTAATAATATCAAGGTTGCATTATTATAAACATGACCTTTCAAAATCGTTTATTTGGTTATAAGAAGATCAGGTAAACATTAAATATTTAAATATACCTGATATATTTCCACTTTCAATTTTTTAAATAGTGTCACATTTCAAACCGGAATCATTAAATGTTTACCATACCTTCGAGTATCGTAGATATACAGAACCAAGTAGGTATTTGTCGCTACAACTGTATTAAAGCATAGTTTACATACCTATATTTAACGTCCACTATTGTGCATTATTTAAATGAATCATCTAGATAAAATATGATCATCTTTTACCTTAAATAGATGACGCTTGAATAAATTATCTTTCATCTTACTTAGACTAAATATTCATGTGTTTTTCATATAAACTATGAATTTAGATAATTATTTTAACACCATACCTGATAAACATTATTCAGACATATCATAACGCAATGAAATCGAACGCATTTTGTCAGGCTTTATTAGTAAACGCATTTTTGTAAAAATATGTTAACTACTGAATACAATTTAAATCTAGATAGGAATAGATATCTGCCTCAGGTACGTATTATGAGAATGATAATTTTTTAGTTAATATATAATAGTAATCTTTCAAACATATTAAATGTTCAAGATATGTTTCTGTAGGTAATAATTACATAATAATTAAAATGTTAACAATAATAAATCGCCATAAAAAGTAACAAAACCATTTGACCAAATCATCATTCATCAGCATCATTGGTATGGCCCTTCAGCGAGCAAGTTACGGTGTTGGTCAGGCATTTACATCATAGTGTAAATGCTGTGTAGGTAATGCCATAATTATTAATGATGATGTGGTGAACTTATGGTATTGTTACAAACAAAACTTGTTCCTTTGTTTACAATATAGATATGCTTGTGACAAGTACCAGATAAATAGTTTTACTTGAGATATTTATAAAACTATGCCATTTGATTTCATATTAAACTACTAGTTTCAATTTAAAAACTAACAAGTAAAAGTAATGAATAATGTTATTTAATATTTATTAATTTACTACTGATTTAATTTCTCCGTAAACAGTTTTAAAAAAACCTTATTTATTACTTTTGCTTATTATGTTTCTAGAATAAATCAGGTAATTGAATGTAGCGAAGTCAGATAGCAAAGTTTTATAAATGCCTCAAATAAAATTAAAATAAACCTTGGTTATTACTTTTGTTTATTATGTTTCTAGAATAAATCAGGTAATTGAATGTAGCGAAGTCAGATAGCAAAGTTTTATAAATGCCTCAAATAACATTCTACATCCCGTTAATGGTAGGAGCAAATACAGAACTTATTATTTGATATCGAACTGAACAGCTGAATACAATAAATGAGAAAAATGTAAGTTTGCTTTATAATTGATTTTCTAAACGCCATGTATATGTCATAGTCATTGGGTGTAATTCGTCATTTCACGGAAAGCCTAGTCATTGGCTGTATTGCCGGCAAAGGCTGTAATCAAATGAATATTCCTTTGATTAACTGAAATTTTATGTCATTTCACGGATTGCCTGGTTAATTTTCGTCAAACACAGTAAGTGATTAATACATTACACGTTACGGCGCTTGACGGATATTTGTTTAGTCATTTGCTGAATATTCTTGAAATGTAATACTACCTGTAGAAAAATGCAAAACAGAAAGTAAATAAAATATTTTTATTTTGGCAAAATATTTGTTCTCTTCATTTGGAACAATAGAAACATATAGCGTACTAAATGGCGAGTAGGACTTAAATTGAATAATAGATCAAAATCTCTTTTAGATGAAAATAAAAAAAATATTCTAAAGACTTAACGTAAATGAAAATGGCTCTCTACAGTCAGACTGGAATAGTTGTAGGTACATGCTTTTCACTCTTTCAAAACTGTTTTTGAATTTCTGGAAGTTCTGAGTAGAAATTTTATTAAATCTCTGTTGGTGAGTGAAACAACTAAGTACTAATAATGTTAAAAGTAGATTTCATTATAAATACATCAGCAGTTCAAAAGAAATTGCAAAATTCATTTTAAAGAGTGTCATTATTATTGCAAACGATTGTACATACTTATATTATAAACATTATTATATAAATGGTGAACACGCGATAATCCACCCTATTTTTCTCCGTCATTAGTCGAAATACGAAAAAATGTGTAAAAATAAAAGTTGAAGGAACTTTTCATTATTTTTTAAAGCAGAAAAATATAAATATCGCATTTCTTGTACAACTTAACTTTTTAAAAATATATTATACATGATACTTATCACTCAATGTTTTCGAGATATTACATGTTTATTGTTAATATGCAACATTATATAACTCATGACAATATGATATCATTTTTAAATGAAAGATATAAAGCATTATAATTGGGAATTAGATTTTAAGGTAAAATAAGGATACTTATGTAAAATTTAGTAAAGTTATCAGCTTTACATTCAAAAAGAAGGTCATATTGAACCATTCTTATAAATTTATTTCTTTTATTTTTCGTATATCTTTAAAATATTTAAAAATACATCAGTTATATGATGTTGCATATTAACATGTATATATCGAAAATCGTAAAAGATAAGTAAATTGGCGGTCTTTTCAATGGCGTAAAGATATAAAGAGTGTTCCATTTAAACAATAACGGAGAACAAAGAGAGGGAGGGTAATTTGCACGTGATCACTTTGTACATATTAAGATCACTCTGTACATATGGTTATTCATTTACAATAAAAAAAGTAGAATTATTAGTTATTTCGGCCCGAAACCACTACACAATTCAGCAAATGACTAAACAAACGTCCGTCAAACGCTGTAATGTGTAATAGTTTAATCTTTTACTCCGTTTGACGACAATAAAACAGGCAACTCCTGAAATGACGACAAACTTCAGTGAAT
Source organism: Monochamus saltuarius (assembly GCA_025584915.1). Lineage (NCBI taxonomy): Eukaryota > Metazoa > Arthropoda > Insecta > Coleoptera > Cerambycidae > Monochamus > Monochamus saltuarius. Next base: position 30,623,674 of record CM046721.1, read on the forward strand.
CAAAGGAATATTCATTTGATTACAGCCTTTGCCGGCAATACAATTATTGTCTAGGACAAACGTGATTTCGATTAAAATAATAAATTCTTTCTTCTGCACGTATTTGGAAAATTGTGATTTTTTCCATTATTATGTAGTTTGATATAGAAACATTTTCTAGAAAAATTAAAATGATAGGCAAGTCAAATTAAAATTTTAACTTAAAATACCATTATAACATGATTTCTTTTGTGCAGCTCGATTGTAATAAATAAAATAAATTTGGATATTAAAATCTTTTTTACAAATAACACAGACTACTTGGAGCTTGGAGCAAGTTACAATTAATTTATTATTTTTATCTGGCATTTACCTAGATAATTAAATAATAATAAAATTATCTGTTGTCTTCATCTAGATAATTTAATACGCAATTATCTTTTCTCTGTGTCTATATTATATTTTTAGATGGCATCTGTTATTTTATCGACATGAAAATGTTGTTATCTTTCCACAACACTGTCAACGACAAAATTATAATTGGTAAGAATTGAACGTATTTTGTGTGATCAATTTAATTCACTTATTATTAGGTACGAAGACAAGTTAGTAGGTTACATATGAAAAGTTAATATTTAGGAAGGTTATCACACTTTTATTTGAATAAATTATTTTGTAACGGAAGAATGCATTTGCTGATATAAATCAGGATATTGAAAGAAAAATCAATGTAGAACATTGTCACTGAACCGTAGAAACTCCATTGGTTCATAAATAAATATTATCATTTCTTTTACCGATATTTATGATGTTGGCATTATTAATTGACTATAGTGAATCACTAGCTTGAGCTTTAACATTATGTCTATAAACAATTTGCTTTCTACAGAAACTACATATACCTATTGGTTTAATACTGGAGAAATTAATTTTATACCATTATTCCACGTTAATAGATCCTTACAGTATCTTAAGTTAAACAAATAAAGAAAATTATTAAGAGCTTAGCAATGCTAACTAGCTATTTTTTTACTTATGGTATATGAAGTTAAATCCATTTCAAATTTATTGATTTTGGTACCAATAATTAATCAAAATTGACTACAACAAGGTCAAAAATGTCTGTTATAAAACGACGTCCAGGCAGACAGCAGCTAAAATCCTTACAAAATTGACGAAAGCATAAACGAATTTTTCAAAATTTAACCCGTTCAATATTTTATTCACCTTTAAGTCTCTAAACCCTATTTTAAGTACCTATTATAAATGATATTTTTATACGTTAGTACATCAGTAAAATATTGAAAAAAGTTTGCAAAACGGAATTCCAGGAAACAACTACTCTGCGCTGAGGGGTGTTGAGGAATGACTTTAGCTGTTTGCTATAGGTGTTTCAGGTATAATTCAATGCTGGTCGGGGCATTAGTCCGCAGAGTAGTTGTTTCTGGTAATTCCGTTTTGCAAATATTGTTATCGCCAAAACGCGATAAAGACCCCACGTACGTTTACAAAACGTTTTTAAAACGTTTAATAACATAAAACATATAAAATACATTGATACTACACATGTTTTCAACTCAAGGTAGCAATGAACATGTTTTATGGTATCGTTTGTTTTACGATGTATTTACATGCATAATACAGGCTCATATTTTAATATTTAACTGCGCTTTAGGCGCAACGTTTTTTGTTATGATGACTGTGGTAAAATAAAATTGTTATACAGGGTGTTCAGTAAAGAATGGGCCAAACTTCAGGTGTAGATAGTTTGGATAAAAATAAGCTGAATTATCTCAACTTACCTTAATACAAAAGTTGATACTAACGGAGCTACAGGGTATTAAAATTGAAAAAATAAATCACATTTCCTTTATTATTTTTCGATCGCATCGACCGCATTTTATGAAATTTGGTATAGGGGGGTTTCTTGGGACTAGAAATTCGAATGTGTCGACGATTTTGTTGTATCTACTAGAGGGCGCCACCAACGATGGTTTGGACCCTTTTAAATCGCTGCGACATTTTTGTGCTACACTGTATCTGATTTTGGACTGGAAAAATGTTCTTCTCTATCTTTTCTAGTTAAAAAAGGTACACCTTGTTGATGTCGCTAGAAGCAGTGGTTTCTGAGAAAAACGCATCTAAATCTCATGGTGCATGCAATTTATCTAAAAGTACAGTCAAATTGTTGCGTAAGTAATGAGTCATACTGTAACAGCATAATACTGCACTAAAATCAATAGTAACAAAGATACAGGGTATTAAAATTGAAGAAATATATCATATTCTCTTTCTTATCTTTCGATCTCTTGAAGCAAATTTCACGAAATTTCGTTTCTGGCTATTCACAAACATAAACAAATAACACCATACAACAATGAAAAGGCAAATGTTGTAATCTAGTGCGATATGTGGCTGGAAAATGTACTACACAACATGTAGACATCAACACAATTTCGAAAACGTTTTCAAAAGTGCCGCAGGTAATGAATTTAAATAATCCCAGTCAAACCGACAAGACTGTTAATGTTAATAATAATTCTAAATAAAATGCTATAAAATCGATGCGTGGTATTAGGAATTCTAATCCACTATATAGTGTGTTATAAAGCCTTTAATCCACGAATAACAGACGTATTAAACCATCTTACTATAGAGGGTGTGGATAAAACTCGTTTATTATTGCTATTAGAAAAAGATTGTTGATAACTATGTGATACCATATTTTTCTTTCAAACAATGAATACTTAACTAATAATAATGCAAATTTACTTCGTTTTTGCAGGCGAGTGACTCACGTTGCTAGAACATTTCTTATGCAAGCTTCATAATACAAAATATGTATTACAAAGCATAATGAGTTTGTCAACACATACCAACGCAAACAACACATTCTGGCGATTCATTAACGGTACACAATAATCGCTTATGCTTCTTGATTAATAAAAATTATTGGTCCAAATTTCACTTCTATGTTTTACATTGACGTAAATAGATATTGCAAAAACTCTAGATTATTGGCTAACACTTTTATGCAATAGGAAACTGATTTAGTAATGTTTTGTTGTACCTACCACATACACCAAATATTTGCGATATATTTTAAGGTTATTCAACTTAAACGTGGTGCGATAGACAATCGGAATAACTGATTTTAATTTTCAACAATCGAATTATTTCAGTAACACTATTTGCAATTTAACAGCGAGAACAGTGCATTAGGTGGCGGTTACTAATTGATTTCTACGGGTTGGCTTAGATAATTCAATAATTGAATTTATAATTTGATATGAAATATATTTCTTGCTCAACCGTAACTGCTGGCAAAACCAGTAAGATGACTATTTACCCATTTCTGCCAGCAAAAGTTTCTTCTTATAGTATTGAAATATTTACTGGAATCTGATTCCGTAAATTCATTTATTGTTTATAACTTGTGTTTTAACGAATTTGAGAAAAGCATGGAAACCATTTTTTTGTCTATTTTTTTTGGACATTTTTCCACAGATGAAATAGTATCAGGTACAGCTGTTTTCATTAAACAATTTTTGTCTAATCAAATACAGGGTGTTCCGCTTAAGAACCGACACAGAGCAAGTGTATATAGGGGGTCCCAAAATATTGCAATTTAATCAAACATACTTATATGACGAGGCGTATAATTATTTTTATAGAGTAGTTTTTAGGTTTTCATGGCCAGTGCTGTAATTTGATACATGGTGATTTTCCGGGTTGTTGTGTCGTGACCTCGGTAACTGGTAGTTTCCAGAAACAGAGTTAAAATAAATGCACATCCCTAACATTAGCCGGAATTCTTTTACCTGCCCTGGTTGTTCTTGGGCTAGGCTTTGTGGGGACATACCCGGTATCGGTGTCTCTGGGCCCGTGCATATATTGATTTCGGTTCCTATTGTTGGTATTATGACTGCTACGGTCGGAACCGTTCCTCGTATAATGGTGGTCCTCCGAGGCGTTCGGTAGCCGCCGCTGTAACTGGTCGCATCCCATGCTTCCAAACGTTTCGCCGCTCTTCAATGTCGGCATCTTCAGTGGTGACTGAGGACTCAGTCGCGGCGAAGCTTTTGCAGAGCCTAGCCCGAGAACAACCAGGGCAGCTAAAACAATCCCGGCTTATGCTAGGGATATGAATTTTAACTCTGTTTCTGGCAGCTGCCAGTTACCGAGGTCACGGCACAGCAACCCGGAAAATCACCATGTATCAAATTATTTTTATACAGTTTTTATGCATTATATCGATATCTATTTTCCATAAAAAAATTACAAAAATAAAAGATACGACATGGGTAAATAACGAAGTAAAAATTTCAATCGCGAAATTATTAATAAAAATGTTTATTTTCGTCGTTTCTACACTTGACAATGTTGAAAAAACGACCGCATGGTAGTTGATATATCTAGTCATGTCGGACGATGATTGATTGTCATAAGCGCCGACTTTCCGTAGGAAAACAGGGTTTTGCCCCATTTTTTAAACATCGAGCTAGAGATCCGAATTTTTTTTTTATTGTCTTTTAGACCTCCCTGAGCACGTGGTTAAAATTTTTGTACTTAGTCATAGTTAACCCTGTATAATTTAAAAAAAAAACATACCCGATATTGACAAACTTCTATAAAGCTGCAAAGAAAGAGCACACAATGTTGGTGGAAAATAACATAAAACTATTTTATCAAAATATAATAGTCCATACAGAAAACCCTGCAAAAACGGCATAGAACGTCATTTCGACTAAAACTAAATAAAAAACAAATAAAAACACTGAGGTGATTATTAACTCACTTTCTGAAGATCTTAAAATAGTAGCCTCAACATTCAATGAATTCTTTTTAAGTACACCCTCTACTATAGCACAACAAATTACTGTAGACTTTGCACATGATACAGTTAATCCTAATTCGATTTTTCTCGAACCTTTTGAAGAAAATGAATTATATGGCTTATTAATAGAGAAACTAAAAAAAATGTTTATCCTCCATAATTCATCCAATGACATTTCTGATAAATTTATCATTCAATACGGGAGCTTTTCTAGAGAAATTAAAAATTGGAAAACTGGTACCGACTTGCAAGAAAGAAAACCCACAAGTTATGGACAATTATAGTCATTTTCTTTAGTTTTATTGGGTTTTTGCCATACTTCTGAAAAATAATAAAGATTAATTAAATACGCCCTTGCGCCAAACGGAACAGTCAAGGGTTATTTTCGAAACTAAGTTTGCCTAACCAAAAAATCTCACACTGAAAAAAGCAGATAAGTAAAAAATAACAAAAATCACATCACTATCGCGCACTTCCGTGTTATTGACGTTTCGGAAGTGCGCGATAGTGATGTGATTTTTGTTATTTTTACTTATCTGCTTTTTTCAGTGTGAGATTTTTTGGTTAGGCAAACTTTGTTTCGAAAATAACCCTTGACTGTTCCGTTTGGCGCAAGGGCTTATTTAATTAATCTTTATTATTTTTCAGAAGTGTGGCAAAAACCCAATAAAACTAAAGAAAAACTAAAATTATGCCACAAATAAATAGCTTCAGACAATTATAGTCATGTTACAATTCTATCGGGCTTCTCAAAAATATTCGAGTACTCATATTTAGATTGCCTGTTGGAGTTTTTTGATAAATACAATATTATCACAAACAACCAACATGGATTTAGACCCAGAAAATCGACCAGTACAGCAATATACGCCTTTTATCAGAAATTAGTGGCCTACATTGAAGCTGGAGAATGTCCGGTAGGGATTTTCTGCGACTTGAGCAAAGTCTTTGACTGTATCGACCATCAAAAGTTAATAATAAAATTAAACTTATATGGGGTCAGAGGACTTGCATTTAACTGGATAGAATCATTTTTGATGAATCAAAAACAATTTGTTATCCTTTCCGATTCAAGTAAAAACTTTATGAATAAAATCAAATCAGAAGTTAATTATATATGTTCAGGGGTCCCTCAGGGGTCAGTGATAAGTCCTGCTTGTAGTAACAATATTTCTAGTCTTCTCTTGCAATTAGAACTGTCAAGTCTTGTCATGTCTTGTCTTGCGAGACCAAGATAAGGTCAGGAAGAAGCAAGGCAAGATGCCAGCACTAGTAATTAATATGTACAAACACCTGACACATAATTCTATTACCGTTGGTCAAAGAAAAAAAAATTATTACTGAAATATGTTTTGTTTGGTACAATTTGTCGTACAGCAAAAATATACTCATATTCCGGACACCCTATATATACATTTATAATTAAACATTGTTTTAATCTGTGATAAAATTTTTAATATTCATCAAAATGTGAGGATTAAGGAGAAGTAATATGAAAATAATTGTTTTCATTTATAGAAAAATCTAAATTACTAATAATAATAAACAGATATTTAAGTGAACTTTGGATATAAAAATACTTACAAATATTTCTGTTAAACATTTCGAGGAGGACTTGTTTACCATTTTAATTGCATAAATAAAAATATGTTTTACTGAATTGATTTTGTAACAAGTAGTTCACTTACTTCGTCACGTTCATTCGTTCATAAAATATATTATAGGTAAAATGTAAAATACAGGTAGAACTCTGCCTCGTTAGTTAAAACGTCCTAACTACATTTTTTTCTAATTTTGCGTGTGATATATTTTCTAGTAGTTCGATACTATATTTATCTATTTTCGTACATCATAAGGTTCTAAGTGTTTATATTGCCTGTTTAAATTGCTTAAATTTATTGTCCTATGTCATAAAAATACGAATTTGCTTAATCAAAACGTCCTATTTAGCATTTACTAAAATAAATAGTCCTAACTCATTTATATTTTAAAGATAGACGAAATAAGGAAGACTTAATTTCTACTTTTTAGGCATTTTATTTTTAATAATAGGGACGTAAAAAATATTACGATATGGCTTGACAATTGTGCAGCCTAAAACAAAAATTGGGCCCTATTTTCCTATCTGACGTTTTTTTCAAATTTTTAAAATAATTAAAGAAAAATTTGTGTCCATTTATTATTATTAAATAAATAATTTACATACTTATATTGCAGACAAAAATTATTAGTGTATTATATAAAACAAGGACTGCGCAACACATTTTATAAAAACTCGATTATTTCAGATTTAAGAATTTGGCAGTTAGGACGTTTTAACTAACGAGGGCAGAACTGTTGAAAATAATTTGTGAAAGAAGCTATTTCTCTATTATATGGTCTAGATTTTCCATCATTTTCTAAATAAATTCTACAGTGTATCCGGAATATTGTCAGCGATACAGATCATAATTGCCACAAGTAATTATATTGCTGCGGTAACTGAACTTGTTCACTTCTTACCGCATCACGAATTAAGGCGAAATGTGCCGAAGATATCGTAGGTTCCTACATCAGTTCAGTTCGACGTCATTACATTTTGTGTGGTTATGGTGTAAATTTCGAGATGATATAGTTTATGTGTTTTGTGTAATTTTAATAACTATGGAATGCTATTATTGCATCAGTGGGATTCAACCCTAACCACTTAAATGAGACTTCTGAAAATACTATCTTTCTATTCGATAGCTAATATTTCAGTATAATTTTATAGTTAAAGCTAATTCTGTTTTTTCTGCATCGTCCATCAACTCATTCAAGAATGGTTATGATCGTCACCATGCTAGTTTAAGAGCGTAAATTTGTTTGCTATTCCGTGTACGGGTATGGCATGTTTCGATTTCTTTTTTATTATTTAATTTTTCAATGTATTTTCAAGCATTTTGCAGTGTTATTCAATCATTTATAGATTTTCTGTTTATACAAGTAGGTATATACTTTTTGTATGGTTTTGATTGCTTCTCTTGTTTTCACATTAACATTTAAGCTATTTTTGTTATAAATATAAATAAGTTTTACAACGCGGTAAGAAGTGTTGTAAGGGCACTCCAGACACACTGTATATTTATAAAATATAAAAATAATATTTAACATAATTACTTTTTTGTATTTAATGTTGTGTCGGACAATATTGGTACCGAAAGAATCATTAAGAACATTCACATTAACAATAGCAGTTCTAATTCTAGCCAGTCACAATATTTTAAACAAACCAAAAGGAATGCTGTCAAGTACCCTAACTGTGAAATGAATTAGTTATCCGTGCAAACAAAACCAACTCGAAATTGGTTACTGCTATTAATTAGCCAGGATAAATAAACGATCAACAAAGGCCAGCAGATTTCTTAGAATAAGTCATTCAGACCCGATTACCTTGTAAATTTTATCACCTCAGTTAAAAATGTACTGTAAGCGTAATATTACGAACTTAAGTGCAGTAATTTCGCGGAAATTCATGCAGTATTTTGTTGAAGGTGAGGTGATGCATATAGCAGCCTTTATTGTCATAACAAAATCCGTGAGAAATAAGACATCGAAATATGGATTGCATAGCAATCTTGAACAACGAACATTTTAACATTCATGGAATTATTTGACTGTTCAACGTGAAAATAATGTTTACAGAAAAATAATACACACTTTCCAATACTTATCCACAAATCAGAAAGCATCGTGAAATTAGATATACTCGTATAATGTAATAATACAAAAAATACTTACTATGTTATATTTTTAATTAAAAATTATCATATCAAATATTTCATAAACTTCAATAATTTTATATGTGTTTTCAACTAAGATAAGTTTTTTATCTTAACAGTAGTTGCATCTTTTGCTTTCACACAAAGGTTTTATTACATATCATTATTGACAAAACAGATACAATTTTCAGAAAGTATTACCGACTTTTTAATGTTTAGTTTAAAATAACAATATTGCATAAATTGTTTTCTCTTGTTAGTTCTAGACTCTAAATTTCGTATTGAAACTCACCACTATAACCAACTTAATGTTTTTATCCATAACATAAAGAAACATTTGTTTATCATTTTTAAAATGTACAGAATTCTATCCCAAGTATACATTAGAAAACTGTCGAATTTATAATTAATAATTTTTTAATTAATTACAACTTATAATTTTTTTATATAGGCACATTTTTTATTAGTATTAGTATCAACAATATTGTGCGAAACTAACTGACCAATAAAAAATAATTTAGCTGAAAAAATCATACTTCACAAAATGAAATTATTACCTAAATTATTTTCAAAATCAACGCGAAATCAGCCGCAATAAATGAGCTCCGCTCTACTATTGTGGACTAAAAAAATCTAAATATAAATATATTTCAATATATAACATAAAGAACAATATCAAAATTGTTGATAATGAGAAATTTGTTCAAAAACCGTCTATTATTGGTAGCAGTATATTCTTTTCCATAAATGATGCACCTATATTTGGTTTAGTCTTGTTTAAAATGTTTGAAGCAGAAGTTCTAAGAACATCAGATCCGTATTGTAAAAAAGTTATTTCTCATTATTTTCTTGTAAAAGTTGAATGAAATAGTATTGCCAGTCATGTGGCATGATTTTTTTTTTCCATTTAAACTCACATAGGTAATTTAGGGTGATTCAGAACTTATCTAAAAAATATTCTGAGTGTACAGGGGACTCTTACAAATACAATTTTATGAAGAAAAAATCGAAAAAGGGCAGTTCGAAATTGATTTAAAAATACACCTCTGCACGGCATTGAAAACTGGTTCACTATAAAACCTGATAAGCCGGCAATCTGCGACCGGACAAAAAATGGAAAGAAATGCTCAAGGAAAGAGATAAATAACATTTTATAACGTCAATTTTATACAGCAAATTTAACTGCTTTTGTCGCTATTGTTATTAATTACTAATAGATTTAATTTCTGGTTTTAATTACTAAAATAGCTGACATATCTGATGTTACAACAACAATTTGGACCCGTCTTACCCAGTTTCTACAAACTAACACAAATGTTTCTGCTTCTTGTCCGTTTTGAACTCATACGAGTAAGTTATTGGCGGCAACTATGGTACGTTTCCGTAAATCATAAATAGTATGTATCCACTTCGGTGCGATACACTTCATTTTTTAAATATCCCCACAAACAAAAGTCCAAATAATTTAAAGTCAGGATATCGTGGAGGCCATGGTGCCGGTCCTCCTCGTCCAATCCCTTGGTGTTAATGCTTGGAAATGCTGTACATGGTAAGGATTTAAGTCTCGTGTTTGATACGTCACAGTGCTGCAATAGACCATGGAAGTCCTGGACCTCTATCTCTTCCACGATTCGGTTTCAAATTTCCCTCGCGTTGCACTACATTTGCACTCACGGCACACTTCTGTAAAAGGAGCTGCATTTGACACATGTTTACCGGGAAATCGTTCTGCTAAATCATTTTCACAGCGTAATAAATTAAAACGATATCTATCAACTCCGAGTTACTGCTATTGTTGACACTTGAAAAACTAATGTAAACACTGGCGTCACAAAAACTATAGTGCCTAAAAAAGTAATCGGATTTACTGTAACTTCAATAATGTTTTACTCCCACATTCTTTTAGATACGTTCTGAATCACCCTGCATAAAGCTATTGGCTTTGCTTTGATTTCGCGATTCCAAGTCCCTGGAGACTATTCACAAATACCTCACAATACATGCATAGTTTAGAATGAACTTCACTATAATTATGAAGGCAGCCGGAAATTAAAATGAAAAGAAAGTTGTTAAATATTCGGAATATGAATGTCTTTATTTTGCTCTATACAAAATTATACCAAACAAAACATATTTTACTTATCAATATTTTTGTCTAGTAAACAGTAACAGAATTATTACAACAAACCGGTCTTGAATATTTGACAATATCACTAATATCAGGATTGCCAAGTGTTTTAATATATTTTCAGGTATTAACAATATTGTGTGAAACTAACTACTCATTGATAGGAATTGTAGGAGATTTGATACATATTAGCTTAAAATACCTTTCTTAAACAGTAAAAAATGTTACAAAAGCTAATAATAAGGAATATATGGGTAGATATTGTGGGTGTAATTCAACGCAGGTTGGGGCTTTTGTCCACTGAGTAGTTAGTTTCACACAATATTGTTAATACCTGAAAATATATGAAAAATTCTTTAGAGATTAAGAAACATATAGCAAAAGACCAAACACAGATTTGAACATCCCAGACAAATCTTCTAAGTAAAATTAATGAAGATAAAATCAGAATTAATCAGTTTAATCGAAAGTCACAGCTTCTTAAAAATATTTTCATTGAAAAGGTCATACTCGCTTATACAGGGTGTCAAATTTTCAGAAAACGAAACCATTACAACCATGAAAACTTTTAAAGTTTAAAGTAAAAATGCCAAGTGTTTGTCCACAATAATTACAAATACACCTAAATATACTGTGAATGGTTTTCTTAGAGCTATTTTTACAACATGGAATAAATTTGAAATAGTTTTAGGTGTTCAAAATGTCTTATGTTGCTTATGAATAGCGTTTACCGTACATAGAGAGTTTTACCTAGATCATAAATTAACATCATGGTTACTATAAATTGTTCCATTTTTGTTTATGCACACTCACATCTCAAGCAAGCACTAGAGCAAAACGAAACTCAGTAGCCACAATATTACTGTGATAATAATGCCTTCAGGTTAATAGCAGCGGCTGACAGATTGCAATGTTATAGAACGTTGCAGATTTAAGAATTTTCTGGGAAACAATTGTTTACTTCATTAACACTGATACAAAAAATTTATTACGTTACAGGAACTTTTACTTAACTTTAATTGTACAGTTTGGCATTTTATTGCAGTTGTATTTTTGAAATGAATTTGTAGAGAAACTATTCGTTTTAGGCATGTTTTTCATAAGAGTTTTTTTGTTGGTGTAACGAACCGATAGTTCTTTATATTATTAGTAAAACAACATTTTGTATAGTGTGTAAAGTCGATTTGTAGGTTTGAGGCTTGAGTTCGCAAAAGCTTTCGTTTGCCGCGACAAAAACGTTTTGTAGATAAGAGGAAAGTGCGTGAGCAAAACATTTGTTATAGTGTCCGCAATCTTTTGGTTATCAATTATAGCGCTTTGATGTTGAGGAATATTATCTTACCTATGCCAGGAGAGTTACTAACGAGTTATCGGACTTCATTGTTTGTACCTTTAATTAATATCACCGAGTGTCTATTTTTTAAATTGTACTCTATAATTTCAGTTTCTAAGCTAAACTTTAAACGAAGAATCCTGGGTGTTTTCCTTATTCGTCAAACCCGTTAATTCGTTTTGTTACATCTTGGCGCCCAAAGTGGGGCCATCGGATATACAAGCCCCATTAGTATCGACACTTATATTCTGGACACCCTGTATGGGTATATGGAATCTTTTGAGACATTTTAGATATAGATATATTTTCTCTATGTTTTGCTGAATGTCATCAAATTTAACGAATAATCCGATTAGCAGTTATATCGCTTGTAGGTAAGATAATAATTTGTTACTATAATTAACATACAAGAACCTTGCCTGCGGTGAGACTACCAGACATAAACAAGAATATTTTTCAAATAAATCATCTACAAAAAAAATACAGTCTTACTAGTATCTTCCGACACGATAAATAATCGATTATTTAAAGATTAAGGACAAATTTATGTAAACCAAATAAAAATAAAATAGTTGAATGAAGGACTAATATACATTTACTGACAAAATTTCGGTCAAAAACAAAATCTTGCGCAATATTCACAACCAAAAGTTATCTAAAATATTTATAAAGTTTATCCAACAGATAACACATAAAGAAACCAAGAAGAAAACTAATGAACACTAACTTCGAAGGTATTGTATATTTGTACCTTTTTGTCAGTTGCGTCTTGTAAACAATCCTGACGAGAGGGGTGGCGGCAAGAGGGCAAATTTCCCGACCCCATGTCTCTTAAGAACCCATGCCCGGGTTCCCTTGAGTATAATTTTGCACTTACAAATTTTTAACACATATTTTTATTACAATTTTTAAATTTACTAAATTATCTTATTGATTCATAAATTAATATAATACTCATAGAAAATATATCAATGTCAGGAAAAACTTAAATACTTTGTAAACATTACAGTGTAAATCATGTTTTGAAATGAAAATGGTGCGAATTATTTTTTATTATATGAATGTAAAGTCGCCGTATTTGTTGTCGTAAAATTATCAAATTTGTAGTATATTTAGGTACAGAAATCTCGAAGAATAAAGGAAAAGTAATTTCAAAAATAATAATCTTTGCATTTTGTTTATTCATTGTTACTACATATTTAAATTTTCCTCGAATAAAATAATAACTTCTACAAAGCGTCTGTAAAAGTTGTTTTACAGTCCAGATGTTCGCTAAGTCCTTGTCTTAAGCATGAACACTGCACAGTGAAGACAAAATCTGACAGAATCGCGATTAGCTGATTGTTTTCAATTTAAGAAACTTTTTGATTTTAACCAAAACGTTTGACATTTTGACAATTTTCTGGTCTGGTCTGTTTTGGTAAATTTGGTAATGACATCCAAAACAAAAATCCCAATGCAGACTTGTATTTGATATTTTGTGAGTTCTACTGTGTTAACCTATCTAAATTACATTAATTGTTTATTCAATCAAACAGAACTTGTCAAAAATAAAAAAATATTTAAAAAATATTAAAAAAATAAAATGCCCTAGATCATAGAGGACTTTGACTTTCAAACGTTGCCTGCATTACAGTAATTTCGTCAACAAACTTGAACTAGAAAAACTTTTGGACTGTAAAGCGGATTAAGACATACATTTTGCTATTCTAACCCTACACCCAAGTAATTTTATGTTATAACAATATTTAGGTCCATCTTCAATACAAATTTTTAAAATATGTAGTCAAAGATTTCTGTACTTTTAAACATTTGTTGGTTAGAATGCTGTTTCTCGATATTTAATCGTTTTAGATCAGTATCTGAAAATTCGCAGGTGGCATGAGATAACATTTCTGTTATTTGCTAAGCTCTTGACTATTAAATTTCAAAAATTATTTATCTTCGAAGAAACCACAATTTCAAGATTACGGCGCTCTTATGATAGGTAATGGCTCAATATCTTTTGTCATAATTAGTTTTATTAGCTGTTTAATCAGATTTAGTAAAAATTGTGGTTTTGTGCAATAATAGATTCATTTTCAAATCGATATAATAGTACCGTGATATATAATGTATTAGTTTTATGTGTCATTTGTTTATTTCTTAAGAACATAAATGTGTTATTTATTAAACATATGGATTTTGTATGATTATGTAAATAAATCCAAAGCCACAGCAGACCAAATAGGTACTTATGTTGTTTAATAGTTCGTTGTCCTGTGAATTACAGTAATGCAATGTCGTTATGTAGTTTTACATACGAAAAACACGTTGGCCTTGAGCTTCCTGAAAAATTTTCACATTATTGGAACCCAGCAACAATTTTTGCCCCGGGGTCCGCTATGGCTCCCGACGGCCATGCTTATGAACACTTACATACATATAACAGCTGCTATGTATTTTTCTATTTACAAGGAAAAAACGGTTTTCCGCTTTAAACTGAAATTAATAAGCGATTAAAGCACACTTTCATGTTGTGTAACGTGCGATACATAACAAATCCTTGAACTAACTAAAAAGACTGCTTACTAAATCGCAGCGGTTACACTTTTACACGATTATATGTAAAGGAACAATGCCGCTGCAGAAAAAATGAGCTGGCTAGCAACAAAGGCGACTAGAACATGAATAAGCGACCTTATCGCACCTGAGTTATTTTTATTGATATGGCACTGTAGAACAGTACGGTTACATCTTTCTTTTTCTTACTGAACACACACTTGTGTCACAATGTGCAAATTATGACGCACGCACAGATAAATAAGAAAGTTCAGTGTTATTACTTATTATAGCTGACGAGTTATTTCAGATAACGTAAAAGGAAGCACTATGTAAGCTCGCTATTCTTGGACAGTGTTCTTAGGTCTCCTTTCCTCTTGCTGCCTAAAAAAATTGAAATAAGTTTATGATTGTACAATTCTTCATTTTAAATAGTGTTTTAATAAAGGTGTCCTACTTTCCTACTTTTCTGCTGAAATAAAACGAAGTATGAAAATGATACCGTACTATAAGAATAGAATTAAAAGCCGTGTTCCCATTGGACCATTTTAATTTAGTGAAATTGAAGATAGTATTAAAGTTATCAGGACAGTTGATCACATTAGACGATTTATTGATTCATGTTTAAGAAGCATGTTGGGCATCTAATATGGTGTTACTTCTATGTTGCATGTTGTTTTAACAGAATACATTTAAAAAAAAGAACAGGCAAAATGCAATCTGTTTAGATTAAAGAGTGGATACATAGATGAGATTTATTCATTTGTCCATTTAGATATGATTGCCTTTTTCAAATTGCAACTGTAATGTTTTATTTCAATAATACGTGTTAAAACTATTACAATAAAGGACATTACAACAATATTTGTAGTATCTAAATATGATATTAACTAATATAATGGAAACCTTACCCCACAAAGAGTTGCAGCTACAGTAAAACTGCTGCACACACCACGGGGGTATTTGTTGCTTCAATTCGTTTCATGGTTTTCATCTAGACACAAAAGTGTGCTTCAGAAACAAATTAAAATTTCCAGTGGCTAATTTGAAGGTAAATGGCAACTTTTTGATCACATCGGGGCATTTCAGATCAACTTTACTAACGGAAACCTAATATTCGTAAGGTTAGGTTTCCTTTGTTTTAGTAAATACCACGTTTATATACAAAATATTAATTTAATGTTCTTTATTGTCGTAGCTTTAATATATATTATTGAAATACAACATTATCTCTTCTATGTATCCACTCTCTAACCCAAATAGATCGTTTTTTGCCTGTTAAAAAATCGCAACTCAATTACTACTGCCGACAAAATCCAAAGATAAATATGAAGAACCGTATCGCTTACTTGAATATAGGAGCCATCAAAAAGAAGTAACTGTTATCACTGATGCAGTTCTACTAGCTTATTTTAGTCAAAAATCCATATATTACACTTGTTGTTAAGGAAATACACTTGTGCCCTTTTTCAGGCCATATAACCTACATCTTGTTTCTTTCATACTCCGCAAAGCAGACAAAAACTCAGTAACATTTATAATTTGCTCTTAATAAACGTAAATCGGTAGGACAGATCCAGAAAGTCTAGTGTTTTAAAAAAAATCAATCATTAAGTTGAGAAATTTTTTAAAGAAGTGGAAGATAAAATGTACTTGATGATTAAGGTAAAATGTAATTTTCACACTTCCCTTCAAACATTGAAATAATAATAATAATAATATCTCTACCCCTCATTCTAATCACGAGGATTAACCCAGAAGTCGAAGACTTGTGCGGGAGAGGGGGCGGCATATTATTATTAAGCAAGCCGCATTTGCGCCCAGGAACGACTTATGTTGGTAGGCCCTAACCACCATTCAGTGTAGGAATGAGGGAAACCTGGAGAACCTCATTAATTAGGGGGGTAGTCAAATGTCAACCGGTATCAATCTTTCACATTGACCCAAGCCAACATTCTTCCACCCTACCATACCCGCAGAGAGGGTGCCAATCTATCCACGAATATAGCTTATATACGGTCTACCAGCTGCGGGGGTCAAACCCACAGCTATCTAGTCACCTCGATTCAAGTACTGACGCGTTAAACCGCGCGACCACTGACCGATAAATTGTTTCTTATTTTAGATAGTGTTGATTATTGGCATCACTGGAGCATACCGTCGTGAAGAACTAACATTTATTTAGCGTGAATATATAAAAGATATGAGAGAATATATGTTGATAGAGATTACCAACACAAATACGCACATGAAAAGAGAATTTACTATTTCTAACAGGAACATCAAAGAAATCAATGTTGTTAAAATGTTTGGAAAGTATTCCTCTATTCGTCCGTCACCAATTGAGCATTCAAGATTTTTCTTAGGATGTAGAAATGAAAATGTACTAGACAATGCGTTGGTATAAATTATATGTGGAGGTTTCCCTTAAAAAATTGCAGTCGTCTGCTACGATACTGGCCGATGAAGGAGCATACATCACCATTCTTAAAAGATATAATGGATGGAAAATAACGAACGTGGCAGAAGGATATATAGAGGATTCTGTTCGAAAAAAAATATCTCGGCCTCTATTTAATCAAATTGCATGCGTAGGGTTTTCCATAACCAATTGTAAAAAAGTTATAGTTAAAATTTATAATAATGATAAGGAATGATTTAAGTTGGCAACAAATGAATAGTTAGTTTAAGAATTATTATGTATTTCTTGCGTGCCGGATTTTTTTCCGCAATAGTTATGAAAAATCAAACTTTTCTTAACTCAAATTAATTACTAAATGTACAACTTTTCAAAACACTATTAAAACATATATATGCTAGTATTATTATAAAGCACATGACAGTTATACTCGTATTGTTGTTTAAAAAACATTGGAAAGTGTTTTATGCGTTGCCTGTTTGCAAGTTATGAAGGATATACTGTTAAGAAGTTTTCATTTCTAAATCACAGACCGTAATAATTTAATGGCATTTATTATGTAACGAGATTAAAAGTTTAAACCGCGCATTTTTTAATTATTTAAACACATTTCAAGGTTACTGGGTTTTTGCGAATCTAATTAATATATGCATGCTTTATTTATTATATTTACTCGTGTAGGTATACATATTATTATTAATTAATAAATTCTTAATTCTCTCTGTTAACACAGTTTAATTATCGTAACTGAATTGAACTTGGAGACAACTGAAACCTTTTACGTATTTATGTTCTGTCTGAAGTAATCTCGCCACTAAAATGAAATGCCCTTGAATATGTCGACCAAGATAATTACAAATATTGACGCTGTTGCACGGAAAGTAGCTTTCTAATGGACGCTCGATCTAATAAGGCACTCCTAGAAAATTGGTGCTGTAGGTATCCCATTTACTAAAGAAAAAAATTAACCAATAATTAGAACTTGACTCAATTTGAATGAGATACAACCATAGATTTAGGAAGAGGAAGATAAGCCGAAGACTATTGCGCATCCTGTCAATTTTCCACTCTTCTCACCTACCAATAATAATAATAATAATATCTCTACCCCTCATTCTAATCACAGGGATTAGCCCAGAAGTCGGAGACTTGTGCGGGAGAGGGGGCGGCATATTATTATTAAGCAGGCCGCATTTGCGCCCAGGAACGACTTACGTTGGTAGGCCCTAACCACTATTCAGTGCAGGAATGAGGAAAACCTGGAAAACCTCATTAATTAGGGGGGTGGTCAAATATCAACCGGCATCAATCTCTCACATTGACCCAAGCTAACATTATTCCACCCTACCATAACCACAGAGAGGGTGCCAATCCTCTCCACGAATATAGCTTATATACGGTCTACCGGCAGCTGGGCTCGAACCAACTCCGTCTAGTCACCTCGATTCAAGTACTAACGCCTTAAACCGCGCGACCACTGACCGATCACCAATCACAGGCATCAATTTGATTAATGACATATTACCGGTTGCTCCATAGTTTACTAGCATTGATGATCGGTGTAGTTTGAGATTCCATAACACGTGTCTTTACCAGGGCCGTATTTAATATAATGTTGTTTACTACTACTTTTTGGACAAATTAAAAATGTACCTAGATAATGATTATTATGTTCTGGGCAACAAAATAATGTAATTTGGAATAAAATAAAATGTGATATTATTTACGAGAACTTGATGCTTACTTGCTTGTTTTATTAGAATTATAATTTTGGATTTCCTAAAGATGGAAAAATAAAGGACTTTTGGATAAATCCACTAAATTTAAGGAGAGTATATTTTTCAATATTCTGTGGCGGCTCTTTAATTTATATACACCCTGTATAAAGTAACATATTTATTTTTGTATCTATTCATTTCATATTTTCATTAGTTCTGCACTAACATATTTCTGTACACATTGTATAAGTTAAAATATTTATTTCTTTATATAGATTTACTACTCATATATTTTCGTTAGTTCTGGTTTAAATTTTAACGTCTGTTCTTAAGTGTTAAATGTAGAAATCATGTATTGTACTGTAAATATTATTTAAGTACGTAGACAACCGGCGCCGGCGTTCCCATAAATCTTAAGGGTTTTGCATGGTGAAAACTAAGACACACTTGTTTAGCAGACCTTTCTAGGAACTACCTACGGGAACGCCGGACAGTCACATTTTTGTATTCAGTCATAAACATCGACTCAACGCATAGCATTGTTAGTGCCAATCGACCGCAAGCAATAATGCACAATAGACTGTCTTTATTGAAATCACACCGCCCCACAATTCTAATGAGTGTCACTTTAATATACAGGGTGTTCATTAAAGAATGGGCCAAACTTCAGATGTAGATAGTTTGGATAAAAATAAGCTGAATTAACTCAATTTACCTTAATCCAAAAGTTGATACTAACGGATCTACAGGGCGTCAAAGTTGAAAAAATAAATCAAATTTTTTTTATTTTTCGAACGTATCGACCGTATTTTATGAAATTTGGTATAGGGGGGTTTCTTGGGGCTAGAAATTCGAATATGTCGACGATTTTGGTGTATCTGCTAGAGGACGCCACCAACGATGGTTTGGACCTCTGCTACACTGTATCTCATTTTGGACTGGAAAAATTTTCTTCCCTATCTTTTCTAGTTAAAAAAGGTACAACTTGATGTAGAAGCAATGGTTTGTGACAAAAACGCATCTAAATCTCATGATGCATGCAATTTATCTAAAAACAAAGTCAAATTGTTGCAAAAGTAATGGGCTATACTGCAACCAAATTAAGTCGTTATTTTTAAAGTTCCTAGTTTGATAAAGTATCACAATCAACCGCCAACATTGAAATATAAATTTAAATTTTAAGTACACTTTTGTCAAATTACAAGAAACTGCCTCTGTGAATGAAAACAAAAAAAATGCGGAGAGCTGTTCAAATATTGCAGCTGTTATTATTTTAGTGGAATATATGATTCAAAAAGAGAATGGCATTAGTCAAACTGCCATTTTGAGGCAAACAGGAACATATTTCAATAACATTATAAAAGCTGGAATAGATTAAGAGTTTTTCAGATTTGTATTCTTGTCAATCACATACATATTATTTGCAATCTAGACAAAAATGTATTGGAAATTTAAACTTATATTTCAATGTTAGCACAATAGGGATTTTTCCCAATAAAAACATTGTGGATGTGTTGGGGTTTTGGGTTTCTAGTAGAAACTAGAAATACAGTTAAATGGAAAGTTTGAGACTATTTTGTTACTAAAAGTTTTAATTTCCGAAAGTTTAGAAAATCTATTTACCCTTACTTATGAATCTTTAAAGTTTGTAGAAACATTATCGTACCACTTTTTTGGAGTGAATTTCTCTTTGAACTTTAGTTTTAACGTTTTAGTTTAGAGAAATAATCTTCAGCTTTGTTTTTTATATATATATTTTTTATGAGCATTACTGAAGGTTTAAACTTTTATAATGAAAAATATTGATTCGGTTTGGCTCAATCGAGATTTCGAAATATGCAATGTTTTTTTAAATGTCTGAAACCCAATAAACTAGACAGATATTCAATAGATGCATTACCAGAATCGCCCAGTTTATTTAGCAGATACTTCAAAAAGTCTTTTGTGTGGATCAGTGGCGCTTCGTGATTTTTTAAACTAGTGAGGCAAGCAAGCTGGGGCTGTCCAAATATGAACTATAGAATTAACATTTTTTTTAAATTTTCTTGATAATAATTTATAGGTTAGTTAGGCGAATAAATTCATCAAGTAAAATTTTTTTAACTATTTGACGATCTTCCCGAACTTTCAAATTAATTAATATTTTATTTCTATTTTACACGCATTGTCCAATGTTGTTGTAATATTTTATTTACTTGTACTTAAATTTTATTTTATTATCAAATATTAATAAATCTTGCAACAACTGACTGGACTGGCTGTTGAAAAAATTAATCGTTCTAAAAATATTATTATTAAGGGCGCTCCTGAAGCAACCGGAACTGCAGAAGCTCGCAAGAGTCGTTGATATTCTATCTGTAATTGACTCCGTAGATACACCACTTTATGTTAACCGCCTTGGTAGGAACGTCAATGGAGATAGACCTCGTCCTCTTAAAGTAGTTTTTGATAATCCGCCTGCGGCCCGTCATGTTATACGAAATAAACAAAAACTACTTAACAATAATACCGCAAAGAATTTCAAGATATCGGATGATAAAACACCAAGTCAGTTAGAATACTTAAATAACGTCCGGGAAGAATTGCAGGAACGTTTAAATGGAGGCGAATCGAATCTCACAATTAAATACATCAACGGTCTACCTGAGATTACAAAGAGACAGCCAAAAAACTAAAACCTTGTCATACTGATTGGTCTATATTTTATACAAACCTTGATAGTCTTGTTTCCAAATTTAACGATTTAGTTCCATCTGTGCAATTTTATAACCCATCTCTCATTCTACTAGCAGAAACCTGGCTTAAACCCCATATCCCTGATGCACCCAACATCGACACGCTGATACTTCAGTTATCTTCAAATAATTGTTGTCTTACATTTATGTGTATCTATAGACCGCCCAATACAGATCTTGAAAACGATATTCTTCTTTTTAACAAATTACAATCCTTAGCTCTTTCACAAAATAATCTTGTCATTGCTGGTGATTTCAATTTTCCACAGATTTCTTGACCTCTTACTTACTCTCCGGAACCCCACGACTCTGCATCTCATTTCTCAAACCTCCTCTTAAAATCTAACTTGATACAGCTAGTCGAGGAGCCAACGAGATTTCGGTTAAACCAGAATCCATCTATATTAGACCTTGTCATAACAAATGACCCTAATCTCTTAACTCCCCCTATCATAAACTCACCCATTGGTATATCCGATCATGTTGTTATAACCACATCCACCGAATTTCTGATCGATAGTGCCGAACAAAGTTCTTTTAAAACTATAAAAATAACAGACTACGACAGAGTTGCTGAAGACCGGACTCTATGGTCTTTCAATACAAATGATATAAACTCAATGTGGGATTTTTTCTGTCTACAAAATTATTGAAAAACACTCAAGTATAAGAGAAGTGTACAAGAATAGAAAGAAACCTTGGATAAACTTGAATGTTCTCAGGAAAATCAGACATAAGAGAAACTTGTGGAAAAAATACAAAAGGTCTCGCACTCGTTCTGATTTTATCAATCACAAAACATTCTCAAACAACTTTTCTTCTAAATTAAAACTACTAAGGCACGGTTATGAAGAATTTCTGGCAAATGATCATTGTCCAAAAAAACTCTATCTGTGGATCTCAAGATATCACAATCTGTCGGATTTGATAGTCACTAAATAGAATAATCCCAAGAAGATGAATAATATTTCTATGAACATCACTTTATTTGTCCCATATCATGTCAATGTGCGGGTACAGGTGTTTTACATTTACAATAATACCATGTTTTGCAATGCGATGAAAACTGTTCAGTGAACACCTGGTATACCCTTCTAATGGGTAACACAGAAAGATAAGTTTTCAATAACACCAATTCATTGAATAAATTTTGCAATAAGTTATATCGCCATTAAATGCCCGTGGAAAATAATTATTAACATGTTTTGTTAATAATAGTGTTCATGTGCACGCATTTAGTCCAAGGGTATGCCGGTGTCAAACATCCGGCAACGGGACATTAGAGGCATCCATGCATGTGGACGCACGAGTGGGAAAATTGCCACAACTATAAAATCTGAATAAACAGCAGATTCTGTTATGTTTAATGATTGTAAGTTTGGATTATTGCCTTCTAAAAACGGAATCAGATTTTAGATTTTTTCCAACAGTGGAAAGTCTTCGAGCATGATTTATAATTACAAATTTTTACAATTTGTCTTAAAGGAAATTTTTGACATAATGAAACGAATGTTGATATGTTACTTTTCCGTTTATTTTTTCCTAGGTTTATTTGTTTCTTACAAATAATTTATCTTTTAATAATATAGGGTTGAAAAAAATTTATTTTCCAATAATCTCTCTTGGAAACTTTTAAATTTATAAAGCAGATTTCTACCAGTTTCCATTTAAGTTGTTCGTTTTTTATTTTTAATTAAGAGCGCACCTTTTAAACGCAATTTTTAACGAATTTGTATCTGTTTTTAGGGACAGTCTAAAACAAAATCTAAGGAAGTTAGTAAAATTATATCTCCACTGTGTTAATTATAGTAATATTGGCTGAGACAAGAAATCTTGCAAAACTTGAAACTTGTCTTGGAAAATAAGACAAGAGTTTTACAAAGTCTTGTTCTTGCTCGGTCATGGACGATTATGTTTTGTACTGTCTAGCAAGGGTCGCGCAAATTTCTTGTCTTGCAATCATGCAAGACTCAAGCATGATTCTTGCCAGACTCTTACATACAAATAAGAATCATGGAACAGGGCATTTATAATAATTATTTCTAGATCAGCAGAAGTGAACCTAGACTCAATAAACTTTGGTTTTAAAGTATATACCAATAGAAATACAATATTTATTTTTTCAGTTAATGTTTCCCCTTCTTATATTTGCAAAACTTCTTGCCGTAGCAATATGGCCGTATTGCTCCGTAAGACTTTTTTAAATCTTGTCTTGCAATTCGAGCAGTTAAGTCTAATCTTGTCTTGCGAAGCCAAGACAAGATCAAGAAAAAGCAAGAGAAGATGTCAACACTAAATTATAGTTACATGTTTTATTGAGAGTTAATAGCAGTTTACAGGCTACAGAGTCATTTAGAATACTTTTACCAGTTATGTTTTATTATATTTCTATTACTTTATACGTCTGACGCACATTAAGAAAATTGTATATAACACTGCCACAACGCTGATTTATGTTAAAAAACACAATTCACTGCCTTCTGAAAGAAAATGGATAGTGATGTTTTCAACGCGTTTTCCTCCAAAGGATATGATTCAGTTTCAGCAAATCTAAACATATTATAGTTCGGATTAACGAAAATGAGTATACTGAGTGAATTTGCTTTTGCCATTAAACTCTAGCCTTAATTAAAAGGTTAAGTTTTATAATTCGAGCAGCAGCTTCAGAGATATTTTTAGAAAATGGGTTTTTTTGGGTCTTGGAAATGGGCATTTACGGACATTTAATCATAAAACTTTTTTTCCCATTTTGGTTATCCAAACTAAAATTTTAAATCTGGCCAATTAATATTTGTGTCCCCTATACAGTGTCCTTGAAATGAATGCACCAGCGAGCCACATTGGATTCGACGATTCATGCTAATTTACTTATATGCAAAATCGTACCGTTAGAGGCACCAAAGTGTTTACTGTTTAGTTGTAAAAAAATTCTGTTCATGCAGATGGGTCTTAGCATTTATTGTAAAATGACGAAAAGCTTCATGATACATAAACCATATTTTCCTTCTTATAAGTAGGACTACATGTTCTAGTTCAGCGGTTAAAATTGTTTCTAAGAAATTCAGATTTTTTTCGTTTATGTTTAGAAAATGTTACTCTACTTATGAGAAGGGACATGTAGTTCATGCACGATGGTGCTTCTTTTCATTTAACATTATTAAAATTTTGGAAGACAGAATTTAATTAAAACATCCTTCCGTTTAAAGTTTCTGGTAAAATAAATGAGGAATGCAAATCTTCGAAAATTGTACATTCAAAATTTTGTAAACCAACGTGTAAACACATCCTGATCCGTTTTATCCAGTTTTCTAAAGTGACACAAATGTTTCTGGGTCTTGTCCGTTTTGAGCTCCTTAGTTATTGGCATAATACAGTCTCTTGTGTGATATGCCACATTGTTGATTGGGACATTTTGTGTATCTACTTGTTGCCTGTTGGATAGGCCTGGTACTTATTCGGGGATTCTCTTCAACAATCTCTAAAATGAGTTCCTCAGCTGTTGCAATACAGCGTGGATGCCCTGAACCTCCATCTCATCCACGATTCCGTTGCAAATCATTCCGTGTCACGTCCGCGTTGCACTACCGCGGTAAAAGTAGCTGCATTTGGTACATGTCTACCAAGACATCGTTATGCGTACAGACGAGAAATTTTGTCTTCCTTCACCACAAATGAAAACTATATCAACTCCGAGGTAACTCTAACTTAAATTGCGCGCATAAGAATGAAATTAAGATATTTTCTAGAGAACGGTTCATCGTATCAAAAATTACCAAGAGACATTTTTTGTGTAATTTTAATTGGTGCAATCGACTGAGTTTTAAAAATTCGTTGGTGCCATTTTTTTAATTTAATTAAAACATCCCTCCGTTTAAATTTTCTGGTAAAATAAATGAGGAATGCAAATGTTCGAAAACTGTAGGGAGACTGGGTACGAAAGTAACACGGGTTGGTTGTAACAGTAAGCCTATTGTCTTTCTAAAGAGGTATGATATTATATCATCATAGAGTCGGCAGTGAAATCTACATTTACTTATTTGAACAACAATATCCGTAGTGTCTATTAGTTCGAGTTAAGACCTGCACAGTGCAAAATGATATGCAAAGTAAGTTTTCATTCTTTATCTTAATCTATCATAATCCTAGAACTGAACGTTATTTTGAGTTATTTTATTGGTTTGTTCAGTTAATACCAATATTGGCTATAACCTAAACATGGTATTTTAATTAAAAGTAATCGTTGAAAAAATTTTTAAGCAAGTATCCTGTCAATCGCGTGAGAAATGCGTAATGGGACGATTGTAACAATGCCATAGGGGGACGATTGTAACATGTTACAACCGTCCCTTATATTTAATACCTATGACCGTATTTGTTGTATTTAAAATGATAATTCTGTAGATATCCAGATAATTACTTCAGTATTTGTTATACTGTGTGGGAATATACAAATTCATTATCTTTATTTAGGATGTCTAACAAAAGACAACGAACAACAGATCGTGGGAAAGATTGTTATGGATTGGGAAAAACTTGGTCCATCCCAAATATGGAATATGGACGAGTCTGGCGACAGACAACCGTGCAAAAGCCAAATTGGGATAGGATTCTTTGTTATTACAAAAAAAAATATTTTTATTTTATATTTTTGCCCCATTATTCTATTTTTTATTTATTTATTTTTTTCAAATAGAAAAATATATTATGTACCTGCACTACAACTTACTTTTATATAGATATAATCAATAAACAAATACCTACCTTGTAAATAATAACTCTCTATACCTAGTTATTACCTATTATTCATATGTTACAAACGTCCCCATGTTCTGTTACTTTGGACCCATACCATTGGCTAGGTTGTAACGACGTACACTCTCTACTTTTTTATTAATTGTACATCAATATGAACCTTAATTACTTCAATATTATATTTCTTCTATATATAAAATGCCAAGGAAATGACTTACAGTAAGTACATTTATATAACTTTGTTAATTTTTTATTTATCCGGCTTTACAAAAAAATGTTACTTTCGTACCTGGTCTCCCCTACATTCAAAATTTTGTAAACCAACGTGTAAACACATTCTGGTCCGTTTTATCCAGTTTTCTAAAGTGACACAAATGTTTCTGGGTCTTGTCCGTTTTGAGCTCCTTAGTTATTGGCATAATACAGTCTCTTGTGTGATATGCCACATTGTTGATTGCAACATTTTGTGTATCTACTTGTTGCCTGTTGGATATGCCTGGTACTTATTCGGGGATTCTCTTCAACAATCTCTAAAATGAGTTCCTCAGCTGTTGCAATACAGCGTGGATGCCCTGAACCTCCATCTCATCCACGATTCCGTTGCAAATCATCCCGTGTCACGTCCGCGTTGCACTACCGCGGTAAAAGTAGCTGCATTTGGTACATGTCTACCAAGACATCGTTATGCGTACAGACGAGAAATTTTGTCTTCGTTCGCCACAAATAAAAACTATATCAACTCCGAGGTAACGCTAACTTAAATTGCGTGCATAAGAATGAAATTAAGAAATTTTCTCGAAAACGGTTCATCGTATCAAAAATTACCAAGAGACATTTTTTGTGTAATTTTAATTGGTTCAATCGACAGAGCTTTCGAATTTTGAAAAAATCGTTGGAGTGCCATTTTTTTCTTAAAAAACTCTATGAAGGTTAGCCATATCTGCGCTCATGTCATTAGGGTGTGCCCAGTTTCAACTATGTAGCTCTTACTAAGAAAATAGATCCAAAAATTTGATTTTTTTTTCAAACTTTAACACCCTCTATCTGTAAAACAAAGCCGTTGCGAATCCGTTTATATGAACTTTTTGTCTTAAAATCAATTATAGATTATCCCCTTACAGTTTGTGCACATACTTAATTAACACCCTGTATTCCCAAATTGTGAATCACCCTGTATATGAGTGAAATAAAACTTATGCATTTAGTCAAAATCACCGAAAAATTTAAAGTATCCATATAAAATGTTTAAGCTGTCTGGTAAATGTTTAGTAACGCTCTTATATTTGAAACTCGTGTATATTTCGTCACAAATCATAAATTATTTCATATATAAACTCAGATACCCATGACCAGAGCGAAATTGTAAAACATAAACATCAATGCAGTATCGCCTCGGAATATTAAACGTAACACCTAAATGTCAGGACCACATAGCAACCATCTTTCTATTTTACGGTGCACCTAAAGTAATAAGCGAAATATTACACAGTCACGAGCAACATTTGCGCGTGTTATAAATAATAATTAATTTTACTGCCGGTTTCGTAAAATATATTATCAGGATAATGCTATAACTGAAAATAATGTCACGTAATGCGTTGCACAAACATAGTGGACATGCATGTTTGAGGTTAGTAATTAGTCGTAATAGATATAAATATGAATTCAATGCAACGAAATATGGTCACCCTTAGTTACAGCATTGAGTACATGCATTACACAAAAATATATATTCATAATACCATTTATATCAACGTCGAATAGTTCCTGTCTTCCTATTGCTTGTGCATACAGAAGCAAAATAAGTCAAAAGACACAATGACAGTTATATATCACATTGTTCCATGATCAAAATAAGACTACCCATTTATAGTGGGTAGGTAGGTACATGGTGTCTCAATAGTATGGGCCTACTGTTATGATACAAAAAAATTCAATAAAATTTGGAACACGTGGTGTTAGATGGGATGAGCTCTATTTTCAATTGAAAGTATTATCTTTGGGATTTGACAGAAACATACTCAAATTTTTTTCCGGTTAGAAAGCTTTCTTTTTCCTAATAAACTTTTGTTACAAATTTTTTTCTGTATTACTTCCCGTTTAAAAGTTATAAGCGATATCATCCTAAAGAGTCTCAGATGAAATGCCATCTAAAAATCAGATTAGCGGTGGAAGAATCAAGTAGTCGTTGGAAAATAATTGAATGTTCGTTGTTTAAAGTGCATAATTATCACAAAATACTTGTCATTACTCAATACGAACGTCAAACGTAAAACTTTTGTGCTCACAAAATGTTTTTTCATGCAGAAAAAGTTGATATATTGTTAATTTACAGCGAGTCACAAAAAAAATTGAAGAAAAGTGTAGTTATATCGAGAAAGGTATCCAGAGCGCCTCATTCCTGATCATAGAATATTTAAAAGACTGGAGACGACTTTGCGATGAAATGCCTTTTCTGTTCGGAAGAATCAAATAATTGACCAAATGGTATGGAACAATGTTAATACAGCTAGACTGTTATAGTATTTGGAACAAAATCCACTAAATTCTATACGGCAGGCTAGCCGGGAATTGAATTTGGATAAATCAACCGTTCAACGAATTTTAAAGACCAATGGGTATCATGGCTACAAAATTTACAATTTGGAGTATTTGCCTGAGCGTCACATTGAAAACAGACTTAATTTTGTAGCTCAAATTGTAGTAAAGATAGAAACTCAAAATCAGAACCTTTTTCGGCACGATGGATGAAAGTCAGTTTGTCAGTAATGGTTTGCCAAATAGGCGCAACCACTAGATCTAGCACCCCTTTTTATGGGGGGGATTTTAAAAAATAAGATTTTCAAACCAGCTACGTGAGATATGAATCATTTGAAAGAGCCAATCACAAACGCTTGTAATGAGTTAAATAGTAAAATGTTAATAGACGCAGCCCACAAAGAAGTCTGGCAAAGATTGGATGTGTCTTGAAGTGAGAGAATGCCATATAGAGAATAGCTTGTAATATATATGTAGTATGAGGGCGTTTGCCTCATTTTTTAAGGTTAGTTATTGTTATCATCAGCTTTTGTTTTAACTGAATTATCGAGTTTAATTCTTAATGACATTTGTGCACTTTAAACAACGAACATTCAATTGTTTCCCAACAACTATTTGATCCTTCCACAGTTAATGTGATGTTTTTGTAGTAATTCTGTTGAAACTCATTAGGACGATATTGCTTATAACTTTCAAACGGGAAGTAAAACAGAAAAATTTCTCTAATACAAATTTATTAGACAAAAGAGAGCTATGTTTCTGGAAAAAATATAATTGATGGCGTCATTAGTCGCTTCTGTCAAACCCCAAAAATAATACTTTCGATTGAAAATGGACCTTACCTCATCCCACGACACCACCACCCTATCGAGTTTGAGGCACCCTACATCTTAAAACTCTATTCTGTGAAATCTGATCTCCAACTCCCACTGCGTATTAAATTGGCAAATCGCCGACAAGCCAATAAAAGATAACGAGATGGTAGACAAGAAGAACTGCGTTGGCAGGAGTAACAATTTAGGCACAAAGTGAAGAGTGGTTTCGCGAAAAGTTCCGATTTGTCTTGAATATTCTGGAACCTATGCGCGACCTTGGCCAACAAGTTTCCATATGTTGGTATCGAATATATCATGAATGTGTTGTAATTTGTTTGTTAAATGCATTTCGTGGTACTGTATATTCACGATATCGTATATTCACGGCAGTAGATTTTTTTACAAAATCATAGATACATTTTATGTAAGGGAAAAACAGTCAAAAGTGAAGCATCTACAAGTGCACAGATGAACATGGAAGAATACTTAAATTTTGGCAGCGGACAACATGAAACGTAATAAACTTGAACGCCACTGATGCCGAATTTATTCTGCCAAATTCAATTAAGATTGTAGAAACAATGTTTAAAGTTCTTTTTACCAAACAATTGCAGCTCATACCTCTATCAAATGATACTGTGATGTCCGTTGAATTGGTGATAGATATAGCTAGAGATGTTTTAATTCGGCTTGATGAGGCAACAGATAACAAAATAATTTGACAATAGCGCGAGAATGTACCGACCGAAAGTACAGGTCAGTTGGTATCTGAACTGCGAAGTGTTAATGCGTTTGTTATTTTTTCTTGTTTTGCGTACTACTATTTCCTTCATTTTGTATTTACCTGCTAAAATGTTTAGCATAAGTATCACGACATGTTATTAATCTATGGAAAGACTTGCCGTAATTCTGTGAAGTATCTCAACGTCTTCTTGATACTGGTTGTGTTGTCGAAAGGGATCCAAGACGTAGCACACGAGATATAGTGCGAGAAGTCATGTCGGCACTACGACAACAATTGTTATATCCATATCAACTTCAACAGGTTCAGGCATTATCAACCCGAGATTTCGCCTCTCAGTTAAGATAGTTTTTAATTAAAGTTAACCTCAACCACTATTTTTCAACATGTTTTATCAATTAATTTTTGGTGTAGAATCATAGAAGATAATTTAATTAATTTAAAGATATTTTGTTTTGCCAGCTATATAGACAGGAGAGGCACATTTGAATTGCTTAAAGAACATTCTACCATAACTGCTCGAATATGCACTTCTGGATAGAGCAAGGACGTCGTATATGATTTTTGCACAACGGAGCCCCGGCACACGCAACCAGACCAGCCCATCGTGCACCTGAGTTAAGTCTACTGGATTTTTATTTATGAGGACACAGAAAATGACTTTCAAGAAGGGATATTTGCTGCCCAGGAGGCGCATCCCACAAGTTTAGAATCATAAGCTTAGGGTTGTTTCCTCGGACAATGGAGAGTATCATGAATAGTTTGCTTTGCAGGCATGTTGGAATTGATTCTTTTGACTCTATTAATATAATATAATATAGATATCCCTCACTCTAATCACGAGGATTAGCCCAGAAGTCAGAGAAAACCTCGTTAATTAGAGGGTTGCTAAAATGTCGACCGGTATCAATCTCTCAGATTGTTCCAAGACAATGTGACAACAAGAACCCACAGAAAGCGGTCCAATTCTCTTTGCAAATATAGCTGGTCTACCTGCCGCAAAATTAATTAATAATGTATTTTTAAGAACCAACAAGCTAGTTCGTTTTAATAATTAATATCATGTTACACTATGCACGGAAATACTTTAGGGAATAATTCGTGTAAAACATTAAAGGTGATTGGGAGGTATTCCAATAACCAAGGCCTCCGAGGTCATCAGCTGATATAACCTTCGGCCTTTATTTTTCAGTACCTTTCTTATCTAATAATATTGACAGCTAAGAACACATTGTAGAAAATTATATTAATAATGTTTAAGTCGAGGACAAAAGAAAAGAGTGAATCTGAAGTGTATGTTAAAAATGGTTTCAACGTTATAGTGATGTAGGTATTCTGTAACATCTAGACATGAAAAATCATAAATTTTGCAAAAAAATAAGTAATAAAACAAAACTGTGTTAATTTAGATATATACAAATTCATCATGTGTTGCTTTTAAAGAAATTAGAAATCTATTTTCAAACTGCAAATATATTGAGTAAATAAGTATTCGTACGCTAGTAAAAGATTTACCGTTATGTGACACTGTAACACTATCATTCAATTTAAGAACACAGTTTAGTCTAAGTGTGCGACAAGTCTAAGTGATGTATGAAAAGAAGAGAATTACAATTTTGGATTATTTGAATATTCCATCATTTAAACTATTATGTTTTAAATACTGAAACTTATACAATACTGGAATCAACTTTGAAGATGCATTTAATAAATATATGAAATTTGCAGTGTAAAATAATTTTTCAATGATCACTAAATGTCCAAACACAAATGAAACATATTCAGTTATATTCTCTACTATACAGGGATGGCCAGAAGTACGGAATAAAATTCGTATCTTCTGAATGAGTTTAAAACGCCGAAACACAATCTTGATTTTTTCCCATCTTTCGATTATACAGGGTGTCCGGAAAAGACGTGTACAACGGAAGACCACAGATTTCTGGGTTCAAAATAAGCCGATTTAGCCCGATTTACTTATTTCCAAAATTGCTTCGTTTAGCCACTAGAGAGCGCCAAAGTTCGCAAAAAATTTTTGTTTATTCCGAATATCTCGAAAACGACTTGATCGATTTTAACCATTTTTGGCCTACGGAGTTATAAGTCTAACCGACACCTTTTGACATCCCTTTGACCTCCATTCACTATTTGGTATTCTCCAAGACGCTGCTGCGGTCCACAGCATTCCGAATGGCTTCGGCTGGTAAATTATGCATCTCTGCCCTAATCTTGTTCTTTAAATCCTCAATATTATCCGATCTCTTCCTTTTTTTCTTCAAAAAAGAATGAGCCCAAGATTCTGTTGTTGATGATACTTGCCCATACATAACTTTCTGTGGGTGCTGCGTATACGATTCGATTCGATTTCCAGTGTGGATTTTCATGGGACCAAAAGCGATAGTTATGCCTGTTAACCACTCCATTTAAATAAAACGTAGCTTCTCGTTGAAAACCATTATTGTCGTCACACCGTCTTGTACAAGACATACCTTATAGCGATGGTATTTTTCTTGTTTCATAAACATTCGAACTGCAGTTCGAGAAGCATCGTGATTGCGGGCCAATGAAACAGTTGAAATATGAGGATTTTCAACAAGTTCTAATGCAATGTCGAATTTCTTCTCTTCATTCAAAGCACGTGCCCGTTCAGTTTTAGGCAAAGCCTGTACTGTGCCGTGTTCTTCAAATTTGTGAAATATTTTACTGTCCCTTGCGAAATTTGGGTTTCGAGATATTTCGCATTAAATAAATCGGGCACTTCAGCCTAACTTTTTATTTTGTCTCCAGATCCAATCAATATCAAGATTTCGATGCGTTTCCTTTCGGGCAATACCATCGCGATTCAGTAAATAACTTTATTTTGACACAATAGTAACGTTTCAAACTCCAATTTACAACTAAAGCGAAAAATTAACCAGAAAGCCTGGCAAGTACCAAAAAAAACGCAACATAAAAAAGATATCTTTTTTGCGTTAGCAGTGATAGGTACAGTTTCAAATTCTTTATTTTATTCTGTGCAAAATCATGGATGATAACATTGAAGACAATTAATTTTTTTATTTAACTTGTTAAGTAGATGTTTTATACAACCCTAATAACCTTGCTATTGAAAACATAAAACTTGTTTATTTGGTACAGCTAGATTTGGTTTTCTATAAGCTTTTCAACGAGCCGCCTCATGCCTTGTTTTCATTTGAAAAAAAAGTTGACATAGCTGGGGGTTAGAGAGTTGAAGAAAAATTAATTAATATATAACCGAGAAATGGGAAAAAATCAAGATCAGTTAACGTGTTTCGGTGTTTTATATAAAATTAACTCATTCAAAGATATTAATTTTATTCCGTACTTCTGGCCATCCCTTTATAGATTCCAGCAGATAGTTATTACTTTTACCTCCAAATGGTTATTTATGTACTGAATATTATTTACTGAATGACACTTTTATTAGTTCCATCCAAGTTGCAATGGCATCTGGATAAGATGTCAAAAAGGTATGGTAATACGGATAATATATTGGAAAATAAGTAGGGTTTGTTAATTAATGTAGAGCTACTGATTTTAGAGATATAGGGTGTGTAAGATAATTTTCGAAAGTCAAATATTTAACGAAATTTTTTTAAAGCCCAACATATTTAATCAAAATTGGCAAATGTACCGTTTTGGTAGAGCGAAACATGCTGGTATTATCAGTTTCTTTGTACAAAGTAGAGGACGTTAGTTGCTAACATTTCCGTTGACATTTTATTTTGTAACTTTTTTAAGTTAGGTTTTTCCCATTCTAAGTCACGTGATAGGTATTATGCAAAACTTAATTTTACAGAAGACGTACATTTATTATGCAAACCCTACTTATTTTTCAATATTTTCAGTTGTAGCAATACTGCCATGTCTTTTTAAAACACACTCTTAGAATTATTCCTTATTATTCTTGATAGGTTCAATGTTTTCCTGATAAGTAATTTTATAAAACAATTCAAGATCCATCTCCTATAACGGTCCCAAAAATTTAGCGGCTTATATCTTGGAAACAGTGCGTTTCCTGCCTAAGGTTTTCTTTGCTTATTTTTACCTGAATATTATATCCACATAAAGTTTGTGCTTTTCCACATGGGACACCTTAAATATCCTTAATATCCCTAATTATTGACGTACAATTTATTACCTGTTTAGTAGACTATAATTTAAGTAATAGCTTGTAGTTAAAACGGTTGTTAAATCACTGTGTTCCTATTTTGAACATTGTCCTTGCAAAATGCAAATTACAAGTTACCTTCCAGAACGGAAGTTTTAATAATTTCTACTTTAATTATTCGATTTTTTCGACTTGTAACTTACTTTCATGATAAACCAGAATATTAATTAACAGTTACAAAAAAGAATAATCCAAACAACACTTTCCTTGAAAATAAATTGCCTACACTTCTAATTTTAGTACGGAAGTAAAAATTTTAACTTACAGTTAACATTATTAAGTATATATTGCAAGAAGCAACTACTATGTCAGAACAAAATACCACTTACTAACTTCACGCTGATGTTTAACTGCTTTTAGTTATTATTGCAAGACTATTTTATAATTCGTATAATGCCATGAAGAACGAGATAATCAATTGTTGCGGAGATTGTAATGCCTGCAGAATACGGTCACTTAAACAAGTTTGTCCTTGGCATCCACTCCTTAATTTCTACGTTCAGTGATGAGCCGCGTATTACTAAACTGGCTACTTCGATAATTAAACAAGTTAAACAGTTTAGGTAGTCCATTTTTTAATGGTTTTCCTCATAAAAAAGGTTAGCATGTTAATCAAAACGGATGTGAGAATGCTTGAAATTTTCTCAATTTCTCTCAATATAAGTGAATAAAATAAATAACTACAAATGTATTCCTTTGTTTTTGTTTTGAAAAGTTTTATCATCAGTAAAATCGTAACAGATTTTGTTTTTATTGGATAAATTTCTCCTTGTAATGAAATAATTTTGACAATCAGTAATTTTACGAGAAAAACTGAATTTTGTCAAATGTCAGTTTTTCGAATAAAATTACGGATTGGAAAAATTTTTAGTTACAAAAATTTATCCATAAAAGAAACTCGAGTGGTTTTTGGCAAGAAAATTAACGATCAAATATATGAATGAACACCAAAATAGATAGCTTTTGTTCACAATTACCTTATAATAGGACTTTGATCCACACATATGAACCATCTAAAGTGATACGTTATCCAGTAGTGGCAAACATTTACATTTATAGTAATAGACACTTCGTTTCTTGTTTTATCACATTTAACTTCCCTTCCGTTAATAACAACCCTTGTAGCTATGTTGCGA
This sequence comes from Monochamus saltuarius, assembly GCA_025584915.1. Classification (NCBI taxonomy): domain Eukaryota; kingdom Metazoa; phylum Arthropoda; class Insecta; order Coleoptera; family Cerambycidae; genus Monochamus; species Monochamus saltuarius. The sequence goes on from CM046721.1 coordinate 30,659,279, forward strand.
TCATTTTCAGAACGCATAATACCTGCCGCAGTTTGTGAAGAATTTGCACAAGTTATGGATGCCTCTTCTTCAATATCAACTCTTCAACATAACTTTCTGCTACAGAGCAGATCTTCAATGAACCATTAAAATTGCTGAAGTGCACCTCATACAATGGCCAGGATATGCTTCTAGATTTGCGATATTCAGGAATGAAGCAATTATTGGCGGTACCTTCGCCAATGTGTTGATTCCAACAGGATGAGAAGTATATTTTTTATTGATGTATCTTAAAAAGAATATGTCTTGTGTTAAGCGAATTGGACGCAGAGAAATACATTTTCTGCATATTTCAACAGCATTTACGTACAATTTTTCTATAATTTAGTAAATTTTCTTGAAATGTCCATATTGCCAATGTCTTGCACGTCACTAATTTGCATATTTGTCAATTCGCGTCATCAACAGACACCAGAAACCCCCATCATTAGTGCAACCTAAAAGAATTCAAAATTCACTATATACCTAACAATATGTAAAAGGTAAAAGGATATTCTTTATCGGAAACCCTAGTAAAAAATTATTTAATATGTGCTCTTTCTAATACTACATCTTTTTTGCTTTGTATCCTCTCGATTCATTCTTCAAATGAGCAGTCAGCTTGTTGTTGTTCCAATATCTAAAGCTTTGTAGACCTTTATAGTATTCTTCAACATAGAATACCAGACCACATGCAATTGCATATTTTTTCTTCAAATTTAAAAAATACGATAGCATGACTTCTTCATTTATTGTCATTACTCTTTGTTTTTCCTTCTATTCGTTAGATTCTGCGAACACTTTTTCGTAACGTAAGAATTACTTTATTGCATTTTCACCAAATTCAGCTAAAGCTGTTTACTTCATGTTTCAACTGACTTTTATCCACTTAAGAATTTTAAACGGATTATGGAACTGTTTAAGTTCGAATTTCCTATCGTTAAATTCGTGTTTGACCCCATGAATTTCTTTGATATCTGCTTCTTATTCTCTAAAGAATTCTCAATACAGCCTTCTGCCGTAGAAAGAAGATTTCCAGCTCCCATGACGCTTTAACATCTGCATATCTGCACTGCCATCAACCAGAATTGTGGCTGAGGACCTTCTAAAACAATGTCCAGTGTATTCTTCGGGATAATTTGCTCCAAGATTTATTGCTGTCATTTTTGGAATGCTTCCAAAAGCATTAACTCCAACAGGCTGGAAGATGCATTTTTCTTATCTGCAGAATACAAAAACCGCCACTGAGTTGCATTAGGAAGACGAAGTTCGGCATATTTTCGAAAAATATTTAAACAGTTGATACTTGCTTGATTCGTTGAGAAAATTTGTTTATATTTTGAGTTTTCTTAACTGAAATCATAATTATCATTGAGTAGTGAGTCCATAGTGTAGATGGTTTCTGGCAGTGTTGCTTTCCAGAAAAATAAGCCAAAAGGATTTTCTCAGACACTTCCGTTACCTTGTTAGCTTTACATCAATCTTTAAAACTTTTCGTACTCCAACTTATACCGCGCTGTGGATTTTGTCTGAACTAGACTTGAGATCGCTCTATATCAGAACGACTCATTTTCAAAAGCGCTTTTTATATTTATGAGTTTGTTTGACATTTGACAGTAGCCATGCGAAAGGTAACATAACACATTACAAAACAACTAGATCCGTAAACTTAATACCAGGTACTTTTTTCTGTTTATAGAAAACAAACCAACTTCTTGTCGCTTCATTTGATACATTATGCCAAGTAAATTTTTTCTTGTTACACATTTCAAAAATTACTAAAAATGCGTAGAAAAAATTTTGACGTTTACAATTAAGTAAAAAAGTAGACATCCTAACTTTTACATGTTGCTCGTGCTTTGTACTTACGATTGGTATTAATAGTCCAGGGAAGTTAGGAAAAATAGCGGAAAGTTTTAGGCACAGCAGATATCGAGATGCGGTTTTCTGCATTGTGTTCAGGAAGGTCCCAGGAAAAAATGTCTAGATCGTCTGGTTTAGCCATTTTTTGAAGTATGCCTTCTGGGCCGGAAAATGCATTACACCATTATAGGAACGACTGGAAACTCGGAAAAATCGCTCGGAAATTGTTACTCGGGTTTTCTGGGCTGCCAAACTCGATTCTGGCATTAGAATTACCCGGGGATGCACGGGGGGGCTCTGTGGGGGTGCGCGTGGGTGAAATGGCAGCGTGCATGAAAATAGCTCCAAACTCATTACTCGGGGGTTTTCGGAAATGCAGAATTCAATTCTAGCATTAGATTTCCCCAGGGGCGCTTGGGGGTGGCTCTGTGGGGTTGTCTGGGGGTGATTGGGGGAAAAATTTAAGTTTATAATGAATAATTCAACATTAATAAAAACTCCTATTTGTTATTTGAATAAAGTATTATTTTCATAATTTGTGATTTTTCACTTTCTCCTTTACCATTTCCCACAGAGCCACCCCCGAGCGCCCCCGGGGAAGTCTAATGCCAGAATTGAATTCGGCATCCCCGAAAACCCCCGAGTATCGATTTTGGAGTGATTTTCATGGACGCTGCCATTTTCTCCCCAATCATCCCCAGACCACCCCACAGAGGGACCCCCAAGCGCCCCCGGATAAATCTAATGCTAGAATTAAATTCGACATCCCCGAAAACCCCCGAGTAACGAGTTTGGAGCGCTTCCCATGGATTATGCAATTTCCCCCCCCAGAATGACCCCCGGATACCCCCGCAGATCCGCCCTCGAGCGCCCACGGGTAATTCCAATACCAGAATTGAATTCGGCATCCCCGAAAACCCCCGAGTAACGAGTTTGGAGCGATTTTCATGCACGCTGCCATTTCTCCCCCAATTCACCCCCCGCGCACCCCCACAGAGCCACCCCCGTGCATCCCCGGGTAATTCTAATGCCAGAATCGAGTTCGGCAGCCCCGAAAACCCACGATTACCGATTTCTGAGCGAGTTTCCAGTTGTTCCTATAATGATGTAATGCATATTCCGGCCCAGAAGGCATTTTTCAAAAAATGGCTAAACCAGACGATATAGACTTTTTTCCTGGGACCTTCCTGAACACAATGCAGAAAACCGCGTCTCGATATCTGCTGTGCCTAAAAATTTCCGCTATTTGGTCGATTTTGATCTAAACGCCCTGGACTATAAATTTATTTGGTAAGCAAGTGAGCGCAATGTTGAAAAAAAAATTAATTGCAGTATCTTTAATTAAGGGTAGCCATGAACATAATTCATTAGGCATCCCATTTGCGACATATTTGTTTACATATTATGTTTGATAAAACTTTTGATCCGGTAAGCGGATGGGCCGTCCTGCGCACCTTAGTTCGGATCTTGGACAGACAAAGAATTTCACTACACCTAGTTCCCTATATGACAAAAGTTTCGACAAAAATTCCATCTTGCCCCGAAGCCTAATCGATTTCTAATTGTTTGCCTTAATCTGCATACTCATTTCATCGGACACACGTAACGGACGAAAAGTAGATTACTAGAATTTCGATAGCCGTGTGTCTCGCCGGCGGATATTTTCACGTAGCTTCGGTAAACCAGTTCGAGTGAACCCTGGACGATAAAGTCGTAATTTATACTGTGCATATCCTCTGAAGGTCGTACAATGTCCAAAATACAGCCTCGCAATTAATATTTGTTTTAATTTCAAATTAATTGGCTTGAATAGGAAAATTTTAAATTTAACGATTTTTTCTGATATATTCCGTTTCGAAATTAGGTTTTATTACTTCTTTAAAAAATAATGCAGAATGCATTTAGGCCTCGGTTATTATACAGTGTGGAAGAGAGGTATGGAATAAATTAATTATTTCTAAAACTACAAAGTTTCATGAAATTTTCTCGGACCCGTCGATTTTGCTTTTTAAAAAGATTCTTTTTTCTATACCAACGCATTTCCGACGTTCATTTGTTTTCGCGTGATGACGTCATCGGATATTTTTTTAAATAGAACCCCTATATTTTTTCATCGGATTATTGTAGAGCTTAACTTGCTGAATTCAAAAATGTATAATTTCAACACTTTATTCCTTCTACTTTAGCAATAGTGCAGCTATTGAAAACTGTTATCGTTTCAGGTAAAGTGCCTTTTCTACTGAAAATACAGCAAAATGTTACTTGAAAAATGTGTTCAGAACAGTAAATTATGAGGACTTGCAAAATCTTAAGAAGATCGGCGAGGTTTGATTTTGAAACCATTTTTCAACAAATCACAAAGATTTTATCAAAGCAGACAGATGTTCTGCTATTTTATCATAATATTACATTGTAAGTAGGTAGTTACAGGTACTTACTTAAAAGTTATTAACCACGTAATCTTTCTAATTTATTTTATTGTTAGGCCGGGCGAACGTTGAGGCGCAGTTGACGTGACGCAGGGTGACTCACGGGTCGTAAAATCTGTTGTTTCCATAAAGTTTAGGTACCCTTACGGAATAGAGTTAAGAATCACTGCAATACAGCGTGAATACAGCACACACCGCATATCCGTAGACTGTCATACCCGTTTATGTATTCATTGCTAATTATTAAGAGAGCAGTCTACAATAAAGAACATTTCAAGTACCCAAATATTGTAGATACCTACCTCTATCTATTCAATTTTGCCCTCGATTTTGCCTTTATTTCTCGTTAGGTCTTTGTTTTGGTAGATTTCGAAGAGTAATTTTAATAATTTTATTATTTCTTTTTGTGTCTATTAAAAAGCAAGATTTTGTAATCAAAATATGAGAACATGAGATTTCCTCGGAATGCATGAGATCTGACAACACTGGCATCAGTTGACCGGACAGTTAGATTTGCAATGGCGAATTGGCGTTGGCGATACGGAACCGATTACCGTAGTAGTGGGGAATGCTAGACCAATGCACGTCGCCGCCCCTCTTAAAGTTCGTACTTTCCCTGGAATGAAGCGGCAATTTGTACTTTCTCTGCAAAGATCCGCAATTTCCGAATCTGTATATGTATATGGATAAATATGTAAATCGAAAACAACTTCAGTCTTTGATTCAACCACAGCCACAATACACATCAGTTTGTCGCCTGTAGTTGTAAAAATAAACTCGCATTTCGTTGTGCAAATATATAAACAATGATTGTAAAAATATAAATAACTGATTCTTTATATTTTTTCCATATATGTATCATTACGTTTGCTCTTTCTTATTCAATTATATTTTATATAAATAATTTGTGATTTTTTAATAATAATTTTTAGTTTTATTTTACTTGATAATGTATTAGTAGATACCTTTAATTACAAAAAAAAACAAATGTCCTTAAAATAATCATTCAAATAATATGATAGCTCAATCAATTTACTTCAAGATTGGGAGATTAAAAAATAATTTAATAAAGTTTCTGGCAAAATCCAAAATATTAGTCTATAAGTGTGTCTGACCTTATCAGTTGATAGAATGCGTTTCTCACATTTTGCACACTCAATTGCTTTCAACTCGCCTGAGAAGTTTAATTGGACTAAAATACTTTCAAAACTCTCCACTAAAAAAATAATTGAAAATTACACTAAACAAATTCTATTGCCACTCAGTACCGTTTTATGAAATAGTAACCTTCCTTCCTAGAATCTGTTTTTTTTTTTTCATTGAAAAATAATAAGTTAATTGAGTATCTGGATCTACATACAAACAAGCTAACACACTTTGTAAACACAATTTTATTAAATTACTTATTTAATTTAAATAACAAATTTACATAATTATAATAATTTGGTAACAAAATCACACTAAAATATAAGCAGTTAAATATAACTGATCTTTGAGTTGATTCTATCCATAATAGTTAGTTACAATTAACGTCTGAATTAAAAAAAAATGCCTAGTTATTATTATAATGAGTTGTGTTTAGCGAGAATCTATGGCGTTATTGTTTTCTCAGAATTACCAAATGGAAAAATGTATTTTGATACAAAAAAATACATAACATTAAAAAGTGATTATTATAAAATTTATATATATATAGATACATTTTAAGGAGCAATAAGTTAAAAAGTACTTGTAAATTAAAATATATAATGTATAGAAGTAGTAAATTAATAGCAAATTGTGTTGTATTTTGTGCGCTGCTACCAAATTATTTAGAAAATTTCTTAATATTTGTGAAAACAGGGTGCATTAAAAAGTTTCGATAGATAACACCGGGTGATTGTCATAATGTCATTAATTTTGACCACGTCTTCGAAAAGCTCAATAAAGACAAAAAACAAACAGAAAAAATGTTTATTCGACCTTGAGAAATGAGAAGCAAATCAACCATAACTCCTAATACGCAACAAATTTTCTAATGACGCCATTCGAGCATTAAAGCAGGCCGATTCCGAGTTGATTTAGAAGCAGCGAATGATTTAAAAATATTGCACTTAAACATGCATTTAATTTTTTTACTACGTTTGTTACAGTATAATTCTTAAATCTGCTGTCAGTGTATAAACTATCATTTTAAGGCACTGGTGTCAAAAGTAATTTACTTTTAGCATTGCTGCTAAAAATAAATGTCGGGATTTATTTTCAACATCAGTGCGAAAATAGAAAACAATTAAGAAATTTTAAACCAAAGAAATATTTATTTACTTAATTAAAAGTGAGAAACTACAATAAATAATTACATGACCAATCTCATTAGTAGTTGTAAGTAGTAGTCATTATTTCGGTGAAACTTGTATTGGGTAGGGAGCAATGTTATTTATCGATGTTTTAGACATAATTTGGCCCGCAATTCTCTTCTTGTTTTGTAACGAGTCTTCTATACAACCCTCTTCTACTATATTGGACTTTTAGTTCCTTGACCTTCCTCCTGACAAAACACCAACCCCCCTCTCCCCCGCTAATCTTTTCTGTTTCAGGACAAGAAGAAACCAAGACCAAGAAGACCACCAAGAAGAAGACGAGAACATAGACAACCCAAACCCAAACACTATCCTTACCTAGCGCTCGCATCTCCCGAACCGTAACAGGCTCGGGAAGAAGAGCATCCTATGGCTACAAGCCACTCACAAAAACCCACTCCCAACAAAGACCACCCCCGGGGGTTTAGGACGGCCGGCGAAGAAAGAACCTAGAAGACACGAAGAGCGCCAGAGGAGGCCCCCCTGCCGGCGGGAGTCAGCCAGGGCAGGAGGAGGTTCCTCGAGCCGCCAGCATCGGCCGCAACAGCGGTCGAGGCTGACCGGATACGAGGCCGCCCAGGTCTACAGAGATGGTGAAGGATAAAGAGCGATAATACCGCTCGATCCTAATCCATACAAGGCCACCGTTCGCCAATAAAATAACGGCGCGTGGACTTTATTTTTTAAATACCCACATTTTGAGGACCGCTGACCAGATGGATCATGTGCTAAAAGTGATTTTAATTTGTTCGAAGGGATGGGACTCAAATGTCACTTGGCACATATCATAATAATAACTATTGATATTCGCCTTATCTTCCCTTAAAGTTAATAACATCACCCTGTAGAATCAAAATGTTTGATTAAATGAAAAACGAAGAGGAAGGAAATAATGCAAGAACTATCTTAAAAGGAAATACTTTTAGCTAATGATGCATTTACATATTAAGAACATATTATTTCGCAAATTTATATTGAAATAGTGTTCAACGCTTCTCATTAAAGTATTAATTGAATGTAATTAATTTCTAATTATGTCACTGAAAGTAGATATCTTTTTCTCACGATCTCAAGTCAAATTAGAAAATATTGAAGAAGTATTACGTCAGTTAATACGAAATATTTAAAAGTAATAGCAAAATATACTGTGGTTTAAAATAGCGTCAAACGATAAAAATGAATGCATGTTTTTTTACGAATACGCATGCGAATGAGCATACAGGGTGTTTCATTTCGAGTGAATCAAATTTTAACCACAAATAGAACTCGATAAGTAATTAAGAATTGACTTATAAAACAAGGTTCTATGTCTCACCGTTTTTGCTCTACAGGACCGTATTGGTCGGTTTTTTACATCATATTATTTATGATATCTCTGGGATAGTTTAACAATTTGATTCAAATCTGGTATGATGCTAATACTTACGAATGTCTATAATTTACTGCAAAATTTACAAATTTTTTGTATGTCAGTGGCGTAGAAACGGGTAGGGTAGTGGGATTTTTTTGCCCCAACTTCTACGCCAATGACCTAATACTTATTTGGGGTAAATTTTTAGATTTTTTGGACAATTTGGCATAATACTTGTTTGAAATCGGTAAAGTGTCTCGTTCTGCCGAGAATCTCAATAATGTGGGAGGCCGTTCTTCTGATAAGGAATCAAGTTTAGTTCAATTTAGCAGTTATTGAGATTTTCGGCAGAACGAGACACTTTACCGATTTCAAACAAGTGTTATGCCAAATTGTCCAAGGAATCTAAAAAATAAGTATTAGGTCATTGGCGTAGAAGTTGGGGCAAAAAAATCCCGCTACCCTACCCGTTTCTACGCCACTAACCTACAAAAAATTTGTAAATTTTGCAGTAAATTATAGACATTCGTAAGTATTAACATCATACCAGATTTGAATCAAATTGTTACAACTATCCCAGAGATATCATAAATAATATGATGTAAAAAACCGACCAATACGGCCCTGTAGAGCGAAAACGGTGAGACATAGAACCTTGGTTTATAAGGCAATTCTTAATTACTTATCGAGTTCTATCTGTGGTTAAAATTTGATTCACTCGAACTGAAACACCCTGTATAATAATTAATTATAGAACTGATAGTATAATATTTTTATGACATGTACCTACATGTTTATTGTGATATTTCTATATAAATGTGGATAGAATCACATGGTAATTTAAATATCCGTGCTAAATTGCCGTATTTCAGATTTCTCGTGAAAATTTTAATTTACCAAGATGGATTAGAACAGATGCAATACTCTTTTAAGGACGCAATTTTTATATGCATATTTTCAACGAATTCATAGCTGTTTGTTGAGAAAGTTAGTTAGAAGCAGTATCTCTTCATTATGTCAATTATTATACAAGTTTTCTCCAGGTTGTATAACAGTTTCCAGGCTGACAAGTCATTTAGAATAAGGAAAAAAATAATCATGTGTTATGTTTTATATCATAAAATCTCGTGAATTCTACACGTCATGTGTAGGTACACATTGAGAAAATTATATAGGGCATTATAAACATTGTCACACCGCGCAGAATTCTTATAAAAAACTAGTAACACTTAACAAATAATTAAGTTTGGTACACATGGATAAGATACAATTCACGGCCTTTCATATTCTCTAGTGTATCTTTTCCTAATAATGTAAAGAAAATGGTTAAATTTTAGCATTATATTTTAGCACTACTATGATAAGAACTTTCACCTCCTGGTTGAATTTTTGGTGAATCTTTAGATACGATTCTTTACCTTAAATCGCCAGCCTTAAAGTTAGTATATATTAAACAATGTCTAAAAACCTGTTCGTTAAATCATAACTTAATGTTAGCTATAATTTTTTCTCAAGAAACAATTTTTTTCATAAAATAAAAATTTTGTTACAAGTATATATTTTAAACCATCCATAAACTATAACTAAACAAGATTATTTTGTGTAATGGAAAAAAACTGCTAGCCTTGCGTTTTTGCTGAATAATTATAAAGTAATCAAGCTTATTGTTAAATTAATTACAGAATAGACATCAAAGTCATTAGCTATAAAATAAACGTGCTTCAGATTGCAAGCAAATTATGTTTAAAATACAGATATTTTAGATAAATAATGCAAAAAAATGTATAATTATTTTCACAAAAGCATGACTGCACAGACAAATGAGTAAGTATTAAAACTGCAGTGCTTGTATAAAACAGTAACACAATTTCTGTTTAAAACTCCAATATGTAACGACGACCTTAGTTTTTTCTTATTCACATAAACTCATCAAGTTCTATAGTATTATTTTTGGCAAAATCTTCCTTAATATGAAAAATTTGATTGTGATGCTAACAACTTGTTACAATAACGTATTAGTGTAGGCGACTGAAAGAGTAAGTACCTAAAAAACTGCACCTGATCACATTTAGTGATACAAAATAATAAATAGGATTTAAAATATAGAACGGGAAAACCGAAAAAAAATATAACATCCTGAAACCTTGACAAACTAACAGAACACTGATGCAGTGGAAGACAATAAAGACATGGTTGTGGAACGATTAGAAAAAATGTTACACAGCGATAATTATAATTAATTCTAATAATATATAATTATTTAAATTCAATAATTGCAAGTCGGTTTTAGTGTATATACTACGTTAATAAATATTAACTGATGCACATCTAAATAATGATTGGTTCTGTTACAAAGTCTTTATCAGATTCATATCTTCTTGACATTACCGTTATTACAACCATTAGAAGTTTGTCGCACTGTTAGAAGAGTACTCGTAGTATAATTTTTTATTTATACATTTTTTAATATATTAATTTTTTTCTAATAATCTATTAGATGTTACGTAAAAATAAAGTATATTCAATCCAATGGTTTGTTTCCTTAAAATCCTTCGCTCCGTTCATATAAATGATTTTACTATGCTAGTGGAAAATTCGAAGGGATTATTTGGTAAAGAAGTACCTAAGAACTCTTGAAAAGTGATTCTAGGACCATGCTCTGTCCGTCACCTCTATGAAGACAGTTATTGTTCTCTTCACGAGAAAGATAAAGCTAGCACCAACAAAGGCACCAAGTATCTTAACGACTACACTAAGCTTTGCATCGGATGCGAAATACCTTGGAGTCGCAAAATCAAAGCTATCATTTTCATTTTTTATTTTATTTTATTCCAAGCATATATCCAATTGGCAAATGCCCAATTACAGAGTACGGTAAAACATATACAGTGCAAAATAATACAAACAATTGTATACAAGACACAAATATAGTAACAAAACAAAGGGAGAAAAAACTAACAAAAAAAAATTAATAAACAGGGAAATATACATGTATACCTAAGTTACTATATATTTTTACTTAAGTATTGCATTATGTATAGCTTGCATTGAATAGCAAAAAATATATACACTAGATTCTATTATTTCATTGTACCTTGAGACTTGATACAAAGACGACACTATCAGAATATTGGTTAAAGGTTAAACACATTATTACTTCTTGGCATTTTAAATTGGATATTGTTTTAGCATACCTGAACATTCCAGAATGTTGTGAATGATTTTATACAAAAAACTTACTTGGGAGACTGATCTTCATTGATGAGGACACGTAGGTAAGTACAAGACTGATTTCATAAATCTATGCTAAATTATTTCTAAACTCGCAATATGATTGGCATATATTGGGCTCCAGACTATTGACGCATATTTTAATTTAGAACGAATAAACGTAATGTATACCAAACGTAGAGTAGAGATATTACAAACTCTTTAGAATTTCTCATAACATACCAGTCTTAAATGCGGACGTCATAATGTTATTGCAAGATCTGGAAGACAGGGAATCTTCGTTTGGAGAGAAGGCTAAAAAGGCGTACATATCCTATTAGCCGTGCCGCAGAACCGTTGGTAAAACTTGGGGAATGCAACCAAAAGTGGACATGTGGATACGCACTGTCATTGTGAGATCTATACTTATGGGAGTGTCGTCTGGAGGCAGAAAGTCCAGTCAGGTACAAAGGATCGCCTGTCTGAGAATAACTGAAGCTATGCGAACAACATCCACCACAGCTATCGAAATAATGTTTTCCACCTTTAGATATCTATCTAAAAAAAGTGGCGACGAGAACTATGCTTCGCCTCAAGAACATTTATTGATTTCAAATCAGATGTAGGATGTAGAGAAGTTAGGAGTCGTCTGTGGAATGAGGTCGCCAGAAATATGTCCCTTCTTCAGGCAGATACTAAAAGCATTCCATATCAGTTTACGCTTGACAGCCCCCCACCCAGTACCCATTAGGACTGAGGAAGAAACCGCCAGTGGAGATCTATTCAACATCTTCACAGACGGATCAAAAAGGAAGGAAGCTTAAAACCGTGGGATGAAACAAATAACTGTTAATTTACTAAGGAGTTCATAGAGTACCTCGTCAAGAATAAAGCCAAAAAGTACCTGGCCATGTCTAGGATAAACATTCTCTAGATAATTTGTGTTGGGAGATCAATAACCTTCTCGGGCCTATATTAGAGAGCAAAATTACTAACATTTTCTCTCCAATGAGTTGGTTAACGCATCAGATAGGTTAATCTCCTAATGAGAGAAAGTACAAAGGGCCTAATGGATCCTAAATGCTGTAGCCACACACCCTCCCCACAATTCCAGATTTCAGTAACATTCTAGAATTATGCTTTCATTTTCAGTACAATAGAATATTTTCCACAAAGACGGTATCGCACGATTTCTTAACTCGATTTCGAAACTTCCACCGAATGTTTGATGTTCAAAACTACATTACAAAGAATTTTAATAAACTAAGCATACAGCATTTTTAAAATTAAAATATAATTAATATCAGTAATAACTAGAAAAAGTTTATGAAAGAAATTTTCAGCCAGACCTAGGACTAGACATTATACTTTGGTAATGTATCGTATAATAAATGTTGTTAGTATAGGTACTGCAATAATTAGTATTTCGTGTAGATGTTTGGTTCTTTTAATTTTGGAATAGATAGATCTACCTAGAATATATAGTTCATAAATGTTATATTTTTTGTTTATTTTTAAATAAAACAATAAATTTGTATTGTTCAAATATATTTTATTTACATATTTACAATATTTTCTGCATATTTTGACTAAACTCTGTACATATTTATGCGCATAATTTTAATATTTCGACTTGCATATTTCGGTATTCTTCTTTATAGCGTTTGAAATACTTTGAATCATTGAAACTACATATGTATAAATAATGCACAGATCTTTTTCGATAAAGCTAGGTATATCTACAATACTGAGAATAAATGTTTCTGTAGATTGTTATTTTAGAAGAATTACATGAACTGCATTATTTGTAAACGACGCAAAATATGTTTGTTTTTATTTGAAAAAAAAACGTGATCAGATTGAAAACTATCGTAAAATTAATAATTCAACAATTCTGTTACACAAGAAATATATTAAAAATTTAAAATAGTTGTGTACAAATAATTAAAAAGAATACATTTAAATAGACTTACCAAAAAGGTGTTCATTTATTTTTTCAGCTATTTATAACGCTAACAATTTAATAAACAGTCTATGTATTGTCAAAATTACTTGCAAAACTGCAACGTCTCAAGTTCAACTGATTCTTCACATAATTCGACTTGACAGGAATGAAGAATATTAGTTATTTTTCCTTAGCTGGAATCGTTTCTATATATATTTTTTATTTACTTTTATGCTGAGAGTAATATGTAGCATAATTATTTTCAATCATTAAAAAGTAGTATTATATACCGTTTCATTATAAAACTATAGTCCCAAATTGCAGGATCAAAAGTTTAACAGATGTTACAAGTTTTTTTAAATAAATTTATATATTTTTAAGCTTTTGTAGATAGAAGACCGATTGAGTGACTGTTACAAACATATTTTTGACAGTAAGATTGAAACTTTTAATTTCAAAATGCAATAAACATTTTTTTATTTGATGGTAAACCCACATAAAGTACATTTATTATTCACGTTATAACAGTTCAGTAAGTCATTAATCATTATACATTTTATGACTCATAAAAAATATTATCAGTATTGTACTAACGTATTGTTGTAACCCAAAGTAAACTTTTGTATTGAACGAAATAATTATTTTCAACTTCCAAGAATCACCTGTCAATGCAATTCATGCCACTGACTGTTACGCACAAATTATTTTTTATAGTTACGTTAAATGAAATATAATAATTAGCAACAATAATTAGTAGAAAAAGTGAAGGATTTTCTCAAGACTAACATTCACCTTCAGCTATTCATAACATTAAAAATATTTAGTACACAATAACAATGGATACTTCAATGAGACAATATCAACATCAACAACTGCACGAAAATAATAGAGATCTTTCTATAAACCACATACAGGGTGTTTGAATATTAGTATAGGTATAGGTATTTCCATATTTGGCAACTTAAAATAATAAATTCTAATCCTACTACAATTTTTTAAGTGCTTATATATTTTTGAAGAAAATATTACCTAATTCTTTTTTATTCAAAATCTTATAACATGATATTATTCTGCATCTCTGAAAACACTCTGTGCACATGCAATTATCAGAAAAATGTTTCTATAAATTATTATTTCAGAAGAACCACATGCAGTGCCTTTGTAAAATCACAAAACCGTTGAGTTGTTAATGGGAAAAAACGTGATTAGAATGAAAACTAAGATGAAATTAATTATTCAACAATTGCTGTCACGATCGTAAAATTATGAATTTAACATGGACGTGTCATTGATTTTCTTATATCTGTGTAATGTGAAATATCAGAAATTGTAAAATTACGTTATTACTTACATTAAAAGTAAATTTTGAAATTTAATTAAAGGAATATGCTTCGTTATTTTCTTCGTTATTCAATCATTCAATTAATTTTAATAATATAATTATATTAAGTTTATTATTGATTGAATTATTACACTGTGAAGTGCAATAAACTTCTAATTTTTAGGACAAGGAATCGTCCAAGAAACAGTATAAAATGCACACAAATCGACTTGCATATGAATCATATTCCAAATAGAAATCTTAAATGATAATTAACTATTTTTATAGGTATTAAGATGTACACTTAACTAGTCTTTACTGTGATTTATTTCCTGAACTTCTAGTAAATAGGAATACTTTACTCGCAATTACCTAGTGCATTACAAACATCTTCTCGTAAACCAAAAAACTAAAATAATTGTAATGAAATAAAATGAAACGGTGGCATATCGTTTCGTCATCGATCATTTCTATTCTCGCCCTTCTGTTACCACAGTTTAGCGCATATTACAGTCCGTGTTCACCTAAATTAAGTCAATAGCAAAGATAATCGACATAGTATAGTATAGTATATGTGGTAAACCCATGGGCAACATATTGTTAATAGTTTTATGACTGCAATTACGCTATAGTTGCGGTAAGAATTCAGACGACTTACGTCACGGCTGATATTACGCAATTGCTATTATTGCCAACATAACTTTCAATATTTGATGGCGTTAAAAACAATATTTTTTGCAATTTAGAGCAATAAATAGTGCAAATATTTAGTATAGTATATAGATTTATTATACTCAGTTGCAGTTTCTTAAATATGTTGATAAAATTAATGCATTATTCATTTGTTGTACACAACAGTTTAAAATATTAATTATATCTCGACTGATTAAACTATGATAAAAAACATTTGTTTGCTATTTTTTATTAGAATAAACTATTAAAATACATTAAAAAATATTTTTGTACAAAATATAGGTACTGAAAATAAAAACACCGGAACTAACGAGGCTAGCAAACGGTACCTGCAGCGACATTAGTGTTTGTGACCTCACACTGCGGAACGTACCATTCCCTATCTATTACGATTTCCCATAACTTTCTCTGGCGGAACTAAAATTTGATTTTTGATGTAAATATAAGATGCAAATAAAGGAGTCTAATGCTACAAATAAAAAATAAAGTTACAAAAATGATTTCCAAGTGTCAAAATATATTAGTGATGTGGGAGCGTTCACAATAAAACTCGGTGGTCACTTAAATGTTTTCTTTGAATCTGCATTACAATTTTTAATGTAAATCGTATTAGACTACTTTTGTTTGCAGAATAAGCGTACAACGGTAAGTAAACGTCAGTAAAGGTAGACATGGCAGAGTAGGCGCTACATTCATTTTTGATTTGTGTAAAAATTTCAGATGTAATTTTTGTGAATATCCCTATAAAGCTGATCCCCATTTAAAGTTACACCCTGTATAGACGGTGAATATAAAACTGTCAATAATACAAATAGGAATGCAGCAGGCGAAAAAAGGACCTAATTTAATTTAATTTATTTACATGAAAAGTTTCCCACAAATTCTAAAGGATCTTTTCTCAGGTAAAAATAGACAAAAATACAAAATTATTTACCTACTTTTACCCAAAGAAATTTCCCTTGTCATGTCATCCCTATTGAGATACAACGTGCAGTTTAACTAAAGCTTTATCAACTAAATTATCAAGACCATCTCGGTTCATACATGACAAACTAAAAGTGACAGGTACGAACAAGTAATAAAACGAAAAATATGTATTTAAATTTGAAAATTCAAAGAAATAATATATATCTAGATGCAAAATGTTTATTATCCTGTGGATGTTCTCTATTCTCTAACTTTTATCTCAAGTATTTCTTTGCAAAATTATAAGGAAATGTTCAAAATTTAAAACAAGAGAAAAGACTATGTTGCTAATGTTTACGAAGTACGTAGTATACGATGTATTTGAAATTGGTAAATTTGGAAAAAATCGGATAAAAATGGGTTTTGAAGAGAAAAAGTAGTATTCATAGCATAAACAGAAATAGTAATAATAATAATAATATCTCTACCCCTTATTCTAATCACACAGAAGTCGAAGACTTGTGTGGGAGGGGGAGCGGCATATTATTAAGCAGGCCGTATTTGCGCTCAGAAACGACTTACGTTGGTAGGTCCTAACCACTATTCAGTGCTGGAATGAGTTAATCCTGGAAAACCTCATTAATTAGTGGAGTAGTCAAATGTCGACCGGTATCAATCTCTCACATTGACCGACGTTAACATTCTTCCACCCTACCATACCCTTAAAACGCGCGACCATTGACCAAATGAGCATAAAAATCTGCTGAAATTGAAGTCCCAGATCACCGTAAAACATTTTGGTACTTTATAATAATACATTACGGTTTTGTACAATCAAATAAATTTAATTTAATTTTCCAGTTGCGATGTATACATCAAGCCTTATTCATAATACTATTATTCTATTACAGGAGTACTATCAGTTGCAATAAAACTCATATCTCCATATTGTTATATTTATAATAATATTACTTAATCTTATCAAAAATTTCAGTACAACCAAAACATTTCAGCGTGTCTACAATTTCTTGTTGACACTACCATAGTAGCAAATTGATATAGTTTAATCGGGAACAACGACACCGAAACAAATAACAGACAGTCCGTGACGAGCTGCAATCATAATCGGCACGCGCTAATAATTTCTCAAAATTTGTTTGTAATTGAAAATTCCTGGTTCCAAATATGATGATAATAGATTGTACGTAGGCACGTACAGTATTAAACCTAAAGTCTATTGGCAATAAATAGGTTGTATATAACGATGTATAAACATTCAGTTACGACAACTAAATTACCTACGCTAATTAACAATTTAAATGATATATTTACATAAAAAATGAACTAATTATAAAAACTTTACGTGACCCTGACGTCAATATATTTTTATAGCCAGGTATAAGAAAATATTTTCATACATTAATTTCCAATATTATTTATAAAACCAAACTAAATTAATTTTAGTATGTATTTTATATTGAGACTGACTGATATGTTACGCGGTGTAGAACTAACTACATCTATCGGCCATTCGCTACATTATGCCGGACTGAAAATGTCACAGACACGAAGCGTTCTACATGCAGTAGACACCATTGAAAGCTGTCGATCTTTATCGCGTTCGGCGATAAACGATATTTTGCAAACACGGAATTCCAGGAAACAACTACTCTGCGGGCGAATGCCCCGACCAGCATTGAATTACACCTGAAAAACCTACAGCAACAGCTGGAGTCATTCGTCTGGTGGGCTTCTGACGAATGACTCTAGCTGTTGCTATAGGTTTTCCAGGTGTAATTCAATGCTGGTCGGGGCATTAGCCCGCAGAGTAGTTGTTTCCTGGAATTCCGTGTTTGACTAACATGTTATTTAATACGTTTTATATCATATGCAATGGGAAAATTGCATGGTTTTTCCAAATACGTAATAAGAAAGAATGTATTATTTTAATTGAAATGACGTTTGGCCTAAACAGCTTCGTAGAATAATAAGCCTAAAAACAGTATTTAAAAATTTAGTCTGGCCGCACCTCCACAAAACGGTCGCCGCCACAGCGTAGACCTGTGACGTTAGACGCCGTTCGCGCGTGTATACCTAAATACAGCAGTGTGATTTAGATCATATCTGTATACGATTTCCATGCTTTCAGACAACGCAGTACATGCGTTTATAACAGTTAATATCATTTGTAATGTCATTAGGTGTTATTGTGTCAAATAGGCGTTGGTATTGAATACATTTGCAAAATATATGTGAATACAGTGTCCAATAAAAAATATTTCAATGCTTAAACTTCAATTATTGTAAACATGTATTTTTAGTAAAAGTGTGAGTAGATATTATTATATATTAAAAGCTGTAGGTTACTCTCGCTCGCACACTTCACTCGAAAACTGACCATTTTACCGCCACAAAGGCTTTTTTGCGAGCCGTGCAGCGCCGAACGGCTAAACTCTACGCCTTTCGCCGTCTTTCTAGATTGTCTACGGCGTATTTTGATGCCGATTTTTTCGCCTTTTCCTAGCTAAATTTCCATTTTCCCGAGGCTCCTCGGCCAAAAACGGTGGATTTTTTTATGTGAAACGAGGATAGTTGAGTCGGTTACGCTCCTTTATAGAAGACAGCGATTTTTTCGAGTGGAACGAGTATAGAGCTAGTAGATTACGCCCCTTTCTAGACATTCGACAAATGCGTTTTGCACGGCATAAACGTCAGAAATGTCAAACTAATGTTGTAATGTTGTTTACGCCCTTTCGTAGAAATTCAACAAACGTCAAATGAGACGTCAAAATGAATTAAAACAGATTATGTGTTCTGGAACAATTTTCGGGCCCTTCCAGCTACGAGAAGTTGTTATTGTGTTGTCTGAGATATATCCGAGTCTTTTGGTGATGATTTTATAGCCCAAAGTCAAGAAAAGACAATAATGCTTTTATAGAAACTTTAAATTTGAACCGTCTAAAATGTCCAGCATGCCTTAGGTTTGGGTTTAAAATTCGATTTTATAACGAAAATTGCTTAAGTTTCAGTCAACTACGAGGTGCACCGCCGACCAAAATCACTGAAACATCAAACGTATGCTCCGGCGGTGACATCTCGGAATAAAACGTAGAAAATTTGGAAAAATGGGCCGACTGGAGGCCGGCAAAGACCAAAAACTGTAAATTTGAAGTCTCTAGAAAGTTTCCCGTACCCGAGCACTGGGGTTTGAGGTCGTTTTTACATTGAACTTTCCATAATTATGAGTGAAAACGTGGTAAAAAAGAGCTAGACAATATGGCGGTAGTCATTTCATTGCCGCGTCGCTGCAATTTATAGGGTGATTGATTAAGGCTTGATCTATAGACAGTGTTAAAATAAAAATTGACAAAAAAAAATAAACTTTCAAATTCGAGGTAATTTAAAGTTTTTTCGCTTCGGAACGGTTGTCAAACGTGAGTATACAAAGTGTTGAAAAAAATGTTACCGGTAAAAAAAATTCAAAATTAAGAGAATTAAAAATTTTTTTTGATAAAACTTCCATCAAGGATCTAACTAACGGAGCAAATACAAAGTATTTAAAAATAACGAACCATTCTCTAAAAACCCTTTAAATTCATGGAATTAAAAAAAGAATTTGATGAAACTTTTAGCATCACATAAAGCCCATCCGATTCAATATTTAAAATACAGGATGTTGAAAAAAAATTAACCAAACTCGAGAAAACACTAAATATTACCAAAATATTAAATTATTATTATTATTATATTATTATTATAGAGAGTTCAGCCAAAGTCACGTTTACATTCTATTTCACAGGCGTAGAGCCGCGCGTAGCACGGCTAGAGTAATTGTTTCACAGCAATATTTTAAAATCTGACCCATATACCCTTATACCGTTACGCCTATGTGTGTACAAAATAAAAATAAAAAATACGTGCTAATCAAGCAAATAACAGGTGTTATAAATATATGTATATTAAAATTATTTCACTGCTTTCGATAATCGTTAGTTTAACATCAATGTCGCGCCTTTATTTATACTGCAGCCGTCTATATATAGCATGAGGAAGTCTGGAAATCCTAATATGCCACGATCATATTTAACGACTATAAGAAAAGTGAAATTTAATTCATTATTGCAAAAATACCTAATTAATGGGAGAGGATCTCAGTCATTACAACTCTAGAAAGTGCCTCGTTATTTCCGTTTCAAAAAACTAAAGAAGTGTAACTAATTAGAATGAAAAATTCAATATCGGTAAATAAGAATCCATAAGGGAGAACTCGTATAGTTTATTAATACATATTTATCAGTTTTATTTTACACGTATAGTAACTTATTGAAATTAAAACAAAAAATAAAAAAGTGCAAATACAAGGAAAATATAAAATTTGCAGCCACAGGCAGATGAGTTAACGTTAAAATATGTGACTGTTTAATATGATAGTTACTAATGGAAAAAGTAGATGAGTAAGAGTAAGAGAATTTATAAATAAAAATGCAATAACTAAAGAAAAATCGAAAATAGAATCGCGGAAGAGATGGAGGTGCAGAGTGTCCACGGCGTATTGCAGCAGTGGGGCGTATTATACACGAGGCTCAATTATATCCGTACAATGTACAGCGTGTCCAAGCATTAATATCACGGGATAGGGCGAGGAGGACCGTTACCATGGCTGCCATAATCTGAATTTAAATCACTTGGACTTCTTTTTGTGGGGATATTTAAAAAATGAAGTGGATTGCACCGAATTGGACACTATTGGTGATTTACGCAAACGTATCATAGCTGCTGCCAATAACTTACGAGTTCAAAACAGACAAAAAGCAAAAACATTTGTGTTTGTAGAAACTGGGTAAGATGGGCCCAAAGTTTTGTTGTAGTAATGAGGTATGTCAAGCTATTTTGTTAATTAGAACCACAATTTAATTCTATTAATAATTAATAATAGTAGCGGCAAAAGCAGTTGAAGTTGCTGTCTTATAATAGGTGTTATAAAGTGTTATTTATTTCTTTCCTTGGGAATTTCTTTATCCGGTCGGCGATTGCATGCTTTGCTGTCTTATCAGGTTTTACAGGGGACCAGTTTCCAGAAGTTCCAATTTAAAAATACTGTATGTGTATTTTTAAATCATTTTCGAAATACTCATTTTGATTGTTTTTACAAAATTCTATTTATAAGAGTCCCCTATACACATTCAAGACATTTTTTTCAGGTAAGTTCTAAATCATCCTGTATAACCTACCTAGTCTTTAAATTTGTTTTAATGGGATCGGGTGTCAAAACTGTAGAGTAAAATTGTCTAAATAAAATTGATAGTATTGACGAAAAATTACTATTTCGAGTAATGAACAAAATTGGTAAATAAACTGAAACCAATTTTATTTATATGTCCCTAACTTTTGATCAATTTACCGACAAAATTTAGCTAATTTATTCATCAATTTGTTGGATTTAGGTTTTTCTTACTAACATGTTTGACATTTAACAATTTTTTTGTTGTTTAAGAATTTGACCAAGAAATTGTTACAATTCGCTTTTTTATATTAACATTTTACAATACATTGGTTTGAGTTTAAGACCATCAATGTTTTTAATGAAAATTAATAATAATAACAGCAAACTATTAACCTTTAATAATAATCGTGTCTAGGTATATGTAACCATATCTAGTTTTTTAAATATTTAAAACTAACAAAAAATATCGGTATTGCAAAATCTAATAAAAGCGTTTGTATATTTTAATGTAAATCTAAATATTCTTAAAATTGGCCAATAAATTAGAACCATTTCTGTAGTCTCCAATTTGCTTTCTTGACCAATCGATTGAAGCTAGGAAATTTACTTAAACTTATATTTCACATATACGTTGGTTATTTCTAGAAAAAAAAGTAGGTATGTAGAAAATTGAATATAACTTGTCTCTTGAATGACTCTACAAGTTCGGGACATTGTCACAATTTCATGATTTACCAATGCTAAGCATTAATTTCTAATTTGCATTAAACAATAAAAAATATAACCGTAACTAAATGGACTTCTGTTCGCTATCTCTTCGGATTTTATATGTCATGGCAAATATACTATGATATTTGACATCTTTTTACCTACTTGTTTCTAAACAAATAATAAATTATTACTTACTAAGTAATATTCCATAAATTGTATAAATACGATGTTTATCATTAAAATTTTAACAATGTAGTGTTATTATTCACTGTCATTAATTCCTACATTCATCTTAAAAACAAATGACATTATGCAACTATTGCAACTTAAATTTCAGCAGTGGGTACTAAAAATGTTCATATTTGTTAGAAAATCTATTAAATGATTGCATCATTGCACAAAACCAGAAAATGTTATCGCATTTGCTTAATTATTATTGTTTTGAATTACTTTTCATTTTTTATTTATTTTTACCCCCTTTTCCAATAAATTTTTTGTCATGCAATGATCTAACCCCTCTTGGCAACTTTCTTGTGGACTCCCCTGACAAAAAATGTTTGTTTTATCATCCATTTCCTGGTCTTTGGCAAGATTGTGGCAACATTACATTACAGGGATTTAGGGAAAGTGAAATGAGCCAGAAATTATTGCGCATCACTGACATTAATGTTTTATATATTTTAAATTTATAATAAAACAGTACCTACTGTTTTCTTAATTATAATTTTATGGACTTAAAATATACTACATATTATAAACTATGTATATACTTCATGTTTTTCATGATGATGAAATGCTTAGCCTTAAGTAAAAGTAAATAATAGTCAACAAATAATTTAATATAATCTGTAAATGATACTGCAGGAAACAACTACTCCGCGGACTAATGCCCCGACCGGCATTGAATTACTCCTGCAGTATCTGTGTGAACAGCCAAGAACCCTTGTCGGACACACCACCAGACATAGACCCCGCCAGGGCGAGAGGTCTGCGTTATGTACCTGCTGCAATGTAGGTCGCTTCCTGTAAGTCGAGCCGCTTAGGCCGAGCAGGAAGTAAGCAGACCACTTATATCTCATAATTTAATATAAATTAAAACAAATCAGTAATTATAATCGTTGAGATTTTGATTTTTTTAATTGATTCCTAAAAATTTAAGGTCATATTTTCTATTTTTTTCTTACATATTAATAACCGATATTGAACAAAACTTCCAAATTTGTATATACAGGCTTTAAATCACTATTAATTATTCATAAAAATGGGTTGGTCACCAATATTTATAAATACAACCTGATGTGTCCCCAACCTAAGTCACCAGAAAACAGACCTTTGCGTAATTAAAATTTAGTCTGCCTCTATCTCTTCCAACCTCTTTGAGAGCACAAGTAGTATTCAAATATTAAAGCATTAAACAATATTTGGGTTCTTGCTCTAAGTGTATTTGATGATCAACTGCAAAAATAGCTGAATCTGTATTAATCCTGCCATCATTATATCAATAATAGACACTACACATTCAATAAAACTGATATTATTTGTAAGTATTGACAATGTTACTGACAGTGTAAAGTCACTATAACAATATAGGTGGGACTGTTTACTTAAAGTGAAAATCGCAGTTATTCCTTAACATTGCAATCCATAGAAGCAACCGCTGCATTGATAGGCATAAAATAACCATAATATGATCTATCTAATAACAGCTTTACATATATATCCCTACTGTTGTAGATGCTGGAAAACGTAAAAATATGATAACATTTTGGCGCAAAAGAGATGCTCAAAAAACAACAAGCATGAGCTCGCTTAGTCATGGTTTCCCTTTTTTTAATGCGAAATAGAAACTACTTAATTGTCGGCAGACATTACTGAATAATGAAATTAGATTGCATCAGTCCATTTCTTGGTAATGCTCAGAACAAACAAAATTTGTATTGTAGGAAGGTACCTTACGTACCGATTTCTTTGGCAAGTTATAATGGCTGATTATTTAGTACATACAAATATTATTTATGATGACCCTTAATAAAAACTGAAAAATTAAAATTTTTATTCCGATTTCCGGGAATAAAACTTTACATGTATCTATTTTCAAGGATACTGGATATAATGAAATAGCAGTTTTTTTACACAAACAATAATTCTTCTTCTTTTCTTATTGGTACATAAAAAATGTTTGGCTTAAATCTGTAAAATTACCTTGACACAGAAAAATGTGATTACACATTTATATTTTAAAACATTCAGAAATTTTAAAATAAGGAAAAATAGAAATCCTTAAAATCAGGCATATTTGGTTATGGTGTAACTGTTTTATTTTTTTACAGAAACCGATTATCTCCAAATAATGTAATATTTAATATCCAATTTGAAACAGACATATTCATTCTATGTAAAATTATAATTAAGATAGAAGGTAAAATAAGTTAAGTAAAGAGTACAGTGTGTATACCACTTATGGAATAAAATTAATGATTCATTAACTACACAATTTTGTGGGAAAAATCCTCGAAAACATCGATTTCTATATTTATTTTCGCATTTTTTGATATCACATTTATGTATACAACGTGAATCATGTAGATGATATGAAGTGAGTTTTTCAAAATATATTATACAGGATTATCTTATACAGTTTTCGAGATATTACATGTTTATTGTTAATATGTAACATCATAATCATATTAATAAATTCAAAATAAAACAAACTTTATTTTATATATTCTAACCAAGTGTCTCAATACACTGCATAGTGGTGCTCAGGTAACGTAGCGTGGCACAAGTGCTGCAGGTACGAGAGAAAAGTCAAGTTGACGTTGCCGACTTGCTACCTCTTTAGTCACTTTTAGTAATATCTCGAAAACTAAAAGATAATTGTCATACATTTTTTAAAAACTCAGTTGACACTCTTTCCAATAGCGCAACAATATGCTCCACTTCCACTTAAAAAAATAATCAATGACGTCATATCTATATGGTTCATCCTGGATCCACAAATGTGATATCAAAAAATGCGAAATTAAAATTAAAAATCGATGTGCCCGAGGATTTTCCTCAAAATTTTGTAGTTAAGAAATCATGAATTTTATTCCACAATATACAGGGTGATTCAGAACTTATCTAAGAAAAATGAGAATAGATGCGGCATGGAAAATGGAGTCAATAACATAAAAAAAATTCTAAAATCCTCAACGTTTACATCGCTAGACTACTGTAGTCTCTAGCCCGGCGATTACTTATCATATTTACGTTTTTATGATGCAAGTATTTGCATTGGTTTTTCAAATGTCAAAAATGACTTACGTGTATAGCAATTCGCAGTTGATGGATACCATTTTTATTTATCGTGAAGTGAAAGTGCTTAAGCAGAATGATTTTCTGATAAACGTGTCAAATACAGCTACTATTACAACGGTGTGGAGTGATTGCAAGTGTACTACAAACGCAGGCGTGACACGGGAAATTTGCAACCGTGGAAGAGAAGGAGATCGAGGGCGTGCATAACGTATTGCAGCAGTGTGGTGTATCATACACGAGGCTCAATTATATCCGTACCATGCACAGCGTCCAAGTATTAATACCAAGGGATTGAACGAGGAGGGCCGATACTATAGACTTATTTTTGTAAGGATATTTAAAAAATTAAGTATATGACACCGAAGTGGACACTATTGATGATTTACTCAAACGTATCATAACTGCTGCCAATAACTTACAAGTTCAAGACGGACAAAAAGCAGATCATTTGTGTTTGTAGCAACTGGGTATGACGGGCCCAATATTTTGTTATTGTTACATCAGATATAATAAACTATTTTAATAATTAAAAATAAATTAATTATATTAATAATTAATAACAATAGTGGCAAAAATAGTTGAATTTGCTGTATAAAATAGGTGTTATAAAATTGTATTTATTTCTTTCATTGGGTATTTCTTTCAATTTTTTTTCTCGGGTCACCGATTACATGTTTTGCTTTATCAGGTTTTATAGTGCACCAGTTCCCAGTGTCGTGTAGAAGTGTATTTTTAAATAATTTTCGAACTATTTTTTGATTTTTTTACACCCCTGTATAGTTACCAGCAAAGTTAGTGCTAACCAATTATTTTAATTGCCGAGCTCAGTAATCAGCAGAACACAATTATTTTAAAACGCAGACACTCATTATTTTTAAACGTAATTGTGATATAACTAATAATACTTATAAATTGTTTAGAACAGTTTTGAGAGATATTTCAGTACCTAGGTCAAAGCCATAGATTTGACAAGGAATGGATGGCTCACCAAGCATCATGATGACATAAGTCACGTGACCTAGGATTCTATAGGTGAATTATTACAATTTGAAAATGAAATCGTTCTAAGTCATGTGACACAAGACATTTTCTTTTCATTTTGGGTGCTATCCATCTCTCTCTATATTCTGTCTACCCCTATACCAAATCTATATGGTAGGTACCTAGATACTTCTATACTTAATCAACATTTTCGTTAGTTTTAAAGATACTTTACTAAACTTGCAAACTGTAAATGTTTCTGTTGCTTTCTATACCGTCCTTAAAGGTGCCCGTATCTCTCGCCGTAAAATGATCAAATTTGTGGTGTTTTTAGGTACTGAAATCTCGAAAAATAAAACACGTAGAGCAAAAGTAATATCAAAAATGGAATTATTGATGTTTTGTTTATCCACTTTTACTATTTAAACTTTCCTCAAATAATGAAATAACTTTTAAAATGCATTTATATGACACACATAATTTCGCTATTCTAACCCCACATTTTAACAATTATTTTCACATACTTATAAACAAAAGTGAACAATCTTATATGCAGAACTATGTAAGTTTATGTTATAACAATATTTACATCTATAGTTGAATTTTAAAAAATACGTATTTTGAAAGATTTCAGTACCTAAAAATTCATTGGATAGATCGCTTTCTGATGTTATATGTTGATTTTACTTCGGTACCTTTGAATATTTGCAGGTGACATGAAATAACATTCTTGTTATTTGCTAAACTCTATATTATTCAGTTCTTAAATGTCTAAAATTATTTATATTTGTAGAAAACACTATTTCAAGAATACGGCGCCCTTAAAGATATGTATAAAAATAAGACAGTTAAATAAGAAAATCTAATCCATATCTAACTTAAGAAATTTTTAAATATTTTCAATATTCTCTCGTACAAATAATTAATTATGTAAATGCTTGTATTTACCTACCTATTTATATTTACTTGACATTAACAAATAAAGTTGATATTTAAGTAAGGATATTTAGGCTTAAAAATTTATTAAAATCGTAAATTAATTAAAATATTATTTTCGATCTTCATTTACATATTACCAGAATTTCAATGATTTGAATAAACACTTAGTGTGGCGTTAAATTTATATCATACCCAAAAAAAATCAGTTTAAAATAGTTTCATAGAATTGATTTTTCTAATTTAGCATTATTTTCAGCCAGATTTAAATTTTTAAGGACCAATTATTATAATTCTATATTTTGTAAAAAGACCTACGTAAATATATAGTCAACTAGTATTTTTTGAAAGAAAATCTTGATTGCAAAGGAAACAGCCATCTCTTTTCAACAGAAATATTGCCTTCAAATTATCAAAAATGAAATTATTGAAATATTCACAAAGTTAATGTTACTTTATTTTAAAATTTCAATTAATTTGTTAAAAATAAGGCATAAGAAACTCCATTGTTGCTAGTAGCTAAAAGTTGGAATGAGTACTCAAAATTTAAATGTATTTATTCAATTCTGGACATAACAGTTTTGGTAGGTCTATTTGAGATTATACAATCTTGAATTAAGAAATTCGTTCTTTATTTCAGATTTATATATTTACATGAATTAATTTTAATTAGGTCAAAATTAAGATATTCTTGAATATACGCAAATACTCGTAAATTATTTTTTTATTAGTTTTTTAGTTAAATTATATCTTTCTTGAATTAGACCTACCATTGCCCATAAATGTCATTCCAGATTCAATCTTTTTTGTGCTTTTAGGTGCTTTATACAAACCAGTCAATATTTCACAACTATTTTACTCAATGTTTGCATGGATTTTTTCCTATACATTCTCTTAGTTCTCTATTTTACTGGAACATCCTACCATCGTTTAAAATTCTCTTTAATCTATAACCCAACTTGAGGAGATAATGTTCTTTCTCGTTCTTTATATAATTTATAGAGGAACAGAATCAAATATCTTAATTGATAAAATAGAAAGACACGTTTTATCAGTAAATCTACAGATATTATCCTAAGTAATATGAAATACTTAAGAACAAGCTGTTTGAAGTAATTTTATAAAGAAATGAACATATTATCATTTTTTTCGTGACAAGCTAAGTTTCAAAAGTTAAAGTTCTGGAAAAAATTGACTTTTATGTAATATCTTTGAACGATTGTCTTTCAAGATTTTTAATGTATTCAAATACAACCTATTTAAGTAAAGTAAATGTAGAATATATACAGTTATGACAACCACTGACAGAAATACTGGGGGACATTGCTATTAAGAACCTCTAAACCTCAATACCTCCCAGTATTTTCGAAATTTGATTATTAGTGCATTTGATGTTGAAATACTGAATTTTCAAAAGAGGCATTTTGTTCAATAAACTAGTTACTTTCGGATTATTTTATTTTGTAATAGGCTTACCACATACTTAATATTGACAGTGTTCTAGCAATATTTTTATTAGAAATGCAAAAATAAATACCATTCATTCAGCAATAATTTGCAATATTTAGTGGAATAAAACTTTATTTTAATTGATAGCAATATCTTCCAGAAAATTAATAATTTCTACTTAATTGATGATTTATTACCTACTACTTTTTTCAACTTTGTCATATTTCAGACTGAAAAAATAACTTGAACATGAAACTTTTTTGAAAAATTGAAAGAGTCCTAATTTCCAAAATCTTGAAGGTGTCTAAATTCTTATTGAGTTTGTCTTCCAGTAGCTCTCGCTACTACCTTTACCTTTGTTGAATTAAGTTTCTAATCTAAATTTCATCTATGAGGGACATATTAAGATATTAACATGAACATTTTTCAAAAAACTTCCCTGTATCCTACAATCTAAACCACTTAAAAATAATGTATGACATCTTTTCTTTAAGAAATTACTTGAACAAGCATTTCAGATTGCTTAGAAAACACTTTATATAGTTTAAACAAAATGTGTATGCATATCTAAAACGAGGCAAAATAAATTCTTAAATTTGCAATAGTAAAAAATTTAGATAATAGGTACCCAAATATTTCATGTGGGCAGTTTATAATTCTGTGACTTTGAAAACAAACTTTCTATCTGCTAAAATAGTTCTGACAGAAAAACTTACATTCCGAGCACTTTCCAGAAGCACCCAAACGTGCTCCCATTGGGAACCCGCGCCCCGTAGGTAACGGTCATCGTAACGTAATCGTTGTTATCACAGTGGGCCTAGCCCTATTTCACTCACTTCACGTACACCATAGAGAAACGGAGTTGGCTGTGGTTAACATCGGAGACTCAACCGCGCCCGACAGCGTACCAGCGTACCACAAAGACTGACTTCGCGGGTACCACCAGCGTTTAGACAATCACCGGCGTAGGTGATCACAGGTGTGTACCCAAGTGCATAGTGGGGAAGAGAAAAACTCATTTAAATGCTGTTTATCATACTTGTCGCATTGTTATGGGTGCATTTTGAAGGAAACAATGCATACATGGTGGCCATACAGTGCGTATCAGTTCTCGCACAGACACCCCTGTATCTTTCTTATTTATTTGTTAATTAAATTCAAAATTTGTCAGTTTTGCAGTCAATAAATACGATTCATCTGTCACAGAATATGAAAAAATAGTGCGCCTTGTTTTATTGAAAAATATCTTTAATAAATGTTACAGAATTACAAATTTAATAATTTTAGAAATGTTTGAAGAAAAATATTAATTTTTAATATTCAATTATATTTCAAGTAGTTGAACTGGCAGTTTTTCACTCATTAGAATTTAGTTTTAAATAATGATTTTCAAATAAATATGTTTTTTTTTTTTTCATTTCCCTAAACAATTTGTTCAATATTGTATAAAAATAACGTATTAAAATAAAAAAATAATATAATAATGCGTTTATTTAATCCAAAAATGCATATTTTCAATTGAGAGATGTGGAAAAGGAAAATATGTACTCCATCTTTTAATTATTTTTGTAAAAAGTATTTGTTTGAAAGGAAAAATTCGAATTGTTTCCTGTAAAGACAAAATAATTGTCAATAGGTGGCCGTTAGATGTAGCGGTGCTATATTTCGCGTACTCATGTACGTTGGGTTTGATAGACATGAACAGCCAGGGTTGGTCGATAGTTAACTTACCCCTCACAAGTGGCGTACTAATGAGAGCTAACAAGCTCGAAACCGATATATGTTGACTACTTGCTATATACTGTTCAGGTGTAAATCAATG
Source organism: Monochamus saltuarius (assembly GCA_025584915.1). Lineage (NCBI taxonomy): Eukaryota > Metazoa > Arthropoda > Insecta > Coleoptera > Cerambycidae > Monochamus > Monochamus saltuarius. The sequence goes on from CM046721.1 coordinate 30,689,777, forward strand.
CTGGTTAAACATTATTACTACTTCTGTTGCAAATGAGAAATTGCACGAAAAAACTACTCTGCGGGCTAACGTCCCATCAGTATTAACCTGAAAGTCCTATAGCAAACAGCCAAGGTCATTCGTCTGTGGCATATTCGACATATACCGGATTCAAGCTTGTTGGCTCTCATCGGATCGGTATACCAAAGGGACTGCTGTTCGTGTCTATCACACCCAACAGAAGTGAACCTGAATAGACGTGATGTAACACGTATATCCCTGGCTGGCTGTTCGATCTCTGTCATATCTGACGGAATGTCAAGAATGTGTGAAATATAAGTGGCTCCCAGCGGCTACTGGCTTATTTCACACAGGACTGCTTTATTACAATTTCTTGTAAATAATACTGCAATTGTGTATCTGTAATTTTGGTAATGATGAGTAAAAGTGTTGTATTAATACGAATCACGATAATTTACTTTCCAAACTTTATGATTACGGCATAAGAGATGTTCCGTTGGAATGGTTACAATGTGTTTTGAAATTCCGAAGACAATATGTCTCCATACAACATGTTGAATTCGATGATTTTAATGTATTCAATTCTAACTATAGTTTGGTCGAAATGGAGGTACCGCAGGGCTCTATTCTGGGACCTGTGCTTTTTATTTTATATGCGAATTAAATAGAGTTTGTAATTTGGTAACAAATCTTTTACTATGTATGCTGATGATTTGTCTTTGATCATTTCAAGTAACTTGTAGAATGATTCTTAATATCCATATTGATCAAATTATTAATAGCATAATATGTACATCAGAATTATTTGTATTTAAATGCAAATAAATCTTAGGTTATAGGTAAGATTTCACAATAAACAGAAAAATTGTGATGACCTATGAATAAAAATTAATGACTGTGCCATTGAGTGATGTTTCAGACAGTGTTAAATTCCTATGAGTCTACTTTGACGAAACCCTCAACTGGAAAGTGCATTGCAATCTTGTTTCCTTCTTGAGTTCCGTAAATTTTTATTTAAAAATATGAAAACAATTTTGGTAACAAATCGACTAATTAATTTGTATTCTGCACAAGTAGAATCGCGTCTTTTATATTTTATAATATGACATTTAATATAAAATATAGTATAAAGTTTTACAATTATATTAAAATTTATTTACAACAACCCAATTACTATAATAATTTTGCATTTACCACAACAGCGAACTTATATGGTTCAATATGGTTTATTATTATTATTATTATTATTATCATTATCATTATCATTATCATTATCATTATCATTATCATTATCATTATCATTATCATTATCATTATCATTATCATTATCATTATCATTATCATTATTATTATTATTATTATTATTATTATTATTATTATTATTATTATTATTATCATTATCAATATCATTATCATTATCATTATCATTATTATTATTATTAAATTTTGATGATATACGTTGTGCTTTAAAAAATTTGAGTTCCTAAAATGATCTTACACCTTCTGTATTTTAAATATGGGTTGCTTTAGGAGACGTTTATTAGCAAGGCCAACTTAGTTTTCAATGTTTTATCAGTTCTAACAATATTGCTATGTGTTTTTGAAACACCTTGTATATTAGAAATACTTACCAATAATCATTTTCAAATTCTCAAATTAAAAATTTACAAAATTAGTTTGTATAAATAAAACAGCAGCTTTAGAATTAATTTCAGATCTGAAAATATTTGTCGGTAAACCTACAAGAGGAATTAAAACACACCTATTTTAGGTTATAATTTTGTCTAAACAATCACTGGCAAATGCGATATTGACAATAATGTTATCATTAACTTTCAACAATACGTGTTATAAAGCATTAATCAGAATATGAGTTTAGTTAAGCCATCTTGTTATAATGTTTAACTTAAGTTAATATAAACTTAACAAACGAACAGAAATGACATGGATGTATACAGGCTGTATCACATAAGAGGGCCACTCCCATGTATCTCCTGTAAAGTGCCCAAACTTTAGGGCTGTCTAACTTTATTATTTTAAGAGATAGAGAAAACTTATTGGTAATCAATTTTTATTGCAAAATTAATACCTTCCACCTGATATAAACAGATTTTTGAAATATCGTATGTGGTTCGCTGCGCCCTCTAGGCGGATAAAAGAAATTTTTAATGAAGCGCTATGACCACAAAAAACTGCCTGTTTTTCGTCTTTCATGCAATATACTACATTTTGCCTTTATGTTTCGTATTTATTACATTTTTTTCAATTTTAATTTAAAAAAAATGTACCTAAATATTTTCGTGTTGCTCAAGATAATGTAGAACCTGTTTTAAAGACGTCAACTGCAAAAAAATAATAAACAGAATGTACTTTTTTATGCAAAATACAGATTTTCTTATAATATTATTTTATTACATTGTCTGTGTCAAAATAATTTTAAAGACCCAATTGCTTCTAATGTGAAAACCAATAAAATAATATTATAAGAAAATCTGTATTTTGCATAAAAAAGTACATTCTGTTTATTATTATTTTGCAAATGGCGTTTTTAAAACAGGTTTTACATTATCTTAAGCAACACGAAAATATTTAGGTACATTTTTTAAAACTAAAATTGAAAAAAATTTAATAAATATGAAAGATAAGGGCAACATGTAGTATATTGCGTGAAAGACGAAAAACAGGCTACTTTTTGTGGTCATAGCCTGCTTCAATATAAAAATTATCCGCCTAGAGGGCGCAACTACATACGATATTTCAAAATCTGTGTATATCAGTTGGAAGGTATCAATTTTGAAATAAAAAAATTACTAATAAGTTTCCTCTATCTCTTAAAATAAAAAGTTAGACAGCCTTAAAGTTTGGGCACTTTACAGGTTTTTTGTTATTACTCACAAAGTTGGCCATGGATCTCAAATTTGTTTTTACGAGCATAAAGGCCTCCAAAATGCAACAAAAAGCAATGAAAGATTTTTGACGTGTCTCGCATATTAAGCGAGATACAGCCTGTATATTTCTTCCCAAAAATTATTTTTTTAATTCGTTTGGTATACCCAATTTATACTGTACTACTTCTGTAATTTGTCTAGTCAACATGTTCTGAAATGATTCTAATTTATCAGATGAAGTTATAGATTGGGTTCTTGCTTTACTTAGAATTTATATTAGTCAATTTATTTTTATTTTAAATACCTAATTAAATTTATAAACAAACTGATGTTTTTGAATCTTTTAGGATCTTTTAGTGCCCAGAGGAGTAAAATTTAGAATGTATAAACCAATTTTGAGACCGATAGCGCTGTATGGTAGTGAAACCTGGGTCCTCAATAAAAAACAAGAGAAAAGCTTTTAAGGTGGGAAAGGAAGATCTTAAGAAGAATTTTAGGGGGTAAATAGACGGAGGAAGGCTATGTAAAGAGAAATAATGAGAACATATATGCAATGGACAATGGTGGTCAGCTTAAAGCCACCACTTGCATGTTTTGTCTTTTCTAGCACCGTGTATAACAAATGGTGATAGAAAAGAATGGAGCATGTAACTGGTGAGTTTAAGCTGACTACTACCGTACCAGGCGCCAACAATAGACGAAGTTGTAAAAGCCAGAATAGTGCAGTGGCTAGGCATCTAGAACGTATAGAAGATGAAAGGACAGTTAAGAAAATTGTAGGGAGTAAACCTAACTACAAGAAAAAAATAGGGAGACCGAGGAAGCGATGGAGAGAGGCAGTGACAGTAGATCTAAGGGAAAAAATAACGGATTGTAAAGGTGCGGGTCCACTGGATACTTTTGTAGCGCAACATTGTATCGCAACGTAGTCGCAACAGGTGATTTCTGTGTACATAACCTTACAACTTGGCGTGCAACATAAACGCCGTGTTGCTCCGATACAGATGTTGTTGAGATACAACATTCAGTCGACACAGGAGTTTATAGGTAGCGCCACATGTTTCGTACGAAACAAAACAGGTTTGTTTCACGCGAGTGTTGCATTGAATAATATCTAGTGAATTTGAAAATGAAGAAGTGGTCAATAAATGAAACGCTGGCATTAATAGCCGTATATGAAGGTAGACCTGAATTATGTGCGATTGTGGTTTGAGGAATTCTGAACAGGTACATTAACGATTTATAGGAGTCGCCTGCAAAGTACAAAACATACAAGAGACTACTGTCTGGGCGCAATTAGGTAGGTTAACTTGCCAGTTGCTAAATATCCCAAAGTAACAGCAAGTCGTTCACCAGGAGTAATTGCTTTCCTCTTCTTGTATCTTGTTTTTTTATCTTTACCGATATTAATTGCAATAAATCCTCAAAATCTGTTGCAGCCATACGCAAATTTTTTTTATAAAAATCTGGATCTCCAATTCGCAATTCTGCCATCAATTGATTATAGGCCTTGTTCATTCCTGTTTGCTATCCAGTCCCGCACCCATATTTTTCGTTTGGGTTTTCGTTTTGCACGTCTTTGTTTTAAATTTGCGAGAACAATGACAGCAGCTGCGATTCTATTTTTCGACAACACTGACAGCAAAACAACAACCACATAAATGCTTTAAAATTAGTGTATCGTACTTTATGCTCAGAGACAAAGATCGCAACTGGTGGACACACCTGGCGAAACAATTGTAGCATGTATCCTCCATAACCATGTTGCATATACATATGTATCAAGCAACTCGCTGCTAAGTGGACACATCACGGCAACATTTGTAGCGCAACAACATTTTTGTTGCGCTACAAAAGAATCCAGTGGACCCGCACCTTAAAAGAAAGACGGAAGAACAGAATGGAGTGGGGGATAATAACGCAGCTCTGGGCCGAAAAGGCCTGTAAACAGCTTTATATAATATCTTTTAGTGCTTTTTATCGGAAATATTCGAATTATTTGGATTTCCATGTGTTCTCGAATGTTCACAAAAATTCCCAAAAATTATATTTTAAGGTGGTACCTACAGATAAATTGATGACATTTTAATTTGTTGGAATACTAATTTTGTTAAATTAAATGAGCTAAATAGTTGCTTAATACCTTACAAGTTAATATTACTTTTGCTCTTGAAACAGAAATAAATAATTCAATACACTTTTTAATTTTATATTTAATAGTTCTCATAAATTTGGAAAACCTTCAAAGCTTCTCATATGATACCATAATTTTACACTTAATTATTATAATCACATATTGTTCTCTTGCATTTTACTATAATTTCAAACTTGAAATTAAAATATTTAAATAAATGGCCGTATAAAATGAAATATACGTGGCTTTATTGCAAATATATTAGATAAACTGTTGTACTAATTATAATTTAGACTCGAGTCACTGTATTTTTCGTCGCAAAATAATCAAATTTACGATGTTTTAAGCAAAGAAATCTATTTTTTTATATATTTTTAGGTATTAATAATATTGTGTGAAAATAACTACTCTGTGGACTAAAGCCCCAACCAGCGTTGAATTACACCCACAATATCCACCCATATATCCTTTATTATTAGCTTTTGTAACATTTTTTACTGTATTAGAAAGATATTTTAGGCTAATATAAATCAAATCTCCTACAATTCTTATCAATGAAGTCACATGTATGCTCTCTGATACCAAACATCTAGTTATGCTAATAAATAATTCCACAGACAAAGCTCTATTCGATAATTATCTAAAGAAATTAATCTAGCTATGTGGTGAAGTTAGATATTTATAGAGTGTGCTTATTAAACCGGGTTAGTAAAGCATTCTAGAATAATAAAACATGTAGAACAAAAGTAATTTCAAAAATAGAACTCTTAATGTTTTATTTATCCATAGTTACTATTTAAATTTTCCTCAAATAAAATAATAACTTTTAAAAAGCGTCTGTAATACACTCATTATTTTGTTTTTTAACCCCACATTTTAACGATTATTTTTGCATATAATTATAAATAAAAGTGAACAATCTTATAGGTATCTAACACTAAGTAAGATTATGTTATAACAATGTTTACGTTTACGGTTAAATAAAAAAAATGTAGTTTAAAAAATTTCTGTTATTTAAGAATTTTTTGGTTAGACCATATTTATCTTTTACTTCGGCAATTTTGACAATTGCAGGTGGCATGAGACATAACATGTGCATAACATTCCTGTTATTTGCTTTTTAGTTATTAAATCTCTAAAAATATATGTGTATATAAAGTCGAGCACTTAACGATAAGCCCATCGTGCCAGACCCTGTCGAAGACCTTGTCAACGTCCGGTAGATTCGCTGGTGTTGAAACCTGCGGAAATAAGTTCTACTAACCTAAGAATCTGCTGCTCCGTTGAGGGGTCACGGCTGTACGCAAACTGCTCGTCCGAGAGGATCTGCAGTTCTTCTGTGGTCTCGTGCAGTCTTGCCAGGATCACCCTCTCGATTACTTTACTCATCATGTGCAGGAGATTGATGGGCCTGTAACTAGAGGGGAATGTTAGGTTCTTACTTGGCTTAGGGATGAGTATCACGTCGTCCTTTTTCCATTTCTTCGGAAATCTGCGCAGTCTCAGGATAGCGTTGCAGATGTTCAGCAGCGCCATTCCTGAGGATCCTGTTCCCTATATCGTCCCATCCCGGTGCTTTGCAGGAGTTCAGGTGGCGCAGAATCTCCTTTACCTCCTCCGTAGTGGCAGGTCTAATGGGCTCAGCGTCAGGTAGGCGTCTTAGGCGCCGCACGCGACGCTCCATCTCGTCCGTGTGATCCTCGTCTTCGTCATCGAGAAAGTTCTCCCTACACTGCAGTTCAAGGCTGTCAGCGAAGGCTTCTGCCTTGTCCCACTTCGTGTAGACGACCCGATTCTCTCCGTCAATCGGAGGAATCGGACGACGGCGACGAGGGGTCCTCAGCGCCTTCTGCATCTTCTACAGACTGCCATCCTTGGGATTAAAAGGATTCCAGGTGTCTTTGCCACCGCTCCTGGTAGAGCTCCTCCAGGGAGGTTTTGACTCTCTTGTTGAGCTGGTTTGCGATCTGTTTGTCGCGTGGGTGGCCCGTTCTCATGGCTCGCCGCTTGGCCATGATCCTATTCTGAAAACTTAAAGGTCGTCCCACTGGTAATTGAGACACGTCTCCAAAACCAAGATAGCTACTTAGAAGTCACATAACTGTAAAGTAACCAGAAGTACTTAAAATGCGTAGCAGTGACTGTAACTGTTGTATAAAGTTATTTATATAATAAAGTAGAAATAGTTACTCCTTGATAGTTCCAGTCTCAGTTAATGTTACTTTGATGCTAGTTGGAAGGCTCACTTGATGAATGTTTTAATGAAGATGTAGCTGATGACATAGAAATTAAGTACTACATTTACGAGCTGGACAATTTTAGGACACTCATTTTGGAATGCCTGTGATGTGCAATAATTTATAATGGGGTAGAAAAATAATTAATCCGACTCTTTATTAATTATATGTACCTGTAACATAAATAACTACAACTGTATTTTAGAAAGTAGCGTGAAAAATATGTTTTATATTAAAGGAACCTGTATACGTTAAATAATAATTTTTGTCACAACTGTTAATGACGTTGAGATAGAGTGTGAAGGTCCAAAGACACCTAATAAAAAGTACATTCGCTATGAGTATAACGCAAGCCCCTATTGTACCTATAACAATAAGATGGCTTTTTGTTAATGTAATAAATTGTGGTTCACTTTGGTGTCAAGTGTGTTTCTTTTATTCTGCTCGTGCAAAGCAGACAAATAATTTTCAGGTATTTGTAAGAACAAAAACATTTCAATTTCATATTTGCCATTTAACCTTACTCAACTTACCGTTTCTTAACTTTCTATAAAATTTGTATTTAAAGTTGCATTTATTTTATGCATGATACTTCTAAATACAGTTACAGGTGGTCAAGCCAAAAACACACAGACTTATTTGAGTCTTATACTTAGACTTAGAAGAGTTATTTGAAATAACTGAGTTCGTGGTATTTTTACTAATTCGAAAAAATATGACTTACTTTAAATTTGTTTGTAACCCACTTCTTTGGAAAAAAGGCACAAACAAGGTAATCTTGTTTTGGTATCGATGCATCTGCTTCATTTTGAAGAAAATTGGCAAAACCGTTAATTCGGAAAAGGCATTATCGATAATTTTAAAAATTGTGCCTTATAATTATATGGCTTTTCATAATTGATGTTTCAATTTGACACTATATTTCAGAATTACCCTGTGAAGAAAAAATATGTCCTTAGTATCGCAACTCTTTAAGAGTATTAAAAAGACTTTGTTTTCTTTTAATTAACAACCTGTAACAGGGTAATTTTTAAGCTATACGCATATACTTGGGAAATTATAGCTGAGGACAAATAATAAAGAATAGTGAAAAATCTGGTAATAGCTATTTGTGAAATAAGTTAATGAAGAAATACGAAATATGCGGAAAATACACTTTTCCTACGAGTTGCACACATGATTTTTAATAGTCTTTTGAAAATAGCTCAAATAACTATAGTTATCGTATTTTTTTATGATAGTGAATTTTGCAAATGTGAATTAAAAATCCTACGGAATGTTGATATAGAAACGAGTTTGTTAATTAGGTTTTCGTTAATATTATTGTGTCAGTAATTTATTGTCGACAAAATCTAAAGATAACTATGAGAGAGAGTATAGTTTGTTTGAAGACTGGAGTCATCGAAAGAGAGTAACTGAGGTAGTTCTACTAGCCTGTTTTGACCAATAATCCAAAGTTCTACACTGTGGAGTCTTTACTCAGTGATGAGAACAACATTGTCAGTGAAAGGGAATATTGAAATAAAAAAATCGGCAGGACATAGATTCAGGAAATCTAGTTTTAAAAAAAATTAGAAGTTGAACATTTTTTGAAAGAAGCAAATGATATAACTTACTTAAGTTTGGGCATTTTTTAAGCACTACCCCCCTTGTTTACCTGTCCCTGCACAAACTGTATTGATGTCGTTTTAGATTTTCAAAAGGAGCGTAGAAAGTTATGGGATTGCGCTAAATTTCATTAATTCATTTCTACGCGTTTGGGATACTAATTAAGAACTGTCATCAAGAACAAACCTTTCACACCTTGTATGTCAAAAAAGAAACATTTTGGGATACCTACATGTTTATATAGACTTTTCGTCTTATTTTGCGATCTAGAAAACACAGTCAAACTTATGCATATAGGTTCAAAGTCACCCCGTATATTTTACTCTACAATCCTATTCTGCTCGTTATTTTGAATGTATCTTTGTTCCAAAAGTTTAAAAAAATAATAATAACTTCAATTAATTTCAGCAGTCTTTATTTAACCTCCTTGGATACTTTTCTTTAGGGATATGAGACAATGGATTGGAGATGTTCACCACAAACCTGCTTGTAAGCCATCTAATACTTTGTTACTGAGTTTTTGCCTGCTTTGCGGAGTATGAAAGGAACCAGATGTGTTTAAGGGATTTGGCCTGAAAAAGGGAACAAGTGAATAGAAAGCCAGTTGTACTTGAGACCTCGGCAGAGCAGGTACTCTAGAACCGTTGGAATTAGGGGTATAAAATAAGTGTCATATATTTTTTACCCATATGTATATATCTTGTACAGCTCGAATAAATTAGTATAAAAGGAATCGCCATTTATTCAGCTACCATAAGTGTAAGGTTAACGTGGTAGCGACAACTTAACCTAAAATAATTCAAGCTTACACTGAAGAAAATGGTTGGGCAGTTGAACACTTAATAAAATAAACTATTTCCAAAATATGAAGCCATTTCTATTAAGATGTGATACTTGATATATTTACGATTACTAGCGAAAAAAACAAGGATAAGATCTTCACTTGCTGGTATCGTACAATTCTCCAGTTGCATTCACCATCATCGTTTGGCTTTTCCCGCACGGCAGATTTTGGAAAACAAAGTTTAACAGCTATTCCACGGGCAACTCAGTGTCTCACACATCAACAATTTTTTATCCGTAAGGTGTTGACAGGACGTAATCCAACTTACAATACATGTAAGTTGTTAGATGATTTCGTATATACGAGTACATATACATAACAGATGAAGAAGAAGACTCACTGTTTATTAACGTGCAATGCTTTATTTTGATCACATTTGTTGTGTAGTAATTAAACTATACTATCTGAATACTGCACTTTTTACCTTAGCCTCATATTAGTAAATAATATACAGACAAAATCTATTATGGATGCTAAAATAACCTTTTAAATAAAAGAATTTTAATGTACCTACTTATATTTATTACATCATTCTTTTATCATATAATATCTACATATTGATGAAAGGATATATATTATAATATCAAGGAAATATCTAAAGTTATTAAGCAAGCATGCTTCTAATAGTAAGCTACATGTAACATAAGTTAATCTAACTGTATATAACTTTTTATCTAGGCATATATTTAAAACAGAATAGAAATTCTTGCGGGAAGAGACTTCTAAATCTGGCTATATAGAACTGCAGATCCTTGACCTCGCCACATGCATGATCGTTCTAAAAATTCAATATTGGTTCGATCTAGAATGTTATGGTTGTTAACCTTAAGTGCTCGTATATGGCCGTTACATATACAGTTTCACCGATAAGAATAACATAGTCACAGGTACTGAATGGTCCGTCTTTTATCAGTTAAGAAAGACTTCAAGCTTTTAAGCCGATATGAGAAGTTATCATTTAACAAGATTTCTTCTGAAACGTTTACCATTGGAACTATACAGACTGTCCCAACCAAAACTTGACATGGAAGTTTTGGATGATAATAGCCTAGATATGAAATAACACTCAGAGAGGTCGATTTTATTTTGGAGAAGGAAAACTGATTTTCCGAGTTTAAACATCGTCACTTCAATCCTCAAGAAGGATGATCAACCACTAAAATTTTAATAGGAAAGGAGGGGCGTATCCATATATTGGTAGAATTTACATTTTAGAAAAATCGACTTTTTTCCAATGCCATTGTATAAACTGGTTTACATTTTTTATATTTCCTTTATCAGTAAATAAAATAACTTGAAATTTTTGTTGACAGTTTTTCTCTTTACCGATGATAAGAATTTAAAATAATTCAAGAAGTTAATCAAAATTTCAGTTTCAGTTTCCCACTTGACTAATAAAAATAAATTACGTTGTTTTGTGGCTTGTGTGACTTCTAAATGACTTAAAAAGCAACAACACTAGACTTCCTGGATCTATGTGCTTTCGAAACAATTAAACTTAGAAATTTATTTATGTCAATATTCTTTTTCACTGACAATATTGTTCTTATCATTGAATACAGACTCAGACCGCGTAGAACTCTGGAATACTTTGGATTTTTATTCAAAATAGTCTAGTAGAAATGCCTCAGTGATAACAGTTGTTACTCCCTTTTGATGACTCCAATCTTCACAAAGCGATACGCTTTTTCATATTTATCTTCGGGATTTGTTGGCAATAATGTTTAAACTGCAATTTTTGATGGTTCTCCTATATCATCTTCTATATTATCGTTGTAAGCAAAAGATTCTGATTTTTCATAAATCATTGACACAATAAAATTAACGAAATCGTAATAAACAAACTCGTTTCAATATCAACATTCCCTTAGGTTTCATATGGCTACGTCTAATGCAGAAAACATTATTTTTTTCTAACATTGCACAAATAGATATTTCAAATCTGAGTACTCTTTTTTTAAACTGTATATTACGGTATTATTAGTATTGGTCTGATTCTAATTCCAGAATATTGTTAAAGTATATACTGAATCTCCAAAAATTAAAAGTTTGGACTGAAATTTTTCTCAGAAGACAATCTAACAGGAGAAATGTACTACTTGGAACTTCTGGAAGACATAAGACATGGACATGGATCGGTCAGTGGTTGCGCGGTTTAAGGCGTCAGTACTTGAATCGAGGTGACTGGATCGCTGTGGGTTCGACCCCGTAGGCCGTATATACGCTATATTCGTGGAGAGATTGGCTCTCCGCGGGTATGGTAGGGTGGAAGAATGTTGGCTTGGGTCAATGTGAGAGATTGATACCGGTTGACATTTGACTACCCCCCTAATTAATGAGGTTTTCCAGGTTTCCCTCATTCCTGCACTGAATGGTGGTTAGGGCCTTCCAACTAAGTTGTCCCTGAGCGCAAATGCGGGCTGCTTAATAATAATATGCCGCCCCCTCTCCCACACAAGTCTTCGACTTCTGACCTAATCCTCGTGATTAGAATGAGAGGTAGATATATTATTATTATTATAATTGACCTCATGTTGACTGATATTATTAAAATTACTAACATTATTTGGAGGATAAGTTGATATTTCAACAAGATGGCGCTTCTCAGTACTATGCTCTGCTTGTTTGTCAGTATTTGGATCAACACTTTCCAGATCACTAGAATATGAGGAGAGGTTCCACAATTATCAGATCTTTACCCATTAAACATTTTCTGGAGGGTTATTTGGAAAACAGAATTTATTCTACTCCACCTGCTTCACTGGAAGATCTACGTCAACCAATTTCAAACGAATGTCATCAAATCACTTCAGAAACATTTAATAATATGCAAGAACATTTTAAACAAAATTAGTATTACTGCAAGGAAGTGGTCACCTCACTGCTCGAGAATTGATCACAATAACTTCTTAAAGTTAATAATAATCTTTATTCCTTCTAAAAATATTACAATTTTTGTAAGAAGAGGTTCTACACTATGTTCGGTGACAAAAGAAAGAACCGAACGACTTACGTACATAGAAAATTCAAATAAATAAATAAAAAGCAATACTTAAGATACAAATATTGTGCTAACTAAAAAAAAAGAGTAAATTAAGAACAAACCCACAAACAATTATTAGTATATTACTGGCAAAAAATTCACTGAGCCCAAATGAGCGAAGTCGCCGAAAACCCATTATGAAACCAGCCACCAACTTGGCTTTACTTAGTGTTAAACCATCGAGTATAGCAATAAAAGAATTAAGTGTTAGATTTCTCAGTTCTGGGGTTTTAAACCGACGTAAATAGGACACTCCATAAAAATATGTTCAATGGTTTCTAATTTGTGCACAATGTACACAATTCAGAAGGATTGATAGAGTATGAAATGTCATTAAAACTAAAATTCATACAAAATTTGTTGCAGAGGCGGAGTTGTGAGATAAGTCTAATAATGTAAATAGACAATTGAAGTTTCAAATAAGATGTGGTGTCTCTTGTTATATTAAAGTTTTTATACAGAATAGGTATTGTAGACACCATAACTAAAGCTATGTCTCTCTGATAAAGCATTTCTTTATATTTTTGTAACATGGTAGGCATAACGAGAGCAAGTCAAGTTGTCCAGGACATCCGCACAATCTATATTGTGAAGCATTTGTCTGACTTGAAGGAGCCAATTATAACGAGTGTCATCATTTAGTAGTTGCAGCTGCCTGTGAAAACACGCACGAGCATAACGATTGGTTTCCATTGCCAAAAGTTTAAGTAACCAGTTTAAAGCCGTTTTAAAGACCAGTAACGACAGACTGCTAATTCCTATTTCAAGTCTAACAATATAACCAGGCGTGTTTAGAGGCAACAATAAAAGTCTTTTAAAAAAACTGACTTGCACCTTTTCTAACAAGTCTGTGTAACGCAGTCCCCAGACTTGCAAAGAATTGGTTAAGGAGTTGACAATGATCGAGTCATACAGAACTAAACGTGAATCCCAAGAGTTTATTTTGGATTTGGCCATTAGAGAAATGACAGACCCAACTGCTTGCCTAGCCTTTGCGACCATTGACTCGGTCATTATTTGAAAGAGGCCAGAGGAGGAAAAATTACTCCTAGATAGGTAAAACAATTAACAGTTTCAACAGGTTGAGTATTAAGTAGGAAAGGAAAAATATTACTGCGACCGCCACGAGAGAAACACATGATCTTAGTTTTTGAGTGTTAATCGTTAATTGATTTAGTGCTACGTACCTTTCCAGGATATTGAGTTTACGGCAAAGGTCAATTTCTGAATCAGCCAATAGCACCAAATCATCGGCATACAAGAGCATAAGTATTTCGTGACGGTTATCAATATTGAGGCGACGAGCGTTAAACGAGTCAAAAAAATCTTCAATATCAGCAGTGAAAAGAGAAAACAAAAGAGGACTTAACGACTCTCCTTGCAAAACACCTGAAGTAATGTTGAATTGCCTTGTTAAATTACCCTCTGTACGGATTCTAATGTGTGCGTGAGTATACAGTTTCTTAAGAAACATTACTATATTGGAGCTTAAACCTAGAGCATATAACTTTTCCCACAGAAGAGAATGATTGATAGAGTCAAACGCACGTTTAAAATCTATAAAAGCTGCAAAAACTTTGCGGCCCTTTAATCTAAGCTGAAACTGAACTATAGAATTAAGTACATAAACATTATCAACGCATCCCCGACCTTTTCGAAATCCTGCCTGTGATTCAGGTAGTATTTTATTGGACTCTGCCCAACAGGTTAGTCTTGAGAGGAGAATACTAGTAAACACTTTCTCAAAACAGTTAATCAACGCTATACCGCGGTAATTGTTGGGGTCATCAATAGGACCCTTCTTATGTAGCATGGTTAGAATAATATTAGACCAGCTTTCCGGGATCACTCCTGTTTCAAGAATCTTATTAAAAAGAACACATAAATACAATCGCCAATTTTGGGGTAGATTCTTAAGAAATTCATACGATATTCCGTCTTCGCCTGGAGATTTACCATTCTTGCAATGAACTAATACCGAATCAAGCTCTTCAGATGTGATGGGAGCATCAAGAAAAGGATCTCTTACCCCATAATAGAAGATATTATCAATTACAGATGAAGGGTAAATGCACTCGTAGAATTGTTCCCAAATCTGAACAGACAGTCCAGTGATATTTTTCTTATTGTAAAATTGTTGTAAGGTGTGCCAAAATGTCTTTTGATCCCTTACATTACTCAATTTGGCAATAAAATATTTATCATGCTCTCTTTTGAATTTAATGAGCTTATTGTATTCTTTCTTCATATTTAAATATATATCCCTAAAGGGGTTGGTAAAATTATTCGCTTTACAAATACTAAGACTACGCTTGAGGTCTGATTTCAAAGTTTTACACTGATAATCAAACCACGGTTTTTTATTTTGGTTAGCATTATTATCACCGCGATTATGCCATATTTGTTTTGTCAAGCCGATAGCTCTAGCCGATTCAATTATTGCATTGCATATGTTATTATAAGAGTCAGAGACCTCAGAAATAGAATGAGCACGTGGTGATCGCTGCATTGTTGAACTGTAACAAGCAGTCAATCTGTCATCCCACCTTAAAGATTCAGACCTAACGTTCGAGTTACTAGGGACATCACTCAGTGGGAAATGAAACTTTAATCTCAAAGATACCGGAAAGTGATAGGATAGTGAACATTCATTGTCAACTCTCAAGCAATCAATAACGCCCAATTTAATATTGTTACACCATACCAGATCTATGACGCTATTTCCACAGGCAGAACAAAACGTAAATTGAGCAGGTGTGTCCTGGACAGCTCTGCCATTAAGTAGAGAAAAAGAATTGCTTTGCATAAAGTTAAGGAGACACCGTCCTCTTGCATTTATAACTTCATCACAGCTGGACCTCCTCTCGTAAAGATTGGAAAATGTTAAAGCCTCAAGAGGTATATCTCCATAATGAGAAACACGGCAATTAAAATCACCGCCTATAACAAAGGTTAAGCTAGGATATACCTCCACAGTGCCAGAGATAACAGGCTGGAAGAGGTCCAACAAGTAAAAATATCATATTTAGGAGCAAAATATACTACACACAATACAAACTTAAAAACAGAACTGTAATTAATAAGCAAAATACTCCACCAAGGAGACTTATGAAGTAGCTTCACTTTAAATGTTTTCAACACGAAGATAGCTAGACCACCACTAGCTCTACCACGACACTTTTCAGAGACAGCACTAGAACAATAAACATTATACCTGGTTGAAAGAGACAGTGTCTGTCCAGTAAACCACGTTTTGGATGCACACAAAATATCAAAGTGATTTACATTTTCAGAGGAAATATAGTCGGTAAGATTATTGACACCCTCCACATTCCAAAAATTATACTGAGTGGTTGCTATTTAGAGACTGTACTGCGCGTATTCATTTTCTTGCCTTTGGATGGTCTAGGAGAATTGTCGTCATCTCTTCCCTCTTTTGTGCATTTCTACCGTCCTCGCCTACAATTTTGGGATACCTCCTACGTATTTAATTGTAAGATTGACTTCTCCATTATTCAGGCGCCAGCTAAGCTCGTTTCGAAGATCAACAAGTTCCTTAGATTGCATTGGCGTCATATCCTTCTTAATCCTTGCATTAGGAAAATCAGTTTTGCCAATATGTTGCCTAGACTGAAGTACTTTTATAACTTCCTCCTTGTTGGAGAGGGTAGCCCTGAAGGGTTTAGGCTGAGCATCACGGCCCCCTTTCCCAATGCGGACACCACTACGTAGAGTTACATTAAGTTCTGGGGTAATTTGGTTAAGTAGATGACTAGCAGTTAAAAGATCTTGTTCGCTAGAATTTTGAGAAGGTAGGCCAAATATGATAATATTATTTTCGCGCTTAATACGCTCAGAAACTTCAGCAACAGAGGCTTGTATGTCTACTTTGTTGATGTGGTCTTTTAAAGAACTGATTTTTCACGCAAAAAGCATTTTTCTGTTTAATTTCTGCAATCTCAGCCGTATTGGCAGTTATTTGCGTTTTTAGGGCGTCAAGATTTATATTGCATTTATTTATAGCCTGCCCCAAAACATTTAGCTGTTCCATTATAGCTTCAAAGTGCGAGATATTTAAGGGTGCACTAGAAGAACTTGCAGGAGGAATATTTCCGACATCTAAAGATATCTCGGCTGAGGAACTGCGGCACTTCCGACAAACTCGGGGCAGCGCTCGCGCAGAGTCAGACGAGTTGAGTGGGATGTGCGTAGACAGGCTACAGTCGAAATGGATGATTTTGTTACAGACTGAACATTTTACTTCATCACTCGATTTAATAGGGTAGCTGCAAATCTTACACCGCTGCAACAATGACATGACTGCCTATTCTCCGCAATCCAAAAAAAATTTACAATGTAATAGACTGTGAATATAGTGCTCGAAAACACATAAAACGCCTTTGCCAGCAACGTTGGTTTTTCTTCCCCACAAGAAGCAGCAGAAGAAGCAAGAGATAAAAAAAAACACTCACCCAGTGTTCACTGTCGACTATACAAACACGATGCGACACTAAGTTAAAATAATTATTATTGTAACATTGAAAAACAGCATTAACAAACAGGAGTAATGTAAATACGTTCGTACACCTTGGCAAACAGCGCAGAATTGATCACAATAACTTCTTAAAGTTGAATGAAACAGACACTTTAGGTTATGGTTTGAAAATATAAAAATTGAGACAACAAAAAGCGGCTGATAATGACAGTATATATCATCCCATATTATAAAATAATATCAAGAATCGTTTCAGGGAATTTTCCAGACCTTGAGATATTGGCCATATATTAAACAAAACACAAATAAAACATAAACAAAAATGGAACAATTTGTAGCAACCATGACCAGATGCTTAACATGTTAATTTACGCCGAATCTAGGCAAAACTCTCTGGCTTCGAGACGTTTGCACGGCAAACTTTTCTTAAAAGGAAAAAAAGTAATTTTCACTTGTAACTATTATTCTGTGTTGTAAAAAAAGCTCTAAGAAGATCATGCACAATAAGTACTTATCATATGGCAAAATTAAGACACTCATATTCCAGACATCCTGTATATTGCAAATGCTTTCAAAGTTAATGATGATTTGCTATTGAAAAAATAGCAAACATTGTATTTCCTAGAACTTATTTAAAATGTATCTACAGAAGAGTTATTTTGTTTGTTAAACGCAATGGAAAAGTACTTGCAAATATTTATACAAGCAAGTATAATGCCAATTCTGGAATACCTCAGGACAGAGGTACAAACTATTGACCTATTACATTAGACATACACATATTTTTATATAAATGCGGAATTTCTGTAAACAACTACTCTGCTACCTGAAAAACCTATAGCAAGCATCCAGCTAAACGTCAGCGGTACCACCAGAGATAATCGATTTCGAGCTGATTAGCTCTCAGTAGGAATAGCAAATTTATAAAAAAACGTCGATGTTTCGATGTATCAATGCATCGTGGAATAAGACATCGATGGTTTCGATGTATCGAAGTAATAGATATACGACTACTACACTACTTCTACTCTGTCTATCTTTGCCACAAAATATATCAAGAATTGTGTTCACTTTGGGACTTCTACTACAGAAATATATATGAAAATGAATGTAATATAGTACCTACTACTATAATATATTTAATTTCTGAGCAGATACACATTTTGAATTAATAAATTATATTTAACATTTCAAACAACCAGGCAGAAGAACCCAATATAAACTCTCTATAACAACGATCTGATGTTTTCTTCATACAGTACCTATCGAAGCTTATGTTTGTGTATTAGGTCTTAATTAATATAACTATGTTTTAAACAAACCGATATCGATGCATCGTAAACCATCGATGTTTTTAATATATCGATGCATAAATGCCGTCCCTAAGTATGCCATTGATGAGGCTACCGACGAAAACCCCTAGCTGTTTAAGTCTGTCATAGTCGACATAAGGACATAGATGCCCAAGATGTAATAAATACTTTTTAATGAGCCAATGATTTTCTTACATCAAAAATATACAGGGTGAGAGGTAAGTAAACGAGAGGTTGGGGCTGTATTAGTAAATCTCAAGAGCAATTGATTTCACTCTAAATACTGGTCCCAATAATGTGAAAAATTTTCAGGAAGTTGATGAAGTTCATGAAGTTACTTAGTACTACATATAAGATTAATATTTTTTATTTATTTATAAGTATGTGAAAGTAATTGTTAGAATGCGGGGTTAGAATAGCAAAATGTGTGTCCTAAACCCGGTTTACGGTCCAAAAGATTTTCTTGCGTTAATTTTCTTGTTCGAATTTCTTCACTCAATTGTTTTATCAAATCGTTTTATAACTCAGATTTGCTCATGAAATTACTGTAATGCAGGCAACGTTTGAAAGCGAATGTCCTCTAATGTCAAAAGTATCACGTAAACTTTACTTTAATTTTGTTAATGCATTTTATTTAAAAAAAAAATATTTCCAAGAGCATCTATTTGATCGATCAAATCTGCCTCGGGATTTTTGTTTTGGTTGGCATTACCAAATTGACCAAAATTGTCGAAGTTTCGGGTTCAGATATGCTTAAGACAAGAATATGAGCGAAAACTTTTGGACTGTAAAACAGCTTTTACAGACGCTTTTTGTAAAAGTTATTATTTTATTTGGGGAAAATTTAAATAGTAACAATGAATAAACAAAATATCAAGAATATTGTTTTTGAAATGGCTTTTATTTTACAAGTATTATTTTTCAAGATTTTTGTACCTGAAAACACCACAAATTTTATCATTTTAATTCGACCTTAATACATTCTTGTAATAAAAAATAATTTTCATCATTTTCATTTCAAAATATATACATATGTAATATTCCTGACATTGATATTATATTCTGTATGCATTTTATATAATTTATGAAGATAATTTAGTAAATTTTAAAATTATAATAAAAATAAGAGTTAAAAAATTTGTAAGCGTAAAATTAAGCACCGCCTCGCCCCCAACCCCTTTCTTCGAGCCTGTGTGTAACCAGTACGCCTCAGAGGATAGCAGGAATTTTGGAATATTTGTATAAATTCAATATACACTTTTGAAATGCCCATATATATCCTTAAATATTTTACTATACCTAATTTTTATATACAATTTCCTGATATTATACTGTTCAGTCGTAATATAGTGTTCTGGAAAGCTTTGGCAGCTCTGAGGGCATTTGGGTTTTTATAGGTGATACTGCAGTGCCTGATTTTTCTAATTTTGGGGTTGCTTGTACATACTTACTTTGAAAATGTATAAATTTTGTTTGGCATGTTTTTTCATAAATTTTCGGAGTATTATATGACGTGGATGGCTCTGATTCTTATTCTTCTTCCAAAGTTGTTGCTTTCTCGGACTGATGTAAGAATTCTTTCTTCCTTGCTCTTTCTTCGCTAAAATGTCTTGGTTTGATTAATAAATAATATATAATAATAATAATATCTCTACCCCTCATTCTAATCACAGGGATTAGCCCAGAAGTCGGAGACTTGTGTGGGAGAGGGGGCGGCATATTATTATTAAGCAGGCCGCATTTGCGCCCAGGAACGACTTACGTTGGTAGGCCCTAACCACTATTCAGTGCAGGAATGAGGGAAACCTGGAAAACCTCATTAATTAGGGGGGTGGTCAAATATCAACCGGCATCAATCTCTCACATTGACCCAAGCTAACATTATTCCACCCTACCATACCCACAGAGAGGGTGCCAATCCTCTCCACGAATATAGCTTATATACGGTCTACCGGCAGCTGGGCTCGAACCAACTCTGTCTAGTCACCTCGATTCAAGTACTAACGCCTTAAACCGCACGACCACTGACCGATCCAATTCTTATCAGCCTGACAGGAAAATTTGTGGAGTACGATATACAGGGTGTCTGTGAAAGGTTGGGAAATCTCGGAGCTGGAGATACTAGTGTCCAAAAAAAGTCGATTGAGCCAAATATACCTTATCCGAATGTTGCTGGTTTCAAAAATACAGGGCGTTCAATGCTAGAATTTTATTTTGAAATATCTCAACTATGAAACCTGTCGGAGTATTAAACAAATTGGCACAATTATGTTTTTTGGCACGGCAAATAAGAATTTTTAACTAATTTTGTCGTCAAATTCTAGCATTAACATAATTATGACTAATGTTAATATCTGTTGTAAACTATAACTAGTTTTACTGTCACAAAGATAAATATCTATGTTGTTTGAAATAAATGTTGTATAGTTTAGAGACACAGGTAATGGCGTACTTTTGATGCAAATATCTAAACAACATACCCTTTTAGTTTCTATTATATTTATGAATTATACAACATTTAAATTGGCATAAGCTGGAAGTGCACACGTCCGCCCTCGATAATAAATGCATGCTGGTGGCTAACGAAATTTGCCTGTTAACCTTTGAGATTAAAAAAAAAACTGAAGAGTAGAAACAATAACAATGCAATACCTACATACCTATGCAAAGAAATATACACATTTTCAAGGAACGTCCTGTATATTTTTAGAAGTTGAATAGACCTTTCTGTAAGGGAAATGGGAACGAATATTGTAGTAACGTGAGTTACTAATGATAAATCAGGAATGAAGTCTTCAAGTCGTCAGTACACATCTCCGCAATTGTGAAAGCTACATTTAAAATACTGAATAACTTGTACATTACACGTTGGGTTTTGATGAAACACAACGTTCAGCTTCACGGGAAAGATAAAACCAAGAGACATTATATATGAGTCGGGTACTAGCTGATTGACGTCAATAGATAATAATTAAGCAGAAATATTATGGTTGCTAAGTGCTTTGCGTTGCTAAATAAGGAACAGTTAATTTGAGATACATCGATAGGTCAGTACGAAGTATTGAAAGTAACCAGGAAAGAATTAAATAAGATTATTAGAAGTTTATAAAAGATAAGCTGGAAAACTGTATCGTATATAATGCAAACAATTTGTATGAGTTGTATTTCAAATAATTATAATAAATTAAAGTGATGCTTTATTCGTTTAAATATCATTGCATTACCTATTGGAATATTATTACACAATTTGCCTACATTTACTGAATTTGTTTTACCTTAAAATTAAGAAAGAGTAAGCTACTATTGGAAGGAAAAATTTTGTAAATACATATATTTATGTGACTGTCTGCAAAAAACAGGTCATACGCAGGTAATACTATATTTGTATGGTTTAGGCAAAAATAAGGATCTGATTTAATATATACAAAATTTGGGTTATCAGGTTTTCCAGATATCAAAGTTGACAACTTTCAAAAATAAATTTCAAGATAATAAAAGCAGGTGATCTAAACAAAATTATTTCATTACGTACAAAAACATATCACATTATTTGACGTTAAAGATTATTCTCTAATCATTGGTCATATAGGGTGTTTTGGACATAGATGAGAAAAAATAAAACAGGGAATTTTTCAGCTCATTTTAAAGATTATGTTTTATATATTCTAATCCTCCCTGAGTTACCTACAGCTCTTTAAATGTAGGTATTGTTAAAATGAAGCCAAATATCTGGAAGTAGGATCTGGCCGCTTTTCTAGGGATAGGAGAGAGTGTGCATTTTGTAAACATAAACCATCCTTTGCCTGTTTAATAAATTAGTCTGCACTGAGAATTCAACAAGAGCGTTTCATTTCATCGGGTTATGGGCCCAGTCCCTCGATTGTGCGAAACAAGTTGATAGTTTTTCTCTGATTAGTGCAAGTGTGGCCGCGAATTATATAGTGAATGTCCCGTTAAAAGAGCGTGAAAATTACTCAAATTGAGCGTTTTCTATTGAAAACTTTTTGGTACTTGAAGGACTTTTAAAGTGTGTATCGGAAGTTGTGGAGGCAGATGACGTCAAGGCAAAAGCAAAAATAATTCTCATCATTGATGCCTCGTTGTACGTGCATACGAGTATAAAGAAAGCGAGAACTACAGTGGCATTGTAGAAAAAGTTATAATCGTTATTTGATGTTTCTGGTTTCGCCACAAAAATTGGACTGCTACGAAATTTAATTTCCGCGAGACTAGAAAACTGCGAATCCATGCGTGCTTATGTTGACCAGATAGTTGAAACCGGGCAAAAGTTACGTGGTACAGGGTTTAACATAGACAATACATGGATTGGTTCATTGTTATTAGCAGATTTGCGTGACAAATTTTCACCAATGATAATGGCGATCGAGCATTCAGGAATATCTATTTCTGCGGATGCTATCGAAACCAATTGTTCATTCCATTCACACACAAAGACACACGAGCTGAAGAATTGCTAGGGGTTATACACACAGATGTATGTGGTCCCATGGAAACTAAATCAATTGGTGGAGCCAAATATTTCTTAAGTTTGGAGGATGATTAGTGCAGAATGGTATTTGTTTATTTTTTAAAGGCTAAAGATGAAGTTTTAAGTTGCTTCAAAAACTTTGCATATTTAATCGAAAACCAAATAGATAAGAAAATCAAGGCATTCAGATCAGATAGTGGTGGCGAGTTTTGCAGCACCGAATTTGAATGTTTCCTGAGAGCTAATGGAATCTTACATCATAAGACCAGTCCTTACACACCTGAACAGAACGGCATGTCAGAAAGACTAAATCGTACCATTGTCGAGAAAGCAAAGTGCCTGCATTTTGATGCAATCTTGGAAAAGAAATATATATTTCATTTTCCTCAACAATTTTCAAAATATAAATATAAGCTTCGCTATTAGATAAGTCAAAGTAGGGCTTCACTTTTAGCAAAGTTTACAAAATATATTTATTCTGTAAACTTGCTTTCAGCGATCAATTTTGGTGTTTGTAGGCAGCCCAAATGTGTAGAACATTACTGTCAGCGTTTTCAGATCGGACAAATTAAACATGTATCATTATTATTAATAAATTACTTTTCTAGCACTGATTTGGCGGTGTCGATCGCAGTGCCGTTTGGGTTTTGATGTCCCTAACGGTCTACAACAGTCCAAAGCTATGAACAATATCAACAATTAGGTGGATCCACTTGTTCCTATATACAGGGTGTTTCATAATATATGCGCAGGATTTCAGGATGTGATAATTCGTCCAAAAATTTGAAAAAAAGTATGTATTAACTTACCCTCTAAAGTGCACAATTTTTGAGATACAGGGTGTTGAAATTGTAAAAAAAAAATTGTTTTTTGCGAATATCTCCGGAACCATTTATCGTACAGAAAACAGCTTTTGTAAGCATTTACTACTCATAATAAGCTATGTTCTGGGCGTTTTCAGTCATAATTGGTGAAGATTTTGAAGGGGAAGTGGGTGTTTATCTCCCCAACTTCTACGCCACTGGAAAAAGTACGGTTTTGAGACGCCCATTTGAACCGCCAACGTTTTCTACACAATAACCAATGTTAACCAATGTTCAAGAAAAATCTACTTTTATGTTGAAAAACATGGTAAATTTTTTGAAATTTGAATGAATTGCCGCGTGAATTGAAGCTAACGGAGGACATTTCCAACATTTAATTGAACTGCGTACGATTTATTTTTAATTTTGCAACTACGAAGTTAACGCTTGTTCTAACGATTAAATAAATTTTGTTTAATTAGTAAAAAAAATTTATTAAAAAAAATGTACCATGTTTTTCAACATAAAGGAGATTTTTCTCGAAAACGGTCAACTTTAGAGCTCCAGTGGCGTAGAAGTTGGGGAGAAAAACACCCACTTCCCCTTTACCAATTATGACTTTGAAATTTTTTTTTCTTGCAAAAGCTATTTTCTGAACGATAAACGGTTCCGGAGATATTTGCAAAAAGCGAAAATTTTTTTACAATTTCAACACCCTGTATCTCGAAAATTGTGCATTTTAGAGGGTAAGTTAATACAAACTTTTTTCAAATTTTTGGACAAGCTATCACATCCTGAAGTCCTGCGGATATATTATGAAACACCCTATATAATATCAAAAGGTCTCAATGGTTCTACCGCCAGCAGCAATATATATCTGATAACATCGAATTAGTATCTATTTTGCATCTATTTGCATGATAGGTACTTCATTTGCGCCCCTCTGATATAAATCACCATGTATTTAATTCAAATATTTCAACACAAACTGGATTACTTTCATTTGAGTCCTTCTAATATAAATCACCCTGTATTTAATTCAAATATTTCAAAACAAACTGGATTACCGCGCATATGTCGAAAGAGGGAAAGATTGATTTTGCGTTTTCAGCTCATTAATTAATCGTTTTTTTTTTCACTAAAATATATTCAATAAATCAATATTTACTATACATGAACGTTACTTACTCTGTAACTAGCGTATTGCTAGTAACTATATAATTAAAACACTTAGGCACAAATTAAGCCTAAGAAAAGATGACAGGAAGTCATTGGACTGAGTCAAGAAATTCTTAGAGGGATAACCAAAATAGATAGACCATATCTAAAATTGAAGCGGTAGCATTGCTAACTAAAACAGCATAGTTTACATGAAGGAAGCCAAAAACTCAATATATTAAGGACAGGAAAATGGAAAAACTAAATAAATGATAAAGCTTTGGTCAGTGATGTGGAGCCAAATTAGTAGGGTCAAATTAGATGAGGTACTCTAGGATTGTGGAGGCCCGTGAAAGGCATCTAAACACATACTAACTACAATTAAGTTTAATTTCATAAACTTTTAATATACAGATCCAGAACTGATTGACCACTGCACAGGGAAACTATTCTGAAGAGGCAGCAGGTATCTTTCCCCTAGGTACCATAGAAAGGAAATGTAGGTCAGTGCAATATCATTCAGCTTTTAATCAATCCATTACTAATGAGGTTTCCGCAAATTTTGATAATTCCTGAACGAAATGGAAGTTCGAGCTCTCCAAGTAAATTATTCATGAGCGCAAATGCAACTTGCTGAATAATAATATGTCATCCCCTCTCCTGCAGAGTTTCTGATTTTTGAGGTAATCCTCACGATTGAAATAAGAAATAGAATAATATTGTTATAGGTTTTTTAAGATAACGCAATTTATGAAACATCTTTTATTTAGATAGTGTTATAATGCAAAAAGTGATGCTTTGACTGGATTAGAAATATTAATAACTAATGACTATCGACAGTATCTAATAAACAACGATCTGTAGAATTCCAGAAGTACGTATTTTTAAATAATGTTACATGCATCTAGGTAAGAGTTTCTATCAGGACCAATTCAGTAGCTGAAAATATTAATGTCATACTCTACCCTTTCTTAACGAGTATCGGAAATAAAAGCTACAATTAACCATTTTTCTTCTTATGTCTGTCTTGAATAGCCCCCATATGTTTTCTATAAGAAAATTTTCAAATTGGCATATTGTTGAAACATGCTGGATGTAAATATCGATAATTAACTCGATTTTTAACAATCTCCCTTCTGCTTATTTCATCTGTGTCAACAAGTATTTTAATCTAATAGTGTTCAACTGGTTGCCTATATACAGAAATTTATATTACAACATACCGGTTCTACAAATATACCGTACAATGGCTATACAGATTCAGAAAGTGCAAACGTTTTTTTGTTCTAGAAAGAAGAAATAAACTTATATCTTAAGACAGTCAGATAGTGAAAAAAAAAACACATTCGAGATTGTGGAAATGTTATTTACTTTATATTATTTCCCACCCACTTTGCCTTCTGCCTGAACTCTCACTTCTGGCGATTCGTTGCGTCACTGTCCCGTGGTTTTATGGAATACGGAATTTCTTGACAATTTTGATTAATCCGTAACTGCAGCTCTTCCAGGCTATTTACAGGAGTATCATAGACTAATGTCTTCAAATATCCCCAAACAAAGAAATCTAGAGGGTTTAGATCAGGCGATCTTGGAGGCCATAAAACAGGTCCGGCCCTTCCTACCCATCTATGTGGAAAAGTTTGGTGTAAATGCTCTCTAACGGCCATGGAAAAATGAGCTGGAGCACCATCATGCTGGAACCACATTTATTTTGTTGCCTCAGATTCAAAGGAATGTCTTCCAAAAACTCATAGAGTGTGTTCTGCAGAAAGTTGAGGTAAGCAGCGCCTGTTAATCGGTTTGGTAAAACAACAGGAGTTAGAAACCTGTCACCTACAATACCCATCCAAATGCTAAATGAAAAACGTGCCTGATGTCCAGATTCTATTAGAGCATGAGGATTTTCGTCGGCCCAAATATGCGTATTGTGAAAATTAAACACTCCATTTGTTGTGAACCCGGCCTCATTAGTAAAAAGAATGTTTGCAAGAAAACGAGGGTCTTCAGCATCATGACGTAGAAACCATCGGCAAAAAACCAAACGTGCTTGATGATCATTTATTGGATTTAAGGCCTGTACTCGTTGCACATGGTATGGATAGAGCAGCTGCTAGTGAAGGATTCTCCAAACAAGAGGACCACTAATTCCTACCTCGGCTAATATTCTCCGCACACTCATACCTGGATTCTGCTCTACCAGTGCTAGAATGTCTTCTTCTGCTCTAGGAGTGGATACCGACCTTCGTCTTCCGGATAAATAGCACTGTTTGCTCAAGGAACCGGTATCACGCTATCTTTGGTGAATTCTTCCAAACATGCGTTGTGAAGGAATCTGGCGATTTGGATTAGCGTCAATATAAAGACGTCGCGCTTCGGTGGCGTTCCCATTAGCACGACCATACATAAAATGCATGTCTGTTAATTCTGCGTTAGAGTAACCAGCCATAGCGAAAGAAAACTTGTGCACTGAGAACAACTGTCAAATACGTACTGTTTATTTCACTAAACATCAACCAACTATTATAAGAAAATACACAACGTTTTTGCAAAATAAAAAAGGGGCTAAAAAACATAAAATATTCCATATCTCCGCAACCGTTACTTTGCGGACCCATGTTTATTGCGACTTTTCTGCTTATTTTGGTTCATACTATTACCTCCTTAAATATTTTACACTCTTTTTTAAACACCCTGTATACTAGAAATAGTGTAAACAAACTTATGTGAAATGTAGTTATTTAAATTTCATTTAACATTAATATTAACCTCCTTATTCTTAGATGTATTTAATTTTTGCTATGCCTACGGCATGAACAAATTTGAAAAAATGGCTATAGATTATGTACAGGATGAAAAAATATATTAATGATTACGATACTGGATTCTAAGATGGGAAAAAGTCTTTTCACATTTACAGCAACAGACTAAATGTGAACAAATTTAAAACCCAATAGACATTTATATATAGAAAATATCGATCTTTGAGTCCTTCACACATTCCTCATATATTATGAATGTGAATTTATTAGTGACATTGTGCCTGTATTTTTATTTTTTCAAAATCGTAAGCTCCTGAATCTAACAAGTGATCATATCAGATGATGTCGTGTATGAAGGGATTGGGGCGCGAGACCAAAATATAGGTATAATTGATGCGGTTGAAATATGTAGTTGTACTTCCTCCCATTAGAGGATCAATCCACCTGAGCCGCTAACCAACCTAATAAAGGAAGGAAGGTGGTGACGTTGCTCAGGGGGACCTCTCTAATGTAGGCCATAGAAGGCCATCGTTCTCCCAACACAGATTCTCTTTTTTACTATATTAGAAAGGTATTTTAAGCTAATATAAATCAAATCTCCTACAATTCCTATCAATGAAGTCATATGTATGTTCTCTGATACCAAACATCTAGGTATGCTAATGAACAATTCCACAGACAAAGCTCTATTCAATAATTATCTAAAGAAATTAATCTATATAAATTTACTAACCTGCTTTAATGAAACACTCTATAAATATCTAACTTCACTTTTTGACAGTGGGAACACGACAATTCAACCACAATAGATGAGATCTGACCTATTTCTGCATTTTTAGGATTGCTAAACTATTGTTGATTGTCCACTGAGTAGTTAGTTTCACACAATATTATTAATACCTAAAAATATATAAAAACAGATTCTCTTATTGACAAAATGGCAGTGCACTCACAGAGTGCATGGGGTACAGTTTCGTCTCACAACTACAACAAAGAGGCGTTTCAGCTGCTTTATTGCCATTGCACCGCCCGTGTTCTTGACGCATACAGATATGCTGTTGTCGGTTGAGGCCACAACCGGTGCCTGATTGCATTCCCATGCTGATCTAGCTGGTATCTTACGATTACGTAAGATCAGTAGTGATTGTCTACTGTCTGTGTAGAATCTAATGGTTTTGGCCGTGGTATGTCTATGGACAATTTCTTTGGCGGCTATGGTTATTACTGCTAATTTCGTTTGCATGCCTATCCAGTGCCCAGTGATATTGGATGTGTAGAGATCTGGAATAGATTCCACATCCTGCACCTTCCTTTCTTTTTGATCCGTCTGTGAAAATGTTTATTCTCACTGGCGGTCTCCTCATTCCTGATTAGTATCGTGTAGGGTCTGTGACTGCCGTGAGTGGTGTTTATGTTACACACAATACACAATACTCGAATTCTGAGCTCTGAAAAATTCCCAAACCCGAAATTATACATTTAAACGGTTACTGCATATTACAAAATATGAAGAACTAGTTCTGGGCATTATAAGGTGTTCAAAACTGGTTTTGTGAATTTTGAAATGACCAGAACTAGTTCTATTCATTTTCTGAAAGTTATACCAATGAACAAATTAAAAGTAGGGTTATGTCTGTATTGTCATCAGTTGTCACACAGTGGTTTTTAAGAAATTTCGGGTTTGGGAATTTTTAGGAGCTCAGAACTAGTTTTGCATACTTTTTTCGGACATTGTCCGAATTCGAGGATCGTGTGTAACATAAATTTCAGAAAATGAATAGAACTAGTTCTGGTAATTTCAAAATGCACAAAACTAGTTTTGATCACCTTATAATGCCCTGAACTAGTCCTTCATATTGTGTAATATGCAGTAACAGTTTAAATGTATAATTTCGGGTTTGGGAATTTTTCGGAGCTCAGAACTAGTTTTGCATACTTTTTTCGGACATTGTCCGAATTCGAGTATTGTGTGTAACATATATAGTCCAATAAAAAGTGGCAAGTAACATACAACTACAAAACGTAAAATAGTGGAAATTCGCGGAAAGAAGAGATAGAGGTTGATGATACAAAATACACGAACAATTCATGAATGGTACCTATTTTAAAAATGGGCTACCGACAATAAAAAAACTCAGATTGCTATCTCACAGAACGAAGCTTTGCCTACATTAAATAGGGGTATGGCGAAGAATCCATTTAAGACTAATATTAGAAGGTCGAAGTCTGAATGAGAGAATATACCTATTTTATATTCTTATATATTATCAAAATACTGACGAAACATGGATAAATGAGGGCCATTCTGTGACTGTTTTACCACATATGAAACCTGGCGCTGTCGTGGTTGTATGGATAATACGCTTTGCTCGTAGAACGCCAGAATCAGTTTCCAACCATCAAAAGCGTGCACACTGCATCTAAACGGGCTGCATGTATATTTCTTTGTGTTGACTGCTATACATTGTGGGCAGGTTTATAACATTAGTCACTATCTACAATTTCGACCGCTGACTATAGATGCACTTAATGTCAACTTATGTTTGGTAATTTTGTGTTATTTGAACCCTACTCAAATGGCACGCCCATGAAATATTTTCCTCTGCAACCCTCACCTTCCGTCCTCATCTAAGTGCTGTGAATGACTCACTTTCTATTATTTTGGGCCTCGACTATACGGGGTGATTTAGAACTTATCTAAAAGGATTTGGGAATAGATGTGCCATGAAAAATGGGGTCGATATCGTAATTTTTTTTTATAAAATTTTTATAGTGCCCGAGTAAAATATTATGCAAGTTATAGTATTTTGAACCTTTACATCTCTGGGTCACTGTCATTTTTAGACAGGCGATTTCGAATACTGAAATCCGATTAATCCGAAGTGTCAAAAATGGCTTACGTGTATAGTAGTACTTCGGAATGCTTTAGCAGGACGATTTCCCAGTAAACATATGCCAAATGCAGCTACTTTTACCGCGGTGTGCAGTGCGTGCAAATGTATTGCAACGCGAGGGAAATTTGAAACCGAATCGTGGAAGAGATGGAGGTCCAGAACTTCCACGGCCTATTGTAGCAGTGTGACGTATCATACACGAGGCTCAATTATATCCGTACCATGTACAGTATGTCTAACAACAAGGGATTGGACGAGGAGGACCGCTACCATGGCCGCTACGATCTACCCACTTTTAATCATTTGGACTTCTTTTTGTGGGGATATTTAAAAAATGAAGTGTATCGCACCGAATTTTATACAAACTATTGATTATTTACGGGAACATATCATAGTTGCTACCAATAACTTACGAGTTCAAAACGGACAAGAAGCAGAAACATTTGTGTTTGTAGAAAATGGGTAACACGGGCCCAAAATGTTGTTGTAAGATCAGGTATGTCAAACTATTTTAGTAATTAAAACCATAAATTAAATGTACTAGTAATTAATAACAACAGCGAAAAAAGCAGTTAAATGTGCAGTATAAAATCGGCGTTATAAAATGTTACTTATATCTTTCCTTGATTAAAGTTGTCTTTAGCTAAGCAAATATCAATTGCATCATAGACAATTGATTTTATTAATTCAAACGGACTGTAACTCCTTAATATAATGAATAATTAAAATTGTATATATTATTAAAGCTGCTAAATACATATATTTAGTGTTCATTTCTTTTAATTTCGCGATTTTCCTATTTCAAAAAAATTCTTAATATATGTCTAAGCATTCAAGTGTATTTTTATCACTCATGTGGTTTATTTAAGCTCCACATTCGTGATAAAAAATTGAACTGTATGCATAAATAACTATTACAAGAGTATCCTCATTATCTTCTACTTAAATGTCATTCATAAGTAGGCAGAAAACAAGTAATAAAGTATCTGACGGCATTTTTATATTTATTTTATTCATTTATTTATATCTAAATATACCCATTTTAATGTAAAACATAATTTAATAAAAATATCATGAACCAATGTACAATATTCAATTAATATAAAATATAAAAATAAGCGTTAATTTTACATAATACTAGACTACACAGCTCAAAAACACAGTAAATTTTCTTTATATAATACTTAAAATACATAATGGTTGCCACAGTACTTTTTTCCTGAGTTCTGATTCATTAAATTTCTCTCAAGTGCTATTAGTATTAATATAACAAAAAAATAGGCATCTATGACATTTATATAACACATGAAGTATGGGGTCTTTGAAATGTTGTAAAACCAAAATCGTTCTTTGTAACATAAAGTACGGTAATAAAATAATATTTTAAATAGAGAGGCCTTTTTGGATGTCCACCATTAATTTTGCAGATTTTAACAATGATGCATGTTCTTCTTCATTCAGTGGTTGTATGACTATTTTGGTGACACCACATTCTCCCAATGCGGCTGGCACAGACAGGAATACTTCATCTTCAATTCCATGAATACCCTAAACAAAAAATGGAAGTAACAATATGCGCAACTATGTATAAATTAACTGTATAACAATTAGGATGAAAATTTCACACCAGCATTTTCTAATTAATTAGAAGCTTGTATTTTGTTTTGTTACAATTCAAGTAAGCTACATGTGATTATTACACTGCAAATTTGTTGATGTGTATGCATAAATTGACATTATATTTGATAGTTTTTGATAATTTAATTATTTTCTATTCTTGAGCTTTTATTGTAATATGTAAATTGAAACAAACAAAAACAGTAACTTATTCTGTTCTACATGTAATTATTTTCAATACAATAATTATCGTACATGATCCCCATTTCTACCTTCAAATTAATAGATAGTTTGGTGTGAAACTTTCTTACCGAATATCCCTCAAGCTTAAATTAATAAATATCCGGAATTTTTTCCTCTTCCATGTATATTTTCATTAAAATTTTAAATTATTCATGAACTTGCAAACATTTCTGGATATAATTTAGACATTAGGGATATTGTAAGTGAATATTAATTGCATTTAATTAACAACACCCTAAGCAGCTTTGGGAATGTTCGAAATGATTTATATGAAAAATTAGTAGAAAAATGATTATAAATTAATGAAATGAAATGAAACCAATAAATTTTGTAATTGTATTCCATTATAAATAGTCTCATGCTAAATTTTATATAATCACTTTTACTATAACAATAATATCTATATACATGATGGTCCAGTTTCCAATGCAGAAACTTGCAGCACCGATAGAGAAATAGAAAATAATATGAGTGCAATATAAACTATATTCGAGAAATGCTTCATTAATAAAATACCAGATGTTCAAGATTGGTTAAAAAAATCAAATTTATTAATTTTTCCAAGCGGCTAAATATATTTTCATATATTTTCAGGTATTAACAATATTGTGTGAAACTAACTACTCAGTGGACAAAAGCCCCAACCTGCGTTGAATTACACCCACAATATCTACCCATATATTCCTTATTATTAGCTTTTGTAACATTTTTTACTGTTTAAGAAAGGTATTTTAAGCTAATATGTATCAAATCTCCTACAATTCCTATCAATGAAATTTTGTAGACGTTAACTACCATCGAGGAAGCACAATGAAAACATTATTTTTAGTTGTCAATGGCGTCCGTTCAAGAACGTTACTGGATATTTGTAAAGAAAAAATTGTTACGTCACAGCTTTTTTATAAAATAGAATGAACTTGGAAGAAAAAAGTTCTTTTTTAATGTTTCTATACTTCATTTTTTATGTTAATGGAACTGTAACAAGAAAAACAACATATATTAGTGATGGTGTAAGAAATTACCCAAAATGTAGTCCACCCACCTCAATACATTTTCGATATCGTGTAACTAATGAATTTATTGCAGCATATAGGTACTTCATTTGGATTTGACCGCACATCATTATAGCTTGCAGAATCCTTAAAACTAAATCATCTATTGTTAATACTGGTGAGGGGATGCTGTCCGAGCAGGAAATAATATAGAATTCGAATCTCAATAACAGGATTAAGGATGGTATGAATAAGGCAGGTAGTTATCTTAATAGAATTTCCTAACCACTGGTCCACCATTAACCACGTCATGATTCATGTCATTCCTCATCCTAGCCGGTCAATCCAACGTTGCAGACAATTACTACATAACCATTCTTTTCCAGCTGTTCCAATTTTAATGGCTTAAATTAACGGGTATATCCTTGTTGTAGTCCTGCAGGTTATTAGTAAGAAATTCAAGAAATTACTTATCAAAAACTTCCAACCAAATAATTACGGAAAATTCATTTTGAAATGATCGTCGCTGTATTTCTCGAGGATATTCGTGTGTGCAAACATGAATATTATGGTAATTTGTTGCTCCGCGTCTACTGAATGAGGGTTCATCTGTCCACAGAATTTTGTGACTTGTTCAATTGTTTTTCTGAGATCACTTTGGAAACGCTGAATTGCACAGAAAAATTACAAGACAGATTTGTTCTTCCAAATTGAATGAAGAATCCAACCATTAATATATGTTGTTTTTCTTGTTACAGTGCCACTAACATAAAAAATTAAATTAGATTGGCATTGTGTGTGTTAAAATGGTTTTTGATTATTTATATTTGAATATGCTAAGTCGTCCAAATTGGATGTAGAATTCAAAACTAATTTTTATTTTATGAAAAAGCAGTATCTTACCAATTTTTTTAGAAATATTCAGTAACGTGCTAGTACGGACGCCAGTGGCAAAACTAAAAATAATATTTTCCATTGCAAAACGTGCTCACTCGATGGTATTTAACGTTTACAAAATTTCATTGAAAATATCTTCAGCCGTTTGGTAAAATTAAATAATTTGATTTATTTAAACCAATCTTGAATATCTTGCATTTTCTTAACGAAGAATTTCTCGAATATAGTTCATATAGCAAATTCATATTATTTTTTGATTCTCTATCGATCCCTTAAGTTTCTGCATCGAAAACTGGATCATTCTGGGTAATACTTATTTACCTGAAGACTGCTTTTAATGTTTTTCATTCAGTTTACTTAATATTTTCATGCAAAATATGCACAATCATACATGTAGAATTTCCACTCATAAACGATGTGCAAAGGTAATGTATATGTTCTGTTTTTAATCCCCGTCGCAAAGAATTCACGTTTTCAGTTCCTGAGATAAAACAGAACGGACTGGATAACAATTACAACCTGTAACGAGCAAAATTTACTATCAAATAAATAAATAAATACCTGGTGTCGGAATATTCCGTTCCATACTTGAAAGGTGTTCTTATGAATATATAGAACCTAATGTGCGTTATAAGCTATGAGCGGTCAAAGATAACCGCAGGAAAAAATTTCTGTTTTATCTTTGATTTGACTTTAGATATTGTTATCAATGTTGGTACAAGAATCATTACTAATAAAAGCAATTTCATGAATCGGTAGCTATTTTCAATTTTAATCACAGGCCATGATTACTTACCTACTTCTCTATGTAAATATTCATATAAAAAACAATTTGAAAAAGCTGCTTGTTAATAAAATGTGAAACAACAATATTGACCGCTCCCCTACCGGCACGCCCATGGTTAAAATTGAGAATGACAACCAACTTTCTTGTATGCATAATTTTTATTTATTTTTTTTTTTTTTCAAATCATCAGTTGCGCTTCTAAGGGTAGAGGATAATGGATAATTATTCATCTTCACAGAATTAAAATCATTCCATCAAATGACACTTAATTATTATTATTATTATTATGTATTGACAAAAGGAGAAGACTAGATTTTGCTTTTAATTGATTTTGTTTATTGTATATATGAGAAGCTTTTTATTTATTTTTAAATATTATATCACATAGATGTTACATTTATTTTTTTTATTTATGTAAGAGTAAATAGCTTATTTACTTTTTATTAAGGTATAAGAGTTTCTAATCTTACCTCGTCGTCATATAATGTTATTTTATAATATATACTACAATCGACATGAGATTTTATTGAAGAGCGCGTTTTTATGCAAAAACAATATGACATTTAATTTACAAATCTATTAAATTTAAAAATGTATTGCAAACATTGTTTGGTAAGTGAATATACCTACCCCCATAAGTTTTAAAAACCAAAAGTTATTTAACACCACAATACCACTAATTGTGACAGTGTTGGTAGTAACAGTTATGGCAGGTATATAAAACCATGTCTATAAAGACTGCAAAGAAATATTGCATGCGCGCATGCGTATTAAAGTTAAAATTAATGACCAACGCAATTTTCTGTCCATCGCACGAATATAGAGTCTGCTCTAATTTGATTGCATTGTACGTGAAATTCTGGTTCATTTTCTGGTAATATTCAGTTTTGCCATCCCACACAAAAGGAACTAACAGCGAGGAATGAAGTGAAATGTGAATTAACCTCAATTAACCATAATAATTTTCTTTTTTATTTCATCCATTGAAACTCTAGGTTGATTGAAACACCACAGTACAAAACACCGGTATGTTTTGATGGTTTTTCAGAAGACCAGCAGATGTAAACCATTTTCATTTTACTAATTTGGCAATGAGCAACATATTGCATAAATGTAAAACAAATGATACCTTGCAATATTGCATGAAAGATTTTGCTGCAAAATAGTTTTCATTGCATTGCATGCTCCATTGCCTAAATGTAAAGCGGCCTTAAAACTAAATATTTCTCCGCTCTATAGAAAATAGCGACGGGCGTTTTTATTCTGACGCCTTGTCATTATCAAAATGAAAATGTGTTGTCAAATATATGAAAACCGTTTCTATACATTTAATTTCTTAGCAGAGGATAACTTCATATTTTCACAAATAAATCTGTAATATTACACATGAAAAGATAAAAACTAAAAGATATACTAAAAAATATGTAAATAAAAGATTCATATTCCTAAACATACTAGCAAGATCTAAAATGCATTAAAGAATATTATTAAAAATGAGTTTTTGTTATTAGTAGACACACGACCGGCGAATTAACAAAAACTTTCAACTAATTTTGAAACAATATACGATTTTTTGCAACTACATATCTTCAAATAATTTATATATATTGTTAGATTTTAGGCCTAATAGTAGATATACTATGTTCGTACGACGCCAAAATCCCATGCTTTTTCTTATGAAGGTTCAGATTGCAAATTTTTGACCGATTTTACCCCCTCCACTTTCCTTTTAGGCCCGCCCCCCGACCAATCAGATTGCAGCATTATTCAAACCCTCGCCTCTCGACCAATCAGATTGCAGCATTATGGCGGGGAATTCAAACTGATTTGAAATTTGACAGTAGCGACCTAAGTTCAAACTGGCAGGATATTTAAAATTAGGCGGGAAATTCAAACTGATTTGAAATTTGCCAGTAGCGACCTAACCTAAGTTAAAACTGGCGGGAAATTCAAACTGATTTGAAATTTGACAGTAGCGACCTAACCTAAGTTCAAACTGGCGGGGAATTCAAACTGATTTGAAATTTGACAGTAGCGACCTAACCTAAGTTAAAACTGGCGGGAAATTCAAACTGATTTGAAATTTGACAGTAGCGACCTAACCTAAGTTCAAACTGGCGGGAAATTCAAACTGATTTGAAATTTGACAGTAGCGACCTAACCTAAGTTCAAACTGGCGGGATATTTGAAATTAAGCGGGGAAATTCAAACTAAGGAAAAGGATCTAACCTAACAGAAAATACATGCGCAGTAACGACCTAACCTATCAGAAAAAACATGCGCAGTACGTCACACACACACAATTTTTTTGTTAATTAATTAAATTTGACAACTGATTTGATTGGTTCCTATCACGTGACGTTGTTATTTAAATGAAAAAAACCTTACTCTGTGCGCGATTTGAACCCGGGACCTCTCGCATGCAAAGCTGACGCGTTACCACGAGACCGCTATGGCTATTAACAGAAGGTTACAGTAACTGCGTAATATATGAATCAGAGAGCGCTTGAAGGCATCCCACACCAAGCAGTCTGAGCTATAACAATGATATTAAATAGAAATATTTAAGATTTTACAGGTGCTAATTACAGGTGATATTAAATATATATGAAAAAAAAACTGGTAGCGCTGGGAATCGAACCACAGACCTTTGTGTCAGAAGTGGCGGCAAATTCAAACTGATTTAAAATTAGGAAATTCAAATTAACGAGAGTGGTGGGAAATTCAAACTGCAATAATATTTCTAGTTTCTACCATCATCAAAAAATGCTACTATAGTGAAAATTTTAATGTAATAAATTTCTAATTTCTACCAGCATCAAAAATGCTAGTATAGTGAGTATTTTAATGCAATAATATTTCTAATTTCTACCATCATCAAAAAATGCTACTATAGTGAAAATTTTAATGTAATAAAATTCCTAATTTCTACCATCATCAAAAATGCTAGTATAGTGAGTATTTTAATGCAATAACATTTATAATTTCTATCACAATCAAAAATGCTAGTATAGTGAAGATTTTAATGTAATAATATTTCTAATTTCTACCATCATCAAAAATGCTAGTATAGTGAATATTTTAATGCTATAATATTTCTAATTTCTACCATCATCAAACAGTGGAAGTTTTTTGGTAACCGCTATGAATTTACGCCCTGTATAATATTTTACCGATAACAACAAAACTATTTGGCGTACTAACAATACACATTATTTCAATGAAAAAATCAATCTCATATTGTCATACTGGCTTCTACAGCATCCGAATGCACGATTTGGGGTACTCACAATACACCTTATTTTAATGTAAAATCTCATACTGTACTTAGTTTTATATACAAACAAGATTTACCTATGCATTAACAATTTATTTTGAAAACGCCCTGTATAATATTTTGCCGATAACAACAAAACTATTTGGCGTACTTTCGATATCTTATTTTAATGAAAAAATTCAATCTCATACTGTACTTAGTTCATATAGAATGTATATTCGTTTATTAAATCTTTGCTTGGTGCGAGCTGGGATTATATTACAGACGCTGCTGATTTGGCAAAATATCGTTAGCTGTAACGGATGAGGGTACAGAAACTTGCATTTTTAACGCGAGTGTCATAGGTAAGATACGAGTTTTACTGTTGTGAAAGTTGAAATTTTGTTTGAACTGCATAGGTAAGTAATTTATATATATATATTTTTTTAAGTTAATTAAGGAAATTTGGAAAAATAAAATAAATATTTAAATAACTCTAATTTTGGGGAAATAAAACACGTTTTTATCTATTTACGAGCTATGAAATTCATTTTGTAATATAGAATTTGTTAAAATACAGTTAAAAAAATACTGCTTTGATATACAGGGTAGGTAGAAACGGTCTAGGATTTTTTTTAATAGAGAGTTCTTTGAAAATACTACTTTGATATACAGAGTAGGCAAAAAAATCAATAAGCAGGAAGCAATTTTGTTACTTTCTATTGTATAAACAAAGCTCAAACATTATGCAAAAAGAATGTGTGTTTAATTTCATCAAGTAAAGTATATTACAGGATATTTTTAAGTAGGGGAGGTAATAAGCTTATAGAAAAATTTTGAGGAAATAATATGTTAATAAATTAACAAGCTATGAAATTCATTTCGTAACAGAGAATTTGTTAAAATACAGTAAAAAAATACTGCTTTGATATACAGGGTAGGTAGAAACGGTCTAGGATTTTTTTTAATAGAGAGTTCGTTGAAAATACTACTTTGATATACAGGGTAGACAAAAAAAATCAATAAGCAAGAAACAATTTTGAGGTAAATAAGTAAGTTACTTTTTATTGTATAAACAAAGCTCAAACATTTTAATACAACATTTTCAAGTAGGGGAGGTAATAAGCTTATAGAAAAATTTTGAGTAAATAATATGTTTAAATTAACAAGCTATGAAATTCATTTTGTAATAGAGAATCTGTTAAAACTATAATATAGTTAAAAAAAAAACTACTACTTTGATATACTTACAAGGTAGACAAAAACGGTCTAGGATTTTTTTGTAATAGAGAATTCGTTGAAAATACTACTGTGATATACAGGGTATATACGTAAAAAATTGTAGGTAAATAATAGACTTAAATTATAAAGTTTTGCTCAATTAGAACTTCTTCTGATTAGATTAGATAATCTCGAACTTGGTTTAAGTTTGCACCAGAGTGGACTAATTTCAATGCTTTTGGAGGGGGTTTTCGTATCTAAGGTCTTGATTTTTCAGAAAACTACATTCCGGTGTCTCGATTCGTTTAATTTTTTCTATGATGCTTTAAAACTTCCATGTTTATTAATATTTTTTATTCGGTTTTATGTAGATTTCGCACTTTACTCATTATTTTTTTAGACATAATGCAAAGTTTTTTAAAAATGGAACACCCTGTATTTTATTTATTTACGGTCTAGGAATATTTGCAATTAAAAAAAAACATAATACAGTTGGAAAAATAATGCTTTGATATACAGGGTGGGCAAAAAAACAGGGAAAAAATAATATTTCAAAAGTTTTATTGATTATGATTTTACTATAACAAAGGGAATGTAAAACAAAAATCTTTTTTTTTAGTAGCCTACTAGGAAAATTAAGAACAGAGAGAGAGCGTGATATCGGTGCTGGGTAAGTTGCTTAAATTTCTGCATTACAGGTCGTGTCGTTTGTGTCTTTATCAATACATGGTAAAATATGCCAGCTTGATAGGCACCGTGTCGTGTAGTGAAAATCTTTAACGATAATCTCAAAGAGATAATCATTGGATTGTTCCCTACCAACGAGAGAGAGAGAGGTTTTCAGTCACACACACGCGAAAAACTTTAATCCGAAACCGTGGACGCGTAAAGCCCTCCGGGCTATCGATACGTTGACTGTCTCGTTTAGGTTACCATAAAGCTGTGTTAGGTTAGTATTCCATCTACGAAAATACAAACAAAAAATTGATCTTGTTTTGAATAACATACCATTGGAGAATGTCGCAAATACAAAATTTTTGAGCCTACATGTAGACGAAAATCTCTCATGGTTGGTTCATGTAGACTGCATTGCTAGTAAATTAAATTCAGCTTATTTTGCAATAAGGAACCTAAAATACATTGTGAGCAAACAATATTTACTAAATGTTTACTATGCCTTAGCATATTCACATATTAAATATCTAATTATATACTGGGGTTTATCAAACGCATGCACATCGAATATTTATTTTACAGAAGAGAATTCTTAGATTGACTTTTTCCTTAAATCCATTAGATTCTTGCAGAACAATATTTAAAGAAAACAATATACTAACTTTTTATTCAATAGGTACTTATTTATGAAGCGGTTCTTTTTGTGAAACTTAACTCTGACAAATTCCCTTTACGAGACACTTTGCATAATCACAGTACAAGAAATGCGAGTCTTGTTATCATCCAAAACTATAATTTA
The DNA here is from genome assembly GCA_025584915.1 of Monochamus saltuarius. Taxonomy (NCBI): domain Eukaryota; kingdom Metazoa; phylum Arthropoda; class Insecta; order Coleoptera; family Cerambycidae; genus Monochamus; species Monochamus saltuarius. The sequence continues at coordinate 30,730,929 of CM046721.1, forward strand.
AGCACTTTCAAAAGAGGTCCGTTCTTTTTATGTGCTAATGTTTACAATAATTTACCTTTAAATATTAAAAATATTTGTACCTTAAAGAAATTCAAAACAGAACTACGTAATTTTTTGTGTAAACATGCTCTTTACTCTCTACAGGAATTCTATTCTTGTGTTTCACCTATAAATACTTAACGTAAAATTAGATTTAATATCTGTATGACGTATTTCCGTAAGTTTATATCTAGATTGAAAAATATGTATATCATCAGCATAAACAATAAAGTGACAACCTAGTAAAACCGAACCAATCTGGTTTATATATAAAATAAACAAAACATTCAAGAAGCCGGATTGATAACTACGCGACTGCTTATTCTCTGAAACCAAAAAGGAAACATATTGTCGCCGATTTCTTAAAAATGATGCACACCACTTCAAAGTAACACCCCTAATTCTATACATTTCAAGAATATCCAATAAATTCTCATGATTGACGCAGTCGAAAACTCTGCTTAAGTTGCAAAAATCGCTACTGGGCTCTCGCCTGCATCCACATGTTCAATCAACTGACTATAAAAAGAGAACATCGCTGTACTAGTGGATTTTTGTGGCCGAAATCCATGCTGATGTTCTGTAATTGCATTATTGCTTTTCCAAAAAACTTTGCAATCTATCTAAAAATGCATATTCGAAAATTTTCGAAAAACTATTAGGTACAGATATAGGTCTGTAGTTCTCAAGTAAGGAAGGATCATTTTTCTTATATAAGGGTATAACTTTATTTGTTTTAAAATTATCAGGGAATTTACCAGAATGAAATGATAAATTTAATAAATAAGTGATAGGTTCCAAAATTGATTTTAGAATCCTTTTCACAAGAAATAAAGGAATTTCATCCCCTCCTGAAGATGATTTATTTTTTATTTTTCTTTTAAGTAAATTAAGTAACTCTTCCTTACTAAAGGGATAAAGAAACATAGTGTTACTGTTTCTATCATTATATATTGGAAATGAGTAATTATCTGAGGGCTCGGTATTTGTTTAATTAAATCCAAAGGAGCATTTACAAAATAATTATTAAAAGCGTTTGCTATGTCCTCGGGATTCTTTATCACAGAACCGTCTCTAAAAATGGCAGCATTATTTTTAGTTTGTTTATTTTTACCAGTTAATTCACCAACTGTATTCCATAATGTTTCGTAATATTATTAGATACCGAAATCTTCTCTTGATTTTTCTTTTTAAATGACAACAAATTTAAATGTTTCATTTTTGCATTATTGTATAAAACAGCTAATTCTAGATATTTAATCTTTAACATATACAAATCTTTGAGATTACGACCAGATGTTCTCACCTCGTCATCAACCCATTTCTTCCTATCAACATTAGTATAAACCATTTGGTTCGGAAAATATATATAAAAAAAGTACAAAAATGATTCATAAAAATACATATAAGCTTCATCAAAGTCTTCCAAGTTATAAAGATATGACCAAAATACATAACTTAACCTATTTTCAAAATTTGATATTACAGTCTGTAAAAAATCTTTTACAATATTTCCTATTTACAGATGGCATTTTCGCATTACTAATTTTCAAAAACCTAATTAATTTCATGTAAAACGAAATAAGAAAACTATAGCAAGAAAAAAATAGACAAAAAGAAAAAGAAAATATTATAAGACATGAGCTAAATAATAAAACAAATTATTTTTATTTCTTCTTCTGAAATAACAGTGAAATTCACCTCATCAATAGTGTGGTTATGGTTATCTTCCACAAATTCGCTGTCGAAACCACTTTCTAGACAAAAATCTAATGATTCGTTATCGGAGTCTTCGTTTAATATTTCTTCAAGTTATTTGTCTGTTAAAGGTCTTTTATTTAACCAACTCATTTTGTAATACTTATATAATAAGATACAGTTTATTTTGCAGAAGGGAGCATGTGTAAATGTCTGTTTATAACCGCAACTTACCATAGACTGACGAGTTGAAACCTGTCAAATACCCCAACCCAACAGTTACTGGGTCGCAACTTACCATAAACTGACGAGTTGAAACCTGTCAAATACTACATTGATTCTTATAGCAAACACGCACAAATCGTTAATCTCGAGAGGCCGAGTCGAGGTTGTCGTCGTCGTCGTCGAGATTAAGACTAGGTTCGAGGCTATCTGCAGATTATAAAAGCAGGAAGCGCTATCGTATTCGTTCATATCTTTCATGCCTATCTATCAATACGTACTTAAGAAATAAAATCAGTGTTATTGTGATTTTTCTAATCGAACACGCTCTAATCACTTAACCTCTTTCTAGGTAAACCGAGGTTATAAATACAGATCATTTCGTCAGTTAATCTTCTACCTGCAAAGAAGAGACATCATGTCTGCTAAAGATATGTTGAGAAATTTGTGCCATCAAATATTATTTACACTCGGTGTCTTGTCAACATGTTACGCGGAAGAAACTGCTACTGATGGACTTAGACAGTGTACGAAGGCCGTACGAAATATCATGTTACAGCTCAAGTCAGCCAAGTCGGTTGGGGAGAAGCAAAGCCTCCTCACAACTTTGGCAAAAATTAAGGCGTATAGAGTCAATATAAAAAAGCTTCAGAAACGTGGCACTGGAGTAGTAGCAAGAAAAGAAACGGCTACGAATAGAGTGAAGTGGGATGATTTGGTTAATGCCTTCGATAGTCGCATCCGCACCGGCATCATCACCAACCTCAAACACAAGGATCCCAAAGAGTTCCTGAAGGATAGCTTTACCCTATTCAAACGACGCATCAACAACGCTCTGAAAAATAATGAGGCTATCAAGGTTAACGCGGTGTTTGGTGGGCAGTTTCAGCTGTACAAAGCTGACCGAGTTCTAGATGAGTCAAAATATTTTTCGACAAAGAATTCGTCTATCTATCGGGACACCAACCTGGAGCAATGGTTTCAAGAACATGTGGCGATACCGATTGTTACGGAGCTCGATGAATTCCAGGAGCGTGATAGTGGCTGGTCCTTGACCTCCATAACCAACTTGGGAATAAACATTAACAAGTTTACACCTCAGTTGGGATCATCCTACATCGATCTGCCACCATCAATAAAAAACAAACAGGCGTGTATCAACATTAAAAATAACGATGACGCATGCTTTGCATGGGCCGTTACATCGGCACTGCATCCTGTTGATTTCAAAAATCACCCAGATAGAGTATCATCGTACCCACACTATTCTGAAGTACTAAATTTAAAAGGTATCCAATTTCCGATGACTATGAAACAGATACCGAGGTTCGAGAAGCAAAATGCATTGTCCATCAACATATACGCTCTCAAGAAAATGAATCGAGGATTTATCACCCTCCCAACGTACTTGACGAAAAATAAAGTTGATAAGCACATCAATTTGCTCTTGATACATGATTCCTATGAGGATGATGCGCCTGTAGTAAAGTACCATTACGTCTGGATTAAAGATCTATCACGCCTCCTATCATCCCAACTTAGCAAAAATCACTACAAAAAACATTTCTGTGATCGGTGTCTTCATTACTTCTATAGTGAAGACAAACTCTCACGCCATTACATCGACTGCAAGGAAATGAATGACTGTAAAGTTCGGCTACCTACAGAGGACCAGAAGCTTCTCAAATTTAAAAATTATAAGAACAAGGAGAAGGTACCATTCATAGTGTATGCCGATCTGGAAAGCGTTCTCGTGAAGGAAGAATCCGACAGGAAATATCAGCGGCATGTACCCGCTGCGGTAGGCTACTACGTCAAGTGTTCATACGACCCCTCTTTATCGTTTTATCGCTCGTATCGGGGTGAGGACTGTATGCTTTGGTTTGCTCGCGAAATGAATCAATTTGCTGAAGATGTTGAAACCGTATTTTTATGCCCTCATGACATACATATGACGTCAGCACAAGAAGCAGAGTTTAATAAAGCCACACACTGTCACATTTGTGAACAGACTTTTGGTCCAGAAGATGCTAAAGTACGTGACCATAACCATTTAATACCTGAAAATAATTATAGGGGCGCCGCACACAACTCATGTAACATTAATTACAAGGCTGAAGTGATTATACCTGTTGTCTTTCACAATTTGAGCGGATATGACTCACATTTTATTTTGGAGCATATCGTGAATGACATGTCATCGCCGGGTCGCGTTGACGTATTACCCATAACCAAAGAAAAATACATTTCATTCACTAAAAATCTCAATCAAAATTTAATAAAATTCAGATTCATCGACTCCTTCAGATTTATGGCGTCTGCGTTAGACACGTTGTCCTCGTACTTAACAGCGTTTCCAAATTTAAAAACAGAGTTTCCGGGATTAGACGATAGCCAGCTTAATTTGCTAACGAAAAAGGGTGTATATCCATACGATTTCATGGATGCATTTGAGAAATTCAATGTAGAATCCCTGCCCAATCAACAGCATTTTTATAATAGGTTAGAAGATCAGGATATTTCGAATAAGCAGTATATGCACGCGCAAAAGGTTTGGCAATCATTCAAAATTCAAAATTTGGGCGAATACACGGACTTGTATATGAAAACGGATATTTTACTTTTGGCCGATGTCTTTGAACAATTCCGCAGCAGTTGTCATACAACTTACGGGCTCGACCCGGCTCATTACTATACACTGCCCGGCTATACGTGGGATTGTATGCTCTATAAGACTAGACAGACTTTGGAATTGCTTACAGATATTGATATGCTGATGTTTGTAGAAAGGGGCGTTAGGGGGGGCTTGAGTCAGTGCTGTAAACGTAAAAGCGTAGCTAATAACAAATACCTTAAAAATTTCGATCCTAGTAAACCTGAAAAATATTTAGCATACTTTGACATTAATAATCAGTACGGCTGGGCGATGAGTCAATACCTACCGTACGGAGAGTTCGAGTGGGTAGATCCAAACATCGACGTCACAACGGTATCTGATACGTCACCTGAAGGATACATCCTCGAAGTGGATTTGGAATATCCCGAGCATTTGCATGACATCCATCGCGATCTACCATTCTGCCCCGAACATAGTGCCCCTCCCGGATGTAAAAATAAAAAACTTTTGGCTACTCTTCATTCCAAAACGCGATACGTTATTCATTATAGAGCCTTAAAACAGACTCTTAAACATGGTCTTCAGCTTACGAAAGTACATCGCATCTTGAAATTTAAGCAGTCTCCATGGTTAAAAGTCTATATAGATCTGAATACTAAATTACGTCAAGCCGCCAAAAATGATTTCGAAAAAAATTTATTCAAACTGATGAATAATGCCGTTTTCGGGAAAACCATGGAGAATATAAGAAAACATTCAATCGTGAAATTAGTTAACAAATGGGTTGGGCGCTATGGTGCGGAAGCATTAATCGCGAAACCGGAGTTCAAGGCCGCCACAATTTTTAATAAAAATTTAGTTGCTATTGAGCTTAACAAAACAGAGGTTTTTTTTAATAAACCTATATACATTGGTATGTCGATTTTAGATCTGGCTAAGACAACAATTTATGATTTTCATTATGAGTATATGCAGCCCGAGTTTGCTAAAGACTGCTCAGTTCTTTATACAGATACAGATTCTCTAATTTATGAAATTAATCATCGAGATGTTTATGACGTTATGCGTCGTGACTGTCACGCGCGATTTGATACTTCAGACTATTCGAAAGACAACAGGTACGACATTCCTCAGGTGAATAAGAAAGTTTTGGGAATGATGAAAGATGAATTTAACGGCACACCTATTGAACTTTTCATTGGTCTTAGATCTAAAATGTATGTCGTTAAACAAGACTCAAATGAGGATGTGGCTTTATCAAACACATACCTAACTAAAAAGATAAAAGGCATTAAACAATCAGTTATAAAAAACGTCATCACACTCCAGGACTACCTGGAATGTGTAGACAATGATAAAAACAAATACATTAGTCAAAACTTAATAACCTCGGAAAAACATATTGTTTTCTCCATAACACAAGAAAAAATAGCCCTCAGCCCCGACGATGATAAGCGGTATCTGATAAAGGGATCGTATGAGACGTTGCCATGGGGGCATTACTCCATAATAGATAAAGAATAAAGCCAGACATCCAGATATTGACTGTACAGATTTCATCTGATTTATTATATTTTTAACATCTTTACCCCTTATTAATTTAACCTGCCCCATCCCATCCTGGCAAGGATATGTTCATACCTTCCCGTTGGTCCTTGCTGAGCAATAACATATTTCGTTATAAAATAGGTTAACTTAACTTTTAGAACTTAAATCTAAAAATGGTGTAATAAATATATCAAATATGTTATTGGCTAAATGAACATATAATATGTAATAAACTATTATACATTTTTACATACTTAAATGCTGTCTCATTTAATATAATAGGATCATCCGTTTGCATATCACATAAGGGCTATCCATATCTTCAAAATCGAAGGATAATTTATTATAATGCTGAGAGGGATCTAAATCGACATTCTTCGCACATTTCGGATAAGGGTTAGTGTTTTGTAAAATATTTTAAATATCCTTCTAATTCTATTTTGGATTTTCAGGTAGTTCACGATGAACAGCAGCTGTGGTGCTAGTGGGGCTGACTATGTATAGGAGATAGGTATGTGTACCACTCTTATTATCTTTCATAAGTTTACGTTCATACATATCTATCGGTTTACTCTGCATATCTGTAATCAATCCTTACCTTTATTCATATACAAATTGGTGAAAATCAGTTAATCAAATTTGATTTCCCTATCCTGTTTATATCAGGATTGATCCATTCTAGGACTACGTCATCTAATTTGACGTTTATTCTCTCTATATCCTTGTCGAAATATGTTACATAAAGATATTTCCTAAAAATCCTACACTTATTTACACATTCTTTCAACCAAATGGTATCTCATACTGTAGTAGTTTAATCAACTCCAGTAAAAGGTTGTGTTACGTCTTATCATTGGCAATCAAGCTGATTGGAGCAACATTTCGATGCCACAGTAGTTCCTTTTCTGTCCTCAGAAATATTTCGCCATGCTCCATATCTATGTAGTTTGACTTGGTCAGTTCATCGTATTCGATGCTTATATCAGAAACGACCCATTCTAGGAGTACGTGTATTTTAAACTATTTACAGAATAGCAGAGGAGCTAAGCAGTCAAGTCTATTAGCATCGGTGTCAAGCCGAGGCTCATCTATTTGCGATCAAGCTGAATGGAGCAACATTTCGTTACAGTTTGATGTCACAGTATTTTCTTTTTTTTTGTCTGTATCGTCAGACATTTTATTAAGAATATAGTACACATACTGAGATTTTTTTTTCTCATTCATCCCTCTTCTTCAGGTTCCACCATACTACCAGGAGACTAAGAAGAAGCAGCAGACCGAGCTCAAGAAGCAGGCAACAATCGTCACGTTCCAGAGTATAATTATAATTCGTGTATAGGTAAGAAGGCTTAGTTCACATTGATAACGATATAAATTTGAATAGCTCACTGCTGAGAGTAATGATAGATGTAGAAAGGATTTGCGCATCATAAGTTCTGCTAACTGCTCATTATTAGCATTCAGTAGCACAACGTTGTTTTTATCGAATCTGTACCTGTTTTTACTACCAGCTACCTGTTTTTTACTACCAGCTACCTATTTTTTACTGCCACCTACCTGTTTTTTACTGACAGCTACCTGTTTTTTACTACCAGCTACCTGTTTTTTACTGCTAGCTACCTGTTTTTACTGGTTGGGACCTGTTTTTACTGCCAGCTACCTGTATTTTACTGCCAGCTACCTGTTGTTTACTGCCAGCTACCTGTTTTTACTGGTTGGGACCTGTTTTTTACTGCTAGCTACCTGTTTTTTACTACCAGCTACCTGTTTTTACTGGTTGGGACCTGTTTTACTAGTTCGAACCTGTACCTGTTTTACTGGTGGTGCTTTACAAATTTATATTTATTTTTAATTTATACATTTTTCTAGAAGGAAGCACTGGAAGAAATATGTCTCACTTTTGGATGGGGCTTGGGCCACTACCGATTTTATGGTTGTATCTAAATCTGGATTTGCCAGGCTGGAGTTGGAGACAAAAACAAAGACGTAATGGGAAAACTACTAAATACAGTATGAGATGGAATTTTTCATTAAAATAAGGTATCGAAAGTACGCCAAATAGTTTTGTTGTCGGCAAAATATTATACAGAGCGTTTTAAAAATAAATTGCTAATACATAGGTAAATTTTGTTTGTATATAAAACTAAGTACAGTATGAGATTTTACATTAAAATAAGGTGTATTGTGAGTACCCCAAATCGTGCATTCGGATGCTGTAGAAGCCAGTATGACAATATGAGATTGATTTTTTCATTGAAATAATGTGTATTGTTAGTACGCCAAATAGTTTTGTTGTTATCGGTAAAATATTATACAGGGCGTAAATTCATAGCGGTTACCAAAAAACTTCCACTGTTTGATGATGGTAGAAATTAGAAATATTATAGCATTAAAATATTCACTATACTAGCATTTTTGATGATGGTAGAAATTAGAAATATTATTACATTAAAATCTTCACTATACTAGCATTTTTGATTGTGATAGAAATTATAAATGTTATTGCATTAAAATACTCACTATACTAGCATTTTTGATGATGGTAGAAATTAGGAATTTTATTACATTAAAATTTTCACTATAGTAGCATTTTTTGATGATGGTAGAAATTAGAAATATTATTGCATTAAAATACTCACTATACTAGCATTTTTGATGCTGGTAGAAATTAGAAATTTATTACATTAAAATTTTCACTATAGTAGCATTTTTTGATGATGGTAGAAATTAGAAATATTATTGCATTAAAATACTCACTATACTAGCATTTTTGATGATGGTAGAAATTAGAAATATTATTACATTAAAATCTTCACTATACTAGCATTTTTGATTGTGATAGAAATTATAAATGTTATTGCATTAAAATACTCACTATACTAGCATTTTTGATGATGGTAGAAATTAGAATTTTATTACATTAAAATTTTCACTATAGTAGCATTTTTTGATGATGGTAGAAATTAGAAATATTATTGCATTAAAATACTCACTATACTAGCATTTTTGATGCTGGTAGAAATTAGAAATTTATTACATTAAAATTTTCACTATAGTAGCATTTTTTGATGATGGTAGAAATTAGAAATATTATTGCAGTTTGAATTTCCCGCCACTCTCGTTAATTTGAATTTCCCGCCTAATTTTAAATCAGTTTGAATTTGCCGCCACTTCTGACACAAAGGTCTGTGGTTCGATTCCCAGCGCTACCAGTTTTTTTTTCATATATATTTAATATCACCTGTAATTAGCACCTGTAAAATCTTAAATATTTCTATTTAATATCATTGTTATAGCTCAGACTGCTTGGTGTGGGATGCCTTCAAGCGCTCTCTGATTCATATATTACGCAGTTACTGTAACCTTCTGTTAATAGCCATAGCGGTCTCGTGGTAACGCGTCAGCTTTGCATGCGAGAGGTCCCGGGTTCAAATCGCGCACAGAGTAAGGTTTTTTTCATTTAAATAACAACGTCACGTGATAGGAACCAATCAAATCAGTTGTCAAATTTAATTAATTAACAAAAAAATTGTGTGTGTGTGACGTACTGCGCATTTTTTCTGATAGGTTAGGTCGTTACTGCGCATGTATTTTCTGTTAGGTTAGATCCTTTTTCCTTAGTTTGAATTTCCCCGCTTAATTTCAAATATCCCGCCAGTTTGAACTTAGGTTAGGTCGCTACTGTCAAATTTCAAATCAGTTTGAATTTCCCGCCAGTTTGAACTTAGGTTAGGTCGCTACTGTCAAATTTCAAATCAGTTTGAATTTCCCGCCAGTTTTAACTTAGGTTAGGTCGCTACTGTCAAATTTCAAATCAGTTTGAATTCCCCGCCAGTTTGAACTTAGGTTAGGTCGCTACTGTCAAATTTCAAATCAGTTTGAATTTCCCGCCAGTTTTAACTTAGGTTAGGTCGCTACTGGCAAATTTCAAATCAGTTTGAATTTCCCGCCTAATTTTAAATATCCTGCCAGTTTGAACTTAGGTCGCTACTGTCAAATTTCAAATCAGTTTGAATTCCCCGCCATAATGCTGCAATCTGATTGGTCGAGAGGCGAGGGTTTGAATAATGCTGCAATCTGATTGGTCGGGGGGCGGGCCTAAAAGGAAAGTGGAGGGGGTAAAATCGGTCAAAAATTTGCAATCTGAACCTTCATAAGAAAAAGCATGGGATTTTGGCGTCGTACGAACATAGTATATCTACTCCTAATTAATAGATTTAATTACACAATTCAATAAATTAGGTAATAATCAAGGACAAGGTCAAACAGTGTTCTCTGCCGTGCCCTCACGTCAACGTCAGATACAACTGTGTGAGCGTCCCTCTCATCTATTTCCCAGCCCGCTGTACTGTTAATTTCACAGCTTTCCATTTGATATTTTGCAATATAAGCATTAAACTTGAATATTTAAATAAAGATCTAACAATATGTTAAAATTATTGGCTCGTGGAATATCTTTTATAATTTAGGTTTGTTTTGTCATTACTCTTATTTATTTTCTTATAATTTTTTACTGTTAAACTTAAACTTAAAAAGTTTTAGCGCCTTTAGATAACTTTTTTATGTAAGGGGATTTTTGCTCAAATCCACGGAATTTGAGGTTATCTTTTGCTTGTACAGTTTCTGGACACCCTATATATATTTCTTGAAATATTTTATAGCTATATGGATATTGGTACCTTTATATAAATTTACTATCAATAACGTCAATGTTATGTGCCAATTTTAATTATCGAGGTGTGAACAAGAGATGGCCTGTTTTTTTTCATCAATTGGGTAGTTATTGATGCAAATATATTTTTAATAGGTATTTTAGTTTAAGTCACTTACATAATATACTTTAAAATCGATTTTTTATACTTTATTCATGATCTTTTTTCTGTAAAATCCTGGTTACTTTGTTTATATTACATAAAATAGATGCACTCTTCAAAACACAATAAGTATAAACGGCAAATACTTAAGTACCTAGTTAAAGCAAATAAAATTTTTCCCTGCAGTTAATTTAGAAATTTTGAAAAAAGGAAATTGATCTGAAAACAAATTATTTGTTTCTAATTATAAATAAATATTTATCATTAGGTATACAAATAAAACAAGATGTAAAACTTTGTCCTCCTAGAGCTCTAAGTTTATCAAATATAAGATGGATTTTGAATAAATCTGTCAAATTTATTTCTACTAAAATTTTCAACCTTTACACCATTTAATTCGCATAAATTATAATTATAATCAAAATACAATAAACAACACATACTATTAAACACAAAAAACTGCCAAACCCATATGTAAAGCAATGTTTAGTCAAAACACATTTACATCGGACATCAAAAATATAAAAAGCTCTGATAAAATAGTATATATACTCGTACTTACCTCAACACGTAGAAATAAAAAAAGCAGTATGTTATAAATAACTTTTATTGTTTCTCTATTTTAAAAACATATATATCGAGACAAAATAGAATATTTAAAGTATAAAAAAGGCAAAGAATAAATATTTTAAAAAATCAATACAAATGCTTAGGAAAGATTAATAGAAAATACAGTTTTAATACCTACTGATTATTTAGGAAAATGCACGTCAAGTCTAAAAGTAATACTGACAAGTCTAGAATAGACACCGCCTTTGTAAAGTCTCAAAAATATCAAGAGTTTACAACAATGCTTATTATACAAGGACACAACATTTAGATAAGGTTTTCATCAATGATATGCATTAAGTTAGTTTTTAGTGCAGACAGTCTTGAGCTTATTAATAATACTATAAATTAAAAAATTATTTCTGCTAATTCTGCAGCAATCTAATATGCTACAAAGTTCTTAAAACTTCAGTCCACTTTGTACTTCATTAATAACTGACGCCGATTTTTGCAGGGCCGTCTTCTCTTGGGCTGTTAATTTTTGCTGAACAACCTCAGTGACTCCGTTTGCTCCAATAACGGCTGGCAGTGATAAGAATACATCAGAATCGATCCCGTGGAAACCCTAAAGATTAAAATAGAAATGCTGCATTCCCAACACTCACTTAGATAATTTTTTTAACTTGGTTGACTTCATTGACGATTATTTACTATGTTGAATTATTTGCTTCATGTTTATGTCAATTAAATACTTACGATTCTCGTATAAACACAAAGTTTTTAATAAAAGCTTATTAACATATGCCAGATTTGAAGATAAAACAATAATAAAGCAGAACAGGAAAAGTTTTGATGGATTTAAGAATACTTAACTTCCATATGCTGTAATAACACTCAAACATAATAATTCTGATTGTATATTTGAAATCCTTAAGAGTGCAAATTGATAATCGTTAGTTGCCTAGTTTATATAAAAAAGACCTTTTTTATTCCAATATATCTACACATAGGAAAAAACAAGAAATTAAAAATAAAGGGGGATTGTGATTATTTTATGAAAAATCTAATTCTAAATGCGCAGTTTTTTCGTCTTTTAAGAACAATTCATATTATTAAGGAATTATGTAATTGTTTACTTGGTTATCTTCTAAATAGTAAGCTGATCACAGTTTAATTAATAGTTTCCAGCATCTTCTTATTAAAAAAAATTATATTTTAATAAACTTCACAAAATATTTATTCATAATTCACTGATCTTTAGTTGACTTAGTTTGGAATATATGTCTCCACTAGTCTCCACATTTATGAATGTACCATAAATGCACTAGAATACTCGCATATTTATCATGAATTACTAGTTGTTGTGGTTAATTTAGTAAAATGTAGTTATTAATTGGTAATCTGGTAATGTTTGTTGATGATTTTTTTTACTCAATGGTAAAACCAATAATAATTTATAACTGAATTCGTTCTAGTTAATTTATATACACTTAGATATATCTTGTAGTTATTTTATTACCTTTCACCTTCGCATCGCATCCAAATATTAAGGTACGGTTTCGGCGCGACTGCGGCTGCGACTGCGGCTGCGGCTGAGGCTCGCAGCTGCGACTCGTCGGCGACCAATAGGCTGTCTAAATGCTGCAGTTGATGAGAACATTCAGACTGCCTATTGGTTGGTAACGAGCCGCAGTCGCGAGCCGCAGCCGCAGTTGCACCAGCCAAACTGTACCTTTACGCGACGCGTGGAAGAAAGACACCATTGTGCATCTCGTTTGTCGATCCTACTTTGAACTGGAATTTTATTACAAATGCTATGAATATATTTTCTATAGCGACATTTATACGAATACTTTGTTAGGAGCCACGGAGCTTCAATTTCTAGTCTTAACAGTAAGTTACAAAGTCTGTTCAAATTATACTCAGCATTTTATAGATACAAAGTCATGGACACTTTCGTGGATTACTAAAATTTATAGCAATTATAATAAACGTTACTATCTTATGTTCTGTAATGGTGACAGTGGCAATTGATTTATTTAAGATGACAAGAAAAAATATTTGAAGAAAAGCAATTTTAAATAGAAGACATGATAAGAGTCCTACGAATGTAACTAAACAAAGTGTATATGAAGTCGAACGTTTGATTAACTAGTAGCAGAACTATTCAACCGTACGTTCGATCACTTGTTAGACCTATATTCAATTGTGGCAGGATTTATTAATCAATTTAGAATTTTATTTCCAATTTATTCTGAAAGGATGGAAGATGCCTTTAGTGTTGACATTGAATTTAAATCCATCGAAGAAGCATAAATGTATGCATACAACAAAAAATGTCGATTTTGCAAATACTGTTCTTGAGTAATTTAAAGATAAATAACAGGAGTTCGATATAAGTGCACAATATTTAACTGAAACTGAAAATACAAACACCGATGGTAAACTAACAAACATGATAGAAGAAGAAGTCGTTAAGTCCACTGAAATAAACAATAATAATCTTTCTAGCATAAAACAATGAAACAATGAAATTAAACTTAAGTAACAGCAAATTTTGGTCAAATAGGTTAACTAACTAATTAAAAAAGAAAGTTTAACACTTGGAACTTTCTTCTGCGACATTTTTCATAGAAGTAAGTTTGGTTAAATCGACACAATTTGGGTTCTAAATTATACCCTTGAAGTATGTAACATTCGTTAGGTGAGATCCTGTATAACAATTCATGTATAAAATCGTTTTAATGACTTCTAAATCAAAAAGTTTCTGTATCTTATTTAACAGTTTTAGGTGATTTATCTTATAGAAGATAGAAGCGTAACTAAAGATTTTAAGATGAAATTTGGTTCTCTTGTCAAATATTGCTCCATTTTTATTTAATAAGTAAATCGACAATTTATTTTTATTAGTTATGCTAAAGAATAACCTATTTGTAGGAAACCTACATTACTTTCTAAAATAGTTGTAATATAGAAAATATTGTGCTATAAAGATTAAATAGCTATGCATGCAAAAGAACCGAACAATTATAATCTAAAAAAATGTTTTTCAAAGGTTGAACAGCTATTTCTACAAAGTGACCGAACGTACATACACATCTGGTTACATATACACTCCTTAAGATCGCCGTAAAATGATCGAATTTGTAGTGTTTTTTAGGTACAAAAACCTCGAAAAATAAAACACGTAGAGCAAAAGTAATATCAAAAATTAAATTATTGATGTTTTGTTTATCCACTTTTTCTATTTAAAGTCTCCTTAAATAATTATATATTCTACTGCTGCTATTCTAACCCCACATTTTAAGAATTATTTTCACATACTTATAAACAAAAGTGAACAATCTTATATGCCGAACTATGTATGTTTATGTTATACCAATATTTACATCTACAGTTGAATTGAATAAAATACGTATTTTGAAAGATTTCTGTACCTAAAAATTTATTAGTTAGACCGCTTTCTGTCGTTATATATTCGTTTTACTTCGGTACCTTTGAATATTCGCAGGTAGCATGAGATAACATTCATGTTATTTGCTAAACTCTATATTACTCAGTTCTTAAATCGCTTAAATGCCTAAAATTACTTGTATTTATAAAAAAAAACACTATTTCGGGAATACGGTGCCCTTAACCTAACGTTTGTTTACATATACACTCTTAATTAAGAGATATGTTGCAAATAAAGAGATAAAAAGTTTAGATTGGCTAAATTGGAAGAGACAAAGCAATTATATTTTTATTAACGCAAAAGTCTGTTATGTCTTGCAAAATGTAAAAACCTTATTTTTAAACTCATTAAAACAATTTTCCAGTTTCATCGTTTTAATAATAAATATTAGGTACATATTTTCACAGCCATGTAGTTTGTAAATCTTTACTTTTAAAATTGGATACCACTTTGAACATCACTCATAAGTGCTGCAGAAAATTTTAGAGCACATCGTTCGGAAGGTGACAATACCTGCTTAACAACACCCGTAATACCATTGGCTCCCAAAACTGATGGCAATGACAAAAATACTTCGAAATCTAGTCCATGTAAACCCTATTATAATAAGTAATGTAGTTATTTTATAATCAACTATTCTACTTTGTCCTTTGGAAGTGCTGTTGCTTTTCTAATGGCAAAACTAAAGATGGTAGTTTAATCTACAGAGTAGGCACTTGCTTTAGAAGGCGGTTTTAAAAAAAGTACTATAAATTCAGGGACTAGCAGAACATCAAAACACACGATTTATTCGTAGAGTATGTCGTCGTCTTTTTAAAAAATAATGCGTTAAAGACTATGTTTTGAAAATCTAATGTTAGCCATATCTTCTCCAAAAAACAATTGGTGATTGGTAGGTAAGTTTTAGAGTGGTAAATACATCAGTGTAGGTTAGACAGACAGTTTGCTAGAGACAACCTTTCCCAAATTTATGATACTATTTGTCTAAACACTCTATTAAAAAATTAAATGTATATTATACATTTTTCAGTACGTGTAACATTTTGGTTTACTAGCATTTTTCTAAAGCATCTACGTAATATCAATTGTACAATTATAATTTTCAGAGCCGGCTTTTCCAGTTTGTATTAAATTTATTTACCAATTAAATTTGCATCTTACAATTGACAAATAAATTCATAGAGATGGAAAAACTGACCCTTAAGTGTAGTATATGAATGATGAACTGTTATAAAATTGTTTACTACTTTTAAATTTGTAAAATTTAATAGAACATTTAATTACAAGAATAATAATAATATTTTCTTCCTATTATTTAAAAATTCAATACATAAATTAAGAAAAAATGTATCCTAATTTTAATATATCTGCCGTTTTATCTATTATTTCCAATTAAATATATGTTTTGTCGTCCCATTTTAGCATGAAATGCTTATTAGTGAATATAAAATGATTACCATACAGCGTAAAAGTATGCCGACTTTAACACGTCTTCAAATCCTTGTTTGGTAAGATATAATTGCTAATACATATTTCTAGTTTTGTGTAATGTTGATATTTAGTTTGAAAATGATGTAGAAGTGTATATATGGATGGGTGAATGCAAAGCTCTTTTAAACTACAAAAGACAAGTCAAACTATAAGCTCAACCAAGCAAAAAAATTATAAGCTTTTAAAACGAACAGAAAAGCATCTTGTGAAACTTTAGCTTTTGTCATTTCTATAAACCGTAGGTGCCAAAATTAAATAGGTAAGATTCACTAATTTGTTACAAATATTTATATTTTATAATGCTGTACTTTGTTAATAAGTATCGAGACAAAAACTTAAGTTTCGCAACTAAAATAAAGATATAGGTATCTTGATCTTTACCTTGACAAAAGTCGATACAGCATGTACATTGCTTGAATTGTGCAGTATAGTGTGGGTTAGGGATGCAACGCTAAGACCAATAGCCCAAGATGTATAGCCCTTTAGTTTGATAATGTCATACGCAGCATTAATAACATCCTTATGGATCTTTTTCCAGTCTTCTGGATCTGAATCGGTTCCTAAAGCAGGGTTAAGTTCCCGGAGATTGACTCCAGCTATATTTACTCCGGACCAAACGGGAACTAAAATAAAAACGTAAAGCTTATTTTTTCTATTACTTTTAAATCCACAGGATATAATTCGGATTAAATTAGATCTATCAACCTACCACTACTATCACCGTGTTCTCCAATAATCCATCCATGCACACTGCTAGGTGCAACACCCAACTTTTGAGACAGCAAAAACCTAAATCTGGAAGTATCCAAATTTGTACCAGATCCAAGTACTCTGTTAACTGGTAAGCCGCTCAGTTTCCATGCTACATAAGTCAAGATATCCACGGGATTAGCCACGATTAACAGAATTGTGTCTGGAGAATACTTGATCAAATTTGGGATAACGAATTTGAAGATATCCGTGTTGCGCTGAACGAGGTCCAGTCGCGATTCACCTTCACGTTGGCGAGCACCGGCAGTAACTATACACAGCTTCGAACCGGCAGTTACGGAATAATCTAAAACAAAATTAAAAACATCTGTACAGGGTGTTCCAATTTGGGACACAATTTGGTAAGGGGGCAGTTGCATGAATTTTATATTGGTTTGAAACGTATTGCAGGGTAACTTTTCAAACATATTGAAATGTTAACATTAACAAATTGCCATGGAACGTAAACAAAACCACGTGGCCGAAAACGCGATATCATTGATGTGACGACACATGACATTCAACGCGGTTTATATTTCCATACATACAGGTGCATTGTTACGCTGTTGGTGATGTAAACAGGCGTGTGTGAATTCCAAGCCAGCTTCATTAGTGCAGAAATATTTTAAGTTAAAGCAAGCAGGTGTCTATTCTGTTTTTAATTAACATTACCATAGTTATTAGTGGTGATGTGGTAAACTTACAGTATTGATAAACGTCTTATTTCTTTGTTTACAATATAGATTCGCTTGTGAAAATTACGACAGATGGTTAACTTGGAATATTTATAAAATTATTAATACTTTTTTTTAAATTCTTTTTTCTATTACTAATGACTTCATTTCTCCTCAAACATTTTTAAAAAATCCTTATTTATAACTTTTGTTTATGCTTTCAGAATAAAATAGATAATTTAATATAGTGTGCCTGAAATAGTATTCTACATCACGTAAATGGTAGGAGCAAATACAGAACATGTTATTTGGAATCGGAAAGAAAAAAAAAATTGTAAGTTTGCTTTACCATTGCTTTCTTTTATAGAAAAGTTTGATTGATTCTTTGCAGCATTACATTTGGAAATATTTTTTCTTAGACGCTGTATGCTGTATACAGATTTGGAAAGTGAGGATCTTGATGGTGAATTGTATTTTGCCGCTTGCGTGTATTTGTGTCATGCTACACGCATACTTGGGAAAAATTCAGTGCATGAGAATAATTTCAAAGAAGCATGAGGTTTGGAGAAAAAAGCATGAGATGGCTTAATTTATCAAAAAACACGTCTTGACACAGCTTAATTTTTAATTACTTTTGTAATGCCATTTTTATTTCATTAAAAAGCATTATGTTCTGCTATTTTATCATAATATTACATTGTAAGTAGGTAGTTACAGGTACTTACTTAAAATTTATTAACCACGTAACCTTTCTAATTTATTTTATTGTTAGGCCGGGCGAACGTTGAGGCGCAGTTGACGTGACGCAGGGTGACTCACGGGTCGTAAAATCTGTTGTTTCCAGAAAATGTAGGTACCCTTACGGAATAGAGTTAAGAATCACTGCAATACAGCGTGAATCCAGCACACACACCGCATATCCGTAGACTGTCATACCCGTTTATGTATTCATTGCTAATTATTAAGAGAGCAGTCTACAATAAAGGACACTTCATGTACCCAAATATTGTAGATACCTACCTCTATCTATTCAATTTTGCCCTCGATTTTGCCTTTATTTCTCGTTAGGTCTTTGTTTTGATAGATTTCAAAGAATAATTTTAATAATTTTATATTCTTTTTGTGTCTATACATATGCGAACGTCGTCTGACGTCACAGGTCTACCGCTGTGGCGGCGGCCGTTTTCTGGAGGCGTGGTCAGACTAAAATTTTAAACACCATTTTTAGGTTTATTTTTAAACGAAATTATGAAACAAACGCAATTTCGATTAAAATAATACATTCCTTCTTCTGTATATATTTGGAAAAGTCATGCAATAATCCCCATTACAGGAACTCTCGGAAATTACAACAGACAAAATGATGCGGTTTTCACAACCCTGGACTATTTTTTCGAAAAAATTAAGATTCCACTATCCACTATTTTTTATGCAGTCTCTTTAAAAATATGACCCAAATATACAAATGTTTAAATGCGACACTCTGTATAGTTTTATGCAATTCAATTGCATTATTTATGCCTTCATAATAATATATAATGGTCGCTACTTTATACAATAAGAAGAAAACTAATCAAAATGTCATTGAAAACATATTTAGAAACTGTTTCAATTTTCTGTGGTGGTGATGAATTTAAATACCTATTTATAATCTTGAAAATAGAAAATTATAAAATATGGATAAACAGAAGTAGATGTGTATTTTCAGTTTCCATTATAACATGTATAGTATTATTAATTATGAGGCTGAAGATCCGCTAGATAGCATAGCAATCGACTACTTTTCCTGGAGCTTATTTGTTTAAACAACTGTTAATTTTATATACACTTTTCCTTCAGTAATTAAGGTGGAGTTTATGAACCAATTTTATATAAACATATAAAAATGCATGGCCTATGAACCACACAACATCAGTTTTTTAATTTGTCGTTTTCTTTTATGATTTCCGAAATATAAAGTAGCGACTCTTATACAGGGTGCCCGGAAATGATGAGCAAAAAATTCAGGGGATAATTCTAGACCAAAAACATTTTTTCCAAAACTGATTATTAACGGAGTTACAGGGTGTTAAAGTTAAAATTTTATTTTCGATATTTATAAATAACTTCTTAAGAAATCTAAATATTTACATAAAATTTGTAAATCGGGGATTTTTGCAGATGAGAAATTCAAATACGTTCTAATTTTTACGTCGCTAGTAGAGGGCGCCACTTATGGCACATCATGTTTATTTTAGATGGCAGTACTTTTTTGCTGCTTAGTGTATCCATCTGACTATTGAAACAGTCGATATACAGTGTTGCATTTAAAAATGTTTATATTTTAAAAGGACATCCTGCAGAGTAAGCCACTGAGCTGTACGTAAAAAAGTACCTATGTAAGCATAATTTTTACCATGCCGATATCTCAGTTATTCTTCACGAAGAATACCTTAAAAGCAGTTTGTTTTAAGTTTCGTCCTGTACTTCAAGAACGAAAAGGTCTATTAAAATTCTGATTGCGGCGTCTTAAGTTTCTCGAGAAAGTAGTCCAGTGTAGTGAAAACCACATCTTTCTATCTCTTGTAGTTTACAAGATACCCTGCAATTACAACACCCTATACCTTGGGCTTTACTAATATAAATTAGATAGAAAACTGTTACACATTCAAATAAAACTATAGTTACCTGTGCTGGCATTAATTCGGGGATTTTTTAAAAACAGAGATCCATGTTGGAGGTCCATCAATTCACCCTGCAGTTTGTCTGCTACAACATCTACCAGAACTACATCAGAAGATATTCCCTAAAAATAAAAAAATGATCTAAAAACCATTTAATTAATAATTGGATGAACAGATGTCTCGTTATAGGCTACTATATAGTTGATTTTAAATGCATGTATCCTATGTTATACAAACGTCCTTGATCAAACGACGATCTGTTTACATTTATTTTCACCTCGCATTTCACAATATAAAAATAAACCTGACAGTTTCAACAGTATTTTTAAATTTTATTAAGGACTATATTCCTGAAATCGTCTACAAAAGTGTTGATTTTAACACTTAATAACTTAACCATCTAAGGTCATACCTAAAGAAAGTTTATACAGAATATCCCTGGTTTTTCGTTACTTTAGGAAAAGATAGAACATGAAAAAATAATAGTTATCTTTCCATATAATATTTTTAACTTTGAACTCAAAATTATTTTATTTTACTGTAGTTCGTAGGTTTTCACGGCCGGTGTTAATTTTAGTCACTATTATTTTACTTTTTATCTACAAAGCAAATAAATAGTTTTTCTTAAAACATACAAAAATAATGTATTCGATCACATTCGAATTTGCAATATTTCAATCAACACTGCCGTTAGTTTCTGTATATTTTTTAAAATTGTCAAACCATATTAAAAATATTTTAAAAAAAATTATACGCAGCAACGTGCTTTACCAGAAAACAAGACACCTAGTTCTCAAGGAAAAATAGAACAAATACACATAATGAGAGTTAAACAGGATAATTGTTTGTGGCATAAATGTATTTTAATATTAAACAATAAGCAATAAATCCGACAATAATCTACAAACATTTTAACAAAATTAAAACATTGACAAAATACAAAATTAAAAAGCTTACTTTAAATAATGTTCGATATGCAATCCTCTTATTTCTAAACTTTTATCCAACCTCTTTCTAACTTCCCTTGTTGTAGCTTTAACATTTCCCTTGAGAGATTTTCACAAGCATGTCAATTGTTTACCTTTAAGTGGTTAAGTTTTCGTAGGTGACTTATATACTTGATTTTTTCTTAATATTAGAATCAATAATGCCATGCCAAACATTTCGGTGGCCCAGTAATGATCATTTCTTTTATTTGGCTTACCGTTGCTTATAAAACGCCTATCATCGGTCCTAAGAATGTGTTAGAAGAGTATATTGTCTATCTCCATATTAACCATCATTTGACTTATACAAGTCTTTTCTCAGTATGTATATACTCGCGTCAAGAATTCAGACGACTTACGTCATGCGAACAAATGAATAATTCATTATATTTTTATCAAAATATTTAAGAAACTGCAACTGTGAGTAATAAAACTATATACTACACTAAATGTTTGCATTATATATTGCACTAAATTGCAAAAAAATTTTGTTTTTAACTACACCAAATATCGAAAATTACGTTGACAATAAAAACAATCGCCTAATGTCAACCATGACGTAAGACGTCTGAATTCTTGACGCGAGTATATCAGATAAGTTATTTAGCCTATAATAATGATATCATTTGCACAGAGCTTATTTTTAAATTCAGTGCAAAAGATGCCTGTCATATAGAATTACTTTGATTTTTTTTTAATATTGTAAGACCCTATTCTTGACGAAAATGCATGTTTGCTACCATGTAAAATTCCTCGCAAAATTCATTGTAATCTGGCAAATATTTTTGTATTAGGAGCTTTACGGTCTAGATCTCTTGATAATATAAGATATGAACTCTTGTGGTAATTTTTTGTTGAAATTTATCATAAAATAAAATCATATCAACTTTTTCATTGTTTGTGTACATTTTTTAACTTTTATAGTTACCACTTCCTAGTTTTTTTTCTCCCACAAGAAATAACGTTTAACAGAAACTAACATGTAAACAAACTTGTGACAGCAGTTCCAGCGATTATTTTGCACGGCAATGTTTATTAAATCATGGCTAATTCAAATATGATCGAATACGTTATATAGTTTTTCATTGTAACTTTCTAATGCTTGCTACAGACTATGCGTGAATTCGCGATTTGTGATGCGCGATGCGTGATTTGTAAGCAATTCGTGCATAGTGTGTAGAGTTTTTATGAATAGATTTTTAACGAACCAGACACTACGCACCATTTTCCAATTCGTCATATCACGAATCGCGTATAACGATACGCTAATACACGCATAGTCTGAAGCAAGCCTAAGGAGAACACATAGAGAAAAATCTCTTTATAAATAATGTTCGTAAAAAATATGACTTTAATTATTATAAAATATGGATTTGTTCTTGGAAAGTAAATAATGATGTAATTTTATTTATTTTTTGACTTTTGAAAATAAAATGTTTTTCAAATGAGACGTGGACCTTGAGTTTTAATTCATGTCATCTGTATAGAGTTTTTACAGTTGTTATTCGTTTGATTGTTATGAGCCAGAGATGCAAACTTTGGGGCTCCCTGTACATAAAAGCATGAACGTATTTGAAACATAGGAACAGTTAGCTATTTTAAACTCCGTCACTGGCTTTGACCTTGGTTCGAAACTATGTTTCAAAGCTGAGGCTACGCATTGCCCTTGACACTCTCGAGATGATTTTGGATGTTTAAAAGTAGAAACCAACCTATTAGATTTATATTCATCAATAATAGTCACACCAAGTTGTTAAATAAGACTTCTATCATCAAAAAGTGATTTCGACAAATCTACAGAAAGTATTAGATTTGAAATAAATATTCAAAAATACTATAATATTAAATACAGAAGTATTAGGACAGTTGACATTTTTTCCGATATTATCATTAAAAAAATTATCTGCAATGGGTAGATGAAAATAACTTATTTCTGTAATAAACAACACACTTGTGCGTGTAAAAATAAGTATACAACTTTTTTACTGAATTATTTATAGGTTCAGCAGCATAGTATACCTACTGTAAGGTCATTGACTTAAGTTTAGTGTACCACGCCAATTGAATTAAATTGGTAGCCTTCCAAACAGAAAGTAAAAGTAAAAATTTTGGAATAAAAAAAATACGCTGAACTATGAAAACATTTTTAATTATTCAAAAAAAGTATTATTGATTCATTGATTAAAAATTAATTTTTCCAGTTATGTACACATTTAATAAAAATTACACTTTTGTTAATATCTACTTAAGAAAAAAATTTTTCATTATTATATTCCACTTTCCTTTAAACTGATTCCATTGACAACAAAACCAAAGCCTTAAAAACATTATACCGCAGATATTTTCTTGCCCTCATTCTAATCGTAAACTTAGTCCAGTAATTAAAAATACTTTCTTATTGTAATTGATACTTTCTGAATAGTGAATTTTTAATCTACTACAAACTTGAATAAGCTAGTTGCACTCACCTGAGATAAAATACTAAAAGCACATGCCATTCCCACTTGTCCAATTCCCACAATAGTGACTTTATGTCCAGCCTGTGAAGCTGGTTCCGACAAAACAGAAAGAAGATTTTCTTTGGTGCTCATTTTGTATGTTGAAACTGGAAAATAAAAAGAGCTGCTTTAGAATTTGACGTGTTTGTGACAAATGTCAAGAATAACGTAGTAACAGCACAAGTAACCATTAGATGGCTTACATAACAAGTGAGTGAGTATACAGCCGTGTATGTATACACTTCTAATAGAACTTCGTCGTCAACATGTGTGGATGGGACCTTGCAACATTGTCGCGTCACATTGCAGCGAAACGAGAGAACGCATTATGAGGTCGCGATCTAGACGCATCGCGGACTGCACTCTGTGCCGAGCTGATCACGGACAAAATCAGTCGCATATGTTGTTCCTACGCGCTTCCGACTTGTTAATACTATTCAGATATCAAAATATCTTCTGTGGAAGATATATTTCTCTTTTAATTGAAGCGACTGACCGAAATTCTCCAAAAAGTTTTCAGCGAGACCGCGTCGTGAGCAAGTCCAGCTCCTGATTTACTAGTGCAAACGTGTACATCGAAGATTCTTGACTGAATAAAAACGAGACTAGCATGGTCCGCAATGCGCCTAGACTGCGATCGCTTAATGCGTTTCCACCTTTATGTCCGGTCTACACGAGGCTAGTTTTTAAGCTAGGAAAGCATACTAGTAAGCTAGCAACTCCAGCTTCATATAAATGGAACTAGCTTATTTTTAAGTTAGTAACCTAGTGAAGAAGGGAGTAAGCTATCATCTCAGCCAGGATTTCCAGGATTTCAATGGGTTGGGGTTCTATTATGCTAATAGCGCCTCCAATCACCGAATTTACTATTCAGGCTTTGTGTATTGGATCCGCGTGAACAGCAAAGCCAGTGCAGTGAAGATGCACCGTTTTGTATTGTTTGTATATACATATTTTGTGACATTGAAAAAACTACAATGCATAGTACCACGTGGAAGGATAATAAAATAATAAAAAAGTTATATACACCAATACCCGATCGCCTTTGGTTTTTTTGTTGAATTTTTTTTTAATTTCTCCCGATTGTATGGAAATACTTAAACCAAAATTGCTGTACACTGTGGCCTTGCATGTGGCTATTATGTGTCACAATATTTAATTAATTCAACATCCAGTGGCGGAGTTATGAAAATTTTCTATTTTTAAACAGAATAAATAACATTATTTTACCCTAAAAAATTGTTTTCCTATTTTCCAAAACACAATTTAATTTTATATAAAACAATTACTTTTGAATATCAGTCGCATTCCTTACGGATTTTCTGCAAAAAAATATGTTCCGTCTGCTTGACTTAAGATAGTTTAAAGTACTTGGATTTGTTAGTATAGTATTATACTTTTGACGTGTTGAAAAAAGCTTTTTTAAAATGCCTTTATTAGAAAATGTATTTCTCTTCAGTATCTCAACAGAAGAAATTGCAACTTGGTCGACATGATCTTAAAAAATAATAGAAAACATTTATTAAATTTTAGGAGTTATAAAGTAGAAGGTGTTTAAATTGGTGGCCTTGTTGTTGAAAATACTCAAAAGTAATTTTTTGTACAGAATTAAATTGCCTTTCGGAAAATAGAAAAACAATTTTTTTACACTGTCACTGTGGACCAATTTTGGTTCACTTTTTCCGTACAATCGGGAGAAATTAAAAAAAAATCTAAATTCGCGTGGTATTATAAATTGTAGTGTTTTCAATGTCACTCTGTATACACGTTTCAAAAATGCCTAAATTATATAATAAAATAAATTTTGAGTGGGATGTCACTATTTCAACTAACAGTTGATCTAATGAAACTTGACACAATATCCCAAATAAACATTTCAGTCTAAAATCGTGTTTCTTTTGTTTATTTTTCTCCACAGTAGACTACATTCTTATACTGGTTTTGACTTAAAATTTCCAACATCGTGTGTACCTCTCTAACATTGTACCAAATCAGTATAGTAAGTCAGAATAGAATGTCGGAATACTAGCTTGCTATCCTAGCTAGTAAAACTAGCCTCGTGTAAACCGGGCATTAGTGTTCGTATCAAAGTTTGCAGCGTTCCCAGCATTTGTAGGTATTTCCGCATCACATCAAAGTGCTACCGTATGCGATTATGCAGGCTGCAGACATGAACCTTTTTCCCTAACACAATTGACCGGTCTGCATTTCATGACGCAACGAATTTCATTTCGGAAAGAATTGTGCCCCGATTGCCTATGTTACAAATCGACATTTGGTTACAAGTGAATACACTGCTTAACATGGTTATTTTAGTTTTTCTTTCAATTATAGATAGCATACAAAATGGAAACATAAAATATGAAATATGACAGATTAAAGCAAAATTATCCAACAGCAAGAGTATTATAATTTCGAAGTGATTGCCAACTATTAGGAGCAAGAAATACCAGCAAAGGACTAGAAAGAAGAAAAAGTAGTAAACAAATTATAAAAAGAAAACAAATAAAACGTAACTGTGGTAGTATTTAAATTATGAATAGAATGACTGACAAAAATCTAAAACACAAATTGGAGATTTAGAATGTGAGAATATTATAAACTTTTTTAACATGTAATGGAAAAAATGTTGTAAAGGAAAATTATAAACAAGTTAAGAGCACTAAAGGAAGAACTACGATGATTTAAACACAGAAGCTTTGATAGCAAAGATATTAATAATAGAAATTAGAAGGGAAATTAAAACGAGCTTAATATAGAAGAAAATCTAGAACAGTAACAGAACACCTAAACAACTAAATTATTGCCCTGCTACTACCTCTGTTATACTTTCAGATATGACAAAATGTAAGTGTAAAAATAAATAGTATAGGAAACTTATGAACCTGTTAATACCTATGCTGCAAAAATAAAAACATGGCGTGGTTGAAATACAAATATAGCATTTTTTTTTAAACTAATGCCTTGTATTTGATATATTTTAGATAAAATTATTTTTTGGGTTTCGATAGCGGACAGTTCTAGAGCTGCTCAAAATATCTCATGATTTCATTAATAAGAGTTACCAAGCGACAATAAGTTTAATAGTTGAACTGGGCAACTATTTAGAACCGTTCTAGGACCATTCAAATGTTGAACCAAAACAAGGCTTAAGTATTCCGATTGTAGGTGTACAAACACTAACTTAATAAGAAAAAATATAGCTCAAATATTTTTTGAAGGCGTTATTAAAACGTTTGAATTAGTAATTAAAGGAAATTTTTAATCGTTGATTGTTCCTCAAATGATCATCTGATGTAAGTGCTTTCGTTTCAGCTTATGATGCAATCAAGCCATTTATACACCAATGAACTTGTTCCAAATGCACGTGAGTGACACGATTCGTTAAGTTCGATGCAATAAGACCTTGAGACAAAACGAAACAGCTTTAGGCTTTAGTAACGTAATGTATACCTAGATAAATTCATAAATTGTGGTGTGTTAGTGGCTGTTCATTATCTATATTTGATTTCACAACTTATCGGAACTGGTTTCCTGTCTGTAAAGTACCTACATCACGCTTTATTAGAAAAAGTACCAAATATAAAGTGCAAAATAATATATTTCATTTATATTGACTAACCTTATGATAAAATATTATTTCAAATAGAAATTCAGTCTAATGTTCGCACAATTTTTTGAACTTTCAGAGGAATCAATGTAAACAACTTTTAAAATTTGATTTGTTAATTTCTTATACTTGAAGGGATTGGACCTTCAACTTTTGAGACTTTTCAACATATACTAAATATTTGAACAATTGAATAATGGTTTACCAGTCAGTAACTGTAAATTATTACATCGTGCACTCTATACATTCATCATTTATATTCATTAACATTAGGTACAGTTGAAATTCAGTACAAATATATGAAATACATCATTGTTGAAATCATTTTTCGATCCCCATCAAAGTCCAGTGTGAACAGCGACCACAGCAAATTAACAAATAATAGATGACAGATTTGAAAGACTTGTGTACGATGAATGTATCCAAAAAAATAATATATTTGATAGATAGATTAGAAGTGCACCATATGTTATTATTGTCAATTGAACATGCTGTCAAGGGAATCAAACCCTCATTATCGGGACCTCCAAACTGTCGTACTGAATTGTTGACCAATTTGATTTGTTGATTTTTTATAATCGTCAGTAAAGTTTATTTGGAATCTGCTAGTAATAATTGTAAATACTTATCTATAACATATTTTAAGAGAAAAATACTTGCAACTGAATTAATGATTTACCAGTTTTGCTATAATTATAATAAAAAAATAGTTTTAATAGATCAACTGAAAACGTGTGCAAAAAAATTATATCTTATTATGTTTTTTTGCAATTTTATTAGTACTTACGAGTAGTAGAATATTCTAATAGCCTTTATGTCGACAGTATACCAACATTAGTCGATAGAAACATGTTTTTGATTCAATTAAATATGTAGTCACTGATTATTAGCACTTTTTCTTTTGACTGTATACAAATGTATCGTAATTTAGAAATGAGAATCATCAGTAAGCATATGGTTCAACCTTCTGCAACTAAAAATGCTTATTATAAATATAGGAAAGTAAGTTCAGAATCATTTTAATTTTAATTTTTATTTTTAATGTTAACTTTGTTTTGAATCATATATTAATATAAAGATTCAGAACTTATCTAAAATAATTTGAGAATAGATGCGTCATGAAAAATGGAGTCGATATAGTAAAAAAGAAATAAAATCCTTATAGTTTCCACGTAAAACATTATTGAAGTAGTAGTATTTTCAACCTTTACATTGCTGGGCCACTGTAGTCTCTAGGAAGGCTTCCGAATATTGAAATTCGATTACTTTTGTAGACACTAATTTTTTTGTGACGCCAGTGTTTACATTAGTTTTTCTAGTGTCAAAAATGGCTTACGTGTATAGTAGCAACTCGGAGTTGATGGATATCGTGAAAATGCTTTAGCAGAACGAGTTCCCGGTAAACATCTACCAAATGCAACTATTTCTATCATTTTTAAATGTTAACTTTGTTTTGAATCATATATTAATATAAAGATTCAGAACTTATCTAAAATAATTTGAGAATAGTGAAGTATCATACACAAGGCTCAATTATATCCGTACCAGGTACAGCATGTCCAAGCA
This sequence comes from Monochamus saltuarius, assembly GCA_025584915.1. Taxonomy (NCBI): domain Eukaryota; kingdom Metazoa; phylum Arthropoda; class Insecta; order Coleoptera; family Cerambycidae; genus Monochamus; species Monochamus saltuarius. The sequence continues at coordinate 30,760,108 of CM046721.1, forward strand.
TTAACTCCAAGGGATTGGACGAGGAGGAGCGGTACCATGGCCGCCACGATCTCCTGACTTTGAATCATTTGGACTTTTTTTGTGGGGATATTTAAAAAATTAAATGTATCGCACCGAGGTGGATACATAGTATTGACGATTTACGGAAACGTATTAATAATTTACGAGTTCAAAACAGAAGAAGAAGAAACAGAAATATTTGTGTCAGTTTGTAGAAACTGGGTAATACGGGCCCAAAATGTTGTAATCAGGTATGTCAAACTATTTTATTAATTAAAACCACAAATTAAATCTATTAATAATTAATGCAATAGCGGCAAAAACAGTTAAGTTTGCAGTATAAAATATTCGCTATAAAATGTTATTTATTTCTTTCCATGTTTTGTCCGGTCGCAGATTACCGCCTAATCTGGTTTCCAGTGCCGCACAGAAGTGTATTTTTAAATCATTTTCAAACTGCCTTTTTGATTTCTTCTTTACAAAATTGTATTTGTAGGAGTCCCCTGTACACTCAGATTTTTTTTTAGATAATTTCTGAATTACCCTGTATTGGAACCTTCTTTGTTTGCAATAAAAGTATGATAATTACAAATAATTGTTCTTCGTAGCTAAAACACTGTTACTAGTAGATTTACAGAAACTGATAAATTACTTCGTTCAACATAGAAAATAAACTTTCTAATCTATAAAACACATGTATAACAAGTTTACTGGAACTCGTTACCATGCACAGAGTTGCATCTGTCACACATTTTTAAAACAGACTGATGTCTTCCAACGATATTCAATAGTAAAAAAACTTAAAATATTTTATTCTAGACATAACCAAATTTACTAAAATTCCATAACTTTGCCCATCTTATTATCATTATTTTTCAATGTTTTTAGCCACATTAAAATGCAACATTGCTATATAATCCAATAATTATGTGTAGGTAATTTGAGATTAAGTTTATGGTATTTACAGGAGAATTAATAAAAATGATCATTCACAAAATATTCATGATACTATTGTATACATCTACTGATAATACCTGTATTTAGAAATATGTATTTGCTGCTTGCGTTAGATAATCTAAAAATAGGAAGCATATCGCTGATAATACTGATACTGACGAAAAGTAATTATTATTTTAAAATTTGAACTGAAATATTTACCTATAAATTATTTACAGACGCTTTTATTTTGTTGGTTTTAAATTATTATTATTATTATATTTTATTTTAATTTCTTATTTTTAGTATAACATCTATCTAAATAATTAATCATTATCAATAAAAAAATTAAATACATAAAATTTCCGATGATTATTTTATGTTTACTTTGTCGGGAAAAATATTTTAGATCTTATCAAATTTTATTTCAGGAACAGCGAAACAGTTGCTGAGATTAGTATAGTAAATTAAATAGTGTACTAGACTTACCGGGTAATACATATTTATAACCATATGATCAATTTATTTATTGTATTTCTGGACATATTTTGTTCAACTTAAAATATATATCACTAAAAAAGATTTATTATTTTTCTTAACTTCAATAATTATTTGATTCAATTTTCAATGCTTGATGTCTATTGACGGAAAGGTCTTACAATATTTCCCATTTGCAAAATGAAGTATTTTATTTCACACAAAATCCATTTTATAAATTATCACTCAACGACAGGCACACCATGCTAATATTATTATATCACATCACATGAAATTAATTATTATGGTCGTAAAATATTTACCACGTGATATGCAAGGCCAACAAAGTAAAATATTAGCTTATCGACATATTTCAGAAAAGAAATTTGCAGAAGAATATTTCGATAAAGCCAAATAAATGAAAACTAAGTAAACAAAAAATATTCGAATAAGTGTTTTAGTTTTATAGGTATGGGAAGTATTTTAAAATCATAGCCACATTTATCACCCTCGCTAATATTAAATTTACCAGACCCAACCCAATTCTTCCAAATATTCCAATAATAGTGTTAACATAACAACACTGCTCATACTTAAATTAATAATATTATAAACTAATTCTAGCAACTATAATAAATTGGATAGCAGATAAGGAAAAAAGAAATTACAAATAAATAAAAAAAACTGCATAAAAACAGATATAATTTCCCATTTGATTTTATAAAATTTAATATAATAATTTAATAAAACAAATCTGTCATTAAAATAGTCATTGTGTATTTTTGCATTAAATAAATTGGAGAAGTAAATAATTTACAGAACTGAACCTCAAGTGAATCAGATTAGTTGGTCTAAACAATCACTGTTTAATATTAAAGTAGAAATTTCCTATGATGTAAATCAATTTTGTGATTACATAATTTATAAGTAAAGTAAGTATATCTACGATATGATAATTTTAGTATATTATAATGTCTCAGTCGGATTCAAAATGAAGACGTGTATTAAATCTGTCTAATTTAACGCATTAACAAACTTAATTTGAACTTTATACGATCAAAATTTTATTTGTCTACGTTCATGCAAAAACAATACTTTATTGAACTTTATTTAGAGGAAAAAGTAGTTCTTTATTGCACTCATCTGTCATTCTACTGCAGCGTTTTGTCATCATGACAAACATAAACGTTCAAATCGACGTCACATTTTCCTGGACTTAAGTGTCGTCTAAATATCAATTTTTGGGTTTTGCATGAGCGTAGAAAAAATATTGTATGCAATTCGTACAAAAAGTGCTTAGGTACTTCTTGCACTTGTTGCATAAATAACTATTTATGTAGAATTCAAGAACACTTCGAAAAAAGGAATTATATAGCAAAATTATAAATTTAGAATCAGTAAATGTTCTAGTTGTTCTCATAGTAAAACCTAAATTACGGTAAGTTTCTTTACAACGGATTCAATATGTAAATCAAAGGCTAATTTTGAGTCGAGTATAACTCCCAAGTCTTTTACCGAATTTATTTTCTCAAATTTACAATAGTTTGTGAAGTAATCACAGTCGACTTTAGCAGATAGTCGAGAAAAAGTTACAGAACAGCATTTATATCTATTTAATAGTAATTTTATTCCTTTGACAGTATTCCTGAAATCTAGACAGATTCATCTGTAAATTATAACAATCCATTAATTTGTGATTTTACTATAAATCTTCAAATCATCAGCATATAGAGAAAACTCAGAATGTGAAAAACTGTCATCAATATCACATAAAAATGAAGAGAAAAGAAGAAGTTCAAGGCGCGACCCTTGTGGAACATCAGAAGTGACATCAGCACAAGACGAGGAACAATTATTGTTAATTTATATTTGTCTATCCATTTTCTATCTATTTCTATCCATTTTAACAATAATAAGTAATAAATTATCACAAATTACGGATGCAGATTTGTTCTACACATTAAAGCGATTTAATTTTTATGTGAAATGACTTTTGTGCGTTTTGAACACTTTCTACACAGAAATATGTGACGTGGAAAATTCTATAACCCCAAAATTTTCAACTAACTTAAGTTTATATGAAACTTGAAGATAAGAATCAAAATTCTTGTTTATGAAGACAGTACAGGGTAGTTCAAATTGGTTGATTTTCAAGGGTTCTGCAAATATGTCATAGATAGAGCAAATCTGAGAGATGAGTCCAAGGCTATTATTTTCGAGTAAATAATACAGGCCAAACCGCATGTCTCTATCTGATACCGTTTTCTAAACAAGGCGTTTCTCGATATTTGGCCAAACAGACTAGTACCCTTTTCTTGTTATCCTTTTAATATATCATAAAACAGTTTCAACATTCTGCAGTCATTTTTTGAGATACATTTGATAGTAAAATAAATGTAATAATATTTTTAGTTTTTGTGAGATGACCACAACTAAATTTGCATTTTTATTTCTTAGATTGCAACTTTTATTAAATTGTATTTATCTTCATTTGAGTAACGAAGCATTTTTCATTTGTGTTAACTCGCTTCTAATAATGTTAAATATGAAGCTTATTTGTTTTCAATCATTCTTAGGCAGAATATTTAAATATCGTTGGTATTTTAAAAATTCTATTTTTTCCGCTAACTTGAATGTATCTAAAACAAGTGTCTGTAAAATGTTCAAACCGTTTTAAGATAAACTGGGAAACCAGAAAAGGACGCCAGGGTCGCCAGGCGATTTAGCCAGAAATCGAGAGCCCTGTAGCTCGAAAACGGTTTTAGCCATTGTCATTTTTTCGAAAAGGGAACTCTGGTCTCGCCTATCAGATTTGCTCTATACGGGTGAACCTTAAATAAGTACAAATATTTTAAACAGCAGTATAGTTCACTGTGTAGAACACATAATTAATAGTTGTTTTACAACAAAATCAGAAATAAAAAAGTGAAATTTTAAATAAATTTTGTAATTTTTCTGTAGAAAACTTGTTGAGGACCGCTGACTTTCATACATTTATGAGTCATAGCGCTTCAGATTAAATGTGTAGCTCACAGTGTTGCCAGTGTTACACAATCACATGTCTTTGCTTGAAGAAACTTTTAAATTTAATATGTTGTGTGAAAATCATAGTTTTTCATTATTATTCATAAAATAACTTAAGGAAATTGTGTCTTGTGTCTCTTTCTAACAGTGTACAATGGCATTTAACTTGTGAAATGTGGATTACTGATTAAATAGTTAATTTTTTAACAAACAGGTAAGCTTGTGTGCACGTTTATGTATAATTTTTGAAGATTGGACATAGTAATATCACGTAATAATTTCCTAAATACTTTGCTGTAGTATTTAACTTGCGGAAATTCATTTTTAATAGTTTATAGTGATGCCAGTTAAGCAGCTACAATGTATGTTAATATTGCTGCATACCATACTACATACCCAACTTTACTGTACTTATGCTTCAAACAAGTATTTTTAAAATAGAATTAACCGTATTACTTTACTATTGCGTTAAGGGAAACGTAATATTTATATTAGAGAAGATATGGCAACCTTGCTACAAATCATATGGTTCATTAGCTTGGTTAAGCAGCGGTTCTCAAAATGAGGGTATGTTTAAAAAAAATTTATATCTCCGTAAATATTAGAAATTTTAAAAAATGGTTTTCACTAGACTGATCTATATGACGAACTACACCAGCAGTTAGAATATTTGTACTTATTTAAGGTTCACCCTGTATATGACAGATTTGTAGTAACGCTTGAAAACCGACCAATTTGAACCATCCTGTCAGTACGTGCAAATTCATTAATATTTAAGTACTTACTTTTATATCTGTAAAAATACTAACTCTAATGCTACTATTTGCTTGAATTTTTGAATACAACTTTTAAATGAAAACATAAAAATTATTTATAAGTGCTAATTAAATATTGCCACATGAAGATAATAGATGGTTCACGCATATTAGGTATACATAGGGAACAATGGAAACCAAACATGAAGGCCTGTATAAATTTAAAATCAGTTGCGTTTTCCTGATGTTTTCAAAATTAAACAAAACAAAATGTCTATTAGATAACACATCAAAAGTAGTTCAAGTTATAAATTCCAAATAAAGCTCCTTATGCAGACCTGTTGACAATGTGAGTCCAATTTGATCTCATGAGAGGACACGAGAAGGTCAAAACTAAAAATACGGGACAAATTCTCTTAAGAAATTTATTATTCTCGTTAATTTCTAAAAATATATTCATTTTTCCAACTTACTACGAAGACATGAAGCTCGACATTTACAGTCGGTATACATGTTTCGTTTATTTATGGATTAAAACAAATATTTTTCAAAGAAAAATTAATGTACCAGACATATCTTCCAAGTAAAATATTTATTAGTGATTAGTTATCTAAATGATAATAAAAGTATTAAAATTACACTGTACAAAAAAATAATAGGTACCTACACTTGATTCTCTTAAGTTTGCAATTTTCTCAGATGATGTCTTCATTTTGTTGAAGTTTTTTCTATTCGACATTATTTTTATTAATAAACCAAAATTTGTAATTACACTCATCTTTTAGATAATTTTAATGGCATAATATATTTAGTTAACTGCTTACAGTAAATTTATATTTTCGATAATATAAACGTATTGTTGTACTGCATAATATCAATTTTTGAGGAGCTTTAAGAAATTATTTAAAACATATTTTTTATTCAAAATCACTAATTTAAATCCAACTGAATATAAAATAATTCGGTACACGTATATTCGGATATAAATACATACAAGCTGAAGAGTTCCAAATCAACTGCAGCCATGGAGGTCGAATGAAGGACACCGTGAAATATTTTCAATAAATTTATAAGATTTTCCAAATTTTGGTATTTTAAAATTGTGCAAATACATAAACAATATATTCTTACATTCTATTGACGATTCTACAGATTAAAGGAAAAAAATATATTTTCCTATACAGTATAAAACTAGTTACAGACTGTCATCTGATATATTATAAAAATATCGCTTGTGATTAAAATGCATACAACGTTACGCACTAACGCTATAATATACATTTATATCTATGCGGTTTACTTGTATGTAGGAACATATCTCATTACAAAAAAATAGATAAATATTATATTATCACCCACCGTCCGTAACTAGCTTTATATGGTGAAATGTGTCATTAAGATTTACGTTTGCTGACTTCAAGGAAGAATTACGGTCATAAAGGTTGAATGAAGGACATTGCCAAATATTTTCAGTACATTTATAAGTAAGATCTGATAATTATTATATATAAATGATGCTACAGAGTAAAGAAAGTTTAAACTAAACCAAAACATATTTTCCTCTGCAATATTACCTACATGGTGAAATGTGCCATTATATTTTACTTCTGCCGACTTCAAGGAAGAAATAAATGCAGCCATGAAGGTTGAATGAAGGATATTGCAAAAACATTTCAGTAAAATTATAGAAGATATTATAGAAGATATTCCAATATCCAATTTTTAAAAATTATGTAAATACATGTAGAACACTGTACCCTTGTTGGTGCTGCTACACAATAAAAATAATGTTTTCTATAATACTGTGGTAAAGTACCCATGTGTCAATATTATTTTACCTTTGTAGGCTTCAAGGAAGTTATTTGATATAATGGTTTTACACATTTGAATACGTTTCTTAGGAGTAGGTACTCTTTCACAGGGTTTGATAATTGATGGATCTGTGTGACATTGAGGGAGCGTTACGATGGTTACGATGAGTAGTAGGTGATCCTAAACGTTAGTGGTACGACAGACAAACTTTTCTAGACTGTAAATAAACCTAATCATCCCTTTCTAACACGTCGCTCTATTGTAAGCTCTTTCCAGTATGTGGCCTGTGCTTTTAGATATAAATATAAAGATTCGGCAATATCTAGAGAGGTTAGTTAATTAATAAACGTGCACCACGTTATTTAAATTACGCTAATATCCTTACACAAGTTAATAAAACAATAACTGGATGTATTGAATGTTGAACAATATTATGGGATATACTAAGGCTACAAATAGTTTATAGTGTCATTATCCTACGAGAAACGAAAGCGTGACTTGTTAATTGCTGTAGACGTCGTCTACTGTGAAAACATGAAAAAACGAATACATTTGTTGACAGTTATCTAGGAGTCCTGCCAATTAATTTCACAGCTCACTTGATAAGATATGTAATTAAAGGCAAAGCACACTTACCGGTCAAGACCTCTGAAGAGATAACAAACACTATGTCTTAAAGCTCGGAGCTTACACTGTGACTGTGTGAAGGTGACCTTTTCTCCATATAAACTTTACAACGAGGTCTGCTCGCGCATGCTTGAGTACACCCATGGCTCGGCACTTCCCTAGCGAGGGGAAATGGGAATTCCACGCGGTACGCATTTTGACGCAATGTTTTACCATTAAATTGGACACTTGCATGGCTTTATCGGATATTTGTGTACGTTTATTGAACACTGGTATGTTGGCGCGAGTGTACCTCTGCCAAAAATCATGTTTTCGCGAAAATTGAACTGAATAGCGGCGGCGTTATTGCCAAGGCGATACGTGACATGAGTCATATCTGCAAATACTGAATTTCCAGCGAACTCGGCACTATTTCTAATCGTCGCGAATTCGCTGGATGCATGAAACGGCTTTACGTGCGCGTACGCAGGTATCGGTTGACCCGTAAAACTGAGGCGACGACTTTCTTTTTATGAGAACTACGAGAAATACCTCGGTTTATCAGTTACTATTTATGTCTATGAGCTACTAGAATAGTAAAACTTTTATATTTTTACCTATAAGTATTGAATTAAAAAACATCGAGTCACAAAAAATCCTATGGATTATCTTAAAAGAATGAAACCGAACCATTGATCGATACTTGATACAATGTGACCCACCTAAAACTTTCCAGGCAGGTTTTATTTGTTTTGATACACAACAACTAAATAAAACACTCGGGCCCTTCAACCTTTATTCTGACAAGGATATGACAGATTTTATGGTAAATTCCCAAATTTATACTGTTAAGCGGACTCGAAGAAGTTCAGATCATCAAATTCATTTACCACTAATTTTACTTCTTTATATGTTGAAGATATCTACTAGATTCCAGCTCTCATGCAGTAGTAGAGATATTACTCAAAATGTCCTCTAACATTATGGACGCGCCTCAGGGTAGCGTTCTTGGACCCTTCTTTTTGTTATATATTAACAATATGTATATCTACCTATTTCTGTACATTTGCTGACGATATTACAATTGCATTATCTGATAAATCGGTCGAACAAAAATTAGTGACTTAAATTTAATGTATTTGAGCCAGTACTTTAGGTTAGTCTTGAACTACGAAAAAAAATGTTCCAAGCAGTTTCATACTATTCCAGCTAACAGGGTGATTCAGAACTTATAAAAAAAAATGTTTTTATTATACAATTACAATTTTATAAAATAAAATCAAAAGGGACAGTTTGAAAGTGATTTAAAAATACACTTCTGCACGGCACTGTAAACCCCTGTCAAACCTGATATGGCGGCAAAGCATGCAATCGGCGACCGGATAAAAAATTGAACAGCAAATTCAACTGCTTTTGCCGCTATTCTTTTTAATTATTAATATAATAGTTTTAATTAATAAAATAGTTTGATACCTGATGTTACAACAAAATTTTGGTTTCGTCTTACCCAGTTTCTACAAACTAACACAAACGTTTCTGCTTCTTATCCGTTTTCAATTCGTAAGTAATTGGCAACATCTAAGATACATTTGCGTAAATCATCAATAGTAGGTTTAAAATCAGGAGATCGTAATGGTACCGGTTCTCCTCCAATCTATTGGTATTAGCGTTTGTTTTGACAATTGAAAAACTAATGTAAAGATTCGCATCATAAACGTTATTACCTACAAAAAGTAGTCGGATTTCAATATTCGGAATGGCCTCGGTAGAGACTACAGTAGCCCAGCGATGTAAAGTTTGAAAATACCGCAACTTCAATAATTTGACTTTTTTCATGTCACATCTGGTCCCAATTTCTTTTTTGATAAGTTCTTAATTACCTGTATATGCAGTCGTCTTATATTGATAAAAACTAAGTTCGGCATGTATCTAATTTTAAGCATTTGGATATTGACATGTCAAACTCGAAAACGGATAAAGATAGGGATGTCATATGTTACATTTTTGAAATAAATAATAATTAAAAATTCAACAATACGCAGGATGTTCCATTAACATTACCTTTCCATATTATTACTTCTTGTACCCCTCAACTTCTGCACACCACTGTGATTCCATTAATTTATTAAAGGGGTGCACTTATAGTCCTACAACTTTTATTCGAAACTTTATTTTATATCTCTAATAATAACGATAATAAAGGGTGACATAAATATAATGAATAACTCTGTATGTCGATATTCCCAAATCATGCAAGTCGCATTTGATTATTAATACTTATGAGTTTTACCATTTTCACTTATTTTTCCTCCAGGCTTTCTCGTCCTGATCAATCCAAATAACCCACACTTAAAACAAACCAGCGCATTTTTCCAGGAACAGCCATATATTCAATAGGTAATTTGCATGAAATTTTTAAATGCTTAAAATTATTTTTATTTTATTATATATTAAGTACTTAACAAGAATACCTTACTAATTATGTAAAATTTTTCTTATATTTTTTTATTTAATTATTTTATATAGCAATTTATTCAAATATAGTCACGGGTTCGGAAACAACATTCTGATTAGTCCACGTCACAGTATATGGAAACGTCCATGGTGACACATGTCAAATTGTCAAATAGACGTAGGTTTAGTTATGTCGGTTAGCGAACTCGTTCCGTAATCTGTAATCTGTGGTTAGCGTCGAGCTTTGTGGTCTTTGTGTGGTGTCCGGTGTCTAGCATTATAACATAAGTTTTGGATTGCCGAAAGGGATGGAACCGATAAAACACAAATTTTATAAGTATTGTGTGGTACCAAAGTGCAAAAACACTACGGTAACCACTCCGGAAAAAATATTCTTCTCTGTTCCTAAAAATGAGAAAATGCGTAAGAAATGGTGCATTTCAATGAATAGAGATGAACAAGAGAATGCAACACTATCGAACACAACGGCGTTATATTGTTGCGAGAATCATTTCACCGTAAGTCATTTTTCACTTTATTCAGAGATTATAAACATGATGTGTGTTTTGAAATTAATAGTTGGAAGAAGATATGTAGAATTATTGGCAGCAAAAATTAAATGGAATCTACAAAGACTGTAACTAAAAAAATTTGTAATACCCCATAATTTTAACAGTCAGCGTAAAATAGTACCTGAGCAAGAAAGTGATTCAAAACGCAGACGTCTTGAAATTATTCACCATAAAATTTGGATTTTCTCTCAATTTTGGGCAGGTTATCTGATTGTCCTTTAGCAAATCCACTCTCTGTTGCCATTATTTACTATAATTATAACGATATGCACACCAACAAAATAAATAATAATTTGACTTTGACAGTTTGATTTTGACATTCATGTCACGGCATATAAAACAACATGCCGTGTTCATATACTGTGACTTCACATAATCACCATTTGTTTTTCTCGCGTTTTTGTGGTTGGGAAAGACGTAATTAAATCTATTAACTTATTACCGCTTTATTTTTGGCAGAGAATGACATAACACTAACACAGTACAGTCAATATGTCTTTATTAAAGTATCTCCTAAATGTTTGCCTTGCAACCAACTAACCTAGAAAACCAACACACGCGCTCTTTCTATTTGCTATTAACAATGTTGACTTTTTGCTCAGGAAATAGGTACATAATGTAACAGTGACGTTGAGACAAATATTCATGATTGGATTATCTCATTAAAGTAAACACAAACACAACAGTTGCATTTTTTCCTTAAACTGTTCCTAAACAGTGCATGGTCAGTAGTTGAACGAAAACAATTTTTGTTCAATCAGGCACTCAAAACCTATGGAAAATATATCACCCATTTAGAAAAAACTATTACAACTTAAAATTTACAAAAACTAAGTTTAGAGGAGAGCCTATTTTATATGATGGGAACCTATTTCATGTAAACATTGTACCAGGACTAGAGGTGCGCTTAATTAAATGCTTTTCATGAAAATGAGTATTCCTTATAATGTTTACTACACTTACTATACACATTAGTTTCAGCAAAAAAAATATAACTTGTCCTATTTTTTTCAATAAATATCAAATGTATTAAATATTAAGTCAATTTATTCAGTACATGTAATACGTCTCAACATCTAATAGCCACTGACTAATCAATACTGGACCTAAACCGGTCACAAGCAGAGAGCGACCCACTATACTACTAGGTACTACCGGAGACCCCGCCATCGCTATCGGCGAATGCGATATTTGCAAAAGCAGGATTTACTCCGAGCAAGAATTATATCTGTAGTAGTGTTTAGTACACGTACTACATCACGCATACTCATGTCTTTCACGTTTCTCATGCCAGCATCTAGGGTTCTTGGCTGGTGGTCTCACCAAAAATTTACTAAGATGATGACTCTCAATTACTTCTCCTGAAAGTAAATTTTATAGTTGTAACAGTTTTCTTCCGGATGAACTAGATATCGTTCATCCGGAAGAAAACAGCAAAGCAACTGCAAAATGTTTAATACAAAATGAATGTCACTTTAAAATATTTTCGCTTATAATATTATCATAATGTTTAAAATATTTCCCGACTAGCAAAGGTTTGGAAAATATACATTTATGAAAAAAAATTATAATAAAAATATAGCAGCAAAGCAATTATTGTAAAAATATTTTTGAAAATTTAATTTTTTTCTGAAAATTTCTAATGTAATATCTTTCACAATATGCGTCTAGGTAAACATTTCCTGATGTTTTTTGTTACCATGGTAATGTTTCAAAATATCATTTGATTGACTACAAAATAGAGGTATAAAATGCTCGTAAATTTTCAAAGTAAGTTCTCGCCACAAAATTCTATTTCAGCTATAATACTAATTGCAGGATGTTACGCTCAATCTGCAGAGTTGAATCAGCATTACAGTTCATCTCAGTTGCTGTAATATTGCTAGATTTTAACTCCCACTGCATCGCTACTAATTTAACTGAAACTATTAAAGTGCTAGCAATTTTTTTGGTACTTACTTCTAACAATATAATAATATTTTAAAATCAAATTCTAACTGGTTGGATCTAGTTATATCCACTTCCAATCTGAAACGTTCTGTTAAACACTATTTGTAACCTCTTCCTTGTGAAAAATGTCGTCATCCAATTTTAGCGAGTTGGTTCCAATAAAAATAATATATTTAACCAAAAACGTTCATTTTAATATGGAACGTTCCCATATATAATAATCTGCCGTGTAAACTATTGTTTTAATAATTACTGTAAATTATAGATATTGTTTTGAGAATTATATTTAAAAATCTTTATTTTATGTTACAGATCACCTTAAACAGCAGGCATTTTGTCTCCATCAGCGATTATATCAGTTTCAGAAATATAGGTTAAGAATAATTAATTAATATCAAATCTTATTGGTTCATCCAGGTAGTTGGTCATAATTTTATTTCACACTTGTCAAGTAAATTATCTAGATGTTTATATTTACAATCAGTTCAGTACGGATCACATGAATATTTAAATTTCTAAGGTTGATAATAACGATTTCATTTAAGTTGGCACGATAGATACACCTGTTGAAGGGAAATGAAACGCTAAGCCCTTTGTTCTGCAAGCCGCGAGTTGGGCGTGATTTTTTTCTAACCTCTGATGCGGGACTCGAGAACTTTAAAACCACGAGGTAAAAATATGTAGGTAATCACATTTTATATGAGTCATCCATCTAAAACAATATATTTTCTTGATTATTTAATCTATAAAATAATAATTACTTTCAGGTTTCAAGCATATTTTTGGGAATTTTTAATTAAAATAGAGAATTTCATGTATTATAGGTTAAAAGGTGGAAAAAGGTGGAAAAAAGAACATTCCATTAATGGTCATATTTTAAAGTTCATAATTCAATTGCCAATTTAAGGAAATCGAATTATTACTAATATTTTTGTCGATTATTAATTAAAAAATCAGACGGGGAGGTTTATACAAGTGTGAGAGATATTCTAAGGTGGTTATAATTTCAGATTTTTGTAGTTTTAATTGTGGACAAACATTTGTCATTACTGGTTCATATTGGACTTTGGGCGTAAGTTGAAAAAACAACTGTGAGGAACCAATAAGACAGCTGATAGTGGAAGTTCTTCCGAAAGCTACTGAAGGGGTCTATGGTTGCCTAAGCAGAAGGAACATTCAAGGAGTAGAGACAACGTGGCTTCTGTCTTGGTGAGATCGACACAGTTTGTCATTTAGGGAGAAGCTCAAATTTTCTTCATGATTATTTAATTATGACATCAGACAGGTATTTATTTAGATAAGGACTTTTGAGCCATATTAAAATTCTGCAAAAATTATTACGTTTTGGTCATTACAATTATTGTTTTTTTTTAGGCTTAGAGCCATATGTAAAACCACTATTAATTAGCTATTTAATTTTATTATTTAAACAGTGTAAAGGACAAAATAGCATTTTTTTTTTCTGAAAATATTAGATGCTTGTTAGTTTTAATATTTAGAATTTGTTAAATTAGAACATTAATTTCCTAGCGGTAGTTATTTTTTTGGCCAAGTACAATTTGATAGCTCAGACATTATATTAACTGTTGATGGCGCTCAACAATTAACATCTAAATAAAATTTATAAAATTATATCATACATTTATTCCGAACCACGACCTAGCTCGCACTATACAGGGTGTTAAAAAAAGAGTGTAAAATATTTAAGGAGGTAATAATATGAACCAAAATAAGCAGAAAAGTCTCAATAAACATGGGCCCGCAAAGTAACGGTTGAGGAGATATGGAATGTTTTATGTTTTTTAGCCCCTTTTTGTATTTTGTAAAACCGCTGTGTTTTTCTTATAATAGTTGGTTGATGTTTAGTGAAATAAACAGTACGTATTTGAGTTGTTCTCAGTGCACAAGTTTTCTTTCGCTATGGCTGGTTACTCTAACGCAGAATTTTAGAAGACATTCCTTTGTGTCAGAAGCAACAAATGTGGTTCCAGCATGATGGTGCCCCAGCTCATTTTTCCATGGCCGTTAGATAGCATTTACACCAAACTTTTCGACATAGATGGGTAGGAAGGACCGGACCTTTTTTATGGCCTCTAAGATCGCCTGATCTGAACCCTCTAGATTTCTTTGCTTGAGGATATTTGAAGACATTAGTGTATGGTACTCCTGTAAATAGCCTGGAAGAGCTGCAGCTACGGATTAATCAAAAGTGTCAAGAAATCCAAACCAAGAAGGGTGTTTTCGAAAGAGTTCCAATATCGTTGACACGAAAATGTCGTGCCTGCTTGGAAATGGACGGAGGGCACTTTGAACATCTTCTGTAACTTTGTTTTTTGTTTGTTAAAAGCTTCCTTTGTCGGTTTATTCCTAATAAAATAAAATGTTTGAAAAACGAATAATGATCCATATCTCCGCAACCGTTACTTTGCGGATCCATGTTTATTAAGACTTTTCTGCAAATTTTGATTCATACTATTACCTCCTGAAATATTTTACACTCATTTTTTAACACCCTGTATAACATCTGAGACCGGGCTAGTCACATCTCAAAAAGCTGTAACATATTGCCACCCCCAAAAACGCAATACATACCCTTAACGTTCTATAAAGATATACGTTGAACCTGATCTACCCATGTAACATAATAATTTTATTTAAATACAGAACGCTCTGTAAACTTATATTGAAGTGATGATGAAATCAAAGACAAAGTTGTATATGTCAGTGTACCTACAACTTGTAACAAATTATTTGTAGTCTCGTGGTAACGAATAACATTCAATTTTCCTTAAAATTTCTATATTGATATAACAATTCTTAACAAATTCCTGCAGGATATCGACTTAAATAATAAATCAATAGTTGTAGTAGTCAATACTCGTAGCCAAATATATGCATTAGATATCTAGTAAATAATACAATACCGTTACAACACGTGTTGTAATCAAAATGTATTTCATTGTTATGGCTAATAATTTATAATGAACAAAGTGCTTGCTTCTCTGAAATTCACAGACGAATTATTTAAAATACATTTATTTAGACGGAAGTTACATGATACAGAATTTACTTGACTCTACCTACACTGTACAATCGTTTGCAATAATAACGACATTCTTTAAAATGAATTTTACGATTTCCTTAAAATTGCTGATATATTTGTAATGAAATCTACTCTCAACTTTTAACATTAAGTCTTAGTTGTTTCAGTCACCAATAGAGATTTAATGAAATTTCTACTCAGAACTTCCAGAAGTTCAAAAAAGGTTTTGAGGGAGCGTCATTATTATTGCAAATGCATGTACATTTAGAATACTATTTTCCAACTACTCCTATTTCATTTTAAACAATTACTAAAATACATTTTGTCTAGAAACGTCAGCAAAAATATAATTTGTTACGCATATTGTCAGTATCTAAATTTTCATTTGAGGGCACTGGTATTAAAAGTAAATTATTTTTAACACTGGTGCTAAAAGTAAGTAACGTGATTTATTTTAATACTGATGCGAAAATAAAAAACAATTAAGAAATTTTAAATCAAGGAAATATTTATTTAATTCGTTAAATGTGCAGTCGCAGAAACTACAATTAGAATAAGTAATTTCATGGCCAGTCTCGCTAGTAGCTGTAGTAATAATTATTTCTGTGAAACTTGTGCGTACCAGGGTAAGGAGCAATGTTATCCGTCGAAGTTTTGGACAAAATTTGGTCTGCAATGATGTTCTTGTTTTGTAACGGGTCTTTCATAATAATCGTTTGCTACTGTACTCGACTTCATCCACCATGTCCTTTAAGGCTGGGATTTTGTATACATATTTTTACCGTCTAACAAGGCTTGAAGCGAGAACACAGAACTCCAAGAAAATTGAAATAATTGGTTATTATTATATATCAACGTATTCACAAAGGTTCCCGCTAGTGCGTGAGATAGTTTTTATTGCTCATAAAATCACAAGAATTATTAAAATAAATGTTAAAATACCTCAATTTTAGCCACACAGTTACTACGCCAATATGTCGTAATTACGGCAAAATTATCAGAGCCACAACCACCAAATTACTTCACTCACTAGCCAAGACATATAGGACAACTTGTGTTTCACTTTCAGATTAATAATTATTGGTAATTTTACATTTTGTGTCTTCGAATAAAATCATAACATATATCACGGCTTCCATGTTTATGTACGTCAAAATGCACGTTAAACTTCAGGAAACCTTGTGGTTCGGGCCTATACGGTTTGTGTTTGTATACCTACTGTCTCATAGGCCTCATTGATTCGCCGTTTCGCTTACTCAGGCTGTGCAATTTCTTTGCTACAAAATCCTCTTCTTAACTGTAATAAGATTAGTACCCGAGTCTGCCAACAAAGTAGTCGAAGATCGTCGCAAGCAGTATGAAGGTGAGAATTAGGCAAATTTAGAAATTCAACAATATTGGTAGGCATCTTACCAAATGTGTTGATTCCAATTGGAGTGGCACATTTATTTTGTGTATTTTATGAAAATTCTTTATGACTAGTGTTCGCTGCACGAAGGGTTATGTACGTGATAAGATAGATCAAATATAATAAATCAGTAATAACTAAAGTTCGTTGCACATTAGTTTTTATGTCTGGTATTTACACAGTTTGTGAAGTTTCCAAAACTTCGACACAGTTCTTCCGACCTTCTACATGAGATATGTTTCATACCGCGAAAAGTTCGTCCATTGTTTCCTGATAATCGACTTTAGGTCGATATTCTGCGTCCTTCCAACAAAAAGTTGTATTGTAGTATTTGCTTATGTCCTGATTCTGTATGTTCATCATCGTTTTCACCATGGAGTAAGTTGATCTAGGCGTTGATGATTTTCATATTTTGTACAAAATTTGCCAAAACTACTTTTTCACTGAACTTGCCACTAACATTTTTCAGATCAAATCATCTCGAGGAACGATTGTACGAAAACTCGTACTGTTGCTTTGACTTCCTAGGCAATAAGTGACATTATTTAGCAGCTTTTTCGATTTCCGTCGGAAGAAATTCCTTTTCATGGTCACTTTCCGAGATTTTAAGTTACTTGGTAACAAATGATCGAATTTTTATTACCTTAGCAACAATAAACTTCATACACATTGGACAACTGAATTTCAAAATTATATTTTATAAATTTAATAACGTGAGAAATGCGTTGCTTTGTACTTTTAATGATGTTTGTAGAAAGAAATAGTTTATAATATATGTGCTAAAACTGATTTTATTTTGTTTGATTTAAAATTGATCGGATCAATCTTTATAGGTATTTTTAAAATATTGTGAGAACTCTAGAAGAATTCTAACAGATAAACACAGTAAAAGGTCTCTTTTGAGAAATTCAGAGGTAATTAATGAACCAACCAAAATTGTGATAACATTTTTGAAAAAAAGTGGAAAGATTTTTAAGTGACCAAAAAATTGTATAAATCAAGTTATTAAAAACAATCTAAAAATTGTTGTCAGTACTTATAGTATCCTTTTTTATTGATACATATATAAATGTTTACTATTCTTCTTTGAGTATCGTAGAGAATGAAGGTAATGGCACAGAATACGCCTGTGGTCTAACATCGTCCAAAGATATTTTAGAAGTATGGTAAAAGTAGTATGTGTAAGTATATTTCAGTATTTAGGTCCATATTCCTAACACACAATGTAGGGGATACCTACTTAATAATATTCATATAGTAATATATTATTAAAATTTTGTTTTATGTGAAAATTTAGTTTTTAATAACTAGTGCTATTTAAATAACCTATTCTAAATGCTGTCTGACTACCAGTAAACTAATTTGAAATAAAAAAAATTTAAAAAATTGAATGTAGTTGAATTCATGCACGAAAAAATTATATAAATCGTGTTGGGTGCTAGGAAAAAATATTACCACCTATTGCACAATTAGCGTATATGCTAAACGTAAATGTAAATTACCTGTAATTTATCTTTAATGAATAGACTAACTATCTCTTCCGTTAAAATTAATGTAAATAAGGTGTAAAAACTTTTCACATACAACCAGAGTCGACTTTAAGTAACTTGCAGTACGTTGCCACCTTTACATATTCTCAAATACGGACATTAATTGAATTATTGTTATGCCACGTCTTTCTTATTGCATTGAAACACGTTCACAATTTTCAGTTCTGATCGTACTTCATTTCCTAATTTTTAGCAAAAGTCCTTTTTAAAAACAACTGTAAAAAATTATTACTAATAATAATAATATTTCTACCCCTCATTCTAATCTCGAGGATTAGCCCAGTAGTCGAAGACTTGTGCGGGAGAGGGGGCGGCATATTATTATTAAGCAGGCCGCATTTGCGCCCAGGCACGACTTACGTTGGTAGGCCCTAACCACCATTCAGTGCAGGAATGAGGGAAACCTGGAAAACCTCATTAATTAGGGGGGCAGTCAAATATCAACCGATATCAATCTCTCACATTGACCCAAGCCAACATTCTTCCACCCTACCATACCCGCAGAGAGGGTGCCAATTTCTCCCCGAATATAGCTTATATACGGTCTACCGGCTGCGGGGGTCGAACCCACAGCGATCTAGTCACCTCGATTCAAGTACTGACGCCTTAGATCGCGCGACCACTGACCGATATTATATGCATTTATTGTTTAGTGTAGTGATGACAGGGGATAGTTGATAAAATTTTCATATTTGATTTGTTTGCAACTCACTCAATTGAAAATTGGACATTTAAAAATTAAACATTTTTTTGGAAAAATTAGGGTTGGTTGATACAATTTATATTGCTGGGTTTTTGTACTAGAACAAAAATAGATGAAAAAAATAAAATTTTATTTTATTGCGTTACGTATCAAGACCAAATGAAGGTTAATTCCTGAGTAATATGTTACTCAGAGTTATCGCTGTCACAATAAATTTTTGGTCAGTGGACGCGCGGTTTAAGACGTCAGTACTTGAATCGATGTGGCTAGACCGGTGTGGTTTCGATTCCTGCAACCGGTGGAAGACTGTAAGCTTGGGACAATGTGAGAGATTGATACCGGTCGACATTTGACCCTAATTAATGAGGTTTTCCAGGTTTTCCCCATTCCTGCACTGAATGGTGGTTAGGGCCTACCAACGTAAGTCGTTCCTGGGTGCAAATGCAGTCTGCTTAATAATAATATGCCGCCTCCTCTCCCGCACAAGTTTTCGACTTCTGGGAAAATCCTCGTGATTAGAATGAGGAGTAGAGATACTATTATATATTATTATTGTAACAAATATATAAAATGGTCTAGCATCCTTCGTATGACCACAGTTTACATCGTATGGACTGAATCTACATTTCCTGGTGCACTGTTTGAGCGCATACTAAGCATATGGTTTCTTCGTTTGATACATAGTGATTTTCCGGGTTGTTATGCCGTGACCTCGGTAATTGGTAGCTGCCAGAAACAGAATTAAATTGCACATCTCTAGCATTAGCCGGGATTCTTTTACCTGCCCTGGTTGTTCTCAGGCTAGACTTTGTGGGGACAGACTCGCTATCGGTGTCTCTGGGCCCGCCCATATATTGATTTCGATTCCTATTGTTGGTATTACGATTTATACTGACCATTGCTCGGATAAAGGTGGACCTCCGACAGTGAAGAGCGGCGAAACGTTTGGAAGCATGGGATGCGACCAGTTGCAGCGGCGACTACAGAACGCCTCGGAAGTCCACCTTTATTGGTGCACGATATTATAAAAGCTCTCTTTATGGCAAATTGTACAGTATCCACGAATACCTCAATCTCTCCAATGTTTTTAGGCCTCTGATCTTGCACCGCTCTCAGGTTCTCCCAGAGGTGACATAGATATCTATCATTGTCAGTTCCTCGATGATCCCGGAAGTGTTTAAGAGGCGTCTTAATGAGATTAATCTCAAAATTTATTCAATCGATGATCTAACATTGAGGCAATATCTGCCACATGCCAGTTCTGAATTGCCTTGGATATACCTACACGCCGTAGTTAATGTGTTAATGTTTGACTTCTGAAGTTAATAAATGTTGGTATACAACCTTTATTATCTATAAAAAGGTTGTTAGCGTTAATATAGTCATATAGACCTTACCTCTTGTGTTGTTATCGATAAAATATAGAACTGAAATGGCTATTGTAAAATAAAACCACTAGTATCGTCGTTTCGGTGTTCATCGTCACAAAGTAACATCTATATATATATAAAGCTGTTTACAGGCCTTTTAGGCCCAGAGCTGTGTTATTCTCCTCCACTCCATTCTGTTCTCCGCTTTTCTTTTCCAATCCGTTACATTTTCTCCCTTAGATCTATTGTCACTGCCTCCCTCCATCACTTCCTCGGTCTCCCTGTTTTTTCTTGTAGTTTGGTTTACTCCCTACTATTTTCTTAACTGCCCTTTCCTCTTCCATACGTTCTAGATGCCCTAGCCACTGCACTCTCCTGGCTTTTACAACTTCGTCTATTGTTGGTGCCTGGTACATTCCATATATTTCCTCATTATTTCTCCTTACATAGCCTTCCTCTGTCCTCTTACCACCTAGAATTCTTCTTAAGATCTTCCTTTCCCACCTTAAAAGGTTTTCTCTTGACTTCTTATTGAGAACCCAGGTTTCACTACCATACAGCGCTGTCGGTCTCAAAATTGTTTTATACATTCTAAATTTTACTCGTCTGGACAAATTTTTTGATTTCAATAAGTGGTTGACTGCTGCCGAACTTCTGTTTGCTTTTATTATTCTCCTATTTATTTCTTGTTCCTCATCACAGTTAGCTGTTATTAGCGCCCCCAAATACACATATTCTTGAACTTCTTCAAACTCCATCTCTCCATGCTCTGTTCTCAATTTAAAATTTGTATCCTTTTTTTGTTCTCCTATTCTCAGCAGCTTACTTTTCTCTTGATTTATCTGCAATCCCACTTTACTTGCTTCCTTCCACAAGTTTTCTCGTTACTTCTTCTAATTCCCTACTATCTCTAGCAATAATGGCCACATCATCTGCATAACTTACTATTTGGTGACTTTTAAACAATATGTGTCCTTCTCTGTTCAACTCACTATCTCTTATGACCTTTTCTAGTACTAAATTAAATAGAAGCGTTGAGAGTGGGTCTCCTTGTCTCAGTCCTGTATCAATAGTAAAGCCTTCCGAACATTCACCTTTTATTCGTACTTTGGCTTTAGTATTTTCTAAGGTCATTTTCAATAGCCTAATCAGTTTAGTTGGTATCCCAAATTGTTCCAGAATTTTACTTAGTTTATTCCTTTTGATCGAATCATATGCTTTCCTGAAGTCCACAAATAAAACCATTGCTTTGATCCCATACTCATAGCATGTAGTCAGCATTTCCTTCACCATGAAGATTTGGTCCGTTGTTGACCTTCCCTTTCTAAAACCTGCTTGATACTCCCCTATTTGCCGTTCTGCTATAGGTTCTATTCTCTGCTTTATTAACGTTGCCATAATTTTATACCCTATATCTAACAATGATATACCCCTGTAGTTTCTGCAGTCCGTTGCATCTCCCTTTTTAAGATTGGTATAATCATAGCATCTCTCCAATCTTCAGGCATACATTCTCTTCTCCAGATCATTCGTATCATTTCGTATATTCTTTGTCTTAAATCCTCTCCTGCGTACTTAATGTTCTCTGCTGTTATTCCGTTTTTCCCTGGACTTTTGTTATTCTTTAAAGCTTCTATAATTATATCTATTTCCTTTTTTGTAGGTTCTTCTACTTCCCCTTCCTCTTCTCTTCCCGGTATCATCTCCTCGTGCACCTCTTCTTCCCTTACATTCTCTTCATTCAACATATCTGCAAAGTATTGCCTCCATCTTTCTCTCACTTCTGTTTCCTCTCCAATTAGATTGCCACTTTCATCTCTCACATATATTACTTCCTTCTTTATCTTTTTCCCTTTTTTATCTCTCTGTAGAAGTTACGTATTTCTTTCCTCTTGTAATGTTGCTCTATTTCCTCTATTTTCTTAACCTGCTCTGCTCTCTTCTTTTGTCTAAACACTTTCTTTGCCTTTTGTCTTTGTTCCCTGTATTTTTCCTTATCTTCCTCTTGTAGTGACTGAAGTGCTTTAATTCTTAGCTTATTTCTCTTCTCCGCCTCTCTTATACACTCCTCATCCCACCATCTTTTCCTCCCTGCACACTCTTTTTTTGGTATTACTTTCTCACTTGCTGTTTGTATGACATTTTCTATCTTTATCCACTCTTCATTTATATTTGCTTCCAATATCCGTATGTTTTCTTGCAAACCTTTCCTTACCTCTTCTTCATACTTCTTTTGGGTTCTCTCATTTTGTAATGTCGCCATATCTAGTTGTCTTTTTTCCTTTGTAATCCTTTCCTTTTAATAGGTTTTTATCTTCAAATCTATCCTTACTAGATAGTGATCCGAGTCTATATCTGCCCCTCTGCATGACCTAACATTTTTTATTAAGCTTCTGTGATTCTCATCTATGCAAACATGATCAATTTGATTCGAATATGCTCCATCCGGAGAGGTCCAGGTCCCCTTATGTATGTCTTTTCTCTTAAAGAATGTGCTCATTATTTTCATTTTTTGTTCTTCTGCAAATTCAATCAATCTACGCCCATTGTCATTACTCTCTAGGTGTTTACTTTCTGTCCCTACTATGCTTTCATACATCCTTTCTCTCCCTATTTTTGCGTTTGCATCCCCTACCACCATCCTTACTGTGTTCTATTCAGCTTTCCGTAATTTTCTTCTAGCTTCTCATAAAACTCATCTTTTTCTTCTTCTGTTTTTTCTTCTGTTGGCGCATATATATTTAATATCTCTATGTTTATTTCTTCTCTGATTTTAATCATACATAACCTATCTGAAATTGCTTCAAATTTAGAAATTTTATCCCTCAAATTTTTATTTACTAAAAATGCTGTTCCGTATCGCCTTGTTTCGCCTCCGCTCGTAAAGAATAAATAATTTTCTAATTCCCATGTGTCCGTCTCCTTTATATGCGTCTCCTGTATCGCTATTATGTCCATTTTGAATTTATTTGCCTCTCTTTCTAGGATTTTTAATGATCCTTCCTCATTTAACCCTCTTACATTCCATGTTCCCATTCTCATTCCTCTTTCTTGATTTGTAAAGTAACATCAACAGTTATTTATTTCGAAAATTATTGTTAGTATTTTCCTAAACAAAAATGAGATGAATAATTATTTTAGTTATACTTTATCCATACGTTTTAGATACCTACTTCCTTTGATAAGCATCCCCTAGTGTATTTATCATCAAAGGGTTATAATTAATCTAATACATATTTATAATTAAAGTTTTATTATGGTTCAGTGAGCCGTCACAGAAGGATTTGTCAAGTGAACTGAATGAACCGAACTGTTATAAAATTGTCTGTACTTCAGGAAGCATTATCAAAATTAGGGTAACTATCATAAAACAGTATAAAATCTCGTATTGGTTCGGAAAGTCCATGTCTTCTCATTGCTTTTATATATACAGGGTGTTCCAGAATGATGGTCAAATATTTTACCACAAGCCATTTCAGGGGGGGATCTTCATATAAAATTTTTCAATTTGGGTCCTCCCTGTTGAGATATTCGAGTCTCAAAATGGCGGAAGAAAACAGTTTTTTTATTTTTCCTATAAAACGGTTGAAATTTCTATTTTGGTACACATTATCAGCTAGTCAAAAGCAATTTTGTGGTGGTGTCTATTCCTTAGCTTATGTTTTTGGAGGGCGGGAATAAGCAACCCCTAGATTTATTTCTTTCAGAACTTTTTCCTGCAATGGCCGATTTCAACAAATTTTTTTGAATACTTTACCTAATTTTACAACTTTTTTTCGTCTTGTAATTTTTTCGTACTACCAACAATTTGCGCGTAAAAAATAAAAATAATTTTCCTTACTCTAAAAATCTTTTCGTCACCGGTTACTGATAAACGCAGTAGGCAGTTGCTATGATGATGTTTCTCTGTTGTCTTATGAAACAAATCAATCTCGACAGTTTTTGCAAATATTTATAAACAACTGACTACTTCCGTACAAATATTAGCGATTAAATTGATAGAATATGCATACGACAGGATTGGCAATAATTATAGGAATACCTTTGTTTAGAAATATTTGCAAATACTGTCAATTATAGGCCTAATAGCGATTTGTTTGACAAGGCCACAGAGAAACATCAACATAGCAACCGCCTACTGCGGTTATCAGTAACCGGTGACGAAAAGATGTTTAGAGTAAGGAAAAATATTTTTATTTTTTCCGCGCAAACTGTTGATTGTATGAAAAAATTACAAGAGGGAAAAAAGTAGTCAAATTAGGTATATTATTTACAAAAAAAGTTTTGTTGAAATCGGGTATTGAAGGAAGAAGTTCTGAAAGAAACAAATCTAAGGGTTGTTTATTCCCGCCCTCCAGAAACATAAGCAAAGGAATAGACACCACCACAAAATATCTTTTGACTAGCTGATATTGTGTACCGAAATTGAAATTTCTAACTGTAACCGTTTTTAAGGAAAAATAAAAAAACTATTTTTTTCCGTCATTTTGAGACTCGAATATCTCAACAGAAAGGACCCAAATTGAAAATTTTCATATGAAGATCCCTCCCTAAAATCGCTTGTGGAATACACTGGTAAAATATTTGACCATCATTCTGGAACACCCTGTATAAGAGGAACAAAGTAAATCAACAGACATCTGTATGAGTGACAATGGGTAAAGCTTCATGATCTAACTACTAGGTACTGTTCATTTATAGTATGAGGATCTAAAATCCTTGCTTCGTAAAATAAAATCTTCCACACCCACTGCGAGTTATTGAAACAGTTGCAAAACATCTCCGGCAAGGTGACCACCGATATTAAGTTAATAGGTAGAAAGAATTGTGTATGCACAACGAAAACTTTAGGTGGGATGTAGAAATGTATGTACCCGGACTTTATCATTAGATAGTGTAGTATAGTACTTGTATTCCAAAGCTATATCTGTCTCATTTTATTTGATATCTGTTTATGTGAATGACAGAAATCGAGTGAACAAAATACTATCAAGCAAAAAGATATTTCCACAATTTGGAGTGTCTTTATTTCACTGTCTTACTGCCTTAGCCTGTACAATCAACAATTCCATCCCATAGTCTTAACCAGTGACTTTTATGATAAATAATTGTTTTGAAGTTAGTTATTTTATAGATATATTAAAAATTAGTTTAATGAAACCCACATCACTAAAGACCCATTGTGCATGGCGCTGACTGTAGAATTTAAAACAGACCCGTGCTGCTCTCAAAAGCTAGCACCAGCTCTGCTGGAATCTCTCTAATATCTTGAGAAGAAAGAAAATACTATCCAAGGTACTTCTCTTTAAACAGAGACAGTTGCAAAGGATGTGAATCAAAGCCTCATCTTCAGGATGTGAACCTCGTGTGTGATGAGATGTTTGTGATCCGAAGACTTGTTTCTTTAATATCTAATACAGTTCCAATTATAGAAAATATAATAAAAAATGGACATAGTTACGGCCAGAATTCAGAGGACTTACGATACGGTTGACGTTATGCAATTGTTCTTATTGTCAACATCGATAGTTAGTCACGTTAAAAACAACCTTTTTTGTGAATTAGTGCAATATACAGGGTGATTCAAAACTTATCTAAAAAAAATATAGAGGGAACTCTTAGAAATACAATTTTTTAAAAAGAAAATCGAAAAGGGCAGTTCGAAAATTTAAAAATACACTTCTGCACAAGACTGGAAACTGTACACTGTAAAATCTGACAAGGCAAAGCATGCAATACACTTTATTTTATTCCCACAAAAATAAATTATTTAAAGACAGGAGATCGTGGCGGCCACGGTACCAGTCCTCGTTCAATTCCGTAGTATTACTTATATGCTTGTCATGTTGTTCATGGTACGGGTATAATTGAACCTCGTATATGATACGCCACACTGTTGCAATACGCCGTGGACGCCCTGGTCATACAGCTCTTCCACGATTCGAGTGAAGACTGTCCGTCTCACGCCCGCGTTGCCCTACTCTTGTACTCTCTGCACACCGCGGTAAAAGTAGCTGTATTTGGCACATGTTTACTGGGAAATCGTTCTGCTAAAGCATTTTCACTTCATCATTCCGAGTTGCTATACACGTAAGCGATTTGTGACACTTGAAAAACTAATAACATTTGCATCTTAGAAACGTTAATACCTACTACCTAATATTTTAATATTTGGAATCGCCTGGCTAGACACTACAGCAGCCCAGCGATGTAAAGGTTGAAAATACTTAATTCCGAGCTTCTAATATCCTTAATGTTCTATAATTCTGTACAATTTATCAGCATAGGATAATCAAATAATATAGGATTTTAAAATAAAGTCGACGTTTCGTTTTTATTTAAAAACTTTTTCAGGACTAATTTTATGTATCCAAAAAAAAAACATAAGTTCATTGTCCAACTTTCATATAAATAGATAACATTGATATGGGAAAAACATATATTCAAACCAGGCTATTAATAATATATAAATCAAATGGAGCAACAGTCTAACGTACAAATGAATTTTCTGTTTAAAACAAAAATAAAAAAAATTACAAATTTTTACTGACCATAAATTGAACTATTGTCTTTAGTACTGTGAATCTCTTCTTTTTTATTTTTAAGCACACCGGAAGGAATTATTGAATAGAGCTTTGTCTGTGGAATTGTTCATTAGCATACCTAGATGTTTGGTATCAGAGAGCATACAATGTATGCCTATCAATGAAGTCATATGTATGCCATACATATGACTTCATTGATAGGAATTGTAGGAGATTTGATACATATTAGCTTAAAATACCTTTCTAATACAGAAAAAAATATTACAAAAGCTAATAATAAAGAATATATGTATAGATATTGTGGGTGTAATTCAACGCTGGTCGGGGCTTTAGTCCGCAGAGTAGTTAGTTTCACACAATATTGTTAATACCAAAAAATATAGAGTGCTATCTCCTTAAATATTGCGTTCTATAAAAGAAAAAACAGGTAGTAAATAACTGTAGACAACAATCTGAAAAAAATTGTTAAAATAATAGAATAATTATAAAATAAACTTTTTTCGCCCCTACGTTTTCTTAATATCGGTTTCCAAACTCAGGGGTCTATTTCATTTATTTCGATAGTAGTAATAGCTAAACCATTTATGGATAAAAATCGATCTTGCTATCTTTAAATAATTTTATGGTAACCTCCCTCTTTTACAAAACAGTTAACACTTTATTTCACCGCAACAAAACGCACTTAAAAGATAAACTTAGAAAAGATTTGCGTTCACTTTTCCCACATTTGCTTTTAAGGGTGAAAAAATAATTGTTGAAGTTTACACAAAAACCCCATAAAAAGATACAGCTTCAATAAATATTTTAAGTATAAAATCGCTACATTTTGGCAATATAAATACTAACACTACCTAAGTTGAACTTTCTAGTATCCAACGATGTATAATTCTGTTTAGAAACTTTAACAGGGCTTACAATTCCTAACTTTAAAATTACATCGACATTCCACCATTTTGGGCCACAAATATGGCCACTTTAATGGTTCGCTTCAATGCACAGACATCTGTGAGGTAAATCTTGAATTATATAATAGTCGCAGTGGCAACGAAGTAGAATTCTCACTCCTCTTCTTCGACGTTTCAGCTAGTGGCTCCGTCCTCTTAAATTATTCCAAATACAATTCAACCTTCTCATTCTTATATCCGCCTGTTACTAACGGATAGTTTGCGTGTTACTGTGTAGTCAGCCCAGTAGTAGTGCTGCTTCCTAATTTAATGTATAAAATACTAAATTTGACGTTCTATATTGTATCATGTCTTTGTCGTATATTATGGCACAAAAATCTGTCATAATATTGTCTTACATTCAGAGTGTTATTACGCAGATCATTGACTGTGTTATTAAAAATAAGTGCGATGCTCAATTTGTAGACGATATTTTATTAACACTGAAAAAAAGTTCACTAGTTACAATTAAAATTTTAATATTGGTAACTTAACAGTTCATCTATATATGGGACTACTCCACTGGGGTTTTTGTTACTAGTAAAACGGTAAATCTGTCATAAATCAATAACAGGTATTAAACTATTTTCAATAAAATTACATTATATTCTGTTAGTAACCTACTATATTTACTGTTGATATACGTATGTATTTATATGTAGTACTGTATTTCCTTATCTTTAGTAATCGGAAAATTAATCATCATCGACTTGGTTTAATTTTAACAGAGAAACTATCCTCTATTTATAATTAAGCAACCATACTTGTGGTAAGTAAATTAATGTAAAACGTATGTACGTCGTTAATAAACAGTATATTCACTATCACTAGTTTAGTTAATGTTGCCAATGAAACTAATTACTTGCTCTAAATAAATATGTTTAAAAGGTGTGTTTTTGTTTAAAGAAAAATCACTTGCAGTAAATGGTTTGGTCATTTTCAGTCAATTATTGATTTAGTAATTAGTAAACTAATTAGTAGTAGCTATTAGTAAACTATAGTCTTATCTCAAATATACTTTCAGTTGGCTCTTATTAAACGGTTTTCTTATGTAAAACGATTTTATACAGGGCGTTCCAATTACGCTGAGCTGATTTTTTTTATATCGCCTTTAAGATAAATTTATATTTCAAAAGTCCATACAGCATGTATTTTCTTCAGGCAATGTTATGCCACTAACAAAATATAAAAAAGTTGCTACTAAAAAATAATTTTTATTTGTAATTTTTTTTATTTCCTTCATAGACTATTGAAAAAAAGAATCACAAATTTTTTATATATCTATAGCACAGATTTGAGAAAAAATAAAACAAATTATAAAAACATTCATGATTCCCTAAAAAACCTACATGAGGAAGGGGTTTCAAATAAATTTATCGTAAGTCACCTAGAATATCAAATACATGTCTTAACTGGAACTTTGTATACATATTGTGTGACCACTTGACCACAATTAATTTGCTGTCTCAGAAAATTATTATTTTCCGAAGGATCTGAAAATTCCACAAAGAGTGATAAAAAAGTATTAAAAAATTACACCATATTTATGTTTTAATATAGATTGAACTGTTTAAAATATGTATACCGTTCTGACAAATTAATAAGTTTCTCCAGACATATGTTCAGTATAATTAAACAACTGTTCATGTATCTATTAGATACTTACAGTTTGTAATGGGCTATTTAGGATATAAATGAAAATAAAGGCAATAACATAACTTCCGTAGACATATATTTATATACATATATATATATAAATAAAACATATAATATACATAGAGGGTGATTCATGAGGAAGTGCCCATAGGGTATCTATACCTACTATCATTTGGTATTGTATGGTCACTTCCTCACGAATTACCCTGTATAATGGATGGACTATAAGCTAAAGAAAACTGAATAAACAGAACATATGTTGCCCAATAAAATAAATACTAAAATATACTAATATATTTTTTAACTCCCTGAAGAGTAGAACAAATTACATGCCTCGAATAAAATATTTCAGAATGTTGTACCGTTATCATGTTATCAGTAGATTCAACTTGATAAGCATAATAACATTCATTTAAGGCTATGGTTTTAAATTTTTTACAAACAAAACGTACATCTTCATCCTTATTTATCAAAATGTAACATATAACACAGAAGACTGGTAAACATATATTTTCAGTTATGACTACATCGTTTACTTGGTAACTATCATTTCCTATCATTACCTTTTACAAACATTTACAGTTTTGAATTTATCAAGTATAATCTGAGATGAGCACATAGTGTCAAAATCTGATATTATTGAATAAATATTTTGATTTATATAGCTACAGTCATAACTAATTTTCTCTTCTTTAAACCCCAATGACTGAAAAACCTAGAACATAATTTCAGTTGATTTTTAATAGCTAAAGTTTTAGTGATATTAACTCTAGAAGAAACAACGTTAGCAGCAAGTTTAGCTTCTCTATGTTTGGATTCATACCTTAATGTTGATAGATGTTTAAGAGGACCAACGTTTTTCATAATTGTAGGATAATGTGTAATAAAATGGTGTTTAGGCTTCAATGGTAGAGAAAACAGATGCATATAAAGATCATGGTGTTCATTTTTTAAATATAGTATTTATAGTATCATCATCTATTATATTAAATGATTCGTCTGTAATTCCTTCAGCTAAAAATAAAACAAGTAGGTATAACACTTTTTTTACTACAAAAGAGCTCTTATTCTTTATTCTTAGAAATATTAGGTACCTATTATGTTTAAATTTTATTTTCAGAATAAAACTTTGCAATTAATTTTATGTAATGTTGCTCTATATTTATATAGTTAATAGTTTTTGTATAGGTATGTAAATTTACATAATTACGAACATAGCCATAATTAAAATTATTTTGTCAATAACATAAAAACAATTGCAAGTACCAACCTGACGTAATGTTAATTAAAATGTGTCATTTTGTACAACATAAACTATATTCACAATAAACTGTTGTGAATAACTTAAACTTAACCTTACATATACCTATATATTTTTTTTTAATCAGCTACAAATATCGTATGTACCTACCTACTAAAAATTTTTTAAAACTGTTAGCTCCAATATTTGATCTTATTATATGTTCAGTAATAGGTATTCTTAATTTACTGTAAAACTATTTTTATATAAATTGAGCACAAAAAATAAGCAGCTACATGAAGCAGTTTTTTTTATTTGCTCACGTGTACAATCAGGATCAAGAACAAGCAGAGTACACAAAATATAAGATTAAACACTTATGCAAAAATATACGTTTGTCGAGAAATGTTGTATGAACAGTTATATAATTTATACAAAAATAAAAATACGAATATGGGAAGCTACATAGCCCAACTAACAAGTAACTAATGCAAGAAGCGGGGGAAAAACGCGCGAATATGTAGTAACTGTTTATCACAGCTGATTATTTACGGGTGTGAATCGCGTTTCTCTTATATACTTACAATAACAATACATTCTACTTTAATAATTATTATTATGAACTGTACACTGTACTTACCACAAAATGCCTCTATATATTCTTCGAGACCCCATTGGGTCAGTAATTGTGTAAATTTCATTATACACAAATTAAATTGACACAAAACATACAAGAACAGCACACTATTACCGTTGAAAGTAAAAGAAAGAAATAATACGACACGAGCAGCAGTCGACCCCCTTGGTGGTTCTTTTTGCTCGGATAACCTCGGATACCACACGTCATCACATTTTTGCGCGAAATTACCCGATGATGGCAACGTTCATTAATTACTAGAACATTGTTAACTAATATGAATTTATATGGTGATTTACGATTATTAAAAAAAGTCATATGCACCCATTCAATTGTTACAAATGCATTTTGATCCGCGACAAAACAAGCAGTAACTATCGATAATGAAAGCAAAAATAATAATTTAGAGAAAATAAAACAATTAAACACACTAATTTGAACACAGGTATATTTCCGTTAAATACACGGCTAACTTCTATAAAGGTTACATCCAGAATGCTCCATCGTGTTTCCTCCGAACATCGAACGCTTATCGACAGGAACGTGATGTTAATCAAAACATCCAGAGGCCGCATTTGGGGTCCCTTAATTGTCGTTGCTAACACGGTCTTTCCTGACCTTACACACGTCCCCGTGTAAACATCAGCTGTTGGAGGAAACCACTGTTCTGAAAATGATGAATGTGGCAATTAACTTTCTGATTACACTATCGCATTTTTTTTTGAGGCGTCCCTCGGACAATTAGACTAAACTAGCTAAACTACTTAAGATTATTTGACTTAATTATAAACCCCGGGATCGGTTAACGGTCCCGATAGAGATACAGTTCTATCAGGACATGATCCACAATCAGGTTCGCAGCTGCGAGTGATCAGCTCGTCAACCTCACTAAAACTATCGCGGACTCTACCTGAGCGATCACTTCAGGCAGGTCCTTCCCAAACCTAAACTAAACGGACTCTAGTACCATGTACTAACCGTCCCTCACACTTACCGAACCGTCATTATCATGCTATAAAACAAGCATTAAGCTTAACGGTACCTTACTGGTCCTTCTCAGCATACCGTATCGAGGGTCTCATATTCTTTAGTCCTGCTATACCTTTATACGTTATGCGAGAACGGAGAGCTCCAGGTATGTCTGCAACCTCATACCTGTCGTGGTTCAGCACCTTAGTGATACGAAATGGGCCTCGCCAGCGCCAGTAGTTTTCGACTCGTGCCTGTATTTGGGGTCGAGGTAATCCGCAACAGAACCAGGTTCTCCCGCAGAGCCGCGCCAAGGGTAGCTGCCGCCGGGGTGTGAAACCTTTGCTGCCCCCTGGATCATGGCGCCCGGGTGCCACGCAACCCTTGCACCTCCGTCATGACTTTTGATCCAGGAATGAGTTTCTGTTCCTGCTGGTAGTCCTCTGCTACTGTAATCATTCGATTACGACTTGCTGCCACACCTACAAGTTGCATTTCCTCCTGTATTTAGTCGTCCGGTAAGAGCGACTCTCCTCCGACAGCCAGAGAATCCATCAGTTATACTTTATTGTCCTTTTCCTCTCATAAGAGCTACTGCACCAGGGTGGTCCACGACCTGCCCACTAATAAAAATCTAAAACATTTTTACTGTTTAAGAAAGGTATTTTAAGCTAATATGTATCAAATCTCCTACAATTCCTATCAATGAAGTCATATGTATGTTCTCTGATACCAAACATCTAGGTATGCTAATGAACATCCAGAGACAAAACTCTATTCAATAATTATCTAAAAAATTTTATATATTTACTAACCTCTGGAGTGGGAACTCGAAATTCAACCACAATAATTGAGATCTCACTTATTTCTACGTTTTATTAGGATCGCTTCATCAGGTGGCCTCCTTTAACTTGAGTCAAATATCTAACTATAAAGATGATTATACCAATAAATTAAAATTATTTGAAATTGAATGTCAAAATGAAATATCGACAACGTCAAACTGATCAACTGTCAATGAATATCATAACAACCTACTGAAATAAATAAAAATTAATAAAAAATTTTACCTTTTATGTATATTTTTTTTTTTTTTTTTTTTTTTATATATATTTTAAGGTATTAACAATATTGTGTGAAACTAACTACTCAGTGGAAAAAAGCCCCAACCTGCGTTGAATTACACCCACAATATCTACCCATATATTCCTTATTATTAGCTTTTGTAACATTTTTTACTGTTTAAGAAAGGTATTTTAAGCTAATATGTATCAAATCTCCTACAATTCCTATCAATGAAGTCATATGTATGTTCTCTGATACCAAACATCTAGGTATGCTAATGAACATCCAGAGACAAAACTCTATTCAATAATTATCTAAAAATTTAATATATTTTACTAACCTCTGGAGTAGAACTCGAAATTCAACCACAATAATTGAGATCTCACTTATTTCTACGTTTTATTAGGATCGCTTCATCAGGTGGCCTCCTTTAACTTGAGTCAAATATCTAACTATAAAGATGATTATACCAATAAATTAAAATTATTTGAAATTGAATGTCAAAATGAAATATCGACAACGTCAAACTGATTAACTGTCAATGAATATCATAACAACCTACTAAAATAAATAAAAATTAATTAAAAATTTTACCTTTTATGTATAGTTTTTTTTTTTTTTTCTCATATATTTTCAGGTATTAACAATATTGTGTGAAACTAACTACTCAGTGGACAAAAGCCCCAACCTGCGTTGAATTACACCCACAATATCTACCCATATATTCCTTATTATTAGCTTTTGTAACATTTTTTACTGTTTAAGAAAGGTATTTTAAGCTAATATGTATCAAATCTCCTACAATTCCTATCAATGAAGTCATATGTATGTTCTCTGATACCAAACATCTAGGTATGCTAATGAACATCCAGAGACAAAACTCTATTCAATAATTATCTAAAAAATTTAATATATTTACTAACCTCTGGAGTGGGAACTCGAAATTCAACCACAATAATTGAGATCTCACTTATTTCTACGTTTTATTAGGATCGCTTCATCAGGTGGCCTCCTTTAACTTGAGTCAAATATCTAACTATAAACATGATTATACCAATAAATTAAAATTATTTGAAATTGAATGTCAAAATGAAATATCGACAACGTCAAACTGATTAACTGTCAATGAATATCATATCCACTGAGTAGTTAGTTTCACACAATATTGTTAATACCTTAAAATATATGGGAAAAAAAAACTATACATAAAAGGTAAAATTTTTTATTAATTTTTATTTATTTTAGTAGGTTGTTATGATATTCATTGACAGTTAATCAGTTTGACGTTGTCGATATTTCATTTTGACATTCAATTTCAAATAATTTTAATTTATTGGTATAATCATCTTTATAGTTAGATATTTGACTCAAGTTAAAGGAGGCCACCTGATGAAGCGATCCTAATAAAACGTAGAAATAAGTGAGATCTCAATTATTGTGGTTGAATTTCGAGTTCCCACTCCAGAGGTTAGTAAATATATTAAATTTTTTAGATAATTATTGAATAGAGTTTTGTCTCTGGATGTTCATTAGCATACCTAGATGTTTGGTATCAGAGAACATATGACTTCATTGATAGGAATTGTAGGAGATTTGATACATATTAGCTTAAAATACCTTTCTTAAACAGTAAAAAATGTTACAAAAGCTAATAATAAGGAATATATGGGTAGATATTGTGGGTGTAATTCAACGCAGGTTGGGGCTTTTGTCCACTGAGTAGTTAGTTTCACACAATATTGTTAATACCTTAAAATATATGAGAAAAAAAAAAAAAAAACTATACATAAAAGGTAAAATTTTTTATTAATTTTTATTTATTTTAGTAGGTTGTTATGATATTCATTGACAGTTAATCAGTTTGACGTTGTCGATATTTCATTTTGACATTCAATTTCAAATAATTTTAATTTATTGGTATAATCATCTTTATAGTTAGATATTTGACTCAAGTTAAAGGAGGCCACCTGATGAAGCGATCCTAATAAAACGTAGAAATAAGTGAGATCTCAATTATTGTGGTTGAATTTCGAGTTCCCACTCCAGAGGTTAGTAAAATATTATTAAATTTTAGATAATTATTGAATAGAGTTTTGTCTCTGGATGTTCATTAGCATACCTAGATGTTTGGTATCAGAGAACATACATATGACTTCATTGATAGGAATTGTAGGAGATTTGATACATATTAGCTTAAAATACCTTTCTTAAACAGTAAAAAATGTTACAAAAGCTAATAATAAGGAATATATGGGTAGATATTGTGTGTTTAATTCAACGCAGGTTGGGGCTTTTGTCCACTGAGTAGTTAGTTTCACACAATATTGTTAATACCTTAAAATATATGGAAAAAAAAAAAAAACTATACATAAAAGGTAAAATTTTTATTAATTTTGTTTATTTTAGTAGGTTGTTATGATATTCATTGACAGTTGATCAGTTTGACGTTGTCGATGTTTCATTTTGACATTCAATTTCAAATAATTTTAATTTATTGGTATAATCATCTTTATAGTTAGATATTTGACTCAAGTTAAAGGAGGCCACCTGATGAAGCGATCCTAATAAAACGTAGAAATAAGTGAGATCTCAATTATTGTGGTTGAATTTCGAGTTCCCACTCCAGAGGTTAGTAAATATATTAATTTTTTTAGATAATTATTGAATAGAGTTTTGTCTCTGGATGTTCATTAGCATACCTAGATGTTTGGTATCAGAGAACATACATATGACTTCATTGATAGGAATTGTAGGAGATTTGATACATATTAGCTTAAAATACCTTTCTTAAACAGTAAAAAATGTTACAAAAGCTAATAATAAGGAATATATGGGTAGATATTGTGGGTGTAATTCAACGCAGGTTGGGGCTTTTGTCCACTGAGTAGTTAGTTTCACACAATATTGTTAATACCTTAAAATATATGGGAAAAAAAACTATACATAAAAGGTAAAATTTTTATTTATTTTAGTAGGTTGTTATGATATTCATTGACAGTTGATCAGTTTGACGTTGTCGATGTTTCATTTTGACATTCAATTTCAAATAATTTTAATTTATTGGTATAATCATCTTTATAGTTAGATATTTGACTCAAGTTAAAGGAGGCCACCTGATGAAGCGATCCTAATAAAACGTAGAAATAAGTGAGATCTCAATTATTGTGGTTGAATTTCGAGTTCCCACTCCAGAGGTTAGTAAATACATTAAATTTTTTAGATAATTATTGAATAGAGTTTTGTCTCTGGATGTTCATTAGCATACCTAGATGTTTGGTATCAGAGAACATACATATGACTTCATTGATAGGAATTGTAGGAGATTTGATACATATTAGCTTAAAATACCTTTCTTAAACAGTAAAAAATGTTACAAAAGCTAATAATAAGGAATATATGGGTAGATATTGTGGGTGTAATTCAACGCAGGTTGGGGCTTTTGTCCACTGAGTAGTTAGTTTCACACAATATTGTTAATACCTTAAAATATATGAGAAAAAAAAAAAAAAACTATACATAAAAGGTAAAATTTTTTATTAATTTTTATTTATTTTAGTAGGTTGTTATGATATTCATTGACAGTTAATCAGTTTGACGTTGTCGATATTTCATTTTGACATTCAATTTCAAATAATTTTAATTTATTGGTATAATCATCTTTATAGTTAGATATTTGACTCAAGTTAAAGGAGGCCACCTGATGAAGCGATCCTAATAAAACGTAGAAATAAGTGAGATCTCAATTATTGTGGTTGAATTTCGAGTTCCCACTCCAGAGGTTAGTAAATGTATTAAATTTTTCAGATAATTATTGAATAGAGTTTTGTCTCTGGATGTTCATTAGCATACCTAGATGTTTGGTATCAGAGAACATACATATGACTTCATTGATAGGAATTGTAGGAGATTTGATACATATTAGCTTAAAATACCTTTCTTAAACAGTAAAAAATGTTACAAAAGCTAATAATAAGGAATATATGGGTAGATATTGTGGGTGTAATTCAACGCAGGTTGGGGCTTTTGTCCACTGAGTAGTTAGTTTCACACAATATTGTTAATACCTTAAAATATATGAGAAAAAAAAAAAAAAAAAAAAAAAATATACATAAAAGGTAAAATTTTTATTAATTTTTATTTATTTTAGTAGGTTGTTATGATATTCATTGACAGTTAATAAGTTTGACGTTGTCGATATTTCATTTTGACATTCAATTTCAAATAATTTTAATTTATTGGTATAATCATCTTTATAGTTAGATATTTGACTCAAGTTAAAGGAGGCCACCTGATGAAGCGATCCTAATAAAACGTAGAAATAAGTGAGATCTCAATTATTGTGGTTGAATTTCGAGTTCCCACTCCAGAGGTTAGTAAAATATATTAAATTTTTAGATAATTATTGAATAGAGTTTTGTCTCTGGATGTTCATTAGCATACCTAGATGTTTGGTATCAGAGAACATACATATGACTTCATTGATAGGAATTGTAGGAGATTTGATACATATTAGCTTAAAATACCTTTCTTAAACAGTAAAAAATGTTACAAAAGCTAATAATAAGGAATATATGGGTAGATATTGTGGGTGTAATTCAACGCAGGTTGGGGCTTTTGTCCACTGAGTAGTTAGTTTCACACAATATTGTTAATACCTTAAAATATATTATAAAAAAAAAAAAAAAAAAAAACTATACATAAAAGGTAAAATTTGTTATTAATTTTTATTTATTTTAGTAGGTTGTTATGATATTCATTGACAGTTGATCAGTTTGACGTTGTCGATATTTCATTTTGACATTCAATTTCAAATAATTTTAATTTATTGGTATAATCATCTTTATAGTTAGATATTTGACTCAAGTTAAAGGAGGCCACCTGATGAAGCGATCCTAATAAAACGTAGAAATAAGTGAGATCTCAATTATTGTGGTTGAATTTCGAGTTCCCACTCCAGAGGTTAGTAAATATATTAAATTTTTTAGATAATTATTGAATAGAGTTTTGTCTCTGGATGTTCATTAGCATACCTAGATGTTTGGTATCAGAGAACATACATATGACTTCATTGATAGGAATTGTAGGAGATTTGATACATATTAGCTTAAAATACCTTTCTTAAACAGTAAAAAATGTTACAAAAGCTAATAATAAGGAATATATGGGTAGATATTGTGGGTGTAATTCAACGCAGGTTGGGGCTTTTGTCCACTGAGTAGTTAGTTTCACACAATATTGTTAATACCTTAAAATATATGAGAAAAAAAAAAAAAACTATACATAAAAGGTAAATTTTTTTATTAATTTTTATTTATTTTAGTAGGTTGTTATGATATTCATTGACAGTTGATCAGTTTGACGTTGTCGATGTTTCATTTTGACATTCAATTTCAAATAATTTTAATTTATTGGTATAATCATCTTTATAGTTAGATATTTGACTCAAGTTAAAGGAGGCCACCTGATGAAGCGATCCTAATAAAACGTAGAAATAAGTGAGATCTCAATTATTGTGGTTGAATTTCGAGTTCCCACTCCAGAGGTTAGTAAAATATATTAAATTTTTAGATAATTATTGAATAGAGTTTTGTCTCTGGATGTTCATTAGCATACCTAGATGTTTGGTATCAGAGAACATACATATGACTTCATTGATAGGAATTGTAGGAGATTTGATACATATTAGCTTAAAATACCTTTCTTAAACAGTAAAAAATGTTACAAAAGCTAATAATAAGGAATATATGGGTAGATATTGTGGGTGTAATTCAACGCAGGTTGGGGCTTTTGTCCACTGAGTAGTTAGTTTCACACAATATTGTTAATACCTTAAAATATATGAGAAAAAAAAAAAAAAAAAAAAAGACCTTAAACATATCAGTAAATTCATTAAGGTAGTTTTTGTTTGTTTGTTGTTAACCTGATATAACCTAACCTCACCTAACCTGATATAACCTAACTTCACCTAACTTGATATAGTAAAAGGAATTTTGTGAAAGCGTCTATAATAACGAAAATATAAGAATTAGGTACCAATATTTGATTTCATAAAAGACCCAAGTTGATTTGAAAGTAAATGTTATATGTTAAATTAATTTTTTTAATCTTACTACGGTATTTACAAAAATGTTATTGTAATTAATTTGAGTTGTATGTTTCATTGGTCTTGTTACCATTCATATATTTGAACAAACAAATAATTATAACAGGCAGTTCCATGAACACTCTCCCAAACTGCAACCAACAATGAATCTGAAATTTCATTCAGGGCTATAAAACTCCTACCAACCTGACCTGGCTTGAGCGATATTCAGTTTCATTCATTTTTATTTTAAATCGGCAGTTCAGTAATCCAATTATTAGCATAATATGTTATGCAAAATATATTTGCTCTACGGCACTCACCTGACAACTTCAATCCAAATATCAGCATCCTGTATATTGCAACGCTATTCATATCGTTACTTTGTGTATATTAGAATTATGTGTTTATATAATTTATAATAATTATTTCAATCTACTCCGCTGGTCGCCCCGTTTTGTTTAAATTTGACGACAACCGCCGAGAGTCGGGCCCTTACCCTTGCAAAAACAAATAACAAGATAGTATGTTTAAGTGTGAGACAACCACAAGTTTGTAAATTAGTCCCGAATATACTATCGACTAATCACCCTCGTGTATATTTTATTAAAAGCTCTTATACGTTTATATTACTCATAATTTCTTGACCACCAAATATTTACTAATCCACATCTGTCCTGACAATTAATAACGTCAAAACATAAGTTCAATGGGTACTGTTAAACATTCACTCTTTACAGAGTCATCATGAAAACATTCCCAAAATCGACATATTTCTTTTATTATATAAACTACTTCAGTTCGCCTCTCACCTTGAACGATATCATAAGAATAATAAACAATTCTTGTATTTATTAAAAACCATCTTCTAACAATAGTTATTATTCTTAATGGGCACAGAACAATCACAATGACAGTTTACCTATATTTTAAGTTATAATTTTCATATTAATGAAAAGTTTAGGATCTTTTAAAGTTCAAACAATAATTACCTACTGCTAAAATCAAAACACTAATCTTTATTGATGTGGTAAAACCAAAACATTAACGGTTACGATATCTTAATAAGGCCAGTTTTCAATTCAAATATTCGCTTTGATCAAAGTTTATTTATTATAGAACTCTTATTCTCTGCAATGTTTACAGAAACATCACGGACACTAGTGGTCGTTATCAAATTTCTGGTACAGAAGGTCGGTCTACTATTTGTTGGAACAATTTCGCATAGTCAAGGACACATTCCTTAAATATGATTTACTTTTATCTTCTACAAATTTTCAACGCCTTTCTCCGTTATTTACTCCGATATGTTTATGTGATCGTCTAATCGTAGTGACAATCTTTACTAAATTGCAAAAGATTTCCTATTTTAAAATAGTTTCATCTCATTCCAGTCTATAACATCTATTCATAATTCATAACACATTTTTCGGCAACGTAAAAATCTATTATTTTGGGTAGGTATAACATTCAGTCACCGATTGTAGTCAAAACAACTGAGTAATATTTCTACGTGAACAATTTCAACGCAACTATCCAATTATACTACATATTATATGATATTTATTTTCTAATGTTTGTTTTCATAAGATTTGAATGCAGAGGCTAATTTTATACATTAAATATTCGTTAATTCCTCGCATTATGTATTAAATTTATGCGATCCTTGTATTTTAAAG
Organism: Monochamus saltuarius; assembly: GCA_025584915.1. NCBI lineage: Eukaryota > Metazoa > Arthropoda > Insecta > Coleoptera > Cerambycidae > Monochamus > Monochamus saltuarius. The sequence goes on from CM046721.1 coordinate 30,801,585, forward strand.
AAATTTATAATTTATGTAAAATAACTAATAAACAGATTTGTACATTCATTTGACTGTGGCACACATGACAACATTGTAGTAGGTTGCAAAGATTACGTTTTGGCTGGAAATTATTTACGACCATCACACTTCATTCCTCCTAGGTAAACAAACATAATGGTAGTACCCGAAACCAAGTGTCTCAAGGTTCAAGTATGTAAATTCATTAAGAAAATTCAATTGCTCCTGTATATTAAGCGGGTGAAATTTGAGAACGATATTTATGGCAAAGACTTACATTTGAGTTCTGTTTATTGACCAACCTTTCAAATTCGACCTTTACCACCCTTGTTTAGGCAGAAGAATAAGTTCCTTCTCCTCTTTCCCTCTCATCCTAGCATGTCTGCTACTGCTACATACAAGAATGTTAACTCCTTCGGCTCTGACTGTGTCTCCGCTCATGGTTCTGACTACGCCGTCTGGAGCGACCACCTCGACGCTCTGAGCTACCATTACGACGCTGCCGACTGCATTCTCTACCAGCAGTACCAGCCAATTCACCGTCGTCGCTGGAATTTTCCAACCTCTTCTTCCAGCGAAATACTTCGCTCGTGCATCCTATGATACCTCTTCACGTCACGTGACTGGTGATACTGTCCTTTTTCAAGTAATTTTTTTCACAAAAAGCACTTTTAAACACAAAAGCGCATAGATCCCATCCCACTTCTGATGAAAGCAAAAATAATAATTTAGAGAAAATAAAACAATTAAACACACTAATTTGAACACAGGTATATTTCCGTTAAATACACGGCTAACTTCTATAAAGGTTACATCCAGAATGCTCCGTCGTGTTTCCTCCGAACATCGCCCGCTTATCGACAGGAACGTGATGTTAATCAAAACATCCAGAGGCCGCATTTGGGGTCCTTGAATTGTCGTTACTAACAATAAGTAAACTATTAATGTAAGTGTTCGTGTTATATAGGGGTTATTTATCAACTTATTAGGTGTTATTCATTTTGTGTCTGAATAATCTTTTTACTTTGTACAACTGCTACGGAACATTATTAGAAAACAAACTTGATATTTGTGGCAATGAAAACTGCGTTAGGATCACGGTTTACTTGGAGTGTTTTTCTCAGTGAAAAGATAAACTTAGAAAAGATTTGCGCCACATTTGCTTTTAAGGGTGAAAAATAATTGTTGAAGTTTACACAAAACCCCAAAAAGATACAGCTTCAATAAATATTTTAAGTATAAAATCGCTACATTTTGGCAATATAAATACTAACACTACCTAAGTTGAACTTTCTAGTATCCAACGATGTATAATTCTTTTTAGAAACTTTTTAACAGGGCTTAAAATTCCTAACTTTAAAATTACATCGACATTCCACCATTTTGGGCCACAAATATGGCCACTTTAATGGTTCGCTTCAATGCACAGACATCTGTGAGGTAAATCTTGAATTACATAATAGTCGCAGTGGCAACGAAGTAGAATTCTCACTCCTCTTCTTCGACGTTTCAGCTAGTGGCTCCGTCCTCTTAAATTATTCCAAATACAATTCAACCTTCTCATTCTTATATCCGCCTGTTACTAACGGATAGTTTGCGTGTTACTGTGTAGTCAGCCCAGTAGTAGTGCTGCTTCCTAATTTAATGTATAAAATACTAAATTTGACGTTCTATATTGTATCATGTCTTTGTCGTATATTATGGCACAAAAATCTGTCATAATATTGTCTTACATTCAGCGTGTTATTACGCAGATCATTGACTGTGTTATTAAAATTAAGTGCGAAGTGCGATGCTCAATTTGTAGACGATATTTTATTAATATATTGAGGCTTACATTGCAATTCTCATAGAAAGTGAACTAACTCGATATCAAATTAGACTGGATAATCAATAATTTTTTATTTTTGGATAAAAACAACAACAATACAAGTCCTTATTTTTTCTTTCATAATGTTCGTAAAAGGTAGAGTATGAAAACATAATAGGGGTCTTTCCCGTAACATTTTTCTCCCCAACATTTCATCACAGAGCGTTAAAAGATAATTTTATATTCTTTATTATCTATTAAACAAATAATAGTTATTTATGTATTAAGAACGAAGTGATACATTTTTGCTCGGAAGTGACAGGTAATCACTCGAGAGCAATAATGTCACTTTTTACTTGTAATGCGTCAACAGTTTTCTCTACAATCATTCAACAAAATAACTTTTCAATTATTAATTTTATTATAACGAGAACATTAACTATCACAAATAGAACAAAGGTAAGAAATTCATTTGTTAGCATTCGTAATTTGGATGCTAAAAGAACCGTCTTTACAATTTTTATTAATAATTCCTGATCCAGAAGGCATATTAGGGCTCTATTCTGATATGGTAAAATTTTCATCATTGCGATTGCTACATTCAATTACTTGTATATTATTTGATGGCCTAGTTAAAAATTTTTGACTTGTTTCAATTTTTTCATGATGTTATTATGTATGTATCTTTTAGCAACTGTAAAACTCTTCCATCCCCCGTGTCGCTTCATTTGTATAATATCACCTCCACCATGAACCAATAAAGTAACCCTCCGGTAGGTTATGATAATTAGCAATATCGTTTGGTATTTTAACAGTAACATTTATCCTTACCACTTGGTTAAAATACTTGCCTTTATTAAATTTTAAGAATAATAATACATTTTTCTTTCAAGGCCTCAAGGCTACATACTTCATATAGAATGACAAAAAGTTGATAGAATTATCTTGAATGTTACTTGTGACAGTAGAAGTCCAACTTCTTCTTGGCTTTGAATCAGGAATAGTCCTGTCAAAATAGATTCTTTGTCTTCAACATCTTTAACTTCATTTCTACTAATTTGTCACGTCTGCATGGACCCGAAATTCCAATACTTTTAGTTATATATAATAAGATATTTCTAGTGTTACAGATTTTACAATAATCAATATATACAGTATTTACCTTTTTCAATAAGTAGGTATGTTTCATCATCGGCTTCACGCAAAAATCTGTATATTTCCGCTTTCGAAAGAGTTTTTGATTTCTTAAGCTTATATCCAACTCCGTGCTTATTTAAATATGCCGTCAACATTTTGAATTTTCTTAAGTCAATATAATTCTTGGTATATAATGTGGATTTTAGCATCAAGTAAATCGACAATAAGATGACGATTTTAGTTCCTTTGCTTTCTCATAAAAATTGGCGAAGAGTACATTTTCTGAATATTTATAAATTTACTTTGACTTACACCATGTCACAAATAGGTTATATTGCTTCTCGTATAAGTTCTTTGATTTTTCTAACAACAAACCTAAAGTTACAGTTTTTACAGCATTTCTGCAAAAAAGCTCTACTTTAATTAATGATTGTAGATAAATATATTTTGTTTTAATTTAATACAGAAATAGCAATAATAACAAAAGGCTAACATTTTGATATAAAAAACAATTTTCTGTTAAAGGTAGTAGCGTAATTATGGAAGTTTTTTACTTTTAAACCCTCTACTCTTCTACTTCAATGATGAAATGTATGTGTTTGTAGTGTGCAAATAATAAAATATTGATCTCATTTCTGAAAAAAGGTAAAAATGAGGCAATACTCGTTAGGCCCCCTAACGAATGTTGCAATTTTCCAAATACGTTGACTTTCTAATCAATATTATCTTATGAAACCATATTATACATACATATTTTTTATTTAAACTTGGTACACAACAATCGTCATGAAAAACATTATATTTGCTTTATTGTCAATACTTTTAAATACTGGCATAATTATGAAGGTGAACACCATGTATCATTAAAAATTAGTGTTAGGAAAAAAACTGTAGAAAGAATCCTTGTTTATTTTTCATGCTCTATTCTTTACCAACGTTATGAACAAAAATATAAGAAGACTTTGTATAGAGAGGGTGATTTTGTCACAAAGAACATTCCACAGGTTTCATAGTATACAAACAGTTTAAATGAAATACGTCGTATATTTTTATGGATACCTAGTCATGGTTAGAAAGAGATTATTGTAAATTTTAGGCAACCAAGCCTTTTGATACATGGTGATTTTCCGGGTTGTTATGCCGTGACCTCGGTAACTGGTAGCTGCCAGAAACAGAGTTAAAATGCACATCCCTAGCATTAGCTGGGATACTTTTACCTGCCCTGGTTGTTCTCGGGCTAGGCTCTGTGGGGACAGACCCGCTATCGGTGTCTCTGGGCCTGTCCATATATTGATTTCGGTTCCTACTGTTGGTATTACGACTGCTACGGTCGGAACCGCTTCTCGGATACTGGTGGTCCTCCGAGGCGTTCCGTAGCCGCCGCTGTAACTGGTCGCATCCCATGCTTCCAAACGTTTCGCCGCTCTTCACTGTCGGCATCTTCAGTGGTGACTCTGCAAAGCTTCGCCGCGACTGAGGCCGATATGTACCTCGTTAGCGGTCTCGTAGCGTCGCAGCTGCGCGCGCTTCTGCACCTGCGTAAACAGCCAGTGGACGGGGCACGATCGATATCTGCAATGACGCACGACCCGTCACGGTTGAGTAGCCGCGAAGGCGTGGCCAAGCTATTAGTCATCGATCGTGTGACGTAGGGAGTGGTACGAGCGCGCACGGATTCGCGCCGTTGGGTAGTGGGCGGGGCCAGAAGCTCGGCTTGAGAACCGATGCCCTCCTCGTCATTGGTCGGCAACCCAGTAGGCGTGGCTACGCTGTTATTAGTCATTGATCGTGTGACGTAGGGAGTGGTACGAGCGCGCACGGATTCGCGCCGTTGGGTAGTGGGCGGGGCCTGAAGCTCGGCTAGAGAACCGATGCCCTCCTCGTCATTGGTCGGCAACCCAGTAGGCGTGGCTACGCTGTTATTAGCCGACCAATGACGAGGAGGGCTTTGGTTCTCAAGCTGAGCTTCTGGCCCCGCCCACTACCCAACGGCGCGAATCCGTGCGCGCTCGTACCACTCTACGTCACACGATCGATGACTAATAGCTTGGCCACGCCTTCGCGGCTACTCAACCGTGACGGGTCGTGCGTCATTGCAGATATCGATCGTGCCCCGTCCACTGGCTGTTTACGCAGGTGCAGACGCGCGCGCAGCGGCACCGACGCTACGAGACCGCTAACGAGGTCCATATCGGCCTCAGTCGCGGCGAAGCTTTTGCAGAGTCACCACTGAAGATGCCGACAGTGAAGAGCGGCGAAACGTTTGGAAGCATGGGATGCGACCAGTTACAGCGGCGGCTACGGAACGCCTCGGAGGACCACCAGTATCCGAGAAGCGGTTCCGACCGTAGCAGTCGTAATACCAACAGTAGGAACCGAAATCAATATATGGACAGGCCCAGAGACACCGATAGCGGGTCTGTCCCCACAGAGCCTAGCCTAGCGAGAACTACCAGGGCAGGTAAAAGTATCCCAGCTAATGCTAGGGATGTGCATTTTAACTCTGTTTCTGGCAGCTACCAGTTACCGAGGTCACGGCATAACAACCCGGAAAATCACCATGTATCAAATTACAACACTGGCCGTGAAAGCCTAAAACCACTAGAACCAAGCCTTTGTCTAAATCTGCAATATATCACAATTCTTTTATCATAATCCTTATTAGAAATAGACACATGATATATCAATATCATTATAATTTAGGAAACTATGTATAAAAAATATAATTTTAGTATAATAATAACAACCTGGTAATTAGGACACAAGTGGGTCCTTTTTGTCCCAGCATCCCATCACCTCTTCATAATCTGCCTTCAGCCCTCCTTAAACCTTTCCGGCGCCCTAATAAATTCCATGGTCTTAGTATACGATAGGTTCCTATTCTCTTTCTTTTGCAACTCCTCGACTCCAAAGATTTTATGTCTTAGTCTTCCAAAAGCCGCGCAATGCCCTAAAAAGTGGATGGAAGTGTCCTCTCCTTCCTCACATTCCAGCCATAAAGTATCCTCTTCTATCTCTATCAAACTTAGAGGCCTTCTGAATCTGTAATGACACCTGTCAGAACCCCCACCATTTAGTTCGGGGACCTTTTGACGTTCAGCAGTCACATCGTCCTAGATTTATTGGGTGCATTCAAAAAGTCATGTAGCTACATCCTCTATTCCGTCTCCAGTTCTATTATAATATTTGGTAAGCCCATTTATTAAAAGCGCACCTTGAGCAATTACAGTAATGGGTTCGGATCTCTAGCCAGGCGTCCCAGATCTAAGACGAGCTAGCCGATCAGATTTCTCGTTACTGTGGATTTTTTCGGAACCCAAACCAAGTCCACCTCTCTCTACCTGGCCAGACAGGGCACCTTGCACTTCTGAACGAAGATAGATCTTGTCCTTCAAGAGCTAAGGGCCCTGAATATAGACCTAACACAGCAGATAAATATTTTCCCTTCCATATAACCGTTCCTTACTTTTTCTTGCTTGAAATCATCAAAATAGCAAAGAACCTCTCCCAGGAATACCGTGGCATATGTACTCAGCAGAAAACTCCCAATGGATATCCTAATTTTCCGGGTATATTTCTGCACTCAAATACTCGTTTCCTAACCGGAGACCCATCCGTGTACATACCAGAAGTCCCGGGGGTGAACTTGTCCTCTACCTGCTCCCTCCGTTCTCTCGGGGGGAAAGTGGTAATAAAGCTCTTTTCAATCTCAATCTATCATACGCTTCAGTAACCCTTAAAACAGATGTTGAGATCTCCCCTTCCGCCCTGAGAGCTATAGCCCTTCCGCCCTTCTGCTCAACTTTCAGACCTCCAACCACCCGCATATCTTATTTTGTCTTAAAGGATGGCAAACGCCAGCAGAACCTCCAAAGCGGAATTTGGGGTCGTCTTCATCGCATCTACAATACCGAAGCAATCAATATTTGGATCTTGGATAACCTCTTGACCATTGTCACTCGGTCCACCATACAAAGGTCCGTACAGTAACTTGGATAACATGTAATAGATCACTATGTAGGAACATGACATAGCAGAAGCTAAAATAGCAGAAAAACTACGTTAAACTTTAAACGTAGCTGAGTTGAAACAGCTTAAATTTGTAGATTATTTATAAAAACCATACTAATATTTGAAGAATGCTCGACCAACATAACATAAAGGTTCATAAGTGAGTAACATGATGAACTGTTTTCACTGCACTAGTAATGGAATGTCGTACACCTTCATTTGTTTGTAGCTTTTCCTTCAGGTCATTCAATGTAATATCCTATTTGGTATTTTATTTATTTATTTTTATTTATTACAAAAAAGATAAGGGCAGAGGCAATGCCTATTATGCCCAATAGGTAAATTTAAACTAATTACAATAAAGGTGAAACATGAAAACAGAGCAAAATAACACATAATAAATTTAAAAATACACAGTATACACAGCAGAAAAATATTCTAATACTATACTACTCTAAATCACTAAAAATACGAAAAAAGACCTAACCGGCACACGGTTCAACACATAATCACAAACTCATGCACTTAAACTAGCGATGTAGTGATCGTAGCCATTCTTGAAGTTATTGGTGGATGAAGCAGTGACGACAGGGTCGGGAAGTTGGTTCCAGTCCTGGAATATTCGATTGGAGAAAAGTACTGCCTAGTGGTGGTTTTAAAATGTTTCCTACGCAATTTGAAGGAGTGGCCACGGAGCCGTTCATCGTCGTTCAGCGGAAGTAGTTGGGACAGGTTAATAGAGAAGGTGTTGTGAAGAATGCGATGAACCTGGATAAGATCACCACGAACTCTTCTCTGTTTTAAAGGAGGCAAATTGAGCGCATTAAGTCTGTCCTCGTAGGATCTGTGAGATAGTTGTGGTACCCATTTGGTAAATCTTCGTTGAACTGACTCCAGGAGGTTTATGTCTCGAGCGAGATGGGGAGACCATATTACTGCACTGTATTCGAGTTTCGGACGAACAAAAGATTTATAAATTTTGTTAAAGTTTTGTAAGGATGGCTGTTCAAAGGATTTTTTTAACATATAACAAGTAGAATTAGCCTTTTTAACAATACTACTAACGTGATGAGACCAGCTTAAATCCTTTGTTATTATTACCCCTAAATCATTTTGATGATCCACATCTTTCACCAAGGTACCGTCTATACTGTAGGGGAGAAGGGGATTGCGAGTTCCAATATGAATAACAGAGCACTTAGCTTTATTAAGAGGAAGCAGCCAATCAGAACACCAATTGACTATGTTATTCAAATCCTGCTGAAGCGAATTTGCATTGGTTAAAGGATTAGAAAATATCTTGGTGTCGTCGGCAAAGAACGCATGATGGTTGCTGAGGTGGTAAGGAAGATCTGACGTGAATATGATATACAGCAATGGTCCGAGAACAGATCCTTGAGGAACTCCAGAGGTAACGTCAAGAAACTGAGAATAATCCTGAGAAACTCCCACCCAAATTTCCTGTCAGATAAAAATGCACAAATCCAGTTAAGAAGATCTCCTCGAACTCCAAAATGCTCCAGTTTATGAAGTAATCTTTGTTTTGGGACTCTATCGAACGCTTTAGAAAAATCTAAATATATAACATCCACCGGCGCCCCACTGTCCATTATTCGGGTCCACGTATGTAAACAGGTCAACAAGTTAGTGGAAGTTGACCTGCCCGGAAGGAATCCATGTTGTGTAGGAGGGATTACATTATTATTAAGTAGGAACTCCAACAATTTGTTAACAATAATTCGTTCCATGATTTTGGCACATATAGGAGTTAAACTAATCGGCCGGTAGTTGTTAGGATCCAGTTTGTCACCATTTTTAAAGATGGGTGTAACTGCAGCTGACAACCAAATGCTAGGTAATTTTCCCAAGGAAAAAGACGTTTCCATTATGTGTGCTAGAGGTGCGCATATAGCTTCAGAACAGTTTCTCAGTAAAGAGGATGTTATATTGTCGAGACCAGGAGACTTGTGTAGAGATAATTTATTTAGTTGTTCCCGTACCGTGAATTCAGTGAAGTTAATATGATTTATGGAATGATTTACTCTGGGCACATGATAGCTGGTAACGGACCTGCCGGTTCTCTGGTAAACACAAGTTTGAAAGCTTGAGCTAATTCGTTGGCACTATCACTGTCTGTCTCGCATAAAGACCCATCAGGTTTACGAATAAGAGGCAACGAAACGTTTGAAGATAGTTGTTGTCTAGTGTACTTGTAAAACGCTTTAGGCCCCTTGGATGCCAAAGAACATTCATAAGTTCTGCGAGCCACTTTGATATCTGCACCAAGGGTTCTAGAGTAGGATTTGTGTGCTAAAAAGTCAGCCTGAGATCTAGTGCCTCTATATTTACGCCACAATCTACGCTTTATTTTAGATCTATTAATAATATCGTTAGTGATGTAAGGTTTACGAAAGTTTTGTATTTTGTTATAAGTTTTGGAGCATGATTTGGAAAGCGAATTTATGCAGTTCTCAAAAACAAGCCATTTATCGTTTATGTCGTTAGCTTCATAAAGGTTATTCCAGTCATTTCTTAATATCAACTCATTTAATTTATTATAATCAATTTTGTTGAACGACACTGTATTGTTCCTAGATCTCGATTTTGATATAACTTGAATAACACAAGAAATTGTTGAATGATCAGAGCAGCCAATAGGAGACAGGTGCTCAATTGTAGATATTAAGTTCTGATCATTAGTTAAGATCAAATCTAGCAAAGATGGATTTTGGTTGACCCGGTATCTGGTTGGTTCTTTTACAAGTTGATGTAAATTTGAATCCAGAATCATATTTGTGAACAGCGCTGCTGGATTGTTATTCTCGGAGTACACGAGATGATCCCAAGTAATACTGGGTAAGTTGAAGTCTCCAAATACAAAAATATTGGTATAAGTCTCACTCATGCATCTGATAGTATCTATAAGCAAAAGGTCTGTGTCAAGAGTTGAATCAGGGGGTCTGTAAACAACTGCTAAAATAAAGGAAAAGTGCTTGTTCGTCATATCTAACCATAAACTTTCTATGCCAAGAATAGACTTATTTATGGTTTTAATTTTGTAATCTTTGAAAAACTATTTAAAAGATACAAACAGACACCTCCTCCACGACGATTGTTCTGACGATCATTTCTAAAAATTGTATAGTTTCCTATGTCAATGACTGAGTTTGGGACTGCATCAGTTAACCATGTTTCCGTGAGGAGTATAATGTGAGGCTGATAATTTTGGATAAAAACGTGGAAATTGTTAAGTTTGGCTGTGAGTGAATCAATGTTGGTATAGACTGCATGAATTTCAGACAAAATATTCAGTTTTTTGGAACCTCAATAATATTTGGCTTTCCATTCTGGTATTTAATTGTCAAGTTTGCTTCCCCGGCTTCCGTTCTGTGTTTCAATTCATCACGCAAATTGCGCAAATATGCGGATTGCTTAGGGCTCGTCGAAAATTTTTACATAAGAGAATGGAGACTGAGCCAAATTCTTCTTTCTACGCAGTATAGTATGCACTTGATTAGGAGAAGAAAAGGAAGCTTTAATCATTCTAGGTTTATTGGCCAATCGCTTACCAATTCTGCGCACAGACATCGCCGTGCACTGATTCCCCTGAATACATTTTAAAATATCAGCAACTGACCTATTATCAGTGTCCGATGAATTCTCATCTGAAGTTTCCGGGACGTTGAAAATTATAATATTATGAGAACGGTTTATGCGTTCAACTGCCTCAGAAACAATATCCTCGTAAGTTTCAGGACTTAAGTTATAACTGCGATTTTCTATTTTCTCCCCAAGCTGAGTGAATCTAGTTTCAACCAAGTTGGTTAAAAATTGTTTAAGCTCATCTATTTTGTCCCCTGTATTGTGACAATCATTGCAGTAAATTTTTATGTTTTTACATTTTAATCGAGTGATACGAGTAGCTTCTTCAGTTTCCAAGCCAAGTATAAAATACGTAAGAATTCAAACTATTTCGCATTTAAGTAAATTTGAGAAAGTTTACAATAATTGTATTTAATTTTTGTCTTTTGTCACGATCTTGTTACAAAGCCATACGTTCTATTTATATTCATAATGCAAAGACTAAAGATGGGTATTTTATTTTCTTGTTTAAAGATGTTGCAATGCTTCAAGGCGACTACGTCGGTCTTAATATAGTCCTCAATACATTTCGAAATTTATTATAAAAACTGGTACAATTAAAGGTTGTCGTACTCCACGAAGTCGTTAATTAATGATAATTATACTGTGACATTAACTTTGCCACACAAAAATCCAGAAAATTTCTACCGATCTTATTAATTAAGAGACGATGGAATCTTATTGATGGAATATATACTTTGTAGAAAAGGTTATGAGGCTATTAAATGTACATATGAAGTGATTTATAAGGTGAAACAAAATTCAAATAATGAGGTTTTTATTCGCTAATCGCTAGATACGTTTATAGATTTACATCTGTTGTTGTAATTATATCATTCTTCTGAGCGAACTATATAAGAATGAACATACAGGGTATCCCATCGAAAATTTGACCCCTCTATAATTGGAAAACCGAATAATATTTCAAAGTTCGCCGAGACCCGTCGATTTTTCTTCTTGGAGGGAGCTTTTTTGGCAGTCAAGCCAACTCGATATGTTCATCCCCCTAATGCCTAGCAACCCCAACTTAAAAATTTCAAATGCAACTACCCCACTTGTGGTACATCATTTTAAAGCTCTTTTCATTGCGAATACAGTGACGTACCGTTTATAGAAATCAGTTGAGATTTGACAGAATTATTGGTTACAAACGAAAAGATGACAAACCAACTTACGCGTAGTAATTTCTACACAAATGCCCACCACTAATAAGTTTTTCATCTACTACACATGACCGCATTACCTAATTGTTATTGATGTGTCTATCAGTTTACAAAAAAGTCAGAAATGAAATAAAAAGCTGAAGCAAATAAAACTAGATACTAAAATAGTTATTAGTAGAAGATACTTAAGTTTATAGGAATTCAGACCTTTTCAAAATAACAAAAAATCAGTACTACAAAAAAGTCGGTGTTTTTTGCTTGTGATCAAGAAATCGTTAGTTTCAGCCGTTATTGAAAGTATTAACGTGTGTTCGAAATGGTTTATTCTATCGCGGAAAGGGTAGAAATTGTTGCAATTTATTATCGAAATCACGATTGCGCTAAAGCTACAGCACAAATTTTTAATGCCAATGCCAGCACCTGCTTTAATAAGTAAAGTCGCCGAAGATCTTCAAAAATTGTGTATAGTATACTAATTTTCAGTTCCAAGAAACTCTGTTTTGTTTTGTGACATCTTGGAGAATGTATTCAAACCCACATGTGGTACATTTCTTGGCATCAAATCCATATACTTTCGAAATACGTCAGTTACATGGATAACATTACTGGAATTATGACAACCACTTTTTCTGTCTTCAATATTAATTACAAGTTCCTCAATTTTACAATCTCCAGAAAATCCCATAATTAGGACTAACTTTAGCAATAAATAATTGATATCACGGGCTGCATCTAAGAATTATTCGAGGTCTTCTCTGCAAACTTTTCACGTGACTTTTTTGGCTTATAACCCATTAATTCATGCTTTAAAAAAGGCTTCACCTGGTGAAATCTACAAAAAGTAAAACTATATAAGTACCGAAGTCACGAAAATATATTTTTTGATTTTTTCTTAAGCTATATGAGACCGTAATGATGAATATTTCACACTTTTTGATTTTTTAGATATATAATCCACGATTATTTTGTCATTTACACCCTTGCTTGCATTTTGTTGCACCATTCGCATAAATTAATGAATTATTCCTCATAAAGCAATTACGTTGCATAAAGCCGCTTGTGTTCCTAATAATACATAGTTCGATACACAATCTGATAATCTGATAATTCAAGATAAAAGTATCGAATGTTGACATGAATCACACCTGAATTCAACTATACAATCTCGCAGATGATTCAGTTAGCTGATTTGTTCTAAATTAGTTCGCGAGTATAAAATTATATAAAATATGAGTAATCTGTCACAACTGAATAAAATATTGTATATGCTACATGACTTAAATGAATGTATTCACTAGAAAAAACTTTCTCTTCGTGAATAAATATTTATTTAACTCACTTGCTGTGTAAATATCTATTATACATTATAAGCGCCACACCATATGCCTAAAGTATCGTTTACATCCACTTAAGGGGACGTAACTTACGAAAAAATACTAGACTTAAATGTTTACACTTTTTATCATTTATTTTGATTTAAAAGTTGAGATATCTGCTATACAGGGTGTATCTAAATAACACCGAAAAAATATAAGGGGCGATTATCTCATGAAAATTACTAGTGGTCTGTTCTTTGTAATTAAATCAATAGAAACAATTGTCAATGTCATTTAATGTTACTGTTTCTTACTCTTTTATAAGTTTTATGATTTTGTGTAGAAAATATTAGTTGATAAACCGAAAATATGGCCACTAGATCTTCGACAAAATACACTCATTTTTTTGAAAATGCATTGCAATACATTTATTTTTTTCTCTCATAAATCCTTAACTTCTCGAAAACATTTGAAGAGATCAAAAAGTTAATAAATGCATGTGCTTTTTAGATATATTTTTTAAAAGGAAAAAAATAATCGAAGAAAATGTCACAGAGGGGTTGATTTTTTCAATCCCTTGCAAAAATTCTTCTGGGTTGGAAACATTTCAAAAAGTGTAGTTTTATTGATAGATAATGTTCAATAAGTTTGGTCTCATTAGCTTCATATACATGGACGATAAAAAAAAAGAAACAATTTTTTTTTGGAAATTTTTGGAGAGGTGTAACTTTTCAGGGAAGGGTTTTTTCAAAAAACTTTCTACCAAAGGCTCCTGTTAATTTTCATCAGATAATCGCCCCTTACATTTTTTCACACTTTCACATTATTTAGATACACCCTGTACATCTAATAGGAAATTTTAATTTTAATTATTTAAGTATTTGTGCGCTATACCATTGATAATGGGACGACAAGCAAATATTCACATTACGTAAAAAAATTAGACAATTTACGTAACACACATAGAAGTGTAGGTGAAGTTGCTGTAATTTACACTTGTTGAAGCGTTCGATCGACTAGGCCATAATATCTTACTGAAGAAGTTAGCTAATTTTGGACTATCCGCTAGATTAATATTATTATTTCGTCAGGTGTTCCACAGGTATCAGTTTTGGGGCCACTTTTCTTTCATTTATTTATTAATGACATTGGCTTGGACATACATGTCAATATTCTTATGTATGCGGATGATCTAAAACTGATTATGGAAATCTATTGCGGACTGTCGGTTGTCGGTAGCTTCAAATAGCCTTGCAATCAATAATTACTTGGTGTATAAATAATAGCCTGTATTTAAATCCAGCCTTCATAGAAACTTAAAGCCGCTTTTGTATGATTACAAGATTGAAGATGTAACTTTGCACCGTCCGAGCACGATCAAAGATCTTGGTTATTTTTCTATCACAAACTAAGTTTTTATATGAGACAATTACTTTTTTGTCATATAAAATGATATAATACACAACTCAAAAAGTTTTCATAATATTACTACATTACGTTTGGTGTTTATAGCTTTTGTAAGATCTCGGTTGGAATATTCCTCTGCAGTTTAGAATCCTATTTATAATATACATATATGTCAGCAATTGAAAGGTCTCAAAGAAGTTTTTTGAAGTCTGCTTCAGTTATAATTGATGAAACATATCCTCCTATTGACTTTTCACATGAACTGCTGTTAGAGCGTTTTTCTCTGCCAACCCTTCAATCTAGGAGGGAGCTGCACTCAGTTATAATTCTGTATAAACTTGTAAACAATAAATTTTACAACGCTACACTTCACTACCCCCCGATCGAGCTTATTGATAGTTTCCCCTCTTTGCCAAATGATCCATAATTGTTGTAAAATTGAGAACAAGATTGACATATTCTGTTGCACTATTTTGCAAATTAAGTCGGTATTTCCATAGTTACTGTAAATCAATGTTACTGTAAATATTTCTTTTTTTTTTGTAACCTACCCTGTAATTGGGCGTTTGCCTGTTGGGTTTGTATTTAAATAAATTAATAAATAAAAATATTGTAACCACGAAATTGAGTTATCGTAGAAACACGTCACGTAGACAAACAACTTTATTGTCACTCTTGATAATACAAGAAATATCCTTCAAACCAATTTCACAACTGTCAACGCTTTACTTTGACGTTTGTCACTCGCGTTCGACTGCTCAATATAAACTCACTCTGACGGGGACTTGATCCGCTTATATAGGTTTTTAGAGTTCTGGAAGTTTCTGCGATCTGGAGAACGTTTCGAGAAATAAATATATCCTGGAATATTCCGGAAAACGTCAACATAAAGGTATTACAAAAATTATAAATTCTAATGAAACAGTAACATAATTAACAAACAAAAAGGTAGGTGAGCTTCCGTAACAAGATATTATAATTTTTCGTGCCTTACGTTAAGTGAATGTAAACGATACTTTAGAATACTATTTAACATTAAAACAGTCTGACATTTAGCAATAACTGCATTATTTTCTTAAAAAATTTTGCAGTTGCAAATTCTTCGAAACGACCATGTCAATCTTAATATAGTGTTCAATAAATTTCTAAATGAATAACATTATAAAAACAGGTACAATTAAAGACATCTCAGACCCCATGAATTCGTTAATTAATGATAATGATACCGCGACGTCAACTTAGCCACGCAGAAATCCAGAAAACGTCCACCGAACATATTAACGCAATACTTATCTGGTGTTTAATGAATGTCAAGATTAAACTCCGAAACATTCCTCGGTGGATTTTACGATTCCACCGTCAATTCCAGCAGAACCGACTGCCAACGCTCCAAGTTGTTGCGGTCGTTTTCAATAAACTTATTGGGGAGCCGCGTCCAGCTCACAATGACTGCGGACAATCTAGTAGAGACCATTTGCAAGTGTAATGCAATTAACTTAAATCTTCTCGTATATAACTCAATCCGGTGTGGGGCTGTAAATTGCAATTTGCTGGTTCTTATAATTTCTGCTGATTGCTTGGAACATTGTTCCCAACCTACGGATGCCAGGCGGATAAATCTCAATGATTAGGTAGGCGGTGATGTGGTAGAAATTTAGAATTTACTGTATTTATTTAAAATATCCAGCAGAGTAAAACCCATTAACAGGATAAGTTTCAGAAAAAAATATAATACAAATAATAGTGAAAGATAATATCTATTAATTACCAGAAAAATGCAAACTAAAATACTCCTAAGAATGAACAATATATATTAAATTTATGTGTACAACTAAACTCTAATAAAGAATACAACAAAATTAAAATCGTGTATATAGGGCACATTACAAACATATGCTATGTATAATACAACAAACTATGAAATGTACACATCTAATCGAAACTCTATTAGTGAGTGACTGTTTATCATATGGTATATAGGGGATTGCATATACATGTTAGCTTTATAGTTCTTAATGTAGACTGGTCCACTACTTCTGTTATTGATTCTAAGCACACGAAAATCTATCAAAGGTAATAGATATGAATAATTAATTACCACGATTATTTTGGTGAACGGTGAGGTTCAGTAAACATTGATCATTGTTGGCTACAGTTGTATCAAGAAGAAGTAAGTAACAATAAAATAAAAATCATTTAACATCTCTATTTAGGCAGACAAACAAATTTTAAACTGTCAAACAATTTTTTTGTTAGGCAAACTTAGTTTCAAAAATAACCCTTGACTGATCCGTTTGACGCAAGGGCTTATTTAATTAATCTTTATTTTTTCAGAAATGTGGCAAAAACCCAATAAAATTAAAGAAAAACTAAAATTATGCCACAAATAAATAGCCTCAGACAATATAATAAAACTATATATAGTACACGAAATGTTCGTATTATACAGGGTGTTAAAAAATGTGTGTAAAATATTTCAGGAGGTAATAGCATGAACCAAAATAAGCAGAAAAGTCTTAATAAACATGGGTGTGCAAAGTAACGGTTGCGGAGATATGGACCACTATTCGTTTTTCAAACATTTTATTTTATTAGGAATAAACCGACAAAGGAAGCTTATTGTAACAAAAAAAAAACAAAGTTACAGAATATGTCCATGTCCAATCAGGAATGACATCTTCGTCTCGACGATATTTGAACTCTTTCAAAACATCCTCCTTGCCCTTCCAGGCTATTTACAGGAGTACCATACACTAATGTCTTCAAATATCCGCAAACAAAGGAATCTTGGAGGTCATAAAACAGGTCCGGCCCTTCGTACCCAGCTATGTGGAAAAGTTTGGTGTAAATGCTCTCTAACGGCCATGGAAAAATGAGCTGGAGCATCATCATGCTGGAACCACATTTGTTGCCTCTGATTCAAAGGAATGTCTTCCAAAAATTCATACAGTGTGTTCTGCAGAAAGTTGAGGTAAGCAGCGCCTGTTAATCAGTTTGGTAAAACAACAGGACCTAGAAACCTGTCACCTACAATAGCCATCCAAATGTTTAATGAATAAGGTGCCTGAGGTCCAGGTTCTATTAGAGCATGAGGATTTTCGTCGGCCCAAATATGAGTATTGTGAAAATTAAACACTCAATTTCTTGTGAAGCCTGCCTCATCAGTAAAAAGAATGTTTGCAAGAAAACGAGGGTCTTCAGCATCATGACGTAGAAACCAGCGGCAAAAAACCAAACGTGCTTGATGATCATTTATTGGATTTAAGGCATGTACTCGTTGCACATGGTATGGATAAAACAGTTGCTCGGGAAGGATTCTCCAAACAAGAAGACGACTAAGTCCTACCTCGGCTGATATTTTCCGCACAGTCGTACCTGGATTCTGCTCTACCAGTGCTCGAATTTATTGTTCTGCTCTAGGAGTGGATACCGACCTTGGTCTTCCGGATAAATGGCACTGTTTGCTTAAGGAACCGGTATCACGCAATATTTGGTGAATTCTTCCAAACATCCGTTGTGAAGGAATCTGACGATTTGGATAAGTGTCAACATAAAGACGTCGCGCTTCGGTGGCGTTCCCATTAGCACGACCATACATGAAATGCATGTCTGTTAATTCTGCGTTAGAGTAACCAGCCATAGTGTAAGAAAACTTGTGCACTGAGAACAACTGTCAAATACGTACTGTTTATTTCACTAAACATCAACCAACTATTATAAGAAAATACACAACGTAGGGGCTAAAAAACATAAAACATTCCATATTTCCGCAACCGTTACTTTGCGGACCCATGTTTATTGAGACTTTTCTGCTTATTTTGGTTCATACTATTACCTCCGTAAACATTTTACACTCATTTTTTAACACCCTGTAAATTGCACTAAATTACAAAATTGTTTTTAACGCCACCAAATATCGAAAATTATGTCGACAATAAAAACAATTGCTAAACGTCGGCTGTAACGCAAGACGTCTGAATTTTTGCCGCGATTATAACAAAATATATTTTTATGTTAACAGTATTTGTATTATCTAAACTAAATATTTTTATGAACATTTTCAGTGTGAAAATCCTAAAAGTGTAAATTATTCACACTATTATATAGTTGCAAAAATATTGTCACGGATTTCCCAATCCGACTTTTTCTTGTACCAGAAAAACAATCCGTTAATTAATCACTTATCTTTATTAACTACTCTGTACACTTGAATACTAATTACAACTCAACTAAACACTGTTTAATTTATCACTATCTAAATCGTTTTGATCTCTCCAACTAAACACTCCAATTCCTGAATTCAAGACTGTAATTCAATACTGACTGACTCGGCCGTTTATTCTTTTTTTATAGACCAAACGAATATTCCAGGTATTTTCTAGCATCTCTAGATCCATTTTCTCGAACGACTCGAACGCTTCTCGTCGATTCCCCATTTTCCAGTCATGCCTCGATGCACGGCATTTTGTTTGTTTACCAGAATGGCGTAGGGACCATCAGGGCAATATAGCATTTTGCGATACCATAGTCGTCGAATTGGATGGGAGTGGGGCAAATTCCGTGACAATATGATACATGAAGTGCATAGTTTGGCACATATTAACTGGGAAAACGTATCACTATAAATTAAAATGATATTCATAAACCCCGAGTTGCTATACACGTAAACCATTTTTGACGCTTAAATGAATGTAAATACTTGCATCACAGAAATGATCACACCTATCATAAGTAATCGGATTTTAATGCTCAGAATCGTCTGGCTACAGTAGCCCAGTGGTCTAAAGGTTGAAAATACTACAAATTCAATAATTTTTTACTCGGAAACTATAAGGATTTTACAAAAAAATTTGTTTACGATATTGACTCCATTTTCCATGACGCAAATATTTCTCAATGATAAATGGTCACGATATGAAGCAGAATGAAAAAAAAACAAAAATTTGCCAAGCATAAATTTTTAAGAGTGTTGTAATTTTACTATTAACTATCAATTCAAATAAAAAGTAATATAATTCTTTTACCAAAAATTATGGTGTTCAATTTTTGATAATTATTTAATTGTCCATAATAATTACGATTGTACATATGATAAAAGATATAGTGGAATATAGAGGGCAGAAGGCGGAGAGAGAGAGACAAAGAGAGATGCCGTATCTACTATAAGGACCACCGTATAGAATAGACTGAGCCTGATAATAAAATATACTACCTTCCGTTCGAGAAAATAATGGAAACAGGCCGAAGATATGTTCCTCATGGGATCCCTGGTATATTACACGGATGGATCTGGGTAGGATATGAGTATTTAGGTGCAGTAATATATCTCGAAAATTAGATATTGAAGAGAATTCTTCACTAGATATACATGGCACAGCCTTCCAGGCACAGATTTTTGCTATTCTGATGGTTCCCAGCAAGAAATTGTATAGAAGATAAAATTTTTATCTGTTCTGACAGTCGGGCCGTTAAGGCCGTTAGCTCTTCGAGAACCAAATCCACTCTTGTTTAAAAGTGTGGGAATGCCATGATGTCTTTGGCTAAACCAAGAGAGCTACAATTGGTCTGGAATCCAGACCCCAGAACCTAGATAAAGGAATTCCCAACAGAGCTGACCTTAGTTCTGAGACGCCTGGCCAGACATTAGGATGAAATTGAAAAAGGAACAGAGGATACAGACCGGCCCATGACTTTTTGAATGAACTCAATAAATCTAGGCTGGTGTATTTACTGAATCCTAGTCAAAAGTCCCTAAACCAAATTGTGAGATCCTGACAAGTCATCAGACTCAGAAGGCATTTAAGTTTGATAGGGATAGACCGGAATCCTTCATACCTGGAGTGTTAAAAATGAGGAGGATACACCCATCCACTTTGAAGAGAACTGTGCGGTTTTTGGGAAGTTAGACATAAGATCTTAGGTGTCGAGGAACTGCAAAAGGAAGAGATGAAATGCCTGTCAAGGACTGAGAGCCTGGCGTTCATTAAGGCGTTGAGTAGGTTTAAAAAGGACAAGAGGCAGATAGTATAATGATGTGGTGGGGTGTGAAAACAGAGTCCACTTATGGCCTAATTATCAAGCTGTTGCCGCTCTATTAGTAGTACTACTATGGTGTATAATAAAATTTTAGTGCAATAAAGGTATATTTTTGCAATTAAAATTATTTCAGAAAAAATGGTACAGTGTGCATAGTTAATATGACCAACTTGGTTAAACATTACTCTTTTTTAAATTTTTCCATTTGGGTGCACGTGTGCGTGTAAGATCTTTGCTGCGTTGATGCCTACGGAGTTAAATTAGCTTTTACATACATTACTTGAGGACACAAGTCTAACATATCAACAGTATTACCACTCCGACCAACCATTTTCAAATGACTGTGTAAGATAAGCAAATAAACGGTTACTGCAGTAAAACATGCCCCGACTAATGCAAAGTTATTAACAAAGACAATAATCTAATTAAATATTTATAAATTCGGCTTCTAGCCAACAATCTCACTGTATTTACATTCCATTTGAACTTCTGGGATAATAGAATGGTTGCTCAATAGCAACATCTGTCCGGTGCATCAGTAATGTTTTATTCGTGTTTTATTAATTAACTAACAGAGTAAAGGACAACTTCAGCTGCGTGGTTTACTATTTGAAATTTAAAATACTAACTAGAGCCAGCGACGATAACTTATATACTAGAAAAAGTAGTTTTTAATGTTGCTTTTTATTATTATTTTTTACAAGAAGTGATGGATATTTATTTATGCGTTTTAAGTGAATTTTGAAGAAATGCAGTTAAAGCAGTAATTAATAAGAAACACGTTTATTCCTATAATTAAACAATTAAGTAATCTTCATAATATGCATATACAAACTGTTGTTCAAGGGGTGTTTCCAAAGTAGCTGTGCAGTGTGGGGAGAGATTTTCACAATTAAATTTTGTTTAAACATCATAAAATGGTTACAACAATCAAAAAATTTGTCGTGGAGGAAAAATCCAAAACAAATCAATCCGACTGAACGCGTGAAATTATTTGTGGCGTTACACAGCGGAACTGGATTAGGTTAGGTTTTTATGCAATTTTGTTTAAACATCATAAAATGGTTACAACAATCAAAAAATTTGTCGTGGAGGAAAAATCCAAAACAAATCAATCCGACTGAACGCGTGAAATTATTTGTGGCGTTACACAGCCGAACTGGATTAGGTTAGGTTTTTATGTAATTTTGTTTAAACATTATAAAATGCTTACAACAATCAAAAAATTTGTCGTGGAGGAAAAATCCATCCGACTGAACGCGTGAAATTATCTGTGGCGTTACACAGCTGAACTGGATTACGTTAAGTTTTCGTGTAATAGTATTCAAGGTTTGCCTTCACAGACTTTTGCGTACCGTTGTGTTCTTTGTTTCGTCTTTTTTAAACTTTAATTAAGGTAAGAAAATAGACTAAAATAGAAAAGGGTTTTCAAAAGGCAGACTCACATAATCGGACAACTGTAGACATTACTATGGTATCAGAATTTTTAGCTATATAAATCAGGCTGAATTCAGTGGTGTAACGACAAAACTGTAAGTATTATTCTAAATGATGATCCAACCATAATGCACAATGTTAATTTTGGATCACAACTTAACGTCAAGTTTTTTGCCCAACTTTATTTGACATTTCTTTGTGTCAGTGTTTGCCAAGTTCAACCATGGAGAGGGACACAGTGTACACAATTGAGCAGCGCGTTAAGATTGTTGAAACTTTTTACGAAAATGGGCGTTCAAATAAAAATGCATTTCATGCACTTCGTGTTTTTTTTTGGTCAGCATAATCGACCAAATGTGTCCACAATCGGGAGAATTGTGCGCAAATTTCAGCAAACCGGGTCTGTAGGAAATGTGAAAACACCTGTGCATGCTCGCCCAGTTCGTTCTGCGGAAAACATTGCTGTTGTTCGCGATAGTGTGGCAGAAGAGCCGTCAACCTCGACTCGTCGTCGTGCCCAACAATTGAACATCTCACGAACATCACTGATGCGAATTTTGAATAAAGATTTGAATTTACACGCTTACAAGGTTCAATTGACTCAAGAGCTGAAGCCTACTGACCATTTCAAGCGTCGTCAATACGCCGAATGGTTGGTTGAACAGACAGAAGTGAATGGTGACTTTACAAAGAAAATCATCTTCAGCGACGAGGCACACTTTCACCTCAGTGGATTCATTAACAAGCAGAATTGCCGCATTTGGGTAAATGATAATTTACGAGTGATTGTTGAAAAGCCGATGCATCCACAAAGAGTGACTGTTTGGTGCGGTTTATGGGCTGGCGGCGTCGTCGGGCCGTACTTCTAAATTATTTTTCATAAAATCTTGTAAGTTTTACATTTCAATTTTTAAATTTCCATATCTGGAAATCTATGTGTTTTGACAGCAAAAGGAATGCTCACTTGTAATTGCATATTACTGTACTACTGCCCATTTGTGAATATCGTAACAATCTAAATGTCAAAATGCCCTGCTAAAAATTACCAA
The DNA here is from genome assembly GCA_025584915.1 of Monochamus saltuarius. Lineage (NCBI taxonomy): Eukaryota > Metazoa > Arthropoda > Insecta > Coleoptera > Cerambycidae > Monochamus > Monochamus saltuarius. The sequence continues at coordinate 30,824,593 of CM046721.1, forward strand.
ACTGTTTTTTATCCCTTTTTACTGTTTTAAAATTCTTTTCTCGTTCACTTTTATTTAACAGATACTCCAATTTGAAAATGTATGGGATAGCTCCTGTAATCATTGTCTTGAAAATGTTTCTGGCAAATTACCGCTGCAAGCTATCATTTACCCTCTCGTATAGCTGCTATCTATTTTTTTCTTCAATCAGGATCTTTGGGAAGCCTAAAAGTATGCTTTGTTCAAGTTTCACCAAATAAATTAAGAAAAATATTGCAAAATAAACTTAACAGTAACATGTAGATATGATAACCTCTTACCAATTAAACTATATTTTCTCCACTTTCTTTGTCGTTTTGTACATTTTCGCTACACATGACTGCACCATAGTTTATATGGGTTTAAAAAGCTATTACTAATAATAAGGAAAGCCACGAAAGTCGTCAAAAATGTAATAACACAAAAGCTTTTCGTAAATGTCAATTTTATATTCTGCCATTTTTGCCGTCGCTAGCTTCATCTCTCTTGCACACATCAGGGCAGTGCATAACCCTTATAAATCATGGACCGGCCCTAGAAAGAGAAGTCCGGTGTCCTGATGTGTACAGGAGGGATGAAGCTATTCCGGGAAAGAACAGATGTTCTATGACAGAAAAATATATAAACATAACCTGACAAAACCTTTCCTGTTAATATTGTTAATGGTTTGTGTGCCTTTTGTGATTTAGTTGTGTTTAGTGTGTTTATTAGCAATAGTTCTTAAAAACTCATAAACCATGGGGGAGTCGGTCTGTCACCGTAAATGTCATACGTCTGTCATTTACGGCTTTTGTTTTTTTCGGCCAATGATCTGTGGGTTTTTGCCCGGAATAGCTCTATCTCTGTCGCACATATCTGAGCATCAACGATTTGTATAGGCAGAAAACGGTTTTGGGCGCGTCCATGATTTATAAGGTCTATGGGGCAGTGTACCTCTCTTTCTAGGGTCGGTCCACTAGTTTAGAAGTCTATGTTCTATATAAATAAGTACCTACCTACTATACAGGCTGATTCAGAAATTATCTAAAAAAAAAAATAGAATGTTCAGGGGACCCTTACAAATACAATTATGTAAAGAGGAAATCGCAAAGAGTAGTTAAAAATAATTTAAACATATATTTTCGCGCGGCACTGGAAACCTAACAAGGCAAAGCATGCAATTGGCGACCACAAAAATATTTAAAGAAATTTCCAAGAAAAGAAATAGAAGTAAATAACATTTTACAACACATATTATATACCGCAAATTCAACTGCTTTAGGCGCTATTGCTATTAATTTTAATAGAATTAATTCGAGATATTAATTAATAAAATAATGTGACATACCTGATGTCACAACAACACAAATTTGGGCCCATCTTATCCAGTTTCTACAAACTAACACAGGAGATCGAGGTGGCCATGGTATCGACCCTTCTTTTCCAATCCCTTGGTATTAATGCTTGGACACGCTATACATGGTACGGATATAACTGAGCTTCGTGTAAGATTACGCCACACTGCTGAAATACGCCGTGGACAGGACTTCCATCTCTTCCGCGATTCGATTTTAAATTTTCCGTGTGAGCACGCGTTGCACTACCGCGATAAAGGTAACTATATTTGCCACATATTAACCGGTAAATCATTTTACTAAAGCATTTTCACATCACCATAAATTGAAACAATATCCATCAACTCCAAGTAGCCATTTTTGACACTTTAAAAACTAATTAAATACTTGCATCACAAAACGTTAATACCTACACCATAAGTAATAGGATTTTAATACTCGGAATCGTCTGGCTTGAGACTACGATGTAAAGGTTGCAAATACTACAACTTCAATAATTTTTTACTTGAAAACTATAAGGATTTTACAATTTTTTTAAGATATCCCCTGTATAAAACGAAACATTTAGTAGTTTATTAGAATATAAGGGTGTTACAAATATTTATTGTAATAGCTTTGCTACGTCGGAGAAAAGGATGTGGAAAAAGTTAGCTAATATTTTTAAATGCAGTTAAGTGTTTTTGAAATATAATTAATTTTTACATTAAAAATTGTAAAGCAGACTTAAAGAAAATGTTTAACCGACCACTGACTTTTATTGTGAACGCTTCCACATTACTAATATACTATGATTTTTAATTTAGAAACTTATTATTGTAGTGTTATTTCTTTTATTTATTTATTTGTAACAGTAGGTAGACTGCTTTATTTGCATCTTTTATTTACATATTAATTCTGCCAGAGAAAGTTATACATCTCTTATTGCATACTGATGAAATGGGTATAGGTCTGATGGACCGCTAACAAATAACTTTGACTATTTGCTATAGGTATTTCAGGTGTAATTCAGTGTTGGTCAGGGAATTAGCTCGCAGAGAACGAGTACGCTGTTTTCCAAAATTCCGTTTCTGCAAATATCGTTATCGCCAAATTGCGATGGAAGTCGAGATTTTTCAATAGCATCTACTATAATGTGGCATTGAGTAACTAGAGGCCGCTAGATGTAGCTTTGCTACTGACAATAACTGTGGATTAAGTTGGCCAACTCTAGTTGTAATTTAAAGTATGTTTTAACACCCTGTACTCTCAACGTCATATTTTCACAGTTGATGTGTAGATTTCAAAATAAGTAAAACTTTTCAAAGAATTATTTTTTTTCCTAGAAAAGAAAAAGTTCACCTAAGAGTTCTCTATTATCTTTATTTTTTTTAAGCTGCGGATGATTCTTTATTTGACTAAATTATCCGAAAAAAGAAGGAATAAAATAAATAAATGTGTGCTTTATTCTTTGTTTATCTGTTTAATAGAATAATTATATGTACGTATATTACAGGTAGTTGTGTGTACTAATACTTAGATCTTGTATTACATTAATGTCTGCTTACAGCTTGCCTTTAAAATTAATGTATACCTTAGACCATGTACCGTCAAAAAATAAAAATAGTGGATAGATGCAGTATCTCCTTTTTAAGTATCCACAAGAAGCAGTTAACAGTCAAATAATATATTTCACCCAACACACCTAACCACTCCCATTCGTGACTGGTGGAATCACAAACGAAATAAAAGTATGGTAATCTTCCAGTTGAGCTACCTGTCTAGAAAGAGGCAAAAGAACGTCTGTATAATCACGTTTAAGCACATTAAACAGCGTTTAAAGTTATGCAAAGCGACACATGAAATGGCAAGCCTACTACGACAAGACGTCCATAAACACTACTCTTGTTCCACATAATCTGATTAAAAATTCACCTTATTTATTCCCCTATAAAAACCATCTACACTTTGCCACTTGGGCAATACATTGCCCCTTATGCTGAAGATAAGCAGATATATTTGTAACGCCGCATAAATATCAGAAAAACTGCGCTAATCTGCTGAATAACATGCATGAGAAGGAGATACCGGGATAAAAAGGTAAACGATGCAAATGCGGATAATAGTGCAGCAAGATAGATGGTTGACTAACTAGGAGCACTTACTTAATGGTCGGCTGCTGATGCCTGTGCCTTTGTTCGGCATAAATTCAAATCTGCACAAACGTGTTCTTGAATTTATGCACTTGGTTACTAATTGATATTATCTGTGTTTTATAACTTGCCATTATAACGGATTAATAAATTTAAATCGACGGTATGCGGGTTTTACTTTGAAAAATAATTACAATTAATATTGCTTCTTCTATATAAAATTATTTCTTCTGTCGTAGAAGATGTATATCTAGATTTTTATCATCTATTGCACTGATTGAGGTGAGAAAAAACTGCAACTCTTAAGTATCCATACTAAACAATGTTTTTTAATCTAAAACTCTGAGAAGGCTATTTTTAGTAGAATGCGTAGGTACACCGGGTGGTAAATTTTTCATGTGTCAGTATTGGCATATAGAAAAGCGTAAAATATACCGGGTGACTTAAATTAGAAAAAAATGAGCTTTTCAATGGCCATTCGAATACACCAGATTCAAGATATTTGATACCGCTGCAGAAGTATTGTGGAAATACTGAAAACAGCGATTTTAGAAAATGCCAAAATAATTACAATTAAGATTACTCCTTTTATATAAAATTATTTCTTCTGTCCTAGAATATGTATATCTAGATTTTTATCATCTTGCATTGATTAATGTAAGAAAGAACTGCAACTCTTATGTATCCATACTAAATGATGCTTTTTTAATCTTACATTTCGAGAAGGCTATTTTTAGGAGAAGGCGAGTAGGTACACAGGGTGGTCCGTTGTTCATGTATCACCATTGGCATTTAGGAAAGCGTAAAAATACAGCGATTTTAGAAAAGGTAATCTAGCGTCATTAATTTACAACAGAATAGTCGCATCAAATTAGCATGAAAAATGTGAAAATAGTCAACTTTTTGCGGAGAAGTCCGATTGAGATGTGGTTTTCTGCAAAATGTTCAGGGAATTATTTATAACAAAAGATACATCTAACCTTTGTACGCTCGCAACTTTTTAATTGTTTATTTAACAAATGACCCATTTTTGTTGAACATATGGCAAATGTCACACACGATTCAACGAAAATGTCTGGAAAATGTTCTCTCGGGGGTTGTCGAGGTCCCTCTTTATCACTTTGGTGTTAGCTTTATTATTTATTGCTTAATTGTTATAACTGGACTAATTAACAAACTAAAAACTCCACCTCCGAAATCACTAGAGAACCGGAATTTTTTTTACGATTTCTGGCTTATTAAGGCAAACAATCGGCACAAGATTTTTGCAAATATAATTGTTTAATGTTCAATTGTTGCAACCTCACTAATTAACAAATTAATAACTCTACTCCCGGAATCGTTAGAAAATCGAATTTTTTGCAATAATTCTGGGATCAATTGAACAATAAACAATTATATTTGCAAAAATCTTGTGCCGATGGTTCACCTTAAAAAGACATAAATCCCGGAAAAATTTCGGGTCTCTAGTGATTCCGGGAGAAGAGTTATTAATTTGTTAATTAGCCAGGTTGCAACAATTCGAAAATAAACAATGACGTGTAACAACCTTGTGCCGATGGTTCTCCCCATGATCCCAGAATTATTGCAAAAAATCTGGTTCTCTAACGATTCCGGGAGTAGAGTTATTAAATTGTTAATTAGCCCAGTTACAACAATTTAGCAATAAATAATAAAGCTAACACCAAAGTGATAAAGAGGGTCCTCGACAACCCCCGAGAGAACATTTTCCAGACATTTTCGTTGAATCGTGTGTGACATTTGCCATATGTTCAAAGAAATGGGTCATTTGTTAAATAAACAATTAAAAAGTTGCGAGCGTACAGAGGTTAGATGTACCTTTTGTTATAAATAATTCCCTGAACATGTTGCAGAAAACCGCATCTCAATCGGACTTCTCCGCAAAAAGTTGTAAGTGAAATGCTAATTTGACGCGACTAGAAGGCGCTGAAATTTGATACAGAGGGGTAATAAAACACGAAAAATCGATTTTCGTTGAGGACAACTGGATTTTTTAAGTTAAATAACTGATTTTTTAATTACATGGGTTATCTATTCTTCAAATAAAACATTAGTATGTGTTCGTAATTTTATTCTCCATCTGTTACTGTCAAGTCAAGATTCAATATGGCGTCAATAAGACAAGATATTGAAATGTTACATAATCACAGACGTATCAGATGATGCTTCTAATAACTAACGAGTTCAGAACAGACAAAAAGCAGAAATATTTGTTGTTAGTTTTTCGAAAATGGGTAAGAGCGTCTCAAAATTTTATTGTTGTAACATCAGGCATGTCAAACTATTTTATTAATTAAAACTTCAAATTAATTCTATTAATAATTGATAACATTGGCGGCAAAAGCAGTTGAATATTCTGGATAAAAAAGGTGTCATAAAATGATATTTATTTCTGTCCTTGGGAATTTCTTTCAATTTATTGTTAGATCGCCGATTGTATGCTTTGCCTTGTCAGGTTTTACAGTAGACCAGATTTCAGTGCCGTGCAGAAGTATATTTTGATAACATTTTTAACTGCTCTATTTTATTTTTTCTTTACAAAATTGTATTTGTAAGAGACCCCTGTACAATAAAAAATGTTTAGATAAGTTCTTAATCACCCTGTATATTCTTCGTAAATTCTTATCTCTCTGTACCAAATTTTCGCACTTTATGTTGTGAAATAATGGCCTCGGGTGTCATTTTCTAAAAATTACTATTTTCAGCTTTTTCTCAATATTTCTGCAATGGCAGTAGATATCTTGAATCTGTTTGGTGTATTTAAATAAATGGTCACATAAAAGCGCAACTTTTTTTAATTAGAGCCACTCTATATATTATACTGTTTCCTAGAAGACAACGGTGAGTCATAAAAACACACCACCCTATATTCCCTATGTGGATGTAACTATAATATGGTGCCAAACTGAAACAAGGCATAGGAAAAATCATTTTAAACAAATTTTCTATAACATGGGTACGAAAATATTAGTTGTTTAAACATCTAATCCAAAATGTTAATGTTAAATGAAACATAACACAAGTCATGGATAAAATAAATTAATATTAATATTTAAAATGTTATATAAGGTTTTTCTTAACCTATACCCATAAACATAAGTTATAACTGAGGACAAAAAATAATGGCATATAGTGAAACAAAATGTAGTTATATTTTTAGTTCTGGAAGTTTACAAAAATTTATAAAAACTAAGAAGTAAATATCTCCATCCATATAAGTATTGATTTATGTCAAAATTGTTTCTTTTCGATCATTTAAAAGACAGCTGGGTATCAAGTTCCATATATTTTACAGCCCACGAGGCAAAGTGCCAGCAAAAGTCTGTCCCATCTCCCTTGGTGTCATCATTCCATCTCTTTGATGTCTTAATGGAATATCTCTTCTTATTCTTCGCTATAAGTCCTTAAGCTTATTGGGATTGGGATTCATCAGATTTTGCTCTCGAATGACCCAAACAGCTTTTATAGAAGTAATTTTACGATATCTGGCCATACTGACAAATACCAACATGAATAAGGAGAATTCGATTTTTAAATGATCTTGAAAACTGACCTTAAACAATAACTAATCATGTATCCAAACGTAAAATTCCTCGGAGTTTCAGAATACGCAGAAAAATGCTGACCTTCAAATGATCTTGAAACAGAATGTGAGATTTCTCGCTTTCTGAATTCACTTACAGAAATTGCATCAAAAACGAAAGTTGACTTTGAAATGATCTTTATCAAACATACTCCATATTCAGGTTCAGCAACATCGAAAACATATAGGAGTGATGATCTAGCCTTTCGCACAAAGCACTTTTTCTCGTGAGCCTATGTTATCGATTGCAAGAATTTCATTCGGGTTTTTTTTTTCAGATTTAGTAGTGGAGCTTAAAGATCTGTTAAGGATTTTTTTCTAAACAAATTGTCATTGGATGTTTAATAAAATGAAGAGTTTTTCTGAAAGATATAATAATATCTCTACCCTTCATTATAATCACGAGGATTAACCCAGAAGTCAAAGACTTGTGTGGGAGAGAGAGCGGCACATTATTATTATTAAGCAGGCCGCATTTGCGCCCAGGAACAACTTACGTTGGTAGGCCCTAACCACCATTCAGTGCAGGAATGAGGAAAACCTGGAGAACCTCATTAATTAGAGGGGTAATCAAACGTCAACCGGTATCAATCTCTCACATTGACCTAAGCCAATATTTTTCCACCATAACATACCCGCAGAGAGGGTGCCAATCCTCTCCACGAATATTGCTTACATACGGTCTACCGGCTGCGGAGGTCGAACCCATAGCGATCTAGTCACCTCAATTCAAGTACTGACGCCTTAAACCGCGCAACCACTGACCGATAAGGCACGGTACTGATAAACTTAATCGTTTTCGAAAAATCTAATAAACATTTTTATGCACTTTGACAAGACATGATTCTATGTGGAACTTTTCCAAATAAAACTTTTTTTGTACTTCTTAGATATTAACAAAGAATGAAATATCCAGATTTTTAATGAATGCGGATGGTGATAAATATCTGCTCATGAGGATATCTATATTACAAATATGTTTTTTAATAAAAAAGTTTTGTAACCAATATTTATTTTAGGTTATTTTGATTATTGGTTTGGCGGGCTCATGTTGGTGAGAAGAACTCACAAATCTGCTTGTAGAACATGAAGAACTATCCTTCCAAGTGACTATACCCAACATCAAAATAAAAGTATCTAGAGAGTTTCTTGTAACATCTGGAAATATTGATGGCTTGAATTTAGTAGAATTGGTAAGAAGATACGTCAAATTAAGAAGTTAGAAACATGATCATTCGTTTCTTTCTTAGATATAAAGCTGGTGAATGTACCAAACACTATTGGCAATGTACCACAACTGATTGAACGATTTCTTCAACTGCCTAATCCAAATACGTGTGCTGGCACTGTTTCGGCAATCTTTAGCCTCCCTTGTAGCCGATTGTGGAGCAGATCTTTTCAGTATAAAAAGACATGGTACTGGAAGTTTAATTCCGTCGTTGAAGGCTATATCAAAACTTCTACTGAAAACAAGAAACGAACAGCTATGAAAATATTCTCTCATCATCCAAAGTTATTTCTTCAACATTTTAAAAATATGTTCACACTCAAAATGTTTTCACCTATTCAAGCAAATCGTTAGATGTCAGTATCAGGTATTAATTTATCCAATTGTAAAGATTTTACTGTCAATGTATTTAATAAATAGCTTTCAACATGATCCTACATATTTTGTTTATTTAATAAAATGTCTACAATGTGAATTTAATTAAATTTACAAAGTCATTAGTGTGTTAATAAATTTTAAAAATCACATAATATGGAATAACGTAAATCATTATGGCATTCGAAACAGTAGCTTCTTAGTTACGATGTGACAGTTGTAAATAAAATATTTTTATGATTATGAAATATATCTAAATGCGGTAACATTTTAGTTTCATCAAATTCTACGTATTTAAGGTTGCCGTATTTCTCGCCAATTTTTTGGTCTTTAAATTAATTTTTTTACGTTCATGCAAAAAAACAAAACTTTATTGAATAGTGCAATAGTGCAATAAAATGTTTATTGCGTTCATCTGTCATTCTACTACAGCGTTTTGTCATCATGACAAACATAAACGTTCAAATCGACGTCATATTTTCCTAGATTGTGTCATCTAAATAAAACATTTTTTGGTTTTTGCATGAACGTAGAAAAAATATTGTATGCAACTCGTACAAAAAGTGTTTATTGCACTCAACGTTGACATCCTCGTTGGACAGTTTCACGTCGCGTGCAATAAACACTTACTTTTTGTACTTGTTGCATAAATAACTATTATTGTTTAAATACACTATTGTTTATGCAATATTTAAATGCTTTCATTAATATTTACAGTTACTTGGACTGTTTTAATAAGAAGTGATCGTTAGAGGTTTCAGTTAAAGAATTTTGTACATTAAATCCGCATCAATGGCTGTTTAATTCTATGTAATGTAAGGCAAGTGATGGTTTCTTTGATGTCGTGTATTTCCCAGAAGCAACCGACTAAATTCCATTGTTACCAAGACTCTCAAGTAACGCTACTCGTTCTTGTTGAGGAAATTAATTGATTAACAAATTTCACAAGTTAGTTTGAATATAGATGAGTTACTTACTGCTTTAATTAGTATAATACGCTCTTTAATTTCAAGCGGCTTCATCGTCATACTATATGAATAAACAATACTTGTTAACAATGGGAAAAATTGTTAACTGAGTGAAGTTAGGTCCGATTTCTCATTAGTTTTCAGCTGTGATTTTGTAGGAGTGAAATTAAAAATTTTTGCGTGATATTGGTAATACAAGGTGACCTATTGGAACTAAATAGATTTGTAAGAGCGAAGAGAGTAAAGTATAAACCTAGCTTTTTTTCATTTTTTTTTAAATTGTAATATCCAAAGCTACTTACTTCTGTAAGCCATCACCTTATTAAGTGTTCTCTTGGACATGTATCGTTCAGTTCGAAGTCACTTTAAGATAAAAACCTACGACCTGTCTCAAATTGTTATTTACTTATTGAGTATCAACTTTCGTCAGTCATACAAAAATTGCACTGGGAGGTTTTTTATAGGGTTGTTCTTAAAAAATGGCAATTTAGTAATTTGTGTTTTTTAGATATATATCACTACACCTTGAAAACTATTTTTGCTATTGATTGATTCCGACAGTGCATAGATACTAGGACTAAATTGAAAAATCACTAAATATGTATTGAAATTTTCGACATGCTGATATCAAATATTATTTTTTCCTATATACATACAGGGTGTCTGGAAATGATGAGCAAAAAATTTAGGGGATAATTCTAGACCGAAAATAAATATATATAGTATAATATATAATAAATATAACATTTTTTTCAAAGCTGATTATTAACGGAGTTAAAGGGTGTTAAAGTTAAAATTTTATTTTCGATATTTATAAATAATTTCTTAAGAAATCCAAATATTTGTAATCGCAATCGCGTGTCCTCCACACGCACCTGTTATATGCCCATTGAGTTGTGAATCACCCTGTATATTTCATGAGTTTTCAATTTAGAATTGGAAAATGATCGACAATTTTTAAAAAAATAGAGTTGTAATTTCTTAGAACAACCCTTATAAAAAAACTCTCATTGCGATTTTAGTACGTTTGTTGGATATTAATACTACTATGGGTAAATAATAATTTGGAAGAGGTCGTAGCTTTTTACCTTAAAGTAACCTCGAATCTCATTTCTATTTACATCGTGTATAATTTTTACACCAACTTCTTTATTTTTGAAATATATTTCCTATGTTAAAATTATTTAAGGTTATATATTTACATAAAAATACCTTATAATCCATTGTGACGGGTTATATTGCTTATATTTTCAAAATATTATGATAAACGTTCACCATTGACTTTTTCTTTACTTTATTCACTTCATTTCAGCTTTATAGCTATCCAGTTTTGATTTAGGTTTTCAAATAAAACGAAACCAAATAAGAAGATATATTTATAAAGCGGGCTTTACACTAACAATTTATTGACGAAGAAATAGATGAATTAATTGATCAATTTCTTCAAGGTCACACTTTGGTTTTACATTATGTTCAGGGCTTGGCAAGTTTCTTAACAATTTTGCTGTCAGATGTCCCCCGTACCAACCTAAAAGTAATTTTAACTTTTGACATTATATCATTCCCATTTGTATACGAAACAAAAACTGTTAAAAATGAAAAGTAATTTTAAAAATTATATTTTAGGGCAAAAAAAGCTTCCATTGCATTTATTATTGCTGCTGCTCGGTTACTGGTTAAATATTTACATTTATTTTAGGTTGCTATTCCTGAATTGAAGTAACAATTGACGAGAAATTAGAACAAGTTTTAAGTCGGCAATAACTTGACGAAGTTCTTCATCAATTTATTTGACGTCCAAATTTTAGTATTACATTTGTCAATTGACTTGACGAAGCCACTTGATCAATTAATTGACAAAGAAATTGTTAATGTAAAGCGGGCTTAACAAGAGAATTACAAGGAAGGAACAACATATGACTATACTCACAATTCTATAGTCTCTTACTATCGTGTAATTAATGCAAAGACAAACTTGGCAACCTCCAAAGTATCTAAATAAAGAACATGTGCCCAACGTACAGTACTGCGGTCTCTGAAAAGAAAGAAATACATCAATATAACTGGGTTACACACCTCATATGGTCTTAACATAGTTTCTTCCAAGTCTTCACATTGTAACACGCACTATTGAATTTAAATTATTCAGACCAACATTATTTCAGCTTTAAAAGGACGTCTTAAATTACCATATGGAATATTACCCGCTCACACATTAGGCCCTTTTAAGAACTTGAAATGGAAATAAAAACCCTATAAACAGCTTATAACTCGGGATTGTCTCTCCTCAGATTATAAAACCACACATAAAAATCAGCACGTTGTAAATCAGTGGAGAAGATGGGCTCCGACTTAGAATAATTATTCAAATAGGATTTATAATCGGGCATTATCGCCAGTGTCGCGGTTAGAAGGATGTGTGGAAGAGAATATTTATTGCCTCGCATTTCAGACATACATTATACTTTAATGAATGAGATTTAGAAGGAGCGGTTTTATAAGTACAGTGTGTCTCAAAATTCATTTCTAATTGAGAGTAAGGGAAATCGCTGAAACAGGTCTATTAGTATACGAGGTGATTCCGTCAGTGTCATTGATTTTAAGAAAAGTTAGGGAACAATGAATATAATATGAATACGTGGTTAAAAATATTTTCAAGCCATTATTGGAACCCGTTTTTTAGACTGTTACTGACTGCTAACTACAGTTCAACTCGGTGTCGGCTTTGTTAAAATGAGCCCAAATATATAATAAGCACATCTGGTAATAGGGTCTGACCGCTTTTCTAGGTATAAAATAAAGTGTGCATTTTGTAACAAAGACCATCCCTATTTTGCCTATTTAATAAATTAGTCTACACTGAGAATTCAACAAGAGCGTTTTATTTCATCAGGTTATGGGCCCAGTCCCGCGATTGTGCGAAACAAGTTGATAGTTTTTCTCTGATGAGTGCAGGTATTGCCGCGAATTATATAGTGAATGTCCCGAAGTTAAAAAGGCGTGAAAATGACTCAGATTGGGCGTTTGCTATAGAGAACTTTTTGCTACTTGAAGGACTTTCTAAGTATGTATCGGAAGTTGTGGAGGCAGATGACGCCAAGGCAAAGGCAAAAATAATTCTCACCATTGATGCCTCCGTTGTACGTGCTTATAAAGGAAGCGAGAACTACAGTGGAATTGTGGAAAATGTTAAAATCGTTGGTTGATGATTCTGGTTTCGCCAGAAAAATTGTACTGTTATGAAATTTAATTTCCGCAAGACTAGAAAACTGCGAATCCATATGTGCTTATGTTAACCAGATAGTGGAAACCGGGCAAAAGTTACGTGGTGCAGGGTTTAATATAGACGATGAATGGATTGGTTCATTGTTATTAGCGGGTTTACCTGACAAATTTTCACCGATGATAATGGCGATCGAGCATTCAGGAATACCTATTTCTGCGGATGCCATCAAAACCAAATTGTTAGAGATGGATGAAAATGTTGGCAGCACCGCTAATGCATTCGTTTCCAAAAGATGGCATGGCGGTAAACAGCAGGCTGGTAACACGATGATAACCAAGAAAGATATGGAAGATATTAAGTGTTACAAATGCAAGCAGATGGGACACTTTAAAACTAAATGTCCAAATGTTGGTGTTTCGGAATTTAGGCAACAAAAGTCCCCGAATGCTTTTAGTGCCGTGTTTTTAAGTGGTAATTTCAAAAAGACTGATTGGTATGTGGACTCTGATGCAAGTGTTCATTTAACAGCGAATTAACACTGGGTTGAGCAGCGATCAACGAATACAGAGACCAGTGAAATAATGGTAGCCAATCAAGACAAAATATCGGTATGTTGGGGAAATGTGAAACTCGAAACTGTTGTTGGCAAAATCCAATACGACATTACTGTAAAAGACGTGTTCTCCAGAGTTGACTACAAATTTATTATCTGTAAGTCGATTGATTCAAAATGGGAATGCTGTTCATTTTAAATCTGATTGTTGCCAAATATATAATGTACAAGGAGTGTTAGTAGCCACAGCTGATTTGAAAGATGGTGTATATAGAATAAACAATACAAGCTCTGAAAATTGTTTGATATCATCGTCAGTGGCACAGCAAGTCACAGCGAACACTTGGCATCGAAGATTTGGGCATATAAACAGTAATTATTTGAACCATGTGAAGAAAAAGGAATTGGTAGATGGTCTCGTGTATTCAGGTGTAGCGAAAATTGAAAAACAAAACTGTGAAGTGGAGCCAAGTATTTCTTAACTTTTGAGGATGATTATAGCAGAATGGCGTTTCTTTATTTTTTAAAGGCTAAAGATGAAGTTTTAGGTTGCTTCAAAAACTTTACTTATTTAGTCGAAAACCAAATAGATAAGAAAATCAAGGCATTCAGATCAGATAGTGGTGGAGAGTTTTGCAGCACCGAATTTGAATGTTTCCTGAGAACTAATGGAATCCTGCATCAGAAGTCCATACACACCTGAACAGAACTGCATTTCAGAAAGGCTAAATTGTACCATTGTCGAGAAAGCAACGTGCCTGCTTTTTGATGCAAACTTGGAAAAGAAATTTTGGACTGAAGCAGTAAACACTGCAGTTTTCCTGAAGAATAGATTGATTGCATTAGGGTTGCAGAAAACCCCCTATGAAATGTGGACAGGGGATAAACCCGACGTTAGCAACTTAAGAATCTTTGGCAGTCCAGGAATGGTGCATGTTCCGAAGCAAAAAGGACTGAAGTGGGACAGAAAGGCTGAAAAATACATTTTGGTAGGTTATAGTAATATCACTAAAGGCTATCGGGTTTATAACGAAGTCCAATGTGATAATTATCAGCAGAGATGTCATTATAATGGAAAACGTGCAGGGAATCACTGGAAAGTGACCAAAGTGTAGAGGTTCCTCCAGTTTCAGTGGGAGTCCGAGACGGCGAGAATACAGAGAACAATGACGATGCAAATTTTAGTGACGAATCCAGCAACACAGAAATGTTTAGTGGGACAGATGAGAGTGATGATAGTGACTACACTCCAGAACATCCAGAGCAGCCCACTGGAATACTTAGACGGTCAGAAAGAACTCCAAAACCAAGGAAGTTTGAAAATGTTGTGACGTACATTTGCTCTGACAGTCCCCATTTAGACAGCGACCCAGAGACGGTGCAGGATGCCTCATCAGGGCCGGACAAGGAGAAATGGGGAGAGGCGATTTAGGGCGAACTTCTTTTCTTTGAAGAAAATGATTCTTGGGAACTAGTCGATGTTCCTAGTGGTAAAACTATTGTGCGGTGCAAGTGGGTGTTTAAGCGAAAAATCGACGGTGATGAACGTGTTAGGTATAGAGCTAGACTTGTAGCAAAAGGATTCACACAAAAATAAGGTATTGATTTTCATGAGACTTTTCCACCTGTAGTTAGATTTTCCACTTTGAGACTGTTGATGTCTTTATCTGTTAAGTTAGGATTAGACATTTCACATTTAGATGTTAAAACAGTTTTTTTAAATGGAATATTAAAGGAAGATGTATATATGAGATTACCTGAATGTTTCAGTTGTACTGGCAACAAAGTTTTAAAGTTAAAAAAGGCGATTTATGGCCTAAAGCAAGCCAGTAGAGCTTGGTATGAAAGGATTGATGTGATGCTTGGAAATTTAAACTACAAACGATCGAAATTAGAACCATATTTGTTTACTAAAATAAATGGCAGTTTAATGACGGTAATTGCATTGTATGCTGATGATTTCTTTGTCTTTTCCAACGATAGTTATGAAACTGAACATTTGAAAAATCGGCTGTCGAACAAATTCAAAATTAAAGATCTTGGTGAAGTGAAACAGTGTCTTGGCATGAGAGTTGGAATAGATAAGAAAAATAATTCAATTACCTTAGATCAGCAACAGTATATTAACCATGTTTTAAAGCGATTTAATATGTCAAACTGCAAGGCTGTTAGCACACCTATGGAGCAAAATGCTAGATTAGTTAAGAGTGAAACTGATTTAAAAATTAATGTTCCATATCAGGAACTCATAGGTAGTTTAATGTACTTAGCTGTGTTAACTAGGTCTGATATTGCTTATTCTGTTACAATGAAAGCCATTGGAAACAAGCCAAATGCATTTTAAGATATTTGCAGGGAGCTAAAAGTTTTGGCCTAAAATTTGTAAAGGATGGTGAGGAACTAGAAGGTTTCGTAGATGCTGATTGGGCCAGCGATACAAATAATCGTAAATCATATACTGGTTTTTGCTTTAAATTTTCTGGTTCCGCCATCTCCTGGGAAAGTAGGAAACAAAAGATTGTTGCCTTATCCAGCGCGGAAGCTGAATACATGGCAATTTCTGAGGCTTGCAATCCAAGGAATCAATTTATTTTAAGAATTTATTGATTTATTATTTGGTGTCTTAAATTGTATTACTTTTTATAATGACAGTCAAAGCGCACAGAAGTTGTCGGTAAATTCCACCAGTCATAAAAGGTCGAAACACATTGATATTCGGCATCATTTTGTTAGGTAGTAGTTCAGTATTTAATAAATATAAAGTATTTACAGACAACCAATATGCCTGCCGACTTTCTTACAAAGAGCCTGTGTTCTATAAAACATTACAGTTTTTTAGAGAAACTGGGTATTGTAAATATATTATAAGTGTTATGGTCATACAGATACAGATGTCGTATATCGTGTCGTGCTAGTGGGAGTGTTAAAATAAACCCAAATATATAATAAGCACATCTGGCAATAGGGTCTGGCCGCTTTTCTAGGTATAGGAGAAAGTGTGCATTTTGTAACATAAACCATCCCTTTTTTGCCTATTTAATAAATTAGTCTGCACTGAGAATTCAACAAGAGCGTTTCATTTCATCAGGCTTGACGTGACGTTGCCAAAATGAATATTTTCCTAGTACTTATTGTAATGTTAAAATATCTAATGAATGCTAAAATTACTATTTAAAAATACCTATGCAATTAACATTAAGTTTCAGATTAACAATATTTAATAAGTTACTAAACTTCAATGGATCAGATAATAAATCATTTACATTTCATTACATAAATAGTGAGATAAAAAACCAATACTCACTAGGTAAATTATTAAGAGAGGCTGAAAAGTTTTTCGTATTTAAATACCGACGGTAATTACCGACAATAGTATAAAAAAAACCTCGTGCTGTTAACAAAAACCAGCCCGAGACCTATTAACTGATAAACAATCCGGCAATCCAAATCTTGACCTACCATATTTAGGTCAATAATATTGTTTTCCGAACTGCCAAATAATAACAGGCACAAAAAATTAAATTAGCATCTTTATAAGCGGCATGTGTAATGCAGGTGAAATCATGAGTATTTAACAAATTAATTCCATAATAAATGCTCAACCGCAGTAATAACGCAGTGACTTCGGGTCGGCTGTAATCGGCACAGCTAAAAACTTAGCAGATTAAATTCCCGTTAACGACGAAATAAGCCGAAGCTCATTCGAGTCCGTTTTACTATGCCGCCGAAAGTCCGCTGTCGATCTGAATGAATAACTCAAGTTTGCCATAAAACAGGTCCTCCAAGATCGCATGATCTGAACCCTCTATATTTCTTTGTTTGGAGATATTTGAAGACATTAGTATATGGTAATCCTGTAAATAACCTGGAAGAGCTGCAGCTACGGATTAATCAAAAGTGTCAAGAAATCCAAACCAAGGAGGGTGTTGACGAAGATGTCGTGCCTGCTTGGAAATGGACAGAGGGCACTTTGAACATCTTCTGTAACTTTGTTTTTTGTTTGTTAAAAGCTTCCTTTGTCGGTTTACTCCTAATAAAATAAAATGTTTGAAAAACGAATAGTCTATATCTCCGCAACTGTAGGTACTTTGCGGACCCATATTTATTAATACTTTTCTGCTTATTTTTGGTTCATACTCTTACCTCCTGAAATATTTTACACATTTTTACACCCTGTATAGAGTAGATATTTCAAACAAAATGTCAATCTATACATAAACGTCAAAAAGTTTTCAGTGTTATCGCTTAAGCCCACACTTCGTTTGCAGATGATGTCATTATCAGCACTTAGGATATTAATTTGATGTTTGTAGAAACCGATGTGGAAACATATACCAACAGAGAGTTAAAATCAACATCTTACCTTGTACTGCTAATTTATAAATTTATAATATCCGACATCATTCATAAATTTGTTAGTTTACTAAACACTCTACATTACTATTCACTTGTAGTACTGGAATAAAATTGAATAACCACCAACTGCTGTAAATGTTCAGGTGTTAGACTGTGGCACTTGTCGCTACTAATCCATTTAAGTTTCGAAAATGTGTGTTCAGCGTCCACAGAGGTCACTGGGGCATATTTAAAGTATATTGTTAGATATATGAATCGTATCGGCCTCATGTTTATAAACATTATTGGGCTGTGTCGTCACCAAGCCCAAGCCGCCTCCTGTCAGCGGGGATTCATGATTCGTCTCTGAACATGAGCGCTGCCTGGATTGAAAGGCCGCTGGTTATTTTGTAATTAGTGAAACAATTGTAATCACATATAATTAATATTCGTGTATTACATGTGTAACGGTAGTGTTCCTCAGTGAGTTGTATTTACTAATCAAATAAGTAAATATACAAGTGTTTATTTGTAATATTTAACTTGAGATGATTTATTAATGTAAATCTCAAGTTACTCCTAAATCTAACAATATATAATTCTACTTCATTGTCATCAAAAAGATCTACTATACGGCATAATAGCAAGAAATCCTGGATTGTTATGCAAAACAATCATCAACAATCAACTTTTTTCTTCACACGTTCAGCACTAGGTAACGGAGAAATAAACTGTCGAATAAAAAACATTATTTACTGCGTTATTTATTGAATATTCTGATACTGTCACAGTTGCCCTGACCTTTTCTAAAATTATTCAGTAATAAGGAAGGTGTAACATTTTTTACCGCAGAATATATAACAATACCACTACGATCCACCGCTGATCAGGCAACACCCATGAAGAAGAACATCCACCTCTCTAGTGTCAAGTACGGCCAGAAAGTGTTTACGCAGCAGGGGTTAAAATGTGATTTATGGCCAGGTCAGAGTGTTCTAACAACAAGTGGTAACATTGGCTAAGGTTAACCTCGGAACAATGTAACCTATTATGTATGGGGTACCCAACTCAAATAGGAGCTACTATTCAGCCAGTTTGTAGAGTAATCAACTCTGGTGATGAGAAGAAATTGTTTCAAGGTACATATTTTGTTGTCATAAAATTTCAAATTTTTCTTTGATTATATGAATGCTATGCCATAAAAATGGTAAATTAAAAACTCCAATAAAAATTTATAGCTATAAATCTAATAGTAAGTCTAACCATACAAGAACGTACCAGTTTGTTGCACAACCATTTTAACTTTCTTTCTTAAAAACAACGAAATATGTAGCAGATAAAATCTGTAAACTATGACTATTCCAAAAACAAATCACGCATTCTGAAATATATACAGATTGTCCCGAATTGGTGTTGTAAGTTTTGGAAACAATAAAATATGTGTCGGGAGTCCGAGATAAAAGGTATTAAAAGTTTTGAAAAATAAAATGAATTCTTTAATTAATGATTGTAAAGATATTTTGAAAATTGGCACACATATTTTTACTTTATGCTGCTTTTTTAGAAAAAAATTTAAAAAAGAGTATTATTTAAAACATTATGATTGGGGCGGTTTGACCACTTTCACGCCTTCAAAAATTTTTCAACGTACGCCTATGTTCATTTCATAGTAAATTTGATTTGAAAACTCTTGAAATTTTTTGATTTATGGCTCAGTTTTATAGATATTTTGCATTTGCTTAGTCAATACAATATATTATTTCCCTGATAAGAGCTTTTTTGGGTTGAATCTCAACACTTTTGTACTAATTTACGGCAAAAGTTATTGACTGACTAAGAAAATGGAAATCATTTAAAAAATTGAGTTTCAAATCAAATAATGACAAGAGACATAAAAGTTTGCAAACCAAATTTGCTATTAAATGAACGTAGTTTTACACTGAAACAATTTGGGTTTCTACAATCCACAGTTTGGCAAACGTTAAAGAACGACTTGCTCTACTTATTTCACGTGCAGCTTCAAGTCTTACTTCCAAAGGGATCTTCCGCTTCGAGTGAACTTTTGCGAGCACATCAGTAGCACTAAAACCCAAATTTTACCATGAACATTTTAATTATTGATAAAGAAATTTTCACACGTAATGGCATGCTAAATTTTCACAACAAGTTTTAACAGGCATTGGAAAATCCGCATGTCACTGAGTGAACACATTTTCAACAATGATTTTTAGTAAATGTGTAGCCTGGAATTACGAACGGCATACTTATTGGTCCTATCATTCTGGAAAATCGGTTAACTCGAAGAAGTTAATTTCAGCGTTTCAGCATTTGAAGTTTCTTCATGATAGTGCTCTACATTTTGCGCGACTAGTGCAACAACATTTGGAATATGTTTCCCGAACGATGACGTAAATCCACTTGCCTTGGTAAAATCGCATACATGCTGCCGCTGAGGCAATACAACTACAACACTACAATACTATGTATTGAAGATAACGAAAATAATTTCGAAAAGATACTCTGACAAATTAATAGTATGTTACATACCTAGCGGGGAAGTAGATCGTTACAGCCCAGGCTTTGTTAGCTAAAAGCCGTGGCTGGTGTGTAGTGAGTGCAAGTCTACTACAACACGAGGGAAATTTGAAATGGAATTGTGAAAGAGATGGAGGGTCAAGACGTCCAGGTCGTATGGCAGCAGTGTGGCTTATCGTACACGAGGCTCAATTAATTAACACCAAGGGATTGGACGAGGAAGACCGTTACCATGGCCGCCACGATCACCTGACTTTAAATCATTTCTATTTCTTTTTGTGGAGATATTTAAAGAATGAAATGTATTGCACCGAAGTGGATACCTACTAGGTATTGATGATTTACACAAACGTTATCATAGTTACGAGTTCAAAATGGACAAGAGGCAGAAACATTTGTGTTTGTAGAAACTGTAAGACGAGTCCAAAATTTTGTTGCAACATCAGATATGTTACAAATTAACTCTATTAATAATTAATAACAGTAGCAACAAAGACAGTTAAATTTGCTGTATAAAATAGGTGTTATAAAATGTTATTTATTTCTTTCCTTCGGAATTTCTTTCCATTTCTTGTCCGGTCGTCGATTGCACGCTTTGCCGCCTTATCACTCAGGTTCTACAGTGAAACAGTTTCCAGTGCCGTGCAGAAATTATATTTGTAAGAGTCCCTATACATACAACAAAAAGTAGTCTCACTACTATCGCCGACTTGACCTTTCTTCGGGCTAAAGCCCTCTCGCCGCGCTGTGCGCGTCAGGACCACTTCTGCGTAGTGCCTTTTACTTAATTTCCATTACTGCGCGCGGCTCTACTTCTGTGAATAATAAAATGTAAACGTGACTGGCTGAACTCTCTATGGTGAGGAAAATCCGGCGCTCTATAATTTAGGAGAGTGGTTGGCATATTTTGGTAATTTTTACTGTTTTTTCGAGTTTGGTTAATTTTTTTTCAACATCCTGTATTTTAAATATTGAATTGGGTCGTTTTTATGTGATGCTAAAAGTTTCATCATTTTTTTTAATTCCATGAATTTAAGGGGTTTCGTAATTTTTAAACACTCTGTATTTGGTCAGTTAGTGTCATAATAAATCCTTGATGGAAGTTTCATCAAAAAAATGTTTTAATTCCCTCAATTTTGAGTTTTTTTTGCGGTAACATTTTTTTCAACACTTTGTACCTATACAGAACAGTCTTTCGCATATTCGACAACCGTTCCGAAGCGAAAAAACGAAAATTTCCTCGAATTTGGAATTTTATTTTTTTCTTGTCAATTTTTATTGTCTACCAAGCTTTTTTGAATCATCCTATAAATTGAAGCGATCCGGCAATGAAATGACTACCGCCATATTGTCTAGCTCATTTTTACCTCATTTTTCCTTGTATTTATGCAAAGTTCAATGTAAAAACGACCTCAAACCCCAGCGCTCGGGTACGGGAGACTTTCTAGAGACTTCAAATTTACAGTTTTTGGTCTATGCCGGCCTCTAGTCGGCCCATTTTTCCAAATTTCCTACGTTTTATATCAAGATGTCATCGCCGGAGCATGCGTTTGACGTTTCGGTGATTTTGGTCGGCGGTGCGCCCCGTAGTTGACTGAAACTTTAAAGATACCAATTTAGATTTTGGACTATAAAATCATCACCAAAGGACTCGAATATATATCAACTAAAACAATAACAAATTCTCGTAGCTGGAAGAGCCCGAAAATTGTTCCAGAACACATAATCTGTTTTAATTCATTTTGACGTTTTGTTTGACGTTTGTTGAATTTGTACAAAAGAGCCTACAACAACAAATTAGTTTGATATTTCTGACGTTTATGCCATGCAAAACGCATTTCGTCTGCCATTTGTCGAATGTGTAGAAAGGGGCGTTACCTACTCGCTCTATCCTCGTTCCACTCGAAAAAATCGTTATCTTCTATAAAGGGGCGTAACCGACTCAACTATCCTCGTTCCACATCAAAAAATTCACCGTTTTTGGCAGAGGAGCCTCGGGAAAATGGAAATTTAGCAAGGAAGACGCGAAAAAATCGGCATCAAAATACGCCGTAGGTAATCTAGAAAAACGGCGAAAGGCGTAGCGTTTAGCCGATCGGCGCCGCACGGCTCGCAAAAAAAAGCCTGTGTGGCGGTAAAATGGTCAATTTTCGAGTGAAGTGTGCGAGCGAGAGTAACCTACAGCTTTTAATATATAATAATTATTTTATTTGAGGAGAATTTAAATACTAAAAGTGGATAAACAAAACATGAAGAATTTTATTTTTGATATTATTTTTCTTATATCTACGTTTATGTTTCGAGATTTCTGTACCTAAAAAACATCACAAATTTGCAGCGAGAAATACGATGACCTTAAGTAAATGATATTTTAACATAGTGTAAAGGCATTCTACCTTTGGCGATGGTTATAATAGATATTTGTTTTTATACACATGTAAGGGGTTCAATGTAACTTAGAACATGTATAATTATTTTACACCGTACATTTTGCAGCAAATTCCAATTGATTTTTATGTTCCTAGGCACTTCCACATCAATAAATTGCTTTAAAAAGTTATTTATCTAGTTATATTTGTATATCAACAGTTTCTTATAAAGCCTCCAGTTTTGGTCAAAATCGCTGTGTCATTTTCAAGTACATTATAAAATAATATTCTTTCAAATTTAATTTACTATCCATCTTCTCATATATAAGAAACAAACAATATGTTAAAACTTATAATAACTTTAATCACACAAAAAGTTTCACAAAACATGTACGAGCATGTACAGAGGGATCCGTTTGAAACCGAGGCAGCTCTCTAAAAGTTTTATTTATTGGCCAATTTAAAAGATTTATGTATGTGTCAATGACAGAGCTTTAATAACTCTACTCTAGTGCCAAATGTCAGAATAAAAATTTAATTTTTAAGGTCTACTTCGAATTTTTTGTCTTTTACAAGAGACGTTTCACCTATCCTGCTAAAATTTTGATAGTTTATTTTTTTGGATATTTGCAGCTAAAAAAATTCGAAGAAGACTTTGAAAATGTTGAAATCTGCCAACTAATGAAACTTTTACAGAGGTGCTCCGCTTTCAAATGAGTCACTGTATTGTTAAAAATTCAATCTCTTTGTTAACATATCTATGACATTAGCAGTTTCCATTTCCATAATCGTGATTGATTTAATAATTCAATTCGTGACGATATACTACATTCGGTCAGTGGTCGCGCGATTTAAGTCAGTACTTGAATCGTGGCTATACCGGTGTGGGTTCGAGCCCCGCAGTCGTTAAAGCGTATATTTGTGGAGAGGATTGGCACCCTCTCTGCGGGTATGGTAGGGTGGAAGAATGTTGGCTTGGGTCAATGTGAGCGATTGATACCAGTCGACATTTGACTACCCCCCTAATTAATGAGGGTTTCCAGGTTTCCCCTCATTCCTGCACTGAATTGTGGTTAGGGCCTACCAACGTAAGTCGTTCCTGGGCGCAAATGCGGCCTGCTTAATAATCTCCCCGCCCCCTCTCTCGCACAAGTCTCCGACTTCTGGGCTATTCCTCGTGTTTAGAATGAAGGGTAGAGATATTATTATTTATTATTATACCTTAAATATAGAGAGCATAAATCATGTTTGAAGGAAATGCTATTTTTAAATTATGAGAAAATTTGGCGGCATTATTTTGTGCAAAAAAAACAATTGTTATATAAGAATTATCAGTAACCATAAAATTGAGAATTTCTAACGCAGTGAATTTTGTTTTGCCGCAGTCTACTAAAACATGATGTGCCATAGGTGGCGCCCTCTACTAGTGACGTCAAAATTAGAAACAAAGTTGAATTTCTCACCCGCAAAAACCCCTGGTTTACAAATTTTAAGTAAATATTTGGATTTTTTAAGAAGTTATCTACAAATATCAAAAGTAAAATTTTAACTTTGACACCCTGTATCTTTTTTATTAAGTGACTTGGGATATCGGTATGTTAGGTTAAATCGGTTTATTTTCACCTAAGGAATATGTGGTCTCATTTTTGCTACTTTATTTAAAATCACCCTGTATATCTTTAGTAGCACTTATTTATCAAGTGTGTATGTGTGAAAACTGGAACTCATATTTTGTGTAAGAGAAACTCCGGTGTGTTGTATATTCTCTAGTTTGCATAGTAATTTGTTCTTCTACAGCATATTGTAAACTTAAGATTTTATTCTGATCTGTGTCTGTAACAGTACATAATACTAATGGAAACTTATAGGTATCAGCAGTGCAGATGTTGACTTTTGGGAGAATGTTTTAAGAGTGCTGTAGCAGTGGTTAAATTCTATTTCGAATAATTTCCTGAGGGCCAAATAGAAAAACATTTTTTTTTAGGAGAAAGGTAGCTGTCAAGGAATTGTTTATGTTAAACAAAATAATTCCTGTAAACCTAGATCAGCTAGAACTGATCACAAAGATCAAGATATTTCAGATTTGGGCTCCGAAGATCCAACGTAGCGTAACAAAAATATTTTTACGACATCTTCTATGAAAACAACAATTGTATCCATATTACAGAAAAATATAAAAAAAATGACGGAGTATCTAACTGCAGTGGTACTCACACTCACATTCCCCGTAAAATCAATAATCAGGGCAAAATAACATTTTAACGTGATTATAACATTCCCAAAGAAGAACTTGCTATTCAAGTCAGATAAAACAATTTACCGTAATATGTGTTATAGAAAATTTGACCTATAAATGGAAGAGATCAGAGTTTGACATATACACTTGATTTATTTATGTATTTATTTATTTAAGATACATCCACCCAACGGGAACCAATTACAGGGTGGAAAAAATACAAATTATAAATTAGATACAAAAAAGATGAATATAACAAACATGAACTATTACACAAACGACAAAAAAAAAACTAACAACTTAAGCTATGAAATACATGTAGATTTAATAGAACGTACTATCGTTTGCAATAATAATGACACTCATTAATATGAATTTTGCGATTTCTTTAGAACTTCTGATGTATTTGTAATGAAATCTACTTCACATTTTTAATATTAGTTATTAGTTGTTTCACTCACCGATAGATATTTAATGAAATTTCTACTCAGAACTTCCAGAAGTTTAAAAACTGTTTTAAGAAAGTGTCATTATTATTGCAAACGATTGTACATTACAATGAAATATATCTAGTAGGTACATCTTTCTTACGGTTATAAGCTGTACACATAAAATGCAACGGCGAAAATTTAAGTAAGTTCGTCCGGGCGACGCCGACGGGAAGGTAAAACGTGAGATTCATTCGAGACTCTTATCTAAGTACATGAAACAAGAGGTTATTCAAAATAAGAGGACAGCTAAAAATATTGTTAATAGTTTTATACAGAAATATTACAGCGTGAAGAATTCTCCGATCTTCTAAGCTAGTTATATGAAAACTGTTTAACTTCACATTTTGCGGAAAACCTAGTTTAGGATAACTAAACGTCATCAACCAAAAAACATAAATATTTAACAAATCGGCGCTGTATGCGTCCAAACTATTTATATATTGTTACGAAGGCTCACCTACCTTTTCGGATTGCC
Source organism: Monochamus saltuarius (assembly GCA_025584915.1). Classification (NCBI taxonomy): domain Eukaryota; kingdom Metazoa; phylum Arthropoda; class Insecta; order Coleoptera; family Cerambycidae; genus Monochamus; species Monochamus saltuarius. The sequence goes on from CM046721.1 coordinate 30,850,469, forward strand.
AATTGTGTTCCCGTTTACGTTGGAATTTATAATTGAAGCTCACCTACCTCGTTAGTTTGTAAATCACGTTTCTGTTATGTTAGAATTTATAATTTTTGTGATGCCTTTGTTTTGACGTTTTCCGGAATATTCCAGGCTATATTCTATTTGTTTCTCGACACGTTCTCGAGATCTCAGAAACTTCGAGAACTTTAAAAACCTATATAAGCAGACCATTTTCGGCCGCTGCAGTCAGTTTATATTGAGCAGTCGAACGCGAAGGACTGAAACGTCAAAGTAAAGTACTTGACAGTTGTGAATTTGTTGAAGCAGATTTCTTGTATAATCAAGAGTGACAATAAAGTTGTTTGTCTACGTGACGTGTTTCAACGATAACCTAATTTAGAGGTTACAATATGTATTATAACCAGGTGACCATACTAAAGAACAATATTTGAGCTTAGAGCTAACAAATGAATTATACAGTAATAATAAAACATTTATATATGTGAAACCTTTACTATGTCTTATTACAAAACCTAGAGATTTATAAGCTGCGTTGATAAATAAGTACTGTTATAGAATAGCCTGGTTGACTTTACCACAGTTTTTTTAGCATTTTCCTAGAAAATGGTGCATTTTAAACAAATTTACACTAAGAGCACCTTTTTGGTGGTTTAGACTGGGAAAACCCCAACTTAGGTAACTCTATTATTTTTCAATTGCCATCTATTCTTGAAACATCCTGTATTTATATTATTTTAGATAATCCTATTGCTGTAAGTCGTTATATAAAAAATTATTTTTTTTTATCTTTGCCAATGTTTTGGTATTTATGTGATTCTTAAATCCGATTAAATATTTAGACAATTTTGACAAAAAAATGTTTGTTTATGGATAACCCATATTAATAAATTAATACCTACCTACTCACTAGTAAGAACCTGTTATGGTATAAGTGTAGTATTTTGTAGGCAATTAATTAATAACGTATTATCTAAATTGCCTCGAGATGGACGGCCGTTTATTAACTCCCATTAAATTATGAGATTACGGGGAATATTTTTCCTAATACGGATTTAATAAAAACTATCTTTAGATTACCGCATAGGTGGGCTTTGAAAAAAATAATCGAGGGTATTAAAAGCGACATTGACCGCGATACCAAGAGGTCGGATGCCAGTGCGTCATGACGTCGTAACCAGCATCGGCCGTCGACAAGCAACAGTTTTTTACGCAATAATTGGATATAATTATGCGTACCGTACGCATGTAAAGTTTGCACATATATTTGGTGATTATGAAAAATGGAAAAACGTATATTTCAACGAACTAAGCAAAACATAGAAACCTTCATATCTTTGATCCTATAAGAGCAGAAGTTTCACTCAAGGAAAATAGCAATATAAAAAAAGTACTTAAATTTGATTGCATTTCTGAACGAACGAGAATTAGAAGGGTGCAAAGTTAGAAAACCTTAATAAGTTGTTTATTGTCTTTTAGGCCTTCCTGAGCACGTGGTTTTGTACTTAGTCATTGTTAACCCTATATTCACAGAATAAAGGAACTACCAGAAGCGAAGGAGAGAGCTGCCGCCAAAACACAATTTTAGTGCGCATGTGCGGCGCCGCCATTTTACAAGTAGTTTATTAATCAACCTCGCTTTGCTTTCTTGTTTATGTGTGTCGCTGTGTCGGTTTGGTGTGTTTTGGAAAGTGATAGATTCTTTTAATTTATAGTTATGTAAAATAGGTATTGTATAAATATATATTTCATGAACCATATTTGTATTTTCTTTAAGACCATCTCCGTTATTATTCTGTAAACATTGAAACATAAATTACTTTTATTCAAAATTAAAACTTTAGGTGTCTTGAAACTAGTTTCAAAATAACTCCCATAATATTGATCTCATTTGAGTCTTACACCAGTGCTCTTAGAATCTAGTGTCTAGGGTGCTCTAAATCATATTTTTGACACAAGTAAACTAAGGTTTAAAACGTAAAGTGAACAAAATAAATGGAGGGGAAAATTATTTTTTTAAATTTATGTACACTTTGTTTCTGAAAATAATTAAGAATAACTTTGTAAATTTGGAATTAGGAAAGAGCAAAAGATGTAAGAGAAGTCGGATGGTTGCTGTGTGCTTTGCGGAATGATTGAGTTGACCTGCATCTAGCGTGGCCCACCAAGTACTCATACCTGAAATCTATTAATTACTTGAAATGAAAATAGCTTCCATAACTGAAACAAAAGAAATATTAGTGACTATACTATTTAAAACATCTATTGCAGTATCAAATCTTCTGTATGGCAAATGTATCTGAAAAAGCTCTCCCACGTTAAAAATTTTATATAATTTTCACAACAATAAAAAAAATGAACAGGAATAAATGCAATTTATGCATGTATTTTATATTTTTTAATAATTTTATACATAGTAGGTATTTTATACTGCTTAAAGCTTCAATATGACTAAATAAATATAGTGTCAACTTGTTTCTTAGTGTAGACTGTAGATATTATATACAACTTTCTCTCAGTGTAGTAAGTAGTAGGTACGTCAAATTTCAAATTCAAGGTTAAATTTTTGTGACCATCCAAGATCAAAGGCGCCGCCTTAACTTTCGCTTCTGGTTAGTTCCTTTATTCTGTGCTATATTTACGTCGTCTGAGTAAAGGAATTGTCTATCCACAATGCAGTCAATAACGAGCTGTGGTCTTTAACATTAGCAACTTGCAAACAGTTTTAAAGGATATTTATAATATTAAAACCAGATTTTTTAAAATAATGTTCATTCGTTTCGCGTGGGGCATAGTAATGATGAGTATGTTAATATACATTTATGTAAAATATATATCAGATAACTATTAGGGCATGTAATAAACCAGTTTTATTCTCACATAATTTAACCCATTTAACTCAAATGCAGCCAGTCTTTATCATAATTTCTTCCATAATTCAAGTGTCTTCATACATCATGATTATGTATTCATTATATCGGATAAGATAATTTCAAATAAATAATGAAATGTATAAAGTTTCATAGTTTTAGAAATTCGAGATAATGTTCATAAAGTAAAATGCAGTTACTCAATAATTAATAGTATTAGTTGATGTGATATTTTTAGTGATTATTTTGCTACTTTCAAAAATTAAAAAATAATAATAAACATGTAAACCCAACAGATGAAACTACCAACTTCAGTTTTTGGGTTGACATGCCATGCCCTAGATTAGCTAGTGGTCTCCAATCGCAAATTGAGGCGCAACGAAGCTTTGAATAAGTTACCATTGAATATGTCAACAGCAAAGAGCAGCAAAACGTTTGGTATCATTGAATCCAACCCATTTCAGAGGACACTATAGGTTGTTTCAGAGGATAATCGTTGTCTGGGAAGACGATTCCAAGTAGTAACCACCGTAAGAACCTAAATCCGTAAGTGCATCGAGGGTTTCTTATAGCAGACTCTACACAGAACCTAGCCCCAGAACAACAAGGGCAAGTCAAAGATTCCTAGCAAATGCCAAGAATGTGCGTGTATGGCTAGCAGCGACCTGTTACCGACACAGCATACCAACTCGATAAACCATAGTAGCAACCACTGTTGGGTACATATAAGGTAGTTTGCAATATAAATTAGCTTTAATATGGAACCCTAAAAAAAAAATAAAGAAAACAGAAAAATCGTCAAATAGACATTTGTCACGACCAGACGTATCATTTAAAATCTGAAATATACCTATACAGGGTGAGTCAGTCATAATGTCATTAATTTTAACCACGTATTCGGGAGGCCTAATAAAGGCAGAAAATCGAAAAAAAAAAATTTTTACTCGACCTTTAAAAAAATAAACAAATCACCCTATAAAAATCAGTAACACGACGCTCCTGGTACGCTACGATGGCGCACCCGACGAAATTCTAATGTCACAGACTTGCCGTATTAACCATGGATGCCACATTTACATACATAATATCATCTAACACATCAGCGTGTTATTCAAATTTACCTCCATTTAGCACTGCATTTGCATTTCTTCCCCTCAAATTTGTAGATCATGCCACACATTGGAGGGGGGATTTAGAGAATACAAGCAGTAGTTTGTTTATTTCGGTCTAACCTCACGTATTTGGCGTAAATTCACAACGCATAATTTTACAAATTCCGATTATGTGGAAATGGTAGTGTTATACGGAGAATGTTTACGAAATGCGACTGAATTTTATTAATAAAGTGCTATGGACGGATAAATGCAGTTATAAGTACTTATGTGGGCTGTAAACAGGTTAGTATCATACTACTTAAAAAACAATACATTTCTAGGCTAGATGTACGTAACTACAAATTCTACATTTGGTTATGTGTGCGGTTAATTGTACTTACGAGTAATACTAAAAATTCATATTTATTTGTAAAACGTAGTGAAAACGTAATATCAAAATTATTAAACTGTAATAGCCTAGCATTCGAAAACATTTATTTATTATCTACATTTGTTTTTATTAACAAATAAATCAATATTTAAGAAAAATTCATTCATGTATCTAGATTAATAAAATAGTTTTACTCCTTGTTAAATAACAGTACAAAAACTAGGTAACTAGGTTATTGACCTAATAAGGTCAAGGTCAAGATTAACTCTCGATTAGCGGCGTGCCATTTCGGTCTTGGACAGTTTTCTGTCGACAACACGATGGTTTTATTAAGTACTTAGTATTTAAACACGTAACACTTTTCAGCTTCTCAATAATTTACCCATTGGGTATAGGTTTTTTATGTAATGTACGTAAATGGTTTATTACTCAGTTTATTATTAGACACGTTGGAGTTTTGTTGCAGTCATTTGCAGGCTACATTTGCTCAGAGAAAAATCGACACGCGAGTGTACGGGTATCGTTTGATTGGGCCGTATTTTCTACGGGAAAACCTGAGTGGACCGCGTTACTTGCAATTTTTAATAGAATTATTTGATTTTATTGGGTATTAACATTTTAAATTATTATTGGCTGAAGTTGAACTGAGCAAGAAAAAATGATATTCTAAAATAGTCAGTACAACCGTTTATTTGTGATGTCTAAAATCTAGGTGGGTAGGTACTATATAGAAAAATGTTACAACTTGACAACATTGCATCATGTCGATATCGAGTTGAACTGTCAGCTGTAACCGACCAAGGCTGTGACCGGTCAGTGACAGTCTGAAAAGGGGGTTTAAATAATGATTTGAAAATATTTTTTTCGGCGTAAATATGCATTTAGATTTTTTTTTAATCACGTATTCGCATTATACTCATTATTCCCTATCTCCTCTTAAAATTAATGACATTATGACTGACTCACCCTGTATATTATAAATCGTATACAGTCCTTAATGACCCAATCACAATATAACTAAAAAAAAAGCAAATTTCTACGTAATATTTGTGAAGTTTATCTCTCTACGGTTATTCCTTTCCCTTTTACGAGTACACCGTTTTGACAAACATATTGTTATCAAAGATATTTACTGCCATTGCTTTCAAATATGTCCTTTATCTGAAGAATGCAGTAGCCACTTAACAAATATTTCATAATCTACATCATTTCCTGTTAGTGAAAGATTAAAAGATTATTGGTTATCGAGTTAATGGTAAGACCATTAAATAAACTACACAAATTTTGTAAACTGGACTATCCTAATATTAAAATAATAATGACAAAAGAAAATTAAGTAGGTTTCAGTTTTCTGTTGTATTTGACATTATTATTTTCCTCGTTAGAAATTTATTAGTACCTTCGAATTACTGTGTATGTACTCTTACTTGATGCTTGATTTTTTGCATACTGTTGATATAATAATAATAATTATTTAATATCGACAATGTCAAAAGTGACGTTGACTTATCAAGAAATTTTGGATTAGGCATGACATTTACCTACCTATCCAAAAAAATACTAATTTTAAATAATTTCAATGTATAGGTATAATAATTTTTATAGTTAGATATTTGACTCAACTTAAAGAAGGCCACCTGAAGAAACAATCCTATAAATGCAGAAATAGATCAGATCTCATCTATTGTGGTTGAATTTTCGAGTTACCACAATTTCAAAAGTGAACTTAAACATTTATAGAATGTTTCCATTAAATCAGAGTAGTAAATTTAACGAGATTAACTTTTATTTTAGATATAGTGGTTTTTAGGCTTTCACGGCCAGTGTTGTAATTTGATACATGGTGATTTTCCGGGTTGTTATGCCGTGACCTCGGTAACTGGTAGCTGCCAGAAACAGAGTTAAAATGCACATCCCTAGCATTAGCTGGGATACTTTTACCTGCCCTGCGACTGAGTCGCGGCTAAGCTTTTGCAGAGTCACCACTGAAGATGCCGACAGTGAAGAGCGGCGAAACGTTTGGAAGCATGGGATGCGACCAGTTACAGCGGCGGCTACGGAACGCCTCGGAGGACCACCAGTATCCGAGAAGCGGTTCCGACCGTAGCAGTCGTAATACCAACAGTAGGAACCGAAATCAATATATGGACAGGCCCAGAGACACCGATAGCGGGTCTGTCCCCACAGAGCCTAGCCCGAGAACAACCAGGGCAGGTAAAAGTATCCCAGCTAATGCTAGGGATGTGCATTTTAACTCTGTTTCTGGCAGCTACCAGTTACCGAGGTCACGGCATAACAACCCGGAAAATCACCATGTATCAATTTTATTTTAGATAATTATTGAATAGAGCGTTGTCTATGGAATTGTTCATTAGCATACCTAGTTTGGTATCAGAGAGCATACATATCACTTCATTTATAGGAATTGTAGGAGAATTGATTTATATTAGCTCGTTCATATGCAAATAATTTCTGTAATCATGAGGCTTCAGTAGTACTTCGCATATGATTTAACCAATGTTTTAACCATTTAGAACATTTGCGCTTTACCTTGTGTTCTTTATACGTTAGAGTAACTGTCACTTCTATTAAAGCAAGATCATACTCCGCAATCATGTATACAGTATTACTTTATAATAAAACTGAACAAAACCTAGAGATTAAAAAGTAATGTGTAAGCTGTAGCCGAGATCACAGCTTTAGCCTTCCGGCAAGCCGGCTCGTGTATGGCCACCTTTAGTTATGTACTTTTTAGGGGTTTTTACACAACAGGCGTGTTTTCCATCACATTTCATGTTTTAATGTGCAATAAAATTAAATTAGGTATGCTAAGGACTATGACCAAAATGTCATTTTTTAATGTATAATGTGATGAATTTTCTTCTTCTGCTTAATTTATAGGTTTTATTCCAGTTGACAGAATGACAAATATGTATAAGAAACTCTATCCAAATCCGGTTCTGCTGCGAGCATCAAAGACATATTTCTGAATATCTGAACAACGTATTAGACATATCAAATAATTTGTTAACACGTCTTCATACACGAAGAATTGATATTTTACGCTGCAAGAACACCTTGAGGAATGAGCTGTGGAATAAGAAACATCTTAAACAAAAAAACTGATGAATCATAAATAAATAAAAATAAGTATTTGTTTTTTATTTCAATCATTCATAATGCCTTGATCTCACCGTCGAATATTTTTCAATTTTCTAACGCACTATTAATCTAAAGCGGACAACGCCGTTATGCGCACTCTAAAATACGTCCGTTAATGGGTTCCAAAGCGAGAACTGGTAAAAAGTAGCGTGAGTACTCTGGGAACCGATATATCTTGGTTATAAATGGAGACAAGATTTATTTGTGACATGGAACTATGAAAGTGTGGAAATGCCTCGAGTTTGATTCCCGATTAGATCGGCCGATAACTTATCATTCCACGGCGTGCTTTTTGAACAAACATTTGTAGAATGTGAATAAATTGCGTCAGGAACGACTCGGAAACTATTTGGGTAAGTGAAACCTTTCTCGGACAAAACTATCGTCATAATTTTTGTTTCTTTACAATGATGTTCACGCAATCCTAACTTGACTAGATCTAAAAATAATGGTTTACCAACATAGGCAAATAAAAAATAAGACTTTCCAGAAACATAGGCGTCGACGTTTATGCGCATCTCGAAGGCGCACAGCATTTAACGAATGTTATTTGATCTAACAATATCGTTTTCTGCCACTACCTGCCGTACGCTTATTTCTGATAGTTTGTCCAAAATATTCAACTACTCTTTTGATGGTAGACCAATGAACATGAAGGATTCTTGCAACATATTCATAATTACGTCAATCTTCAACAAGAGCAACAGCTTTTGCGCAATTTTTCGCACTTAAAACCATGGTAGAAGTATAGGTCTTACATACAGAAAAATTACTGTCAAACATTAATATAACGACGCGCACAGTCACGTCTTCAAATATTAACGTTTATTAATGTAAACTGTTGGTGACAAGTTCATTTCGCTCTTAAAAATGAACCAATGCATCTAAAGACATGAACCAAAAAAACAAAATTTGGGAAAGGAATAATTGTTTTTAACAAAAATTGATAATTTGAAGAATTTTGTTACAAAATTATTCCACAGTACAATCTTTGTGCTTAGCAAGGCAGTAAAAAAATCTTTTCAAAATTTATGCCAGAGGTGTGAGAAAATAGTTTGATTGGTCACGTCCGTGTAGAATATGGTTTCTAAGATGTAGCTTCAACTGGTCGCAACCAATACTACCAAATATTTCACCGTTCTTGTCATTCAGTGTAAAAGCTTAGCCAGAAGCCAAACTAGATTGACTTCCCTCATCAAAACAAGAAAAAATAAAAATGATTTCTAAAGGCTCTATGAACCGACGGAGATGAGTCACCCAAGAACTTTGAACATATTGGATATTGGAACATTTGAATCGGTCAGTGGTCGCGCGGTTTAAGGCGTCGGTACTTGAATCGAGGTGACTGGATCGCTGTGGGTTCGACCCCCGCAGCCGGTAGACCGTATATAAGCTATATTCGTGGAGAGATTGGCACCCTCTCTGCGGGTATGGTAGGGTGGATAATGTTGGCTTGGGTCAATGTGAGAGATTGACACCGGTTGACATTTGACTACCCCCCTAATTAATGAGGTTTTCCAGGTTTCCCTAATTCCTGCACTGAATGGTGGTTAGGGCCTACCAACATAAGTCATTCCTGGGTGCAAATGCGGCCTGCTTAATAATAATATGCCGCCCCCTCTCCCGCACAAGTCTTCGACTTCTGGGCTAATCCTCGTGATTAGAATGAAGGGTCGAGATATTATTATTATTATATAAAAATTCTAATTCGGCACTATGGTAATTTCTTTCATTTGAGATTTGTACGAATACTCATCAATAGAATTGGAATTAAGCGGCGCTTAAATAGTTTTAACAATCAAAGTAGGTAAAATACGTTGGTATTAAGGAATGTTAATTTGGAAACGTAATGAAAGCAGGTTTTCTGCTTACTGGTAGCCCGCGCTGACACGGGCTTATATGCTTTGAAAATTAACATATAAACATATTTTTATTATATTTATTCTTTATCAATTAGAAACTTTTTTTTATCTTGGTTACTAAAGAATCCAAAATAATCAGATCACCAATTGTTTGCGCCACACGATACATTAAGTATGTCTGGATGACATATTGTGAATTTGTAAGTTTCTTTATTTTGTAGCTATGGGTTTAACAGTTTCTAATTATATGGCATCCGCTGTGACTATTTGCGAGTTTTCAGTTCAGTCAGATTTTGCTTCGGTTTTTTTATTAAAAAAAAGGATTAGTGTAGTGGTTTTTAGGCTTTCACGGCCAGTGTTGTAATTTGATACATGGTGATTTTCCGGGTTGTTATGCCGTGACCTCGGTAACTGGTAGCTGCCAGAAACAGAGTTAAAATGCACATCCCTAGCATTAGCTGGGATACTTTTACCTGCCCTGGTTGTTCTCGGGCTAGGCTCTGTGAGGACAGACCCGCTATCGGTGTCTCTGGGCCTGTCCATATATTGATTTCGGTTCCTACTGTTGGTATTACGACTGCTACGGTTGGAACCGCTTCTCGGATACTGGTAGTCCTCCAAGGCGTTCCGTAGCTGCCGCTGTAACTGGTCGCATCCCATGCTTTCATTGGAATGCCATTAGAATGCCGTTGGAAGCATGGGATGCGACCAGTTACAGCGGCGGCTACGGAACGCCTTGGAAGACCACCAGTATCCGAGAAGCGGTTCCGACCGTAGCACTCGTAATACCAACAGTAGGAACCGAAATCAATATATGGACAGGCCCAGAGACACCGATAGCGGATCTGTCCCCACAGAGCCTAGCCCGAGAACAACCAGGGCAGGTAAAAGTATCCCAGCTAATGCTAGGGATGTGCATTTTAACTCTGTTTCTGGCAGCTACCAGTTACCGAGGTCACGGCATAACAACCCGGAAAATCACCATGTATCAAAAGGATTAGTAGTTTGTTTTCGTTAGAATGGGTGTCAATCATGAGTTCTAGTAGTAAATTAAAATTAAAACTTTAGATTAGTGAAAAAGCGTTAATTCTTTCCAAATCCTTTTTTCCTCTTTCCATTTAACTTTTAACGTCATGTGAAAGAAACCCTGGGAATGTTTGCATTTGGTAGCGCTACCAAATAAAATGTGTTTAATTCAACAAAGTTTTGCACTTAGCACCTCTTCGCTGCAAAACTACTGTGATTGCATTTTTTGCGCTATCAATCAAATGCAAGTGTTTTTGATGCATCCTCACCTTTTGAACTGTTAGTTTCGGTGCCATATGTTCCGGTAGGTCAAGTTTCTATCTGAAAGCAAAGCAACATCTTCAGAGCCCATTTTGAAACTTAAACAACTATCTGGTTTCTTGGTATATATCTGGTTACATTCAGACACCATGATGGCACAACTGATTGTGCTGCAATGATGTCTTGGTGAGATATAAACAAGCAACTTTCGTCACCGGAATTTGTATGTTATTTATATCCTTATTTCTTCAATATACACGGTGATTCAGAACAAATCCAAAAAATTTTAATGTGCAAGAGAAAAAAGTCAAAAGGGACAGTTCGAAAATGATTTAAAACTACACTTATGCATGGCACTGGAAACTGGTCCACTGTAATAGCTGAACCTACGCAAGCCAAAGCAACCGGCGCGGCAGGATAATGTAAAAATAATGAATGGACAAAAAATTGAAAGAATTTCCTAAAAAAACAAATGAATAAAATGTTATAACACCTATTTTATATAGGCAAACTCAACTGCTTTTGCCGTTATTGTTATTGTTAATTAATAAAATTAATTTGTAGTTTTAATTAATAAAATAATTTGACATAGTACTTGATGTACAACTGTTAAAAATTGTGTCCATTAATGTGTAAACACATTTGGTCTTACTCGGTTTCTATGAACTAACACAAATGTTTATGATCCTTGTTCGTTTTGAACTTGTAAGTTATTTTATATGTTCGTGTAAATCATCACTAGCGTCCACTTCGGTCCAATACGCTTCCTTATCTAAAAATCTCCACAAAAATAAGTCCAAAGAATTTAAGTCAGGAGATAGTGGCGGCCACGGTACCGGTCCTCTTCGTCCAATCCTTCGATATTAATGCTTCGACACGCTGTAATGGTAGAGATACAATTGAGCCTCGTGTATGATACGCCACGCTGTTGATTGGGACATTCTTTGTACTTGTTGAGCGATTTACCTAGTACTTATTCGGGGCTTCTCTTCAAGAATCTCTAAAATGTGTTCCTCAGCTGTTGTAATACGCCGTGGACGCACTGGACTTCTATCTCTTGCACAATAAATTCGGTTGGAAATTTCCCGTCACGCCTTTGTTCCACAACCGCGGTAAAAGTACGAGAAACTTATAAAGCATTATTAATTTAAAGGAAATCTATCAACTCCGAGTTCCTAGATACGTAAACCATTTTTTACACTTGGAAGACCAATTTAAACATTATCACAAAAACGTTAATACTAAAATCGCGGATATAATGGATTCCGATGACGCTAAACACTACAGTATCCCAGTGATGTAAAAGTTGAATATATTCTTCAATATTTTTTTTTCTTGGAAACTGTAAGGATTTAAAAAAAATACGCTATTGACATTACTGTTACAGCTCATTTTGAAAGGACAAATTCTATTTAGACTACTGGACTAGTTATAAAACACAAACTCGAAGTATAAATTTTTTATGTAAATTCGGAATTAAAAATAACCGAACGATAACTTCTCATAATTATTTTGCTGAAAGAAACACAAAAGAAAAGTATTAAAATCTATTAAATAATAAATAGTGTATACATACCGGCAAATAAAATTAAATGGATCAGTAAACACAAATCAATTTTCAGTTTACAACAAAAAAAACGGAGATATAAAAATATGTTATGTTTCTTCTTTATTAGCATATACAAAATAGTTACATAATAATAATGTCAATGTTTCTATCTAAGAAGTGTACATTTATAAGGAAAGTGTCTAGAACACCTGTAGCTCTAGCTCCTAATTTCTATATTTTATGACGCAGTTTGGACTTCCCACACATTTTTCGACAATTCTACTATCCACAAATATTTTTAGCATCTTAATAATTCTGCCTTTATATGGAAATTTATTCTAGGTACGCCCATCGAAACTTTAAAATATATGATTTTGAAACAAAATGGACAGATTTAATTTAACAATAACATCTCCATTTTCTATATATATATATGTTCTCCTATTTTTAAGCTATTATCTACATTGTGATGTTGCATAATTAAATTTTATTCGGACATATTATATTTACAACAAATTTGTGATGGTAAGAAGTGTATAGATTTATAGCATAATAACCATTCCTGGCCGAAGGCGTTCCGTAATATTTTAAGAAGGTATCACGATGTCAGAATATTAACAAGATGATCGAAACGAATTTTGTCATTATAAAAATTGTTACTAAAGTATAAAATGTAAAGCATATGTAATCATATTACACTTAATATATTTTTTATTATAAATAATATTGTGTGAAATTTTGCAAACTAATGCCCCGACCGACGTTGAATTAAACCCACAATATTTACCCATATATGCTTTGTAATGTGTCTTTTTGTTAGTAAATTTTGTTAAATAATTTTTTATTTTACATATTTATTCAATTCAATTTTGTCTATGGAATTCTTTATTTTCATACATAGATATTTGGTATCAGAGAATATCCTATAATTTCATTAATAGGAAATATAGGAAAACTGATTTCTATCGTAAATACCTTTACAATATCTAGTGTAAAAAAAAACAATAATAATAATGTCTCTACCATTCATTCTAATCAAGAGAATTAGACCAGAAGTCGGGAGACTTATGCAGGAGAGGGGACGGCATATTATTATTAATCAGCTTGCATTTGCGCCCAAGAACGACTTACGTTAGTAGGCTCTAACCATTGATTGCAGAAATGAGGGAAACCTGGAAGAGTTCATTAATTACGAGGTTGGTCAAACGCCAACCGGTATCAATCTCTCACATTAATTCAAGCCAACGTTCTTTCACCCTGCTGCATCCGCAAAGAGGGTGCCAATCCTCTCCACAAATATAGCTCATCTACAATCTACCAGCCGCTGGATTCGAATCTACGGCGGGTGGCAAACACGATTCATGTACTGACGCCTTAAACCGCTCGACCACCTACTGATCCATTAATTGTAATTGTAATTATAATTGTAACCGCAACTTTAACGGTAACAGTAAGTTACTATTATTGTTATTGCTATTGCTATTGCTATTGTAATTGTAATTGTAATTGATTGTATTATTCAATCATATAAATATTAAAATAAAATAAAATGTAAATACAGAATAATGGCATTATTGAAAGCTCGTTAATATGTTGATTCTGTATGTTTTTCTAAATTATAATATACTTGTATGCATATTCTTGTTTGTAGTTTGCTTGACGTGACGTTGCCAAATTTAAATATTTTCCTAGTACTTATGGTAATGTTAAAATATGTAATGAATTCTATAACACATTTTTTAAAAGTATACAATTAATATATTAAGTTTCAGTTTTAAAAATATTTAATACACAATTTCAATGGATCAAATAATAATCCATTTACATTTAAAATACTGAGATAAAAAACAACACTTACTAGGTAAACTATTAAGGTAGACCAAAACGTCAGTATTTAAATACTGACAGTAATACAAAAAACCCTCTCCTGCTTTCAACAAAAAACATAGTGACAATAACCAGATAATAGTGAATCTTGACTTATTTAGATAAATAACCTTGTTGTCAATGCCTACTCAATGAGAAACTTTGCAGAGCCTAGGATCCGCCCATAGACCTTATAAATCATGGACCGGCCCTAGAAAGAGAGGTCCGGTGTCCTGATGTGTACAAGAGGGATGAAGCTAGTCCGGGAAAAAACAGATGTTCTATGACAGAAAAATATATAAACATAACCTGACAAAACCTTTCCTGTTAATATTGTTAAGGATTTGTGTGCCTTTTGTGATTTAGTTGTGTTTAGTGTGTTTATTAGCAATAGTTTTTAAAAACTCATAAACCATGGTGGAGTCGGTCTGTCACCGTAAACGTCATACGTCTGTCATTTACGATTTTTGTTTTTTTCGGCCAATGATCTGTGGGTTTTTGCCCGGAGTAGCTCTATCTCTGTCGCACATATCTGAGCATCAACGATTTGTATAGGCAGAAAACGGTTTTGGGCGCGTCCATGATTTATAAGGTCTATGGATCCGCCAAATATTAACAGAAACAAACAATTTAAATTCGCATTCTTGAAAACACCCGTTATAATGAATTTTAAATTAAGAGTTTTTAACAGATTAACCATAATAAATGCTCAACCACAGTAGTCATGTGCTGCCAGCCGTGGAATGGTTATAATCGTCATAAGTAAAAAGCTGGCAGTATAAATTTCCATTTAATACGTTAACGGCGGAATAAGCCGAAGCTCGTTCGAGTCTGTTTTTGTATGCCGTTAAAGATCCGACGTCGAGCTGCAAATATAGTTAACAATATTTACCTAAATAAAAATGCAATTTATTATGTTGAGTAAAAGAAAATTCCACATAATTTCCTACCAGTAACAATTAACTAATAGTGAAAGACCGCAGTGGTCCCCTACTGAACAGAGTCTTGGAAGAATTTATGAAAAATATGTTCATAAAAACATATTAAAAACGGGTTTTTTTTAATTTTCATGTGCGTGTAGTACTGATCCGACGACAAAGTCTGAAAAAAAACACGAGCATGGGAGTTCTGATTTATATTCATAATCAAAAGCGTATTATTCGGGAATATCAAAGTACAAGCTCAATCTGATCTCGCTTTCAAGAACATAACAAAAATATGATAAAAAAAATAGGTACGTTTTATCTAAAATCATTTATAGTATACAATTTTGCGGAGCTTTTGAACTTACCCTACGGCGCGATGATTTCGAAAATTCTGAAAATCCTGGTATTTTTACATATTACTGAATTTTAAGTCAGAAGTTGACAAAACGCTTAACGGGTACCTTAAAAATGCAAAAAAAAACTAAAGTTACCTCAAAATTATACAAAATGCGTACGTGTCAGTTTGCATACTTATTAGAAGTTTATAATTGGAAAATAATATGTCACTTCAGTACCTAACATTAATGAACATGCTGTTATTATGTATGTGATGGCAACGCTGTTTCGCTTCAATATAACTGAAATGCACGAACGTTATTAGACATTCCAAATATGTGGGTAAAATTAATGACAATATAACTGAATCACCCTGTAATAAATAAGATAAATATACTAGTTTAGAGTTTACTAGCAAAAAATAGTCAGACCCATCTTTAGAAAAATAACATAAATGCAGTTTCTTCATATACCGTCACTGAAAAAGAATCAAGTTATTATTATTAGGTAGTAAAATAAATACAGCGAAATAAAGCATACTTAATTAATATCTCGGAGAAGTTATCTACAGTTGTGCACCTGAGGTCTTTTAATCAACTATGGCAATATATTGTTGTTTAGGATTTCATATATTTTTTTGCACTTTTTTTTGTTTCATTTTTTGTTGTTCAATTTTAAAATAACACGCGGTATGAGAGGACACTACATACGCGACGGCGAGAACGAGTAGTACGAGAGAAGTAGTAAAACAGTGAATGTGTACACGCGTCGCAAAGGCACGAGAAAAATTGTTATCTACTAGCTACAACATCAAAAATCTGCTTAACTGTTATTCATGAAAATTTCAAACGCAAAATTAACATTTCACGCATTTTCGCTTGGACAGATTCTTCGATCGCATTAACGTGGATAAAATCGCCGCCATATAAATACAAAACATTTATCGCTAATAGAATTTCTTACATTTACATTCAAGAAAAAATCGCACCTGAATTATGGCATTATGTTAGCACAGATAACAACCCCGCAGATCTAGCTTCCCGTGGATTGTTGTCATCAGAACTAATAAATAATAAGATGTGGTTTTCCGGACCAATTTGGCTACAACTACATAAAAAGGATTGGCCTCAATGTGTTCTAAAATTTTCTGATAATTTTAATGCAGACCTTGAGGAAAAATCACAAACTTTTCTTGCTTCCGTGGAAGAAAATCTAATAAATAATTTAGTTGTAAGTTATTCTTATCTTTCAAAATTAAAATCGGTGCTTTCTTATATTCTTAGATTCTTACATTACTTAAGATCACCCACTGACAAAAAACGTGGACCGCTTTCCAATTTAGAGAAACACGAAGCCTTAATGACACTTGTAAAATATATTCAAGAGCTCCATTTTTCTCAAGATATTTCTTTAATATCAAAGAAAAAATCACCCTCAAAACCATTACGCAAATTAAACGTTTTCTTAGATAAGCAAAGAATTTTAAGAGTCGGTGGTCGTCTAAAAGAATCCACGCTTTCATATAACGCTAAATTTCCCGCACTTCTTCCCAAAAATTTGATATTAACTGACTTAATAATTCAATACTTTCATCGCATTTATTTGCATCCAGGTGCACAAACGTTACAATATTTAATTATGCAACAATTTTGGATTCAGTCAATTCGTCGAGCAATTAGAAAATGTACATCTAATTGCAAAAATTGTTGGCGTTTATAACCAAAAACTTTTTAACCGCCTATGGGGAAACTACCTCTTGAACGCATTAGTAAGATAAAGCCCTTCTCACACGTTACTGTTGACTACGCCGGACCTTTTACAACTTCGTTAGGAAAGGTTCGTGGTGCCAAGACTTTCAAATCGTATATCTGCGTCTTTGTATGCTTTAGCACTAAAGCTATACATTTAGAATTAGCATCGGATCTGAGTAGCAAAGCCTTTCTAGCCTGTTTTAGACGGTTTATTACACGTAGAGGTAGAGTTGATAAATTATATAGTGATTGCGGCACGAATTTTCAGGGTGCTAATAAACAAATCCAAACACTCTTACGTGAATGTGCAGAAACGAATAAAATAGATTGGTACTTTAATCCGCCATATGCTCCTCATTTTTCTGGTCTCGCAGAAGCTGGAGTCAAATCCACTAAAACGCATTTATATCGCATTATAGGAGACCAAGTGTTAACGTATGAGGAATTCTGTAGACTTCTCTGTCAAATAGAATGTATTTTAAATTCTAGACCACTTTGTCCCCTTAGTAATGATCTTAACGACTTGTCGGTTTTAACACCCACTTTCTTACTCTTCAACCACTTTCGTCACTACCTGATTACGATTACACTGAAAAACGGCTCAACACTTTGTCTCGTTGGCAACTGCTACAAAGATTTCAGCAGTAATTTTGGCGTCGCTGGCACACAGAATACCTGCATACATTCCAACAAAGATCATAGTGGCTAGAACCTAATTCGAAGTCAGCTGCAATAGGTCAGCTTGTTGTTATAAAAAGTGACCTAACACCACCCTCGAGGTGGTATGGGCAAAATTGTAGCGTTACATCCAGGCAAAGATAATGTAGCACGTGTAGCTACAGTTCGTACCCGACAGGGTATTTTCAAGAGACCTTTGGTCAAACTATGTCCTTTTCCAGGACATAATAATTAAAAGGCATATTTCTTTTATATATGCCTTTGGGGGGGGGGGGATATGTTTAGGATTTCATATATTTTTTGCACTTTTTTTTTGTTTCATTTTTTGTTGTTCAATTTTAAAATAACACGCGGTATGAGAGGGCACTACATACGAGACGGCGAGAACGAGTAGTATGAGAGAAGTTGTAAAACAGTGAATGTGTACACGCGTCGCAAAGGCACGAGAAAAATTGTTATCTACAAGCTACAACATCAAAAATCCCAAAGGGTTTAGGTGCTCCTCATGCGCATATTTCATCATATTTGATATATGATTCCGCTCATAATTGAACCAGTGCATATTTGAATACGAAACAATTGTTCTTCAGTTTAATGATTAAAAGACAGTGAGACGTCATATTATTTACAATTAAAGTACACCTAACTCCCAGACTACAAAAATTAGATGTCCTTGGAAGGAGGCATGTAAAGGAATCTTAGATTTTCTACTTGTACTTAATTTCATACATTTTGAAGTACCCGGCATTTGTTGTAAAAGCTAATCCGCATAAATCATCGCGATAGAAAATAAGCCAGTGATTTATCTCGAATAAAATTAAAAGCTATTCATAAAACCTGGATTTTAATCCAACCTGTTAGAAGTGCGCTTAATAGCCTGAGAAGTTGTAACTAAGCAGTGCTATCATTTACGGCATTCATCGAGAGACAATAAAACACGTTCCTGTCAGTGTAAATGTTTGGTTGACCATTATTCCCTTTGAATAGTTAGCTAATCTATCCATCAATAGTTTTATTGAGTGAATGGTGTATAAATATACAGCTCCATCTTATACAAACGATTTTATTGTATTAAAAATATTATTCAACGACAGACTGATAATTATTGGAAAAGTACAAGGTGTTTCCAAATCACTTGGCAACAGCGTAACTTTTCAAATTTAATGACGAAAAGTCATATCTATGTATTTTTTAGGTTAAAGTGTCCTCGTTTTTCAAAAAACAAGATGATGCTCAATTTAAAAAATCATACAAATATCTAAAGGCAAACATTCATTAAATTGATTTTGTTAGCAAATTGCTGAAAAACTGGAAACTTCTATATAAGATATATAATTACGGTTCTCTTTTTCTATGATGCTGTGTAAGAAAGACTTATATACGAATTAATCAAGTTTGAATAGTTCAGGAATAGGTTTCCTTACAAAATTTTGAGAAAAATAATAAATGCAACATACTTTTTATCTCGTTCTCCAACAGATTGATCAAGTTCAGAAAAAAAAGTCTAATTCATCCGGGTACTCCAACATGACAAGGCCACTTTCGTAAAATTTTGTAGGGTATGAACTGGAATCAAATTATAACCAGTGATGTATGACACCACTGAAATACTCTTATGACTACTTTACATTAAATGTAAAATTAAACAAATACATAAAGTATCCAGGCAGGCCTCATGTCACAAATACTATTTACGATAGCTGACTATGATTTTTTCCTTAAACTTGATCATCACATTCTCTGTTGGAGAAGGAGACAAAGGTTGTTACTTTTGAAATCGTTTTCGTTAGTATCAAGGAACTGATATATGTAATATTTCGTACAACATGATCGTTGTAAGCAATACAAATCATCTTCAAACATTTCATTCTCTGTGTCTGTGGCATATGGGGAGGTGTGTAACTCTATCGGTTGAAACTAAATCGAGAAACGAAAACAGCAAATTTTAGAGCTAATTTCATGATGCCAGCGTCCGGGTCAAGTGGAACTGTAAATGGTGTCCCGTGCAAACGCTGCAAATCAAGAGTAGTAAACGGTTTAAAATGCAAACACTGTTCAAACTACTTTCACACAAGTTGTGCAAAGTTGAGTGCGAAGTTCTGTGAAGATAACACTATTTCTTGTTGTGATAATAGTGAAAATAATAACGTGGGTATCGACTCCGCATTTTACGATGCCCTAGATGAAATGACAAGTACGGATAAAAGTGTAGATCCGCGTATATTCTCCTATATACTTAGGCAAAAGGACATTTTAATAAATGAGTTGAATGAAAAAATTCAGCTTTTACATGCACAAATTGAGTTAATGAATGGTATTTCATTTAAATCAAGTAGTGTTCAGAAGCAAAATAAAACTACAAAAAGTGAGTCTGAAAAACTCGATCAGTCACAGAAAGTTGTAAAACTGATGTGGAAGTAAAAACAACCGGTACAAATAAAAACACCGGCAATAATATTTATATTTCAAAGAAGCAAGTATCAGCTGATTTGATGAAAATTCAAACACAGATTAAGTGTAACGACATAATAAATCTTGGAAATGAGGAACACTTGAATAGAGTATCAAACGCTGGTGCATCTGCAGCCGAGAAAGGGAATGGAGAATGGCAAAATGTTTCTAGCAGAACACGTAGGAGACACACAATTATAGGGAAAAGATAGATTCTTCTATTAAAGGAGTACCAAAAATGACGTCTTTGCATGTGTGCAGGTTGAGGGTTGGCACAACTTTGTCAGAATTCAGAGAGCTGTTGAAATTAAGTTTTCCTGAGGTAACATGCGAGGCAATTACATCGAGGAACCCAGAGTTGTATTCATCGTTCAAGGTGAATATTTACGAGGAACATTTTAGACGGGCCATGAATCCAGATGTCTGGCCAGAGGGCGCCTGTGTCAGTAGGTTTTCACCCACGGGCGAAAAAGACTGCAATCCAGTGATGTTTGACCCAAACATTTTGTTATTGAATGTACAAAGTTTAAACAATGAGTCGATCTGTTTTTGGAAGAATATGTATGTAGTTTTATGTTGATATAAATTTTTTGTGTTTCACGGAAACACATGCTAAAGTTGATAACATTAATGCTAAATATATCAGAAATTATTCACGGATAAGTTCGTATTGTAGAAGTTTTAAAGAAAAAGGCGGGGTAGCAATTTTTGCAAAGAATACTCTTCCTAATATAATTAATATCGATTTAAAACATTTCTGTGTTGAACAGCATTTCGAAATGTGTGGGATTAAATGTAAGAAGGGTAACATAATAACAATTATTTTAACATGCTACAGATCCCTCAATGGAGATTTAAAAATCTTTTTTGATAAGATGTATGATGTTTTAGAAATGCTATTTAAGCCTTGCATAAATATTATATTGAATGGTGATTTTAACTTGGACTCAACAGTGGGTTCTAGAAATTATGACGATTTTAACAAGTTATGTAATTTGTTGTCTAGTTTTAATATGAAACCTATAGTAAGGTGGCCAACCAGGGTTACTAAGTGTACAGCAACAACTATTGACCATATATTTACTAATAGTTTAGAAACTAGTTTTGTCTGGGTAGAGAATAATATCATTTCTGATCACAGAACGGTGTTACAAGAGATCAGTATGGTGCCAGTAAGAGCAAAAACGTCTAAATCACAATATAAAAGAAGTTTTAATGACATCGCAATTAATGGATTTCATGACTCGCTCAGTGGGGAGAATTGGTTTGAAGTTTATGAGATGCATGACATAAATAAAGCTTTTGACTGCTTCTTCAATACGTTTATTTATTATTTTAACATAAGTTTTCCTTATCGTAGGTATGTCAATAATAATATTGCGTATGATAAAGGGTGGGTGAATGAAGCCGTTAAAAACTCCAGTATGGAACTAAAAGATTTGCATATCTTAAAAATGGCACATCCCGAATTGACAAAAATGTACGACTATAAAAAACGACATAGTATATTTGTACAGGAAGTAAAAACAGTATTACCAAAATAAAATTATGAATTCAAATAATGTAGTTAAAGCAGCTTGGAATACAATAAACGAAGTTTCTGATAAAACTAGACAACAACAAAATATTTGTATAAAAAGTGGCGTGGAAAAATTGAAGACCCGGTAATTGTTGCCTCGATGTTTTGTGAGTTTTTTAAGAATGCACCTTTAGAAATAATCAATAATATAAATACAACAGGTAGTACCCATTTTCCTGGAATTTCCAGCTTAGAGTTTTCAAATTCTTTCTTTTTAGAACCATTCACTTCTGAGGAATTGTTAGCTTTATTGAAACGAAAAGTAAAGAACAAGCATTCGGCTGGCCCTGATCAGATACCAGCATTTGTTATGAAAAAAATAATGGATTCTATTATACAACCTTTAACTTACATGATAAATTTATCATTCGAAACAGGCACGTTCCCCGACTGGCTAAAAATTAGTAAAGTAGTGCCAATTTACAAGAAAAACGATCAAGAAAATTTGCAAAACTATAGGCCGGTTACAGTACCATCAGGATTTGCAAAAATTTTTGAATATGCCTTTGCAGAACGGTTTGTAAGTTTTTTAGATAAAAACAATGTTTTGATTGATAATCAGCACGGTTTTAGACATAATAAATCAACTAGTACCGCAATTCATTCTTTTTATGAGAAACTTGTAGACTACATCGAGGAGGGGGAGTGCCCTGTTGGTATCTTTTGTGATATCAGTAGGACATTCGACTGTGTCGATCAAAATAAATTATTAAGGAAATTATATGCGTATGGAATCCGGGGAGTGCCATTAAATTGGATAGAGTCATTTTTGAAGAACAGGTCGCAATATGTAAATTTAAAATATTTCCATGAAGGTTGTGTAGCGGAGGTTAATTCTAAGCGAAGTGTAATTAATGTTGGAGTTCCTCAGGGGTCCATTTTGGGGCCTATATTGTTTTTAATATATACGAATGAATTGGGGTCACTTCAGTGGGGTACTCATTTAGTTATGTATGCGGATGACCAGTCTTTACTTGTATCGGACAAATCTGACGATCGGTTGCAGAGTAAATGCAACAATAGTTTGAATATTTTAAATGATTGGTGTTCCGCTCATAATCAATACTTAAATTAAAAATTAAAACAAATTTTTTAAGATTCCGCAATTGGCAAAAACCATGCTGTAGTTTAGAACTCAAAATAGGAGCAAGACAAGTCGTACAGAGTCAAAGTGTCAAGTTTGATGAATTCTTAAACTGGAAAACATATTGCAGTCAATTAGTAAATAAACTAAATTCCGTTAATTATTTAATTAAAGGTATCAGATATATTCTCACCACTGAGCAGCTTCTAAGTTTTTATTATTGTCAGGTTGAGTCTAGGTTGAGATACGGTGTGTGTTTTTGGGAAATTCCACTTTTTCCTCAGATGTTTTTATAATTCAAAAGAATTTTGCGAAGTCTGTTAGGGCTTTCGAATACAATTTCTTGTAGAGAAGTTTTTAAACAACTTGGTGTCTTAACTTTAGTATGTGTTTTTATTTTAGAATTGTGTATTTATGTATATGTTAATAGAGAACAATTTGTCACCAATCATAATGTTCATAATAGGAATACTAGGCAGAATAAACATCTCCATATACCATTTTGTAGGTATAAGGTATCAATTAATTCACCCATATGTTTAGGTTTAAGGGTATATAATCATATACACATAAAACTTGCAAAAAATGTAGTCTCCTTTAAGAGACAATTAAAACTATATTTATTAGGTAAGTCTTTTTATTCACTGACTGAATTTTTTGTAACCTAGTTCTTAAGTCTGGACGTTTTCTATACAGTTTTCTGTCTAAAGAATAAAATATATTATTATTATTATTATTATTATTATAATTATTATGTGGATGTGACATAAATCGTCTCATTTAATAATGCTTCCTAAGGGGTAGTGCTCTTTGAAAATGGACCTTTGATTTTTTAATTGTTCAGATCTCTGTTTATCTAAAAGGATCAAACTTAAGTTATGTGTTTCTTTAGACGACAATGTTTTGATGTAAAAAAAATAAATAAATTTCAGTCATAATTTCTAAATAAAATAGTAATAATTCGTAGTAATACAAATTTGACTATTATATTGGAATTAGACATGCTTTATTATACAGGTACGGTCAAAATTAAGTTTTAGAATTTTTAAAATTTTGGGGGTGTTGTCAAATTTGATATTTTGCATTCGCAGTTAGACTCTCGATTCGATATCTTTTACCATTTTCGAAATAAACGCATATATAATGATGTATGTAATTTATGTATTAATAATGAAGTTAAAAACCAAAGCAAAGCAAAAACAATAAAAATGACTCCAACATGTTGCTTCGTGTGCAACCTAGGTGTTTAGACAATTTTAGAAAATCTATAGAAACTCAAGGTGCTCATATTATAAGCGATACTTAAAATTATTCATTATTTTATTTTTTGCTGGAATAAATTTTCGTGTAAAAGCCACTCACAAAATTGTATTCCTTGAGGATGGTTTTCAAATTCAAATTCAAATTCAACCTTTATTGCCCAACAGAAAATTCCATTTACAGGACAAAAATTATAATACAGATCATAGAAAGAAACAATAAAATAAAATAAATAAATAAAATGCGAGTAAATACATACATCAGTAATAATACACGTACATAAATGTATAAACATATATAGTAAAATAGCATAAATAAACTAACAATAACCAATTACATTAAAATTGTTGAAACCTCTCCGCTACAGCCTTTCTCACAGAGTTGATAGATGAAAAATTTATATCACATTGCTCCGAAATAATATTAAAATTTTGAGACATAACATACACTGGCGACTTTTTAAGAGTGTTGGTACCAGCTGATGGTAAATAAAACGTTTCAACTAACCTAGAGTTAAAACCAGGAACTCTATAATTAAAACATTCCAGTAAAGATGTGCAATCAATATTATTGTTAAATAAATTAAATAAAAATAGTATACTGTTTAGAATACGTCTAAATTTTAACAACGGAACATTGAACCTTGATAATAATAATTCATGATTATAACCTCGGTCGGGATATATACCATCTTTTTTAAAAGATAGAAACTTTAAGAATTTTCTTTGAATAGATTCAAGCGATAAAGAGTGATTTTGGTATATAGGGTACCAGATTAAAGATCCATATTCCAGTTTAGAACGTACTAATGAAATATATAGCGTTGTTAATGCATCGATATTAGTAAAAGAGTTACAATTCCTCATTATAAACCCTAAGCTTTTATAAGACGATTTCGATATATTTTGTATATGCTGCGCAAAACTCAAATTTGAATCAAATAGAATGCCTAAATCTTTTATTGTACGCTTCCTCTCTAAAATAACATTATTTAACGAGTAGTTATATAAGATAGGATGATTTTTTCGCGTATAGTTAACTACTTTACATTTAGAGATATTTAACGTAAGTTTAAAAGCATCACACCAATTTTCAATAATATTTATTTGGGACTGCAAAAAGTGACAATCATCAATGTTATTAATTTTGTAATAAATTTTTAAATCATCGGCAAAAAGGAGTTTGGGACATTCAATTGCTTTAGTAAGATCATCAATGAATAATAAAATATAAGAGGTCCAAAGTTGGACCCTTGAGGAACACCAGAAGTGGCCTCAAATTTATGAGATTGAAATCCATTGAAGGCAACGTAGTACGACCGTTCTCTTAAATAAGTTGACAAGAATTGAATTAAATTATCAGAAAATCCATATTCAGCTAGTCTCAGTAATATAATACTATGGTTGATAGTGTCAAAGGCCTTTGAAAAGTCCATATAGATCACATCCATCTGACCTTTGGAATCTAGTACCTCAGCTATATTCTGTGTAACTATAGATAAATTAGTTATAGTTGAACGTTTATTTATGAAGCCATGTTGATAAGGAGATAATGTATTTTTAATGGACATATAAATGATATCGTATATGGACCTCTCGAAAACCTTGGAAAAGTTAGGCAAAATGGAAATGGGTCTATAGTTAGCAACATCACCAGAATCACCACTCTTAAAGACAGGACAAATTCTTCCCAATTTCCAACAATCGGGAAATTGCAAAGTTCGAAGAGCTAAGTTAAATAAAATTGACAACGGAGTCACTAATACACGTGAGCAGTCTTTAACTAAAAAACTGGGAACTAAATCATGACCGGCTGTTAATTTGTTTTTAGTTTAGAGATTGAATTAAGTATCACATTCTCAGAGAGGTGTTCAACGTTAATATACGGTAAGTTATTAAATTTACGACTATATGTGGAAGGATCAAAATTATCTGGAAGAAAAACACTGCTAAAATATTGTGAAAACCATTAACTATGTTTTGAGGGGAATCATAATGAACTTGATTTTTATAATGCATCCTTCCAGGCAATCGTGAAACTCCTTTTTTATTATTAACAAATGCCCAAAATTGTTTACAATCAGCCAATATATTACCCTCAACATTTTGTATATAGTTTTTGTATGCCTGAGATATCTGAGTTTTTGTTATTTTTCTTAGACGTCGGAAATCCAGCAAATAATGAATGTTTTTTGTTCTGCGATATTTATTTCTATAGTAATTTTTTAACTTTATATTTCTCCTCAATTCAGTGGTGTACCATATGGGATGCAACAATTTTCTATTTTTATATACAGGGACGTAAAGATCAAAAATAGAATACAGTTTATTGTAAAAGTTTTCACATGCCACATTGACATCTTCAAATCTATTAAGAAATGACCAGTCCACATTATATAAGGCTTCATATAACATGGGAAAGTTAGCTAGTCGAAAATTATAATTTTTTGTACCACTGTTAGAAGGAAATTTTATGAAGCGATCAACTTTAACTACCAGAGATAAAGAAAGTGCAGGATGATGGAGGTCCTCCTTAATTAATGGCATATCATCGCGGCCTACGGTAACTTCTATACCGGTTAGTACTAAATCCAATAAGCGATTATTAGCATTGGTTACATTGTTTGCCTGATGCAAGTTAGTAAAGTTTATGAAATCATTAATTAATTGACATTTAACATCAAACATCATTTCATTATTAAAGTGAGTTACATTAAAATCACCCATAATTAGGACATTGCTCTGGTTGACTATTGCTTGCCCAAATACATCAAAAATAATTCAAAGTCATTAGTCAAAACTGAGGGCGGCATGTAAATTACATATACATATAGTACATAGAAACTATTTAGAAAACATTTACAACCTACAATATCTATGTTCACTAGCAAATTCCTTACATAGGATACATCAACTGATTCGATAGCAATACAGTTGTCGACAGCCAACAACACAACCCCACCCCTAGATAAATGAGTGTCTTGAAAATTTCTATCACAGCGCATTACATTATAACAGGGCGGAAAATATTCACTATTACTGATTTCATCCGAAAGCCAGGTTTCCACTAGTCCAATAATCTTATATTCAGCATCACTTACAGATGGAAAAAATTCACCGACCTTAGATCTTAGACCACGTACGTTTTGAAAATAACATGAATAATCCAAAGGAGATTCACTGCTGGGTTTGCTTAGTTTAAAGTTATAATTTTGGAACGCCTTGTACATACTTTATCTTTAGATTAGCTTCGCCATTTCTTCGTCTGTTTTCTAGTTCAGATTTAAGTTGTTTGAAATACGTCATTTGCCTTGGAGTACGATCAGAAGAAATGTTTACATGTTTAAGAACGGTGTTATTCTTCAAATTAATCGCCTTCTTTAATACTTTATAAACTGTAGATTCTTGGTCAAAAGTGATTTTAATAGGACGTGCGGTTGTCTTCGATGGATCAAATCTTCCCAGCCGAGAGATATTCTTAACTTCAGCATCAACTGATAGGTAGGTCAATACTTCATCAATCTTTGCTTTATCATGGGCTATTCTATTTGTCTTGGTTTCATCTGCAATTTCAGCAATATTGTAGAGAATAACATTACATTTACGTTTATCACGTTCATGAACTTCTTGAATGAGGTCTTCATAATCACTTGGCATCAACGATTTATTAGCATTTTGCTCAACCAAAGACTTAAAGTTAGCAAGTTCGGCCTTTAATTCTATGACAACAGATCTCAAATCATTAATATCATTAGTTACCTGCAGACAATCGCGGCAGGACCAATTCAGAGATTTTTTCGACTTGATGATTCTCACTTCCGATAGCGAAATATCCACACATGCATGATTATATGTTTTCTTGCAGACACAGCATGCGACCAGCTTATGTGTCTCAGTAATAGAGTTACAGCAAACACACTTCGACGTTTCTGGCATGATAAATGGACATACCAGTATATGCTAAATAAATCAGACACTGTGTTAAGGCCTAGGACGCCACTGGAAGTCGAATAAAACTGGACAGAGTTTGCTAAATATGCCACGTTAACCAAGAGAAAAGGTTAACCGAACAATAATAAATTGATACTCTAACTACCATCGGTCAGATTTCTTTTATATAACACAATATAGTTTATAACTGTCTGAGTACTCGGCACTCTGATTTAGGCACAATTTGTTTTTACTATTTACTCACTAATTACACAGAAATAAACACATCGTGTCGCACCGAAGTGGAACGTAAGTTTATTGCATTAACTCCTGATCTATTTATAAACATGAACATGAATAAAAAAAATATATATTTATTATTCATGTTGTTGCTGTGTAGATGAAACAAATATTGTTGGTGTTGTTCTTCTTATGTATTTGTTTGGAAATTTTTTTAATTATTATGTAGTGACAATAACTTCTAAGACTGAGAAGAATAATATACATCGTGTCCCTAAAAGGTTGGGACAGCGTTTCGCCATATAAAGTACAGCCGAAAATAAGTCGATTCAACTAAACTTGCCTTAGTCCAAAAGTTGATAATCACGGAGGCACCGGGTGTCAAAGGTTAAAAAATACATCGCGTGTTCTTTAATAACTTTAGACTGTTTCACGTTAATTTTGTATCCGGGATTTTCTCGGGACGGCAAAGTCAATTTTATTGTCCATTTCGGTGTATCTTCTAGAGAACGCCACCGACGACGATTTCGAACCCGTTAAACCGTTACAACTTTTTTGTTTCACCCTGTATGTTATTTTGGACTATAAAAATCTCTTCCCCTGCCTTTTTAAGTTAAGAAAGGTATAACTTATTGAAGTCGCTTGGAGCAACGGTTTCCGAGAAAAATCACATCTAAAGCTGATGACTTATTATTTATCTACAAAATTCAAAATTATTCATTTATCCAAGGGTAAGTCCTCAAGCAACACTGGTAATTTTTCTTGTAGAAAGTGCAAATAGCTATCTGTAATTAAATTATTTGGTAGAACAATAGGACCTATTAGATTTGATTCTATTATACCGACCCAAACATTTATTCTAACTTCATGTTGAAATTGTCTTGGTCTTATAGCGGGTGGATTTCCTTCAACCTTGATATGTTCGTTATGGAAGTTAGTTATGCCTCTTCTTCTGAAACACGCGTTGATAGTAAAAAAGTTTTTTAATTTTTAATATGAATATTAATGTTTCTTCTTTCACAAATAAATCTCAATCGGGCATCAAAATCAAGTCGCAATATCTGTCTTGGACATTTGCTGTCATTACAGCATTAATTCTGTTATTGTTTATTACGATATTTTACTTAAGTATAGAAAGTTGTTTATTGTTTTGTCGTTTGTCGCTTTGATTTGGTAAATACAAGAATTGCTGGAACATATATATTTGAAGAACACACAGATATGTTGCTAGTACTAGGATTCTGCGAAGGAAATTGTAGAAAAAGTGTTACAGTTTACAAAGAAAGATTCTCAAATCGGCGGGTACCAAATTTTAAAACTTTTAGTAGACTTGAGTGAAGGTTTCGAGAAACGGGAGGTTAAAGTCAAGTACGGTCAATTAGGGACGTCCTAGACACATTTGTAATCCACAAGTAGAAGAACAAATCATGGATACTATTGCGGAATATCTCGGAGAAAGTGTACGTACCTAATCTTGGACGTCAGTTGGGGGTTTCCAAAAATATACCACATAAAGTGTTGAAAGAACAGTTGCTGCATCCCTTTCATGTACAAGTAGTTGAAGAACTATTGCCACTTGATTTTCATGACCGATTAAGATTTTGTCATTTTATTCGTGAAACACAAAACACTGATATTCATTTTCAAAACAAAATTCTTTTTACTGACGAAACGTATTTTACAAGAAGAGGCATAACTAACTTCCATCACGAACATATCTACGCTGAAGAAAATCCACACGCTATAAGACCAAGACACTTTCAACATGAAATTAGAATAAATTTTTGGGCCAGTATAAAAAGATCAATTCTAATAGGTCCTGTTTTTCTACCAAATAATTTGAATGCTGAGATCTACTTGCACTTTCTTCAGGAAACATTACCAGTGTTGCTTTAGAACTTACCCCTGGATTGCAGATGTAGAATGTGGGTTCTATATGAAGGTGCTCCTTTCCACTTTGGATTAAATGTTAGAAACTACTTTCATGTGCAATTTCCAAACCGATGGATTGGCAGAGGAGTGGACGCACCGGAGAAATGGCCTGTTCGATCACCGGACTTGAACATATGTGATTCATTTTTGTGGGAAACACTTAAGAACAAGGTCTATTCTGTCGTGATTTATAATTAATATATTATTAATAGCTAAGAGGACGAATTCGTGCCGCTACGAATGAAAACATGCTACGCAGAGTACAAATAAACTTTGTTCGAAGAATAAATCACTCCATTCAAGAAAATGGTTGCCATTTCGAGCATTTACTTTAATTATTTATGTTTACGTTTACTTATTAATTTGTTTACAGTTTACTATTCAGATCACTGCAAACATTAGATTTAGATGTGTTTTTCTCGGAAGCCGTTGCTCCTAGCGATTTCAGTAAAGTCAATAAAGTATACCTTTCTTAACTAAATAAGACCGTGGAAGAGATTTTTCTACTCCAAAATAACACACACAAATACAAGGTGGAACAAAAAAGTTGTAACGGTTGAAAGGGTTCGAAATCGTCGCCAGTGGCGCCCTCTAGAAGATACACCGAAATGGACAATAACATCGAATTTGCCATCCCAAGAAACCCCCGAATACAACATTTCGTGAAATTAACATGAAACAGTCGAAAGTTATTAAAGAACACGCGATTTATTTTTTAACCTTTGACACTCTGTGGCTCCGTGATTATCAGATTTTGGACTAAAGCAAGTTTAGTTAAATCGACTTAGTTTCAGCTGTACTTTATGTGGCGAAACGCTGTCCCAACCTTTCAGGGACACCCTGTATATTTAAATAAAAACTTAATAAAAGCTACAAAACGTCAGTAATTTTAAGAAAAAAAAAGTTAAGTTGTATGTTATTTGTCCCATGACCTGCTAACTAGCTGAAATAGAGAAGTTTCATTGATTCTTTACAACTTGATAACGCCACGCTACTAATTGCAATCACTACAGCGGACTGTATAATAAATAATTAACAAAAATTACTATAGAACTTACCAACAGACGATGTTTCCTAAGCGATCGTGTTCTGGGAGAGAGAATAGGGATGGAAATTAGGAAGAAAGGACTGATGAACTGAACCACTTCTCTAAACACCATCCAGTTAGTTTACACCGTCTTAAAATGTTCCTGACTCTACAATTTTATCACAACTGCACTTTTTCCAATTAAAGAAACAAGCCAAAGATATAAATTACTCAAAATGTTCTACTAGACTGTCGAAACTCTAACGTGTTTCAATACAAACAAAACAACAAAAAAAACCTACGAATGAAAAAGCGCTACAAAATATCTATTTTATTTCTAATATACCGCCGCGTATGGCAGTGGCATAACCACAACTTTTCATTTTAATTTTTTTCGATGAACTTCAACCTACCTACTTGAGTATTTCCAATTAAACTTTCATTCAAATGTTGCAATACTGGAGAGCTTAATGTTTTCCTTTCGCCGTGCTTCATCTCTCTGCACCACATTTTTCTTTTCATTTTTTTGGCAGAGTGAAACATTTTTTATTAGACGCTGTATGGTGTACTCGTACATAATAGCATAATGCAATACTTCATCCATTTGCTCCACGAGATGCACTTTCTGTGGTCATTTTATGAGTCTATTTTGCAACTTTATTCAATACCATAATAATAGTTAATAATATAGAAATGGCAGCGTGCATGAAAATCGCTCCAAACTCGTTACTCGGGGGTTTTCGGGGATGCCAAATTCAATTCTGGCATTGGACTATGCAATTTCCCCCCAGAATGACCCCTGGATACCCCTGCAGAGCCGCCCCCGAGCTCCCCCGGGTAATTCCAATGCCAGAATTGAATTCGGCATCCCCGAAATACCAAAAATTTAAACTTTTCTATCAAATGAAAAAAGTGACATTTTGCAGCTTACTGACAAAACTACGACCTATGCTTCAAAAAAGGATACAAACTTCAGGAATTTATGGTAAATTCGTGGCCGCCTCGCATGTTTTTAATTTTAAAATTCACGAGAAATATGCAGTTGCAATGCACAATGCCACGTCGTCACCGGCCGCTTGCCACTCGAAAATTAAACTTGTTCGAGATTAGTGGCACCAGACTGGCATCACACCACCTGCAAAATACCACGCCACCACTACTCCGTTCTGATACTCGCGTCTTCATATGTTTACATAGGCTTGTTTTTGCAGCAGTTCAAAACGGTTTGGAAACTGTCAGAAATATTCGACCAGTTAAGTTGAGAAAGCGTTACCATTGAATTTGACGCAATAAATAGTTGGACGGACATTTCTGATAGTTTCCAAACAGTTTTCAACTGCTGCTAAAACAAACCTAATGATTCCACCTGCCACTTGGTCACCATGTCACTGCCATGCCACTTGCTGACTACTTCAGTGCGCGCCTTGCCTTAGATGTACACTGTACACGTTCCATGATCGTCTGATGTCACAGATCTTGGCTGTAGTGGCGATCGCCTTCTGGGGGCGTGGCCAAACTAAAATTTGAAATACCGTTTTTGGGGTTATTTTTTCCACGAAATTGTCTAGGGTAAACGCTATTTAGATTAAAATAATACATTTTTTGTTCTCCACGTACTTGGAAAAAATGATGAAATTTTTTTGTAATGCGTAGTAAGCATTTTAAATTGCATCTATTTTATTTCCATTATATCCTCCAAAAGTTTGCATTACTACTTTTCTTTTTTACATGCATTCGTCAATTTATATAATTTTATTTTCCATGTAGGTACTTTGTTACCAAATTAGTAGAAACTATTGTGGATTATTTGACGTTTTGTATTCCTAAACTGTAAAAATAAATAAATAGTAACATTTTAAATAGAATTTCACTTATCAAAACGACTTTATTGCATGACGGTGTAAATTATACTGACTGACCTGACCCTCTTCATAAGAACTCCTGCAAGTAACCACCAAATGCCTCCTTGGCATCCCGTGGAGCAACATGACATAAACAATGTGTACCCGAAAAAGAACACCAATTTATTACATAATTATTAACAAATAACACATACATTTTTATCGGCGTAAAAATATGAAATGGTCTGCTTTAAATACAATGGATTCCTCGGGAGCCAAGTACCTATTGTTTTGAGCCTGTCCGAGTTGGTGCTAGTAAGTGCGTCCGTAATGTTACAATAAAATATTTTACGGCCGACGCTAGTGCCATATAGCAGGACTACGAGCGGCTTAACATGGTCATAATGAACATGTTATAGGGCCGCAATGTGCGGAACTGAAATCTGAAATATGTAAATCAGATTCAGGGATCGAGCGGCACTATGCACCACTAACAATGGTGTTCTGCGAATATTGGAAGGCATAGCTAGTCCTTCCTGACAAAGAATTTAACATACAAGAGCAGTGGCGGCTGGTGCTAAGGGGCACAAGGGCACGTGCCCACCCTTCACTGTACATGTCACGAAGAAATATATGATGCCGATGCTATTATAGATTTATATATTTTTTTGTAATTCTATTATCGGTTGCGAAAAACTACTCAAAACTTATTATCCGTCAACCATCCACGCGCCAAACTATATCAAACTTTATTTCCTGGGAACCCAAGAATTGTCTCCAAACGTGGCTCATTTTCCGACGTTCGGGACTCCTCGGAGTAAATGAAATTCGCCGATTTAAAGCCGACAAAGGGCACTGAAATACGTGTCTCTGTCCCTTCTCCACTAGTCTCCACTGTC
Organism: Monochamus saltuarius; assembly: GCA_025584915.1. NCBI lineage: Eukaryota > Metazoa > Arthropoda > Insecta > Coleoptera > Cerambycidae > Monochamus > Monochamus saltuarius. The sequence goes on from CM046721.1 coordinate 30,884,486, forward strand.
TCCAATCTCCATCACTCCGTCTCCCTCCGGCATTCAGTTTTCAGTTCTCAGTAGTCGCTTGCATTGTTTAGTACGTACTTGTATATACAAATATATTTCGCTTGCAGAATAGTTGTGTAAACAAATTTGTGTTTTAACTTTGCTGGTTTTAAAGGCGGTTTCTCATTATAGATATAATTTTAAAGTGATTCTGTGTATTTGTACATACTTATTAAAAGAAATGGATCCGGAACCAGAAATAAATTCTGTTCAGTATCTGTTAAAAACAATCCAGTGCCATTTGATCAAAAATATTTAATTAAAAAGAAAGGTAGGCCTACTGATTTATATATTAATTACGAATCTACAAGTAAAGCTAGAACATATAATAGAGTTTTTAATAGAAACATATACGAGAAATATGGTTGTTCTGTGACAAATAAATTGTTATGTTTTGTTTGTTTCATATGTTACAGCGTGGACCAAATACGGACTTGACGATTTAAAGCACATAGCGGATAGGGCCAAAAACATGAAAATTCTGTGACTCATTTAAAAGCATATATGGACTTTAGTGTTTTTGGAAAAACTGACATACGTGAACAATTAGATATACTCGCGTCAAGAATTCAGACGTCTACGTCACGGCTGACGTTACACATTTGTTTTTATTGTCAACGTAATTTTCGATATTTGGTCGCCTTATAAACCGGCCTTTTTGCAATTTAGTGCAATATATAATGCAAACTTTTAGTCGAGTATGTAGTTTTATAATTATCAGTTGCAGTTTCTTAAATATTTTGATGAAAATATAATGAATTATTCATTTGTCCATATGACGTAAGTCGTCTGAATTCTTGTCGCGAGTATAGTGCGTATTTGCGCTATAAGTTAGGACCTCGGTTAGAACATAATAAACAGGTGAAAAAAATCGTCACATTTTGCGTCGTTTAATAATGTGTATAAAGTTTTTTGTGGAGCCTTCGAATTAGCCTTGCGAGGTAATGATGAGAAGACTTCGTTCAAAAATCCAGGCATTTATATAGGTTTAATTAACTTTTCTGCAGAATTACATTCTGTTCTTGCAATACATTTAAATGAATCTAAATTTATTTTTTGTGCCCACCCTTTGAAAAACCCACGGGCCGCCACTGTACAAGAGGCGGTTTTAGTTCTTTACTCTGCTCTTAAACTTTTGCTATTTAAAACTGGTCAAATTTTCAAGAACCATGAAAAGAAAGCAAAGAAACAATGGTGACTCGTGACTTTTTAAACCAATGTTTTCCAAATTGTTTTCTATAGTGCCTCCTTTTTAAATTACATCAATGGTCACGCTCCTTTGACAATAATTGAGATTGAGACGCGTGAGAGCGACATATGCGGTAAAATGAACAAACAATCTGATTGCGCCAATAGGCAGATCGGCAACTGTTGTATTTTATTGACATCAACTAAATATGCAATAATCTTGCCAAATTTAAGATCAAATTTTTTAAAAATAAGGCAGTTTTGAGCATTTACAGATCTCCAACCAAAGCGAGGCTACGAAGCGTACCTGTATGCGAGGTTAAGATGCGTGACGTCAGCTACCTACCTCGCGTCGCCTGACGTGACATTTACTACATGTTACGCGGACTACGCGGCTGATTTGGATGGTTTATCGAAGCAAGAAGCGATATGCTAGCAAGAAAATGGTGTTTTGTACTTAAATGTGCTAATACATATATCTATTAATTAAATGATATACAGTGCTTTCGAAAAGTAACGAATAAATTCATTATTTTTAAAATTGAGAAGTTTTTGTTAATATTCCCTAGCACGTCGATTTTGTTTTTAAAAACGGCACTTTTTGACATACGACCCACATTTGTGACGTCATCGTTGTTCGAGATATAACGATATTTTTTTTAAATAGCAACCTCCAATGTTGACCATGCCACCAAAAACTCTAAAATTAAAGATTTAAGTTGACTTTTATCTACAGGGTGAATCTTAAGTATGACTTTTCTGTTTCAAACAACATAAACGTTAAAGAACTAAGGCAATTTTTAGTAGTGAAGTATCCTTCAATATCTCAAAACCAATCGAAATATGGATGTATGAAATTATTAGAAAAAAAAGTCAAATTACATACCTGTATAAAACTTTAGAACGCTTTGGCTTTTTTATTTGGCATGGAGTAGCGAATTATTTTTTTTAGATCTATATCTTGTAAAAAGAAAATCCCTACCTATGATTCAGCCTGTGTAATACGTGCACTGGTTCATTTTGTTTGCATAGTTTAAAGTAGGGCTGTCAATCCCGGAAAAAAAATTTGATATATTATGAAAAATTAATATTATATTAAGTTTTATTTATTTAAAAAGAACAGACTAGGAAATGTAAAAAATCGTTATATTACAGTTTATATGAATGATCATATTATGAAATTTATTTTTTATTCACATTTTGGAAAAAACAAAAATATTTATAAGAAAAACTAATTCATCCAACACATTCATATTCAAACTCAATTTTGGTTTCAACAGTCGAGAAGGCTCTCCGATTTTACACTTGGTAAAATTGATAATAAAAAATCGTTGGATACACCATTTTTATATAGAATGAGTTAGACAGAATGGATCAACACTTAACTGGAGATACTAGTTATCAAAATATTATGTTTGAGCTCATCATGCCTTATAGAATTTCGAAATACAGGGTGTTCGAGGTTTAAATTTTATTCTGAAATTTCTCAATAATTGAGAATTGAAGTTTTGATAACATGACTCTAAAAATTGGTATTGTTAGGTTTCTTGATGTGAGAATTAGGAATTTGAAGCTTATTTTGACGTTGCTCTTAGAGGGCACTAGATTCACCGTATTATTTAAGTAAATCAAAACATATTTTTTGTATCTGTTGAGTTAAAAATTTAAAAGAACGTTCAATTCCACATATAAACTGTACTCTTGTTTAGGCCGCCTAACTTTATTGGTTTCTGAGTTATTTGCATTTAAATGTTTTAATGTATTTTGTGGTGATTCTCTTCCATGTGCTGATATAGCTATTTCTTTTCTTGATAGGCTTGTGTCAAATTTCCATGTCAATAAATATTAGCGTATTTTGCGAGCGTGTGAGTTTATTATTCGGGCAATTATTTAGAAATTTCAGAATAAAATTTAAATCTTGAACACCTTGTATTTCTTAAACCAGCGACATTTGTATAAGATGATGAACTCAAAGAAAATATTTTGGTGTCTAGTACCTATTTCCAGCTTAGTGTTGACTCATTCTTCTGATTCACCCTGTATAATACTTATTTCTTTGGTTAAAGTAGAAAATAACAAAACTTTCTTATTTGTACTTGAACCTGGCTGAAATTGCTACATAGACGTCTGAAAGACCTTGCTTTTATGTACTGAACAACGCTGTATTAAAAATATCTATTAGACTGTAAAGCAGCTATTACTTTGTAAAAATGTGATCAATGTTCAATTTTTGGACGTGATCGCTAAAATTAATTATAATATCTCTGTATTAATCAATTATTCTGTGGTCTCATATTTCATATTGGACTGCAACGTGTCTAAAAAATTGACAAAGTCAAATCTGAATTTTTACTTGAAAAGTTGTAATACTTAAATGGCAAAATAAATTTTAGCCAATAAAAAATTCACAAACACAACAAAAATAAAAAGGAGTTTGCTAATGTGGACTTAATCATTAAACCCGAGCTCACGTAGGCTTTCTACAATAAGTCTTAATTCCCGGTAAAAATCATATCGGAACGCTGGATAATGCTTGACTCAGTTCAGGTAATTACCGTAGATATAAACATATTTTGTGTCGCCACATAATTTCCAAATTGACAGCCGAGACGTGAGTTATAGTGGACTGTTATAATTTACTTAACACGTTCGGGTACGAGTTAATTTAGCTAATTTATCGGTTTAATAAACGGTAATTATAAAATAAATCGTCGGTGCGGGATTTATTACTCAGAACGGTGGAGGTTGGAGGTACGCTAAAAATTTAAATAGCATTAGCAAGCTTCATGTTAATGAACCAAGTATAGATTTGTCCTTGAGAATACGATGCGCAGTGAGCTAGGTGAGAGATGGGAGCGTTTTTATTGAATTTCGGGGGTATAAAAAAATCATAGTAGAGGTTGGATCGCCATCTCAGATGCCGTGGTAGGGTCAAAGGAAGCGGTTTTGGAAGGCATTTAAAATTTAAAAAAATTTTTTGATTATCTTAAAGAATAAAGTTTTTACGGATTTGTACACAAATAAAAGTAGACACCCTGTATATATATGATATAAAATTTATTAGTAACAGACAAAACGGATTCCTTACAGCAATAACAAATATACTGGAATACACATACAAGAAAATTGATGACAAAAATGCAGTTTCGGCTGTCTTTCTGAAGCTATGTAAAGCATTTGATGTCGTAGACAATCAAATTCTTCTCAAGAAAATGAAATGACTTGGAACAGAGGGAAGAGTTCGTCAGTTATTCACTATAGTCTGTTTAGAAATGAAAGAGAGTAATAAAAGCTTATCATATATGCAAATTGTAAATAAATGTAGTACTGGTGCTTATATTCAATATTTTTATATTATGTATTATCGGTATAGATGAGGTGTACTTTTAAAAAAACTTTATGTGATCGAACCGTACTAAATTGTAGCAGGTAGCTAAAATTTAATCCCCGACAATCCGTCTTTGTCTATGCCGCTTCAATTTCTCGGTCCATTTCTCTTATAAGTAAACAATATAAAAACAGCATTTCAAAACATGAGGCAACTTTAAGCATCATAACCGGGTTAAGAGGGTTTTTAGTAATTCAAATAAAATTATTCAATATTATTATCAAAATATTTATTTAAATTTAATGAATAGACTTTTATTCCACACAAAAATATATGTATTTTGAAAATTCAAATTATGGTGAGTAAATGTAGTGTTGTATAAATGTACAATAAAGAAAATAAAAAAGTAGGTATATTAAAATTCATCCTCTGCATATTCTAATGAATTATCTTCGTCTCCTATATTGATAACGATTAGTTCTACAGTAACGTCAATTAAATTATCGAGTTCCCACATTTTCTCCTCTTCTTTTTGTAGATGATGTATACATCTTTGCCAGTTATCCGCAATTACTCGTTCCAAGGAATTTTTTAACAAAATTTTCACGTCACTTAATTTAAACATCGTATTATTTCGCGCTACATCTCCTTTTACCTGCGCCCAGACTAATTCGATTGGGTTAAGTTCACAGTGATAAGATAGTAACCGTAGTACCGTTATTTGGCGATTTATTGCCATTTCATCAATAACATATATTTTCTGATCTTTATTAAGATTGACAAGTGTCAAAAGTTCCTTTTTCACCATATTTGTTTCAAAAGAAATGTTTTTTTCGGATAACCATTGAATTATATCGGCTTTCCTCCAAGCAGTCGTAGGCGTCCGCTCGGTCTGCCGTGAATGGTAACTGGCATTATCCATGACAGTTACAGACCCCGGAGGAATAAGTTCCAATATCTGTGTAAAATACTCTTCGAAAACATCTGCGTTCATGTCTTCGTGATAGTCACCTGTATTTTTCGATTTAAATAAAAGTAAACCGCCATCTACAAAACCACTGGCACTACCTAATGTGTCACTATTAATCTTCGCCCTTTACCTGAAGGTGCCTTGAACTCTGTTGAAAGTCCATCCAAAAATGCTTGTCAAAACTTTTTACATTTTTATCTTGCCATACTTTTGTTACAGTATATCCCTCGTTGACCCAAGTTTCGTCTAGACTCTAGATAATAAATATTCCTCCCTCCGTCACGGAATTTTCTAATTGATCCCAAGTAAGATCTTTGCCAACAAATAATTTCATCTTTATCCATAAGAACTGACTTCCTGTTCTGCTTTTCCCAGCAAAAATTCAACTCTCGTAAGACGGTCCATAATTTGCTTCTACTGATTTTTGGCAAATCGTTGTCCTCTGAAAGTTCACTTAAAATTTTGTTTAGCGTTGATATTTCTTTTTTAAAATAAAATGAGTGTACTTTTCTGCGAATGACATTTTTGAAGAAATCAGCTGTAACGACTTTTGACCTAAATGATTTTGGGGTATTTACAGTATCTTGTTCATTTTTTCTTTTCTTTAAAAGTCTGTAGATAGTCGATTTTCCAATCCCTGTCATTTTGGAACACTTTCCCACGATGTCGTCAACACTGTTGGTAGGATTTTGGTGTTTCAATGCATTAAATACATTTAATATAATAATCTTCTCATTCTGAGACAGCGCACATCTTTTCACGGGTTAAGCAGGTACGTAATCTGATAAGCTCGACATTTTACCCAAACAATATTATATCCGCTGGCACAATAGTCACTAAACACAAGTCGAATTTTACTCTACTGCATTAGCACGTCTTCGTATATTCAGCTCTAAGACTGGATTGATCTGTCACAATACACTGGCTCCTGCCCTCTGATGTATCCAGTAAAATATATTAATGTACACCCATTATCTGTTAGCATTAGTGTTACCACGCTCATGACCGGTTCTTATCTCGGGGTTTTATTACTCCCTTTCATTTCCAAACAGACTATAGTTATCTAACAACCAAGATTCAAAACGACATTTCAAACTGGAAAGTGCAGTGAAAAACTCTCTGGAGAACGGAGTCCCCCAGAGCTCAGTGTTCGGTCTAGTATTCTTTTTAATTTATGTTAGCGATCTTTGTGATAATATTTTGTATGGTAAAATAACTCTGTTTGCTGATGATACAGCAAACTAGTATGCTAGAAAATATTTACTCATCAAGCTCAAAATCTAGGATCAAATACGCAATGGATTAACAAAAATCAAATAAAATTAAATGAGAATTAATGTATCTATATAATTATTAACTCAAATGAAAAATAATCATTCATTTGAAATTTATAACATTGAACACCTTGGGCTAATTATTGATAATAAGCTAAATTTTGAACATCACATTGATAAATTATGTAATAAATTAAGAATATTAACCTGGTTAAATACAAACACAAAGTACTAAGCAAATGTAAATTTAATACAAAAATTGCGGATTGTATTTGATCCACCCTCATAAATGTTATTCCTAATACTTCAAAATAGTCTTTATTTTCTGTATAATAAATAAAATAAATAAATATTTTGAAAACGAACATTTACAGAAAAGATAGATTCTATCTTCTTTTTATTTTGGTGAGAGGTATCAATCTTCAAAGTTTGTTACGATGTAAGTACGATATATATACGTTATATTATCAAAAATAAACAAATACATAAACACTTTGCAAACTGAATTTCTGAGAAATAAATTTACCATATAAACCATTTGCAGAAAAGACAGGATAGGAAGCATTAGTAAATATTCCTGCAATTCCTATTATTTAAACGTACTTTATAGTCCATGTTTCCCTATTAATTATAAATAATAAGTAGTAGTTAGCGACATCGAAAACTTAAATAAACTTCCAGCTATCCGAGAGATTCATGTTACAAAATACGTATATTTATGCCCAACCTTGGAATATTTATAATGCCTGGGCATTGAACACAAAATGATACATACCAGCTGTGATTCCATCTCAACTCGGCAATGTATTCAAAACATTAGTGTCATAAGGACATCTACACCGTCATAAGACCATGTCAAACCGCTTATCGTGACCGGCTCTAGCGAAGATTAAACTATTTAATACATATGAATTGTAATATACCGACCCATAAACGTCTTGTCTTTTTGTAACTTTATTTTGAGGAACGAGAATCTCCCCGACAAGGGCTTCTGCCCCGCTGGGTTTCATTAGGATTTCGTTGAGTTTGAGACTGCGAAGCCTTTCTCATTTAAGCAGTTCGTATATTACATGCAACTTGTATAAAGTGTTGCTGAAAGGATTAATTAGTTTACGTAGTTTATAGAGGTAATTTATTTATTTTGAAAAGAAAGTCAAATATACAGGGTTAACTCCCCCAAAAAGCAATGTGCGATATAATTAGTCGTTACAAAAAAATGTTAATGAAAAAATTTCAACTATCGCTTTTGACGAATTTAATTATTTCTTTACTAATGCTGCTGAGGAGTTATGAAATAAATTACCTGCTAATATGTCTGTATAAATGTACGTATATAGGATGTCACCTAACGAATGTTATATACTTCAAGGGTTTAATCTACAATCCAAATAGTGTCGATTTCACCAAACTTGCTTAAACGAAAGATGTCGCTAGAAAAAAGTTACAGAGTGTTACATTTTCTTATTTTATTTCTTGTTTTCTCCTTAACTCAAACCCATTTGATCAAAATTTGTTGTTGCTTAGTCTCTCTTCATGCAGTATGCAGTTAAATTTTTACACGCAACTATCAGAAATAGGTAGAGGATTTTATTCTTCACAAAAAATGTGTGTATTAAAAGTCGAAATTATGCTCGGTTATCAAGATATTACAGAAAATATTTATTAACACATTCCCCATATTTTTTGGAAATAACTACTAATAATAATAAAGATTTATTTATTTTATATGTTATTAAAGTTACAATTTATATTTATCTACTGTCCTGTACTCAGTACTCCTGCAAAGTAATCAAGTAATAATCTAAGTTGCATCGTTAACTGCCCTCTTTGTCTTCCTTACGGTGCTCAAGAACGACGTATGTCGGTGAGTTGGTAGATGAGAGACTGCATAGTTGCCAAGTTTGTTGGCTACGATTCATAAAATTAAACGACTTCTTAAACGCGTTATAGAGAATTTGCGAACTGCTAATAATTTAATAATAGAGACAAGGACGCATTTTAGTGATGTACAGAAAGCGGTTACCTTGTTTTTGTGAGATGTTACAACGTTGCATTCAAATAGCGGCTTGTTGCGCTGTGCCGATATGTTTTTTTATTCGAGTTGTGGGTTCGATTGAAGTAAAATATTAGTGATTGAAACAGAACAGAAAAAATTTCGTTAATTTGATCCCCACTTTGAATAATATCGAGTTAGATGACTCTTATAGAATTATGATCATAAGTTATAATACTATACATATATCCACATATTGTAATAATTTTTATGTTATTTGCTACTGCATCACTCTGTCCCACGACTTATCGGCGTCTTTTGAAATTTTTTATATTTTATTACATCGATATGTAGTATAAATACATACAAAATATATACTTACCTTAATTTTAAACTAAATATCTTTAAAATGTATTTATTTAATAGAATATAATTGTTGACCCTCCTGAGGCGTACAAAGTGTGACCAAGATCTAGCTCAGTAAAATTCTTTCACAAACAGAAAAATCGTATTTATTATTGCCGTAATATTCAAATTGTTCATTCATATATTAATGCTTCTCAAATAAAAAAAATTAAAACACTGAAATTCATATATTTAAAAAAATCTTTGTAAACTTGTCCATTAAAACCTAAATCAAGACATCTAAAATTGAGATAATATCAGTTACATCACCTTATACATATTCAAAATGTGGGGCAGAAGGAATAAATGGTGCACTTTATTTTGACTAAATGTGAATTTAAAATATCCAGGGAGTAAAGCTATCATATCCTCTACATCTCCTTCCTAGTTCCTAGTAGCCTATAACCGCAAATTGTCCATTGTAAGTTTGCATACGCTCGTGAACATAATAATAAATAACTTTATGGTACTTTCTATATTGGTAATTAAGCATACATATATCCCATCAGGATTTAGAACTTTATTTCTCATTAAAAGGAAATCATACCGGCAACTTGAATGCCAACAAGTGTATAATTACAGAGTAATGAGAATACGATGCCGAGCTACTTAACGCGAACCAAGTCAACATTACACAGTATAGTGCAGGAGCAGGAGCATAAAGTCTATCACGAAAATACGAAAAAAAACATATGTAATGTATTTTTCATTGCTGATTTTCTTGAAAAGTTATTCTTGACAACAAGTCGCTTATCTTGGGTAAGCATGTGATGTAATCAGATATGTAATTAAACATAGAGTAAGTAATTAATTTAAGTATTTGAGATATGTCTTCAATTTGTAGGAATTAAGGATATCTTACCTTGCTTTTGTAGAAAGTCATCTGTGTTATAGTATACAGGATGTTAAAAAAAGAGTGTAACATATTTCAGGAGGTAATAGTATGAACCAAAATAAGCAGATAAGTCTTAATAAATATGAGTCCGCAAAGTAACGGTTGCCGAGATATGGACCACTATTCGTTTTTCAAACATTTTATTTTATTAGGAATAAACCGACAGAGGAAGCTTTTAACAAACAAAAAACAAAGTTACAGAAGATGTTCAAAGTGCCCTCCGTCCATTTCCAAGCAGGCACGACATCTTCGTCTCAACAATATTCTAACTCTTTCGAAAACACCCTCTTTGGTTTGGATTTCTTGACACTTTTGATTGATTCGTAGCTGCAGTTCTTCCAGGCTATTTACAGGAGTACCATACACTAATGTCTTCAAATATCCCCAAATAAAGAAATCTAGAGGGTTCAGATCAGGCGATCTTGGAGGCCATAAAGGAAGTGCGGCTGTTCCTACCCATCTATGTGGAAAAGTTTGGTGTAAATGCTCTCTAACGGCCATGGAAAAATGAGCTGGAGCACCATCATGCTGAACCACATTTTTTGCCTCTGATTCAAAGGAATGTCTTCCAAAAACTCATACAGTGTGTTCTGCAGAAAGTTTAGGTAAGCAGCGCCTGTTAATCAGTTTGGTAAAACAACAGGACCTAGAAACCTGTCACCTACAATAGGTACCCATCCAAATGTTTAATGAAAAACGTGCCTGATGTCCAGATTCTATTAGAGCATGAGGATTTTCGTCGGCTCAAATATGCGTATTGTGAAAATTAAACACTCCATTTCTTGTGAACCCGGCCTCATCAGTAAAAAGAATGTTTGCAAGAAAACGAGAGTCTTCAGCATCATGACGTAGAAACCAGCGGCAAAAAACCAAACGTGCTTGATAATCATTTATTGGATTTAAAGCCTGTACTCGTTGCACATGGTATGGATAAAGCAGTTGCTCGTGAAGGATTCTCCAAACAAGAAGACCAGTAATTCCTACCTCGGCTGATATTCTCCGCACACTCGTACCTGGATTCTGCTCTACCAGTGCTAGAATTTCTTCTTCTGCTCTAGGAGTGGATACCGACCTTGGTCTTCCGGATAAATGGCACTGTTTGCTCAAGGAACCGGTATCACGCAATCTTTGGTGAATTCTTCCAAGCATGCGTTGTGAAGGAATCTGGCGATTTGGATAAGCGTCAACATAAAGACGTCGCGCTTCGGTGGCGTTCAGCTGTCCAAAAACTTTTTGAGCATACTCTAAGGACCAGGATTGAAAAATACATGAAAATCCCACTTTTGCGACTGGTACGTCCGAAATATGATTTTTCGGCCCCAATGGGCCATTTTCCCGGACCCAAACTGGGAATTTTAGCTGACCAAAAACTTTTCACACCCAGTCTCAGGTCCAGAATTGAAAAACACACGAAAATACCACAGTCGCGACCGGGACGTCCAAAACAAGATTTTCCCGCCCCAAGGGGTCATTTTCCCGTACCCAAACCCGGAATTTCAGTAGACCACAAACTTTTCGAGCACAAATCCGGCTATATCTCCTTCTGAGCTCGGGATCGGATACATGGGAATACATCATATGTCACTCTCTTGTGTTGAACTTTTTTTGTGGGGCTGTGTAATCTACCTTTTTATAAATTAGATCGTTTGAGCCTTCGTTAATACTTATTTTGTTCAAAACAACGTTTAACAATTTACTATTGTATAGGGTATAGACTGTTTCAACATTAACTGTAGACCGCACGATATTAGGAACAGACATATTTTCTATCATCCAAATATTATTAATAATAATTATCAGTCATAGGATTTGGGACTACATTGATTTATTTGACTCTAATAGTACATATTAGATTTTAAAAACTTCTTAAAAATCATCTGCACTGCTTTCAAAATCATGTTACTTAATTTTACTTATTTGTGTCTCATATAAATATTGAATTGTATTGTGTATTCAACCTAGATTATGTTCTATACCTACATTGTTAATTTGTGTCACTCTATTATTGGATAATTGGATGTATCTGTTAAATGGCCTATTTCTGTAAAAACAAAAAACAAAAATAATTAAAATCAGTGTCACTCTATTTATTGTCTGCTATGGATAAGAAGAATTCGTATTTTGCAGTATTTACAGTTAACTGTCAGCAAAGTAAGTATAAGTTAACTTAAAAGTCCTTATAATTTTTGCTAAATATTAAAAATAAATAAACAAAATATCTTAAATCTACAATATTGACTTTTAGAAAAAGCTAGGTAGACATATTTCATCAGCTAAACGAGCTGCTGGCTCCTATGACGTTGACCACCGCACTATTAAGACGAAATATGATTTTACACTGGAACAGGTTAGGTATACGAATAACGTGTAAAAAGAGACCCCACGCAAAATCGGGCAATCTAAATAAAGTGGTTAGTTATATGTCCGACCAGTATGTAAATCAGATAGAATACATTGTCTGTCCGTAAAGTAGGATGCCATTGATTCAACAAGATCTAATTGAAAGGATTTTGATGTACTACCCGGGACGATCATCAGTTAATTGAATATTAATTGAATGTCCGATACCGGGATTTCTTCTTTCAATTAATTACTATCTTATCTTGGCTGTTTGCTTGTAAAATATAGTCGCCCGACCTAAGTCGAGGGATCGGCCGAAAAATGTCCTGGTAATGGACGCCACCTGGTTTTATAACAGAAAACCCGTCTCTGGAATTTTGGTAAATATGTGGAATAGATAATAGTATTCCTATGTAGACGTAAAACATGTTTCTTTGTTAAATTTGAATTTTATATGATAAAAAAAAACACAAAAAAGATGGCTCTGACATATGTTATTACCTTTAAATATGCCGTCGTTTCTTTCCAATTAATTTACATGTGAAATATACAACAGATATTAATATGAATAATAAAGATACACAAGCGTGCAGCATTTTTTTTGTTTTAACGTATTCAGAAACAGTCTTGTAGATGTAGGTAAAAGACAATTAATTATGGTTAATGTTTTCTGGTACGATGTTTTAGAATTCTTTTCAAGCTTAACTACTGAATAACAGCTTAAGAATTGCAATTAAAAGTCTTAACTACACACATCAACAGAATCTATGGGTACAGACAGAGTGGAAGCAGTTTTTCCACTTACTGGTAACCAGCACCGAAAACTTATAAGCTATGAAAATTTTAATTGTATATTTAAATTAATATAAAAACAGCAGTTTAAAGCAGGCTAATGCGAACACAGTGGAAACGGTTTCCTGCTTACTGTAACCCTGCGCTGATCCGCGTTTATATGCTTTAAAAAATATAACATACTTAAATGAATACATACCTACACAGTGAAAGCAGGTTGAAGCAGGTCCGCGCCGGAAACCTGAGAGCCCGTTTTGATCAGAATTCAAATTTAATTTATTTGTACGCGCGGGTCGCGTTTAGGAAAGAACTAGTAATATCTTCAGTTTTTCGATCACCTATATAGGACAAAAGCCACAACAACATAGTACACAAACATTGGAGATATATTAGTATTGAAACTAATGAAGAGGGTAAGTAATAAAATACACAGGGTGTCCGAAATGTGAGAGCCTTTATTTTGCTATAATATGATAAATTGTACCAAACAAAACAAATTTGATTTGACAATTTTCTCTGATCAACGGCACACAGGGTTTAAATATGCAACCTACCATATTAGATGTTTGTACACAATAAATACAAATACACGTAATAAACATACTTAATGTGAATGGTTTTCTTAGAGCTTTTTTCACACCACAGAGAATAAAATGTGTAATAGTGTTTCAAATTAATATCGTTGCTTGTGAAAGTTTATCGTACAAACATCTTGTAGCCAGAGAGTTTGGCCTAGATTCGCCACAAATTATCTGGTCATAGTTATTATAAATTGTTCCATTTTTGTTTATGTACGCAAATATCAAACAAACATAAATAAAATGCACTAGCCCACTGCTATCACTACTACTTGTAATAATTTGTCGTTAACAGCAGCAGGTAATGGATGCAATGTTGTCGTACGTTCCAGTACGTTACAGTTTTAAGGATTTCTTGGGAAACCTCTATTTACTTCATTAATACTGATAAAAAAACAAATTACATTACAGGAGCTTTTACTTAACCTTGCTAGTGAATTAGTTTGTAATTCCATAACACAGTTTTGCATATTATTGCATTTGTATTTTTATTTTTGAAATTTATTTGTAGAACTATTAGTTTTAGACACTTTTTCATAAAAGTTTCTTGCTTCTTTTGGTCAGATATACAAGCCCCTTTAGTATCGGCACTTATATTCTGAACATCCTGTATATTAATAATTTAGTAGCTTTGAAAAGCAGTTTTATTAAGGTTGTTGTATATGTATATGGCTGATTATATGTTGGTATAATTTTGTTCAAAAGTGAATATTGAAAATCATTTTAAAATTTCATTATGTCAGGTATGTATTTTGTCGTTAGAAAATTTAACAAGATTAATTTATAATTTAGATATTTATTTTATGCAACCTTGTAACTGTAGATATGGCTAAATTAATAGAAATTATAAAAAAAATGATTCTAATTTTCTTAAATGGGTACCTTCAAACTAAAGTAAATTACTCAAAGTAGTAACAAGTCTTTCTTCCGATAAAATACGAGTAGCTTATGTAGATTACACCAATTTCTCATTATACGGCATTTCACTTGATCTAAAATGCAGGGAGAGATTTCTTGTGTCATCCTTGTATATTGAAAAAAACTTTCCTTGAAATTTTAAATAAATGATGAATTCTGAATAATTTCTTCTATTGCGATGTAACTGCACTCCAAATTGTTTTCTCACCTGTTCTTGAGCCCAGCGTAACCGTCTCGTGCGATACTCTCGCGTAAGAGCTGGTACCCTTAATGGTCGACGAACATGAAACTGGTGTTCGTGGAGTGTATTATGTACAGTTTGGGCACTCACCAATTACCACCACTTTATGTATGGTGCAGCCGAATAATTAACCAGCTTTCAGTAACACTGGGATCTCGTAAAGCCTGTAGACGCAAAAACTGATCCTGGACATCTATAGTTGATCTCGTACGCCCTGTATGCTGCTCTCTGACATCTCCTGTTTCCTAATATCGTAGCCACAAACGGTTGATAATACTTTATAATGTCCCAAGACCATCCGCTACAGCCCTTTGTGTACTATCAGCGTCAAGCATGCCGGCAGCAAACTGTCTTTCGCAGTTTAAATGATGCGTCTGCATGGTTCGGAAGACTACACACTTCAGAATGTTGAAAATAAAATAAATGCAGCTAGAAGGAGTTTCGCTAGCACTTTTGCTGGGCAAAAAAATCGAAAAACCATATTATTTTTGGGTCAAAATTGAACACACACACGTATCGAAAAAGTTTTCTTATCAAAAATTAAGAGATGGAAAATCTATAAACATTTTCATGCTTGTCCCCTACATTCTACATTAAAACATCCTAAAATTTGTTCACTGGATAGTTACTAATCCAAACCATCTACAAAGTGTTTGATACTTGATAGTTAGCGGATTCGCAAGAATTTGTTTATTAGAATTTATAGTATCGCATAGTATCGTACAACATCGCATTGTATAGTGAAAAAAATCTTTGAGGTGAGTTGCGGTGTAGGTTTTATCACTGAAGCTGCAAATAGTGAATAGTGGTGAAACTTTTGACAGTATAGATGCAATCCGAAATAAATAAATGGACCGACCCAGGGATTCACTTGAACAAAATCTAGGAACAATAAGGATAGGTGAAACATCTACAGTTAGAACAAAGACATAGAAAGCTCATGTTTGCATCTGATACACGATTGATTCCTATTGCAAAACGATCCTTTAGTGTGTTCAAATCCCAATCGTCCTGCCTGCCAGCATAATCCCGTGACATAAAGAGGGGGCAGGCAATCAAATATGTAAAATTTCTATATTAAAAATTTTTAAGCTACATGGATTATAATTGCAAAAATAGCTTTTCGTAAAATCGTTGCATAATAATGACATTTCGATTGTCATTTCAGTATCTAAATGACAGTCTTTTAGGCACATGTGCTTAAAACAATCATTTTACGTACATGTGCGTAAATGTAAAATAAATTAACAGAATTTTAAATTATTTATTTATTATATTAATAACACAATCTTTCAAATCGGATAATTGGACATTACGTGAACAAATATTTATTTCTTCACTTCGTATAATTTCAGTATTGGAAAAATATAACACCTGCATCCCGGTGCTGCGGTGCAACTGAGGTTTTAGAATGAAAGTGGTATTTTCTTTCTGCCCGAGAATTTTCCTGGCTATCGCCTGCTTATTTTAAATGGAATTTTTTTATGTACCCCTCTGCCACAGAAGTAGAACTCGAACCTCCGTGTCTCTTGAGCATCGATATGATGGCTCCTGCATCTACAAGGAATGTTGCAGAACATCGTCTAAAGCAGTGCCCCAGTATACTCAGTAACATTGGGTAATCCAAGAAATTTGACAATATTTTAGGAATTGAACCTACTTACTGCTTGTGTAGTACATTTTGAATTCTTGTACGTGATAAAAAATCAGTTGTGATCAGTGGTGAGTGGACGTAGACTTGCATTTACGGAAAATTTCCAAAAATTTGACTCCTTCTATATCTCGCTCAGGTATTGTAAATAATCTAGGAACATTGGTTTTGGTATTGGAAATAGTCACTTTAATGAACAACTTAGCATCTTCAATCTCTGTACATAAATAAGTTAATTATTCTCTTCTGCAAGCTCCAAATATACCAACAATCAAGTACCTTTGCTTTGATAAACCTTTCAACCAGTTCCTTGAAATATATTCTGAATTTTTTGGGTATATAACCACTTGATTTCCTTTTGAGGAAAGCAATACCATTGGTATATTTACTAATATCCATATTTTTATTCAAATAAATTGTAGTTCGCAGCATGAAATAATTACTCCATAATGTAGAGGGTACACATTTTAAGGATAACTGGGACAAGTACGCTAGAATAACTTTCTCCGAAGTATTTTTCGGCACACCAAATATAAAATTTTGCATAGGTTTAAATAAAATAATCTAGCGATCATATTAGCAAATGCAATCGAAGATTATGTCGCAACTATTTTCAATATTTAATTGACGATTTTAGGATAGAGTAAGGATAGAATAGCGAAAACAGCGCTTGATGTAAATAAGAACTTGAGATTTTAACGTTCGCTCTCTCGAGTTTTGGAGTACAGGATGTCCTAATTTCATTGTAATTGCAGGGTGTCTCGAAAACTACAAGAGATAGAAGATGCGGGGTTTGCAAAACCAGACAACTTTTTCGAGAAATTTAAGATGCCGCAATAAGACTTTTCATAGACCCCTTTGTTTTAGGATACAGGGCGAAATGTAAGAAATTATTTTTAAGAGATTCTTTGTATCTCAGAGAATGAGATATCGGAATGGAGAAAATTGCTTCTAATAGACCCTCTTAGTTAGAATTCAGTAGCGTACTTGTAATTTCTCTACAGGATGTTTCTTTTAAAATATGACTCAAATATACAGTTTTGTAAATAGAATATTCTGTATATTTGTATGCAAGTCAATAGCATCATGTTTTGTACTTTATAATGATATTATAACAGTTGCTAATTTATATTTTGGGAATTGACAAATGTTAAATTCATAAAATAATATATTTTTATTTGCGACAATTTATTTCCCAGCTATAAGGACCTGGTGCTGAATGTGTGAAGAATAAAATTGATACCGTTTTGCAGAACAATCCGGGATTACTTGATGTTTTTGATGGCAAAGAAATATATTATTTTAAAGACACCCTAAATGTGCCATCTAAAAAAAATTATATATACCTACTTTAAAAATGCCCCAGTGGCCTTTGTGAACGTTGACCATATGTTTTCGAAACTGAAATGGGTTATTAGCGACAAACGCTACAGCCTAACACCTGAGCAACAGTTAAGAGAATAGTTATGTATGAATGTTTTGTAATATAATAAACTTAATATTGTTACGGAAGCTCACCTACCTTTTTAGATTGTTAATTATGTTCCTGTTTACGTTAGAATTTATAATTGAAGCTCACATACCTCGTCAGTTTGTAAATTACGTTTCTGTTTATGTTAGAATTTATAATTTTTGTGATGCCTTTATTTTGACGTTTTCTGGAACATTCTAGGGCACATTCTATTTGATTCTCAAGACCGCCGAAAACTTCTAGAACCCTAAAAACCTATATAAGCGAATCATTTTCGCCGCTGGAGTCAAACGCGAGTGACAAACGTCAAAGTAAAGCGTAGACAGTTGTGAAATTGGTTTGAAGGATATATCTTGTATAATCAAGAGTGACAATAAAGTTGTTTGTCTACGTGACGTGTTTCTAGGATAACCCAATATAGAGGTTACAATATGAATAATGTTGGATTTTATTACCAGTACAATGCAAGATGTTGATTTAAAGTTTTTGTAGGTGTATGTTTGCTCCTCGGTTTCTACAAATATAAACCTAACGTCCTAAGTGCGCTCCTGATAATGACGTCATCTGCAAACAAAGTTACTTATTATATTAAAATAAGCGAGGGATATCACTGTTGGTTTAGTAGTGCATAAGTTATCTAATTAAATTTATTAAAAAAAACAATATAAAACATTGACACTTCAGCCTTCGTCCAGCATCCAAACAAATTTTATTATGGTGAGCCAAATCAGCTTATTGTAATTGATTGAAAATGAAGTACAAATTCATAAAATACCTTTTAGAGACACCTTGTAAATTCCATGTCCATGATACCATCACGTAGTGAAAAATGATCTCTCCATTAAAATCATGTGGCGTACTGTTGTAGGACATTATTGTCCAACAGAGGAAAAAGTATAAGAAGGTAGCGATGCACTTTTATCTTGTAGCTCCGTAGTCTAGAGCTAATATCATCCAAGTAATTAATCACGGGTTGTTATCAAATTTATTATAATTAGTACACGGACATATTAATGCGTACTAACGGGACCCGCGATAGCCTAATAGTGTAACACGGCCGCAACAATAACCATAATTAGTTCTTATCGTTTCATGTTCTGCTTGTGCTAAAAATATGGCGTTGCCATCTACACTTCTATGTAACTCGGTCCAGATAAAATCTGCCCAAACCTATGTAAATTGGCAATTAAAACCAAACGACCGCGAGAGGAAATTATTAATGATCTCTAAAAGAGATATCAAATATGTCTTTAGAATTTATGTGAGTGTAACATTAGTAGAAGCCATAAATGTCGCAGGAGTTTACTCGGGAGTTATTAAATATTAATTTGACTCAACGCACCGTCATGGTAATAAAATAAATGGTTATTCAGGAAGGTGTGTAAAATATGTATGTTTAATATTCAGTTTTGCACAACCAAGTAAGATATATGTACGTACATTTGTATGAGATTAATGTCTCCTTGGCCGAAAATATAAAAATATAAATATGAGCATACAAATCAAAATGTTTTATTTTTTTTTAAACATTCATAGATATTTATGGACAGAATACATACAAATATTGTAAATTCCTCATCATTTTAGACCAAAAAGCTTTATTGAAAAGGAAACAGCCACTGTTTTCGAGATGCACGATGTTGAAGTAAAGGAAATGCATATCACTCAAATGTTTTACGTAAATTGATGAAACTTAAACTACTGTTTTAGGTAATTAAAAGCAATAGTTTACTCTGATAGTGCTTCTGTCACTGGAAATCTAAAGTGTTATAAATCCGCTCACAAATTATAGCAGTCGACACAAAGTAACATACATACCTATAGCCCGGATATTTTTCCTATAAAATCGTGTTCTGCATATCTCTGAGAGCATACCCGATTACACAGCTTCTGCTGCAGCAAAAATACGTATGCGGCGCAGCAAATACACATCCCCCAGAACGAAGAAATTAGCCTTCTATTGGTTGTGACGAATTGACGGATGCACCTGTACCATTTCCAGCGCTGCCTTGGGCGGGTATATCTTTCTGTTAATTTAATTATGAATGTAATTAATTTATTAGTGATTTTGTGTTCTTAAGAATGGAGAATAATTCAAGCTCTACAGAGTATTCTTAAAATCGTAAATGTCCTAATTTAACAAGTGAGGAATATCAAATGATGATATGTATGAAGGGTGTGTAACTGATTTTGAAATAATATGTAGTTCAATAACAAGAATGTACGTCAGTAGCATATATGTATAGTGCAGAAAAGAGTGGTAAAGAAGTGTAACTGCGAAATGGAAAATACAGGAAACTCGTCGAAGGAAGATGGTCCTATTTGAAAATTGAGTTTTTGACAAAAAAATATTGGCTTGCTATATCTTACAAGTATTAATGTGTGATCGTTATAATGACAGTAGTAGTTACCAATAGTGAATACTGTGTTTACAGGGTTAACTATGACTAAGTACAAACATTTTAACCACGTGCTCAGAAAGGCCTAAAAGACAATAAAAAAATGATTTCAGATGTTTCGCTCGATATTTAAAACATGGGGCAAAACCCTCTTTTCCTACGGAAAGTCGGTGCCTGTGATACGCATCGACTGAGATGGCTTAGATCCATAGACAATACTTACGTCTGTCAACAATATCTACTACTATGCGGTCGTTTTTTTGTAGCATTTCTAAATGCAGAAACGACAAAAATTTACATTCTTATTAGTAATTTTACCTGATAGATAGGTAGGTACCAGTTAATCCAGTTAGCTCCACTATTTTGCATTCGTTTTTCATTATTTCGTTACAAAAACTGGCAAAACTACAACATTTTCATTCATTATAACCACTCACTACCGATAAAACACACTTGCTATAGGTACAGATAGATAAAATACCTATTTATTATAACAAAATCGAACGAAAGGAATGCCATAACCTAGAAAATCAAACCGGCGAACTATATTGTGGGAAAGTATCTGCACCCAACACAAATTTCTTTATTTAATAACTATAAAACGTTTAAAAATTTAAAAAGGCACTAAAACCTGAAGAAGAACACAAAACTACAACGTAAACATATGGTAAACACAGGAATTCAATTATGACTTGACTGGAAATTTTACGGTCATGTTGCTAGTTGCCTACGTTACCTACTCTAATGCTGTAAACGTGTGGCGGACAAGTCGCATAGGCGGCGTTAAATAAGGATTTAATATAATTTCGAAAAAAAATTTCGCTTTATAAATAACTTTGGAATTTTTTTGAAGAGTGATTCCGTTAATTCTTAATTTTCTCTATCCTCTCTTAAAATATTAGTACTTAGTCATAGTTGACCCTGTATATAGTGCAATATATTCTAAAGCCTTTTGCTCTTATGGATTCCAAACTGGCGAATATTGCGCGATTTATTTAGTGGTGGGAAAATATCTACTTGTAACGAATTTTGTCAACTATAACATTTTCTATCATTTTCATCATGAAACTGTCATGGAAGATTGTCAGAAGCTCAAAATAAACTTTTTAAAACCCCATAATAATGAAAGTAGCAATATTGCTGTACTGTTTTGCAAAATTTGTGAAAGGTTGAGATTTTCCCGCCATAAATAATTATAATAGAAGTTGCAAAATGCTCAAGTGTGATATCCGCGGAGTATGCATCAGGTACGTGTAAGTGAGTGGTGGTGGGCCATCTCCGAACAAAAATACGGTATTCTAATTTGTGGAGAAGATGGCACAGAGGGGACATTTAAAGTAAACTGTTAATGTGCTAGGTTCACCCGACCTTAACTTATTTTGATAATTTTGTGTATTTTAAACCCTTGTCAAGTGTTACGCTTAGGTAATCATCCAAACCGCACCTTCCGTACTCATCTCTGTGCTGTAAATTAGTTACTCTGTATTATTTTCGACCTTGGATAATTGATAATGCATCATTTTTATCTAACGCCTCGAAATTGGCAAAAACTGTTATATCACTGTTTCTACTATAAATAATGGATGTTATGTAATGCAATTATTTTTGTCATTTTTGTAGTATATTTTTTATATCTCATCGCCTTCGCCCATCGCACTTGTCTACAAGCAAGCGATGAGTTACTCTCTAGATTTTTGGCGATTGAGTATAGATATTTGCATTCGCGATAGACCAATTTCAGTTATTCAAAAAATTCCCAGCAAGCACTGGATGAAGCATACGGCA
The DNA here is from genome assembly GCA_025584915.1 of Monochamus saltuarius. Classification (NCBI taxonomy): domain Eukaryota; kingdom Metazoa; phylum Arthropoda; class Insecta; order Coleoptera; family Cerambycidae; genus Monochamus; species Monochamus saltuarius. Next base: position 30,906,753 of record CM046721.1, read on the forward strand.
ACATTTTGGAAGCATTTGTATAAAAAGTATATTAAAAGATATTGATATAGGAACTCACCTACCTTTTTGTATGTTAATTAAGTTCCTATTTGTGTTAGAATTTAAAATTTTTGTGATACTTTTATTTTGACGTTCCCTAGAACATTCCTGGCCATATTCGAGTTGATTCTCGACACGTTCTCGAGACCGCGGAAACTTCTAGAACTCTTTCGCCTCTTTAGAGTCAATTTATGTCAGTTATGTTCAGAAGCCGAACGCGAGTCATATACGAGTGACAGAAAAGTAAAAGTAAAGATTTGACAGTTGCAAATTTGGTTGAAGTATATTCGTAATCAAGTAGTGACACTAATAAAGTTTGTTTTTCTAGGTGACGTGTTTCAAGACTAAGTCGACGTAGAGGTTACATTTGGTCAGAATGCTAAATCTGAAGGACACAACAGATTAAGAAAGGCGAACCTTTAAGAGTTTGTCAGACAGTTGAATCAGTGTTCAGCAATTTAGAACCATCAACATCTCAAAGCTTTGAATAAAGTCTGAGAGCGTTTCTACTGGCTGGGCAGTCAGACCGCTATGGAAGAATGGTGCCGACGTTATGATACCTGCGCTTCTATTAAGGGACTCAGGACACGAAGTCGAGGACAAATAAAGCAGTACAATGTTGGAGCTCCATTTGAGAGGATAGTTTTTAACATAGCTGGACCTTTTCCTATTAGCAGCAGTGGAAATCACTATAAAGTTTATATTAAAAAAAAAAACAAATATATTTTGATATTTTGTTTTCAACAATTCAATTTTCATCACCTCTAGCATAATAATTTAATCACAAATTCCTCAAGCACTTTACTTAAATTGGCAACAGGTTTTCGAAAACTGTGATTAAATTTTCTCGTCTGTTATTAACTTGGTTTTATACAGGTACTACACCAGGTAATGAACTTGACTTCCAGCGTCAGGGCTAGAGCTAACCTTAATGCTTGACTAATTTTGGAATCTCGTAGGCCATCGAAAAAGCTGCTTATTGCTAATTGTTCCTGGAACTCTGTCAGTGCTATGGGTAAGCTAGCTTCACCATACGTACTATATCTGCCTCAAATTGTTGCAGATTTTCTTCGAAGTGCTATCGTCGTCCTTTTAGTTTCGCTTGGTAAACGTGTTGTAGATGAGTTTCACCATATCTCATTTCCAAATAAGTTTTCATTACTTGATAATCCTTTTGTTTATCCTCGACTAGCGATTTTAATATCTCAATAGCGTCACCTTGTAGAGCAACTGTTAGTGATTTGGTCTTTCCTTCTTCCGACCAGTTATTTGCCAATGAAGTTGCTTCGAATTGTTGAAGGTAAGTACTCCATAACACGTTTTCATCAAATGTTGGTGGCTTAATATTTAACGATGAAAACTGATTTCAGTCTTAATGAATTTTGCGCGTTCAACTGAGATTTCAGATTTGAGACTTCCCTCTGAAACTTGGTCATATTTTCTTCTACGACCTAGACCTGATCTTGTACCTCACTTCTCAACTGATTAATTTCCTCTTCAACAGTTTTCTCACATTCATTGAGTTTAACATTAATTACCTCTTCCAACTTCTTATTGATTTCTTGTAAACTGGTTTTCATTTCATTTATTATTTTTTTTATTATTTTTCATTTCTTCTACACCGATCTTCATTTTTTCTTGATTGTTTTTCATTTCCTTTTTAAAGTCATCCATAATTTCATTTTGCCTACTCCTCATTTGATCTTAGCTGTTCTTCATTTCTTTTAAGTCTATCTTTATTTGATCTTGGCTATTCCTCATTTATTTCTTTAAGTCTTTCTTCATTTCATTTTGGCTATTTTTCAATTCCTTTTTTAAATTGTCCATCATTTTATCTTGGCTACTCTTGATTTCGTCCTGGTTATTCTTTATTTCTTTTTTTAATCTTCCTTCATATCTTTCATCATTAACTGTTTCAATGTTTTTCCATTTCCGTCGCTTTCGATTTTGTCACCGGCATTCAAACGTCTTCTTTGAGGAACATCACACTTCTGACACCAATGCAACCTTTGCGTTGACTTAAAGCCGTACGTCACGTAGAAAAACAAATTTTATTGTCACTACTTGATTACACAACAAATATCTTCCAAGCAAATTTTACAACTTTGCCAACTCTTTACCTTGATGTTTGTCAATCGTGTTCGACTTCTGATCTTAGAACTGACATACACTAAACTGTGGAGGTGAAACCGATCCAAAGTCCTCAGTTGTAGTCATCAGGTTCTACATATTACACATCGGCTCACACACATTGCTCGTCTCCTTTGTTCAATACATTTTCCAGATCGCATTCCAATTAAATCTCGCACCTAGTGTTAATCTCGCATAGTTAACCTTTCTGAAAAGGTTGACGATTTCGTCTTTCCTCTTCATCGTAATCTAAAAAATAATACCACAGTAATTTATGATCGACGGTAGAAATGTATAAACAAGCTTTTTTGTTAAATAGGAGTATTTTGCTCACAGCCACTATCTTAATAACGTTACAAGGTAGGTATGCAAACATAATATCTTCTCATTATGCTTCTGGTGAAATTAAATTATTGCACACTCAGGCTTCAGGGGAATTTTGCAGTATCCAACTAAATTCTTTTTAATAGCTTAATTATTATGGTTTTTTGCGGTGTTGTAATTACGGTATAAATCACGCGCATCCTGCGTCCGATACTTATTCCTAATTATATAACATATACTGTTAAAGCCGCGTGCATTTCTATTTTATTCACTTTATGAGTACCAGTGGTACGGGTCACAACTTTGTATATTAATTATTGCATACACATTTGTTACATTTAGGTATAATTTCATTACCAATTTATTTAAAGTTGAAACTTTAATAGCGCATCGAATTAGTCATAAAATATATCAATATACGTCAAATATGCTTCTCAAATGAATTAACTGGAAACTAAATTTTTTTATAAAGTTATAAATTAAAGATAAAGAAATTCTGTTAAAGCAGAAGAACTTCAAATATTCTACTCTTCGTTGACAGCTGCCATAAAAATATTGAAATATACAGAGTGTTAAAAAAGAGTGTTAAATATTTCAGGAGATAATAGTATGAACCAATATAAGCAGAAAAGTCTAAATAAACATGGGTCTGCAAAGTAGCGGTGAGATATGGACCACTATTCGTCTTTCAAACATTTTATTTTATTAGGAATAAACCGTCAAAGGAAGCTTTTAACAAACAAAAAACAACAATATTCGAACTCTTTGGTTTGGATTTCTTGACACTTTTGATTAATCCGTAGCTGCAGCTCTTCCAGGCTATTTACAGGAGTACCATACACTAATGCAAGGGCGTAGCCAGGATTTAGTTTTGGGGGGGTTTGGTTTGAAGTAAATAAGACAACAAAAATATACTTACATGAAATTTAATATCTATATATTCATCGGAAAAATTACGACATAAAGAAAGTTCTTAACTTTAAATGAAATGGTTAAATTAATTTCGTTCCTCTGCGCTAAATCTAAAACCATTAAAGAAGAAATCTTCGGCTTTTTCTTTTAAATATATCCACTACTTCATCTGCATGAATTTCTGTTCCATAGTGAATGTTCATGAGAACCAAACCATTAAGTCTGTTTTCACTTGTAGTGTTTCGTAGATAGTTTTTCAGTCTCCTTAGGCTGGAGAAAGACCTTTCTGGGGTAGCAGTGGATACAGGAATGGTAGCCAAGATTTGTAGCAATGTGTAAATATTAGGATAAAGGTTTTTATCGCACATATCTAGGCGTTCCAAACTAGACTTTGGGGTAGGCGAGATACTTGTCATCACTGTTTTCCATACTTCAAGTTCTGCTTTAACCACTGATATGTTGCTTTCGGGAAAATTGCTTCTTCAATTTCAGAACTGGCAGTAAAATTTGAAGGTAGCACACCAGATAATGCTGATACTACTTTACGATGTTTGGTAAACCTTTCAACCAATTGTTGAATTGTATGATCAAGAAATGGAATGAACAAATTAATTTTGTAATACGTGCATACATCCAATGCAGGAATGTTTGGTCTATTTAATTGTCTTCGGACGACGCGTGGCATTCGCAGTATACCACCATTTTCTTCCAGTAAAACCTTTGCGTCTTCATAGAGATGAAGATATTCGACGTCAGTGTTGTTTCTCAGGAGTTGTAAGACATTAATAACATCATCTACATGTTTGAATGCCGTGATGAGATCGATGTCAATTGTTTGTAATTGTTTTGATAGCGACAATGGGTCATAACTTTTTGAAGAATCACTAAACACATCCGAAGATCGAAGCGTACTTAGCAATTGGGCGGCTTGTTGCGATGTTTCCTTATTGTGATTAAATTGGAGTTCTTCGAGAGCATTCATAATCGCTGAATAGATTTCCCTGAATCTTATAACAGTTTCTAGCTAGGCGCTACTATATATATATATATATTCAAATGTAATAATTTAACTCTGTTTCACTCCTCGTATTTTTCTCTATAATATTAGGTAATATTTTGCTTATTTCGGGGGGGGATTTGGACCCCAAAACCCCCCCTGGGCTACGCCCGTGCACTAATGTCTTCAAATATCCCCAAACAAAGAAATCTAAAGGGTTCAGATCAGGCGATCTTGGAGGCCATAAAACAGGTCCTGCCTTCGAGCCAATGTTTATTAAGACTTTTCTGCTTATTTTGGTTAATACTATTACCTCCTGAAATATTTTACACTCTTTTTTAACACCCTGTATAGGTACCTATTCTCCGAATCTTTGCATTTTAGCAACATACAAAACGTACACAAAAGTGATGGTAATAAGAAATGAGGAGTGTACAATATACGACTATAAACGAAATAAATATAGAACAAATGGAATCATAAAATCTAAGAGTCAACATTCATAAAAGTGGAATATACATGGCGGTATTATTCACTAAACGATACTTTGATAAAGCCGGTCCCAGACGATGTGTCCAACATTGGTTCCAATGTTGGGGCCAACGTTGGACACAATTTGCGTCATAAAAATGTGGCAAGTGTGTCTCCTACACGATGGGGTGAACTTTTGTCGCAACATTGTAAACACATGCGGGACCAACGTTCGTCAGTGTCGTACTTATACTGCAGATCCACAGGACAGTAGAAAAAAGGAATATGTGCGCTCCTGGATTGGGTCAAACACACGATCGCTCGTGTGGGTGTGTGACGAACGATCCTTCCAACATGCTTCCAGCGCTGGAAGCTCCTTTGACGCGGTTCAGATTTACCGACAGAAGCCCGAACGTGGCATGTAGCCAACGTTGGACACATGCAACGACCAGCGCCCGCCCACACGATGTGGCAAATGGTGATGTGTCCAATGTTGAAAGACATTCGCCACATCGTCTGGGACCGGCTTAAGGAAAAGAGAAATATCAATTAACACAAAACTAATAGTTTATAATACTGTCTTTAAACCAATATTGACGTATGGAAGTGAAAGTTGGATACTATCGAAAGAAATAATTATAAAATTCAAGCCACAGAAATGAAATATTTAAGAGGAGCTGTAGGGATTAGCAAAAGAGAGAAAATAAGAAATGAAATAATATGATAGCAGCTACACCTAAAATCAATTCTAAATAGTCGCAGCCGAAAAGAACAAAAGCAAAAAGAAAGAGGAAAAGAGGAAAACCCAATAAATTATGGGATCAACCAGTGGTAGAACAATTAAAGAAAAGCGGAAGAAACTGGCATGAAGCAATGAATTTAGTAAAAAATGAAAAAGAATTGGCAAAATTAATGTTAGAAGATCGGCGAGGTTTAATGAAACCATTTTTCAGCAAAGCACAAAGATTTTATCAACGCAGGCCGATTTTTTTAAATTTTGCAAATTTCCATAATTTACCGTTCTGAACAACTGTTTCAAGTAACATTTTGCTGAATTTTCAGTAGAAAAGGCACTTTAACTGAAACGATAACAGTTTTCAATCGTTGCACTGAATATTTCAAATAGGATTATTTCGAAAACTGATACTCCTAGCGACTTCAATAAGGTATACCTTTTTTAGATATAACAGGTAGGAGAATCGATTGTTTCAATAGTCAAATGGATACACTAAGCAGCATAAAAATTATGTCATTTAAAATAAACATGAGGTGCCATAAGTGGCGCCCTCTACTAGTGACATCAAAATTAGAAACATATTTGAATTTTTCGTCCGCAAAAAAACCCGATTTACAAATTTTATGTAAATATTTGTATTTCTTAAACAGTTATTTACAAATATCGAAAATAAAATGTTAATTTTAACACCCTGTAACTCAGTTAATAATCAGTTTTGGAAAAAATGAGAAAGAGGTAGATTTGTTTTCGGTCTAAAATTATACCCTGAATTTTTTGCTCATCATTTCCTGACACCCTGTATATAGAAAACATATACCAAGCAAAAAATAAATTGACGTTTCATGAAGTATCTGCATTTTCTCGACGTGTGGACTAATGCAGGAAATACTGTAACGACATAAGAAAAATAACAAAACATTTATTAAAAGACAATTACATGATATCCCCGTTTTCGTTTCGTTCTTTGGGAAATGATGGAGCTTGAAAAAAATAAAAGAGGTCCTTCCTATAGCATTTTCTCCCATAACACTTTATTCTCCCGATACATGGTGTTCAACTTAAAAAATACATATATTTTATTTTTTTTATTTACTATACAAATAAATATTTGTCCTTCAAACTTGATACTCATATGCAGTAATCATAATAATAAGTTAATATTTTAACAAATAGTGGCTACCATGATTATATTTTTTGCTGAGTTTGTAATAAACTCATGACTCATGCGCTCCCAGCATACTTAAAAGTGTTAATATTAATTTTCCTAATTTTTAGAATGTTTATCAAGAAACTTTTCCTAAGAACTGAAAGAGCATTGCTTAAGTAAGTTTTTAATAATATCTGAATAAATCTACACAAAAAGGTTTAAATGAAATCCAGGTTTAAATTTGTCTCTTCGCTTTTACAAAGTAGAAAAACCTTGTTTATGAAGTTTTAGGTAACAAAGACACTTTGGATTTTATTGGTTCCGAAAATCTATCTATAATAAACTAGTGTATGTTCAAAATTACAAAAACCGTTTAATACCAATGAAACATATTCAACAGTGACATTATCTTTATAAAAACCAGCATTACACCTGAAAAACTTATAGCAAACAGTTAGTCACTCCCCCGAATCCCACCAGAAATATACCGATTTCAAGCTTATTAGTTCTCATCAGTATACCATAGGTGAGGTATTTGACAAATAACCCTATCCGTTTTAAGTATGTCTAAACCCGACAGAAGGAACCATGAGTACGCGGTATATGTCTGGTGTGCTGCTGATGAGTGACTTTAGCTGTTTGCTATAGGTATGTCAAGTGTAATTCAGCATTGGTCAAGGCATTAGTCCTCAGAGTCCTGGAATTTCGTATTTGCAAATATCGTTCAAGCCGAACGCGATAGAAGTCGACAGCTTTCAATGGCGTCTACTACCAAGGATGGTACACTATGTGGTATACAATCCTTGGTCTACTACAATGTAGAACGCTTCATGTTTATGACTTTTCTGTCTAGCATGAAATAGCAAATGGTCGCCAGATATAGCTTGTCTACACCACGTAGAGTAAAATATATTAATCGCATAGTTCGTTGTTTTTAACTATTAGATCTGACCTGGAAGATACCGTAAGTGCTCTTTATTCGTGGTGCAAATATTGGATTACATAACTTGAAAAACTGATTTTCTTAAATAAAGAAGAAAATAGAAAGTGCCTACTTACACTTCACAAAATTATAGTAAAATTAACAATATTTCAATAACAAATATATAAAAATGTATGACATAAATTGTTAGTCATATTATTCTCTATAAAGTTTAATCTTCTAACTATATTTCTACAATTGTAATTTTTTTATGTATTTTTTCAGTTTCTGTTCCTTAAATATAATAGGAACAATCTATACCCCAAAGAAAATTCTTGTCTTACAGGATGACACCATTAATTGTACCAATAAATAAAGCGCTCCTTCTTTTATGCGACAGATTTATGTCTGCATGCAGAAATAAAGATAGCAATAATTTAATACTGATATCTTAATATGTCATTGTCTGCGCCACAAAAGCTGTTCCAGGTGATTTGTCGCCTATTAATGGGGACCCTAAAAGAACGCCGTTAATAAGAACGCGATATTAATAATTATGGAATTTATATAACAACCAGACCCTAATTAAATTTTAACTGATTTAATACCGTGTAATTTGTTATTCCTTATTATCTGCGATACTCTTGAGATAAGCACGAAATGCCACTACAGCCAAAAGCCTTCTTCTATTTATGTTGAAAATGTTGAGCATTGGAGAAGTAGTAAAAACTATTGGAATTAGAATAAAAAAGAGCGATGCCGAATACAAAACATAAATGCTAGTTTGCTCTGAACAGCCGAATTATTTTAACATCTATTTTGGTATGGAGCCGAAAGTTGTCATTTATGTTGAAAATGTTAGGCATGGAAGGAGGACCAATACAAACAAATAAATGCTGCTATCAAATATTAGTTAACCTAACTAGCTATCAGATTTAATCGTCATAAATTGCCATAAAACGCAATAAATTGCACTAAATTTCTTAAAATCTGGATAAATTGATGCTCCTTCCTGAACCATAAGTTTCATATGAACCTCAATCCTTTTTGCACAGATATTTCAAGTTAGTAATTATGAATCTGGGGTCAGTTTAATAATAATTTATTCACTCACAAGGTACAATAGATACAGAAGTAATAAACTAATAACAAAATTTTTCAATGAGTGATTGCAATTTGTCCAGTAAGTGATTGAACATTTGATTAGGAAACAATAAAATACATAATAATAAAAACGTGAAAAGTAAACAATTCATTCTAAATTAATGACATTATGACATACCTTTTAATACAAATATAACTAATAAAAACAGAACGTGCAACTGAAAGGTACATAATATGTTATGTCAACATTAACAGTGAGCAGATTAAGATCCAACCAATTTTTAATTTCTATATAGTCCTTTTCTGATTATTTTTTTTATATTTTCATAAAGGATAGCAGTATCACTCGCAAATTCTAATATCCTCTCTGTAATCTACAATTTAAATAGTCCACTAATGTAAATATCAAAGAGTATAAGCCCTAAAACTGTTCCCTGTGGAACTCCTTCCATTTTGTTATTTCCCGGTCACTCACGTCATCGCTTACAACATCTATTTAACAAATGTGTTCAAATGTGTGTTCAAATAATTTCTTAATTTCTATATAGTCCTTTTCTGATTATTTTTTTTTATATTTTCATAAAGGATAGCAGTATCACTCGCAAATTCTAATATCCTCTCTGTACTCTACAATTTAAATAGTCCACTAATGTAAATATCAAAGAGTATAAGCCCTAAAACTGTTCCCTGTGGAACTCCTTCCATTTTGTTATTTCCCGGTCACTCACGCCATCGCTTACAACATCTATTTAACAAATAGCTTTCAAATAATTTCTCAAACACCTATATCTTGAAGAGTTTTCAAAAGAAGACGATGACTTGTCAACCGTCTTGGATAAATCTATAAATATGCATAAGCAATGTTTATTATTTTCTAATTCATCATGTAAAGGGTTTAGTTAGTAGTAGTAAAAGTGCGGGCGGCCTCAGCCTGGCAATTAGGCCACTCGTGAGCCCTTTTTGCCTATCCTAGCACCCGGCGCCCTAATGAACGCCAGGATCTTGGTCCATGGTAGGCCCCTCATCTCTACTCTTTGCAGCTCCTCGGTGCCAAAGATCCTATATCTTAGTCTTCCAAGGGCCGCACAATATCTTAAAAAATGGATAGGGGTTTTCTCCCCCTCTTCGCATTCCGGACATAAGGGACTCTTCCCTATGCCTATCAAATTCAAATGCCTTCTGAGTCTGCAGTGGCTTGTCAGGACCCCCACCATTTGGTTCAGAAACCTTCGACTAAGGCTCAGCAGCCACATCGTCCTATATTTATTAGGTTCATTGAAGAAGTCTTGGGTCTGTCTACATCCTCCATTCTTTCTGCAATTCCCTCCTAGTGTTTGATAGACCCATTTATTAAGGGCACTATACATACTACCTCGCGTAATTCCCAAAATAGGTTCGGGTCCCTGGCAAGGTGCCTCAGATCCGAGGCGAGCTAACAAATCAGCCGTCTCATTACCGGGGATTTCCTTATGGCCAGGAACCCAGACCAACTCCACCACCCTTTGTCTGGCCATGGACTCCAGGGCATCTGCACACTCTTGAACAAGACTAGTTCTGGCCCTCGGAGATCTAAGGGCTCTGATTGCAGCCTGACTATCAGAGCAGAGGAAGATTTTCTCCTCCACACAATTCCTTACTTTTTCCTTGCCTGCTACCATCAAAATAGCAAAAACCTCCGTCTGGAAAACCGTGGAGTATGTGCTCAGCGAAAAACTCTGCCGTATGTCCAGGTTTTCCAGATATATTCCTGCCCCAGAAAACTCATCCCCTACCCGGGATCCATCTGTATCGCATATGTAAGGGGTTTAATAAAGTCAATAAAGCATCATATGTAGATATTTTTCTCTGAAACACAACAACTTGAATTGAGGAAAATATTAAATTTAGAGAATGGACAGAACTAAATTAATCTACTTTTGAAGATATTCTCAAATATCTTTTCGAAAGATTATTTAGTATTGAAATTGTCTAAACTTACAACATCTTTATCACCTTTTTATAAATTGATTTTATAATAGTAGTCTAAGAGCTAGTGACCGGCAACCTATAAGTAAATGATTATACCTGAAATTTTGCACAGTGAGTCTTTTATACCTAACACTCATGATGTGGGGACTCGCTAAGCCCGGCGAGGCCGACTCAAGAGTTACTCAGGTGCGAGAAGTATGAAAATGTAACCAACTTCGTTATTAAATTAACAAAGCTGCCGTTTGAAAATTTTAAAATATACAATTATTATTATATAAAAATAACACAGGCAGACGATTACTGTGCTTCTAAAGTCATGGCAGATACTTGTGAAATTGGCAAAAATTATAAATTTGAAAAGTATTTGATTAAATCTGATTTTTGACGTTAAAAAACTGTCAGAAATGTCAAGCATTGTAATCGACATCACCAAATCTCAGAACCTGTGCCAGAAATAGAGGTTATTTGTTACCTATATTATTTTAATATAAAAAGGTGCTAAATATAATAAATAATAAAAATATCTGATCTGAAATTTTAAAATTTTCAAACGGCAGCTTTGTTAATTTAATCACGAAGTTGGTTAAATTTTCATACCTCTCGCACCTGAATAACAGTTGGGTCGGCCTCGTCGGGCTTAGCGAGTCGTCACCTCATGAGTTGTAGGTATAAGAGACTCACTGTGCAAAATTTCAGGTATAATCATTTATTTATAGGTTGCCGGCCACTGGCTCTTAGACTATAGCATTTTAAGAAACGGACGGATTCCTTGATACTTTTATTTATAATAAATGTTATTGGTTCGGCAATTTTATTTGTTATTGTGTTTAGGATATCTACACTAATGTTATCTTCTCCTGTTTTTTTTTTCCTTTTTAGCAGCTTTATTATTTATGTCAGTGTTTTTTTTTATCACTTGATGTAAGTATTAAAGTATTTCTAAGTGAATGATTCGTTTTACATTTGGTTTTGTTAGTAAAAATATTGTAACTATTTTTTGTCCCATATTTACATACTGTTATTAAATAAATTGAAAATCCCATACCATCTGTAAGTAATTCATCGGTATCAATTTTTATAGTCTGGTATTAATCTTACGAATTTACAAAGTTGTATAGGTAATATCTATAACAAGTAATTTAATTTAATTTAAGTTAAATTATCTGGTAATTGTCAAATTGATAAACCCGTTGGTTTTAATAAAAATAACTATCAGGCAATAATCTATTTCTTTTAATTTTCACTAGTGGGGTGGTATGTCACATTACTCCACTAGTGGTGTGATGACCTTCATTATTCAACAGAAACAGTGCCAAATAAATGGGGGTAATGAGGCTTTTATAAAGCAGTTGTAAATAATAGTTATCTATGCAACAAGTACAAAATGTAAGTACACTTTTTGACGAGTTGCATACAATATTTTTCTACGTTCATGCAAAAACCAAAAAATATTTTATTTAGATGAAGAAAAATATGACGTCGATTTGAACGTTTATGTTTCTCATGATGACAAAACGCTGTAGTAGAATGACAGATGAATGCAATAAACATTTTATTGTACTAGTGAAATAAAGAACCACTTTTTGCACCAAATATAGTTAAATAAAGTTTTGTTTTTTGCATGAACGTAGAAAAAATATTACATGCAACTGGTACAAAAAGTGTTTATTGCACGCGACACTTACTTTTTGTACTTGTTGGTCAATAAACTATTGTTTTTGATGCTAATAACTCAATGACTGAAGGTTAGGACTGGAAAAATATTGAGATATGCAATCTATTTGTAGCTAATAATATATATCGTACTAAAAACAGTAGTTAAATACACATAAATGAAATAAAAAGTTATCATTGATTTGAACATAATGAAAGAAAGGAATGTAAAACCGCTACGACGGATAAAACAGTAGATAATCAGTCTTTAGTCGATGTAGAATGGGCGCATAAACTTAAAAAACAGAAAATCGGTGAGAAAAATATTTCGACGTCGTCGGAGATACAGCGATAAAGGCCTCAGAGATGAGGATTTAAAAAGGGCATTTTATGTGGCTCCCAAGGGCACCTGGCGTAAATCATGAGCTCCTCCGTTGTGCGTTGGAAGGAACAAGGAGGAATGCGACAGAGCGCCACGAACCCACACAAGCAGGTTAATAAATTATTCCCCAGTAACAAGAAATTAGAAAACAAACCATGAGCCAGTGGCGTATACACGGAAAATATTTAGAAAATTTAAAATCATTATGATCAAAAACCTCAGTCGCCACTAACTGTCTTGGAAATTCATCGTTATATTTAATTTCTAATAATTGTTTTTCAATGAGAATATACAGGGTTAGTCAGAAAGCATGGGTCAACATTAAGCTTCGATAATAGACACCAAAATATTATGTTTGAGCTCATCATGCCTTATACCAATATCTCTGGTTTAAGAAATACAGGGTGTTCAAGGTTTAAATTTTATTCTGAAATTTCTCCATAATTCAGAAAGTTTTGATAGCAGACTCTGAAAATTGGTAGGGTTGGGTTTTTTGGTGCGACAATTACGAATTTGAAGCTTATTTTGACGTTGCTCCTAGGAAACGCTAGTTTTACCGTATTATGCCAATATGTCTTAATAAAATGTTTATAACAAAAAAGATACAGGGTGCCAAAGTTGGAATATAAAAAGTGATTTTTGGTAATAATTACACTATGTTGGACTTGTCTAATTTTGGGAATAGATGTTTTTGGATATAAGAAATCATAATCTGTTGTCTATTTCGACGTTTTTCTAGAAAGCGCCACATCCGCCATATTTGTGACATAAATGTGAACGTAACTTTTTTGGACCTATGTTATCACGTTTTTTTTATAAAACCTACATTGTTTTCAACGAAAAAGGTATAAGCCTTGTTCGCGGTAGCGATTCTGAACTAGTTCAGGATTAATTTACGGATGAGCGCAAGCGCAGTTTTCATTTCGGACGATCAGATTCAAACTGCGCTTGAGCACATCCGTAAATTAATCCTCAAGTAGTTCGAAATCTCTACCACGAACAAGGCTATAGTTATCATTAGTCTTAGAAATTGATCATTTTCCTGTTCCTTGTACAATATTTTAACGTACGTAGTAGGAAAGTAAAATTTTAACAATTAGACAAAATTTATGTTAAAAAGTATTTCTAATTATAAGGTATTGATCCAGTTTTGATTAAAATCAATAGCTTTACAAAATCAAAAAAGACACAATAATTTGTCATATTCAAATATGAGAGAAGTAACTGTTAATTGTTGGCAATTAAGTTTCAATGGACGTACTGGGCAACGAGAATATTTGGGAAGATTTCGAAATAGATTACAACCTTATAACCAACAATTTAAGAAATCTGTTTAGGAATTTAGAGAAAAGAAGACAGACAGAAAAGTTTGTCCACACTACGGATTATCGATAAACTAATTCAGGACGACTATCTGGAGCTGGACTTTACTTGGAGTTTACGGTTTTTTTCGATTTATCTCCAAAATTGTTTGTACCACCCCCTACATGTTGGACATTAAATTAATCAAAAAAACTTAAGCTTTTATACGGTGCTATAAAAAAGCTGGTTGCCATTTAAAAAAATAACTTTATCTACTTCCGCTGCCACTGTTTACATTTTGGGATTTAAACTTCACCAAGGTTCATGTTCCAAAAACACAAAATTTACCTGTCTAATAAAATGTTTCCAAAAATTGACAATTTTCTAAATGCATATGACTTTTGAGACACACTTTATTTATATCCAAATTCAGCAAATGTTTACTAGATTTATTTAGAAAAGTTAGCAGTTTATCAGCCTACTTTAAACATTTTACAAGATACTTCCGATTTGTGTGCTTTTCTAAACTGTACCGTCCTGCATTCCTCAAACTAGCTTAGTTTGGAGGCAAATAACTCGTAGTAGGGCCAGACTAAGTTTACTAATGTAATATAAAAATGTTTGCCAAACATCAGTGGCATATTGGATTTATTTTAAACATACCAGTACGAGATATTCTAAGTTTTGACATGAAATTTCTGTATCAATCATTTAATAATTTGTACAAGAAAATGATTGTTATACAGGGTGTCCCAAAATAGAAGGTCATACCATTAACCACATATTCTTGGGACAAAAATAATGCGACTTTTCCTATGCCATTATTTATTTGGACGTCTCTATTTCTATATACAGGGTGTTAAAGTTGTATTTTTTTTAAAATTTTGTTAATAATTCCATTGTTTTGTAAGATACAGACTTGAAATTTTGCACGTACTTTTATCTTACTCCGGCATACTTATCATGTAATTTTGGTGAAAAAAATCGAACGGCGAATGGAGGTAACTGTGGGATGCAGTACCCTTTATCCCCTCCAATTATTTCTAAGTACGCCTATGCAGCATTTTCTTAAAATATCAAACGCAGAATTTTCTTCCGTTCATTTTATCTCTTTTGTATTTTTTTGTTTAAATGTTCCGGTCTGGAGAAAAACGACAATTTGTAGTGCCCATAAATCTATAATTCACTATCATTTTCAAGTGAAACTGAATTTTATGGATATACCTATCATTACAATACCTTGGCAATTTAACAAATCGTAATACTTACTGAATGAATATTTGCTATTTAAAACAAAATGGATAATTCTAAATGTTATAAAATGAGGAATACTTATGAATTGAAAAAATAATATGGCATTAAAATCTGTAATATAGTTCTCTTATTAACCAAAAAAAAATAAAAGTCTCATTTGGTAGTAGTAATAATGAACGATCAACATAATAACTTTTTACCTAAATAACACTAAATAAAATTTTCGTTCTACTTGCCCACCCTCCTCAATAACAGATGTATGTACCCTTTTAAGTAGTGAAAACCTTATCGATATTTAATAAACCTTAAGATATTTTCCTTTTGCGTAAGTTCATCAGCTGCCATTACTATTCTTTCTCTGAGCTGGTTAATGTCGTTTATTTCTGCAGCATAAACCATATCTTTCATATAACCCCAGAAAAAAAAACAATGCGTTAAGGTCAGGAGGTCGTGGTGGTCATTGAATAAGTGCGTCTTGTCCTCGACCAATCCAACGATTGAGAAATAAATGGGTATTTAAATACTGCCGTATTTTTCTACCACAATGGGGTGGAGCACCGTCAAGCTGCATCCACATACCGTCACGTACGATAACAGATAAATCATGTAAAACATCTCGGAATTCATTTTGTAGAAAATTTAAAAATGATGCTGAATTTAAATTATTTGGTATGAAAAGGGGACCCAGACATTAACCCTGAATGTAAATTGATGGTGTGGTACAATGGTTGCATGGGGATTCAAATCCGTCCATGTGGCTGTTGTGCATGTTTGGCAATCAATTTCTTGTAAACCAACGATTAAATCGCATCCTAAAAGCAAAATCTTGGGGAGAAATATTTTGTACGGGTTAGATGTGATACCGGTGCAGAAGTTTTTGTACAATTTTCTATTTGTCGAGAAACAATCTTTGTACTTGTGCTTGGTTCTTCTTCTACCAGTGCTTGCTTCTTTTGTCAAAGGCTTAATTTTCTATGTAGGCCGCAAATTCCGAACTTCTGATCCATAAACTTTCCGGTTTCATGAAGATGCCGATCCAAATTTAAGAAAACCTTCCTTTAAGATGTGATCTGTTGGGATAAGGGAGCTTACTATTTTTTTCTGACATTCATCGGCCGCTAAGACATTTGTAACCAATCAATTCATGTCGTTTTTCTCCAAAACGGAACATTTAATCAAAAAATTTCAAAAGAGTTAAAATGATCAGAAGAAACTTCTATGTTTGATATTTCAAGAAAAAGTTGCATAGGCGTACTTAGAAATAATTGGAGGGGATAAAGGGTACTGCATCCCTCAGTTACCACCATTCGCCCTTCGGTTTATTTCACCAAAATTACATGATAAGTATGACGATATAAGATAAAAGTACGTGCAAAATTGCAAGTGTGTATCTTACAAAACAATGGATTTATTAACAAAAATAGTTTTTGAAAATGTAACTTTAGCACCCTGTATATTGAAATAGGGACGCCCAAATAAAACATGGCATAAGAAAAGTCGCATTATTTTTGTCCAAAAAATATGTGGTTAATGGTATGGCCTTCTATTTTAGGACACCCTGTATATCTACAGTATGTTATCGAGATACGACATGTATCAATTAATTCCATATCTTTTTTAAATGATTTTTCCAGGACATGACCTTAGTAATTTAGGGTTAGTTTATATGAGTCGTATAGATGCAAAACCCGCCAAGTCAAGAAAATACAAAAAATGAGTTATTGCCAGCGGTTGATAGTTTATTGTGTCTTGCATGTATTACAATGGCCATTTCTTGTCAAAACCCGCCAAAATCATTGTTATTTTCGCTTTTAAATTCACGTTTAAGTTCAAAACCCGCCAACTACAGCAATCATTCAAGTACATATTCTGCCAAGTCAATATTAACCAATCGCGCGTCGGAGAGTATCACGTGACATTTTGGCGGTAGATGAGGGTAGATGCATATTATTTGACTTTGCATTTGACTTTTAGCTTTTAGTTTGGTGAAGTTTGTTTATAGTGCAGACTGTCGTTGGTTTTTTAATATTGTAAAGTGCAGAATGGAGTTATTTGAATGATAAACATACTTTACAAAAAGTGTTCAAATAATTTTCTAACGTTGAAATGCAAAATCGGCCAAGTCACTTCTTTAATATCGTATATTAATACATCTAATGCATCTAGATTTTTAAAAACTACTTTTTTTACTAAGAAACTATCCGAGCATCTTATAAAAATACAAGTTATCTAATAAATAGTTTGCTTTCTGAAAGATTTTCTTGATTATCTCGAAAACGCTTTAAAGTGACGGGTTTTGCATCTATACGACTCATATGTACTACACTATGAAGGTACAGTGGCTATTAATACAGTGCCTTCATAAATGATTACAAGCCACGTGATCAGGGTGGAGATTCTCAAATCAATCGCAGAGCAATTCATATGCGAATATCCTTTTCCTCACTACGGCAATTGAGAGAGACAAGAAATCTATTTGCATACGAGTAGTTTTCGAGAATCACAGTCCTGGTCACGTGGCTTGTAATCATTTATGAAGGCACTGTATAACATATTTACGTTACAGCGTATATCTACTTATATCGTTCGGTGAATTTTTGAGTGCATTTATGGTGTTACTGCTACTGGGACTAAAGGAATAAATAACATTTTTAATGCAGCCAAAATGTTTATCCTAGCATGTTATGATACTATTAGGTCAGTAAATATTTATAACATCCAAAATAATAGTCTTTCCGCTAATTTAATTGTGCAATAAAGAGTGGCAAAAGAGAACAGAAGTTGATGATACAAAATACGCAAACAAATCATGGATAGTATTTTAAAAATGAGCTTCCGACAATAAAAAAAATTCTATTTGCTATCTCACAGAATAAAACTTTGTCTAGAATATCTAGAAGGAGACATGCGTCACATGAATTTTTGTGTCATAAAACGAAACAGAAAGGGTATGCTGATAGAAAACGACTATAAAGTAATTTGGCAAAGAAACTACAAATATTAGAATTGGGTCATACGAGGATAAAAGTGCGGCACTATTTTGCCACATATGTGACCTGGTGATGCCGTGGTTGTATGGATAATGCGCCCCATAATAACTTTGTTCGTAGTACACCAGAATCAGTCAGAAGCACGCATACTGCATCTAAAACAATACATTGTCAACCTTATGTGGATATTATAAACGCAATGCCTGGGTCTGACAGTTGGAAACTGTTTCGAACTGTTCTATGAACAGGCCTAATAGCCGACGATAAGTGTTAACGTGTGACCGTTATACTTGACTGCTAATAACCAGTAGCGTATATTGTGTATGCAAATAGCGCAGTGTATTATGTGTTAAAGGTGTGATATCTGCGGAGTGCGCATCAGGGTCTCGTTTCAATAATGCAGTGAATTAATTTGAGTGGGAATTAATTTTACTTAGTGCTGGATTCACTCAACGCCAACTTATTTTTGATAATTTTATGTTCATTAATTTGTTCAAGTGACACGCCTATAGATGCATGACAACCTTGCAACCCTCACCTCCCGTATTCATCTATAATATTTTGAACTTCGACTATAATAAACAATTAAAATGGCAACTGGAAGAACTGAGTATAACTATCACAAACAATTCTTCCAAAGTCTACCAATAATGTTCATAATTTCCAGGAAGATATTGTTCTCGTTATTCTTTTTTGGCGAATTCATTATATTAATTTAATGTTAATTAATTACATACGTAAAATAAATTAAATATTATTTCCTCGACTTTAACTTCTACAGAAACAAAATGGCTGTATTTTTTTACTTCCACCGAAATTAATATATGAATAAATGAAAATGATATAAACTTACTACTACTACTTATCATTATGGTATAATTAGGAATCGATCCTCAGCCTACTAACAGTATTCTACATCCGCAGATGGAAGTAGATATATTGCAGGTCAGTTAATTATTATTATTTATTCTCGCAAGGTCAATCATATCGACAGGAATTCAAGAACAAAATATTAAGTATTACCGTTAATTTGACATGCTCTGCTGCGTTGCATATCGAAAAGATGGCAGCAAATGATGCAAGAACGTAAGTTTTTCTGTAATTTGTTTTTAAATTATAAATGTTCGCCGCCCCCTGTAAGGTGCAGCCGGCTTGCACGCTTTATACGCGCTGATGCGTTTTAAAATGGTATCATACAGAAACTCTATCAGGTGGCCTATCAGACTAATATGATTTTACATTATAATGGTAAATGGTAAGGAATTTTAAATGTTCAATTAAATAAACTGTTATATTATTCTACATGCATAGAAGTTCCTGTCATTCCAATACTACGAGTTTCGATAGTAACCTTTGCAACTGAACACTTTTAATTGTTTTGAATTTCACTGGTGTAACAATGACACATAATCGATTGTAAACATGTTTATAAATTTGGTTCAATGAAATAATTTAATATTCGTATGTATGCCAAAAGGTCTTTAATTTAAAATAATTTATTAAAATATGTGTCCAGCTGTAACCATCTGTCTAAGATCCTTTTTGTTTTTTTAGCTACGATAAGGTTTGTGTACACAAACAAATTGATGTATACATGTATAAAAGTAGAAGTTATATTACTAAATTAAAATAAGGGACTGTATTAACTTTTTGTATAAGTATTAAGAGTCCGATGTTTTATATGTTTATTTGAGTTTAAATTATCATATTATATATTATTAATTATTACTATGATTTTTTTTCCATGTGTCAAAATATGAGAAAACCGAATGAACCACACCACCCGCGCTAAAGCAGCTGAAGCATACCACTCCGTTGGCACTCTGGAACCACAGCTGTACGAGGCATAACATCCTATTTCCAAAGAGGCACCAACAGATACTAGTTATAGAAATGGTCTTAGCAATAGATGCAATCTCAGTAATAAAATGGTTCATCCGCCCAAAAGTGACTCCAAAAGCCCATGTTAGTCAGCCACTTGTTGATCATGTCATCATCAAAATGACAACGCAGTACAACAATGAAGCAACAACCAGTTTGGTCCAACAACAGAAGTCAGTATTTTCAAGCGGGGGAGTAATGTCAACAGAAAGTATCTCAGTGACAGCTAGGCACATATTTTAATAAATTATTCCAAACTAAAAACCTTTTGCAATACATACGAATATTAAATTATTTTATTGAACCAAATTTATAAACATGTTTACAATCGATTATGTGTCAATGTTACACCAGTGAAATTCAAAACAGTTGTAAAGGTTACTATCAAACCAAACTATGTCTATCCTTCTTGCTCCCTCTAAGAACCAAGCGATAGACTTGCTGGCTGTTCCCATTGTTTCAATAGGTAGTATAGTTCTGATTTACTAAGCATTTTTCGAATGCGTATAAATAATATTGAACCTGGGCTAATGTCAGCCAGTCCATGGCCAAAGGACGGCGGTCAACCGTTGGCTGAATCTCTAGAAGAGATTGTCCCTAACGTAAAGGTACCATTATTGTAAATATGGTTATTGCTATGATTGTTTTAATAAATTTATATTTGTATTAAAAGATTGATTTTTATTAACTCTCGCAGGAGCCAAGCGAGTACCCCAAGAATATAATAAAGGTATTATTTTTATATGTTTAAAGGTTGGTAGAGAACTTTTCGTGACATTTGGGGAAAGCACCAGACTTCCCTGCTATAGAATCACACACTTTCCGTGACAATATTATGTTATCAAGCACTTCAGCAAAACTTGATTGGGCATCAATTCACTAAGATATCATTCTAGTTGCTTGTCTTTGCACGAAACATTGGCATACTCTACTAGTAGTTGCATACATAATCTGTCACATGGCTTGAGTCATTTTACAATAGCTGATCTACAGAGTGTCGAAGGACGTATCGTACAAGTTAAGATATAACAAGTAAAATTTACTTTGCGCTAGCGCAGACATGAACAGTATCATGTTTTGTCAAGTACGGCGCGTACACTACACGTTTAGCTACTTTCCTTCATCTTGAATAACTGTCGGATTAATAATGACAATTATGTTCTGTTATGTTTATTTTGTGCCGGTAACATGTAATCTTACTATAGCTCTAGCATTTTCTCTACATTTACCATTAGTAGTGTCCTTTTTTGTATAGGTAAAAAAAATCAATTTTCCTACTATTCGTATCCATTAATTATGGTTATGTTCAAAGTGAGTGGATAAGAACTAGTCTTGCACTTCGACGTGGTGGTCTATTACCCCCATATTATACTTTACCCAGCAGGTTAAGCCTCTTTTCTATATATTTTTAGGTATTAACAATATTGTGTGAAACTAACTACTCTGTGGACTAAAGCCCCGACCAGCGTTGAATTACACTCACAATATCTACCCATATATTCTTTATTATTAGCTTTTGAAACATTTTTTACTGTATTAGAAAGGTATTTTAAGCTAATATAAGTCAAATCTCCTACAATTCCTATCAATGAAGTCATATGTATGCTCCCTGATACCAAACATTCAACAGACAAAGTTCTATTCAATAATTATCTAAAAAAATTAATCTAGTTAAATTTACTAACCTGGTTTAATGAAAACACTATAAATATCTAAGTTCACTATTGAAACTGTGGGAACTTCAACCACAATAGATCAGATCTGACCTATTTCTGCATTTTTAGGATTGCTTCTTCAGGTGGCCTCCTTTAGGTTAAGTCAAATATCTAACTATACAAATTATTATACCAATAAGTCAAAATTATTTGAAATTAAATATCGGCAATATCAAAAGTGACTTTAACCTGTCAATGAATTTTAAATTAAACATGACAACCTCCTACATAAACAATAATAAATTGTACCCTTTATGTAATCGTTTTTTATATATGGTTGTCATATGGTTGTTGTCATCTGGTCCGATTCCTCACTATTCAAACACAATCGGCACTGGATCTCTCTACTTGTGCATGTGATTCCTGAACCATCAATACTCAGTATTTAGGTCAACGAGAGTCATTAGGTCTAGCCTATTTAATTCTATTAAGCTCTCTTTATCGATGGATCCCGCCGGTACTCACACATTTTTTCCTCCGTCCAGATCGAGATGGCTGATTTGGCAGTAGCTATGCTAAGAGCCGCTTATGAACCAACGAAACTGGAGGAGATGCCTTTGCTAATGAATCCGCGCCTTGTTCACCTGAATATCTGCATGGCTAGATATCGAAACCAGAGTTACTATGCTGTTTTTTTCCGACCGTTCCAAAACCTTCTGACGATTCCATACCATTCTTGCATTACACCGGTAGAATCCTAGTGCTTTTAAAGCTTCTTGACTATCAGAAAAGATTGCTATCAACTTGCGTCTATATTTCAGCTTATTCAGCTTCGATGGACATAAGTCATTGGCACGAATTTCTGCCTGAAATATAGTTGCATGCTTGCCCAGACTTACTGGTCTTTGGGTTGCAACTATACACTCCAGCCCCAACACCTTCCGGAATTCTGAAGCCATCCGTGTACCAGCAACTATCTACCTTCAGAAGGTCGGTTCTACCCCGCTCCCATTCCTGTCTCCGAGGAAGGAGAATTTCAAAAGGCAGAGTATAATAGTGATTCTTGCAGACATAACATCCGAGACCACAAGCAGAGTACCATGATATTATGTTAGCTTTGGCATACTAATAGCCGCTTGTCTCATCTGTATACTGCCCACCTGGCTTCTCCTTCCAAAAGTATATGGAGAGGTGATACATCCGTGAGGACTTCAAGAGTAGCTCACGATTGGGAGCATTGCCTCAGTTATCGCCAGTCAAGCTTGCCTCTATAAACCGGATTCATCTCAATAAGTAGTTTAGTTTATAAATCCAACAGTAATGCACTCAAGTTTTTTTTAAAGAAATATAGTTTAGTAAATTCATAAAGAAAAAAACTGCTACTGATTTTATAGCATCGTAGTGCGCCCTTTTAGATAATACTGTTACGAAGGCTCACCTACCTTTTCGGATTGTTAATTATGTTCCTGTATTCGTTAGAATTTATAATTGAAGCTCACCTACCTCGTTAGTTTGTAAATTACGTTTCTGTTTATGTTAGAATTTATAATTTTTGTGATGCCTTTATTTTGACGTTTTCCGAAATATTCCAGGCTATATTCTATTTGTTTCTCGACACGTTCTCGAGATCTCAGAAACTTCGAGAACTCTGAAAACCTATATAAGCAGACCATTTTCGGCCGCTGCAGTTAGTTTATATTGAGCAGCCAAACGCGAGTGACAAACGTCAAAGTAAAGCGTTGACAGTTGTGAAATTGAATTGAAGAATATTTCTTGTATTATCAAGAGTGACAATAAAGATTGTTTGTCTACGTGACGTGTTTCAACCATAACCTAATTTAGAGGTTACAATACATAGTAGTTGTAAAGGATTGGGTTGGAAAATTTGCTGCTGGGACAAGTTTGTTGCTCAATGTTTTCACAAATTAACTAACTGTTTGTTCTGATAAGTTAATGTGTAACAAACTAATCAAATTTATTTAATTTAGTCCAGATTAAAGATAGTCCGAAAAGGTACATATTGTTCTAGGAGCCTTGCTCTTAAATTGTTGCGGTACGCCACTGCGCGAACCAAAAGATGAACTTTAATAAATATCAACGGTTTAATTAATCGCGAGCCAATGAGCGCAGCACTACTACAGCTTCAACACAAGAGGCGTGCGGAATAGAAATTCACGCTAAAGAAAACTACATAAATAAAATCAATTTAGCATTGCGGTAGGTTGAAATGGTTGAAACTGTTAAAGAATATCCACTTTATTGGCATATTTACGCATCTTTACGAGAAACGAACTCTTGTGTGGTGTGTTATAAATTTCGATGGTATATTTGTTACCAAGAAGCATCTCGTTATTTCACAGTTCCATAAAGAGTTATTACATTAATTATTATTTTCTAAATTTGTAAATTTCTATGTATAATTGTCCTACTTTATCAGTTTCAAATAACTTTTGCTTTGAGTTATATACAGTGTGTCCACGGATGGAGTTGACAAGAGGAGAAAGTCGTTTGTTTTTGACTTTATCGAAAAATGACACTCTTTATAAAAAGTTCTGCTTTTCGAAGAAATGAGACTATCATAGAAATGTCTAAGATCAGATATACAGGGTGCTCATAAATTAAATAAACATGAAAATACTCAAGAGAGAAATACCATTATTTAATATTTTACACAACATTTTTATAAAACAAATCCGTTTATAACCCGAAATAGAGTCCTAATACAAATTTTAAAATCAAAATTTCAATTTTGACTTTTACTCTACACACTATGAATAGTTTGTTATTTCTTCTTTTATGCGCTCTTTTAATATCATGGCAGATCATAGGTGGTCTAGCAAGATAATGGGCCAAATCTTCCAATCCACCTTTCACCATTATCTGAGCAAGGCTGTAAAATGAGCAGCGCAGCAGTTCTGTTGCCAAAACAGCTTATTGCGGAAGATTTGGCCCAATCCTAACCTTACATCCCTTGCCTTTTTTCTCCAAGGTGCTCTAAAACAAAACATTTATTCAAATGGTTTGCCACATGATAGGGAAGCATTAAAATAGCACATACGCCAAGGAATACATGAACTGAATGAGCCGCTAACTATTCGAAGAATTTATTAAGTTAGCGGGAAAATGTGTTGAGGTGGGAGGTAGAGGTAGAGTAACATTTAAATTTTGATTCTAAAATTTGTATTGGAACTCTATTTGAAGTTATAAACAGAATTTTTTTCATAAAAATGTTATATACAATAATAAATACCTACTGGTACTTTTCTCTTGAGTATTTTCTTGTTTTCTTAATTTATGAGCACCCTGTATATCTGATCTAAGAAGTTTCTATGAGAATTTCATTTTTTCGGGAAGCAGAACTTTTTATAAAGAGTGACATTTTCCGATAAAGTCAAAAACCAAAGCGTTTCTCCTCTTGTCAACTCCATCCGTGGACACACTGTATATGATAATAATGTCGTAGATACATTGAACAAATTATTACAACATATAGTCAACATTGTGTTACATCATTCTGTACAAAACATTTTTTGATAAAAAAAAGACTTTTTGAAGTTAACTATTCACAAACTTTATTAAATTCAATTATTTTGATTCCAATTCAAGTCAAATTTGTTGAATGTTAGTTAATTTTCTAACTACCGATGTAATCAAAATTTTGATACAACATGAGAACTAATTACTTATTATTTATTCCTATTTCACATTTCGAAACATATGTCCAAAGAACTTTTATTAATCTAAGGAAACACAGTTCAATGACAAAGTATTTAAAATAAATTTTTCTATAAAATAAAATCAAAAAATTTCAAAGCTGACACTTCTTATAACGAAACATTTTACCGATCTTTATCATTTTCTAATTAACAATTTTGGTAGTAACGGAATATGAAAAGCAAAAATTAATTATTATTTATATTTAGTAAATCTAACAGCTTTGCAAATATTCCTGCGTAAATTCTATTCAAGATTGGCTTAATCGGATAATGCTGAATAAATTATGATTGCCTCTAATAAAATAAAAAATTTATTATATATGTTCCTATTCAATTTGTAGTCTAATACCAACTGGGATGTTGCTTTAAATTTATGATGCTAATGTATTTTTTTTAACCATAAATAATCATTTATTTCATATTATTTGCTGGCAAATATTAGTAGTTTATATAATAATATATAATTGTTTTTAGTTCTTTTTAGTAGTGTGTTAAGTGAAAGAAAATTAATATATCCATCCATTTGTTAGCCAGTCAAAATTGTCTGTAAAATCAGTTATAAAATTAACTGATTATATACCAATGGATGATTTCAGCAACGGCATCACTGACTAGAAAGTCTATCACCTTATTCTACTTAAATATGCCTATGTTCAGATATCCAGACTAGAGTTAATCAGCTATTCTTGAATTGCACCGGCATTCAAGAACTTTGACATCCGTTTAGGCAGTAAAAAATGATCAACTTGTAGGTAGGTAATTATACTGTAAATATTCCAGCGACAATACATGCTTGTAGATGACATAGATTATATCAAGGTGTACGGCAGTTTTTCCTCGAATTATAAGTATATACTTCGATTCCAACACCTTCATGGTATTAATAGCCGCGTAGTTTAATCTGTATGCTGCCCACCTAACTTCTTTTTCCAATAATATAAAGAAATTACAAATTTGGAAAAATCTTTAAGAAACTGTTGACGTGAAGCTGATCTCTCCAGTTATCGTCGGTTTGGTTGTTACTCTTTTAGATTTTTTAGACCACCCAATTATGGAGTTGCACGCTGCACGTAACCATGGGTCTAATAATTCATCACTTCCGGTAAGGTATTTAGAACGTATGCATCAAGATTTTCGACAAATATACTGACACCCACACTGGCATTCTTGTTTCTGAATATTCTATCCACATGGAAACCTAAGACTTTCCCAGCTTCGCAAAGCTTTTCTCACTTAACAAATAGGGCGATTTCAAATATATTCATCATATATTTTTTGTAAATAGATAATAACTTTGAGAGTTCACCTACATCTTGTTTCTCCTCAAAACAACCTAGCAACTTAAGGAATATCTACTGAAACATACATAAAAAATTTTTAGCCTTTTTTAACTAGAATGACCAAACCGTTAGCATATGCCTGAACCAAAAATTTCCATGAACAAGATCGACAAATCATCCACAAAACATTTCCAAAGCAAGGCAAGAGTATGCCTTGCTACGGACATTCTGTTACTGTCCTAAAACATTTATCTCCTATATTTGTTATTGTGTCCAACATTGCTTGATTCTAGGAACATAGGAGACTTGCTTACGTGACGATATTATTACGTTGATTTGATCAGATAAAGCTAATTATTATCTATAATTATTTTATGTGGTGGTTTGACATAGATTACTTCTGCAACAATAAATGATAAACAATATAGATATATTTTCTAACTAATAGGAAGGCGACGGAACTGAATAAGTTTATAAATCTATATTAAAAATGGTATAACCTAAAATTAGAATTGGGAAAGGTAACAATAGGAACCTTACTATTTGTTATTTTTTTCGTGTACTTTCGACATTACACCTTGCTTCTTATGTTAGAACTTTCATTATAGGTTTTGTCAAGTAATATTTTTGCTGATTTAATATTTGCAAACGTAAGTACTTCTGCTTTTACGTCTGTTACTTTTATAAGTTGATGTCATATTTTCCATAGGTAAGATAATCAATCATAATATATAGGTAGATAATTATAATGTTTCCTTTCCTGACAAAAGTCACAAAATGATATGATGGAGCAACTTTCGAAAGAAGGAACAGGCTTACTAATGAATCTTTACAACCTTATAAGTTAAATAAATCCTATACCATGTGAACCATTTTTGTCCAGAGCAAGCTGTTTCGAAGTATTTCAGTTATATTTAGATTTTCATTGCGATTTCGACGCCCATAAGAAAAAATAAAGTTGTTGATGGTTTCCCGCAACCGACACGTCTTAGTAAAACAGTGAAATTTGTGGAAAAAATTTGCTGTGAAAAAACAGATTTTAAAAATTCTTTTTTCGAATACGCCGGATTTAATATTTATCAAAATAACTCAAAAGCTTGAACAGTTAGGACCCGTTTGCAAGCGTCACTAAGTTATCAACAGAACTGTCTAAAACTTTCCCCATTTTCCTATCTCTTATAGATTCTAAGATACCAACACATACATGCATCACCAAAATGATCCACACTGTTTAATTTCGTCATAGTCGTTATCATTTCCGTATAATTGACCAATGGAGGACAGAAAAATTGCTTGTTATCATCAAACGTTAATTTTATGACACATTTCTATTTATGTCCTTTTAGGTCTCTTTTTGCTTTCACTTCTCTTTTTCGATTCCTTATTTTCTCCTTTTTTTGTTTTTATTTTATCTATATTTCTTTATCCTCTAATTATTTTGAAAAGGAAGTCTGGTTATATGCAATGACAGTAGTTTCTTCCTCCGTCTTCTTTCCTTATGCCTAAGCAACAATAAAAGATTTGATCGATGATGGTTTTCATATTTAAAGCAACTAAAGAAGTCTCGAGACGGTTTACTACAAGTTAAATAAAAAATAGTATTTGCACATGTACGCAGTACTGAGCGATTAGTTATCTACTTTACATTTGATCAGTGCCATGCTGAATGACATTTTTGGCCATCATGCTTTTTAGTCACGAAACATTTTTTAAACTAGTTTTTTCTCGGTTATCGATACTTTATATATACATTGTGCCCTTTGGTACCTCAAGTACACAATTTTATTTAGATTATATGTGCAATGACTACTGATCATACCGCCACAAAGGCTTTTTTGCGAACCGTGCAGCGCCGAGCGGCTAAACGCAACGCCTTTCGCCGTCTTTCTAGATTGTCTACAGCGTATTTTGATGCCGACTTTTTCACATTTTCCTAGCTAAATTTCCATTTTCCCGAGGCTCCTTGGGCAAAAACGGAGGATTTCTTTTATGTGGAACGAGGATAGTTGAGTCGGTTACGCCCCTTTATAGAAGATAGCGATTTTTTCGAGTGGAATGAGGATAGAGCGAGTAGGTTTCGCCCCTTTCTAGACATTTGACAAATGGCAGATGAAATGCATTTTGAACTGCGTAAACGTCAGAAATTTCAAACTAATTTGTTGTTGTTTACACCCTATTGCAGAAATTCAACAAACGTCAAACGAAACGTCAAAATAAATTAAAACAGATTATGTGTTCTGGAACAATTTTCGGGCCCTTTCAGCTACGATAAGTTGTTATTGTATTGCCTGAGATATATCCGAGTCTTTTGGTGCTAATTTTATAGCCCAAAATCTGAATTGGTATCTTTAAATATTTTTGTTTATATATTATGTGGTAATATAGACGCTGAAATAATGTGGCAACAACATGAGCAAAGGTTGTAGTAGCTCGATTGGTAGCATTTAGATTTATGGGTCCATAGGACGGTGTTTTGATTCCCGCACAGACAAACTTTTTTTTATAATACATTTTTTATTTTTTTTACTATATTTCATGATTTTTTTGTCAAAAATTATATATACAAGTCAAGAAAAGACAATAATGCTTTTGTAGAAAGCATGCTTCAGGTCTGGGTTTAAATTTCGATTTTATAACGAAAGTTGTTTAAGTTTCCGTCAACTACGCGGCGCACTGCCGACCAAAATCACCGAAACGTGAAACGTATGCTCCGGCGGTGACATCTCGGAATAAAACGTAGGAAATTTGGGAAAATGAGCCGACTGGAGGCCGGTAAAGGCCAGAAACAGTAAATTTTAAGTCTCTAGAAAGTTTCCCGTACTCGAGCGCTGGGGTTTGAGGTCGTTTTTATATCGAACTTTGCATAAATACGAGTGGAAACGTGGTCAATGTGAGCTAGACAATATGGCGGTAGTCATTTCATTGCCGTGTCACTTCAATTTATAGGGTGATTCAAAAAGGCTTGATAGACAGTGTTAAAATATAAATTGACTAAAAAAATAAAATTCCAAATTTGAGGAACTTTTCGGGTTGTTCGCTTCGGAATGGTTGTCGAACGTGCGAAAGCTGTTTCGTATACAAAGTGTTGAAAAAAATGTTACCGTTAAAAGATAACTCAAAATTAAGGGAATTCATTTTTATTATGAAACCCATCAAGGAATTATTATGACACTAATTAACAGAGCAAATACAGAGTGTTTAAAAATAACCATTCTCTAAGAACAATTTAAAGTCATGGAATTAAAAAAAAATTGATGAAACTTTTAG
Organism: Monochamus saltuarius; assembly: GCA_025584915.1. Taxonomy (NCBI): domain Eukaryota; kingdom Metazoa; phylum Arthropoda; class Insecta; order Coleoptera; family Cerambycidae; genus Monochamus; species Monochamus saltuarius. The sequence goes on from CM046721.1 coordinate 30,936,883, forward strand.
CATCACATAAAGACCACCTTCAATATTAATTCAATATTTAAAATACAGGATGTTGAAAAAAAAAAACCAAACTCGAGAAAACACTAAAAATTGCCAAAATTTACATAAACCACTCTTCTAAATTATAAAGCGTCGGATTTTCCCCACCATAGACAGTTCAGACGTTTACATTTTATTATTCACAGGCGTAGAGCCGCGTGCAGTAATAGCAATTAAGTAAAAGGCACTCGCGCGCAGCGCGGCCAGAGGGCTTTAGTCCGAATAAATGTCAAGTCGACGATAGCCGACTTGCCACCTTTGTAGTTTACCATATTAAAACGTAACTATAATATGTATGTACTTAGAATAATTTATACATTTACTCATTTTTTTTTATATATGTATAAAGATCGATCCTTATTTTTGAAATGCCTCTCGTACTTTGCATTACTATTTTATAAGGTTTATGCTGAACTTAATAAAAATATTTGTTCACCTGCTTGTAATACGAGTACGCCACTAAATAAGTCCTTTCAAATTTTATGAGCAGTGTTGCATAGCAGCTAGCAGCGACCGCTGAAGTTAGTGAAGTAACTACTATGTAAATACCGCGTGGGCAGGTACTACTTTTATTCCAGTGATTTTATTTTCAGGACGAGATTCCTGCCTGCTGGTTCTGATTATTTTCGCCGTTAAAAAAGCGCAATTTATTACGAGTGCCAAATAAGGAGTGTTGGGACGAGTCATACGATTCATTGCCACTAAAAAATACAAAGCGAACATTGTCGTTCGGCCGTTTTTTATTTGGCCCTTTCATAATTTATGATATTTCAGAACCCGCGCCAGTCGGTACACGCCTGGCATTAAGCGAAGCCTCGTTACACGCCGATTAATTACTGAAAGAGACGAAGGGTGCGCTGCCTGAACAGCGACAGGGAAAGTGATTTGTACGATGCACTTTCGTTGCAGCACCTTATAATTATTATGGAGTGGACGGAACACTTGGAATATTTGTTGAAATATTCACGAGGTGCACAGTGAAGGATATAAATTTAATGCGCACCCTGATGAAGTTGGAGTTTCCACTTGTTACTACAATTAAATGTTTTCAGAAAGTATACAAAAGGTGTGAATAATTTGTCTTATTTTTAAAGTTTTATTATTTTCCAATATGAAACATTTACTCCTACACAGCAGTTAGGCAACAAATGCAGGGTGATTCAGAAATACTAAGAAGAAATTAAATACATAATTATTATATTTACTCGTATTTTTTGTTTTTCCAATTTCTCATTTTTGGGAGCCCTGGGGCTCCTTGAAATTAGGCTTAACATTTTGTTTTTCTTCAACCGTCACAAAACTATGACATTTTCTAACTGTTAGAAGTCTCTAAGGTTGACATTTTCATTACTGAAGAAAAAAATTGTATCTTAGCATTAAAAAATTATATATTGACAACAAAAGTATTCACTTTTAATCCTAGGAGCTAAATTTAATAATTAAGTGGGAAATCTGGAAAAAAATACCATATTTTGTTTGGAATAGAAGTGTCTTTTTTGTCTCGCAACTTTGCATCCTAATACAACAAATTACTATTTTCTCCAGCTCGCGAATTTTTCAATATATTATATCAAAGCTCTTTTCCAACACGGCACCTGACTGGTTGGAAACCTGTCCCAAGTGGATAGCCAAATCGTTCACCGATTTACTGCAGCGGAGTTGTATCTAATATTAAACTGACTAACGGCTTCGGACAGGTTTCAAACTAGTCAGGACATAAGCACGTAACTTTGAATATTTGCTTATATCAATCCCCTTTTTTCATATCCAAAGTTGATCGCAACATTGAATATTGTGACCAAAGCGCTAACGGCTTGATTTTATTTGCAACGTTTGAGAAATACACCATCAATATACTCTGCATACAACTTTATGTTTTTTTTTCTATACATCAATCTATAAAACGGTAGTAGACACATTCATAAATTTCTCGAAATTTCTTTGGGAAAAGATTCAAAGAAACCTTTTTTGCATACTCCAGTATCTCCCCAGGAACATTCAAATCTTCATTAGATTCCATTTTTACAGACTTTTCAGCAAATTGAACCACAAACAATCACAAATTAACTCAATTAGCAATATAGCGACTAACGTTTGACAAAGTATCCATAACTACATCGATATGTCCAACTTTGCTTTATTATCCAAATTTGGTTTGAATAATTTCAGAACAGAAATTAATAATTAAACGGGGAAATTCGGTTGGAAAAAAGTAGAATGTGTTATTCGGATAAAAAGTGTATTTTTATCTCGCAATTTTGCATTCGCCAGCTACGGTACACTTCGCCTCGCAAATGCAAAATTTGCTCGCCACGAGTGTTGACAAGTTATTGACAGCTGCCATGGTGAGAATTCAATGTCGCCCTGAAAGTCGTTCTCAGTTTACTCGAAAACTAAAAGATTCTGATCTTTTCCTGAATCTCAAATTCCACGAATTTTTGCAGCTGATTGACAGCTGCTATGGTGTTATAGTCGTAGATACATTATGACCCCGAAGTCCTGTTCAACGACCTATAAAACCCCCACATACTTTCTCAGATATCCTTATATATTAAAAGCTGTAGGTAACTCTCGCTCTCACACTTGGCTCGAAAATTAGCCATTTTACCGCCACAAGGGCTTTTTTGCGAGCCGCGCGGCGCCGAACGGCTAAACGCTACGCCTTTCGCCGTCTTTCTAGATTGCCTACGGCGTATTTTGATGCCAATTTTTTCGCGTTTTCCTAGCTAAGTTTCCATTTTCCCGAGGCTCCTCGGCCAAAAACGGCGGATTTTTTATGTGGAACGAGGACAGTTGAGTCGGTTACGCCCCTTTATAGAAGATAGCAATTTTTTCAAGTGAAACGAGGATAGAGCGACTAGGTTACGCCCCTTTCTAGACATTCGACAAATGGCAGACGAAATGCGTTTTGCACGGCATAAACGTCAGAAATGTCAAACTAATTTGTTGTTGTTTACGCCTTTTGTAAAAATTCAACAAACGTCAAACGAAACGTCAAAATGAATTAAAACAGATCATGTGTTTTGGAACAATTTTCGGGAGCTTTCAGCTACTAGAAGTTGTTATTGTGTTGTCTGAGATATATTAGAGTCTTTTGGTGATGATTTTATAGCCCAAAATCTGAATTGGTATCTTTCAAATATTTTTGTTACATATTGTGTGGTAATATAGACGCTGAAATAATATGGCAACAACATGAGCAAAGATTGAAGTAGCTCGATTGGTAGCATTTAAATTTATCAGTTCAGAGGACGCAGATTTGATTCCCCACAGACCAACCTTTTGTATAATACATTTTTTATTTTTTTTACTATACTTCATGAAATTTTTTTGTCAAAAATTATATATACAAAAGACAATAATAGTTTTAGTTTAGTTAAATTTGAACCTTCTAAAATGTCCCGCATGCCTTAGGCCTGGGTTTAAATTTCGATTATATAACGAAAATTGCTTAACTTTCAGTCAACTACGAGGCGCACCGCCGCGCACCGAGCAAATACAAAGTGTTTAAAAATTATGAAATATTCTCTAAAAACCCTTTAATCTCATGAAATTAAAAAAACAAAATTTTGATGAAACTTTTAGCATTACATAAAGACCACACGATTCAATATTTAAAATACAGGATGTTGAAAATAAGTTAACCAAACATGAGAAAATACTAAAAATTACCAAAATATGCCAACTACTCTTCTAAATTATACAGCGCCAGATTTTCCCCACCATAGAGAGTTCAGCCAAAGTCACGTTTACATTTTATTATTCACAGGCGCAGAGTCGGGCGCAGTAATGGCAAATAAGTAAAAGGCCCTACGCAGCGGTGGTCATGCTGCGCGCAGCGCGGCTGGAGGGCCTTAGCCCGAAGAAGGTCAAGTCGGCGATACCCGACTTATCTTCTTTCTAGTTGTTTAGGAAAATGTGATCCATATCGGGCATTGTAGAGACTGTGCAGAAACGTCTCGACAGAACTACTTTTTTATTTTTAGCAGATTCGCCGTGTCAAAATACATGAGACATAGTCCAGATTTCCAGATCACAAACTTTTCTTGTGTAAACCTGTGTTATTGATTGCATGCAGCCTGCTGTATCACCAAATATGACCAATAAGCTAGCTACTTGCATTCTGCGAAATATTCTCTCATTTTTTTTACAAGTATTACATAAAGTTGATGCCTTTGCACGAGTTCTAACAGGTCTGTTCGACATGTCCCAAACATGTTATATAGAATTTACGTCAAGAGAATATGTTGTATAGTCGAGTTTCATATGACAACTTCTGTCAATTATTCACAGATTTAATAATTTCCAAGTTGTTGCAAGGAACGGAACAGGCTTGAAAACAGGTACGTGATAGTTGTTCACGAAACTTATTCTTTTCAATGAACTGAACAGTTCTTTAAATCTGATGGTGAACATAACCGATCCTGGTGAACAGTTTAACTTCATTTAATCATGTTTTTGATCATATAGTCAAAAAAATCCATGCTTCTTCTATGAGGCTTTAATTTCCTTAAATCAGTTGATGTGAAATTATTTTTGACAGAAAATGAGCCTTCTGAATTTTTTGCATGTATGACACAAAACTGTTTTTCGCCTACCAAAAAAAAAAAGGAAAATATAACATAAATCGATTAAAAAATATATCAAAAATTATATAAATACAAACAGAATTTAACGAGAAAGTTATGTAGTAACAATATAGGAATTTATTTATTGTACTAATTAATGTTAATTATCCCTCGAGCACAATTATGGATAGTAGGCATTTGGTAGGTTTTTGAAGTGATAGCAGTATGATGAGTTATTTCTATGGATGAAGTTGATAGTGCATTGGAATTATCTAGATTAACTGGCAATTCATTTATTTGGTTGTAATTATTTATCACTTCAATTGTGTTTTTTCTACGAGTATTACGCTGTTGTTCTTGGTTTGCCAGGATTTTTTGAGAAATCTTATTCAATAAGCAGTCGGTGATATATCGTTTTGCAACTGCAAACGAATGCCAACCTCCATGCTTTTTAAGTGTTAGCCCAAAGTTAGTTAGAAGGGTTGCAGAGCTGCGGCGGAAGCATTGTTCCATGTATGTAGTAGGTTCAGGCAGTTTAAAAAAGTGGCTATTTTTCCTGGAATTTTGCTGACTGTGTTTTTTTCCAATCAGTTGTACTGTACATTTATTATTTTTCTAATAAATGAATAGGCGATTATAAGGAGTGTGGGTAAGTTTAAGACAAATATATTTGCTGTATATTGTAAGTAGATTCAATACATCAATTGTTTTGTTTGTGATTATAAACGTCTTTGTAATATTATTTTTTGTTTATGGGACTGTAATAATCAATATATCTCCTCTATTATCTATGTGTTCATATTTAACAATTACTTTCGGCGACAAGCTCCTTATAGTCCCATCATAAGAGAAATCTACAATTTAACGTTAATAAAAAAGCAAAAATAGTTTATCTTTATTTGTTTATCTTCATAATCATAAGATCATCTGCTTCCTTAAAAAACTTTATAAATTGTTCTTGAATCAAAGTTTTGGACTTTCTGGGCAGGTAATTTACAGAATTCCGGATCAAAAATGCTCGAACTTTATGAAATTCAAAATTAACATTGCATTGATCTTTCCGATAGATAAGTAAGTAATACATTTTCTATTAGGTTTTTTGTTTTTTTGCTCTTTTTCCAGTTGTTAAACAATTCTTAGTACTTTTCGTACCGTTGTCTTGACTTCGTAGGTAACAAATTAAGAGAAACATTGCTAGATTCTTCAAGTCGGGTGGGGTATTTGTAAATTCTTCATCACTGTCTGAATAGTCTAAGAGCCAGTGGCCGGCAACCTATAAGTAAATGATTATACCTGAAATTTTGCACAGTGAATCTCTTATACCTATCACTCATGAGGTGGGGACTCGCTAAGCCCGGCGAGGCCGACTCAAGAGTTACTCAGGTGCGAGAAGTATGAAAATGTAACCAACTTCGTTATTAAATTAACAAAGCTGCCGTTTGAAAATTTTAAAATATACAATTATTATATAAAAATAACAAAGGCAGACGATTACCGTGCTTCTAAGGTCATGGCAGACACTTGTGAAATTGGCAAAAATTATAAATTTCAAAAGTATTTGATTAAATCTAATTTCTGACGTTAAAAAACTGTCAGAAATGTCAAGCATTGTAATCGACATCACCAAATCTCAGAACCTGTGTCAGAAATAGAGGTTATTTGTTACTTATATTATTTTAATATAAAAAGGTGCTAAATATAATAAATAATAAAAATAAATGCCTAATTTGTTAGATCTGAAATTTTTAAATTTTCAAACGGCAGCTTTGTTAATTTAATAACGAAGTTAGTTAAATTTTCATACCTTTAGCCCCTGAGTAACAGTTGGGTCGGCCTCGCCGGGTTTAGCGAATCATCAACTCATGATGGATAGGTATAAGAAACTCACTGTGCAAAATTTCAGGTATAATCATTTACTTATAGGTTGCCGGCCACTGGCTCTTAGACTAGAATTACAATTCATTTTCACAAATTCACACAATCACAATTATTCAGAATCAGAATGTATTATCATTTTATAGTTTTGTTCCCTTGAGTCCAAACTTTGATTTACAGTGACGTTGACGACAGGGACACTCAACCCTACGTCGACGATGGCGTGGTTTTAGTGGTAGGCCGGTGTCTGGCTTGTAGGATTGTAGAGAGATGGTGTGACAAGACAGGTCTCTCGGTCAATGCAAGTAAGACTGAATTGATTCTCATCACAAAAAGGAGGAAGATAGAAGACTTCAGAGCCCGAACTATGTATGGGAAGACCCTTACTCTAGGTAGGAGGAAGAAGGAGATAAAATGTTTGGGTGTAACCTTGGATAGTAAGTTGTCTTAGGAGCCACTGGGTGTACACGGCGGTGATCAGGCTGAGGCTACAATATGGGGCCTTGGTCTGGTGGCCGAGTGTGGGTCGGGTGTCTGTGGCCAAGGTGTTGTCGAGGATCCAAAGGCTGGCTTGCTTAGGTATTACAGGGGCGATGAGGACAACGCCATGTCCGGAATGCGGAGAGGGGGAGGAGACTCCTATCCATTTTCTAGGATATTGTGCAGCCCTTGGAAGACTAAGATATAGGATCTTTGGCACCGAGAATCTACAAGGGGAAGAGATGAGATGAGATGATTCATTTTCACATATGATAAGCGAAGAAAATAATATCGTGTTGGTTTGCCGTCAGTGTTGCCATTTTATATTAGAATATATTTAGACTATGATATGGCAGAAAACATAATTGCAATAGAAAATAATTTTATAAAAATAGTTTGCTTTTCTATGATTTTACGACACGTTATTTTAACTCATTGACTTACATTACTTACATTTATTATAGCTTTCAGTTTATCGGTTTACAAAAATACATTTGCTGATTTCTACATAGAATTAGATTCTAAATAGAATTTGTAGAGTGCAGTGATGAAAGTAAAATTTAAAAAAATGTGTTTGTTCATAAAATAATTATGTCATTTAGAATATTTTGTTAGTAAAGGTTTTATACATAACAAGTACCACTTATTTATAGCACTTCTAAACAGCTCATCTTTACTCTACGAAAAAATGACAAAACTGAAATAATATCAGACTTCATCATCTGATTAAAGCTGATATAATAAAATAAGTCTCATTTGCATAGTCGTAAAATATTTAGATATATGTTAATTATCACCAAGTGGGTGTATTTTTATACCTTCAGAGTCTTAATTATCATTCAGCATCAGATTACACAAACTTTTAAAGCCCTATATTTTATATGCTTATAAATTTCTCACATAATTGGTTAATTTAAAGCAAAGTAACTTCTTCGTATGAAAGATCTTAGGTTAGATAACAGGTGTATTTGGCAGTACGTCAGCATATGTTTGTAATTTCTTCGAAATTTATTTTCTATTCTTATTTCACTTCTCTGTCGCATGCGTTTAATTTGATAATTATCAACTCTCAAAATTGTGTTAGTTTTTTAGAGATTACTAATGGGAAAAGTATAAAATGTATTACAACAATTTCAATTACCTGCGTCTCCCAGTCCTAACCATTTTTTATACAGAGCGATTTTTAAATTAATAAAATCGTCAAATAATAACTTTTTTCTTGAAATTTTTGTAAAAGAAAAGCCCCATTTGATTGACGGTGAACAATTTTACTGCGACCTGTAGCATAGTTTTTTAAATGTTTTTTTACGTCATCAAAAGTTCGATCTACATAAAAAATTAAAATTGGCAGAAGCGGTTAAGAATTTTTTATTTTTTTATGGTGTTTTATCAGAGGGTACAAATATGTGGTATTTTACTATATGAGCTCAGTTATGTACCATATTTCAGGTATACATACTACTATCTATAGGTAATGCTAATTGTGCTGCTGGTAAATTTTATTAGAGGTATACAATATGATCCTTATATCGTGCTTCCGTAGTAAAAATAATTTGATCATGCTTGAAGTAAGTCAGAAAGTTATGATTTGTTAGGTAAACCCCTCAAAACCGTAATCTGGAGTCATATTTTGCAGCAGCATCGAAAACACCTCACATAGCTTTTTAAGGTTAAGAATTTTTATTGTTTTTTAATTTTTATCACTTATAACGTAAAAATATACGGTATTTTACTATGTCTGCTGCGTCATGTACTAGAGGTCAGGTATACCACGGTGGGCTTGAACATGACTTAAATGCGAAGTTTTAACACCACCGATTTTCTTTCAGCATTCGATTCCTGGAGATAAGATAAGAGATAGAAGGCCAGAAAAAAATCCACCGTAATCCTTAAGGCGGCTACTCACTACGCGGGACTTGCCAAGTACGTGCGAAGTGCTTGGCAAGTAGCGAGTAATATGTACGGCGACTCGCACTGACGAACTTGCACTTCCCATCGGTTGTCGGAAAACGGGTCCAAGTCAAAGGCAGCGAGTCGATATTTCCAAGTTTGTTTTGTCTGCGCTACACTACGCGGGCTTTACTTGCCGAGTAGCTACAAGTTTCTGTGTTTGTTAGCGGCCGATTTGTGTATCTTAAATCTTGAAATGGCGTGGAAAAATGAAGTTACATTGAAGTTTCTTGATTATTTATCGGAAGGAGCCTATCATTTGAGACCCATCACATAAGCAGCATAAAAGTAGAAATGATGTATACGATGCCTGGAAACGAATTCAAACCGAGTGACTTGGAATGTAGCATTGAGGATTTGAAAAAGAAAAGAGATTCTTATAACAAAAGCAGCTAAAGATGTCAAATCAGAATTCTCGTCCATTTTCAAGTACTCGTCTTTATACTTGCACTTCCCGAAATAAAACTTTCAAGTAGGCACGTAGTGTGTACAATTTACTTGGACTCGGACAAGTACATGCCAAGTATATTCCAAGTCGAGTACTTGGCAAGTTCCGCGTAGTGAGTAGCCGCCTTTAGAGCCGTTTTCAAAAAAACACCCTATTTCAACGAAGAAAAATTCACTGTTCGGCGTTTGTGATATTTTGCTTTCAAATGATTAATATCTCGCTGAGGTGTTTTGTAAATCTAATTTTTTTAAAATCTTTTATACAAAAAAAGGGGATGTTAAATCTGGTGACATTCCGGACCACTAAATAGATCCATTAAACCCAATCCATTTTTCTGAAGAAGTGTTATTTATTTATTTTATTTATTTATTTATTTGCAATACACTGTCCAGACAGAATCCAATTATAGGACAGGAAAAAACAAACGAGTAATAACAAATATATACAAACAAAATAAAATCGGGTATACAAAATTTACATACATATTAAAATTAATGAAGAAATGCATTTTTAATATTTTCAACATTACAAAAAAAATTAATCTAAGGTATTATGCACTAAGAAATAATTGTAACACATAACAAACATTGGAGCATTATTAAGAGCATTAGTCCTGCATGTGGGAATATGAAACATAGAAGAACGAAAACGCGTTACTAAATTAGGTGGTGATAATTTAATATAAGAAAGAAGTTCCGGGCAATCAACGAAATTATTTAATAACTTATACAGAAAAACTACGGAGGATATACCCCATCATACCTAAACCATAAGTATTTAGCAAATCGTCTTTGGGGTCTTTCAATGTTTTTTAAATGACATTCATAGTAAGGATTCCAAATAACAGAAGCATATTCAAGCTTAGATCTTACAAATGCATTATATAATACTATAAGCGTACCGTGCCCTTCAAACTGATGACTGTTCCGTATTATAAATCCTAAATTCTTGATAGCCTTGCATACCAAGCTGTCAATATGATCAGTAAAAGATAATTTAGATGAAAAACACACCCCCAGATCTTTATATTGCGTAACAGAGTTAAGTTTCTGGTTGTTTAATGTGTAATCAAATTTAATAGGAGCTAGTTTTCTAGTAAATATCATGGCATTACATTTGTTAATATTTAGAAATAGATTATTATGTAAACACCATTGATTAATCACTGCAATATCGCGTTGGAGCAAAATACAGTCAATTGTCGTAAGTAATTTCAAGTCATCAGCATACAGTAATGTGCGGCAAGATAGATCGCATGTGATGTCATTTATAAAAACGTTAAACAATAGGGGACCAAGTACAGAACCTTGAGGCACTCCTGAAGTCGCTTCTATTTCGGCAGAACTGAAACCACGGCAATGTACTGACAGACGTCTATTGTATAAGTATGATTTAAAAAATCTCAAAAAATTTGTATTTAATCAAAAAGTAGATAATTTACGTAACAAAATACCGTGGTCCAGCCTGTAAAAAACATTAAGAAAATCTGTATAAATGACATCGACTTGGCTTATATTTTCAAGTTTTTCACACAAATACTGAGCAAGGCAAAATAAATTAATAACTGTAGATCGACCGAGCATGAATAACTGTTTCAAAAACTTTGCTGAAATTATTTAAAATAACAATAGCTCTATAATTTTCTATAGCTTCTCTATTATCTTTTTTAAACACCGGAATAATCTTTGATTTTTTCCAAACATCAGGAAAAGTTGCAGATTTAAGTGACAAATTAAATAAAATGGAAAGGGGATAAGCTAAAATTGTAGCACAGTCTTTCAATAAAAACGCAGGAATACCATCAAAACCCTTAGTATTTTTAGGTTTAAGTTTTTTAAGTGCTCTAGCTACACACTCTTCGGATATATTAGGTACGGACAAGCAAGGAACACTAAAAGAGACATAAAAAGTAACAGCAAATTAGGAAGACAAATGATAAGAATGATTAAAAATCAGCAAAAGCGTCAACAATAATCTGCGGTTGACTAATTTTGTCACCTTGATAAACCATACCATCTGGGATACAGTTTAAATTCCTTTTCCCATTAATATAGTGCCAAAAGAATTGTGGATTATTTTTCAATTCACTTTCAAGTTTCGCAGTATACCTCTTATGCTCAATATCAATGTCCTGCTTTATAGAAGCTCTTAATTCTTTGTACACAAGTAGATGTTGTTCGTCGCCTGTGCTTTTATATGTACGCCAAATTCTAGATTTATTCTTTATATTCTGAATAATTTGACGATTAAACCAAGAGGGATACTTTGATTTCTTTGATGTTATTTGAGGAACACTATTTAAAAATATCGAATTTAGTATGGAGTAAAACTGTTCACAAGCCATATTTATATTTTCACAGGATGATAAAGGAGTGAAGTTTGCACTTTGTATATCTTCATATAATTTAAAAAAATTAGCCTTACGAAAATTGTAACTTACAGACGGGTTAACTGGAAAAGATTTAAGTTTAACATTTAAATTCAAAGATACTGATAGTGGAGGATGATAACTATCGACAGGCATTAAGGGATCACAACATTTAACAACTTTTACCAAATTTCTACTAAAAACCAAATCCAGAATTCTTTGATTAATATTGAGAACATGATTATGCTGAGTTAAGTTAAATACTTCACAAAACTGTAAAATTGAAACAATGTAATTATTACTATATCTATTATCTAAATATTGCTGCGCAATCTTGACCTTGTGGGGTAGAGCTTCGTCGTGCTGAAACCACAGGTTTCTCCTTAGCTGCAAAGGCACATTCTCTAGAAGTGCAGGCATTTCTTCTTGCAGGAAATTTAGGTAACTCACATTGATCAATGTATGTTCATAAAAATAAGGTCCAATTAAATGCCGACAGATGATGCCGCACCATACATTTACTCTAAAATGACCTTGGTTTTGGATTTTCAATGGATCAGTTGTGTTCGTTGCGCCTGTTTGGCAAACCATTACTGACAAACCGGCTTTCGTCCGTCGACGACGACGACGACGTTGTGAATTTTGTAGTCATGATAATCATAGGCCTTTAAAATTCGTTGAACGGTTGATTTATCCAAATTCCATTCCCGACTAGCACGCTGCATAGAATTTCGTGGATTTTGTCAGCTAGTCTAGCTGTATTAACATTGTTTCTTTTCTCTTCGGACAATTATTTGAGTCTTCCGAATAGAAAATGCATCTTCATTTCGTCGCAAGATCGCCTCCAATCTTGTAAAGATTCTATGATCAGGAATGAGGCGCTCTGGATACCTTTCTCGATGTAGCTCTACAACTCTTCTTGATTTTTTTGTGACATATAAACTATTTCTGAAAAAGAAAATATTTTGAAAGTACAAAAATTATACGTTACTCACTCGAATGAAAAATCATTCTTTCAAATTTTTTCTATTTTAACCTGTTTCTGAGAATTGTCAATGAGTATCTGCGGTCTTAGTAAAAGGGTCAATTTGAAAAATATGCTTGTAAATGTTTGTGTGCTAGTGTAAAACTTTCAGGAAAACGTCATTTTTGCCAACTTGGGCAAGTTTGGCAACTAAAAGTGAGCGAAAGGTAGAAAAATCCCGATATCTCGAACTGTGAATTTTTCTTCGTTGAAATAGGGTGTTTTTTTTTTAAACGGCTATGAGGATTACGGTGGATTTTCTTTTATGGCCTTCATATGACTCCAGAAATCGAATGCTGAAAGAAAATCGGTGGTGTTAAAACTTCGAATTTAAGTCATGTTCAAGCTCCCCGCGATGCATACTTGTAAGTATCGGTAATGCTAATTGTACTGCTGTATATTCACTTAATGAACTTGTAATTCTTTTAGAGGTATAAAATATGTTCCTCCTCGTACCTACATGGTGCATCTCTAGTAAAAATAACCTGCCTATGCTGGAACCAAGTCATAAAGTTATGATTTGTAAGGTAAACGCATCTGAACCGAAATCTTGAGTCATATTCTGTAGCAGCAGCGAAAACACTTGGCATACCTAATTACATAATTAGATTGCAGAATCAGTTGTCTATTTATGATTGGTTGTTATATGTTCTAAACTGTTAATAATATAATAATAGTACTGTTTAGCATATATCTACACAGAATTTTTTAAAATGGCTGGAAAGTCAAATATAACATAACACTGAGTTGGATGGCAAAAATCATAATTAGATACCTTCTACGTCATCCGGTCTCAAAAATACTACAATGCTTTTGGAAGAAAGTTTGTAAGCAACCTTCTTGGTTCTAAACAGCATGGAAAGGTATTATTTGCTTTGTATCTGTCGTGAATCGCAACTTTTCCCACGCTAATGGCTTGCCTCGCAACGTCCAGCTTTATTATTATTATTAACAAAAATATCATGTTTCTACCAAGCATATTGATAAATAGAAAAAAATATGAGAATAAATATTCAGTCGTAACTGGGCATCTTTAGAAATAGCATAATTACTGTAAATATCTTACAGGCGTTTGGCAGGGTCGAAAACGATTTATAGAAATCAGTGGGCGTCATCATAACGCGATAAATGGAAACTATCAGACCGAGTCTATGATGGGTTGTAATCTGCCGCGGGAAGAAAATTCACCGTTAGTCTTTCTGTTACCTAGTAATGAGAATTAACGAAATTGAATTCAATTATTCTACTCGCGATTTATTAGCAAGGGAGAGGTATCAGGAAGTAAGAAAAGGAGTAAGAACGCCACCTACTCGAGGCGTCACTCAAAGCTTTTAATAAGAAATTATTTTAATAACTCGCAAACGTCATAGTAGTCAGCAACAAAAGGCGTATAGTTTTCATCCCAACCATTTCAATGGGTCGTCATCTTTATTCACAGTAATTGACAATAATGCCCAGACTATTTATAGGTAATACCCAGGTTGTGAGAAATTCTAAGAAATTATTGCTCTCAACATGTTTATGTTGAGTTTATGTTTTGTTTAAAAAAGAAGAAGAAGTGCGTACTTGTTCTCGTTGACTTTAGCATTAATGCACAAAATTAAAAAATTGTCATCATTCTCATAAATTTTTTATTGTTTTGAATTAGTTTTTATGATTTTTTATTTACACTTGCGATTATGGTATCATGACTTGGAAGCATAGTTTCCACATGTTCCACAAGCAGATTTGTGAGTTTTTCCCACCAACATGCACCCGCCAAACCTATAATCAAAATAATATTAATAAATATTGGTTATAAAACTTAAAACATATTTGTAATGTACCTTCATGAGCAGAAATTCAGCGTCGTTCGCATTCCTTATTAATCTGGATATTTCCTTTTTTGTTGATACCTACTTTAGATTTTTTTAGACTTGTATCCTTCTGATTTTCGCTTCAGAAATACTACAATCAAATTTAAGTATTTTTTGTTATCGATGTTCTTCTTCGGCGAAATGTATGTTCTTCTCATTGAGTAATAATACCAAAGATATGAATATGAATTTAGTCCTACCTACTTTCATATTTCATTTCTTTTATATACTGCCTAAGCAAATAAATAATGATTGTCACGAAAACTATGATTTTTTTATTGCCTCAAATTAATGCAACTTCCTTCTTTCTGAAAAGCCTAACTATGGGGTAAGTTTTTAATTAAATATGTTTTCAAGTCTTCAACCTTTAGTTTTCAAAATCAAGTATAATGTAGGTGTATAAATTTCTTACGAGGGAGTTTTAAAAATATTTTTTGCCTCAACAAAATTTCGTTCTAAATAAAAATAAAATTGGCAGAGGCGTGCCACTAACATTTTTAAGGTTAAAAATTGTTATGCTATTTTATCACTTACAAATCTGCTGAGTTATGTACCATGTTTCAGGTATACATTCTTCTATGTATAGCTAATGTTAATTGTGCTGCTGCATATGCACTCCATGAACTTGTAATTTTTTGAAAGGTATAAAATAAGTTGCTTCTCGTACCTACATAGTTTTTCCCTAGTAAGAATAAACCTGATCATGCTGGAGGTAAGTCATAAAGTTATGATTTGTAAGGTAAACGTATCTGAACCGAAATCTTGAGTTATACTTTGTAGCAACATCGCTACTTAATTATAGATTACAAAATAAACGGTCTGTTTGAGATTCTTTGTAATGTTTTTATATATTTTTAGGTATTAATAATATTGTGTGAAACTAACTACTCAGTGGACAAAAGCCCCAACCTGCGTTGAATTACACCCACAATATCTACCCATATATTCCTTATTATTAGCTTTTGTAACATTTTTTACTGTATTTGAAAGGTATTTTAAGCTAATATAAATCAAATCTCCTACAATTCCTATCAAAGTCATATGTATGTTCTCTGATATCTACGAAACATCTAGGTATGCTAATGAACAATTCCACAGACAAAACTCTATTCAATAATTATCTAAAGAAATTAATCTATCTAAATTTACTAACCTGCTTTAATGAAACACTCTATAAATATCTATCTTTCACTTTTGGCAGTGGGAACACGACAATTCAACCACAATAGATGAGATCTGACCTATTTCTGCATTTTTAGGATTGCTTCTTCAGATGGCCTCCTTTAAGTTGAGTCAAATATCTAACTATAAAAATTAAAATTATTTAAAGTTAAATATCGATAATCACAAAAGTGACAGCCTGTCAATGAATTAAATATGACAGTACCTACTTGAATAATGTTTAGATACCCTTTATGTAAAAGTTTTTATATATTTTTAGGTATTAATAATATTGTGTGAAACTAACTACTCAGTGGACAAAAGCCCCAACCTGCGTTGAATTACACCCACAATATCTACCCATATATTCCTTATTATTAGCTTTTGTAACATTTTTTACTGTATTAGAAAGGTATTTTAAGCTAATATAAATCAAATCTCCTACAATTCGTATCAATGATGTCATATGTATGTTCTCTGATACCAAACATCTAGGTATGCTAATGATCAATTCCACAGACAAAGCTCTAAATTTACTAACCTGAAGAAGCAATCCTAAAAATGCAGAAATAGGTCAGATCTCATCTATTGTGGTTGAATTGTCGTGTTCTCACTGCCAAAAGTGAAAGATTAATATTTATAGAGTGTTTCATTAAAGCAGTTCGCAGTTCGCCTTTCTTCAGTAAAAAATATTTGTTATGTATTATTAATAATATTATAGCAGTACTGTTTAGCAATGTAATATATCCACACAGGAATTATTAAAAATACTGCAATGCTATTGGACAAAAGTTTGTAGGCAATCTCCTCCTTTTAGAGATCTTGGGCACCCACCATCTCGCCGAGGAACAACCTGGACTTCCAACTACGTGGTGATTGTTAGCTGGTTGCGTCAATAGTACAAGGATTTCTAGATGATTTGGAATTGTATGTATTTGTGATATGAAACAAGATAAGCTTAGCTTAAGGATTGTACTATGCTTATTATTATAAATGTAAAGACATATATTTGAATAACAAAACATCTTCTAAATGAGAAGCTTAAGGGGCTTATTTCATTTTTTTCAGTGCGACAAATAATTAAATAGATAATTAAAGATAATAAAATTAGCTTCTTAACTATATTTCTTAATATCACGCATCGAAGAAGCTATATTTGATTTATATTCTACAAATATGCAATTTTCACTTAATTAAATGTAATAATATTCTCCGCCGTACGCTTGGTGATTTATTTTACTCATTTTAATTACCTTATGCCTACGGATAATCTTCAGAAAAATATTCTGCAATTTCACACACAGATTAATTATAAAACCGAAGGTCAAGCGCAACCACAATTTGTGTATTAAGAAATTATAAATTGAGTAACTTACGGCATACCTTCTGAACGTTGAAACTTTTATTGCCAATATGGAACGGATAACTTCATTTCGTGGGATGGATATTACGGAACGGATTCCTTTATTAATGATGATTACCCCAGGCTGCATGTTCAAAAGGTGTGGAACGCTGAAGCAGGAAAGTAATAAGAATCTGTCTTAACTAGTAATATGGGTGGTGGATATTGAAGCTATACGATTTAATGGAACTCATTGTGTCCTCTTGGTGATAGAATTTGATCTAAAACTAAGTTATATAAATAGGGTTACTGTAATGTAGTAACCTAGTTCAATTCATTTGTTTAAGTCTCTGTGCAAAAATTATACTTTAACTGCAATTATATACAATTTAGAAATTGTTTATTATTTATAACAAAGTTATATAATATATTACAACTTAGCAACACAGTAAAATTCGCTTTTGCCCCCTGTTCACATTTTACATGAAAGATGGTAAGTAAGTCTACTGCGGTTGTTAGTCAAAACATTTACAGATAACGAAACAATTATTTCCGCCTCTGCGTTTCAAGCTGGAATGTAAGCCACGAATTGGAATATTTTTTATAAATCTGAAATATCCCTATTTTTTAGAAAAATTTGATTTCGCTTTTGGATTTTTCATTTCAAAATATTACGATTTGAGCGAACATGCCTTAATAAAATGTTGATAATATAAAAAGATACAGGGTGAAAAAGTTGGATTTTAAAAAGTGATTTTTTGTAATAATTACACTGTCTTTGAAACTTAAAAATTTGGGAATAAATGTTTTTGGATATGAGTAATCATCATCATCGGAAATGATTGATTGAACAATTGAGCACTTCCATATCATATTCCGATACCTGCAGCAATTTTCCATACTGTTCTGAGCTAATCACCTTCAATCACATCACGGATCGTACAAATATTCGCCTTATTGATGCTTGTCCGGGGTCAACGTGCATGACTTTCGTTTTCCAGTGATTTCCGATGAAAACAAAAATGAATTTTTTTGTTTATAAAAACTAACAAGTCACGCGGTCTCTCTCGGAGTATGAATTTTGGAATCGGGAATTCTTATAATAATAATTGAATCTTTGTCTTTAGTAGTTCATCTCTTCTTAAAGCTCCACAACCACCAATTATTAAAGTGACCTGAAAAGTTGTGCAAAATTAGTTATCGAGAAAATCGATCGATGTATATTTATTTTAATTACCTTTTCTAGCTGAAACTATTATCAGATGAATTTTATAAAAATCTTTCAATTTCCTCTTTCGTTAGAATTATGGATTTTTTGCAAGGTATCCAACTGATTTGCTTTTCAAATATGATATTAGTTCTGAAAAGTTTCTGATACACATTCTGAATTTTCTTCGAACACACCAGTGTGAATCGATTGTAGGCGATCTCGTACTGTATCGACAATTTTTTGGGGATTAATTGTGAAACAGCCGCTTTCAATACTTCCCCTGGTAAATGCTCGTCCTCGCTTTCTGAACTCATTTTGAATTAAACACTCTTAGAATATGAATTGCAATATATAATTGTGATACTGCTTTTTCAAACAACTAATGTTTGTTGTTTATTAGATTAGATCGTTATGAAAGTCACCGTGTGTAAATCGCCTTGATTCAAATACGGTTAAAATCAAATGATTTCAAATACCTATAAATTAAATTGTTGTATATGTTACACACAATACTTGAATTCGGACAATGTCCAAAAAAAGTATGCAAAACTAGTTCTGAGCTCCGAAAAATTCCCAAACCCGAAATTATACATTTAAGAGGTTACTGCATATTACAAAATATGAAGGACTGGGCATTATAAGGTGTTCAAAACTAGTTTTGTGCATTTTGAAATGACCAGAACTAATTCTATTCATTTTCTGAAAGTTATGTTACACACGATACTCGAATTCGGACAATGTCCGAAAAAAGTATGCAAAACTAGTTCTGAGCTCCGAAAAATTCCCAAACCCGAAATTTTACGTTTATACGGTTTTTGACTATTGCAAAATATGAAGGACTACAATTAGATACTTTATTAAGGGGCCACGCTAGTTGCAGCCATACAAATTCGTACAGCTCGCGTTCCGTTAAGCTCACTATACTCGTATCACTTTACAGCTTCCATCTTTCCGTGCCGCCTTGTATCTCACATCGCCTGATACTATTTATTATTATTATTATTATTATTACAAAACAAAATGGTCAGAGGAAAATCCTGTTAGCCCATATTAATAATAATATAATAATATCTCTACCCCTCATTCTAATCACGAGGATTAGCCCAGAAGTCGAAGACTTGTGCGGGAGAGGGGGCGGCATTTTATTATTAAGCAGGCCGCATTTGCGCCCAGGAACGACTTACGTTGGTAGGCCCTAACCACCATTCAGTGCAGGAACGAGGGAAACCTGGAAAACCTCATTAATTAGAGGGGTAGTCAAATGTCAACCGGTATCAATCTCTCACATTGAACTAAGTCAACATTCTTCCACCCTACCATACCCGCAGAGAAGGTGCCAATCTCTCCACGAATATAGCTTATATACGGTCTACCGGCTGCGGGGATCGAACCCACAGCGCTTACGTCCACTTTGCTCGGTGACGACGCGACGGCGCCACAACGGCCGCGCGGAACCCTATTTTCAACGTAAAATTAAAATTATAAATAATGGAGCTACAACTCCGGGAATCAGGACTTTTTGTGAAATTTTCTCCTCTTTTAGGATCTTTTAATATTGGCGCTATCTTTAATAGTTCC
The DNA here is from genome assembly GCA_025584915.1 of Monochamus saltuarius. Classification (NCBI taxonomy): domain Eukaryota; kingdom Metazoa; phylum Arthropoda; class Insecta; order Coleoptera; family Cerambycidae; genus Monochamus; species Monochamus saltuarius. The sequence continues at coordinate 30,956,782 of CM046721.1, forward strand.
ATAGTTATTGCAAAAACGGAGACCATCTTTTTCTCTTCGTTTTTGTTAATAATAATTGAAATTTTTAATGGCAAAAATTCAAAATTCCCTATTCTCAGAATTTAATTCTGAATCCGATAAACCAAACCCCATATTTTTAAATTTAGTCTAACTATTATTGGCAGGAAACTCACTTCTCGACTAGACTATAAAGATTACAAGAACAACAAAGAACGAGAAAAGAAAATATATTAGTTGTCTTTGAACCAGCTGTCCAATCTGCTTTTGAAGGACTGTAAAGATGGAGCACTGATTGAATAGTTACAACATAAGAATGCAGATGTATTATTTTAGATATTTTATTTCAAATATTGACAACTGTAATAAAAAATAAAACTTTGTTTTTATATAGCTATAACAAATATACACATTAAAAAATGTATTATTTATTTGAGCATGAACTGGAATGATGACATTTCGAGTTGCGCAATATATTCTTTTTTCGACAAGAACACGCTTGATTAATACATTTACCACTGTGTGATAACTGATGACAATACAGACATAACCCTACTTTTAATTTGACCATTGGTATAACTTTGAGAAACTGAATAGAACTAGTTCTGGTCATTTCAAAATGCACAAAACTAGTTTTGAACACCTTATAATGCCCAGAACTAGTTCTTCATATTTTGTAATATGCAATAACCGTTTAAATGTATGATTTCGGGTTTGGGAATTCTTCGGAGCTCAGAACTAGTTTTGCATACTTTTTTCGGACATTGTCCGAATTCGAGTATTGTGTGTAACATAATACCACAATTGTCTTATTTTATTGCAGTTTCCAAAAATATATTGTTTTTATCTCGAACGCGAAATGCTTTTCTCAAGTAGATTTTTTGCCTTACTAAGCTCGGCAAAATAACATGAACGCAAAAGTACCATTTAGCGTCCAAGGTACAAAAATAACTATTCTCGGCCTATAACAATAATACAAATAACTAATATAAAATAGCATAGAGATCTATTATTTTTGTTTCCGTATTTTTGGCAACAAATATAACAGTTTCGTAGTTAGCTGTCAAAACCATTGGCAATTATTTTAAATTGATGGTTCTGTTGAAAATACAGACATAATGGAGCTATTGTACACACAATTTTTTCAGCACATTAGCCAGTTCATAAAACAAGAATCTCTCACCGACGCTGTCGTCATTAATGCCAATAATAAATTGACATTGGCAATTGAGATAAAAGATAGTTGTTATGACAGGATTTTATCTGTAAGCTATAAACTCTCTCCTGAAGATCTATAGAAACATTAATTGAATGGATACTAAAGATGACATTGCCCACAAGTTGTATATTACACGTAGGTACCGGCTTTACATACCCATAAGGTATTGTTATAAATGGATTTAATTATTATGTAAATGAAAAACAGTTCGAAAAATGTACAAATTAAAGGTTTCATCAATCTCTTTCACGGTTAGAGTCTTTAATTGTACAAAATATTCCCCAGATATTTTTATTTATCAAATAAATAAATTAATTAAATAAGTGTGAAACAATTTTTAAAACAACTATATTTATTTCCTTATGTATTTATTTTTGCATGGATAATCGTATACATATATTTTTACATTTTTATATTGGGAAAAAAAAAATTTCTTTAAAAAACTCATGTTTGCACTAGGAATCCGTTCTGTAAATAGTGATCAATGAAAATGTTTTACTGAGCATGAATGTGTAATAAAAATATGGAAAATGAAGATATTTTACTAAATAATGTATATTTGTCGTTCACATAGAAATCTGCATAAGAAATGAAATTCCTGAAAGCAATTTTAAATCTAAGAGTGAAAAATGTTCGGAAAATGTTGCCATGGGAACAGAACGAATATACAGGGTGTTCCGGTTTGTTTGGAACAAATTGAAACGGTAGATAGAATAAGCAATTTTAAGAGGAAATTTTATATGCACATGGTCTTTTTCTCGATCAGTAGCGGAGTTACCGGGGGCGAAAGTTTCAAAGAAATACATTTATTTTTTTATTATCAAGTTCATATTGCACACACCGCTTCCAAATTTGATACATGTATTGTTCAATTAGTCTCGGATGTTATACAAGTTCATTTTTTAAAATCGCTATACAGGGTGATATTTTTCAAGGATCTGCTAGCATTGAACCCTTCAGAATTTTTTTCTTGTACATCCCTGGTAAAGTTTGAAATGTTTTTTTACTCCCTTAATTCATTGTCTAAACTCTCTTGACTTTTGAATGTATTCTTGTAAATTTCTTGTAAAACGTTAATTTTCGTGTATCGAAGCGAAACTATCAAAAACTATCATATTCGAATATTACTATATTAGTTATAGCCATTTAAAGGAGTCACCCTGATGATGATTTGATATTTGTCACATACATCCCGACCTGGGGAAAGTGAGATAGTATTTACCATAACTTATTTGTGCTTCGACCATTTCGACTTCCGACTAAAAAATATGACATTTTTTTTAGGAAAAAAGGTACTTTTGGTTCTATTTTTGAGTAAAATCCGTTTAAAAATACGGTTACATGAGTTAAAAACGAGGAATCGAAGTTATGATTACTTTTTACCATAGCAGGTTGTAAAAGAATGTGTTTGGCGTCATTTACATTGATAGGTCAGTTATTGACTTTTTGCAAATTATTATGGGTAGTGTGCGGAGCTGATCCCTACTTTGTAAAACTATGACCTGAAAACTGCGGTTGGTTCTTAGACAGTTATTTAAAACCAACAGGTTTTGTTGGAGACCAGACGCCTTTAAAAGTAGAGCATATTTTACAATTAACTGACCTCACCTCTTTATAATGGGCAACCCGGTAGTAGTGACCAGTAAAAAGTAGGCAACCTAACTTTTGCACGTTCGTCATGGTTTGTACTTTCAAGTGGTATTAAATTGGTTTGGTAAGCAAGTGAGCGCAATGTTAAAAAAAATGAATTACAGTATTTTTAATTAAGGGTAGCCATGAACATATTTCATTAGACAACCCATTTGCGATATATTTGTTTACATATTGTGTTTGATAAAAAATACTTTTG